>LR990159.1:7520000-10020000 GCA_905147325.1 Notodonta dromedarius | reverse complement strand
GGTTCGTGGGGCAATGTTGACGTATTATTCCAAAAAGATTCTCAAGAGAATCTTGATTGAGCTGCCGCAGGTTTAAATATTTAAAACCCGTGTTTCTAACAATTTTCCAAATTTCCTCAAGCGAACATAATGTAATATAAAATCCCTTGATGCAAAGAACACCGCTCAGTCGGAACTGGCTATCTGATTTAAAAAAATCTATGGTGGTAATTTTCCTTTTATAGTCTTGCCAAAGTATGTGATGATAACTACTATCGGAAACATTTTCCCGAATGCCCTTTTTAACGTCCTTGCGGGAGGCGGGTCCATTGGTGCAGTCAAACAATCTATCCAGCTCTCCAATGACATGCGCGGTTTGCGCAATAGAATCACGTTTCAGTGTCCCGTCTATTTACTATTACTATTTTTAGGATAACTCTTTACTAAGATTTTTTTAAAGTTGTCAAATGCACTAGTGCGTAATAATCTGCTTTATGAACATTAATGAACATAAACAATATTCGTTGTATCACTAGTCAGTAATAATATGCTAATATATAATTTCTCTAAGAATGCATACTGCTCATAGGTAACTTTTTTAGGGTTCCGTAGTCAAATTAGGAACCCTTATAGTTTCGCCATGTTCGTCTGTCATCGGTCCGTCCATCCGTCCAACGACACAGTCATTATATTTAGAGATCATAGGGACAAGAATAGTACAATAGTGGTATAGTATAGTAATAAAATAGTATAATAGTGGCACTTCTATAAAATATAATAAAGATTAGTTTTTTTAAAATTACAGTAGCCAAGTTACTCCCTATAACATCAGCATCCCTATAAAATCCCGTAAAAATCGGTCCAGCCGTTTCGGAGATTACCCGGAACAAACACAGACAGACAGACAGACAAAAAATAAATAAATCGCCATTTTATCAACAGTATTTTCAACAGGTGGAATTTCATCCTCATAATATAGTTTTTCTACTGAAATCATAGAGGAAGAGCATACATAATCTGCATATGAATATACTTTATTGTTGTTGTTAAATACAAGTATTAATACAAATTAATATGCGCATGAGTTTCGGAGTTGACACTTTAAATGTGCAATTGTGGCTCAAGGCGAAATGTGAGTGAACCATAGCTTATCTATGACTTGCCATTTGAGATAGTATATTATTACATATTGCCCTTTTAAATATTGATTATTAATATTTACCTGGCACTTCAGAAGATAAGTCAATAAGATTTGGAGTTTGTTGGCTCACAGAAGGTTTGTCTTGGTTTTGCTCATTGTTTGACACAATATTATGCAAAGGAACTGCTGCTGAAATATGAATTGATTAATTAGTTATAGAGCTGTGATAGCCGATTGGAAGCTGTGATAGTCGATTGGTTAAAGCAAGCGTCTTGCGGGCACCAGGTCTTGGGTTCAAACCCCGGCTCGCACCTCTGGATTTTTCGAAATCTATATGTGAATCATAATTTCTATATGATTATCACTTGCTTACGGTGAAGGAAAACATCGTGCAGGTTTCCTGCATGTCTTAGAAGATCTAACCAATTTTGGAAAGACATGTGAAATCTGCCAACAAGGGGAGGCCGGTGCCCAGGAGTGGGACGTCAAAAGGGCTATATTAATTAGATATAAAATTATGAAATAGCCTATATTAGGCTAATACCCTAAATATTACACTAGAAAAGATTTGAAAATACAGTTTTGTAAAATTGGTTTCATTTAGTTTGTATAAATAAGATATTTGAAATAAGAATAGTCACATAATTCAAACTTTCAATACTACCTATTATGTAATAAAAAATAAACATCTTACCCCTCTTGATGTGTTGGGGTAAGATGGGGGAAATCCAAGTAAATTCATTTGACTATCAGAGAGAGGTACAGCAGTTAAATTTATTGATGGGATAGCCTGTTTTTTAAGAAGATACCCATTTCTATATACGTCTCTCTTTTTAAAATGTTTTAAACATACATGTTTCAGTTCATGCAGTTTTTCTATTGGCAAATATACCAGCTCTTCCTTACCAACTGCTTTTAGCCATGCTTTACATCTGTAAAAGTAAACAAAATTAAATTGAATTGTGAAGGGAAACAATCATGAGTAAACCCACAAGTCTGAATGGAACCTAACCAGTGCTTAAAAGATGTGTGGTTTACCAACCAGCAGCAAATCAGCATTGTTGACAGTGGTCAATCCCCCTTGTTATGAAAGGCCTGTGCTGAGTTGTGGTGGCATTTTAAGTTTAACTATTATTATATTTCTTTCCATTACACAAAATGACCTTTGGTAGGCTAATATGTGAGAGCACAATCACATAAAATGTAAGGTAGCCCATGGAAAAGGATTTGTGTAAAAGCAAAACAATATACATATTATTATATTATATAAGATAAAAATAAGTCGGGTTTTCCTTCCTGACGCTATAACTCCAGAACGCACGAACAAATTTCCACGGTTTTGCATTCGTTGGAAAGGTCTCGGGCTCCGTGAGGTTTATAGCAAAGAAAATTCAGGAAAAATTTCAACAGAACGCGGATGGAGTCGCGGGGCACAGCTAGTATTATATAAGATAACTAATATTGTTTATCGTAACTAGGTAAATTGTTCAAAGTTGGTGTAGGTATCTATCTATCTGAATGTGTAATTAAATTCAGTATTTTCACCCCGCAGTAGGGATGCCTCAAAGATGTATTATTATAACTATGGTATATGTACCCATTATTCTAAAATATCTCGGCAAATAGCAACAGAACTTACTGACCGGTTTTCATCCAACGGAAACTTAGCAAATGACAAAGTTTCCCCTCGAAGATGTCTCTCTTTCACTCCGCATACCTCACAAGTTCTGTGGCTGCCTCTGCCCAT
Organism: Notodonta dromedarius; assembly: GCA_905147325.1. Taxonomy (NCBI): domain Eukaryota; kingdom Metazoa; phylum Arthropoda; class Insecta; order Lepidoptera; family Notodontidae; genus Notodonta; species Notodonta dromedarius. Next base: position 10,017,133 of record LR990159.1, on the reverse strand, counting down.
GTCGTACACGCGTAATCTCCGAAACACAAAACAATTTTGGGAAATATAATGTCCCACGCAGAACACACCAAAGTTAATTCCTATTATTCCGAATGGCTGATAGACAGAGAAACAATGTTCGACTCGACGTTATTAGAATAAAGAAAAACAATAGAAATTTAACAAATTCTAGCAAAAGTATGGCAGAGAAATAAAGAAACAAAATTAAATTAGCGAAAAATCCGTTAACGTTCCTCAGTATAAAAACGTCAAAAGTCAAGAGGCAGACATTTTGCATTAGTGCTTCCACTTAAAAATATATTAAAATAGGTTTATTATTTTTATTAATGGCAATTCCAGGTACAGGATTACCAACCTGCCAAAAGGGGGATCTGAGGCCATACATTTTATTTTTCTTCAATGTTGCAGCCCCCTGACAAAGACAACAAAATATCGAGAAAGAAAATGGTGGCTAATTGTTTTTTTTTGTTCCCAGCCCGGAGTAGTAGCCCTTTGAATTCTTTCAGTATAAGCGTTTTTTATTCACTGGGGATTTAAAGTATTCGTGCACCCAGATATATACACTATTTTATTCCACCTATCGCTACCAATTAACCACACAAAAATAGTTACGGTGCTTGTGTGTGGTGTGAGATACAAGGCTGTTGTACTTAAAAGTTAAAAACAACCTTATGACTTGGTGATAGGTTATATTATCAATTAAACAACTCTTTCGTCTGTTGTACGCTCAAAAAGTGGCTAATCATGATGCAATTTCATATTAAATCTGTTAAAGTCGAGATTTATTATATTATATTATCAAACATAGCATAAGATTTTTACTGAGCTGCAGTCGCACGCGTCGTGAGCTCCATGATTTTTTCAAAGAACTAGTTTAAATGACACCAAATTGGCTCAACCACTCTATTCACCATAAAATTAATTGTTGATTCAACTTGTTAATTGCTTGGACGGTTGAGTTGACAGCGCAATTTTGAACGAAAGTCTTAGTTGAATCAACAAATTAAATATGAAATTGCATCGTGAGTAGCTACTTTAAGTCATCCATAGACGAATATTTATATGTCATCTAACGTCACCAATAGCTTGATTGCTATAGGTCTACCAGAATCTCATGGCATTAAAAAAATATAAAAAAATGTGATTTTCATATGGCAATGTCAATTGTCACCTGCCAAATCAAAGTACAAGGTTTGTCAACCGCTGTTGAGATTTTGTGATATCTTCTTGGCAATTTATTGTTTTTGTGAAAATGTCGAAAAAGCCACTTCGATCTCAAGCGAGAAATATTGTTTTCAATGTGTATCGTAAAATAAGGGAAGAAGAAGGCGTAAATCAAACTCAATCTTTGATTTTAAAGCGCGTCGTAGAGTTGACCGGTAAGTTGGACTGAGTTGTTTTGATACTTTTAGTTTATTTTATATTTATCTTACTTAATTATAGCTTCTTTATAGGGGTTTTCAGTACTACTATACGGCGAATCATAGGTGAGTGCACATCGAACGATGGTGTATTTTCCACGCCTGGTAAAAAGAGGAGAGCGGGGAAGAAGAAAATCAACTTGGACAGTTTCGATTTACAGTTGATAAGGAATAAAGTAAATGAATTTTATACAGTTCGGAAGGAAATTCCAACAGAAATAAAACTGTTAAAAATTCTTCGACAAGAAATTGATTTCAACGGAGGGAGAGAATCTCTGAGGTAAGAAAAATATTAAGTAATAATCCTTCTCACTCGTAAGACGAGGCCTGTGCCCTGCAGTGGGACGTACGAGTATTTAGACTGATGTTGATGTTGATGATTGACTAAGCTATCGTTTCAGTAACATGATAAATTTTATTATTTTTTACAGACTTATACTTAAGGAGACAGGTTTTGAATATTTTAAATGCCAATCAAAAAGGATCATTTTGATCATTTTGTGTACGGAACTCAAGTAAGCGAACGAAAAGCAATTATACCAGTGACCTGAGCGATAATATTGGAATACTGCGAGTCTGCTAAGTGATTCGGAACGGTGCTTGTTGTGTGTAACTAGTCTTAGTGAACTAGTGTACTAGTAGTGAACTAGTACTGTGTATTTGTCGAGTTTGTGGAGAGCGAAATAAACCCTTTTTACACGTTTAACGGCATTAATTGTACCTACCCCTGTACGTGTACGTAACATTATAATAAATTAGTACATAAAGTAATATATGATTGGATTTATTTTTTTTGTCATATTTTCCTATGTTAAGAACCCGATGCATAACAACAATTTCATACACATACCTAGTATACTTTATGTTAATTAATGACTAAATATATAAATAAAAATTAAACAGTATCAAGATCGTTTAATCCAATTTCCCCAGTATTGCACACAACAAATTTTTATTTCCCCATTTGCCATGAGATTCTGGTAGACCTATATCACGTAGAACTATGGAGTGAAGACAGGTTTTTTTACATACATACATATGCTCTGACCCTCTCACACTTCATCTGAAATTGCCATGATAAACACAAAAAAATACCCAAACTAACGTGTGATGAGCCAAGATTTCGCAAGTCCATGGTTTTCGTGTCTGTTTTTTTATGGATTTTATTTACATATTACATATGCTCAATTTGAGAATCCTCTTTTGACTTCAGTATTTATTTTTATATAGAAAACCAAAAAATATATCAACCGTTCACTTTCCTGATTGTCGGTAGCTGTTATTTTAATAATTTAGCAACACTGATAGAACACTCATTTTGACACTATGGCCAAACTGTCAAAGATTTTCAAGCACTTCGCATTTTTAAATTAGTTTAATGCTTAAATAAAAGTGTATTCTTGTAATTTAAACGATGTATTGTGTTGTGCAAAATTTCAGAAGTGTATGGATACCAAACTCAAACATTAAGTTACACGGGTAATTGTATTTTACGCTAATCACCGTATTTAACCATATTTATATTATTTTTAATGGGAGACGTAATAAAACATCAATAAATGATTATTATTAGTATTGTGTGGCTATTGATTAATGATATAACAGTTTATGTTGTACTTTTCGTACTATATTCATTTAGTTTTTACATGAACATTTGACCTAAGAAGGGTGACCATCATCTCACTGTATTTCAGATTTTCTGAGTAAGGAAGGATACATAAGTATTATACTAATCATATGTTCCAAAGTCAATCATCTTATTAAACTTATATGTGTTCGGTCCCCAAGCCTGCTCCAATGGGTTATTGATAAAGTAAAAATGCTGTAGAAAATGTGCCAATGAAAATCTATATTGTTATTGTTGCTAGGCTACAAACACCATAAAGTCAAAAGAGAAACTATATACCAAAAAGGTTGTTCAAGCCTTAACAATATGAGTACCCACCATATATTGTGATTGTGCTAAGTTTATAAGTACCACAATCACAATGGGTACCTATTTTATGACGGGTGCGTATACCTCACTTTGCCCCCTGCACACTTCGACCCTAGGCAGGAGCCGAACCGGCGCGGCGTTCGGCTCGCATACGTGCTCGCGCTGGTACCGCGCTGTGAGTTAGTGACAGTTAGACCGTCACGCAGAGAACGCGCGTAAGCTCGAATGCCGGTTGGGTTATTTATACAAACAAATAAAATTTGAGTGCCTGTTTGTAATATCAAAATAACACCTTTTCACTAAATCCATATGCAAGTAGATACTCGTACAATACATAGGTAACAAAAAAGCGGGTTGAAGCGGTTTGTTCCGGGTAATCTCCGAAACGGCTGGACCGATTTTGACGGGACTTCCACAGATAGCTGAAATATATTAGCTGATACATACCGCATATTTATATTTTTAAATTTTAAGTAATTTTGGAAATGGTTTCACTGGCTTGTTTCATTTTTTTTTACTTGTTTATGATGAGTGAGTTTGTAACGCGTATCAACATATGTGATGTGACTTAAATGGTTGTATCTTTTGATTGCGGTGACCTGGAAGCTTTATAAATTATTGATTCTTCTTCTTTCTTTAAAAATATGTTCCAGTAATAGCAAAAAGAAACACATTTAATAACAATACAATACAAAAAACAGGTGTGATGTGATTAAGATTACAAAAGTCACGATGAAATTTCTATTCTCACTCTCTCACGATGACTATTCATTATCATCAAACAATCCATTTACTATTCTAATAAATTTCGTGGTAGCTTAACTTCCACTGAAATTGGGATCACCACTGTTGCACAAGAAATCAATAGCATCAGCGACAGAAGAACTGAGTGTCTGCGCTGCAAGACGTACATATATGTATTTATTTTTATACTATGATAGTTGACATGTCCACCTGTAACTTTTTGGACAATTTTAACCCTTCTTTCAATTGCACCATGTGAAGTTCTTTAATAAATTTAAATGACATTTCCGTCCGGCGTTGTTAATGTACCTATAATCAGACATTTCTAGTAAGCTTTAAAATATGCGTAGCATCTAATAAGCCGTGTACATTGTTAACACATAAGTCTTGTAACGATCTTGACTGCGCTTTTGATATGTCATTTTGTACTGGTATGACATAAGAAACATTGACATTTCTAAGATCGCTCTCTCAGACTTGAGATCGATTTATTAATATGGGCCCGAAACCGTCTGTCCTAAACTTGAGATCCGATGTTGTCACCCTAAAGAGAGAAGCAACAAACACGTGACGTTATTCAAGGTCATATTTTTTTGCTTCAAAACATTGTTCGTGTTAAAACATCCAGTGTTATGTATAAAGTTCTTGATTGCTACATATCTCTAATCTGTGTACATATCTCTAATCTGTGGTCACCAATAAGCAGAAAGGCGATTCTCCGATTTTCATATTAGTAGAAAATTACTAATTTTATTATAGACATACACCAAACCATGTTAGGTTTATCAACAATTGCTAGGCAAATACTTAGAGCTCATTGTCCAAATTGTTTTAGGTTCCAAAGTTATGGTAAATAATAATTATATTTTTATAATAAAGCAAGTTTTGCTGCGGTTCCTTTGGGCGGACGCGTAATTATTGTTTTATTTCAGCCACTCGTAAGAGATTTTATCGACACACGAGTATTATTCAGAGTGATAATAAATGGGAAGTGACTTTGGACCACCGACGTCTAAAAACCCCTAATGGACGTGTTTTAGCGGTGCATAGTGAGCCACTGGCTCGTGCCATCGCGGCCGAATGGGATGCCCAAAATGATACTATTTCCCAGCCCTCCATGCACTTAGTGAGTAACAGTGATGACTTTATGGTTGAGGTAGTATAGAACTGCAGCTTCCTATGAGTAGCAAAGAATATTTCTAATCTAGGGAACTCATTTGGATCCATGTGCTAAGCATATAGGTGTCAACTGCCTTGATCGCCCTTGCTGGCTTCGGCATGATTTTATGTATATTATGTGTGCTATAGTCATATAAAAGGCCCACTTTCTGGGACTTAAGAGTAAGCAATTATTAGAAATTGGAGTTATCACCTCTTATTAGGATAATATGGCAACAGTACAATGATTAATGAAAATCTAAATTGATGCAGCTGTGCTAATGTAGCTATCTAGGCACTATTGATGGCACAGTATTCTCGTTATTGGTATCCCTGTTGTTACATGTCTATTTTCTGATTTTAGACTGCATTATGCAACACAGCCTTAGACAATCCAGGAAAACTAACATCACATGACATAGCCAGTTATCTTCTAGATTATTTCTCCACGGACACTATTCTTTTTCATTCAGAGGTAAGTGAAGCTGAAATTGTGGAACACAGCTGATGACTTTGGAACCAGAATGATCTTAGTGTAATTTTTACCAATAATGAGTTTATTACAAAATGGCATAATTAACAAAACTCATTAGAATTTCATATAACTAAGAAATAATAATAAAAACCCCATAGATTTCTAACAGCAATGCTTAACATGTTTCCTTAGTTTTCTCAGAAACATACTGTTGTGCCCTAAATCACTCTGGTTCCCACGTCATTAGCTGTTGTTGTTTAAAACTGATTTGCCAGCGGTAGGGCACAAATATGATTATTATGAATATGACCATTAAGAATAATTTAAGTGGCAGCTTTTAGACAATACACATCACATATGACCTTACTATTTGGAAGGAGATCTACAATAGTCATAATCCTAGACAGAAATGTCAATATATCCCAGTATTGTGGAAACAAGGAAGAAGAAGAATGCTTGAAATGGATATAAAATAATATCTGGACATCTACTAGGTGATACAAAATGGGTATTTTTTTTGCAACTTAACTTTGTAAATCTCAAACTATCGGCTTTGTGGGACAGTTGAAGTACTAAAGGTTTTGTAGACTTGTGAAATCGGTCAACAGCTGTATTCCTATAACACCTTTTGTTTTTCAAGTTCCCTCCAAAGCTGATGGTTTTAGAATTACAAAGTTAAGTTTTGAAAAAAAAGTATACCCATTATGTGTCACCTTGTATAAGGTCATAATCACATGTCAATTCTTCACTCTAACACCACAGCTTAATGTGCTGTACCTGTACTATTAAAAAAAATATTTATTAATAGCTTACCTAAATAAGTAAAATATGCAATCATGATTAAGGTTGCTTTATTAGTTTCATTGACAAATTCTGACCCTTTAAATATTGTTCTAGGAAGAAGAGGAATTAAAAGCACTCCAGGATGAGAAATGGGGTGCTGTATTAGACTGGTTCCAAAAGAGATTCAATGTGGTTCAAGCAGTATCTAAAGACTTGGAGCCTCCACCTGTGACTAATGAAACCCGAGCAGTTTTGGCCCGGCACTTTCTTTCTTACGACTTTACAGCCCTGAATGGTAATTATTTCATATCTGTTTTATTACCAAGATAGAAACTGGATCATGGGTACAGCTACAGTCAACATTAAAATTAGTTTGGTATTTGAAATGTCCAAAAGAATCACATTGTGAAATACATCATAATACTATGATACCTGGAGAGGTATACACAGTCGCTGGAAAATTTCTGATGTTGGGATTGACAGCTTCCATCCTTCTTTTACGTATGAATTAAAATAATAGATAGAAGCTGTCGTTTCCGACATCGGAAACTTTCCAGCGACTGTGTATATCTCCCTAGGTATAATATAATATAATTATGATTTATTTCACAATGTGATTCTTTTGGACATTTCAAATATCAAGCAAATTTTGATGTTGACTGTACCCATGATACAGTGATGTTGAATACCCCCCTGAAGGTCACTAAAGTATAGTGAGCTCTATACAACATTGTGTGATTGTTTATTTTAGAGAACTTCTGGTGGCATACTATTATGACGTTTTTAACAATGCCATTCCGTTGCATGTTTTCAAAACCTAGCTACTTTTGAGTTTGACTGTACCTACTGTCGTTATTTCTTATTTCAAAATTGGCTTCCCCAGTTTAGGTCTGGAAGAATACACACATAACACACCAACTACACAGACAAAATGTTTACTTTAGGTAACTACAGACCTAAAGCTACATACTTACTTCCTACTAAAAGATTAGATAATGGATCAATTTTGTTCAGTACCGTATTATTCAGTTTGTGTACATATGATTATGTATTTATAGGTTTCTAACTTATTTTTGGCGAGATTCTGCTTGAACTATAGGCACTGCTTGTAGCCCTACAGAGGCCCAAGATACAATGCTTCAACTCAACTGATGGCTTTGTGGGTTTGTCTTCATATTTTTTTATATGCACTACATAAATATGCACTATACCTAGCATTTCAACTTTCGTAGGTAGTCCCAAAATGAACTTACAGAGTATGTTCGTACGTAAAGTAGGTTATACATGTTTTTCTATAAGTAGGTACAATTCTGCGTAATAATGCGGCAGATGGTGATGTTTACCAGGTGACCTTGTTCGAAATAAACATTAAAGCTACAAGCGCCGTATTTCTAAACTTAAATTAACTACTTAGTAGGTTGCTACTTACTGGATGTTAACTTGTTAACTATCTTTAGTGGTTCGGGCGGGGTAAGATAAATCTTATTCGAATTTATTAATTTACGTCTATACTCGGATAAACAAACGGGCTTCTAAATTAACGTTAACTCATGTGGCGAAATACACTGACCTACGCCCCCAGATCGCCTAAATTAACACCCACGCACGAATATCTTGGAATTTAATTTGTAGCTCTGGCAGGAGCAGCTATAGCGATGTTCTCTTACATCACAACATAACCGATGTAAGTACTTGACATTATATGCTTATACATATAGGTGCATTTGTTAAACAGCATTGACGTTTGGCGTAGAGGCTCTCAAATCATCACTGCTCATGCTGGCGTGTGTTGAGAGACGTCTGGAACCCAAGGAAGCCGTGCTGCTGGCTAGATTAGAAGAAGAATATCAGGTATTTAGCTTTAATAAGTATTTGATAGTACATACCATCATGTACACTTTACACATCCTTTTTGAATAATCAAGACACAGTAAGTACTTACCTAATCATAAATGTATGGTTAAAATAACGCGATATACCTTGTTATTAACAATCTCGAGTTATTGTTGAATGAGAATTTAAAATAAAAGGGAATAGCTTCTCGACTTCATTTTCTGTTACCTTAGAGTTTTATGTTGTTGGAGAGAGATGGATTCATTTAATTACTTAACGCAATTAAGTAGGTTACCTTATTACCTACATTGATGGCGCTGTGTTTACACAATAAAAAAAAATTGTTACAGTCAGTGCGGTGGGGTCGGGTTCCGTGGGCTCACGAGTTAAATCAAACGGAGCTCACCTCACGCGTGGCTGCCTCCCTGCTGGTCATACAGTGCTCCAGCGAAAGACACTCGGCGCGGGCCAAGGCGGCGTCAGAGCAAGCTTCGCAGTAGCTGCTTTTATTATTTTCGCATAGGGTAGTAGTAAATGTGTATAAGCGCATGTAGGAACAATAAAAATCATGAACGCAAAAAATACTAATATTTTATTAGGATTTCGCACCTGAAACAAAATACGTTTCTGAAGTTTTTGACGTGATAGTTGGTTTGGAGACGGAGACGCGGTCTGGGGACTTGGTTTTATATTGTACTAGCGACCCGCCCAGACTTCGCACGGCCCTAAAATTATCAGTGTTTCTCTACTATATTATGCACGTATTATACATATAAACCTTCCTCTTGAATTTCATTATCTATTAAAAAAACCGCATAAAAATCCGTTGCGTAGTTTTAAAGATCTAAGCTTACATAGGGACATGCAGACAGCGGGAAGCGACTTTGTTTTATACTATGTAGTGATAGTGACTATATAGCTGTACCCTGCGCGCGTTGCTACGCTGTCAAAGATTGGTCGTACCAACTCAGAAACCTTTGTGGGATCATGCACAACACTTTGCTGAAGATCATGACATGATCAAATGCATAGTTTTTGATTCTATAAAGGACATACAGACAAACATTCATTTTTATAATATATAGATAGATAGAAGATAGATGTAAGTATGTCTACCTGCATAGTGACTTCAAGAACACAATTAATAAATCAACTCATTTAATTATTAGATAGATAATGGTTGTATGGTATTCGTAAAGAAATCTGCAGTTCTAAAATTATTTTCAGTAAGTATAAATACGTAGACGTATTGCAGGTAACGGACCCAATTAACTAATTGACCTTTCAGGTCTCGATAGTAGGTAGGACTCGCGATTGAGATTGTAGATGTTTATATTACAAAGCTCTAAAGAAGTGGAGAATGAAAAGAAGCGGGGTCGGAGTACCTACATAAGAATGAAATGAAAATAGCAAGAAGCAAGTCGCGAAGTTCCGCTAAATATAGCTGGGCGGGCGGAGAGCGCCGCGACCGCCGCGGCCGCCACTCGACAGTGCGCGAGCGCGACCTCGCTTTGTTCACAATCACCAACTGCGCGAGCGCTCTTGTTGTTACTCACAATTACTTCATTAAATATCTCTCAGTTGCACCTGATTCTATTATATCTGTGCTACATGTTTGGATCCAAATGGTTTCAACAGTATTTCAAGAAATGGCTTCTGAAGCCTGGTGTGCGCTAATAAGAGTGAAATAGAGGCTAAAATGTTCTAGTTGGATATAGATATCTACTAAACAATTACCAGCGACTTGCTCAGCACTGCGTAAGTACCTAACTACTTATTTATTTATTATTATTATGTAGAATATGTACTAGATAGTTAACCTACTTATGAATGGGCTATGGAAAATAGAGTATGATGGTTATGATTAGATATAGGTATGGATAATATATCGTGGGTTGCACACAGGAAATAGGGACTGTTCCTACTTACCTAATTTCTTTGTTATGAAGTAAGTACCTAGTACTTATAGATTTTATGACCGGGTACAGCTATTATTTCTTTATTATGCAATAAGGACTTACGTACATCCTATAACATCTTACTGAAGCGATGACTAACGTCCGCTCATTGTTTCCTTCATTTATTTATTTAGAAAATACCTATTTAAACTCAAATGCGTTCAGGTAATACGATTACGCTGGTAAGTGTAAAACATAATATAAAATATTATGAAGTTGATGGTTTGTTAACAAATTCTTAATGGAACGTTTCAGGGGTGATGAACAAGGACGCAGAGGTAGAGGCTCGTCCTCGTCCACTATCCACCGGCTTATGGACATTGTTCTCTTGGCTGCGTCGCGACGATCGATCCAGTTCCAGCGAGAGCCTCTCCAGCGCCGGCTCGGACCGCACAGTTGCTAGTTTTGCGTTTCTGGCGCCGGATCACTACCGAACCGCACCTGACCCGCTTATTTTACCGCCGCCCGGCCCGCCGACAGACTCGTATAAAAAAAGAGTACACGATCGCAATTTGCGACGTCAATACGATCGCGATTTAACGTTACATCGGAAGTACGGCTTATTTAAGAGCGAAACTAGCGGCTACGACGCTTTCAGCCTACCACCTGTGCGGAGGATTAACGTTGATTGTAACAATAAATGGGATCGAGAGCGGAGAGCCGCTAGTGAGTGTTTACAACGGCGCGTAGTACACGTTCCTGGCAAACGCCGCGCGCCTGCGCCCCCTGTTGTTGGTTCCTCAGCATCTCTACCCCGACGGCATACCAGGAAGAGACCTGCACCTCAACCACCACCAAAATTGATCGAAATAAATAAAGAAAACCTTGAAACTATAAAAACAATTTTGACCCAAATGAATGCTGATCCCGGTGCAGATAAACAAAAATCTGGTCAGAATGACGTTATTATGGGTTGCAAATCCGAGAAATATTGTAAAAAAGAGACGGTTAAAGATGGGAAAGTTCGCTCCGAAAAAAGCTTTTTAAAACATATTTTTGACCACAAAAAAAGAAATTCTGCTATAGATACATCTTCGGTGAAATTACTACCCAGTATAAGTGAGTTGGATAAGCAGGCAGCTGAAATTATTGAAACTTGTAAAATAAGACCGTCGGAACGAGACAATAATGATAAAAATGCTCTAGCAGGAAGGATGGATTCACGTAATATAGACCAAGCTGGTACTTGGATTTGTGTAAGTTGTTTGAGAAAATATAATTCTTCCTTGGTTACATGTCTTTATTGTTTACCGAAACAAAAGATGCACCAAATAGGTAAAATAAGAGATGATAAGAATGTAACGCCGAAGGGTTTCAACAATTCCACGCAGACAGAAAAGGATCTTTCTAATATTGCGTCGTCTAGTCAATACAGCGCCGCAGAAGAGAAACAAAAACTTAAAGAAATGTTAAAAGAAATGAAAGATTCACTGCATAAAAAACCCAAACCTGATTTGAATGAACCGAAAAATACCTCTGCATTTAGTAAAAAAACTTACACATTTACAGAAACACCGACACTTAAAGTGGGGTCCAAAGTGCAGCAAGAAACGAATCCACAATTAGTACCTCAGTCCAGCTCTTCAATAGTAACGAACATTTCTGCTAGACAACCAGTTGTATCGACACATAAGCAATGTCCGGCTCTCACGGAATCACCTTTAATAACGCAACAAATTGTAATAGCTCACAACAATACAAAAAACGACAATTCAAAAATTTTAAATAAAATTACGCCATGTAAAATATCAACGTCTAATGACCAAGCAAATCGCAAAAACTACGAAGGATTAGTAAATAAAGAAATAAAACAATCTTCCAATACATCGGCAGAAAGGGCTGCCTTACATACACCGCTTAAAATCTCCTCTTTATTAAATCCAGATTACGCACCAAAAGAAAGCGTTTCCCATAAACCAGTGCCAGAAATTGTAGAGCCGACCCACAAGCGCACTCCAAATCAAATAGTACAGGCAATAGACAAGCCGCAAAAAATAATGAAAGAAGTATTAACATCCAATAATTTAAATAAATTGCCCCTTACATCATCAAATAGTACCCCTTCTTCTTCATCTTCATTAACTCAAGCAAATGCAGCACCAGTCAAAATTAATATTAAAATCGATACAAAAGAATTTGGGTTCAATAAAAATAATACTCCGTCTACAAAATTACCAGTAGCAGCTAAGGATCCACAGGAACAACGACCTAATGAAGGTGTGCGAAAAAGAATTGTATCCATGACACCTTCCTCTGCTGATTGTAAGTTAAAAAGCATAGACACGCAAGACCAGCACTCTAAACGAAGAGACTTAATCCACCAGCTGGAGCAGTCAATTGCTAAAGGAGATGAGCGAGCAGCAGCAGATGCAGCCGCTAAACTCGCGCAATTACGGCTGTCATGTTCAGTTTTGTCATTTTCCTCACAAATATTATCTCAAGCGTCAACGTCCGGATCCTCGAAAAACGCGAATGCAGTTAAGAGTGATAATATAACAACTAAAATGCCATCTAATCGGAATGAGCCGGTTCAAATACAGGAAACCAAAAGTATTAAAACTCAAGATGCATCAATTGTGTTGGGAAAACCAACACAATCGCAACAACTTAGTGGTCCAAGGCTAAATATTCATAAAAATAGTGCATTTCCGCAAGAAAAAAAAACCACCAACAAACCACATAATGAAAACTTTTCCGGAACAGAAAAAGCTATAGTAAATGAAGTTACAACCCAGAATGAACGATGCAATAATCAAAATAACGTGATCTCGTAAGTACCTACCTATTATTTACTAGACTAGACTGTGACCTAGGGCACCTACCTGATAATACATATTGAACATAAACTAAGTACTTTCATAATAAGTAGGTCTTGAATGCTATTTTAGATCCCTATATATACTTGGTAAGTGTTTTTGTTTACAATCAATTTGAATTTATTACAGTAATAATGTAAGCGTGTTCTTTTGGGAAGTGCGCCTTTGACGTTGAATGACGGTTTCCGGGCTCTTTCTCGCGTAGCAACTCGTAGGACAATAACCGGGTGGATGCGAGTGTGAAAGGACTTTGATGTAGGAAATCATTAGGGAAGGCGTATGTCCAGCAGTGGAAGTGGCCATGTTGTCCCTGAAGGGTATTTTAGGAATTGGAACTTTTTCACAATTAACATATTGATTGTGAAAAAGTTCGTTTATTGTTGTCTATTTATATCCGCCCCGATGCACACTCGTAGCATAAGTAGAGCTGCTTGATTAGTGTTAAAGTGGTTAAAGTTAACGTTATTTTAATACCTACCTTTCAGAATAGCGGTCTTAGTAGAAGATCGCGAGGCGACAAGAGGGCCTGTGCACTTACGCATTAACCGTCAAGCTAATATGAGAGACCTGCGGCGTGAGGCAGAGACGTCGTTAGGTTTGGCTACAAATCTACAACGATGGATCATTGGTCATACTCTATGCACGGAAGACAACACTGCAGTTGCTTCGCTAGCTGGGCCCGACTTTAGCGCCCCATTTTATTTATGTTTAGTTGAATCGGGTATGTATTCCTTACACAATTAAGAGGTATTTTTATTACATTACACGGATAGTAGGCATTAAAAGTACTTAGTTCGTTGTTTGAAAGTTCCAAAAGAATCACATTGTTAAACACGTCGCATAATGATATGAGATCAAGTCTAAAGTAAACTCTCACACAATATTTAGTACTTTTAGAGACTTCTGATGTCATTATATTATGTCGTGTTTACTAATGCTATTCTTTGGTATATTTCAAATACCAAGCTACTTTCGATGTTGATTTCACCTGCACATATTTTTCAGAGACAAAAATAAACACAATCCCCCGCACTAAAGTTGATACGACAAAGATCAACATTAACCATAATCAAGACAAAGGAGGCAATGTTTACACGGAATTAGTTCAATTAGAGCAACAACCACTAGTTCCTAATTCTGAAAATTTTGAGTGTGGAGTATGCATGGAAGAATACTCGCCCGGTAGAGGAGTCGTGCTGCGCGAATGTGTTCACATATTTTGCAAAGAATGTTTATCCGATGTTGTACGGCATTGTGAGGAGCCGAACGTGCCATGCCCGGCCATGGGCTGCCGGGGGATGTTGCAAGAACGAGAAATCCGTGCAATAGTGACGCCAGAAGATTACGAACGCTGGTTGGCGAGAGGTTTAGCTGCGGCGGAAAGTGGCACAAGAAACGCATTCCATTGTCGAACCAGAGATTGCACAGGCTGGGCCCTATGTGAACCGGGGGTCCAAAGATTTCCATGTCCTGTTTGCAAGCGCATTAACTGCGTACCATGTCAGGTAAATAAACATTTACTTATTTACCAAATAGGCCATTTCCTTTAGGTTAAAAACAAGGTCTTCTTCTTGTCATAATATGAGGTTGTGGCCAACTCGGGTGTCGGAATTTACAGGCCATGTGAAGGCATCAGACATGGCATCCAATAAGGACAAGATAAATAGGTAAGGTCTCATATGAGCTCTGTTGTGTCTCAATTGTGAAATAGGTACTGACTTTTAGTGGGACAGCTGCACTGGGCCTTAATTTTTAGTAACTAGTAAATTGTTATTATTACAGCTACTAAGTATTAAATATATTGTTTTAAAGGCTATACACGAGGGAGTAACTTGTGAGCAACATCAAGCCAAGTTAAAAGAGACCGCCAGCACGAGCGCCGATTTAAATCAGGCGGATGAAGGAACAAGAACGTTACTTAATTCGTTAATTAGTAAAGGCGAAGCACTTGAATGCCCGGAATGCAAGGCCATAATAACGAAGAAATGGGGTTGTGACTGGGTGAAGTGCTCAGCATGTAAAACAGAGATTTGTTGGGTGACACGCGGCAGGCGGTGGGGACCAGCCGGCCGGGGCGACACGAGTGGCGGCTGCAAGTGCGGTGTCGACGGGAAGAGATGTCACCCGTCTTGCGGGTATTGTCATTGATCATGAATGCTGCGTGAAAATAAAATACTAAGTATACCATAGAGATATAAGTTACAAGTTATAAAGAAGTCTAATAATATTAGGAATAGGTTAATACTTATTTGACACTCACTTTTCAATTGTATTGCATCCAAATTGTAGGGGCGCATTTACATTTTTTTTCGGCGCAGATTACGCTTGTTTCACGAACGCTCGTCATCTTAGCCGCAAAAAAACGCCGTGAGAATACGCCCTAAGACCATAGGCATTTATGCTTACTAGCCATTTTTGCCCGCGGCGCCCTCTATAAACAGTGTTCATACCGTGATGATTATTTTGGGTAGCCCATCTTTTTAGTGTAAGGCGGCACTACGGTTAAGCGCGCGCGATTTCTAGCCGGTTTTGTTACTCAAAGTAGGTACAGAGGTAAATACTAGGGCTATTACACAAGTTGTTCTCACGAAGTTTCTTATAACTCTCAAAAAATGAGAACGATTTGCATGTACATTAAGTGGTTCTGCAGTGGCAAAGAAAAAGAACCTGCGGCAGAAAATCGTAGCGCAGACTTACACTAAGAGCATATTTTATGGATTCATATTATGAACTCCTTTCGTGAAAAATAATGTCCCTACAATAGTAAGACCAAGCTCACGCTTTGTTAATTCTATTTTACACAAATGTTGTCAGTCAATTTTGTAGCATTATAAACAATAGCTTTGGTTTATGTGACTTTTATTGTAAAATATAAGAGCTAATTACATTATTATGGTAGTTTTAACACCTCTTGAACCATTCGTATATTCTTATTATATAATTCAGGGCTGTGTAATCTGCATAATAAAGGTCTGTTCCATCCAGTCTGTTAGGTGTATGCATGTTTGTTTTAAATTAAAAAGAATTAAAATCATAATTGTATCTACAGCTTACTATGCACTATTCGAGATGTGCATTGTGCATGGTCAAGCCTGAATTTTAGGCATGCATAGTACTAAATGCTGACTAGCACATGCTTGGGTCATCTAAACCACACACATTTATTCAGTTCAGCTATAGTCTTGCAAAGTTAATTGCTAGACTGAATCACATATTACACACATATTTGTAGCAAGTTTAACTTGCAGTTCCCACTGATTTCCACAGTGGGTATGTAGTATAACATATGTGGGAAAAAAGAAGTACCATTGCTCCTTAACTGGTAAAGTAAATCTAATTCCTGGAGTAATGGTTTGAAAATATTGACGATCTGGACAGCTCTGATAATTTATCAAAAAATCAGATCAGGCCTAATTATATCCAACCAAACTCATAATATCCTATAGCGTTATAATCCTAACATAATGATTCATACTACATATTTTGAAATGTGGTTGGTTGGATCTTCATGGTTAATCTCCTGAGTAAGGACTTCCAGACAAGTTTATTGAACTTCAATTATTTATTGAACAGCCAGATGTTCAGACACATAGATACTATTGGTGTAGTACTGGCATTTCTCACACCGTCTAAGTATGTAATAAGATGTGCATCTAAATATGTACCTACATAGTACATACATACCTACTAATTTGAAAAATGAAGTCAACATTCATCTCAAATTCTGCACTCTCGAATCATGTACCTAATAATTTGTAGTATGTACCACTTTGACCACACAGTAAAATACTGGAAATGTTCATAAAACATCAATATCATGAAAAATTAGTTCAGTACCCTATATCAGAAGGAATATACTTAGTATAAAACTATATTAAACTTATCACAAATCACTACACTAACATTAATAGCGTCGCATCCCTCGTCCACCGGGGCCCCCGCGTCCCATCCCCGGCGGCGCCCCCATCATGCCGGGCGGTGGGCCGCCCATCATGGGGCCGCCGCGCATCTGCGGCGGTGCCGACAGCTGTCCGCGGGAGCCGGGCGCCATGTGCTGCTGCGAGGGCCCGCCGACGCCGCGCGCCGGTCCCTGCAGGCCCGCCGGCGCGCCGGGGCCCGCGCCGCGCCCGGCCGCACGCCCTCCGCCGGGGCCTCCGATCGCGCCCGGCAATGGCACGCGAGGCAAGCCTTCCTCCGGTGGAGGCGGACCTTCTATGGTCAAAGATACGATGTTCTCCCCGCGTAGCAAAACGAATCCAAGCGTCCTTTTCTCTTCCCGATCTGCTGTTTTACTGTTTTTAGACTTGATCTTTCTAAACTCCTCGCAATCTCCCAGTATCAAGTTCATATGTTTATCGAACGCTTTGAAAGTGCCGATGAAAGTACGGGAATCTTGCAATATTACCCGTACTCTATAATTGATATGTTGTTGCATTTTATTATTCTTTCCGATCGTCTGAAATCATACAAAACATTTTGTTGATAAAATAATATTGAAGAATAAATGTAGCTCATTAAGGTTGTAAGATTAAATAAGATTTGTAATATAAAAGGACTGCAGTAATTAATCCAAAAGTGGTATTTCAACCGGCTTTATCAAGGATTTTGATAAGCATTTTAGGTTGTGTTTATAAGTCAATGGCAGGAAATAAATGTTAGATCTTTTATAGTGATGTTCGACTTAAAAAATATATGTTATACATACCATTTTGGACAAATGATGAATTTATTATTTTTAGATATCAAATTTACGTCGTTTCAAACTCAAAATGGCAACTACAACTCAAAGAGAATAATAAATAACCATAACCAAACAACGTTCTGCGACCGGCTCCGTGTTGCCACAGACCTAAAACTAGAAAAAACAGCATTCCAGCAAATTATCATTTTTCAAGAAAAAATATTGTGTCATATTTGGCCTTTGGGGTTGGATATATTAAAAAAATGTTAATTTTTTTTTTTTGTTATTATTATGTAATTATTAGGTAAATCGCCTAGGTGTAAAACCCAAAAAGTTCCGATATCAGTGGGGCTATTTTGTATTTTTGATGCTAACAACTTTTTGTTAGCAACCGCAAAATCAAGCCGCGAAAAATTGGTATCACGTATTGCATTTTTATCGAATTTCTATCGATAACTTCTAGTGTGAAGTTAGGCCCATGTCCTAGTAAACCCGACATATTTAAAAAGTACTATTCTTCTATAACAAGCATTTTCGACGTATCCATTTTTATTTAACCGCATAATACTCTTCTTTACATAAACTATGACTATTAGCAACGGCAATTGTCAAAATATTCTTGTTTAATTTGTAGGTTAAAATCTTCGAGTAATTAAAATATATATTTTTTTGGAATAATAGGGAAGGTAAACGAATTTAATTATGTATTCTCTTTTCGCCTAAATCGCATCAGTAATAATTATTGTGTCTGCTTGCCTTTATGAGTGTTTTTGTTAAAACTCCCGCCCATTGATGTTTAGGTTACTGTGTATTTGAACCATTTTCTTTCTTAGATGGCTCCTAAAAATCAAGTAGGGCATCGGCAATTGGAGTTGTTGCTACAATTTGTGGAGACCAACGTGGCCGCGGGGCTTAATAGTCCGGCGAGAAACGGGCCTCTTGGCCACCAAGCGGTCATCAAATTGTGGGAAGGGTTTGCTCTGCGAGCAAACTCTATTGGAGAAGGCGTCCAGAAAACCCCTGAAGCCTGGAGAAAAGTGAGTTCTGTTTATATTTAACAGCATGGATTTTTTTCTACCGAATGAGAAAATATGCAAGTCTGGAGAGGGATTAAGTATAAGAATCATGTCAATTAATAAACTTATACAAATATTGACTAGAAAATTGTACTACTTAATATGGCTAAATCCTTTATTTTCGTTTATTTCCTGTCCATTATACTTTTTGTATTGTGTTATTTAAATATTGCGAGTGTACACAATGATTTAATAAGTGTATGTGCAATGGTCTATGTGTTTTTATTGCCTGTGGAAATGCTTGCATTTACATGTTCCATATCCAAAATAATAGACATAGAAGTTGTGGTAACAGTGCATTGGATTTATACATATCCATAGGCTACATTTCAGGCATACCAATCTTCACAATTATCTTCTTCACTTAATATGTGTGTATCACCTCCTCACTTTTCCTGACTTTGCAGCACTATCCAGTAAGAGCAATAATCACAGTATTCCAGTATGAGAGTATAAACATTCAAACATTGTGTAATAATCGGATTTTTGTTACAAGCTTCTCTACAATCTTCGCTATCGCTGCCATATGCTGTAGCGCCGCCGCGACCCCAGTGCGTCAGGCTGATCGTCGACCAGTCGCTTCGCCAGTGTTGGCTCCTGAGCCAGTGCGGTCTGCTGTGGAACCACCTCTTCTGGAGCAGGCTGTTTCGCCAGCACATGGTAAGAGCAAGGAAAACGATTAATTATTAGGAAAAAAAAATACCTAAAACAGCAAATTGCCTAGTCCTGCAGCAGTAAAAACTCAGACCAATGGCAGCAGGCGTAACTACTAGACCTCGGGCCAATCGGTAGCCAGTATCTCGCGCACACACTCTACAAGTAGTGCGCACGGTATTACTACTAAAAGTAGTAGTAAGGTTGAACCAGTTTCAGATTAAGGCTGAAGCGCCCATCTAGCCCGCGAAGTTCAAATTTTTTGAGTTCTTTTAGAAATTTTTCAAAATCTGACAATAATAAAAGACAAATTTTGTAATTCGCGAAAAAGACCGTGTGCAGTGAATTTATTAATATATCCAACTTACTCTAAAACATTTCAAGAACGACAGCTATCCAGATAATCTGGCAATTTTTGTATATTTAGTGATTTACTAGTATCGTATCCACCGTGATAATATTTAGAGTAAAATAAATGTATTAATAAATGCACTGCACACGGTCTTTTTCGCAAATTACAAAATTTGTCTTTTATTATTGTCAGATTTTGAAAAATATCTAAAAGAACTCAAAAAATTTGAACTTCGCGGGCTAGACAGGCGCCTTCACCTTAATGGATATTTTCACCAACCTTGAGTTTAGAGGCCACCTAAATAAGGTCAAATCATAGAAATCTAATTGTTAAATGTGTTAGGGAATTACTATGCCAAGAATCAGTTGGTGAAACTGGAACTTGTAAAACCTTCAATTCCGAACTGTGAAAATATAATTTTAATAAAACTATGTATTTATTTTTCTAGTCCCAAACGAGGCCAATGCATGTGTTCGTCCTTCATTGCCGCACGGCGTATACGTCGGTTAAGTAAGTGACTTTTTACAAATAATCACCAAACCACATATTTTGACCACTTTTCATCAGGTGGACGGCATGCTCGTGTGCCGGCCTAGATTATATATAAAACAAAAACACCTAAAATTACTCACACTACTCACATTAATCGCAACATATTGCTCTTAATTGAACTGACAGTAACAATTAGAATCAGTAAGTACGTATAGGTAAGAATAGATACATCAAAATTGACCATATTCTTTCTTTGTTCATGCCAATAATAATGATATATTTTCAGATGGCGAAGACATACCTGCATGGGCCGCACAGATAGAGGAGAGGCGAGTAGCCGCTGAGGAAGAACTGGCGGCGGTGGTTTCTGGCATCAAACTATTATTGGAACAGCTGGTAGAGCTGCTACGAAACCCGCCACAACATCATCCACCAACTTAAGGGATAAAATACAAAGCGCCGTTATCTCGATAAGATATTTTTTTAATATGTTGGCAGGGTTTTTTAAGTTTAATTGTTGTAAGCAGGCATAAATATACATATCTTCTATAAATTTTTCTTATATTTATTTTCTCTGCTTTACAAATAAGTGCATAACAGTTTCATTACAAAACACAAGTATAATGCCGAATGTGCATAAGCCGGGCTGGTCCGAAGGTATATTCTGTGCTGGGAATTGCTATCATACTAGTAAATATTTCCGCCATTAAATTTTGTGGGCTTGATTTATTTAGATTTTTTTTTTTATATTATTTTAATTCGCCATTTTTTTTTATAATCTTGTTGTTTTATACTTGGTATAATATCTAATTTTACCTAATGTACACTTTCCTAACTCTAGTTTTTAATGTACATAATTGTCACCCATGTGGCATGGCCGTGGGACAGCCTGTATACCACGCAAACTACTCCATCCTGCGATATAACTGTGTGAATGTAATTCGAAAGGATAGTAAAATTAAGTTTAATGTGATTAACTCAAGTGTAAATTTGTATGGAAAATATAATTATTTTGTTACATATTTCAATTATTGTTCTTATTTCACAAACACGAGTTATTTCATATGAAATTGGCGTTTTGTATGGGAGGAATAAAAAGTGTTTTTTTTTGTAATAGTACATTGTTACACGAGTGGTGAAAGTGACTTATTTTTCCCGAGACGGGGTTTGGCGCCCGAGCGTAGCGAGGGCGCTAATAGTTCGAGGGACAAAATAAGTCTTTCACCCGAGGTAAACACTGTGCTTTTCATTACGAATACAAGGAAAGTAAAAATAAAAACAGGAATTGGCTAAAGAAATAATACAAGGAAGATGAACAATACTCTACAACTCGAAAAAAAAAGATCGGATTGCCGCCTATTTTGTTTTTTTTTCGTTGGCCGGCCAACTTCATTATTTAGCCAGTATTTTTAATTTTCATTTGTAAATATATTGACCAAATCTATGTTATTTTAAAGAAATTGTTGAAACTAAATTATAATTAAGTCATTTAAAAGTATATATTCTTTAATTAATACTCAACTTTATGTTATTTCAATTTTACATCGTGCTGTAATTGAGTGACTGTAGAAAAACTTTGAACATGGTTCCATAGAAATGTGAAAATGGAACTAGTTTTTTTTATAATTTGACAGCTGTCAGTTGAAAGCGATTCTCCCGGGCCGGAAAAGTATTACTTTCAACCCGCTCCTCAGGCAACTTCAGACCTACTTTCAGAGTATGAGTAATGAAAAATATATTTAATTAATCAAAGTATGCACCTTTGTTATCTATGCACTTTTTCCATCTCATTGGTAGTTGTAGGCCCTTTACAAAAAACCATGGGGGCGAGAATCAATAAACTCTTTAAAGGCGTTTTGGACTGCCGCATCGGAGTTGAATTATTTTCCTTGTAAGAAGTCCAAATTCCGGAAAAATGGTAATCTGTTGGAGCAAGGTTCGGGGAGTACGGTGGATGTCGCAGACATTCCAATTGTAGCTCATCTAACTTAGTGGTTGTTTGTTGTGCAGTGTGTGGTCTTGTGTTGTCGTGAAGCAGCAGTGGCCTAGAGCGATTGACCAATCTCGGTTGTTTAGCAGCTAGTTCTTACTTCATGGTTTGCAGTTGCTGACTATAGATATCTGCCGTAATCGTTTGGCCAGATTTTAGAAAGCTGTAGTGAACGACACCGGCCCTAGTCCACGAAACACTCACAAGTAACTTTTTCTGAGTCAATTTTCGTTTAGCGCAGGATTTGGCTGGGTCTCCAGGGTTCAGCCATTGCGACAGGCGCTTCCGATTATCGTACAGTATCTATCCACTTTTCATCTCACATCATCGTCAGGTAGGGCCAACGGATTACTGGTATCGCGGATACCTCGTCTCACTTTGGAAAGGGCCTGCTTTCGGCGCCGATCGTCCATGACAGCCAAAAGAATTGCTCGTGCCATAGCCGCTCCAAAATTTAGATAAAATAATTTTATAAATCGCGATGGAATCACTGTAGTTTTTTTCACGACGCATAATCATCACATATTTACCTTATCTCTATATTTAATTTCACGGCCAAATTAAGCTGAAAAACTTCAAATAACAAGGATAGATTACTTATAACTTGAAAAATAAAGTATGTCGGTATACTTTTCTTTCGACCAATCACAAGTTGCAATGGCCTTTAGAAACACCTCTCGACTTGTTTCTTACTTTCAAAGTATTTGTTAGCAACACACTCTGTCATTTCAATCGAGATTCAAATACGTGATCGCTATTTTCATACAAAACTAGTTTATCGATAGTCTAGAAATTGCTATCAAATCATGTGTTGCTAACACGAAGTTACATGATCGCATTACTGTCATTTTTGACACTTCATTGAAATTTTATGTTAGCAACCGACTTATAAAATAGCCCCACTGATCAAATGATCCACACGATCCACAGAGATAACGTAGTATTTTTAAGTCTGTGCACCGATCACATTACTGTTTGTTTTTGTCATAGACTAAAAATTTTATTTTCTTAGTTTATTATCATTTTATTGGTCAACCATAGAGTTACCAATTAAAAAACAATTAAGTCTATGGGTGAAACAGGAAATTATGAAACCGAGAAAATTTCCAGTTCCACTTAGCGTTCACAACGATCACGCTCACGACCACAGTTTTTGCCGTTCCACTTGCTTGTGAGCGTTACTGTCGTAAACTCAAGTGGAATTATTGATTATAGAGCGTTTTGAGCATGGAGGAAAATAATACAAACAGCAAGACAGTAAAAAGAAACAGAAGACTTAAAAAGTTATTATTGTTTAAATCGATTTATATAAAAAAATATTTTTTATATTTTTTTTATATTTAATATTAGTGGTGTATTTAATTAATTTACGTGCAAATCTAATTAAAAGGTCTTTTGCAGCGGCACTTGGATATTTGGTAAGAGGTCGCAATAATGCTCCAGAAAGTACTAGTTCATCCAGTTCAGATGAAGAATCGAATATGATTTTACAAAATTATGATTGTGAAAAAGTTTTACGGTCGCCATTTTTGATGCTTTCAGTTTTGAAAATCCCGCTAATTTTCTCAACGATCACTACGACCCACCTTTTTAGGTGGGTCGTCGTGAGCTACGCGTGAGCGTAAGTCATGACGTTTTCGCCGCGACCACAACCACCGCGGGCGTTATGTGGAACGGCTAAAGGAGCATTTTGATCGTTGTGAACGCTAAGTGGAACGCACCCATAGTGTATTTTGCAAAGGTATACCCAAGAAGGTTATATATAACATAATCTTTTTGGTTAGACTTTTTTTTGGGTATCTTGCATCTTTCAACAAAAATAGTTTTAATGGTTGTGTTGTGGTGGACTATTTGCATAATTTAGAGAATAAATTTTGCAACTTATGTAAAAAGGCCACTTTCGAGCTCAATATATCATAAAAGGGAATTAATTTTGAAAAACTGTCAAAGAAACCTCAATAATTATGATTTTAAAATACTTATCCAATGATACCTAGGGATGTGAAAAAAATTTCGATTTTTATGAGTAATTTTAAAATTGGAACTAATCGATTAATAATCGATTTTTATCTGCCACAACCCGACATTTAAGTCTAGCCGGAGCGCGAATTTTATTAGGTCGAATTACTATTAGGTTTATTAACCGGTCTCACATCCGAATTAAACTTGTACATAGCTGCGCCTCTAAAAGGATTAAAAGAAGACGCATTAGAATCCTGGAGAAGCGTTGAGGGAGCTTATCCAAAATTGATACAGTTGGCGCGTAAGCACCTTTTGATACCGCCTTCTTCGGCTCCAGCAAAGGGATTGTTCTCGAAAGCTGGCGCCATATTAACTAAGGCTAGGAGCCGTATACTCGTATTATCCAAACGCTTACCTCAGCTCTTTCTAAACTCATTGCCTATGGATTTCTAGTTTGTTTTTATTAATAGTTTGGTTTGGTGTTATGTCGATTATAAATTCCAAAACTTTAATTTGTGTAGGTAATTTTAAAACTTCTTATTTCCATTGTTTATATAAAAAAAATTAGTCCTTTTAGGTCCCACTCCTGGGCATGGGCTTCCCCTCAACACGAGGGGGATTCAGGCCATAATCCACCACGCTGGCCCAGTGCGGGTTGGCGGATTTCACATGTCTTTCGAAAATTGGTTTGATTTTCTAAGACATGCAGGTTTCCTCACGATGTTTTCCTTCACCGTAAGCAAGTGATAATCATATAGAAATTATGATTCACACAGAGATTTCCATTGTTTATTTTTTATTAATAAAACCGTGATTAATACAACATTTTGGTGTTTATTCTGGAATTTATTGAACAATCTGAAAAAAAATCGATTAATATTAAAAATCGATTATTTGTACATAGATTTTTCATGCTTAAAAAAATAATCGATTAATTAATAATCGTTTTTATATGGTGCATGTACATCCCTAATGATACCCCACTCGTCGAGGGTTACGTAGTATTGTATTATCTTTGGTCGAGGGGGTGAGTAAACCTTTTTTTTGATTTCCCTTCCTAAGTATAGGTACCCTATAATCAAGAAGATTCATCTTCTTGCCTAGAATAACTTTGCTTTTTATATGAACATCATAATATTGGTTCGTCTAAGATTTAAATACACAGTTTCGTAGCGGTACATCTCTACAAATAAATAAAATTGGAGTGTCTGTTTGTAATATCAAAATAACACCTTTTTACTAAATGCACATGAAAGTACATACGACACCTATAGCAAAAACGCGATTTAAAAAATGTTTGTCTGTCTGTCTGTCTGTGTGTTTGTTCCGGGTAATCTCCGAAACGGTTAACTTAAAATTTAGAAAAACAATTAGGGTTCCGCGTAAAAAAATAAAAACACATGAGCTCAAAGAGTACCTCCGAAACGGCTGGACCGATTTTGACGGGACTTTCACTGGTAGATAGCTGATGTTATAAGCAGTAACTTAGGATACTTTCATTTTAGAAAAAAAAAATGGGTCCTGTCGCGCGGGCTCAACGCCGGAGCGGGCTTTTTTGTTAAGTTAAATTCCACGCGGACGAAGTCGCGGGCTCAGCTAGTAAATTATATTTTTGTACCAATTTGGAGCTTTCCAGTCTCGGAATAAAATGAACATGGACATGGCGTAGCTATAAAGGTTCCTAGTTAGCTTATGGAACTTTAAAAATGTGTAAGAGGGTGACATTAGAAGCGGGCAGAGTGTGGAGCAAATCGAAAAATATTTAAGGGCTCTTGCGTATCTACCCTACATTATACTAGATTCGACTCAGGGTTGGCCCCTATTGAACAATAAAATATGATGTCACGTTGCGAATTTATTTTAAGGGTTCCGTAGTCAACGCACAATATACCTGTCATTTTATACGGAGACCACCTATTTAGGATTGTATGGCTGATATCGTGTACACTTGCACATATTTTTTACCGCAATAAAGATAATGAAATGATTATGTACTAAGGTGCGTTCTGGTAAGATCGGATTGATTATTGAGTAGCTGAAGGAGTCTGATAAGATTTTTTTTCTCAACTTCTAAATACGTCAGATTATTCAAACACGGTGCTAATTGATAATGAATATACGTAGTTTAGCCCTGACTTTTGTTGTGTTGGTAAACTCAATGGTTTCCGACTTATACGTGACCCAAGACGAGATAATTTTTGGTAGGCATGATGAAAAACTTGCTGTCGGAGGGGAAGACCGGACACCAATTTAAAGTTGCTTCTAGTGCTTGGAGAACAATGCGCATCAAGGAATATATCCTTCCAAAAGATATAATCTGATCGATTGTCCGAATTATTGGTTTTGGGCACCCGATCTTGCCTCTGATACAAAAATTGGTGATTTTGTGATTCTCAAACTTGGTATAACATAGGAAACAATTTGTTTTTTACTATGTAACCTTTATGGTTTATATTAAGAAAATTAATCTGATTCTGATTTATATATTATTAACGGCGCAATGCGAACAAAAATCTAATTTGAATAGCATTCAAGGCGATATAGAATAAAATTTTGACAACCACTTCTCTTTTTTTAACGGGTAAAGATTATCCGATCTTGACTGATGACGGGGAATACCGGATCTTTGCCTACAATGACCCTAGGCCAGCTTGGGTCAATTCTATGCAGCTAGCAGTCCATAAAACACAGTATTTAGACAAAATAATATCAAAAAGTGGCTACATTATCGCTAAAGTATACAAACAAAAGTCAAAGCGGCAAGACCGGAAGGCCAAAAATACCAAAAAGGTAAACCTATATCATCAAGGACAACCAATAAGTTCACTCAATAAACTGAAATAAATACATAACTGTTGTACTTTATTCATTGATTTAGTCTTAAAACATACATACCTACATTACTTACTAGATAAATATAAAAATTAATGGCTACACATAACGGCACAAATGCACTTAATTATACCGACATAGTTTAATTAGTCTTTTTCTCAACTCTTATAGTTACCTACTTAAAATGCCATATTTCCATTATGTTTTGGTTAAATTTCATCCCGTTACATAGGTACTTTATTGTAAGATATGTACCTACCTACTACCTAATACCTCTATTATTCGAACTCAAGATCAAAGGACATAATCTAGTGCTAAATCTCATTGCCGAGTCAATATACAGCCACCGAGTTGAAAAAGCTTTCACTTACAATAGAAATTCCATTTTAGGTAATATGTAAAAAAATAAAGAATATACATAATATAGGTAGGTAACTAGCACACTATGAATCGGCCATTGCAGCAGGAGCAAACTGAATTACTGAAGTGTGTCGCACCACTTGCACTGGTGTAATGTCCGCCTCAGGTTGAGGAATTAATTTTCTTTTCCGCGGTGGTAGGGAAGACGGCGCAAAGGTATATTGGACCGAAGTTGTTATAGTCGGCACTTCAGGCGCCGGTTGAGGAGACACAGTAGTCAAAGCGGGCGGTGCTGCAGAACACTGTGGGGATGGCGGGGAACTCGGCGGCGTTGGCGGCAATTGTTGCAAAGCTGCTTCTACTAAATCGCACATTACGTTCCCGTTCGGCAGTAGAGATCCCGTGGCAGGCGACTGCTGAGAGCGCGGCGTGTCAGCGCCGTGTTCTTTATATATGTGGGCTTCCATTTGTTTTTTAGTGTTAAATGTTCCGTCGCAAACGGTGCAACGGTAGCACCGTTCACCGTAATGTTGGAAACGATGCAGTTTTAATACATGATTGTAACCGAAATCACGTAAGCATATATCGCACGTGTAAGGCCTTTCCCCGGTGTGAGTGCGCGAGTGCACCTTGAGTTGTTTGGAACAGGTGAACCCTTTGCCGCACCCGGGTGCTGGGCAGCGGTACGGTTTTTCGCCGGTATGCGTACGAAGATGGATCACCAGTTGCCCCGATTGAATGAAAGTCTTATGGCAATGTGGGCAGGCGTGTGGCCGCTCGCCGGTGTGTATTCGGGCATGGCGATGCAGTTTTCCGGAATGTTCGAACGCAGCGTCGCAAACGGTGCATCGATAAGGACGCTCTTTGGTATGGATACGACGGTGTACTTGCAAATTCTCCTTGACGCTGAACATCTTGTGGCAATATTCACATTCGAAAGGACGTTCACCGGTGTGCGTACGGTAATGGCGCACTAGTCTTGCAGGTACGGCGAAAGTTTTATGGCAGACATCACAACGGTGCGCATCTGCTGTAGTGCGGTGCGAGCGTGCGTGAGCAGTTAGTGCACTCCTGGTGGAGAGCGTCAGCCCGCACTCGCCGCATTGATGTACGCGTTCCTCCTCACCTGTCGATTGATATTGTTTTAAGTGAAATGGCGCAAACGATTCCATTATAAGCAGCGACCGTAGGTATAATTAAAGCCGCTCTTAACAACACGAGAAACGCGACGACCGTTCACAGTACAGTGTCTGTTGTGTATGGCATGCAACGATCAGGAATATCAGGATGCACCAACATAATACGGCCATAGAGGGGTGTGAGCGGTGAGAGGGGAGCGGAGTATAAGCCAAGTGAATGTCCTCTGACAACACGTGGAGGCCTGCACCGCGGTTTCGACGCGATAGTGCCGCGGTGCAGGCCTCCACGTGCTCGGGCCGCCGACCCCGTGTAGTTCGCACTGTAAGTAGGTACCCCCCTCCCTTGCCTCCCGTCCTACCCTGCCCCATTTATACGCATATTTATTATTTTTATTTTCGAAGCAGTACAATAATAATTATAAGTAGGTAGTAAGTAGATGTTAGCCAAAATCTTAATAACTTGGTAGGTAAGTAAGTGTCACCTATTTAGAGGGTAAATTTATAGATTGAAGAAATAAAATTAAACTAAAACACCATGGCCCTGTTTAGGAAGGTAGGTAGGTACGTAATGTGAAATCTGAGACGAGAACACTGAAAATAAATAGGTACCTACCTAAGTACTCTTTCTTGCTTTTACTTTTATTTTTGACTACATAAATAAATAAATATTTAGGTACCTACTGTAGAAAAAATACAATAAGCAATAGTTTTTAGTAGGTACAATAGAGATTTAAACTCCAGAAAATGTGACAAAATGGACTGCAGGGCGTTGGGCCCTAGTGCCTACTCAATATTGACTTACATAAAAAACAATTAACAGGTAATTAACTACCTAGGTAGGTAACTAGGTTACTTACTATAAAAATATAAGAACGTATGATAGTAATTTCTAGCCCAAAATCGCATTACTAATGGTTAAAATCAATAGTAAAATTAGGAAATTTAAACACTTACCTATCATTATAACAATGATGATGATTTTTCTATCGGGGTTCAATATAGTTAATGTTGGCGTAGGTTGTGCACAAAGGTTCAGCTGTGAGTAACTCTACAACACACTCACTCGACCGACAGTCTGCGGCCGAATGCGGGCGTCACGGAACAGGCAGAGCGGCAGAGCTGCCATCGGAGCGGAGTCGGCGACGCGCGGCGCGGCGCGGCGCGGCGGCGTGAAACACGAGAGCGAGCGAAACATTGCACAGCAGAGTAGCATTGCCCGCTACACACTGACACAGGCGCCCCGGTTCACCATTCTTACTTATACACTATGCAGTGTCTACTCTTAATTGTAACTACTGCTATGTACCTATATCGTCAAATGTGCAAACTTTGCCTTACAAGGTATATTTGCCCAAAACGCAATTTGTAAGCAAATCCGCCAACACAGGAAAATACAATATTAGTTTTATGTACTCACATGGTTCGAAAGGAGATTTACATTGTTGGAAAGGAGATTGTATTTGTGGCAACAATACGTATAGCATTCGTTCTCGAACCCTTTCAGTAACCTGTCAGAACTTGACGAGTGTAATGCGTGCTTTCGCGGGAGAATTTCTTAGGTACCTAGAGTTTTTGTGGTTAGTAAGTAATACTTTTTAATGGTGAAACCGCAGGATGTTTATTTGAATGTATGTTATAGAATGACAATTGGGAAGTATTTTAATAATATATTCAGTATACGTAGCGTTATAAAACAAAAATTTCCACGGTGGGCAAATTTGCCGTAAACTATTCAGACCCATGTATGTCAACATTGCCCGTTATCAAAATGTACTCAGGGTTGCCATATTTAGAAATTTCGAGACAGGTACATTATACAATGTGAAGGTAATTGAAATAACGTTAAACCTTTGAAACACATGAAAAAGGACATTCTCACACTTTGCTTTATATTTCATTTTTCTTTTTAAATTTTCATTCACAAAGCTTTATAAAGCTTATCGTATTGATTGATAGTTAGTCTCTGACTGAATACTGGTGTAGTCCTAGCGGTGATTATGACTGTTTACCATTTGATTTGCTTTGTTTACTATTTTTTTGTGATTTTGTTCCTTAATATATTTAATTTTCAACACAATGTTTGACAAGTATCA
Source organism: Notodonta dromedarius (assembly GCA_905147325.1). Lineage (NCBI taxonomy): Eukaryota > Metazoa > Arthropoda > Insecta > Lepidoptera > Notodontidae > Notodonta > Notodonta dromedarius. The sequence continues at coordinate 9,986,378 of LR990159.1, read as the reverse complement.
TATCATAGTAAATAAATATAATTTATAATGTCTATTCATGCGCATCCAACACCCACAATAATGATTTTTAAAAAAACATAAAGCTTTATGAATTTTTATTGTTGGGATTGGGGCGTAAAATTGCCCACTCATTTGACTACAAATAAAATTTTAAAACCTAAGGCAGAATGCATTACATTCTAGTCGTGGTGTAAGTTACGTGTTTATACGAGTAATATTTGCGTCAAAATCGACGTGGGCAATGTTAGCTAAAATTTTAGATTATTTTGCCCGCCATCAAAATCGTATATTTAAAAATAGTTTTTTTTACTTATTTAATATTGTACACAGCAAATACGTGTATATAATCATATATTTGTAGCAAATGGAAAAATATTTTTTAGTTATGTACTACCTACAGAAAAACTAGAAATGTATTAATTTCAAAAAATTTACTTATAAAATAAACGAATATTCAACGTAGAAATTCGCAGCTTGGACCACAACACAACAGAGGCAATCTGTAGAATGTAGAACATAGGTACACGCGGGAAGTTTTAACTTAGGTAGGATGATAATATGCATTTTGTGGGATAACGCTAGTTCCCTATTTAAATTACGTTTCAGAGACTTTCATCAAAATAGAATTAAGTTAGGTATCTATCAGCCACTAAACTATTTAAGTCCTTATTATTTATATCCTATAATGTGTGATTGTTATACAAGCAAATTACTTAATAAAAACTCAGTACAACAATATAGGTACCTACCACATATGATATGGACCGCGAGCGTTTATTGAAGGTTGGTTGGAATGTCCGACCCGAGTGGTAAGGCGCGGTGAGCGGGTAAAAGGGGGAGGCGGCAGCGTACACGTGGAGGCCCACCACGGTTTCGGAGCGCGCGTGTGAACTCTCGGCTGCAGTGCGCGTGCGTAGTTCCCCGAACCCCACTACCCTCGCTCCTCACCGCACTGTCCCTCTCTTCAATCTCTTATCTGTCTGTCTGTCGAGCTAGGACAACAACATAACGTCAACTATGTTAGGTACGTCTTGTAATGTTTGTAATCGCACAGGAAAATATGTGTACCCACCTGCTATTTTCCTATAAGTAGTACCTAGGTATAAACGTCCCTATATGTAGGTATATGGTGTATTAAAATAGGTACCTACATGCAACCGTTCTTATCTACCTAATTAAAAATGACACTCAAGAGTCAAATGTATTAGATAGAACATTAAAATCTTGAAAGTTTGATTTTGGAGCTATACCTACCTAGGTATTTAATTGGCTACAGCTTGACACTACCTACTACCACCGTGATGGTCTGGGTCTATTTCATGATCCATAAATAAATTATATTGGGTGGATACCTACACTTCATGCCACCCCTCAGCAGTTTTGAATGTTAAACCGTAGCACCTACTATGGACCTGTGAGGTATCTTATAGGTAGGTAGGTAATTTCGTCATATCTGTGCGTTTGTACTTGACTGTCGGTTCCTATTTTATTTCGAGTAAGTAGGTATATTAGGATTTATATGTGAATGTGATATTTGGCATAGCTAGAGATACCGTCAAACATGCCAACTTTGCCGGGTTTTTGTATTAAAATAAAATAAATATCAATCGTATTTTATAGGTATATTTCCCATTTGCTAAAATGTGCATTTGCGCTATGTGATTTTTATGCACGCCCTAGCTGTGTAAAATATTAAAACAGGTTAATATTTAAACCATTTCTTTCGATTTTGATCGCCTGCAATATCATTTAGACTTTTAGGCAACATTACCCACGTAATTTTTGTCAAAAACATAACTCTCATAAATACGTATCAAACACCACGTCTATAACTTGAGGCAATATTGCCCTAGGCTTAAAAAAATATGTGTAGTATAAACGTCTTCGTAAGAAAATGAGTAGGCAATGTTGCCTAAGACTAATCGTTCTTTTCAATAAAAGACCCAACTAACAGTTTTCAGGTTTGCCATTACTTGCCATATTGCAGTAAAATGGTTTAATAAATTATATGACTATTTTTATCACTAGTTTTGGTGTTGGATGAATATGAATAGACATTATAAAATGCTATTTACGAAATCAAACATTGTATTCAAAATTAAATATTGATTAATAATTGTAAGACATACTTACAATTTTAAATCTTATATAAAATCGTTCCTGGCGCCTAGGAACAAGATCACAATATAATTAGTACATAAATCGAATCACATGGTAAATCACCAACAGTCATAGGTAATTACCGCTAGGAATACAACAATATTCATTCAAGCATTACTTATTCAATAATTAGGTATCTTTATAAACCATTTTCAATTAAAATTAAGAATTAAATATAAAGCAGTTTGAGAATGTCCTCTTACATGTGTGTTTTGGAGGTTTTGCGTTATTGCCTTCGCATTGTATAATGTGCAACCTCTTACGAAATATTTAAATGTCGATAAGTCTGAGTAAGTACTAATTGATAACGGGCAATGTTGACATGCATGGGTCTGACTGAATAGTTTAGGGTAACTTTGCCCATCGTCGATATTTCTGATATATAACATTTCACAAAAACTCTAGGTAAGAAATTTGCCCGCATAAACGCACATCACACTCGTCAAGTTCTGATAGGTTACTGAATGAATTTGTTATAGGTCTACCAGAATCTCATGGCATTAAAAAAATATAAAAAAATGTGATTTTCATATGGCAATGTCAATTGTCACCTGCCAAATCAAAGTACAAGGTTTGTCAACCGCTGTTGAGATTTTGTGATATCTTCTTGGCAATTTATTGTTTTTGTGAAAATGTCGAAAAAGCCACTTCGATCTCAAGCGAGAAATATTGTTTTCAATGTGTATCGTAAAATAAGGGAAGAAGAAGGCGTAAATCAAACTCAATCTTTGATTTTAAAGCGCGTCGTAGAGTTGACCGGTAAGTTGGACTGAGTTGTTTTGATACTTTTAGTTTATTTTATATTTATCTTACTTAATTATAGCTTCTTTATAGGGGTTTTCAGTACTACTATACGGCGAATCATAGGTGAGTGCACATCGAACGATGGTGTATTTTCCACGCCTGGTAAAAAGAGGAGAGCGGGGAAGAAGAAAATCAACTTGGACAGTTTCGATTTACAGTTGATAAGGAATAAAGTAAATGAATTTTATACAGTTCGGAAGGAAATTCCAACAGAAATAAAACTGTTAAAAATTCTTCGACAAGAAATTGATTTCAACGGAGGGAGAGAATCTCTGAGGTAAGAAAAATATTAAGTAATAATCCTTCTCACTCGTAAGACGAGGCCTGTGCCCTGCAGTGGGACGTACGAGTATTTAGACTGATGTTGATGTTGATGATTGACTAAGCTATCGTTTCAGTAACATGATAAATTTTATTATTTTTTACAGACTTATACTTAAGGAGACAGGTTTTGAATATTTTAAATGCCAATCAAAAAGGATCATTTTGATCATTTTGTGTACGGAACTCAAGTAAGCGAACGAAAAGCAATTATACCAGTGACCTGAGCGATAATATTGGAATACTGCGAGTCTGCTAAGTGATTCGGAACGGTGCTTGTTGTGTGTAACTAGTCTTAGTGAACTAGTGTACTAGTAGTGAACTAGTACTGTGTATTTGTCGAGTTTGTGGAGAGCGAAATAAACCCTTTTTACACGTTTAACGGCATTAATTGTACCTACCCCTGTACGTGTACGTAACATTATAATAAATTAGTACATAAAGTAATATATGATTGGATTTATTTTTTTTGTCATATTTTCCTATGTTAAGAACCCGATGCATAACAACAATTTCATACACATACCTAGTATACTTTATGTTAATTAATGACTAAATATATAAATAAAAATTAAACAGTATCAAGATCGTTTAATCCAATTTCCCCAGTATTGCACACAACAAATTTTTATTTCCCCATTTGCCATGAGATTCTGGTAGACCTATAATCAATGTTATAGGTAAGTACGTAGTGTTGTCACAAATATTAATTTATTTCGAACCAAGTAAAAAGTATTGCTATAAAACTAAAATATTTTCCTGTTTTGGCGGATTTGCTTATAAATTGTTTTTAGGGCAAAGATACCTTGTTTGGCAAAGTTGGCACATTTGACGGTAAGTACTTACTTACTTAGTGATATCTCACACCATGTCTCACAGACATTAGGTACTTAAATGTTTTAAATATGGGATTTGTTATACTTATCTATGTTTATGAATGTGTGTGTATGTTTATAGATACATTTTATTTTTATTCTACCTACCTACCTATCTTCTTTCTTATTTGCTGTCGCAACAAAAATATGCAGGAACATACATTCCTATTTTTTTTTTCTACAGAAGTACCTTAACCTATTGAAATCATACTAATATTATAAAGAGGAAAACTTTGATTGTTTGATTGTAATGAATAGGCTCCGAAACTACTGAACCGATTTGAAAAATTATTTCACTGCTGGGACGCTACACTATCCCCGGGTGACATAGGCTATATTATATTTTTAAAAAAATTAGGGATCCTTACTAAAACTCGAATAATGTATCCGTGCGAAGCCGGGGCGGGCCGCTAGTCTCTAATAAATCTAGGTGTGTGTCCCTTACATGCAAAGTAGAGATGAATGAAATAGGACTTTCAATTTGTTTTATGATCTGGCATAAGTAAGTACCTACCTAAACCTACTTAAATGGTTACTTAGGTACAATATATATAGGTGGGTAGGTTCTTAAGTAGGTTCCTACTGTAACATGCTTTCAGCGGGTAATCTTTGATATGGATCCGCTTATCCAGCCTAGGGGATTCATATTTACAACAAAGAAAGTAGGTACTTACCTATAAAAGGTTCATACCTATAAGTTACGTAGGTTTTCACTATCAAACTATTGTATTGTGTTAGGTATATTGGTTTTAGGTACCTACCTATATACTTACTGTATACCGTTTATAGTAGGTATAGTTGTAGATGTACCTACAGTATACCTAACCTAAGACAGGTATCAATACCTACATACAGTGAGGGCGCGAGAGTTAAAAGGCGAATGCGGGGCGGGGCGCGGCAAGCGGGCGAAGTACCGACACGCGCTGCACGGTCACCGAACGTTTGAAACCACAGTAGAGAGGCCACTGCGGCTCGTGCGCCCGATTCAACCTTCCTCAACGCGACCGCAACTGACCCGCGCCGCCGCCGCCCGCCTCCCGCCCCGCGAACCGTCGTCGTCCACCGCCGCCGCCGCCCCGCGCCGCGCGCCGCGCCGTTTCACCCCGCCCGCTTATTCTGTGTCCGCTTCACAGGTAGCCTACAATACCTACAAAGCTGAAAATAGGCAGGTTGTATAACATTCAGTCAGCAACACTTGGTATGTAGGTACCTAATGTTAAGTAGGTACCTACCTATAATGGTTGAGTAGGACTTGTTGATAAGTAAGTAAGGCAATTAATTAATAAATACATCTCAAGTCTGAGAACCATCTTGAGTACCTAGGTAGACGTGTCATTTTATACATAATGTACATCACAGATGTACATGTACTTACATATTGTCATTTCCAAGATCGCTCTCAGAATTGAGATAGATTTATTAATACGGGCCTAAGTCCCTTATGTAGGCTTATTCAGCGACTATTATGCTTGACGACCTATTCTACTTAGGTACCTATAAAGGTGGATAACAAGACCCAGTTTGAAGGGAAAGTGAGGTACGTTCAGGGAAGATCGGATTGATTTTTGACGAGTTGAAGGAGTCTGGCAAGATTTTATTTTCTCAACTTCTATATCCGTCAGATACCTAATTCGCTAATTGTTAATGGATATACGTAAACCCGCGATGAATCCCGTGTTTGTAAATAAGATAAGAAAAAATAATCTATTATTCCAAGAAACAAACATTCTGATCAATTTTCCTTTTTCTGGTTTCGCGCATCCGATGTTACCCCTGACGAAAAAATATGGTGATTCTGTGATTCTCAAACTTTGTAATGTGACAAGAAGGTTTAACCTAGACCGTAAGAAATTGTTTTTTTTTTCACTACCTACCTATGTAACCCAAATGATTTAAATAAATCTGATTCTGTTTCATACAGTACTAGCTGTGCCCCGCGACTCCGTCCGCGTTCTGTTGAATTTTTTCCTGATTTTTTTTGCTATAAACCTCACGGAGCCCGAGACCTTTCCAACGAATGCAAAACCGTGGAAATCGGTTCGTGCGTTCTGGAGTTATAGCGTCAGGAAGGAAAATCCGACTTATTTTTATATAGTAGATTAACTGTGCAATTCGAACAAAAATCTAATTTGAATAGCTTTCAAGACAAAATACAACAAAAGTTTGACAACCGCTTTCTTTTTTTTTGAACGGGTAATGATTATCCGATCTTAACTGTGAGGGGGAACACCGGATCTTTTGCTACAGTGACCCTACGCCAGGCTTGAGTTAGTTCTATCTAGCTATTAGTCCATTAAACAGAGTATTTAGACAAAATAAAATCTCGTCAGCCACATTCTCGCCAAATTATACAAACAAAAGTCAAAGGGATGGCCAAAAAATTTCAATAACTAAGTTGTTTTTCTTATAGCACACGTTAAACTTGTCGGAGCGACTAGCGGGCTAGTGACCGCGGCAGGAGATAAAATGGCCTTGTGTGAAATGTTGTCAACATAAGACAACATAGCAAAATTCGCTGGAAATTAATTTCATACGGTCTTACCCCACCGCAGATCTTACCTGCACGCACTTACCTACCTCACCTACCTACTGATCTAAGGTACAGCGCAGGCGGACTACAGAGTGGCGGCGAAGCAACTAAATATAGCTGTAAATGTTTTAATGACAACTATCATAACTAACGAACCAATACTTTTATTTAAGTATTTATTTACAACAAACACAACTTCTACAGTATGCTACAACAGTGTGGACTGTGGTCCGTTATTATGAGTAACATACAAATAACACAACAAGTACATATTTACCTAATAAAGTTTTTTTTCTTAAATTCACTCAGAGATCAGCTAAATAAGGCATTCTATTATTAGTCTAAATTATAACAGTAGTAAGCAATCATAAGCTATAGTATAGGGCAAAGTGGCATACCTACGACTATTATGTTAATTTTTAAGTAGGTACATAACATAACAAATTCAACTTGTGATTCTTTGAATTAGTATAATAATGTGTAAAGTTGCTGGTAGGTAGGTATATTATTATTTATTTAATGTTTATAAATATGTGTAAAGACCTTTTTTTCGCTTCTCTCTCCTACTCCTACCTACCTATATCGATGGTGTGGGCAATTTGAACAAAATGTGATGAAATCATGTGAAACATTCTTTTTCAAGTTCCCCAAGTAGTCTGGTTAATTATTGTTAAAGAATCCGTTACTTTACTAAAAAGGTTTGGGGGGTAGATTAGGTCCAGACAAGAGTCTTCATGTGATTGAATTGAAGCCTAGCTAGGACTGAAGCACAGAGATATAAGTTGCTTGAACTTATACGTAGTATTTAATTTTATAAGTCTGTGCGTGAAGTAAATTAAAACTTGTAAATATATTATTTATTTGCTTTATACCGGCTAAATGTAAAATGGCCACTGCACAAAACTTTAAAAATAAATTTGCTTCAAAATCATAGAGGTATAAGAATAGAGGAGGGGAGCCTAGGCTGTCATACAAGTGGAAATGTGGCCCCGCTAGAAAGAGAGAGGAGATGAAAGCCGGGTACCTTTCTCTCTCTATTGGCGCATGCGCAGTCGCGTGCCTTCAAGAGTAGGGTAAGAGCGTCTCTTATACTCTATTTTTATTCTACGTTTTCATTGAAAAATGCAGCATACTTGTTATCTGCTAATTGTTTTCAATGATAAAATAGGCATGCTTTCTACTGTAAAGGCCGCGTAGTTTCATTTAAAGCAAAGTGCGCGACTGCGCATGCGCCAGTAGAGAGAGAAAGATACCCGGCGTTCATCTCCTCTCTCTTTCTACTACGGCCACACTCTCAGCGCCGTCTTCCCTTCTCTATTCTTATATCTCTATGTTCGAAATTGCTTCCATCGTGACCAAGAAGCTAATTATCTTCTTCTTTTTTGTTTTTTTTTTAATATGGCTTTCATCGTTAGGTAGTCGATGATTTTGCCAACAACAGAGTTTTATGTGACTGATGGTCGGTAGGTCTAGTTGAGGCAATTTTTTTTTTAAAAGATAATCTAAAAATTTTGAAGTTGGATTGTACGGTTTTTTTTTTTTTTATTATATGGCCCTGTCCTTTTGGACAATTCTGCCAATGTCGAGTGAGGTCAATACACGGTATTCACTGAAGTTTGGCCAGTGTGCAGCGAAATAAAAACCAAAATAACGAATTGATGTTGAAAAATCACCATACACAACAAACACATACCATTTACAAGACAATCCTACATATATCATTTGTAATTTATGAAAACGCAAACTAAAACTAATCATGAATAAAAATTAAAAAGTAGCATATAATGTTATTTATAAGAATGAATTTGGATAAGGTTTCAATGAACGGAGAATAAACATAAGTTAAAAGGCATTTAGAATTCGAGGGACGGGGAATAAAAGAAGGAATTAAATCATAAAGAGAAAAGATTAGTTTAGGACAGTTGAAAAACAAGTGATCAACAGAGCCGTCTTCCAACCCACATTCACATAAAGAGTGGTCCCTGACCCTAATCTTGGCAAGAAAAACGGGAGAACAGACATGCCCTAAACGAAGTCGAATGATGGTTGAGGTAACCCACTTCTTGGCATTTCGGGATTTAAAGAACCAAGGTTTCACAGGGATGTCCGATTGAATTTTTCCATAGTGTTTACCCTCTATAACTTTGGAACGTTGCCATACAGAGTTCCATTTATTAAATAGACGAGGTTTAGCAAGATAACGAAGATCTGCTGTATAATAGTTAAGATGAGAAAGGCATCCTATTGTAATAGCCTGTTTTGCACAAAGATCTGCCACTTCATTACCTTTGATGCCATTATGACTGGGAATCCATGCCAGTACCACCTCTACTCCTCTACAGTGACATTTATATAAAGAGTCTTTCGTTTTGAGGTTTAAAGGGGAAATCTTTTTAGATCGGAGGGGGAATTTAGATATATCCTGAAGACAACTTAAGGAGTCAGAAAAGATGATTGATTTGTTGAGATTGTGGGATTCAACATAGGATACTGCTTCATAAAGAGCAATTGCCTCAGCTGAAAAAATTGACGAAGAAGGCGGAGTTTTAAAACTCAAAATTATCTTAAATTTTGGGATCCAAACAGCCGCCCCAACACAGTCTGAAGGCGACGCCTTAGAGCCGTCTGTGTAGATAGTAAGCCAGTCATTCCATTTGTCATTAAGGATACAGTTAAAAAGTTGATTCGCGCATGAATGGTCCTTACCTATTCCAAAGTTAAAAATTATTCGAGGGGTGAAAAAAAGAGCGTAAAACTTGATCAGAAAGACAGGGTTTATTGCAAATTGGATAACAGGATACGGTAGATCAGTGAAGCTTTTATAACTAATAATGAGGCATGGAGGCTCCTTATGGGACCAGTATTTAGAAGTGAGAATGAGTTGGGAGAGTGAATTAAGTTTAAAAGACAGTGGATGGTGTGAGAGCTGCATTGCATTATATAGAAAGCGGTCAGAGAGATATTGCCTGCGCAAATGTAGAGGAGGGTCTACGCATTCTACTTGCAGGGCGTTTGTCGGGGATGATTTCATTGCGCCAGAAACAATGCGAAGACACTTTGATTGAATTTTCACCAATTTGTCTAGGGCAAGTTTACTACACCGTTCAAGTAAAAAAGTCCCATAATCGAAGAGACTTCTAATAATTGCATTATAGAGCAATTTCTGGCAGTAAGGGTGAGAGCCCCACCAGACACCAGAAAGTGCCCTTAACACATTAACATACTTTTCACACTTATCAGCTATGTAATAGAGATGTGGCACTCCTGTTAATTTTGAGTCAAGGATAACTCCGAGGAATTTTATTTGATCTTTAACTGGCAGACGTTGATCGACAAAACAAATATCTAAATTTGGGATTAACTTTTTCCTGGAAAAAACTATTACATTACTCTTTTCAGCAGATAAATAAAGATCATGAACCGATAACCAACTATGAAGGTAAGATAAGGCGGTGTTAAGTTGGATAGAAGCATCCGCAAAGGAGGGCGAAGAGGCATACAATGCGATGTCATCGGCATATTGTAATATATCACAAAATGAATCAACTGATTTATCCAGATCATGAGTATAAAGGCTGTATAATATTGGGCTCAGAACAGATCCTTGAGGGAGTCCCTTCCAGATCGATCGGGGAGGTAGGAGAGAGCCTAGATGACGAACAGAAATCACCCGAGCCATAAGAAGATTACAAATGACGATAGATATTCTCGCAGGAATACACAGATGAAGCAATTTTTGCCTGAGAATTGAAAGATTAACCGAATCATAAGCTGAGCTGATATCTAAAAATACACCTACAACATTTTCATTTCTGGAGAAAGCAAGTCTTATATCCGTGGTTAATAGCGCTAAACTGTCTAAGGTTCCCATCCCACGTCTAAATCCAAACTGAGACTTAGATAGAATGCCTTGGTTTTCTACCATATATTCTAAACGGTTTTTTAATAAGTATTCAAATATCTTTGCCATAACTGAAGATAGAGCAATAGGTCTGTAAGAAGAGGATTCTTTGGGATCCTTTCCAGGTTTAAGAATTGGAATTATTATTTGATTTTTCCAGGGAACAGGGAAGGTCCCAGAGCAAAATATCTGATTTAAAATATCTAAAAAGAAACGCTTTGTCGAGTCAGATGCCTTGCCTTTTGAAGTTGGATTGTACGGTTGAATATTATACATAATTTAGTTTGATGAAGCTAATTATAAAAAATCTTGTTCGTGACACAGAGATACGTAGTATTTATAAGTCTGTGGATCGTGAGGTGTTTTTTTATAGTTAGTTTAACGGTCCTGGGTACAAGCCCTTTTGATCCTGTGAGGTGACGTCAGATCGGTGTTCCCAGAGCATTACTTTTGAAATGCATTGCGTTACTTTTGACCCTATTGCATTACCCTCTGGTTACCTATGTAAAATATATCTAATCTTTATTTAAGTGTTATAACTTTGTTTAACTATTTTTCACAATAAGGCGTCTGTCTGTCGCCATATTTAATTTTAATATGTTGTCGTGTGTGTGTGTTTTTTTTGTAAGTGCTTACTGGATGCAATAATAATAACAAGAATATTGCGATTCTTTGCGACGTATTACTTTTGTGATTAATGCATTAATTTGTGTAAATTTTGACTATCGGATTCAGGCAACACTGCTTCAGGTCAATTTGTGAAGCACACGATGAAGACCATTCCACTCTCATGAAGATTTCATATACAGATTTCCATTACAAGCTAGCTGAAAACTTAAAACAACTGTGGCAGCATTACGGGCTCGCAGTCAGTAAGGAGAAAGGAAAACTATGGTATGCAGATGTCCAAAAAAAGCCGCCCGCCCAACCCTGCTACCATAAGTGTAAGGAGATTGAATATAGAAAGTTTATAACCACCATTAACAGATTGATTGATTGTTCGGGCACTGCGGTGTGCCGGCCCATTTGCACAGGCTCAACATAAAAGATAGCGCACAATGTACGGAGTGTTATGAAGAAGTCGCGGACTTCAACCATATCGTGTTTAAGTGCCCCAAATACAACATGAATAGACTGATACTGGTGGCTGAACTGGATGCTATTAGAGGAGAGTCGGAGGTTCCGGAAAACCTTATAGTGCTATTAAGGAAACTAGAATATTTTAAACCAATATATAAATACATTTCGAACACCATAGAACTATTGTAAATTAAATAACTGTGGCTAGTGACTAAAGTGAACATAAAACCCATGTAAGTGCAAAGTGAAATAATAAAATAAACGTAAACCTGATAGGCTCTAAAGGGCTTGTACTCAGGGCCGTTAAACTAACGTTAAAAAAAAACAATTTGTGAAGATATGGCACAAAAGGGCTTGTACCCAGAGCCGTTAAACTATCTATTAAAAAAATGTGTACAGTAGAGATATCTCTAATCTGTGGTGTAGAGCTAGAAAGATGTTTATATAAATAATATATTATAGTTTGAAAAATTATTAATTTGGGCCAAAGAGAATGTAAATGCAAAATTACTTTGTATATAAATGAAAATATGGACTAGTTTTATAGTTGTCAATAAATTGATAATATATATAAAAACCAATTAGCCTCAAGTCAGTTCGAAGCATTTTATAATGGGTGGTGGTGATTTGGTAAGATATATGCTTATATATCCATCAGTATGCTCAGTGCATTAAGTGATATTCTCTGTCCCAGATTAAAACAATTAAACCTATTATGATTTTAGAATTCAAAAAAGTCATGGCATCCGAACACTATGAAAAACCAAGAGCGTGTTTGGAAGGCAGAGCAAGCCGCTCTGCAGGAAAAACAACGAATTGTGGATTTGCAACGGGAACGCGCCGAGGAGCGAGACCGCGCGGAGCTGAGTGACCTCATGATGAAACGTAATACTACTTCGCCAGGCAATGAGAATCGCCTAGCGTGGATGTATGATGTAGGTATTCCTAGTTCTTCACTGTGTAGCTTAGTTGGAATAGAATATTTACCTCCTTTTTGTTATGCCATTCAACTTGTTGCATGCAATAAATAAATAAAATAAATATCGCCAGACTCACACCAACTGTATGGTCCCAAACTAAGCAATGCTTGTACTGTACAATGGGGGGGGGGGCGATCCCAGTGCAACCCTGGCCAGGGAAAATTACGAAAAGACCATTTCCGAAGTTCGCCCTGGCAGGAATCGAACCCGCAACCACCATGTGCAAGGAATTGGGTTGTCAATCAAGCAAGCAATATTTTGTTGCTTAGCTTAAAACAATGCATCCATCAGAATGGCCAAGATCTGCTTATGAACCTAATGGTTTTAGGCTGATTTATTTCCAGAAACCTGATAAGAAAATTGAGCAGGAAGAATATTTACTAGGGAGATCTTTAAACAAGAATTCAGATCCAGATAAGACAGAGCAAGATGCAATCCCAGCGGTGGCAAGGAGGGTTGTTGGGTCTAGCATGTTGGCATCTGCGGGGGACTCGCAGGTTGACTTGGCTCGTAAGGTCCGTGAAGACCCACTGCTGTTAATCAAGGAGCGTGAACGAGCCGCTCGTGCTGCTCTACTTAACAATCCGCTGCAACGGCGTCGACTTACAGAGTTATTGAGAAAGGAACATGTAAGCATGTAGGCATTTTCATCATAAGTATTGTAGCATCAAAAGTTTCATTTTTTTCTTAAAAACTTTGAAATGATAAAAATATGCCTTTTTATGCCATTACATTCTGCACAGATTATGCAAGAATACTAACTTTTTACGAAGAATAATTTACTTTTTACGAATTTAATAATATAGCCGTACTTCTCAATACTTTTCATTGTTTGACAAGTGTTTAGGTGACCATAATACGATCGCCATTTAGTTTTAATGTAATCAACTACATACGCGATGAAAGCCATATTCTTTGTTTTTTTTTAAACTGAAGAATGTATTACATCTAAAATTTTCATGTTGTTCTTACAATGCATGTAAATACGTACTTAAATTGTTAACAATAAACTTTTTATACAATTTCTTTAGTTGTAAATGTAACATTTTATATTACAGGATCAAAGAAAAGAAAGTAAGATGAAAAAGAAGCCTAAAAAGAAAGATAAAGACTTAGATGACATGCTGGCAGCAAAGCTTACTGCTCTAGGCGGTCAAAAGGGACTCAATTTAGCAACCTTGCTCAATTCTGATGACTCGTCATCAAATTCAGAAGAAGAAAAACCTGTGGAAAAGAAAAAAAAGAGGAAACATAATAAAAAGGAAAAGAAGAAATCTAAAAAATCTAAAAAACAATCATCCGATAGTGACTCAGACAAATCCGTTAATGAAAAGAAGGATACAAGTAAAAATGAGAGTAAGAAAAGCAAGCGCAAGTCCTCTCAACATAAAAGTGACCCAGGTCACAGTAGTCAAACGAGAAAGAGACAATCAGATGAGAAATCTGATTCAGATAATGAAATTAAAAGTAAGAGGTCGAAAAATGATATATCAGAGGGGAGGTATCACTCAGAAAGAAAAAGGTATTATGATCAGAAAGACGAGAGCAGAACTTCATATAGTAGATCTTCCGTTCGAGATACGGGCGGGAAAGCGAAAGAAGCGGAGCAAAGGGAGAGCGGGAGGCGGGGCGGGCTGAGCTCGGAGGAGAAGGCCGCCAAGCTGGCCGCCATGGCGGCGGCGGGCGCCGAGCGCGAGCGGGAGCGCGGGCGCCGCGTGACGCAGCAGCGCGCGGCCGACGCCGCCGCCGCCGCCGTCAGCGGCCCGCGCTCCGGGAGGAACGAGGCGCGCTCGCTGCCCGATTCCCTACAGAGCCGCATTCACTCGAACAGACATAACATACAACGTGATACACGACATATGAATGAACATTTCGCCCGTCGATAAACAGTTTCCTTTAAGTAGGTGTGTAAGTAAAATAAGTAATTTCGAAATGTTTTATTTATGTTAATAATATGATTTAACTTAAATATAAATAATGTTTTATTATTAAACGAAATATTTGAAGTAACCGACATTTATCTCGACGTCTCGGTGTTCCTGGTCTCAATCCAAGGGTATTTTTTCTTTTACGATCTGTAACAATTTAAATTAATTATTTCAAGAAAATGTTTATTTTGAGGTACTCTGTTCAAGGTTTTGTATCTGAGTATTTGCTAAACTGGAATGAGATAATAATTAATGATCACATTTGTTGTCTTATATTTGTATTAATTTTTGGAAAAAGTTACAATACGCATAAAGGTAATATTGTTAGTATCCCATGAAATATATATTCTATAAATAATTTGCCCACTGGAGCAAAATTCTATAAGAAAGCCGCTTATTTATCTCCTTGGGGTTGGTCTAGTTTCTGTGATTTATCGAGATTATAAACTGTTCATCTGGAATTTAAATCAAGAATTTCCCACTGGGAGTGTCAGCGTCGCGGCATGTTGCGTGTGGCGCGTGCAAGCTGCGTGTACCTCGGCACACATCCCGGCATAGATGGGGTCAGTGTCCCACGGGCCGCGCTCGGGCAGAGGCAGCGCGCGGCGGCGCAGCTCAGCCACGAGTTCGGCCACGTCCATGATGGGGATGGGGTCGAGGCCGCGAGCCAAGCCCGCCAGGTACTCCACGTAGTGGACCCTGCAAGTAGAACGGTTGTCAACACACCTCGACGAGGCTTCTCTTGTAGAGGCCGTCTAGCGAGCCGTAGGGGCGAGGCGGAAGTCGGTGCGCGGCGCGCCGCACCAGGGTCTCGAGGTCGTCGATCCCCAGGATCGGTAGGGGGTCCACGCCCAGGCGGCGAACCAGCCGGCTCAGGTACTCGAGGTAATGATTCCTGAAAGCACATATCCCACTCACCGCCGCTATTGCCTCGTCCGATACACACTCTAATAACATTTTTTACTTATTGGCAATTGGGGTATCCTGGTTTTCTTTTTGCCACCAGGGCGGCGCCACGTTGCAGTTGGGATATATTGGCACTTGACTTTAAAGACAATTTCCCTCTATTTATGACCTCGCGATAATTAGTATTTGTTGTCACACGGGCAAAGTGAAGCAGTCCCCTAGTGTCCCCCAGTCCAATCAAGCGACATCTGGTGAGTAGAATTCTTCTTGCCCCCGTTAGATAATAAAGTAAACGAAATAGGCAAGTTTTACCATATTGGTCCTCCTTTTTTGAGTTTGTAGTCTGCGTCGTTCCTTAAAGCTTACGTTTCCTTAGGGTTTGTAGTCAAACTAAGGAATCCGGCTCCGGCTACGGCTGCGTCCGGTTACGGAATCCTATACTGTGCATGGCCCGACGTACGCTTCACCGGTCTTATTTACTAGTCATTAAAACTGTGACAATAAATGACATACTTGCAAAGTCCGGCGTAATTAGTTGGTGCTTCATTGCCACACGTGCCATCGACGAGACCTGTTGGTGTTTCTCGCTGCAATTGTATGGGACACCGCCCGGTCGTACCTTCCGATGGTTCTGTTTCGTATGTCACATTGTTCATCTAAAATTAGATGATTTAAAAGATATATTCAATACTAGCTGTGCCCCGCGACTTCATCCGCGTAGTATTGGATTATTGGGTTAAAAAGTATCCTATATGTTAATCCCGGTTATAATCTATCTGTGTTCCAAATTTCATCCAAATCCGTTCAGTAGTTTTTGCGTGAAGGAGTAACAAACATACATACATACATACATACATACATACATCCACACTCACAAACTTTCGCATTTATAATATTAGTAGGATAAGTAGGATGAAGTTTTTTTTTTATGTACTTCCATGTGGTGTGCTCATAGCTGTTAACATTTATTATAGTGCAGTAGGTGCAATGTAAACAATAACATAAAAAATATGAATTATACCTGTAATAAAGTTTGTAACTCGTGTGGTTCTTTGTCACGTAAGTAGAACAGACAATTTCGCGGGTGATGTGAGTGTAGGCCCAGCTTAGCGCAGTATTCGCTCAGTCCGCAGCGCGCGCCCATCGTGAAGGGCTTCCCGCAGCCGTAGCAGAACTCATATTTGCACTGAGTACATGTAAAATGCATGCAACCTCCCCTGGAACATTGTGCGTAATGTAACTGTGTAGTAGTTTATATAATATCGGCGTACAATTAAATCGTTAGAGACTTAATCGCAATTTCCTAGAGTCGAATATTTATTAATATTTATTCATCAAAGGCTTCCACGGACCACCACACTGAAGAAAAATATTTTTTCGCAACAAATTGTATGAGTTTAACGATCTTCTAATCGCCATCAATTATTATTGAGTTGTTTCCGCTCTCGACCAATCACAGTGACGGTAAAATGGACGAATTATTTTGATACAAGTTATTTTTTGTGCGAAGTCCGCAGTGTAGCTGGTCCGTGAATGGTTCTCACGAGATATTTAAATGTAGTAGGTAGGTATAAATAGTACCCACATAAGTTGGGTAAGTATTTAGTATGGACTGAATGGACTCCCGTGATAGTCCTCTAAATAAATAATAAATGTACTGTTTGACCCTAACGCGTGCCTTACATAAAATTAGAATTCTCTCATGAGGATTTTTTTGGACTATGTGTGAGTCCAAAATGTAGACGACCCTACGCAAGCTTGCTAAGGGACCGGGTCTAGCCTTAAATCTTGTCGTAAGCATACAAAGAAGATAGAGTACCTGGATAAGGAATATTTAAAGTGACAACGCGGACATTCCAGGCCATTGTCTCGCAGGTGTTGTTGTATCGCGCTGACAGAGCGCTCAGGATCGTTGTCCTCCAGCCACGCAGTGTATTGCTCACAGGTTAAGCCTTCGTGATTAGCACTCCACTGTAAACATGGGCGTGTTAAATCAGGGGTCTGGTCATGGTTTTCTGTTTAGAAATTCTAAGTAGCAGCAAACACTCCGCAAATATCTTAGAAATGGACAGTAGGTCTGCTCGCACCTCAAAGGCTCGCACCCTTCTATAGTGGGTGTATATTCACAGGGACTATAGTATAAATATGTATATTTTCTTTATTCTGTTATACTGTTAATTTGAAAGAGTTCTTACCGTTTTTCGACAGGAAGCGCAACTCACTGATCGGCATTCGGGACAACGAATTTTCTTTTGCTTTGGATGAACGAAAAATCCCGAAGCACATTCCATGCACCACCGGAAGTTTGGATCGCGAGCCAAAGTTCGATCTCGTAACTGAAAATTAAGTAAAATTGTAAATCATCGTCGTTATCATAAATAATCTTCAAATTAGAATTAAAAAAATCCATTTTCGGTTTTACGGTAGGGTATCCTTTTACATGGACACCTAAACAGTAAACATCTAATATCCTAGTGAATATAGCATATTATAATAAGTACTTCTTGAATTGTATGTCGTTTCTGTTGTTCCGTATGCACTACCTGATGAAATACATTTCCCTAGTGTTGTAGATGTGATATGTAATCAATAATATCCAATTACCTTTCTTTGAAATAACTCGTGCACATCAGCTTCTAGTAATGTTTTCAAAAGTATATCCAAATGAGCAAAATATTCGAGCCAGGCGTCTTCAGGAAGACTTTCCAGTTCAGGTAGCTTGCAGTAGGGGCACACGCAGTCAGCGATGCTTCGCTCAGTTATCTGTACCGTGAAGTAGTGATGTGCGCATTCTCGACAGCAACGATGAGTGCAACGTAACATGGACACCATCTGTTGAAGAAATAAATCTTGATCATGCCTCAAATAATCGACGGTCTTCTCTCAGCATCAACGTGTTGAGTTCTCCTCTTTGACGCCGTAAATTCTGATCCTTATATACTTACAAGGGGGTAGATTTCTTCTACACACTTATCGGGTATTTTACTTACCTCATGTTCAGGAAGTCGTGATGCGCAAAGCTCGCAATCTTGGTACAGATATGCAAGTGCTGAGGGCAGGTCGGCGCATTCGAGCGCAGCCAACAGGGCCGCAGGAGGCTCAGCGCCTCGAGATATCAGTTCTACCGCAATTTGAGCTTGCTCCCACGTTTCGGTTGCACCTTCGGCCAGCAGCATGCGTGCTTGCCTCTGAAAATGATCATTGTATGACTTTAGGGGAGTAATAAGTACTCGAAAAATAACAGCTGTATAGAGGTAGGTATTATAAAAAAAATTGTTTCACTCATTTCAATATATTAGAGCACAGGCATTGTATAAGGAAAATCCAATTGTTAAGCATATCTACCTCTGGAGAACCTTCTGGGAGCTGCACTCTGGCCAAGTCAATAAGTTGACCTGATACGCGTCGCAAGGTGATAGGTGGAGGAGGTGACGGTGGCCTGTAGCTCGGCTCTTCAGTGGATTTTATAATTTGTACTTGTGAGTCTTCAGAATCGCTATCTGTCCATTCATCTTCTGTGCGGCAAGTTTCTTTAAAGAATTGCTTCTTCTTCTTTGGGGAAGTCAATACTTTGGGCGGCGATATCTGTTTTTCTGTTGGCTGTTTTAAAGGTGGCGGTGGAGCTTGTTTCTTCTTATTTAATGTTGAAGTTGATGGTTTTACTTCAACTGTTTCGGATGAGTTTGAAATGACTTTGGGCGGCGTTACCTTGCTATTAAAGAGTCTAGTTTGTAATTGTTTCACATGGCCGCTTTGAATGTTACCGAAATGGGATTTAGGAGGCGCCGGCGCCGGATACTGTTTGAGTGAAACGCGGCGAACGGGAACTTTGGAAACAATAACTTTTGAGGAATTTTTATCATTCTTAGTTTTATTATTCGCTGTTTTCACAAGTTTCGGTATATTTGATTTATTGTTTGATGAACTTTTGTGATTACTACTGTCATTTGAAGGACTAACTATAGATACGTCGGGCGATAAATTGTTAGACCTACTAAATTGATTTTGATGTACGTCTGGAATACTATTATTACGATTAGAGCCGGTTGGTTCTTCGGTCTGTACATTTTCAATTACTGTCTCTACATTGTCAGTAATAGCTTTAACATTAGAATCCAAAGGAATGTTTTTAACGGAATTGTCCCCTATATTGTTTTCTTCACTATCATGGTCCTCAGGTCCATTTTGACTGTTTGTATCTAATGGAGAAGAACTCTTAGAACCATTTATATAATTGTTGGTTGGATATTCAATATCCGGTTTTAATTCTTCTGAATTCGACTGCGGGGAAGAACTTTTTGACCGATGTTTGCGATCCACGAGCTCCTCACTATCTATGAATTCAATTGTCTGTGCGCTGTGCTCTGGATCTGGGGTGTGTCGTTCGGTATCATGATGTTCAACTATATTATTTGACTTTTCTTCTACCAAGTTCTCTATCGTTGCATTAAGAATCGGCTGTGCAGTTTCAAATATTATTAATTTGTTGGGAGCTACTGTTTTCAATATAGACATATTAATAGTTTGTTTTGCGAGTAAGTCTATATTTTCATAATATACCACATTTTCTTCACTCATATTAGATGATTCAGGTTGAATTTTACTGATGTTACCGTTACCTGTGTTCTTAGTATTTAGTTCTTCATAAATTTCTTCGAAAGTATTTACAGTAGTAAATACATTATTATTCAGGTCTTGTTTCACTACACTTTGTACAATAGGGCGATATATTTCCACAGTAGCTGTGTGCTCTTCCTGCAAACTGCGTGCTATCGAATCTAGCATTTCAATATTTGCATGTTTGAAATCTTCAAGTTGATTTTCTACGTGATCTAGAGCTTCCTCAAAATTATCGTTGTCTTCCGAGCTAGTCCTATGTTGTATTGTTGCAGGATGTTTTTCAGTTTCCGAATATGGTTTTTCCTCGTCTTCACTTGTAGTTATTTCTTTTTCATCAGACATGGTTGCATCGGATGATCTGTCATCGGTATCACTGTAACTAGATTCCTGTTCTTCATTTGAACTAGATTCGCTAGGTTCGCTGTGCGATATGGTTCTACCATCGATGGAATTGATGTCTGAATTTATTTCTTCTTTCATTTGTTGTATAAGTCTTTGTGTATTGTCTACAATATCATTTAGATTTTTGTTAGATTTTTCTTCAGTTTGTTTTTCTGATGAGCGGGAAGGAGAATCTATGCTTTCTTCTGATCTTGTTATGTTAGAACTTTTAGTTTGTATTTCGATCTGGTCGGGAAATATGTTCTCGGCATTTAATAAGGGTTGTTCTATATGTTCCTGAGTAAAGTATACATCATTTTTGGGTTCGATGAACGACGATTCAAACTGAGTGTTTCTATTTTGATTGTGTGATTCTTCATTTATCGCTGCTACATTTAGTAATTCATGATTTTGAGTGTTTTGCTGTACTGTTTCTATATTTTCTAGGGCCGTTCTCGATTTATTTTTTGGTGGCTCATTCTTATCTTTCCTTTCCAATTTATTATTTAGAGAATCATTTATGTTTGGTAACGGGCTAGACCTCGTGAGGGCGTTGTATGCATCGATGAAGTCATTTTCAGACGGAATCAACTCCATCAGCTGTGGTTTATGATCAGTATTGCTATTTTTAGGACCAGATTCTAATAACATATTACCTGACATTAACCCTTTCAATAGTAAATTTTCATCAATCGTCGGTACTCCAACTTGGATAAGAAGCGCTTTTAATTTTTTCGCTAAATCCTCCGTGTTGTCGTTCACGTCAACACTAGAACCATCATGCCACGGATCGTTCCGTTCCAACGGCTGAGCGTCATCGATATTCACGTCTAGTGGTAAGTACATCCAGTCGTCGTCTCGATATTTGATCGGTGTCGGTACTTCAAACTCATCTGAACTATCTTCTGCTGAAATATAATTAAGTGAACGTTATGACGAGGATGATGATGCGATCTTGTAATGTAACGTAACGCTATCGGTCCGTGGTTCGGCCGGGATTACCGCGAGCGCGGGGCGAGCGGCGCGCCGGGGAGCGCGGGGGCGGCGCGTCGTCGTCGGCGCCGGCCGGCGAGCCCCACACGCGCCCGCGCAGCCGCCCCTCCGGCCCCACGGCCCGCGCCTCCTGCGAACGGGAACGTGTCAGAGCTGCGGCCGGCGGTCGACGCGCGGTCCTATTCGCGTGAACGTCTGCGGGGCGCAGTGCGTACCTGGCGGCGGTATCTCTCGACGCACTCGGTGACGGCGGGCCACATGGCGCCGCGGTGGCGCGCGAGCGCGGCGCGCGCCTCCCGCTCGCCGAGCGCGGCGGCGGCGGGCAGCAGGCGCGCGGCGGCGGCGCGCACGCCGGCGCACAGGCTGGGCCAGCGCGCGCGCAGCCACGCCAGCGGCGCCGCCGGGCTCTGCGTCAGCGCCGCCTGCACCTCGGCCGCGCTAAACCCGAGCCGCTCTGCTTCGCTCATGAGCTGAGCCAACTCCATCCCCCTCTCCGCCTCGCGCTTGGCTCCGGCTCCGGCCAGAGCTTCCAGTGAGATGGCTCGCGTTGTGGACTGTCGTTCCGGGGATGCCGCCTGCGAATGAGTCATCTTTTAGAGCACGTAATCACACAGATCGAGCTAATTAATGTGCTAGTTTGCGTTTATTCGTAAGCCCTTGTTCGATTTAGTGAGAGCACAGCCGGAATTATACGTTCCAATTCCTTACCTCTGAACCGTAGTAGCTGGTTTGTCGATTAGGGCGAGTGCGGCGTAGATCCAAGTGCGAGGCGCGACGAGAGAGGCGGCTATAGTTGTCCGGACTGCTGTCGCGCTCGCGCCATTCCCACCTGCCGCCCGGGCCGGCCGTGCGGACGCTGCGGTCGCTTTCCTACGAGTAGTATTGTTAGCATGGATTATTGCACTGTATGACATTCTATTGCAATTTAAACAATCTTCAATTCGTAAAATGAGAATGTTTTTATCCAAACGTTTCCAAGTACTCACGCGAGTATCGCTTGACAAAGAGTGTCTACTGTGCGAGCGCTCGCGGCGGTTGTCATCTCGGAAGCGGCGCCGAGGCCGGGAGCGGGTCACGGAGGGCGCGCGCTCCCAAGTGGCCGGGACTTCATAAGTCTGTAATAATAGTTCTTATTAGTTGATCTGATCGATCACCGCCCTTTAGACGAGGAAATATGCATATAGCATGTCAAGGATATGCGTGAATTAGATTAGCTATAATCTATGAAAGAAACTCGAAAGGAGCGTCCCGCAGATTATTACCTACCGAATAAAAACTCTTATTATAATTCCCTACATAGGTACAGCAATGCTAGGTAACACACCTGTGTCGAGATACTTTGCGGTGGAGGTGAAGTACCAGTATTTGAAACGTTTGTTTTGCTTGATATCATCGAAGTCCGGCTTTCAATAATAGTTTCCCTTGGTGGAGAAGTCCCAGTGGACTTTTTTTGTGTATTTGTAATCGAGTTTTTCGGTGATACGCCGACAGCGGTGTGGGCATTTTCGCGGGGTGGTGACGGGCCCACTGATATACTGTGCCGCTTCGGGGGCTCAGGTTTCGGCGCCTCCCCCATATCCCGGTACGGAGATACCCTCACAGTTCTGCTCAAATCTCGGGGTGGGGACATCTTAGATTTCATATCTGCATGTTTTCCGTTCTGAGCTTCTCGTGGTGGTGAAGGGCCGACGGCCATATCGTGTCGTTCCCGTGATTTCTCACTAAGGTCGGTGATTTGTTCTCGCGTCGGGGTGACGAGTCGATTTATCGCTTTCTTAGATTTGTTTCCATCACGCGGCGGAGATGGCCCGCATCCGGTTGAAGTGCGCTCCTTTTTTCGTCTCGCTCCAGATTTTTCACCACCTGCAAATAAAATAAAGTACAAGTAACATATGGTATGTACCTGCTTAGGAAAATCTTCCCTTGGTCCCTAAAACATTAACATTATAATGCATTGGTTACTAAATACATATATAACAAGCTAAAGCCAATGTTGTATCTTACTTCGTTCAACACGGTGTTCTTCCGAAACACGGGCCGGCGATTGAGTCTCTTTTTGAGTAATTGTCAGTCTTTCAACTTTGTCGTTGATTTCATCCTTTGTGATCGTCCTTGCTGCAGTGGTCGGCGTGCGACAACATATAATACACACGCGTACCCCGGGCTCGTTTACAAACGTGCAATGTTCACACTGCCACGTCGAGCTGGGCGGCGGGGGCACCGGCCCGAGCGAGTCGTTCTCTTCCTTATCTTGAGGTATCACGGCAGGGCCGCGGTCGCTTTCACTCTCACTCTCGGAGTCCGCGTCGCTGGACGGCAGCGGCGGCGGCGACGGAGTGCGTTGCTTCGTGCGTCGGGAGGTACGCGACCGCACGCTCATAGCGGGTGAAGCCGCCCGGGATCCGGCACGTGAAGCGGCTCGGGAAGCCGCTCGGCTTTCGGCTGAAAAAAACCTTGTATTTATATGTATGCAGGAATTATAATGTGACAGCAAGCGATTCATTGATGTAACAAATTTAAATGATAACAGCTTTACTCTCTAAAGTAAGTACCTCTTCTGTAAGGCTGTGGTGTTTGCGGCGGATGCATGTGTGGATGTGGATGCATGTGTGCGGTGAGCGCGGGGTGCGGCGTGGGGTAGCAGGCATGCGCGGGCGCGGGCGGCCAGGCGCCGGCGCCGGGCCAGGCGTGGTCCAGGCTGGCGCAGCTGCCGTAGCGCCACGCCGCCGGCGCCGGCGCACAGTGCGCGCAGCCAGCCGCCGCGCAGCCCCCGCCCCCGCCCCCGCCCCCGCCGCCGCCGCCCAGCTCCAACACTGAAGCGCCTCGCCGAAGCGGTCGTCCCCAATTTTGCACCGAATGACCCATGGTTTCCGGACTTTCCCACGACTCTGTTGGTACGGCCTGAAAGGAACCGTAATCTGTATTTTTTGTTATCTACCAGTCGTAATGGTGGCATCTTTTTAATGTTTACTTTTTTTTAAACTATTCCCCACACTAAATTACCAATTACATTAAAACCACATTCCAAGATATGGCACTTATTATATACACTTCAATTTTCACAAGATTATTTACTACAAGTAATGAAAATTGAAGTGTATAGGTATAGGTAATATTCTTAACCTATTGTGGGTGGGACAAAAATAAACCACATCAAGAGATTGACTTACTATGTTCGGGTGCACATTGAATCCCTGGAGCGAACCTCGTTGGCGATTCCAAGCAGACAAGTGACCTAAAGTGTTGGATTGCACTTGAGTTTGAGCGGCCGGTGTGATTGCATGTTGCACATTCGTTGGCAGAAACTGCATGCTCCCTATGTGATTGGGTACTGGCGTCGTCGTTATTTTAGCTTGTAAGTGAAGAGGTATTTGTTGATGGGAGTGCTGTGGAGGCATATGGTTTGCGGGCGAGGCTGCAGTTTGCCCGTGTGGTCCCATTATAACACCCATGTGACCGAGTGTCGCACGCCGTTGATCCATCATGGGTGGTTTTGGACTTGCGCTCATCCTATCGCCGCCAATCTGAAACATTATACGGGAATTAAACTGGCTAACATTTTATTGTAGTGTAGTTAAACATAATTTAATTTAGATTTTAGTTAAGTGCCTACCTTGTGTCGTCGTGGCGGGGGCACAGGTGGCGCAACTTTTGGTGGAAGTGGAGGTCTGTCATCGCGTAGTTGTGATTGCGATAATGCCTGCAATCCGTCATGTGAAATAAATAATTTGTATTGGAAAACAGGTAGGTAGGTACTATATAGGTACTTTGTTAGGCACTCATATGCGTACCTACTTATTGCGATATGCATGCACATAATATGTATTTTTAAGAATATGTTTAGTGCGTTATTATTGTGGGCAGATAGCCAACGCTAAGTATACTATCTAGTCTACGACCTTGCATGTATACATATAATGTAATAATTAGGTAAGAACTCAAGATTAGCCCCAGTACCCTAGTCAGTTTATTTATTGTGGAAAATATCAATATTTTTTTTGGCAATAGTGATGTTAACGGAATACAATTCGCGAGTTAGGGGCTGAATAAGATATATAGGTTATTCACCTGTCGTTGGTGGTGCCTGCGTTTAGGATGGCGATGGTACATGTCGTCGCAGGACGCGCACAGCGCGCGGCGGCCGCACTCCGCGCATCGCACGCGCGCGCCGCCGCCGCCGCACAGCCCGCATGATGCGCCTGCGTCGGGGGGGTGCCCTGTGCCACCAGTCACCAAAGAACGACGTTATTTTTTAGAGTAATAACAAATAGGTACAAGATCTTCCAAGATACATGCATTTACTTAGTTTGGGATCCACAGTAATACGTCCACGTTATTGTGATTTAGTTACTTATTAGCACCTCCTCCTCTTGTACCTACTATTTCAAATTGTGTACGTGTAACTATTGTTTTATAATAAATTTATTATTATTCTTATTCTAGGTACTATATGAGATACAGGAAGATATATGTTATGCCTGCCTACGCCTGTGCCAGTTCGATACAAAACTTTATGGTTTTAGTTGCTATGGCAAAGCTGGTGAATCATTTTGTGTTATGAATTTGGATTACTTTGCCGATCGTTAAGTCAAACAAACCTGTTGGCGGGCGCGGTGGCGGCGGCGGGGGAGGTTGTAGCTTCGCATTCACGTACTGCTCGCCGGGAAACTCTACCACCTCGTAGTCGGGCTCGGGCCTGGCGAGGGTGACCCGCTGCGGCGCGTGCGCGTGCGGCCGGATCGCGGAATGCCCCGATGCCGGCGGGGGTGATGTCAAGACCCGCGGGTCTCGACCTCGTCCCTTCAGCATTTCTGCATTCAAAGATACGAGTACTTACTTCTAAATGTTCTCTCTTAGATAGAGGAAAGTATACGATTCTCGTTAGATTTTCGCAGTTTTGTTTCGTGTCGTGTATGGCTCGATCATTTGTTATGCTCGTATAAGTACCTACATATATTTACATAAGTATCAATATGGGCAGATAAAAGTATTCTACTTACCGATATGAATTTCTAGATAAATAAACTGTTAGGCTACCTAAGCGCTATAATAACGATATTATTAACATTTGCAAACGGCAGCTCTGACCGGGATAGTGCGGGCGTTGCCGCGTCGTCGACGCCTTGTCGACCTATATTCCGCACTCATATCCCAAAATATCAAGTGTTCGGGTGTAAATAACAATTGGTAGGTAGGTGTATATCGATGCAGCCACTAACTTCCTCTTATACATTTTTCCACGGTAGGTAGGTACCTAACTTACCTGACCTAATTACGGAATGTATTTATAATACTTAGTAGGCCCACCTTAGGCGGTATATATCACTAATGTCTGGAACTGCACTTAACGACACTCGACTTCACCCTGTTGGGCTGCACACGTCATTGTCACTAATAATTATGCAACTGCACTGTTAGTTAGCACTGCACTCGCGGAGGGCTGGGGAGCGCCGGGAGCGTCGGCGCCGGCACGGACCCTCACTGGCTCGGTTCGGCCGCCAGCGCTGCTAATCGTGCTCCCTATCCGGACGAAATTGACAGCGGGAACGCGCGTGTACCGCCGCCTCTATTTCTGTCCGCGGCCGCGTTGCCCCGATTCTACTAAAATTACGACGCGCTGCTATTTCCGCACTCATCCAATGCCCCCTCTCGCTGAGTCAAATACCTTGCGAATTGCCGCGTCTTTCTTCTAGGGATCGTTATTATGCGTTTAGATTCCTAATGTTCCTTATAAATTCGGGAGATTCAAGATGAAAACGAAAACACCACCATCTTATTTACTCATAATAAAACTAAAATGCTTACATTATCTGACTCTAGCTTGAGAGAGAAAATGTAAAATTATAGGTGTGTAGGTATGGCCTATCTATCTATTAAAATGTAGGCTTCCCATATTATTAATATGCGTTCTTACAAATATACAAATCTTCATTGAAACAAACAATTTTTCAAGTAGGCAAAACTACTTAGAACGATTAATTGTTCAATTTAAAAAATAAATTGGTTGTCGTTAGCAACCGTCTACTGACTGCTAGTTCCGAGCCTGAATATTAAACAAATATAAATAAAAAGCTGGCGCTCGGTGATAAATGAATGATTTCGCAGTATGGAAATATTGCATAAGTTTAAAGAAAATGGGTATTTTGCTGCCGATTTATACCATTTACTTGCTAAAAAGAAATTGGTCAATCCGTTGGAAGAGGTAAGGCTGTTCAATTTATATTGTGACATATGCTTGAGCCTTCTGTGGCGATTGAGTTTACGTACCATTGAACTTAGGAAAGTGATGATAAAATGCCTTATTTTGTGGAACTCATTAGCAACGTCTAAGCAATGCCTACACATTTATTTACATTAAGTAAATATCTTTCACGTAAGCTATCCGGTAGGTAGGTTGATTGACCAATGATTTTAGTAGCTCAAAAGCCATTAGAAAGAATAAACTGAAGGTACTCCTTTACTTACCAAAGTCTGTTCAGTTTCTGAGAGTTTTATGTAAGTAGTTCAATGTAGACATAATAATCTAGTGATATTAAACTATTATTAAAGCAGTGATAGCCGATTGGTTAAAGCACGCGTCTTGCGGGCACCAGGTCTTGGGTTCAAATCCCGGCTCGCACCTCTGGATTTTAAGAAAACTATGTGCGATTCATAATTTCTATATGATTATCACTTGCTTACGGTGAAGGAAAACATCGTGAGGAAACCTGCATGTCTTAAAAGGTCTAACCAATTTTCGAAAGACATGTGAAATCCGCCAACCCGCACTGGGCCAGCGTGGTCGATTATGGCCTGAATCCCTCTCATGTTAAGGGGAGGCCCGTGCCCAGCAGTGGGACGTCAAAAGGGCTAAATTATTATTATTTATTATAACTAAACCTACCGAATCACCTAATCATTTTGTAAATGTATCTCCTGATTTATAATTGATTGATTATTCCATCATCATCTCCCAAACAGATTATTCCATCGGAATATGCGAGAGAAATGAAAATGTCGAATCAGCAACGCCTGCAGACTCTAAATAATTTTGACATAGACAACATCATCAGTAGTGGCAAGAAACCTAACCAGATTGTAATCTCCTTTACACCGAAAATAATCGTGTTTCAAAACTTTAAGCCGAACGATAAAATAGTCGCAAAGTTCACTGTGAAAAACGTTAGCAAGGTACTTACCTGCTACGCTTGCATCTTCATTACATTTTCATTAAAAGATTAGGTACCTACTTAATGTTATTATGCGTATCTAGGCTCCAACATATCTGAGCATGGTGCACAAGGAGTCTTCATATTTCTCAATCAAGCCGTGCGGTGGGCCGTTGCTGTCCCGATTGGCTCCAGGAATGTGCTACATCTTCGCAGTCACCTTTACGCCAGTTCAGTATGAAGATTATACTCACAGAGTGACCTTTTATACTGATAATGAACAATACGCTATACCTTTAATAGGTAAGCGTTACTAATACTTTACTTTCAATATACTTTTAGAACCTAACCGTGAGTTCGCACTGGACAAAACATGTATACAAAACATGATCTTGTCTCTATTTTTTGTTGTCATAAAATAGAGAACATTTTTTTTTTTTTTTTTTTTTTTTTTTGAATTGACTATATGTTGTTGGCCAGAGTGGCCATAACAACTTCACCCGGACAGAGGGCGAGCGCAAGTGCGCTCCAGCCAGAGGGGCAGGGGGGCAGCTAGCTCAAGGGCGCCACAAGGGACACGACCTCGGCTTGGGCCGCTGCCAGGAGAGGTGGCGAGGGTAAATCTACCGGATCGGAACGCGACCTCGACTGAGAAAAAATAGAGAACAATGTTTCGTGAACATGTTTCGTCCAGTCCGAACTCACGGTTATAATAATCTAAATATATATAACTCAAAGGTGACTGACTGACTGACTGACGGACATAGTAATCTATCAACGCGCAGCCCAAACCACTGGACGGATAGGGCTGGAATTTGGCATGCAGGTAGATGTTATGACGTAGGCATCCGCTGAGAAAGGATTTTGATTAATTCTACACCCAAGGGGATGAAAGTTTGTATGAAACGTTGTCAATTAAATTCCACGCGGACAAAGTCGCGGGCACAGCTAGTTATTAATAAGCAGGTAACACCTTGGCTACATTTAATTAAATAAGTTGCGTCTCTTAGAGATAATAAATACATTTAATAAGAAGCCTATCTTGGGACATGACAGCACTGTCGATATATTGTACTTGCAGCTATGGGCCCCAAGCCGATTTTTGACTTTCCCGATGAAGTGATTATTCCAAGAGTTCCACTTAAAGTGGAGAATTTCGTTTACATGAACGTTCACAATATCGGTATAGTTCCCGCTGGTTTTACATTGAATTCGAAATGGTATGTGCCCTACATAATAATAAATATCTGACGTAAGTACAGACTGATGAGACTCATTTTAAATTACTTAACTCCTTTTTTAGTCCATTTTCTATTCAACCAAAATCGGCTTATTTGAATCCAAACGAAAAAATTGACATCAAAGTAATTTTTAAAACTATGAACCTGGGAACTATTCAAGGAATATTGTATGCAGTATTTGAAACAGGTAAATAAGTTCGGCCTAGCCGCTATCAACTTACCTTCATACATACATAAAAAATCAAATGCAATGAAGCGAAATGTGTATCTCTTACCACGGGCATCCTCTAATAATAAATATCGTTTGACTAACCCACTAACTGCATATATGGTTCCAAACTACGTTACGTACCTACAAGCGTTACTTACCCAGCAGTTCATTACAATGATCAGTACAATGAACTGACCAGGCCACACCCAGACCAGAGCAAATTACGAAAAGGCCATTTGCAGTGAGCCGAGCGGCCTGCGTTCGGACCGCCACGCTAAGCGATCGTCGAGAACAGTAATAAAGATTTAAAATTAGACTTCGCTTAGAAGTGTAGGTTACCTACTCATAATGCACAGCCATAAGGGTAATATATAATGTAATAATAAATGGTCCTAGGCGAAAATTTCGTGATAAAGTTATCGGGAGAAACGTACACTGTCAGCATAGAGTTGGAAAAGCAAATTGTTCGATTCTTCGACACCTACAACACGATGGTGCGACAGCAAACATTCAAGATCATCAATAAATCGGACCACGTTCTCACCTACATGTGTATGAAAAATGATTGCGTTTTTAGAGGCAAGCTTTTTATTTTCTTATGACTTCGTCTGTTTGAATGGATTCTTTAACTATGTCTGTTACAAATGGCTATCTATCAGAATATTGATGAGTTAATTGTGAGATTGTCGAAGAGGTTGCTTTAAGGCTTTGATACGTATTTAGTTTTATGATTGGTTATGAATTTGTGGGTATGTATTAGATAAGTTTCTATAATAACAGTTATCCCTCACAGATTTTGAAGAAAAAGTGAAACTAGCTACAATATTTTTAAATTTAAAAGAAAGTGAATCAGCGAAATATATGAAGCTGGTGCAGTATGATGTACTGAGTAGCGACGAACACGAAAGAGTTTACACGAGAATATTTTTTGACGAAATACAAGCACTCGTAGCCGATGAGTCGCTTACTTACCAAAGTGCACACTTTTCAATAACGCCTATAGTTAGTAAACGCATACATATCTAATAAAAATGGGTTTAATGGTCTCGTAATTTATTAGGTTTTTAATAATGCTGATGTTACAGAAAGGGAAACTATGGCCCAATAAGCCGACGGAATTGACGATAACATTTTCTCCTCAAGAAATAGGAGAGTTCCAAACTACGGCGTTTCTGGACATCGACGGAGTCTACGACCGGGTGCCATTGAACATGATTGGAATATCTATACCGCCGTCCATAAATTTAAATGTGGAGACATTGGATATGGAAGGTGTATACATCAACAACGAGTATAATTATGAAATCGTTGCGATTAACAGAGGTTTGTGTCGACTTTTCGTGCAGCCAGTTGATAAAAGATCCTCAGCAGCCAATAAACATTCTGTTATTAAATTTCTAGGCCATATAAATGGTGTGATCGTGTATAAAGAAACACCCACACTGTTTGGAAGTATTATCTCATGCTCACCTGAGCTGCATTGTCTAAAACCCGGTGATAAAGAAATATTTATCGTATCCTTCTCTAACTCTAATCAAGGGCCGTTTTTTGAAGAAATCAACTTCATTATACGCGACACCGACGTTACGTTGAAGCTATATTTGAAGTAAGCCAAATACTCATTAGTTCTATTTATTGCACCTTAAGTCTGGTCTGTTTAGGTATTTAAGAAGTAAATATCTTTTTATCCTACTAATATTATAAATTCGAAAGTTTGTGAGTGTGGATGTATGTTTATTACTCCTCCACGCAAAAACTACTGAACGGATTTGGATGAAATTTGGATCACAGATAGTTTATAACCGGGATTAACATATAGGATACTTTTTATCCCGATAATCCCGAAATTTTTGCTAAGTTAAAATACTACGCGGATGAAGTCGCGGGGCACAGCTAGTAATATATAATGTTTTCGATTATTTAAAATTTCAGAGGTGATGTTGTATACCCGTCCATAAGCTTCAGTGTACCGTGTCTGGATTTTCAAATGGTCAGTCTAGGTAAGACTGTGATAGAACCTTCTAGAACGCTGACCTATGCATTTTATAAGTATGTTTAAGAATGAAAATTATTCTGAAACGTGTGCTGTATTTATAGGGATGCCAAAAACATTAGAGCTGGAAGTCATCAATGAGTCAGTAGTGAAAGTGAGTGGATCCGTTAAGATATCTTCGGATGGACCGGAGATCAGCGGTGTTACGCTGCGGGATTATGCCGTCCCTAATAGGCCCAAGCCCCAAGTTCCTCAGTGGCCTAGAGAATTCAACATTGAACCTTTCAAAATTGAAATTGAACCTGAATCGAGGATATCTATAAAGGTGACACATTTTAATTAGCACGAATTGTGCCTCCTGCTAGATTTTGACTCATGAGTAGGTAGTTAGGTAATCCCTAAGAAAATGTAGCCGTGCGAAGCGGGCGTTTTTTCGCCCGTAAGAGCTCTATGCGCGCATAGATTTATAAAAACCTATCGGTACATGCCCGCTACCTGGATTCGAACACACGATTTTCGGATTAACACCTAGTGTGACGTCATTAGTGACGGGAAATCCGATGCCCCTCCGCCCGCTACTTTATTATATCTGTAGTCGCGCGGACTGTAAGTTAGCGGCGACCAACCTTGACGCTTGGTCGGGGTTTCGTACACGCGAAGTACATGCATTTGCGTTATCTATGTAAATCTATATCTGTGGGCTTGAAACATGAAACTTTGACGGTAGGTAGGTACCTTTTATTCCGTAGGCATCCACTTTGGAGGATTTTGAAAAATTCCACCCTTATTGGGGTAAACCCGTTATAATGGACGTACGTAAATTCAAGCGTACGAAGTCCCGGGCAAAGAGCTAGTATCTTATATAAAGTACATACATACATAAGTAATAGGATATAAGAGCACATGGTTTCATCGAAGTAAAGCACCTATAATTATTCGGTGAACACAATCCCTACTGTTTGTAATTGCAGGTGACATTAACGGCAAACTTGGTCAGAGCCAATCAGACATCGCTCGAGTTGGAATTGGAGAAATCCGACAGTCCGCCAATGGTCCTCCCCGTGATGTTCAACGCGATGGTGCCGGACATCACTCCGGCGCCGGATATCAAACTGCGCGCTTGTTTCTTGGACTTTCCTTACAAATACGATATAGCTATAACATCCAACGAATTTTGGGGATATTTTACTTTGGAGGAGCCTGAAGTAAGAACCGTTTTTATTCAATTTATAATGACCAGTCATTTCAGTATTGGGGATGTATTTGAACGTTCAGACTGAAGTACCTTCCTGCCCAATATTGGTCCACTATGTAATGGATCCGAATAACCTATATATATTAACCAAACGGATAAAAAAAAAATATAAGTATATAATAATTAGAAAAATCTAGTTTGTATTTAAAATAAAAAATTGTAAGGAATCAATAAAAGCTTATTATTATTATTATATGTAATGGATCCGGTTGATATAAACGTTAATATTTTTAGGAAACATCGACTATGCAAGTCGAAGTTGCCTTAAAAGAGGGTTATATCGAACCAAGTGCTACATTATATTTGCCGATAATTATAAAAACTAGTGTCTTGGGTGTTCAGGAATATTCATTAAGGTAAGAGATCAAAAGTTACATTACTCGTATACTTCGACTGCAGCCTGTCGAACATTGGGTTATTTTCTTATGTTCGAAATTAAAAGCCCAAGCTGGCCATAGAGTGGATACGTTTGTGGTAAATAGCCAGAGGCTTGCCGCAAATTTCATTAGGATCAAATACCATAGGTAAAATATTAGTTTCAAGGCGTTTGTGGTTAGGGTCCCTACGGACAGGCTGTCAACTTTCATGAAGGAAATCTACTGGCCAAAGGGTGTGATGAGGAGATTGCCGCCGTCACCACTCATAGTTTAGTCCTTATTTGTATTATTTACTTAATATGTATGTTCGTTTATAAAGTATACATCTATGGGCATGCGATGCCTGAATATAAAAAAATAAAAAATGGGTGCTTAACAGTCTTTTTTTTGTCTTTCTACTACGGAATTTTGAAGATTTGTTTTGCGGTGAGTTCATTTTAAGCATTTACTAAGGCGCACATTCATCGTGCATTATTAAAATAAGATATACTAAGTGACACGATATTCCTTTTTATTTTCCAATTAGTAGGTACATATACGAATGATTCTTAAAACAGATTCAACTTGTTCGGAGTGTCCCAGCCTATTGAAATATGCCACATCACCGGCTGTGGGGTGCGGCCCATCGTAACGTGCAGCCCGATGGCACTCCATTGGGGTCAAGTTAAATTGTTGACCAAATCACAAAAAATAATGACTGTTTGCAACGATTCACCCGTTTATGTTACGTACAAGGCATTTTTGGTGAGAAAAACTTATTCTATTCAACTATTACGAAACAGTAACTAAACAGTAACCGATTTCAACGGGTTTTTGCTATTAGACAACCGTAAGTAGGATAAATAAACCCTATAACTTAAGTGGGTCTAAAATTTGCGGCAGCGAACCTGCGCGTTCGAGCTAGTTTTCATATAATAACCATGTTCAACCCCAAAATGAAGTAGTAAAACACTGTAATTAGGCAAACTAAATACTAATCATATTCCCTTGACTAGCTAAACAAAGATGACAGATGGGAAATCGAACCAGCTGAGGGTTGTATTGAGCCAGAATCAGAAACAGATTTACTATTCACGTTATATTTGATTGACGCTGCCACTTACACGAATAAAGCTGTCATACACTTGGAGAAAGTAAAGGACATTGTAAGAAATTTAATACCTATTATATTTTTTGACTGAACTTATCAATTTTGCTACATCACGTATTGTTAAGAATCAATTGAAGCACTTGGTGATATGTAAATAATTTATTTAAAATCTCGATTTAATGTAATTTCAACCAGTAAATGTTTTTATTTATTTTATATCGTTACAGCTAGTGCCGCTATCAGCTACTGGTATAGGAACAAGTATAGTAGTGGGAGACCTGAGAGATAAAATAGTTCTCGGTCGCCATTTTACTAAAATACCCATGATTTGTAAAGTTACAATGGAAAATTGTGGAACACGATTGCATGGGCTAGAATGGAACGAAAATTATAAATCACCGAAAGCTAAACAACACACGACGTATGTGACTTTTTTGTGTACATAAATTAACTTACCGTGCGAATACCATTAGATAGACATTAAAAAAACTTGGCATATCCTGCTCATTTGTATCCTGGTTCGGTGGGGGGATAGACTAACATGTGAAGGGCACAGGGGAAAAACATGCAATGTCACAAAGACAATGAACTGAGAAATTGCTAAATGAATATTTTGATCCTTGAAAAGGTACAATAAAGTTTCAAATAGAAGGAAAATATATTTATTTATAAAGAAAATATATTTGTTTCTGTTGTGTAGTAAAAAAAAACCTTTTCATTCTTATGTTTATTGAGTTAGCACAGGAAAACAGATCGAAGTCAGAAAATACAGGCAAATAATATGCAATGTCCATGAAATATTTATTGTTTAATTATCAATATATTTTATCAGTGAGAAGTATTGCTTAGCTTTTGGTCCACAAAACTTTGACAGGGCCTGGATATCCATAAATTTTGCCTTTGAAACTGGAAGGCTGTCTTCATAGGATTGATCTGGCAGTACAAACTCACCAGCACTATGAGAGTCATTATGGGATTTCAACTTTTTTTTAGGTGCCATGAGAATAGATGACGTCCAAGAGGAATTGTAATGTTCTCTGTGAAAAATGTCATTAAACAAACGTCAACCTAACAACGATGGACAATGCTTATGTTTCTCCTGTACGAGTTGGACATTGCTTGTTATTGCACTGTATCAATATTTTACTATGAATATTACTCAGTGACTATGCATGTTACTGCAAAGTGTGTTTTGGCGTTTCGTTCTACCAAATTTATACTTCACAATGGCATTGCCAGTTCAAAAAACATAAAAATGTGACATAGCATGTTTTTCCCCTGTACCCTTCATGTGTATCTTAAATCACATGTCGCCGTCGCGAGTTGGTTAGTAGAAATTCCTATGTTAGGAACAGTTAGATTTTTAGACGTGTCAAATTTCGATATTCGTCATTTGACGACGACAGAATGGACATAATAACATGTTGAACTGCTAGTATACTCGTATTTCGTGAGAAAGTCCATTGGTGCACGTCCGCTACCAGGATTTGATCCCACAACTCTCGGAACAATCCGGGACCATTCCCACTGGGCTACCACGACCCGTAAGTTAATTTAATTGAAATGAATACGTCTGTTTTAGAGCATTCTTTAATTTGGATCCCGAAGTGTTCAAAATGGCCGCGGGAGAAAAGATGGAGTTGACCATAACAGGCATTTCTTCTAAAGTGACGACTGTGAAAGAGATGTGGTACTTGGTCGGAAGCGTGGAAGGCATAAATAAGAAGGAGTTGTTATTGGAGTGCCAAATCATAGCTGAGTTCGTCGATCCCAAAATAGAGATGTCTTCGTCTATTCTGAACTTCCAATATGATTATGGCCCGTACAGTGAATATTATAAATTAACGGGTAACTTTATTCTAAATGTTTAGTAAATAGGAGATAAGTGATTGTACTTAATACAAATATTTCAACTATTGACTGACAGACAACGCACAACCTAAATCGGTGGCTACCTATATACATTAAATTTTGCACAGGAATTCCTTATCTAGTAGTCAGGTGGGCAACCAGAAAAGTTATTTTTTTAATCATACCCCAATGGGTTTAAATAAAGGATGGTTTTTTTTATGAAATTTCGATCTGGATACGGCTAGTGCTCAACCAATTAGGATGTAACTGGCTTATCAAGTGCATTATCTGTTACAGATATAGTGACAATTAAAAACGTTTCTAAATTACCACTGCATATCGACATATGTGTGAAACCACCATTTGCGATAATTCAAAAACAAAGCACATACAAAATACTCCCCCATGAAGAACATTTGTGCTGCTGCATATGCTACACACCGTCCGACCTTAATGTACAAAACATGATGAAGGAAGTTGGGACTCATCAATCCCAAATTTTTATTGATTATTTAACTCTGAAACCTGTGGAGCCATTAAGAAAAGAACCTTTGCATTTTTTCCAAGATATTCATAAAATTAAAATGGCTTTCAATCTCACGCATGCTGTGGAGGAGCATTTAGAAGATCAAGATGTGATGAAGCTGCAGATATTGTTTGACACGACTAAACACACAAGTTTAAAGTCCAGAGTTTACTGTGATTTAATGAGGGTTAAATTCAAAGGTCATAAAAATAAAGTAAGCTATAAGTACTTAGTCAATATTTCGGTGTAGTTTTCAATGAGCAGTATAACATAAAATCGTCATCTTTTTAAATATTCAAAAATATTTCAGGATGCAATGAAACTAATTGGAAAAATTAATTTCCCAAATATGTTTGTACCATCGCCAAGAGTGGATTTCCAGTGTATACTGAATGGAAGCCTGGAAAGTAAAACTATAAGAATACAAAATGTGACACCTCTTCTAGTTTGCTACAAATTTCAATGGAAGAAATGCATGATAAGTACAACCGCTATGGTAAGTGATTTTATTACATACATTGTTTGCAAACCACATACGTTATCGCCTTATATGTAACCTTTATTTCAAACTCAGGCTGAAGTCCCTAAACTAGAATATCCGAGTCCTAGCACTGAAACAAAATCTCCATCTGTTCAGTCTGAACCGAGTGGTAAGTTACACTAATAACTAAGGTACTGTTTGTCTGTAACATGTATTAAAATAAGTAATTAATTTTATTTTTCTTGGTTGTGATATAATTGCAGTGAGCGGTCTACACGAAATTGTATCTTGCCACACGTCTGTGGGTTCAGCAGGTGAAAAAGTTATTACCGCAACTGAAGCTGTTTCTAAAGCAGCATTATCGGTGACTCAACAACCGGTAGAGTCATTCAGTCTAGAAAATACTGAAACAGATTTTCTGTACATAAAAACTAGAATTATCCAAAGAGTAGATCCTATGATAAATCATGACGAATATGATACGGAATTCCACTGGCTGTACAAATTTTCTAAATATTCTCCAAGGTGTCAAACTAATATTAATGAATTATTTCAACTAACACCACATCGCGGCCTCCTAAAGCCGAATGAGGTGCAATACGTGCAAGTCATATTTAAGCCAAAACCGAACATCAATGTTCGCGCTATGCTGGAGTGCGAAGTATTAGGAGGGCCACCAGAATCAATCCTAGTGACTGGTCAGAGCTCCGATCTGATGTATAAAATAAATACTCATAAACTTAATTTTAAAATAAGGTCGTTTCATGAAAACGCTGTTGATAAATTGATTATATCTAACATAGCACAGTTATCGTTTGAATACACGACGTATTTGAACGAATCAAATGTTACAACTGAACTAGAAGGAACCATCCTCAACTTATTACCGCCAGAAAAAAAATTGGAACCTGAAGAGCAATCTGAAATGCAAATCGTCATGCGACCTGGAGTAGTTGGTTATTTTAATAGAGTATTCTTATTAGAAATTGGCCATCTTCCCCATTTGCCAATCGAAGTATTTGGATGGGGTGTTATACCACAAGTTTATTTAACTTTGCAAAGACCAGGTGTAGCTCAAGTAAGTAATTATTGAAGCTATCGAAATAATCTAAACTCAAATGCATAATTTTGCCTTGAAGTCCAATTAGTCAAACCATAACATTTTGAATTTCAGTGGCATCCAAATTTCGGTTATTTGGCCATTCCTTCATTGACGTTGGAATATTTAGAAGCTGTCAGCGAGATATTCACAAAACATGACACCGAACATGTAAATTCACCTTGGATAGAAAAATGTTTTGAAGATCCTGACTTCCAACACGATTGGCATATTTGCTCTACCTGGGTATTTCATAGTTTTATTCATATTGAACATACTCACCTACATGACAAAAGTAGTGATAGTACTAGTAAAAACATACAATTGATCATTTATTCCAATGATTTCAGGACGGATATCCCTCCATAATGGATATAGAATTGGCAATAGAAAGAATGTTGGTCATCAACCACATAAAATTACGCCCAGAAATTGTACGTGTTTATTCAAACGCTGCGAAAGTTGTACCTATACCAGGGTTTCATACAACACCATACGTAATAGATTATGGAGTCGTAATAACCGGTAGTACGGTGAGTGGAATGGTTCATCATTGCACGCGTACTAATTATATCATCTGTCAACAAGTCTATTTATAATGCCAACAGGTGCAATGCACAGCTGAAATAATAAATTATGGGCCGATTGTAACGAAGCTGCACTTCGCTAAATGGACACGCGTGCCCACATGGCTGGGGATGAAGCTCTGTGGTAAATTGAACCCTGGGGAAACAGGAAAATTAGAAGTTACCTTTTCACCTACATCAGAGGACTTCACCGAGTTGGAACAAAACGTCGAAACATCTTTTAACATAGAGGTAGAAGTATAAAAAAGTTTACTTAAGTGTGATAGGCACGCTGGGAATTAATTCCAAGACTTTATGTTATTCAGGTACCATACGGTGTGACAATACCAGTACATATTAAAGCTCTATGTGCGGTGCCGTATTTGTTGTCACACGTATCAACAATCAATTTCGGCTCTGTGAGATGTGGTGATAAGGTTATTTGTTCCATTCCTCTCAAAAATGTGTAAGTTTGTATAAATTCACGACATTTTATTATGAGGACAAATGATTGATTAAAATACACGAGTTCAATTGTCTTTTCTTAGGGGCAAACCGACGTGCATATGGTACGTTACACTGAAACTTAAGGCATCAGGACCTAATCCCATGACGGTGTTAGACAGTTCTGGAAAGTATGAACCCGATGAAGGAGGATGGCTTAGCGTCGCTTTCAAACCGACAATGGAGGTTTTAATTTTATAAAACACTAATACTTATAGTTCAACGTTATCCTGGGCAAGTGCCAGTATTAGAATTGAATGTATG
Source organism: Notodonta dromedarius (assembly GCA_905147325.1). Lineage (NCBI taxonomy): Eukaryota > Metazoa > Arthropoda > Insecta > Lepidoptera > Notodontidae > Notodonta > Notodonta dromedarius. Next base: position 9,946,293 of record LR990159.1, on the reverse strand, counting down.
CTTTATATTTCATTTTTTTTTAACTTTGTCCTGTTTCTCTTTACTTTTCTATAGAAACTTTGTTATTTCATCTGTTTATAATCCCGTTCTCGTTTATCCACAGATGTTATACGAGGGCCTCTTAATATTCAGATTCCACATGAATCCAAATAGAATGACGATACCTATTTCGGGGCAGGGGGTTCTACCTCACGTGCATATTATCGGACCCAACGTCAACTTCCCACCCACATTACCGTGGGCTGAGACAACTGATATTTACTTTGGACTAACTAATCCTTGCCAATTTCCCATTGAACTGATTATAGCACATAGTGATGAGTGAGTAAATTTTTTACAGGTACCTCTTATTCTTTTCGTGTTGACATGAACATTATATCCACGTCTACTGTGTTCTACATCTGAAAATTTTAACATTTGACACTGTTTTATGTGCTGAAACGATAGACTTCTGAATCTAATACATTTTAATGCAGCAGAAGCGCGACTACTCACTTTATACAAACCTTGAACCACTCACGCATACCTACTTCTTTTTGTGTTCTCCTTACAGAAAATGGAATGAAGAAGATGAGATATATCAATTGCTTTACAAATATTATAACAAGCCAGATGAGATGTTGGTGCCGGTTATAAAACCTGGAAAAGGAATACCAAGTCAAATTGTCACTTTTTATAAGAAGTTCATAGAGCTAGTAAAGAAGTGCGTAACTGGCTTAAATATTATACTTTTTACATGGGTGGCATTTTTTTTATTTAATTTGTGTGTTTTTGGTTCTAGGACCGTACAACAAGAAACCGCGGCAGCGAAAGCTGCAACCAAATTGGGCGCTGCGGCGGCAAAGTAAGTACTTACAACCATTCCACCATTTATTTATACTGACATAAACATAATAACATTAACGTAATAATTATCAAATCCAAATTCAATTATTGTATGTTTTCAAACTCAAACCGTTTACTTGTCTAGGCCTACGGGGGCGTTTAAATATAGTAGTTTTTTTTTCCTTAAGTCTACAACCGGATCAGAACGCAACCTCGACTTAGAACAACTGGCAATAAACTCAGCGGGCTTGTCTTTTTTGCATACTACTTTTTTAATCTTGTTGCTTTCATTTATTAGGTTTAATTAGAAGGTATTTTGGTAATTAAGATAGCTCCAATGCCTTTCAAGATAACCAATACTTAAATAAAGTAACTCTGGCTAGTAGGGAGAGTCACGCTACGCTTTCACATTATTATTGACTATAGATATTTGAGCTGTTCAGTCCCAAGCTGATTTAGCTTCCAAATTATCTGAAAATTTGTTGTAACCCTTTGTGCAAGAGTTTAGTTTTAATTATTTATGGTTTGAATCTCGGATTTCTTTGGGATGTTTATTGTAAAGCGTATACCTACATTGCCCCCTTTTCTAATGCTTTAGTAAGCTATTAATGATCTGTACCAGATTTGTCCCTGTTAGGTACTTCATCCATAAATCTAGAGGCTATAAAAAGTTTTTCATTACTCATACACTGAAAGTAGGTCTGAAGTTGCCTGAGGAGCGGGTTGAAAGTAATACTTTTCTGGCCCGGGAGAATCACTTTCAACTGGCAGCTGTCAAATTATAAAAAAAAACTAGTTCCATTTCTATGGAACCATGTTCAAACTTTTTCTACAGTCACTCAATTACAGCACGATGTAAAATTGAAATAACATAAAGTTGAGTATTAAATAAAGAATATATACTTTTAAATGACTTAATTATAATTTAGTTTCAACAATTTCTTTAAAATAACATAGATTTGGTCAAAATATTTAAAAATGAAAATTAAAAATACTGGCTAAATAATGAAGTTGGCCGGCCAACGAAAAAAAACAAAATAGGCGGCAATCCGATCTTTTTTTTTCGAGTTGTAGAGTATTGTTCATGCTTCCTTGTATTATTTCTTTAGCCAATTCCTTTTTTTATTTTTATTTTCCTTGTATTCGTAATGAAAAGCACAGTGTTTACCTCGGGTGAAAGACTTATTTTGTCCCTCGAACTATTAGCGCCCTCGCTACGCTCGGGCGCCAAACCCCGTCTCGGGAAAAATAAGTCACTTTCACCACTCGTGTAACAATGTACTATTGTGGTAGATCTGCAAAGAGGTGATCTTAAAATCAGTTTTTTTTTTGCATTGACTTGATGTATCATACTAATACCCCCTATCTATTAAGGAAAGCGAAGAGTCCAAAATCTGGAGGTAAACCAGCTGCAATTAAGGAGACGCCACCCAAGAAATTCCGGACCGAGTCGGAGATTATTGCAGGCGAGTCGAGAAAAAATATCGAATCTTTATTTTAACGTCTGCTATTGCCATTTATATTTCTCAATGAATTGTCCAGGCGTTCCTGGAACCTTTTCAGACCCATCATGCTTAATTCCCATATGAGTATCTATTTATCTACATACCCACTACTACTATTGCAATGATATACTTACTTTTTTTTTTAATATCAATTTTAATAATTGTGTTCTATTTAAGATCAAATGAAAGAAATGAAAGAAAATCAAATAGATCCTTTGAAGGAATGCTTAGAAGGAGTTGATCACGTATCCTCTAGTTCCGGTTCAGAGACAGAACATGTGAAAGGTCTCATAGTTCTGGTGCATGGATCTCCATGTGAAGGTGCACTTTAAATACCTATATTAACCGAATAGAAGCAGCGGCGGATTTACCAGCAGGCTGAGTAGGCTGAAGCCTAGGGCGGCAAATTTGGGGAACGATTTTTTTTTTCTCTCTACCTCATAGAAATCAAAAATATTTCTGCATGACGGTTTTCTGATGTTTTACAGATAGAACTCTGCAACAAATTTTGCCAATGACTATTTTACGCGCAATTTCAACAACATTTTTGGATTGTAAAAATAATATAGGACATGACAATTGTAGAGGCAAGTAGGTGGCAATAACTTTACAGCCTATACCTTGGAAATTGTAAATCCGCCACTGAATAGAAGTGTACAACCATGAGAATTTTTTAATTATACATATTAGTAATTAAATGGCGATGGCTTAAAACACCCAGAGGCGACAATAAAACGTATGTGCAGTTTGTGAAGGCTTAATATGTACACGATAAATCATAAGGTATTATTTACAATTAGGATTTATAAGTTCGGATTTTAATACGGAACAAGTGTTAATGAACTGTGTTAAGTGTTAATACTTATAAATACTCTAAGGGAGGGAGGTACCTATCGTAAATAGAATTTAACAAAACCCGGACAAATAAAAATAAGAAAAATAAATAGTCTTAAGGCTGAAGCGCCCATCTAGCCCGCGAAATTCAAATTTTTTGAGGGTTTTTAGATTTTTTTCAAAATTTGACAATAATAAAAGGCACATTTTATAATTAGCGAGAAAGACCATGTGCAGTGCATTCATTAATATATCCAACTTACTCTAAAACATTTCAAGAACGACAGCTATCCAGATAATGTGGCAATTTTTGTATATTTAGTGATTTACTAGTATCATATCCACCGTGATAATATTTAGAGTAAAATAAATGTATTAATAAACGCACTGCATACTGTGTTTGTCGCAAATCACAAAATGTTGTCTTAAATGTTTTCAGATTTTGGATAAACTATAAAAAAACTAGACAATTTTGAATTTCGCGGGCTAGACAGGCGCCTTCACCTTAACAGCGAGACGTAATTTATTATAACGTCGAATACTAGGTGTTTGTTGTTGTTTTATTTATTTCGGGTTGGCCACTTTGGTGATGTTAAAAATGTATCTACTTATGCTAGTTTATTTTTTTACTGGGTTTTTTGTCCATATATTTTTAGCAATCTAATTTGCTTTTGAAAAACATGGCCTTAGATACAACGTTACTAAAGGTGATAGTGTCTAAAGCTAGTAAAACCTATGACTCAGTTCTAGTGATTTTACTAGAAACTAGAACTCATCTAGAAACTTGTAGCCAACTGACTACAGCTTATATACGAGCTGGCTCAACCGGGGTAGTACCACCCTGTCACATAATATCTGATCTGTGTAAAGTAGCTATAATAGCTGTGTTACGTACGATGTGTGGGACTTTGTTACATAAAAAATAAACTGGTAGTACAAGTATCTGGAGTACTGCGTCATGGAAACTCTATCTCTTTATTTGGTTGTTGTAGAAGTTAAATGTCAAGAAATGGCTTATTCAATCGGCAAGAAGCTTAATATACCTACAGTGAATATAGATCTTTGTATAGTAGAAGCACTATGTGTAAGTGAAAGTCCAGCCAAAATAATACTTGTTACTGCTCTAAATGACAGTTATGAGACGATCAGAAGGTCCAACAAAGGAGATGATGTCGAAGAGAATGCTGAAGGTTTTATATAATTTATTTATTTTGTTATTATATTATATTATTATTATATTACATTATTATGAAATAGAATACTACTAATAGAATAGAACGTTGGCATTTTTAGAGGTCATAGGTGAGACTGAGGATGACTTCGAAATAATGTTGAAGAAAATAGAATTTTTAGCCAACAATAAAAATGTCGGCACACCACGGTCAAAAGTTGGTGACAAGAAGAAAAAGCGGTCTCCCACCTCATCTGAAGCATCCCATACGGCTATCATGGGCTCTACGCACATGTTCCATATGGTTAACAATTCTTAATACTAACTAGTAATAATTAAAAAAAAATAATTTAGCCCTTTTGACGTCCCACTCCTGGGCACGGGCCTCCCCTCAACATGAGGGGGATTCAGGCCATAATCCACCACGCTGGCCCAGTGCGGGTTGGCGGATTTCACATGTCTTTCGAAAATTAGTTAAATCTTCTAAGACATGCAGGTTTCCTCACGATGTTTTCCTTCACCGTAAGCAAGTGATAATCATATAGAAATTATGATTGGCACATAAATTTCGAAAAATTCAGAGGTGCGAGCCGGGGTTTGAACCCAAGACCTGGTGCCCGCAAGACGCGTGCTTTAACCAATCGGCTATCACTGCTATATAATACTAACTAGTACAGGATGAAAATATCCAACAAAGATTACTTGTATCATTATGTTCCTCTCCAAATGTTTGTACATTATTAATATTTTCTTACTCTCTCAGGATTTAGTTCAGGAACTTCTAACGGACTTTTTTAACCAGCCGAGATTTAACCGTGGATTTGTAGTAGATTCACTGACCAGTATTATGGTGAAAAGCCCTCCGTTGGCCCTCACTACTATATTGAAATGCAAACATAACATTTGGAACATACACCTCGTGCTATGTCAATCAGATTTCTCCAAATGGGCACACGCATATGAGGAATCTCAACGTGAAAACGAACTAATCGATGAGTTAGTACAAGCCTGTGTACATAATTTTATTGGAAATGTTAATAAGGGTTACCATTTTTGATGAAAAATAACCTACCTAAGTATTTTAAAAAACCTTTCAGAAATGTGACGAAGGTCTATGAAAGCGCGGAAATAGAAACTATAGTAAAATCATTTGAAGAAATGGACGATGAAGAATATGAAAATGCGTCACCAGAATTAAAATCTGTATACATTACATATGGATTAGAAGCCAGGAAGAAAAAACATTACGATAAAATAGGGTAAGTATGTCAATTCTGATATTACAGACTAGAAGACATACGTTTTAGTTTCATTCAATTTGATCATGTCGTTTTGAAGTAACTTCGGCATAATTGATCATTTTGGATACACAGGGCCCTAACCACGCTAGCTACTCAAATCGTAATAGAAAAGCGCTCGCGATTACGTTTCAAACGCTCCGCTTTTGACGTTTTGCTGACACCATACCATGTCAATGTCAGTAGAAATCGTGAAGCTCGTTAGTAATTTCGTTGCGTTGGTGTTCGTGTTCACACCTAAGTGTGCGCCAAAGCACAAACACCATTTTCTAGTTCAACTACCGAATATATCGAAATATTTTAAATTAAGCAGTATTTTTTATTTACCAACAAGTATACGGTGAGCTAAAAATCAAACATCATGTTCCCTATTAGTTACGTATAGGTACCTATTTTATGTATGGAATTCAGTAAATTATAATATCGATTTTCAATGGTTGCTCTAGGTATCCACCCGAAATGAAGAAAGAGAAAATTGCAAAAGGTTTGATTATAATTTACTGTCGCGTGTTGTTTTCACTTAATTTAATGAATTTTGTTTTAAGTAAGTGGTTGTAATTATATTTTAGCAGATCACAGTAAATCGCAGCTAGCGATGGATGCCACCGACTCTAAGAAAAAAATAAAAAAGGATGAAGCTAAAGGTACGTTAAATATGGTAATATGCTCAATTATTTATTAATAAAAGTTTATTCACTTTAGACAACTGATGTTAATGTAAGCACTTTATCGTTATTAGGAAAGCCTACAACTGAATATACAGCAATGAATATCAAATATAATGAATACTATAAAAACATACACGATAACCTTGTAAACATTGCAAACAATTGGATTATTGAACAATGTGATTTGGGAGTCCCACTTTTCGGATTCAATGGACAGATTTTAGGTGCCACACAAAAGAAATCTAAAAAGAAATCTGAAGTACACATTCAGGTACCCACTAGTGTAAAAATAATAATTTCACACATGCGTATATGTAGAGTTTAGAGTGAAGAAGTAGAGAGCGTGCATAATATAGTGACGATGCTATAATTGAACCGTATTTTCTAAAGATGCTTACAATTATAGCCCTAATCGCAGTATTCGAATTTCAGATGTCTGAAGTTTGTTTCTCTGAGAGAGGATTCCCTTTGACACTGATCACGTGCCCTTGTCTGCAATACAAGAATGCGGTAGTCAATATGTTTGCGAACTCTACTCTCGTGCAAGAAGCGCTAAAAGATGACGAGCCTTTTGATATCCTCAAATGTCCAGTTATAAGGAAAGAATATACGGTGCTATTGCCAAAAACTTTCCCAACGATACTGCATGAGGCACCATTAAAATGGAATTTCTTGGATGAATTACTGGTTACTATATCTATCTATACAAATAAATAAAATTGGAGTGTCTGTTTGTAATATCAAAATAACACCTATTAACTAAATGCATATGAAAGTACATACGATACTTATAACAAAACCGCGATTTAAATTTATTTTGTCTGTCTGTCTGTGTGTTTGTTTCGGGGTAATCTCCGAAACGGCTGGACCGATTTTAACGGGACTTTCACTGACAGATAGCTGATGTTATAAGGAGTAACTTAGGCTACTTTAATTTTAGAAAAACAATTAGGGTTCCGCGTAAAAAAATAAAAACACATGCAATCAAAGAGTATCTCCGAAACGGCTGGACCGATTTTGACGGGACTTTCACTGGTAGATAGCTGATGTTATAAGCAGTAACTGGGGCTAATTTTATTTTAGAAAAACAAAATTAAAAAAATGGGTCCTGTCGCGCGGACTCAGAACGCGGGAGCGGGCTTTTTTGTTAAGTTAAATTCCACGCGGACGAAGTCGCGGGCTCAGCTAGTAATAATATAAAATATAATAATTTAGCCCTTTTGACGTCCCGATCCTGTACACCGGCCTCCCCTCACTACAAATGATATTTAGGCCCGTAATCCACCACGTTGCCCCAGTGCAGGTCGGCCGATTGCACATGTCTTTCGAAAATTTGTTAGGTTTTCTAAGACATGCAGGTTTCCTCACGATGTTTTCCTTCACCGTAAGCAAGTGATAATAATAGAGAAATTATGATTCGCACATAGATTTCGAAAAACCCAGGGGTGCGAGCCGATGTTCGAAACCAGGACCTGGTGCCCGCAAGACGCGTGCTTAACCAATCGGTTATCACTGCTGTGTTCAGCTGTCACTATATAAATACAGCCTAAAATTGTTTCAATTCACTAATTATGTTTAGATCATATACTAAAATGTTAATGTGTATATTCCAGATCAAGAAGTGTGAATGCAATCAATTGACTGATTTAAACTTATTAGATGATTCGACTCAAGATAATGTTTTAAATATTCTTTCAAAATGGCACTGCACTTGCGGTAAAAAGGTAAAGGTGTCCAAAAAATAAGAGTACGAATGACACGTAATGTGATAATCTTCAAATAATATCAATCAGTATTCGGTTTCAGTTGGCGTCATCTCAGACGTCTACAAGTGAAATTCCGCCCACAACGATCGCGAGAACTACAGACGAATATAGTGAAGAAGTCGATTATCCACTACCCCTTAATAGTGTTAAACCTTTGATTGGTAATGATTTAACATGATAGATAATGATTATCGCAGCCTACTATGTATTGTTTTACAGAATTTACAGGATACACTGTTTTTTGTTCCATTATAGCGCCAAGTGCTCGTCTAGTGTTACAGCCTGGGGATCTAGTGAGATGTAAATATTCCTTTAGCCCTGAAGTAGAGGGTAATTTCTCTGTTAAGCGATTTGTGGAAGTTAGTGGATGGCCAGATTCGAGAATAGATATTAATGTAAATGGAATTTGTGATTTGCCGAGGTTAGACAAATTTATTATTTTATTAGTAAGGAATTCATACTTATTGTAACATATAGCATAGCTTATGAGATTTAATAATAATTATTATACAAATGAATAATTGTTTGTGTGCACTATACAATTGGTGAAATTATGTTTTTTAAGGTTGGATAGTCGGCCAAAGAAGATGTTTGAAAACTTTGCTAGAAGGACACTAGAAGATAAGGTTTACAAAATAACTTATTTGGATGACCTTAAGGTGTTTGAGTTTGGCCCAATATTCGTGGGAAACAATCGGTACCTATTTATAATTACTATAACGTACACAATATGGCATCGTATCAGTATATAAACTGATACGATGCCTTGTCCTTATAAATTTAATTGCACGATTTGACTATTTTTCAGAATTTACGAAGAAGAGTACACCATCGATTTAAAAAACTCGTCCCTTATAACGGCCGATGTTGAAATTGAATTCCTAGAAGATACATCAGTTTTTCAAATAGATAAAATATTTATTAGATTGGAGGTGATTGTATATATTTTATTTGTCACCGAATTTGATTTGAAATAAAAATACTCAATATGCTACGAATTAATATAAGCTAAATGATTAATTTCTACTGTTTTACAGCCTGGATGTCGCGATAAGCTAATTATATCAGCTGCACCTGTAGAAGTGGGTGTCCACTCAAGTGTGTTGTTGTTTTGTGTGAAAGATAATCCTGAAATAGTTACCGTTAACATCGCCTGCAGTGGAGTTGTGCCCACGGTTGAAATTTTGCCCTTAACTAAATTTATAGGTATGTTGATAATTTAAGCACATGTAATATTGCAATACGGATTATATTACTGCAAGATTGCGTACCTAAATGGTCTGTAAGTAGTGTTATATCTTGGTATATGTTTGTAGAGTATGGCAAACTTCTGCTCTATCGTCGAGAAGATGACAGGTTTATAGTGAAAAATGATTCAATATTGCCAATCATGTGGAGGATACGCAACGCTCAAGAGTTCGTGGAGGATTTTATAATAGCACAAACCTCCGGCATTGTGCCGAGACACGATAACCAAGTTGTTCCAGTGACCTATATCGCTTGTCGCGTCGGGGTCATAACCAATAAAATGTTGACGATTGCTGTATGTTGAACTATCATACTCTCAATAGAATCTGAGAGTCCGCCAGCAGATAGCTATATGTAATGGGATAATTTGCAGATATACGATGCAGAAGGACGTGGCGATCCTATGCTTATTGATAACCTGTATCTATCGGCTGAATGTTACGATGTAATGGTTGAGTGTGCATACGAAAACCCGAGCGAGACGTTCCTTAATTATGGCAACGTGAAAGTTAACTCTACCGTCGTTAGAGAGATGTACTTGTTGAATAGGGGAAAATACAATATATATTACAAGTAACTATATGAATTGTATTCTAAACTATATGTAGGTGAGAATAAATCGAGCTCATAACATTTACTCATTTTAGACTGAAGAAAGTTAAAAATTTCCCGGAGCCCTCGTTGCTGCGATCTTTCGAAGTGACACCCGAGTGCGGGATTGTCCCTTCCACTTTGAAGTTAGTCTCCATCGAGTTCGAATGCACGCCCAGTACATCTATGAATCTGTCCAATGTTCCCGCCTATATTTGCTCTTTGTTGGACGGGAGTAAAGACCAAGTCGTCGTTGCCAAGTTTCCCGTTTGTGTTACAATAGCATCATTTTACAACACGTGAGTCATGAAACTTCTCATAACATTTAATCAATTTAGAAATATGTCTGCATGCTATCTTTATACAACGGAACTCTACATGACATTTTGAATTGAATAAAATTTCAGTTTCACATTGTTTCCTCTGGGCGAGTTGAATTTCAATATTATACCGGTGGGTAGTGGCGTAATGAGAGACGTTATATTAAATAATACAAGTAAATGCCCCGTTACGTACGAAATAGTCCTGCCGACCGCGTATCAACTGGACCCTGACGCTCCTCCTGTTCCCACGAAAGGGAAGGATAACAAGTAAGGAGAAGCATCTCATCAATTTTTTTCCAAATAAAAATAGTTGGTTGGTACTCATTATCTTTAATGTTTCTAGAATAAGGAATCCTCCATTAAGGTGTGGCAATTTCCTCATAATGAATGAGGACAATCTTCTGGCCCCCGGTACTAGTCGAACGATACAAATACAATTTATGGCGACCGCGTCGAGGAAATTTGAGGAAACCATTAACTTTATTATAAGTGACACTTGCCCTGCTGAAGCGCAAGGAGTTCCGCTCAAACTGGTCGGGACTGGAGCAATGCCAACTTTAGATTTCTGGAATTTGGAGACAACGTTTAGAGAACATTTGATAGTTAAAAATCTATCCGAGTATAAAGTCCATGAGGTACGCTACAGTTCCAATTTTGCATCATGTATAAAGATGTACACATTGGTAATATAGCTTAATTCTGTTTCAGTCTTCGCCGCATTGTGTCTTTTCTGAGAATTCTGTGACGATGCATTTCTTCAGCGTTACAGTAAACTCTAGCCACATGGGATCTATCGACCTATATAACAACGGCCTCGTTGCGTGTATGATCACGATGAAGCTTCATTATCAAAACAACACAACGCAAGACATATTCTCCTTAGACAAGTACGAGACACACATAGAACCTTTATTGCACAAAAGTCTAGGAATCATTTTCAGTCCAAAAGCACTTCAGGTAAGAAATGTACCTACCTAGTATTTAGTAGTAAGAAGTTACGGGTGAAAAGTCAACAATCACTGCTTGTAACGAAGGTTTGAAGGGTGATTATCCGACGCATTGCAAGTTCCTAAATGGAAATTATCCTAATAGCAAAACGAACCATTCATACCATAGTTAGCTCGTTCGCGTATGTCAATGGTGTACTGTACAGTGATATTTTTTACCGTTCACGGACATTAAAATATTATTTATTTCTAAATTTTAGGAATATAGAGCGGTGTTAGAAATAAAATTAAAACTATTAGACAACCATGAGCAGTCATTTAAAATATGTCTGATCGGCGAAGGTGTTATTCCAAGGATACACATGGTGCTGCCACGCATACGGCAGCACAGGATCGCGGTCCTCCAGTTCCCAGTAACATGTTTAGGTTCTGTCAGCAACAGAACCATTCGCTTCAAAAACATAAGCTCTGTGAAAAGTATGGTGCTCATAGACGTTCTTCAGTCCCCATACGAAGCGAGACCTATATTTTGGCTAACACCAGCGCCGAATAGCGAACATATGGCAATGACGGGAGGTAACGGTAAGTACTTACTCCGTGTGCGGAATATAAACAATTGGTAATTTAAAAAAATGATCCTGCTGTATTTCTACCGGATCTTTTTAGTCGAGGTCGCATTCCGATCTGGTTGTAGGAAAATCTATCTATTTTAAGGACCTAATGGGAAAATAACATTTGTAAAGGCTCTGTTGTATGATATTCGCATTGGGCGATACTTGTCAAGGGTTTAAGATTCGGGGACGCCATCGCAATATATTATAATAACTCCTCTTGCAACTATTTATTTTCTACTCGTATTTTCATTTTATATGGCCTGCAGATGATTTGAATACAAGAATTAAAATGGTGCTGAGGCCAGACGAAATAGCGACACTTCTTGTTCACTACAACCCAATAAAGAAAGGACGGACAAATTGCGATGTAAAATTGACCATTCTTGAAAATCCTTACGAATATTTTTCTGTAAGTAAACATTTAACTTTTACGTATGATGATACTGTGTTGTTGCTAATTGTTTGTTGTATTATTCAACTTACCATGTAGGTATTGTGTGAGGCGGAAGCGTTTATGGAAGATGTTATATTGATTGGTCTAGAGATGCTCTCAATGGATACAGACCTCGAAGTGTACAAGGCGATTGCGGAGGGGTAAGTTTTTAGAGAGTAACATAGGTATTACAAAAATTACAATTAACTAATGATATACTGACGACCGCTTGGCGCAGTGGTTCGAGCGTAGGCCGTTCGGCTGACTGCACATGGAGGTTGAGGGTTCGATTGCCGCGCAAATTTCGGAAATGGCCTTTACGTAATTTGCCCAGTCCATTGTGCGGTACCCATAGTACAAGCGTTGCTTATTTTTGGGACTATACAGTTGGTGGGTTCGTCTGGCGATATTTATATTATATTTTAGTTAAATCGTCGTATTTTATAAATAGGACAGTATCTACCGTCTCGACTGCGGACAGCAGAAAAAAGAGCAAGAGTGCAAACCTCGATAAGAAGAAATCAAAGCTAGTTGAAGGGAAAAGAAGTAAACGAATGTCTGTGAGCTCAATGAAACACAGCGACTCTGCTAGCGTAGAACCTTCTGTGCTCAAATATGTTTTAAATTTTGGTAAGAACATTTTGTTTCTATAAACGTAGTGTGCTCGCTCTTTTCGGATGGATATTAGTTTTCAGGCTGCCTATTAACCTATCCCATTGGTCCAGGAGCCCAGGATATAAGTTGTACTGTCACCACAGACCCTGCCGTATTTGATTCAAATCTATCCACTACAGTTATAAAAAAAATCATTATTAGGTAGTGTTAACCTTTCGCTTTGGTTCATTAAAAGGTGGATGCGAATTATGTTGCCTACAAAGAAGATCTATTATGATGGTCAACAATTCTGATAAAGTATACAAATTTATTTGGTCGGAGATCGAGTACATAGTAGTGAAACCATCTATGGGGTACATATCACCTGGTGAAGAGAAAGATTTAGAAGTTATTTTCTTCGCTGCACAGCCGGTCGTCTTGAAAAAGGTAAATAAATATATTTACTTGCATAGTTTTAAGACGGTTTCATCTACAGGGTAAAACTCACATTGCTTTTGTCAACAATAGCAATATTCAATGGCTTATGATGCTGCTGCATTAGTATTCACAATCAAAGCTTCCGGTTTGAAATCTATTCTTACTTGTTAGTTAGCCAGTAAAACCTAATAAAGATATATAATAAGTGCCCTAAAATTTCCCCATTTTGCCTTTAAATGTCCATATAAAAACTCCATTCAACTCCATTGTAATTATTTTTTCAGGATTTCTTAACTTGCACATTGACTGCCATTAGCGATGACTCTCTTACTATTGATATAAAAGGCGCTACTTGGGATAATCGTCAAGTAATGACTCTATTTGATCATAAGACGTAAGTCTATATGAAATACCTAAAGTTGTATTACTTGAATGAATGAATGATTTATTATGCTTGAAACATGGTGCAACAAAAGATCTTAAATTAATATAAGCTCGGCACATTCCACCATATGAAATGGTATGCAAATAATTATAATCATAATATTGACAATAATTCATTAAACACATGCAATTGTAAAACTAAACTATTGTATTATCATTAAGTTAAAATGTCATAAATAAGTAATTCTAATTAAATGTCAATTTATAATTTGTCAGACAGGTATTCGTTAACAGTGTAATAACCCTTTTCCGTTAATAAGCTCTTAGCTCTTAGCTCTCAACTTATTTAGATAACGCTCACTAGGAGTTTGTGCTCAATGTTGATGGTTATTAGAATATAAAAACATTTTCATATTGAACATTCTAAGCTTTGTAATGTTTTTAGGGAAACGCAGCTCAACGAGCGGAGTGAGATAGTGATAGACGAACAAACAATACCATCATCAGAGACGTTACTGGGAGCGATCAGTATAGTTGTTGTGTATTCAGCAATGACTGAATATACCAAGTATACTTGTTCGTTGCCCGATGAAAAGTCTGTACCAGATACATTTATTTATCAGGTAAGTATACATATCTACAATTTTTTGTCCACGGCATGTATCTATATACTTTAAAATTGTTGATTCTAATTACAGACTAGAAACTTTACGTTCACCGTGGAAAATGTCGGCATCGTCCCCATGAAGATTGCTTGGACATTCCAAATAGACGACGAATTTCCAGCTAGAATTGATAAAAATAAACAGGTAGGTAAGGTTCCGTAATTAAACGACTTATTAAGGAAAATTTTGTTTACCTAAAGTACAAACATTTAAGCACACCATTCGAACATCTAATTGTTAATTTGTTTTAATGTGTGGCAGATACAAGGCGAACCAAGTTATGCTGATACATTAGAAAGCGTTAACAGTGCAAATGAGGCAATAACAGTACCCGATAAGATTGAAGAAGGTAAAATGCGTATAGTTGGAACTATATAATATCTTAATTTCCTGTAAAGTGACTCTACCTATCGATTATTTTTGTCATCAGTACCGAGCAAACTGACATTCTTCAGTGGAAGCGAAGGCGGTCAAAGCGTGGATACCTGGTTCGAGATGGAACTGCCATTCCAGATAGAGCCCGTAAAACAGTGCCTCAAGCCAAACCAAAAACAAGTCTTTAAAGTTACATTTTCACCATTGGACGCATTTGATTTCAAAGTCAGACTAAAGAGTACCATAGGTATTTAGCCGTTAAACCCTTTCTATTTCTTCCGCACGCCGTACAAATTTGCTTTAATGTTGATTTCTGACATTCCAGACAATCTAGACCCGTATGATCAAAATGTGTCATGTAAGATAGTGGCGAAGTCCTTAATCCCTTACGTGCATCTTGATATTGAAGAGAGCGATTACATAACATCGGGCCGGAGGAAGACGACCGCAGTCACGTCACCCCCGCACACGATTGTGTTGGAATTCAATGTTTTGGGATCTGGTTGCCATAAAAAGTTAGTTAATTAAAATTTTTAAAAATCCTATATTATAGACTACTATTAGCCAGATTTGCAGAGTTTGCGTTTGTTACAGAACCTTTAACGTAATTAACCCAACGAGCGAAGGATACGAATTTATATTTGAAATGATAGTATCCGAAAAGCCAGAACTCATTCCTATTCATTGTAATTCATTGAAGGATTTTGTGGAAGGTGGAACCTCCTCGGAAGTAACGTTTACATTTTCTCCTACGGCGCCTGGGGTAACCAAACTTCTTATTGAATTTATCTTCGTTTTAATCATTTAGATTTTGATTTCGTTGATAGTAAACTGTTTTAATTTTACGTGATTTTCGATTACCAGGTGTACGAATCAAATTGGAAGTTCTTAATACCAATCTACAATCTTGTCTTAAATTTACTAGTAGTTGGTATAGTGAGAGAGCCTGAGGTCATATTTGTTCCAACCATTTTGATAATAAGAAACTCTCTGGTTGGTTTCACGACTACTAATGTAGTCTTGTTGAAGAACACCGAGGGTGAACCTCTGAAGTTTGAGTTCAAGGGTAATTCCTTGTGCAATGAATCTGGTAAAACTCCAGTTATATGCGAACCTGACCAGGGGATACTGAAACCGCGCTCTGAGACAGAGATCAAGTAAGACAAGTTGGTTAATTGATGCAACTACCACGTTTATGAATAAACTAATCATAATCTTTTTCATTCTAGAATAATATACACGCCAATCCAGGACGGTCCTTTGTCATTTAAAATATTCTGCAGTGTTACATACATGACAAAGTATCTGACGCTATGCGTTAATGCGCTAAGTTACTCAATTAAACCCAAAGTTATATATTATTTAATGGGAAACGAACACATACTTAACAGTGATGCTATCACTAATATCCATTTAGACCAGGTACTGTTTAACATGATACTAAAATAACCATAATCTGGTCATTAAATATACCTGTAGATATCTGAAATAATAATTTATAGGACATAATCAAGTTCATATTTAGTGTGGCGTTTTTCCGAATATCTAGACCGCATCAACCTACGAGAGGACGATACCGTTCACGATAAAGAACGATGGATCGGCAACATTCTTTTATGAATGGTCCTTCAATACCTCGCAAGTGAAGAAGTACCTACAAGTGAGCGTGGAGCCGAAGAACGGCCACGTGGCACCCGCCAACGAGGAGGAATGCACTTTTTACTTCACATTGAAAAAAGTGCCTGTGCAGGCATTTCCGGTCAAGTTATCCGTAAGTGATAAGAGTATTTTTTTTGTTGGTTATCAATTGTACGAACTGCCATTTATCGGATCTTTGTTTGAGATGACTCATTTGATTTTAGATATCTGATGGTCCCGAATACAGTATGTTAATTCACGCTGAGATAGAGAAGCCACTTTATCATTTCTCTTGCATGGAATACGATTTTGGTAAATGCGTTGTCAATGCGCCTGACACTACCTACAAGAAGAACCTCGCCTTCATAAATGAAGATAAAGTTCCTATCATGTGAGCATTGGAACTCCGTTATAATGTCCAGTTGTTGGGTCTTATAACGAAACACGTGTTTTAATATTATCAAAACTCGTTACAGAGTGGACTTGAATTTTTCAAACCTACCCGAACTTTTCATCGATTATCATCAAGTGCCGAATATACAACCGAATAAACGTTTAAAAATACCCATCTTTTTCCGACCTAAACAAGTGAAAGAATATGAATTCAAGTTGCAATTCTGGGTGAATTCCCTCTGCGAGGAAATTGTCACCATCAAAGGAGAAGGTTTGTGACGACATCGACAAGCAGCTGACATATGATAACTCTAAATGTCCAAGTCACTAAACTATTACCTATTTTGCTGTTTTTAGGGGTACCTCTCCTATATGACTTATACGAAGGTTGTCAAAAAAGCTTCGATTTGGGGCCCGTGAAAGTGGGAGATAAGATAATTCGCACAATTGAGGTGATGAATCATAGCAAGGTCCCAGTCGAAGCTACCTTCATCTTCAGAGATATGTACCCAGTGATAGAAGACACCACGAAATCCGATGCCACCAGCGTTTGTCTCAGTCCTTCTGTGGATCTTCCGCCTGACGCGGGCCCATCAAGGTGGTTCTTTACATTCTACCGTTTACTAAAATAACTTACAGCCCAGTATTATATAACATAAACCAAATAATTTTGCAGAGTACAAATGCTTCAAATCTACGAAAACGACAAAGTGCGTGAGCAAATTGCTATGGACATCGAGAACGCTCTATCCTCCTTGAAAGTAGTGCCCAGTAAATGCGTCATAAAACCGTACAAAAAGATTCCGCTGAAGATACAGTTCAAACCCGTTGGCATGATCAGCACGCTGAATGTTCAGGTGTGTTCTAGTCTAAATATATATACTTAAGTCAAAGGTGACTGACTGACTGACTGACTGACTGACATAGTGATCTATCAACGCACAGCCCAAACCACTGGACGGCTGAAATTTGGCATGCAGGTAGATGTTATGACGTAGGCATCCGCTAAGAAAGGATTTTGATTAATTCTACCCTCAAGGGGATAAAATAGGGGATGAAAGTTTGTATGAAACTTTCTCAATTAAATTCCACGCGGACGAAGTCGCGGGCACAGTTAGTTATTAATATTCGTTAACTTAATCACCCGTAATAAGGCAAGTCTGCATGCCTGTGCAAAACTACGATGCTCAGATAATATAACTATGTAGGTAGCTATAAAACCAAGATATTTTAAATAGTCTATTTCTTCTTTTTAGCTCAATATGAAAGTATTTCAATTCGAGAGGCCCCTTGTTCGGTTGAGCGGCAGTGCAACGGGAATGAGCCTCTGCTTAAGTCAGAATTCTCTGCAATTTGGACGCGTACGCAAGCGCGGTTGCAAGATACTCAAAGTAATGTTACATAATAAGGGCGATTTCGGAGCCAGGTATAGCATCGTCTTTTACGTAGTCGGCATAGAGATGAGGGAACTAATAATGATTACTCTTACGAATTCTTGTGTTCAGATTCTGGTGGCAACCTCTTATATCAGACGAGTTCACGATATCCCCGCAACAGGGACACGTCGCAGCGCACACTAATGTCACGTTCACTATTAACTTCCGACCAGTCAATCATAATCCGTTCATCAAAGTTTGGGTATGTGTGAAACTACATTTACTATTTGGTATATAGCCTTCCGGCGTATTTTAGCCCAGGAGGTACTTATCAATTCTGAGGGTTGACAAATTTTCTGGAAATTAGCTTTTCTTGTTTGGGATTGGACCCCAAATAAGAACAAGAATTTATTGGACTTTCTTATGGCAGCTACCTAACCGGAGCAAATGTTAGTTTCACGACTCGCGGGGTGTTCTTGTTCGATTACGCCCAGTATTTTTTGTTCGCCAATTACTTTGTCGGGAGCCTAATATAAATATCACTTTTGTTTTATAGGCTAGTTGCAATTTTGAAAACTACCCACCTCTGGAGCTAGCGCTGTATGCCACGTGCATTGACACCAGTAACATGCTGAACAAAACTTTGTATCTGGAGTGTCCCGTCCGAGATGTGCACACGGATTATGTTGTAGTCACTAATCCGTGAGTTTACACTATTCTTGATATACAGTGATACTTGTAGCTGTTTGCGTCATCATAGGAGAGCACAGAGTGTTGAAAAGCTACTGAATTTTGGACAGAAATAAAGATAATAAACGCTAAAATGTAGTAAATATGGAGTAGGTTATTTTAGTTCTTTTGTTCAGAGGTCTTCACTTTTTCTTACGAGTTTTCATATTATGAATACTTTATTATGATTTTTCGTACCTTTTATACTTTTTATCAGTAATTTTTTAAGCTTCCGCCAGGGTCGCTATGCTGGTAAGAGTAAGTTGAATTGTGGTTACATAACTTGAAGGTCTGCTTGCTTTTATGTAAACTAGGGGATTAAGAATTTTTTATGAATTTGTTCACAGTTCGGACGACATGTGGCTGGTTTTATCAGAAGTGTCTGGTGGACCGTTCGACACGCTGAGAGAGTTCCACGTGGAACCAAACTCCACGTTTAATATACCCGTGCATTTCAAGCCGAAAATTATTGGCAAACATGATGTAAACAACTTGAATACATTATAATAAATAGCTCTTTATAGCTATTTATGTCACATTTGTAAGTTTAATTTGTGATTCATCAGGGGCAAGTGTTGTTTTCGCCACTCGGTGAAAGTGCACTATTCGTGACTTTAGTTGGAGTAGCCGCGCATCCGAACCCGAACGGGATCATCAACATTAGCGTGCCGGCTAAGGATTCCCACACCGAAGAATTACTAGTGTACAATATAACTGAGGTTCGTAATTAATTTCCATTTACCTACCTTAATCCAATCATGGCTATACATTTCGCACGTTCGGAGTGGCTAACTTCACCATAACCAATACTTTCAGTTCCAGGTTGACTAGTGGTGAACCTTATGAATTATTATTTATTATTTAGTAGGTACCTACTATTATGATAAGTACGTCACGTCACTGAAAGAATATTTCAATGTAGCAAATTGTAACATCGACAGAATTGAACTCGTCTTTATTCGTTTTCAGTTCCCCGAATCGTACATAGTAAATACGGAGATGGTGAAGGTTATCCCGGACAAGTTTGATGGCTACTACGAGATCAAGTACCCGGAGACAATCAAGACATGGGGCGAAGCTGCTGCCACCTGCCGCTGGTCTTACGTGTGTTATGAGGAATGCGAAATGCACCTTAAAGTAGGGTATTTGTTGAATATTAGATGTCCTTAGTGCGACTTCGCGTTCTATCGTGGCCGCGTTACTATAACATACTATGCCCCTAAGGGTCAGTTAACGAATCGCTGTATGCATTTAGTTGACATCTACTCGTCAAACGTGGCTCTCACTTAAACGCGTAAAGTCACAATAAAGGTGCAGGTTGCAGATCACCGAATTTAAATAGAACAAGCTGTTGCCCGCGCGTCCACCCGTTTGGTATTTCGATAAAATAAAAGTAGCCTAAGTTCATAACATCATCCATCTGCCTGTGAATGTCCCGTCAAAATCTGTCCAGCCGTTTCGGAGAGTAGTGGAACAAACAGGAAAATAAATAAATATATTTTCTTGTTAAAATTACGTATATACTTTATATGCATTTACTAAACTATTATATTGATGTTACAAACAGTCACTTTAATTTTATTACCACCCTTTGGACTTCGCACTAGAAATAACTTGCACCATTATAATTCTGAAAAAAGTAGTAAGGGCGCGAGCGGAGGCAACGGCATTGTGATTGGTCTTTCGAAATTAATAGTGGATTGTGATTAGTCGATGGTAAATCTTATACTTACAGCCTATGTGTTTTAGAAACTTTTAGTCGAATGCGGAGTCCAAAGGGTAGTTGGTTGGTCCTTGAATAAAATACTTACTGTAGAATGAATATTTTCAGGTAATGTTTATAAATGAAGAGTCACGCGAATATCAGTTCTATAACATAGTAATAACAGTAACCCCGAGCCCTATAGTGGGCACGCTGACCTTTACCTCGCGAGCGCGCGAGTCCGTTCAGGAGGAGCTAGTTGTCAAGAACCCCTTGGCGAAAGACTCGGAGTTTTACATACGGTGCGATAAACTCGAGTGTCCGGATGTGCTTGACATTGCACGTAATTCTGAGGTTGGTAATATTATGTCAAATGAAACAATGTACCTACTAGTGACGTTGGTTAACCATCTGGTGTTATTCGAAGACAAACATAGATAATTTTGTCAGTTCTATTCTATGAAAGTAGATATATCCGTAGTTTTTTTTTCTCTTTTTAAAAGATTACTAGCAGTGTGAGTTTATCACATTACTATTATTACCATAAGCCTCTCCAGCTAAGCTAATCTTTGTGTCAGGAGTGGGCCCACGTCAATAGTTTAATGGCCGGGATGGGTATCAAACCCGGAATTTCTCGGCTACGAGCGCGGCCCCACTAACCACTAGGTTATTGATGCCTTAAACGTTAAGTTATTTGGGTGGAGTACGCTATAGGTATTACTAAAAAATATTACAGATGACCATGGCCATGACATACTCGCCTTTAGTGGTGGGTGAAACAATAGAGTATTTGGAAGTGAACAATTATCAGGTCGGAACCTACTTGTATAAGGTGATACTGCGGTGTCTGCCTGCCAAGGAGAAGAACATGGAGTTTAGTACGCCCCTTGGGACCTGTATTCCAATACGTCTCAGAGTGCACAATAAAACTGATGCCAGAACTGAATTTTACTGCACGGTACGAATACATACGAAAATATCTACTTAGTTGCAAGCGTAGACACAGAAGGGGTCAATGGTAGACTGGCATATGGGTAAATTTGGGATAATTCACGCGTCTTCGTGATATGAACTGACTAGGTATATAAAACTGTCTGGAAGAGTTCGATTTTAGCAGTGATAAGGCTGCCATTGTAGCACTCTCAGTGTACATTGTGTGTAATGTTCTTTGATAAAATACTTTATGTGGTGGAACAATAAAGAATTATCTATCTCCATATCAAGCTGTGTGTACCAAGCTGTGTTTTTCAGGTATCACATCCGTCCATACTGACGGAACGAGATTACATTTTGGGTCCATACGAAAGAGGGAAGTGTCTGGTGTGGTTTGAACCGACCGAGCTGGGTATACAAAAATGCAAAGTTTCTTTCAACTCTATGGTAGCCGGTGAATATGTGTAAGTTCCGAGTATCCGAGTATCGAGACAGTGTATAGGAATCACAAGTAGTATTTATAAGTCTGTGATAGGAATACACTGTCACAAAATGGAGACAGGCAGTGGCGGATTTTCCTGAAGGCCGACTAGGCCCAGGCCTAGGGGCCGCCAGATATTTTTTTTTTGTGACTACCAGAGTGCACAGTCTGCCGCTTCTCCCCTGACATAATCAGGGACCTTGGTATAAGGCCGCCAGATTTTAGAAGTGGCAAATTTTGATAAAAGTTGTCAAGAAAGCAAAGCTCATATTATACGTATCAGTAAACGATGAGCTAGAAAGGAGGCTGGTACTACACGGCCTCGGATGGCTAAGACTGGTAGTCCGCCTCTGGAGAAAGCTACGTAAATCAAAAGTGTTGTGTCAGTGTAAGCGAGGGATCCGAGGTAAACAGTATTTAGGCTATTGTGCATATACAAACATTACTTCTGCACAGGTTTAACATAAAAGGCATCGCGACGGAGCCCAAGCCTCAAGGACCGTTTGAAATTAAAGCCGGTGGTTGTACCGCCATCAAGTTTAAGAATGTTTTTGAAGATACAAGGATGTTCAAAGTCAACGTGGACCGGGAAGATTTTTATATAAAGACAATATATGAACCGATTAAATCGAAAAAGGTAAGCCATAGCTTGAAGGAAGCTTACAGTAGTAGAGCCAAGCTGTAGACAAGTGACTAAGCTAAGTGAGAGCGCCGGAAGGCCTTTTCCCCCCTTCTATCCCACATCCCTTCGGGTCGCCAACGTGCGAGCAATGCTATTGGTATTGCAGGCATCTATATGCTGCGATAACTGCTTAACATCAGGCGAGTCTTACGCTTGTTTGCCGACTTTATTACATCATAACAAAAAATATCTGGTCATCAGACAAGTTTAAGTTAGTAGGTACATACCTTAATTCGTTTGTTTCGGCAGGATATGAAGATCCTTGTGTATCTAAATGAGAGTCCACCTCAAGGCTGGACCACCATGCCCACCGGTAGCCTTATGATCGAAAACGGCGATCCCGTGGACCCCAAAGTTCAGTGGACCTTTTTCCTACAAGGCATACCGTGAATAAAATATTCTTTATTATAGTTTTATTGATTGTCATTTTTACGATATTTTATGAACAATAAATATTATTTTGTCTATGCAAATTTTATTTCAATGAAACAAATAGATTTTCTAACAGGTGTTTATTACCAGTCACTCGCACTGAATTCTTGAACAATGTCGTCTTTATCATCAACAATGCTTACACCGTTTTCTGTTGATTTCTTCTTGTTCAACTTTTTCTTTTTAACTTCCTTCTTTTTAACATTTTTCACCGGCTTTCGCACCGCTGGGGCCGGACTATCATCATCGCCTTCCTGCATTTTGAAATCATCTTTTTCATCTTCATCATCTGATGGGAAAAGTACCAAAGGTCCTTTGTTTTCCACCTTCTCATCTTGTGCTATGTCATCTGATATCTTAGGCCTCTTGATCTTGGGCAGTTCACCAGCTATTTCATCGTTCTTGGTTATCTTCTTGCGTTTTTGAATTCTATTTATTTTACTCCAGTTTTCGTAAAATGTAAGAAGTGGTGTGCCTTTAGTTCGGATGCTGGTTTCCCAGGCTGCAACCAGTTTCTCGTCGTTCAATGAGAAACTTATCTTGGCGCGTTCCCTCTCAATGAATTTAGAGTTCTCTTCAATTTTATCGAGTAACTGCCGCATTTTTTTTGTGTAGTTTGATACCGAACACGTCTTCAAAAATTGTTTTAACTGAAAATGTTTGTTTAATTTAATTTTTACAAAATCAATGAATTTGAATGCTTACTCGAAACTATGAAAAATAAATGATTAAATACGATGTTGTTATTATTCACGTACTTAACTGTTTATTAGGTTAAATTATGTTTTTTAGTCTGTAACGCTAAGTAATGTTATAGGGTAGGAGTTAGGACACCCGCCAAGTGTCGACAATCAAAGAATCAGCTTGAGTTCTTTCTCACTTGTGCACTGCAGTAGCGCGCATAAGCGTTTAACTAGCAATTTACACCTAAATTAAACCCTACGTTAAGTAATTGAATCATTTTTTTCTAAACCCAAACATTCTAGTGAGGATTATATGTAAATATAATTTATTTGTAATAATAAAAAATGGTAATGAAGATTCCAAAGGCAATTTCAAATTTAGAGTCACCATAATTTTAAGTATCATCGGAAGAAACAAAGTATCATAAGTAGATAATGGAAGCTTTTGTAAAATATAGCTTCAAAATAAATGATAATAAATGCATACCTGTAATACAGCTAAAAGGGTGACATCCGGGAAGGCGATGGAGTGGGATTCATTTGCTGTGTATTCCAATAAGAGCGCATAAAGCCGTTCGATGACGGAGTCTTTGAACCCATTCTCCATTAACTGGGACTTTGCCAATCTCAGAATGCATGAGAAGTCTAGTGGCTTCATAGAAACTTTCTTATGTTTTTTGTTGAAATCATAAGTTGTTAGTACCTGAAAATTGTTGCAAAATTATAACCTTATATATACTATGTGTTTTTACCTAAAAAGGAATTGATTATAAATTGTTATATAATATTTACCTCAACAAGGAACGGCAATATTGGTATAAATGTGCTAGACTCCTTTGATAGATTTATCAATATCTCGACACAATGGAACCTTACTGGATAATATTGATGTGTTGGCACTAGCTTTATTGTGTTTGTTATCACCATCACTAGAGGGTACACCAGTGGTTGTAGTTGAGGCTTATTTGACGACGCCCCTAACAGATCTGCCCACAAATGCAATGAATTCACAAACTGCCAATTGTAAACTGCTTGTCTGTTCTCGATTTTTTGAACAACTATAGCATTTCTTAAATGTATTGCCAACTGCCTGATGTAAAGGAAGACATGTTGATATGAAACATTCAAGTCGAGTGTGAACATTTCAACAAGTGATCTCCGCATGAAGTTGATACCGGGCCATGTGGAGGGGCTGACGAACTTGCAGTTTTTAACATATGTCAGGTACATAGCCTTCAATACAAGATCAAGTAGGGTAGCTTGTTGATTTCTTGTTATCCTCAATATGCAAAGGAAGGCTAACACTCGGACAGTCTCTTCCCCGTTGCTCCAGAATGTGAGCAGTTTCTTCAGGGATTGCTTAGCAATTCTCGTGAAGCAAGCCACATAAATGGACATTTGATGCAAGTGTTTCAGTAGCACTGTCAGTATGTTTTCTGAAGTGATTCCACCGAGAAGTTTCAATAGGTCATTGAGGTATGAAATTAGAGGTGTTTTAATTTTGACAAAATGCTTGCACTTTTGTGGGTCTTTCCCTGTGTGCTCCATGCCTAAATATTTTTTTATGGCGTCAGGCAAGTATAACACACACATCTGAATAACAGCATTGAAGACAGATGAGCCTGAAATAAACAAACAATAATTATTATTTTTATAAGATGTTGCCACAATAGAATGTTATTATTTAAGAGCAATAAATATAACATAACCATAAGGTCTTCCTACATAGAGGATACCTTAGTCAAAGGATCAAACCCTAGGCCTGTAAGTTGGTTATCCTAAAGTTAGGTTAGGTTAGTTTAGTTAGGTTCAACAGCATTTGGCCTAACTTTAGGAAAACCAACTTACAGGCCTAGGCCGGAAATTTTGTATGAAAAACCTTTTTTTCATACAAAATTTCAGGCAAGACACAAGGCATCAGGACTAACCCAGGCCAGCTAACATACAGAGCACATACTGTACATGACACCAATAGCAGATTTGTTCTTTTAGAGTATAATAAACATAAACAATACCTGCTACTTTGTATTCTCCTTGTGATGATCCATCATCACTGGTTGCTCTCAGCATGGCTGCATTGAACACCTTAATAACTGTTGTTAATGTTGAGAGTTTAATTTTCCCATCACTCTGAAGCTCTCCTTGCCATTGAGCTACCATTTTGAGAGTGATTTTCCCTTTAACCGGTTTAGCATCTTCATCCTGAAAACACAAAAATAATAACCACTCTTGAGTATAAGGCTTATAATCAGGGAACCAAGGCCCATAGATAGATAAATACCTCACAGAACAACATATTTAGGGCATTTACAGTTTCTTAAGCCTCACTTAGTATTTATGAACTTGAGTTCTAACATGTCTTTTATTTGGCAGGATTATTGGCAATTCAATACCTATAATGAATGAAAATTTGGGATGGAATAACAACATTTAAAAATGTGGATGCACCAGAGTGCACATCTAGCTTTTCCCTGGGAATTGATGAGGGTCAAACCTAAGTGTGATCTTTGAAGTCCATTGTTGATCCTGGCTCAATCAATACAGGCGTAACAGTGGTGGGAGACTGGCAGGCTTAGTCTTATTAAAAATAATATGAATGAAGCATTGCACACATACCTCAAAATCGCTTTCATCACTGTCAGCCTGAAGTGGGCCTGGTTTATGCACTTTCTCATCATCATCATCCTGTTCTTTATCAGATGCATCATCCGCATCAGAATCAATGCCGAAATTAAGAAGATTCTCATCATTCTCTTCAAGGAAATTATAGAAGTCAGGGTCAATATTTTTCAACTTTTCTAAGGATTTCTTATGAGATTCCGGATTCAGCTCCTCTTCAGAATCTGAAAAAATAGAAAATATAGTCAAGCATGCAACAGCCAGAGTCTAAAATAATACCAACATGCGAATGACCGGGATTCGTCGTGAATGAAACCTCGGCGTACTCATGTTTGGAAAACATTGCTGATCCTGGCAACAACTATAGTAACTGAGTGTGTGGCAGAAATGAAATCTCAGAATGCAGATCAGAGACCGCTAATGGGGTTTAACATGAAAGATATGGTGTAGGTAAATATCGCTACGGGCTCTGCAAGCTATTGGTCTATCAAAAGGGGGTGATTTTAGCAGTAGATTTTATAGCCAAATGAAGGCTGTGCGAATAGCTAACCTGAGTCCTCTGACGGTTTCTTCATAGTTTTATTCTTTTTCATAATTAACTTGTAGAATAAACCGCTGTACCTATGTAAATAAAGTCCACGTGCTTTCGATTTTGGCTAACCAAATAAATTTTTGCGAAAGAGTTATTGTCAAGATTGACGTATGGCGACCATAGACAATGATGACAAGATTTTGTTTTTTAATGAGACCATAGACTATAAGTTTTTATGTTATCACGGATATGATTCTTTTAAACCAAGAACTTTATATATGGCTACTTGTTTTAAACCCTTCTGTGAAAAGTTGTATTTTTGGAAATGTTTAACTCCATCTTATTTATTAGCTTCTCTGACAGGTTTTCAAAAATATATAATATACTGAAACTCGTCACATTCCTACCCGCATAGGCATAAAAAACAGAAAATAAGTAACTATAATAAGATTACTATTACTTACTTCATACGCTTATGTTTTACATAACCGTATGAAGTAGGTAATAGTAATAAATTATTACGACAGTCAAGAATTGAATAAATCATAAGTTATAGCTATATATCCGACCCAGTAAATGCAAAATTAATTGCGTGCTATTGCTGAATAAATTCATTGGAAACATACAAATGAACCGAAATGACAAGCTTTTTGTTTCTTGTAGCTAATTTATGTATGTATAACTTTAACTTATAATATACACCGATGTACGGAACCCTACAGTATGTGTGGTCCGATACGCACTTGGCGGCTGGTTTTAGCTATTCACTGAAATTTATTTTTAATGTAGGCCACTACGCCGTAGCGTATAAATGGTATTGTATTCTCTTTGGATGGCTACTTACAGAGTAGTTTAAGTACCTTATTGTACCTTCTGGCATAACTTAATAGAAATAATAAGTACCTACCTATGTACCTATTAGGTACTTACCTATATATTATGAGCGACACAGAATACTTTATATACTTATCTACCTAGCTTACCACCTCATAGAGTAAAGTAATTATTAGGTTCTTATCTATACAAATAAATAAAATTGGAGTGTCTGTTTGTAATATCAAAATAACACCTTTTCACAAAGTGCATATGAAAGTACATAGGACACATATAGCAAAAATGCGATTTAAAAAAAAATTGTCTGCCTGTCTGTGTGTTTGTTCCGGGTAATCTCCGAAACGGCTGGATCGATTTCGACGGGACTTTCACTGGCAGATAGCTGATGTTATAAGGGGTAACTTAGGCTACTTTTGTTTTAGAAAAACAATTAGGGTTCCGCGTAAAAAAATAAAAACACATGAAATCAACGAGTATTTCCGAAACGGGTGCACCGATTTTGACAGGACTTTCACTGGTAGATAGCTGATGTTATAAGCAGTAACTTAGCCTACTTTTATTTTATAAAAACCACGAAAAATTTAAATTAAATTCCACGCGGACGAAGTCGCGGGCTCAGCTAGTGTAAAAATAATACTTACCTCTGTACCTAAGTAGAATAAATAAGTTTTTTACTTGAGTATTAGGTAATCCCAAACTGATGTGCTGATGATTGCCCTAAGGCATAGGTACAAGTTAATAAGTACTTACCTATGCTATTTGTGTATCTACATACACCATACACTTTTTAATTTTATGGAACCATTTTTTGTAATGAAGTACTTATTTAGGAACTACATACAGATAGATAACTATTTATATCAATGTAGACTGAACACAGACCTCCCTTCATTTAATATAGTATTAGTGGATGGTCAAACTTGGTACCAGCCTGGAAAACTGCACTGACATGGTTCACTCTATAAGTAGCATGAAAACAATACTTAATAAAGGTCGGCTGACTGACTCTATCTATAAACATTGTGTTAAAAGCACAACTTGTTTTACTGAATTCATAAGTGTAAAGAACAGTTAAAGATCACTGCTGCTGACACTTTAAAGCTATCTCTGGTTGAATAAATAATAGTGAACTGTACCCTGAAACCCCCCACACATTGGGAGATGTGTGGGGTAAATATACACTCTTTGCTCATATACTTACTTACTAACCATGTTGCTCCCAGTATCTACATTCTTTAAATTTACCAAAGGCCGGTACCACCTCCAGCAATAGGTGGCAGGAGGCATATACCTACAATACCAATATGTTATTAGACTCTGATGAATTGTTCTTCTAATTTTGAACGTGGATACCTCCACATATTGATTTCGTTTTTCTTTCAAACTAATAATATACAAATCCGAATAACACCCTGGAATCGCACACTCAGGCAAAACTTATCCGCACGCGGTTACTAAACAAGATTATGATTCTCTATCGAGACTATATTGGTACATATCTCTAATCTGGGTTAATATAATACTAGCACAGAACACTACGGAGCGCCTTTAGGCACTTTACGAGAAATTATGACAAATTCCATGATCATTGTTCATTTGTAAAAATGTAGAGGGTTACTAATCACGTGGTCATACACGTCGATCTTGAGTAGCAAAAATGTAAACATTAGCGTAATTAAACACGTGGGTGATAAACTTCAATCTTGGGAATAAATAGCTTTTGACAGCTTTTTATGCCTCGATCGAAGATGATTGGTTCAAATTTTGTCATTCATAAAAGAATGACCAATCACAGCAACTTTCCATGAGAGTTTTTCAAGAAAATCTTTTTCATTCGTATTTTGTGGCGCTAGTAGGAATTTTTTTTGACAGTAGAGTAGTAAATTTGACAGTTAAACGTCCAAATTTGACATTGACAACTGAATTTTGACAGTTGACAGCTGTCCATTGAAATCCGCCATTTTTTCCCCCACCCCTAAACTCATCTTGGAAATAGATTCGGCCAAATTTTTGACATTTGTCACGTCGGGGTTACCAGCATAGATGATATACATAGTAATTACATACTCTTTGAAGATACTAAATGACAGGTCTTATTTATTGTCTTCACGGCTAGGCCAACGTTCCATTTATACACTACACCTAATAGTACTCTATGCACTACACTCACATACTTATAAATACTACGTATAAGACTACACTACACATATTCAAAATAACAATAATAATTGATGGAGTTATTTTGTACCAATGATCAATCTAATCATAATATTTTTTATTTTATATTGATAAATGATTTGAATGAAAGAGTGTACCTTGTAAAATAAGCCTGTTGCTTTCTTTTTGAAAATATGGTCCACCCAATTTAATAGGTATTTCGCCAGTGTCACATAACAAATAGCAATAAAAAACACAATTTAATAACAATACAATACAAAAATGTGACCGTCCACTTTGGAAACCAAAATAGAGGCCATTAAGCCTGTTTGCTTCTCACTATAGAACGAAGCGAATCATTGTTCTGTGAAAAACGGCAACACTGAATTGACAAGAATAAAATAAATCTATGGACGAGAAGCACAGATAAAATTTTTCCAGAAAAGTTCAGAATTTTCGTCGTGGTGGTGGTGTTGTTTTGAACTGTTTTGTAACCGGCTGAAAATAATCGTTGCGCAGTTTCACAATATTTTCCACAAATCCATAAAACCCATAAAAATTTTTTGTTTGTATTCATCAACTGCAACTACTATAATGTAAGTTATTTCAGAAATAATTAGATTGTAAATAGCCTACTTATTATTTTTTTGTCTTTCAACATCATTATAAATCTGTTACCTACCTAAGCTAATTTCATATTTTACAGAGGTTATATTATGTGATTGTCATATAATTAAATTGTTAAATTCCTTGTTTATTATAGATTGCATCATGTTTTCACGAATGTCCGTTGCCCGTTCAACGTTCAGCGTATCGCAAACCTTGAAGACCCCAGTACCACAGAGATTCGTGCCCAGGAATTATGTGATCAGGAACTATGCTCGCGAGCCCCGGCCACGGATGGCTACACGGACACAACCCACAATATGGGAGAGACTAATGGCTCCCGCAGGCCCTAATGGTAATATTTACATCTTTTCACACATGTGTGCGTACTTAGCAATCTTTGATAATGTTTGCGGTTTACCAATAAAGATAAATTAATTAATTTCATTTCATAGTAAGTACTTATTTGTAATCCAGCAACACTGATTCTGTAGCTATACAAATAAATAGATACTTCATAGTATTTATTTTCTGTTCTGTAAATAATTGTGAGTATTTTAATTTTAGCTTTCAGCTTGGGCAAAGGTGCCCTAGCAGGAGCATCTGCTGTTGGCATAGTGGCACTCTGCTACTATGGCACTGGAGTAAAACCTGGCACATTGCAGGAAGCACAGTGAGTTTCCTCATGTTCTAAAACATTGTAAATACCTATATTCAAGTAATATGTTATAATATATTATGCGAGCAGAGGTGCAAGTGCACCCATATTCCCCAGAGGTGTTATCAGGTTCCAATAAAGAGCTAACATAATTTAATCTCGATTATACTAAAAAAAAACTAGATATCTACATAGTTCTTACCTTAATTATCAAAAAATGGCCACTGTATCAAGGTCAAACAAACACGCTTATTTAATGCAAAAATTGATAGATGTAACAATAATGTGTGGTAATTTCCAGCCTTTGGCCACAATATGTGAAGGACCGCATCAAGACAACTTATGGCTACATTGTTGGCTCCCTCGCGTTAACTGCAGGTAGTGCAGTCACTGTGTTCAGAACACCCGCACTGCTCAACTTGGTGGCGCGGAATGGATGGATTGTAAGTTTTGCATTGCCCCTTTACATACAACAGATACTGACATGAATTATGATCAATAAGACGAAAACATAAATCCCATAGGGGCTATCCATAAATTACGTCACACGTTAAGGGGGAGGGAGGGGGTCGACGAAGTGTGACATTGTGTGACAAGGGGTGGGGAGGGGTCCCAAATTTGGGCCATCACATTTTTTCAAAATATAGTATTTTATATTTAAGTATTACAACACTAAATTTAAACTACATACCTACTAAAGAATAATAAAAATAGTTGCATCTCTGTCTGCATGATTAAAAGTATATATTTTTATGTTTTGTTAATTTTCATGCCTATGTTTGATTTGAAATTCATTTTATTGAAAAAGTGTTTAAATGGAAATAACATAAAAATCGAATTGCTGTTTTAATTTCATAAATTTCTTAATGTAAATGTATAATTGCAAAATATGTGACATCACACTAGGTAGGGGGGGGGGGGGGTCTCACAAATGTGACCAGCTGTGACAAGGACGGGGGAGGGGGTCAAAAAATCATGAAATTCGTGTGACGTAATTTATGGATGGCCCCTAGCCCTATTAACACAAAAGGTGATTTCTATGGCGAAGGGGGTTGTGTGTGGGAGTACATTCCTTCATATGATTCATTTGTTGAGTACTAGCAACACATGAACAGTCAGCAAAATAAGTTGCTGAACGTTCCCACTTTTTTAAATTGGTTTTGACATTGATATTGTTCATTAGAATAAAAAGAATAATAATAGTACATACATTAAAAAAATATGTTTAGCGACTTATACTGCTGACTGTACCATATTCATCGCTTGGGTGGCTACGCACCCAATACCAAATACAAATTTCAGGAACAAAATTTACTCACTGCCTTATATGTATAGGTAATTAACATAATCATTATGTTTTATTATTTCAGTCCATAATTGTTACCATGGGCCTTATGATAGGCTCCGGAATGGTAGTGCGTGGTATGGATTACAGTCCCGGCTTTGGCGCCAAACAATTAGCGTGGATTGTTCACACGGGAATCATGGGCGCCGTCATTGCACCCATCTGCTTCCTTGGGGGACCAATACTGACCCGTGCTGCTTGGTAAAACTCTTTCCTGTTTTTTATTATGCTAAAAATAGCTCTGAAGCCAGTAATTAGTAAGTATACATTATAGGAAATAAACTTATAGAGGCTATTAGTAGGTACTATATGGATATAGTTCTCTTAGACATATTTTGACAAGAGTGATCATGCCCTAACCATGGATTACATATAAACAGATATTAGAAAAGACAAATAAATAGCGACTCTTGCTACGACGCAATAATGTACAATTTAGCTTGCACAGTGCTCAGTGCATTACATTGTATTTGGGTATTGAAGCTGTGGTACCTACAACGGCCCCACTTTTTACCGCGTAACTCCGTGGTCTCACTCATTGGGTCCACCAAGGCGGTCCGACAGTGTGCTTGCAGCATCGTAGGTACTTAGGTTGGAGTGCGGCAGGCTTGGCTAACCGGAATCCATGTTGGCGCAGGTACACGGCGGGCGTGGTGGGCGGGCTCAGCACGATCGCGATGTGCGCGCCGTCGGGCGAGTTCCTGAACATGCGCGCGCCGCTGGCGATGGGGCTCGGCGCCGTGTTCGCCGCCTCGCTGGCCGGCATGTTCCTGCCGCCCACCACCGCACTCGGCGCAGGTCACTCGCCATCTATTGTTTCTAAGGGCCTGTGCACACTACGTTTTTTAAACGCGCCGTCAACGCGCGTTTTAGAGACGTTCGTCGACGGCGCGCTTTTATTCTAAAAAAGTCTTACAGGCTGCGTCTGACTCGCGTGCGTATCGCGTCTGTGTCTCTACAAACGTGCGTCGACAGCTCGTTTAAAAAACGTGGTGTACATAGGCCCTAAGATAAATTATTGCCTCTTATACTAAAGCAGAGCTTGATATGGAATGTTTAATAACAAATTGTTGCCTACTAATCAATGACAGGCGGATTTTAACAATCTTTTATATTCGTTTTTTTATACGTATTTATTATTTATATAAAATGAAAAAAAAAGAAAAAAAAACCACATAAACTTGAACAAAATGTTGATTAACATTCCATATCGAGCTCGGCTTTTGTATAGTCATAAGCGATGCACTGTGTGGTCTACTACTATTCTTTTTTCAACGCGCAATACATGCTCGTATCATGTTGACTGATCAACCAAACGGGTTAACAAGTGAGATAAAGCGGCGCGAGAGTCTAACGATGATCGGCTTCAGATTGGCTGATTAGTTGACTATGATGATCGGACAGGCCACATAGCTACAAATAGTGGCTGGTCGGTAAATGCGTCACCGTTTTCGATTCAATACCAAATAAAATATAAGTGACAGAAATTATGGTGACGGTGACGGTCTACCCTTACATACATTAAATTATCTTGTCATTTATTCTAGCGAGATTAAGACCGTTTTTTTGTTTGATTATATAGAACTAGGTTATATCGATGCTTACTTTTTTTCAGGGCTGTATTCGTTTAGCTTGTACGGTGGTCTAATAGTATTTGGCGGTTTCCTCTTGTACGACACCCAAGCCATCATCAAGCGCGCAGAGATGCACCCCATACAAGGGTTCCAGCCTTACGATCCCATTAACTCGTGAGTATTCAAGCATGTTTTAAAGTGATTTTACAAGTAATACTAGTCTGCCATTTTAGTTTCTACATGACGTTATTTATATTTATTCTTGTTACAGGGCCATATCTGTGTATCTGGACGTTCTAAATATCTTTATGCGCATCGCTATGATCTTAGCAGGAGGAGGTAGCAACAAGAGGAAGTAAAAATATCTAAAACAGTTAAAATGCTTAAAGCATACATAATAGACGCGCAAATTATAGGTATTTATAGAATATTATAGGTAGAGAGCTGTTAATCTCCCTGTTTATTTCAAGCTTTATTGAGAAATGACTTTCAAATGTGATAATTATGTAGACAGTAAGTTAGCAATTTGGCTGAATAAATTTAACTATTTCAACTATGTATTAATCTATTTATTGCCATAGTAATAAGGAGTGTAGACTGAAGTTAATACTGGTAGGCCATACATAGCAAACCTACACAATAATAACATCCTAAATTTAACACGTTGTTTTATTAAAGCCTCATTCCAAATTGAATTATAAATGCTATGATCTGAGGTCCCCGCAGTATCGGCCATTTTGTTTCGGATGAGTAGGTATAAAGATCTAGTTCCAACCTTACTTTCCCTGGCTGCTTACCCCCCTTCCCCCTGTAAAAGTGCTAGCATTGGATAAGCAGTGATTGAGATAATCAGGAGTAAGGACAGTACCTACATATAAAGAGAGAAAAAAGGTTCGAGTGCAGTGTCTATCTCCAGGCAGTCAGATTATACATCCATGTTCAAACGGGCAATAATTTCCACGTAAACTTTGAAAGAATCGCGACCGTAATCCTTTGACGGGTTGGTCAGACAAACCAAGACATTCCCAAGCAAATACAGGTGGTATGAGCCAGCACCGGCTCTAGCCCATTTAGTTCCCGGGTGAAATACTCAGGCGCCCTCTAGGCTATCCTTTATCAAAGCCTATGCCATAACACAGGCGCATGGTCTTTGAGAGCGCCGCAAGCGACACAGGCTCTATGGAGGCGTCGCGAGCAGCTGACGCTCGGCGAGGGCCCCTAAGACACTGCGTCCGTGTGCACCACACACCATGCACCATAGGTAAACCAGCAATGACTGGTAAGAATGACTTACTATAAAAATATAAGAATGCTGTCACTATGATATTTATTTACAAATTAAATATTATACATAGTATTTCGCAATCAGTTAATCGAGTTAGAATGGAGTATGTTGATATTTTATTAAAATATGACGTAATATTATAGGGTAAATAAATGCGTAGGCCGGTCAGCAAGCAAGTTTTAGAGGAATAATATCAAAATAGACTAGAATACGAAGTAGGTAAGTACCAGCATTACAATTATTTTGTAACAATACTAAATTTTTAAAGGAATCATATAATCAAGATTAATTTTGGCAAATTTTACAATTTTGTTGTGAAAAAAATATGGTAATGTAAATCTAAGGAATAATGTATTCTCACTGATGATAGTCACCTATATTCCTCTACGGTTTCGTGCTTATTTTGCAGTATCAACAGAGCATTTGCTTTGCGAAGTTCATTCATTTTTTAAGTCCCTGATATATTCTATGCTACATGTTAAGTACATAATACGATTATTGGAACAAACTTATAGCTACCTATTTCTTTATAATACATAAAATATCACAATAGTTTTAAAAATGAAAACTCTTTGGAAATAAAAGATAATAAGAAATCAATTTAAAAATAATTATTCAAGTATACATAATAAAATCTAAAATATATAAATACATTATTAACATTCATAAGATATCAAATTAAATTTACTTCAATAAATATTCGGTCAGACATTTTCTAAAAGCATAAGAATTATGATGCTGGTTGCATGCTGCAGATTATTATTTGGTGATTGATACACAATATGCGTATAATTACATTAGATTGGAATATCATTACCTATTTAACACTATAATACTTAAATGCTGTATTATAATACAGTTGTAACTACCCAATAACCTGGGCATAAATTATCTTATGAGCAATTCGGTATATCATTAAAAGAGATCTCAACATCCTTAAATTATGTAGTTACATCGCCAGTCTTATGTGCTTGTTGTTTTAGGTACATGGCGTACATCTGACGCGCTTGGTTCAATACCCTGTTCACGTTATGTTTACGAACCATTTTATCGAAATGCATCGCAAGTTCATTATAGTCCATGCGGTTCCTCATAATATAATCCCTGTGTTGCAACAACACCGTCAAACATAGAAACATTAAAAATGGATTGCCCCCTCCGAACACAGTAGGCGGTGGAAGGCTACTAATACTCGATTTGGTAGAGTTATCGCCGGTTGCTGCTGATGAAACACTCGCTGCTTTTTGTAACGGAGGCTTGAAGGCTTCGTATTTTTTCTGAAAACTATTTATTGTCGAGGCGACGCTGTGTAAATTTGGTTGTTTCGCGTTAAGAAGCGATTCGCAGTTCCTTTTTGCATTCTCCAATTCCTGAGACATACTGGAGAAAAATTTTTGGGATCTTGAAGAATTTGCAGACAGATTTTGATTACTTTTCACGGTATCCTCGTTTGAAGTTTCTAGAATATTTTTATCGGACGAGTCCGATTCGCTCGAATGTGTATTAGAAAGCTTCGAATCTCTAAATGGTTCTTGGGGCTCTAAAGATTGTTTTTTTCTTAATAGTTTTATCGGTGTGACAGATTTCTTTCCGGAGTGCTCTTCAAATATTTCGCCGGTGTCTCCGTCGAAGTCGAGCTCGGCTTGCTCGTCAGGTGTTTGGGGACAACTGGTTGTAGTCCTCGCTGTCGGTGTATTTCTATGCAATGGATTTTCCCACAAATAAATGTCTTCTGCACTTCTGGCATTTGACTTTATGGTTTCAAGTAATGGTGATTTTTTCATCGATTCCAACTTCTGTGGGACTTCCGGACATGTATCTTTAACATCAATGGTGTTAACAACTTGTTTGATTTCAGTGCAATCATTCCTTGGCTTGTCGTCAGTGCTTATCGATTCTGAAGGTGAATCACACATCATGCTGCATCTGCTTATGTACGAGGGGCCGAATACTTGCCGGTCCAAATGCTCTAATTCGAGTTTCAGCTCTCTAGTCATAGAAGTTGTCATTGGATAATACTCTTGCGAGTCATCAGGACTGCTGCCATCATTTGTATCAGAATAAAAGTTTCTGTTAATTTTGTTTGTATTGTCACCTTTAGAATTGTGTGTTTTAATTTCATTACAGTGTGTCTTGGTCAGGGTTATTTTAGGATATTCTTTCTGAGAAGTTTTTTCTATAACAGAATGAGCTCTCAGTAGTTTTTGCTGCGTGCCTACTTTACTACCCGTAGCACACAGTAATTCATTTAAATTTTTAATCATCTTTACTTTCGGTTTGTCTGAAGAATCATTAGGAACAGAGTCATCGAGTTTATCAAGGGAAGAAGAGAATTTATTATTATGAACTGATATTCTATCTCTCAGTAATCGTATTTGATTGCCTAATGGTGTTTCTTTGACATCACTGTTTGCAGTTCCGTTCATCAAGTTCCCCGTGCTCGACCAAGCTGCCGCGTGCGTGTCTTGAGAATCGGGAGATTTGATGTGTTCTGGAACACTTTTCATGATTCTTCTCATATGTAGTTTTGAATCTTTTGAGGACAAACTATTTTCTTTATTTTTATCATTTTCATATCTATCTACGTTCAGTATTTGAAGTTGTAAAGTGGCGTCATCTAAGCTTTGAAATCCTTTTGCATGTTGTAAGGACGAATTCGTTATTACTTTTCGGGAAGCGTTTTCGTCTAAACTATGATTTATTGGTTTGCATGTGGCTAATTTAGGTGCTTTCACGTTTGCTAGACTAAAACTTGAACTTTGACGTCTTATTGCGCAAACTTTAGTATAAGCATTTTCTCTGGGCGCTTTAACTAACGGACTCGAGGGTGGTGGATCATCGTCTATTTCAATGAAGAGGTCGAATTCTTTTTCCTTAAGGGACAACTCGATCGTCGGAGTTTTATGGGGCAACGACGCCCACAATACTTCTAGCATTCGAAGCGCGTCATCGAATGCGAATTCGCGTTTCATTTCCAACAGTAACCACCGATAACAAAAGAGAAGATCATCAGCCTGTTGTGATTTTAAATAGTTGTAAAAATCAGGATCGTAAACTTGAAGAGATTCAGTCAAATGTGAGAATTTGAGAGTCATGGCTTCTCCATCGAGCAAGAAGTTGGGGTAGAGCCGCGTCATGAGCGCGCACAGGCAGATGTACGCGTGAGCCTCGTCGCCCATCGTCACCAGCAGCGGGGAGGCCAGGTCAGACATGCCTTGGCAGTAACTTACCGTGGGATGGTTCAGTGCATATCTGAAATTAAAAAGAAATAAATCTGTAGTTCTTATAATTCCTTCAAACGTATGTAAAAGTGTAGAATGTCTAAAGATTAGACTCTAGGGGTATCGAAAGCACCTTAATATAATTAATCAATTAATGAAATTGCTAAACTTATGAAGAGCAATAAAAAAATAATACGACTTACGTAGTTAATATATTAAAGAGGGATGCAATATTTTGGTTGTCATCACTGCCGGCATAAAAGTTATGATGTCTGTCTGTTCTTAAGACATCTTTCCGAACCATTCCAGTTACATAAGCCAAGTCTGGATTCACCTGTAAAATATGATTCCAGTGATTATCTATAAATGGTATAACAACCTAACATAAGCACCTTACAAAAAATTATAACTTAGTTTGGAATGAAACCTTACAAATAATTAAGTTCCATGCACTCTTCATTGATGTACATCACATAGTTTATACTAAACTATGCCAATCATTGATTGGACTAACTATCATAACTATGATACACACATCATCAATTTGTTTGCTTTCCTCATTATACTAAGAGTTTACGTTAGAAAGGCTATCATAAAAATATTGAATAATTGCACATTTTTTAGCATTGGTTCCTTAACCGATACAGTTATATAGTTTGTACTCACCATTCCCTTTTGAATGCAATCTTTCCAGCGCGCCCTGAGTGCATAGTACTCATTTGCTTTTCGCTTTATATAGTCCATCCTCTCTTTACCGGTCATGCCATCAGGATACACATTCAGAATATGCTTCCAAACAACTTTTCTATAAGTAACAATATTTATTGTCATGTATTGACGACATTTTTAGGATGGACACACCATGTGGCTTTTAAAATAAGAGTATAATACAAAATAAATTGAATATTACCTTAAACTTGGATCTATACCACCACAATAGATCACTTCCCTAAGTTTTGCAGTGTTATTAATTTGTCCGACTCCATCTAGGAATGCTCTGAACTCTATATCGCTCAGTGGAAGCCGTGGGGGTGTATTGGGGTCTTCATAAAGGTTCAAAGCTCTTGACACCATGTTAAAAGTTTTTTCAACCTGCAAAGATTGTAGGTATTCACACTACATGCAATAATCAGTTCAACCATAAAACTCTATCATACATAAACTTTCCTGTTAATTAATAAACTGATATTTAACATTACAATTTGTATAACACAATTTCAAACTGATAAAGAAAATCATTGTGTTCACATTTTGTCCACAGTCCAATTGAGGTCCCGCAGACAAACCAGGTTTAGTTGGCACCAGCCAAATAAAACACCCGGTACAGGTCGAGGATAATTTAATCTGGGCGGTAAACGTAGTAATAAAATACATAACACATTTCGATACCGCGTACAATTTCGTAGCAGCGACATCTATCGCGACATATATAACTAATTATAGTAAATGAACGTTTCACGTCTAAACATACCGCCCACCATGGACGAACTGTCCATAAAACTATTTTTCCTAAGCTTATAGTTACTAGCACAAAACCGAAATACAATTTAAGAACCGCCCACAATGACCACAGTTAGGCTGCTGCCGAAAACATAGCAAATACTTGCTGCAAAACCTTATAAAACAAACCGATTGGATAACTGAACCTGAACTAGAACATGTCAACAATAACAAATGTAAAACGGAATAACAAACAACATAACATATAACAACAGCAACGGTTACAAATTTCAACTTAACTCGTAACAGGTTAAATAATAAGCTTGGATACAGGTCTCTTGATAACATAATCCCTTACACTTTAACGAGACAGCACGCGTAAGAATGTCCAAGCCACTATGTTTGTCTGTAATCACTTCGCACAATTAAGTCAATACCGAATGCGACTTGTATGGAATCAGCATCGAATGTTATATATCTTCCACCCCGTTAGCCTTCTGCAATCACCCGCCCACCGTGAGGATACCCTCAGCATCAGAAATGGATCGAGCGAGGTGAGCTTACTACTTTTATTTACGCTACCTTATCTTTGTTAACTATAACTTTCTTCCAGAAACTTCTCTCCTGGCACAACCGGATACAGGTAAGTAATGAATCCTTTATTTCCTTAGTAGTTAGCTAACGCGTAGGTTAGATGTAGAATTAGATTTGAATACATAAACATTTTACAGTTATTTTATTTTAGTTAAATTTGAAAATATTGAAACTACCTTTTACTCTCTACAACTACGTACGTGACATATACTTTATTGTTATTTTCTTTTAACCTAGTTCTCTGAAATTCTCCTTTAGCGCAATAGAACGATGGACTGTATTTATTTCTAACTTATTTTCAGATAAATCACCGGGACTTGCTTCCATCCACCTGAGGAAACGTAAGCCAATGAGGCGACCCCTTGATAACCTGTTCGCTGCTAATAAAACTTTCTCCCTCATCATGTGAAATCTGTTACAGTGATTGTACGGCCAAATTAGGTGCTGAGGATGTACCAAAAGTATTCTCCTAAGATGTTGAAGTTCTGAATTCACGTCCCTACACCAAAAAAGGTGTTGAACATCAACATCGTCCTCAGACACTTTTATCTGCCTACACATTTTCGCGCTTTCAGCTACAAAACTCACAGGATAGCAACGACAGCGTTTGCAATTACGTCTCAAATTAGGTTGATGAGCTGGGTCGACCACCATGTTGTGGTTCAACAATGTACCATTATCCAAAGCACATGATGCGTCGCCCATGCCCTTGAACGAAATTTCCGGATTTTTGATTATTCGTTTCTCTAAAGAATAAAAACTTTTTTCACCAACATCCAAAGAATTACCATACTGACATGGGAATTCAGTAAATTTTGATGGTAACTTGACCTGAGTGTGCATACTCAAAACCGTGTCTTGTCGCCCAGAACATTCGTTCATAGGTGATTGTATACAGCCAGAGAGAATCCAACCGAGCTTGGTATTTTGAGCCACGGGATAACCCGGCGGACCCTTGATAACACCTTCCAACAAAATCTGACCATATACTTCTGCTCCCAATAAAACTTCCACTTTGTTTGGTATATCAAACAAAGGGTCTGCTAATTCTAGAACCGAAAGTTGGGACAACGAAGACTTCATCTCAATCTTCCGTTCCGGAAGAATGGATGTGATTGTATTTAGTACGTGAGCTTTAACAACAACTATAAAGTTGGGATCATGGCGTGACTGAACCCTAATGGTAACGAACCATTTTGACTGCACCGTTGCAGCCTGGTCACTGCCAAGTCCTGAAATATAGCTCACAACTATAAAGTTGGGATCATGGCGTGACTGAACCCTAATGGTAACGAACCATTTTGACTGCACCGTTGCAGCCTGGTCACTGCCAAGTCCTGAAATATAGCTCACCCCTGGAATCTTCTTCAGACCAAGCATCTGGACCGCTGACTCGGTGATAAAGGATGCTTGAGATCCTTGGTCTAAGAGAGATCTCAAAAAAATTGTACCTGTTCTCGCTTCTACCTTAATTAAGGCAGTGGCCAACAATACGTGGCTGCTCCAATTGGAGAAACAGGTAACAATGTGTGAACCTCGCCTGGTGATGCCGATGATGGTGGTGAAGAATGATCTGCACCATCTTCAGATTGACCACTGGAATCGTGATCACTGCTAGGAACCGCTCTTGGATGAATTAAGGAGTGATGCCTCCTTTTGCAAATACGGCAATTGGTAGACTGACGACATGAAAATACTGAGTGTGTTGAACCAAGACAATTATAGCATAACCTATTGGTTTGGACAAACTTACGGCGCTCATCTACATCAGCCTTAGCAAACTTCTTACAATTGATTAATTTATGAGACTCCGAACAAAAATTGCAAGATGCTAAAGCTGAGGTTGCATGCATAACCTTTGGAGCACGAGTACTTGTTGACTTAGCCGTATCTAAAAATTCAAGTGATTTAAAGCGCTGATCTAAAAACTCTTTAAAATCGCTTAGCTTAGGTAATTCATCAGTAAGCCTACTAACTTGTACTTCCCATAACTTTCTTGACTCTGTATCCAGCTTCAAACTAACTATATAAATCACAATAACATCCCAAGAGGAAATGTCAACCTTTAAATTTTCTAGGGCGTGCATACATTCATTTGTTGTGTCTAGCAATTCCTTTATAGCATTGGACGACTCAGATAGTACATTTTTCTGACTCATAAAACGTTTTAAGATGCAATTAGCCAAATGTCGTTTATTGTTATA
This sequence comes from Notodonta dromedarius, assembly GCA_905147325.1. NCBI lineage: Eukaryota > Metazoa > Arthropoda > Insecta > Lepidoptera > Notodontidae > Notodonta > Notodonta dromedarius. The sequence continues at coordinate 9,903,496 of LR990159.1, read as the reverse complement.
GCGTAGCTCTAACTGATCCCAACACGTTTTATAATTCGAATCAGTAATAGGAATATGCCGCAATAACTGTTCAGCTTCACCTGTCAAATGACCTTTTAAATAATGAAGCCGTTGAACGTCATCCAATCCTTCATTGTTATGAATCAAAGATGTGAACAGATCGCGAAAACTAGTCCATTCGGTATACTGACCGCTAAACGTGGGTAACGTAATTTTCGGCAAATTAACACTAGAGAATTGGTTGACCTTTGACACATTGAAAACTGAATTAGACATAGAAATTAAATCAGAACTGGTCTTAAGTTTAAGCAAAGCTTCCTTGAATTCTGTCTTATAATCGGTACATAGTTCTTCTGTTATGTAATAAGCATCAGTGGTACAGTAACTCGACTTTTTGTACTCCTTGTCATCAAACTCAGACACGATAATCTTGTGAGTATCACCATATGCACTCCAATACTTTTTCAAAGTCTCAAGACGTGTCTCCAAGTACGGTACTGAAATTCGCTCCTTGGGAGATTTTTTATAATTAGCTATCGCCTTCTGAATGCTTAATAGAACATGTTCCTGAATTTTAATATAAGTCTCCATTTTTACTATATTTCTTCTATGTCCAATGTGTAACTATCCTAAGTAATTTACTTAGGCGCCCAAAAATACAATTGTAGTTGAAGCCACCAAGTTATCTTCTCAGTTGCTGGACCTTTGCTCAAAATATTCTAAGTGATTGGCACTTCGGCCGAAAAATGGGCATGGATTCCCCGTGTTTCCACTTTTAGCCCTACTATTCTAAGTCCCAAGCAACTATTTCCAAAGTCAATTTTCTCTTGAATATTTAACTAAGTCAATATAATCATTGAAAGTACTCACAGTTTGCCATATCACACACTTCACCTTTTTCCTGGCCCAACTCACTTCCGCTACCGCTTGTGCGCGCCGCTGCTTTCGTGGCCCCACACTTTTCCATCACTCGCTGACAGTTGGAGCTCGCCTCTCGCGCGACAAGGGTTTGCCGCCATCTTCAAGTTTCTATCCGGCTCGAAGGACCATGTCCACAGTCCAATTGAGGTCCCGCAGACAAACCAGGTTTAGTTGGCACCAGCCAAATAAAACACCCGGTACAGGTCGAGGATAATTTAATCTGGGCGGTAAACGTAGTAATAAAATACATAACACATTTCGATACCGCGTACAATTTCGTAGCAGCGACATCTATCGCGACATATATAACTAATTATAGTAAATGAACGTTTCACGTCTAAACACATTTAGTTCATGAAGTTAAAATGTATCGTCAATAGTCAATAGTTTGAAGCGTCAATAGCCTAGTGGTTAGAGGGGCAGTCCTCATAGCTGAGAGGTTCCGGGTTCGATCCCCATCCTGGCCAATAAACTATTGACGTGAGCCCACTCCTAGCACAAGCATTAGCTTAGTTGGAGGGGCTAAAGGGAATACCAGTAATGTGATAAACACACATTGCTAGTAATCTTTTTTATAATAATAATAATAAATATAATAATTTAGCCCTTTGGACGTCCCACTCCTGGGCACGGGCTTCCCCTCAACATGAGGGAGATTCAGGCCGATTGTGATTGTCACACAATCTTTTTTTTTTTTTAAACTAAACAATGGAACAAACAATCATACAAGATCCATACCATTGCATTACCAGGAATGGGTTGATTGTTTATCCCCCATATCATTAAAATACAAAAAAACACAAATAGCAATAATTAGCTATTGTTAAATTATTTACCTCCAATATGAAATATTTATTCAGGAGCACTAAAAAAAATTAATTGTCAATGGCCATTCTTTAGGCACCAATGATCATTGTAAAGCCATTCAAAATTTTCTAAAAAAATTAATTATTGTAACATACAATACACAAATTGGATGCATTTCTGTAACTTCTAAATTTTGTTAGGAACGGGTTTAGAGTTTTGTACACATTTTTTTACTGCAATGCAAAATGTATAATTTATTGTTGAAACAATTCTGAATGTTGTTCATGTTTGAATTGTGAGTCTACTTAGTGAGTTCTATTATGGTCTATTTGCAGTTTAGCCCGAAGCCCCCAAACTGCTAACAAACATTGATTATATCTGCGCAATGCCATATAAAATGTGTACCTGGTTCATGATTATCCCTTGCAGGCCAGTCTGTGATTCTTGTTTCTCAGTTTGGTGGGGTGGTGGTGCCACAGTTGGCTGTTCCCTAGCTGTTTGATTCACCATGGGAGAGGAAGGTGTTACATTAGGAGGTTCCCAGTCTTCCGAAGCCTCTGCAAATGGCTTCATATCAACCTTTAACTGCACACATGGCTCTGATCTTTGTGATAGAGCTATATTGTGTGCCCTGAAACAAAAAGTAGATATAAATTAAAAATAACATATGAATTTGACGCCTGCTTGGTAAAGTGGCACAAGCATAGGCCGCTTGAGTAATTGCACCAGGATAGATTTCTATCAGGTATATTATAGAAATACATGTTTTGTTATTTGCCTTGGCCTGGGAGCCTCCTTCATTATAAGTTTACAACAGTTGGTATAAGCGTTGCTTAATTTGGGACCATACAGTTGGTGGTCAGTTGATTTGATTAACATTTTAATTAGGAACAAAGATCAGTGGCAGTACCCTGTAATTAACTAACATTGTTTTTGTGAGCAGGAAACTACTTAAATTAACTAATGTCAAAGATTACAAAATTCTAAGCCCATGTAACAAAGATAAGTGTATTTAGTAGGTAGGTACTCACTTAAGAAAAGCAGCATCCAGATCCCAGTCAGAGAGTAAAGGCAGATAGACCTCTTGTCCATAATCATCTACAGTCCTATAGCACAGTGTAAAGTCTGATTTGATATCAAATGCTTTCACTAAAATGCTTTGCAACACTTCTAGTGAAGTTATTTGCGGGTCAACAGAGAATTTCCTCAACTCAGGCAGAAGCTTCCCCTCACATTTCTGTTGAGATTGACAAAATAAAGACATATAAAAGTTTCAAAATTGACCAGTAAAAACATGATTGGCTTCAAGGTAGTACTTGACACTTTGTTTGGAATTCCCAAATATTGATTTTTGTTTCTTTACGGACACTGATGCTGATGTTCGTCTATATTCATATACAATATTTTAGATCGTGTGAAAATATGATTGACCAACACAATACAAACCTTGACTTTCACTCTAACTGCTTCTTTACTATATCCAAACATGATTGCACATTACTTATTTTAAGATATTGAAGAATAAGAACTCTATTAACAGCTTAGCACGATACATGTAGTCTTTGGATACATGCAATTATTACGCCCGCCCACTTAAAAAACATTCATTACTTTACAATAAAATAATCATTCCTCCTAAGATATCCATAGATTCCACAAAAGTTGACAAAAGAATATAGAATATACCAAATGATACCAAAGTAATACAGTATCTGTGACTTAACCCTTATTGGTCAGATTTCATCCATAGATGTTCTTTTTTTTATCGTGCGTTTAACGGCCCTGGGTAGAAGCCCTTTTTGAGCTCAACCATAGATTTCCCAACCATCAGTATTGCCAGTGCCCGATATTCAAATAGCGTAGAAAAACAACATAATTATTATTGAATATTGATCCACATCAAGAACTTTATACATTTCTAAGCTTCTTGATCCACATATAACAAAAACATTACGCATTCTCTCAAACTGTAAGGCACAGAGTTAGTAAGGTGACATCTAAGAAGATGATAAAATATAATCTTCTTGGTGACAACAATCTATGACTTCACTTCCCTTTTAAAATATAATATGACTCATCGCGTAGTCTTTATAAGTGTTTATAAGTCTGGGCGTAGTCGATGATTTTGCCCTATTACTGGCAAAATGAATTTGCTGAAGACGGTAAAGCCGAGGACTACCATCTACAGAGTATTTTTAAGTCTGTGGTACCATCACAGTTTTAGACATAATATGACCATGAGGTTTATTCTCAAAGTGTTACGGTACCTACCAAGAAGATTATATGCGTCGTATATAATCTTCTTGGTACTTACTATCACTTGTGAACTGTCAGTAGTGTCAGTCAAGTGTATGTCAGTCAGACATAGTCATGAGCATTTTTGAATATTTTTGTCATCGGTGCCATTCGATATAAAAATGCAATATCTGATATCGGTATCGTTATTTGACATCGATGCCTGTTCAGTGTAGGTACCTAATGTTCATACCTTTTCTGGCTGCCGTTAGTATACATTGTTGATATTACGCATCAAGAAAATGTTTGAAATATTGTTTAGAAACTGAAAATACTACGATTTCGAGTAAATAATTAAAAACATATCTTTATCTATAGCAATTCAAAAAAGACAAATTTTGGCACTTTTCCCTTTTCAACCTTGTATGTTGGTAATATCCACAGACCAATAAGAGAACAAGTTGTAATATCATAAGCATCCGTTGTCAACATCTACTATTATCTGTACAAAATAGCTTGATTGTATATTACTATTATTATAATAGATGCAATCGTTATTAGTGATGTAACGAATGTTGGATTTTCGACATTCGCGAATGCGAATGCGAATATTTGGCTTCAACATTCGCGAATGCGAATGCGAATGTTGACTTTCTAATAACTCTAAATTGAAAATTTAAAAAATCCTCGATGCGACCACTTTTTGAACTACAAAAGAGATGATATTTTTAAAACGGCTGAACCGAGTTTCGTTAAACATAGCTAAAACACTCTCGATCAGATAGAAAACCTTCCTAAAAAAAACAAAATTAAAATCGGAACATCCGTTTGGGCGCTACGATGCCTCAGACAGATACACATGTTAAACTTATAACACCCCTCTTTTTTCGTCGGGGGTTAATAAAGAACGCGCAAAATGTTAGACTGGTTTGTAAATAAGTGCATTATGTACAAGTGAGCTAAGTTACGATCGAGGCTGGTTTGCAGCCAGAGACTAACTGGTGGGCTGTGATGGAGCCAAGGTGTGTAATTAACAATGCTCACGCATTTCATACGACATTTTATAACTTACTTGCGAGTAAAAAATATTTAAGATATTACAATCTTAATTGAAAAAATCACGAATTCGTTTAAGACCTAGTGAATTGCAGGATCAATGCAAAATAAAACAAGATGGCGCGCCGTAAGTTTCTAGGGTTTCGTAGTCAAACTCGGAATCCTTATAATTTCACCACGTCAGTCTATCCGTCTGCCCGTCCCTCTGACATCACAGTAATTTTATTCAGAGACTATTAGGGCTAAAATAATGCAAAATGGCAAAAAAATAGAGTTTATGTACCGCAAAAATGTGATTTTAAATTTTGAAAGCAAAGTTATTCCATTGTACCTCCCGTATTGAAGAAAGGGGAGGGAAAAAATTTGCTCACTCACTCGATTGAGGTATTGTTCAGTAGATATTTTAAAATAATTTGAAGGTTTCTTTGTCAGTTTTTCAATATTAATTCCCGTTTACGAAATATTGAGCTGCATTGTGGCCTTTTTTACGTAAGTAGCAAGATTCATCCTTTAAATGGTTTATTATAGGAAATAAATAGTTATTTACTATTCAAAATAAAATATCTTTAATTTTTAAAAAATCTTAAGTTTGGACTGATTGTGCAACAAGTCTAATCACAACTTAATTATTTGAATTAAAACTCCTTATAAGAACTTTTCATCAGTCCAAAAAGAAAATAAAGGTTTTTGTCACTTTTGCTTAAGATGTCTAAGAATGCCGGTTTAATAAATTTAGTAACATAATTTCTTACTATTGTATTTATCCGGTAGCCAATAGTTTATTAATTTCGCAGAAATTAATAGGTTACGAAAGCCTTCGTATTCGAAGTTTCATATCAATAAAAAAACATCACTTCTATTTTTAGAGTTCCGTATTATCGAAAAGTGGCGGGATGTCTACGGAACCCTATAGTATGCGTAGTCTGACATGCATTTGGCCGGTTATATTTATCTATGCGTCTGGCAAAGCCGCTACCAATTTTATATTATTTGAATTGAAATATAAGAAATCGAATGTTGATAATAAGTTTTATTTACAATTAAATTTAATATCAAATAAATTTATTTAAATAATTATTATATTATGTTAATAAAAAATGTATTTTTTTAATGTTCACTAGATTTAGGATAACTCTTTACTAAGATTTAAAAAATGTTAAGTCTAAACACTAGTGCGTAATAAGCTGCTTTATGAACCTAAAATCGGTGCAATAAGGGCCACCCTATGAGCAAGTTTGTTTAAAAGATTATAATTCTTACTAGTTGTATTAACATTCCATATCCATCTATACATAATTTCCTTATTGTTTTTCAAAAACATTCGCCAAACATTCGCATAGATTCTTGCGAATGCGAATGTCAAAAAATATGCGAATATTCGTTACATCACTAATCGTTATTGTATAAAACGCCTATATCTACTAGCTTGCTACTGTTAGGCGCTGCCTAGCTGTCCCTTGTTGTCGTGGTTCGTGTGGACTGTATTTCAATTTTCAGGTATAATAAGTAAAGGCACGTGAGCACTTTAAAACATTTATTTAAGCTACACAACACTGTATTATATTAAAAATATCAAATATTAAACGAGCACAGTACTGTCGTCTTGCTGCTTCGTGAGAGAGAGAGAGAGAGAGATAGAGAGATACATCGATACACATTGCCAGTATTAAATATTTTTACGAATAAAATATTGTCTATGTTGTTAACATAATTGCCCGCCTTTATACAAAAATAATACTTAATATTACAATATTATTAATTAGTTGGTAAAATACAAATTTTAGTCACAGACCGACGATGACTATGACCGTTAGAAGTTCGCACTTCCACAGCACGTACTTTGCCATCGTTACCGGGAAAAACGTTGGTAATTCTCGCCATCGGCCAATACAATGGTTCAGTGTTAAGTTCTCGCAGTATCACTAAAGATCCTACTGTTATATTAGGTACAATATTTTGCCACTTAGGGCGACTTTGTAAAGTCGTTAAATAATACTTATTCCAATGTTTCCAAAAACATTGTTTCATAGATACACACACATTCCAGAATTTTAATAAATTTGCAGGAGTATCACTAACATCTTTTTCAGGATAGGCATTCAGAGGAGCACCTGTTAAGAAATGACCCGGTGTCAAGAAACTAAAATCGTTCGGATCACTTGACATTGCTGTCAATGGTCGCGAGTTCAGTACTGCTTCAATTTCATTAAGAACTGTATTGAGCTGCTCGTACGTCAACAATGCCTTTCCTGTTACACGTTTAAGGTGGTATTTTATACTTTTGACTGCTGCTTCCCAGAGCCCGCCAAACACAGGACTATAACTAGGAATGAAGTGGAATCGTATCCCTTTCTCGGCAGCGTAACACTGCACCTGTGATTGGTGACTTGGAGAGGCATTCAGTTTGTGCAAATCATCTAATTGGTTCCTCGCGCCTTTGAAAGTCGATGCGTTGTCGCAATAGACGTCGCTGGGCAGGTTCCGTCTGGCTACAAAGCGCCTAAAGCACGCGAGAAACGCGTCGGTAGTTAAATCTGATGTTAATTCGATATGGATCGCCTTGGTAGTGAAGCAAACAAATACTGCAATGTAACCTTTTCCTATTACGGCCTTTCTTATTCGGCTTTGTTTGACGGAAACCGGACCAGCGAAGTCAACGCCGACCTTCTCGAAGGGTCTACTCGCGTTCACTCTGTCGGCAGGCAAGGAACCCATCAGCTGATTTGCAGCGGCGGCCTTCATCCTGAAACAGGTTACACATTTATATATATATTTTTTTTACAGATCTTAGGCCGTCTACTATCCAGTATCGTTGATTTAGACTACTAAGTAACAATTTTTGACTGGCATGTAACATTTTTAAGTGTTCACATATAATAATTAATTTGGTTACAATTGATTCTTTGGGTAGAATAATTGGGTGTCTTTGAGAGAAGGGTAGGGATGAATTATGAAGTCGTCCTCCCACTCTAACAATACCATCGCTACCTAAGAATGGATTTAAACATTTTAAATTACCAGTTATTTGTTTGTTAGAATGTAATTCTTTAATCTCTTTTTCAAAAGACATTTGTTGTTCATTTTTTATAATTAAGAACAATGCGTTTTCTAGTTCAACAGTAGAAAGAAAATTTTGTTGTACTTTTGAAGACTTATTTTTTAAATTATAACAGAATCTTAATATATATGCCAATACTCTAGTCATTTTTGTTAAGCTGGAATATCTAGTTACAAATTCAGATAAAAAAGCGTTTGTACTGACAGTCAGATTACATACAACCTGATTATTATCGCTGCTTGTATATTCATTTAATTGTTCCTCTGAAATTCGTGGCATCTCCTGATATATGGATTCAAAATCACAATTATTGTTTTGTAAAAATATAGGACCTTGCCACCATAATGTGTGGCTCTTTAACTGATGAGGTTGAAGACCTCTGCTGAGACAATCTGAAGGATTATCTTCTGTGTTAACATATTTCCAAGTCCAGCCATGTGTACATTCATTAATTACTTTGACACGGTTTGCAACATAAGTTTTAAGTTTTGTGATATCAGTATTAAGCCAGGCTAAGGTTATTTGTGAGTCTGAAAATAAAAACACGGTGTCTATACGAAGTTTAAACTGTAATGTGTCATATACCTTTCTACAGAGCTTGGCGAGTAAGAGACTGGCGTTCAGTTCCAACCGCGGTATCGTGAGCTTGTTTTTTGTAGGATTGATCCTAGATTTTGAGCATAAAAGGTGGGTGCTCACGGTACCTTTCGTATCAATAGATCTAAGGTACAAACAGCATCCGTACGCAATTGTTGAGGCATCGGCAAAACCTATGAGCTGAACGACAGTAGCGCCATCTAGTGTCACACATCGTGGAACTTGTACTGGTTCCATTTTGGACAAACTATCAGCGAACTCTAGCCACTCTCGTCTAATGGGATCGGGAGGAGGTAAGTCCCATCCAATATCTTTCTCAGCCCACAATTTTTGCATAATCACCTTTGCGCGAACAAAAATAGGCCCTATGAGTCCTAGGGGATCATAAAATTTGCTAATATAACTTAGAATTGCGCGTTTCGAGTCATGCATACTATTGTAAGGTTCGGGGGAAGAGCTTATAAGTGTGTCTGTCTGTATGTCAAATTTTATACCTAAAGTTTTCATAGAAGTGTTTTGATTTTCCAGATCTACTTCGCCAAAGTGTTGCTTATCGACAGGAATGGTTTTAAGAATCGAGTCGCAGTTGGAAGCCCATTTGTGCAACTGGAAACCTCCTTTTGCCAATAAATCAATTAATTGAGTTTGCATGACTTTTAATGTATGAGGATCGGCAGCATTTGCTAAAATGTCATCGACAAATGTATTGTTTAGCAAGATTGATGCTGCTAGTGGAAAATTGTCTTTATATCGCGTAGCTAATTCTATTAGGCAACGTGTAGCTAAATATGATGATGATTTTAGACCATAAGTGACTGTCTGTAATTGTATACATTTGACATCTTGATCGAGGGAATCGCGCCACAAAATGTTTTGAAGCGACCTCTGTTCGGGGTCCAAAAAAATATTTCTAAACATCATACGAATGTCGGCTACAAAAAAATACTTATCACATCTGAAAGATAATAAAATTTGGAACAGTTCTTTCTGAACAACGGGGCCATTCATCAAGAAATCATTTAAACTTACTTTTTTATTCGTTTTCATAGAGCCGTCAAATACTACTCTTAATTTAGTTGACCTTTTGTCTTCTCTAATGACTGGATGGTGTGGAAGAAAGTATACTGGATCTACTGACAGATTATAACTGTTAATGTCAACATACTTGCCATGTCCTAACTCAATATACTGGTCAATAATTTTTTTATATTCATCAAAAAGATTTTGATTTTTGTGAAGACGCTTTTCCAAATAAAAAAATCTGTTTAATGCTAAATTAAAAGAATTGCCCAACTGAGAATTTATCTCATTAACAGGGAGTTTAAGAGGAATAGCAACTTGAAACTTATTTTGTGCTAATGTAGTTTTATCTGAAAATATTTTTTCACAATGTTCGTGCTCTGGCAGTGCTTCAGGAAAAGTCTCAGTGACTTCTTCAGCCTTCCAAAAACGATTCAAATTTTCGTTTATATCGTTGTCACAAGTTTGGCAAAACAAAGATGTTACCTTGTTTAATCCAGAGACAGGTACAGGGCATCTACCTGCTACTACGTGGCCAAATGAAGTCGGGATTACATAGGGTTGCTCGGTGCTGGTACTCGCAGACTTGTTTTCAGTTTGAGGCAGGAGGGCCTGGAAGAATATATCCGCACCAAGAAGCAATTCTATTTCACCTGGCACATTGAAAGCTGGATCAGCGAGTTTGCAATGAGGTGGAAAAGTAATTTGAGAAATATTATGTTCGGTCTGTGGCAGAGTTGCAGTTATTTTTGGTACCACATGACAGCTTACATCGGTATTGTATGGATATATAGTAGAAGAGATGTTAATTTTAGTGATGCGATTAGTAGTTTGCTTTGAATTTGTTATGCCCACAATGTTGAGGTGTGCGTGCTGAGATGGAATCCCTAGCTTGTTAATAAGCTTTTGTGTCACAAATGAAGCTTGGGATGCGCTGTCAAGAAGTGCTCGTGCAAAAACCTCTGTGCCCGACTGCGATAAAACTTTCACTCGCGCAGTGGGTAGCAATACCTTAGCGTGCACATCCTTGGATAAAAGTGTAACTGAGGGAGTAGCCGCAACCGTTGGCGCATCAACATGCAGCAGCGTGCTGTGTGACTGCTTACAGTGTGCACACTTGAAGTGGTATCGGCATTTCTGCTGATGAGGCGTGAGGCAAATCTTGCACAATTTATTTTTTGTAACAAAATCTAAGCGCTTGGCCACAGGAGCCATTTTGAAAGTAGGGCACTCAAAAAGTTTATGTTGACACTTACAATATTGGCATGAGAAAACCTTTTCTCCCACGGCGACTGCGTTTGTAACCGCACTGCGGTTAGGCTTGTTGTAGGTTGACGCAGAAGCAGACTCCGTATTTTCGAGAGCCAGCACCCTATTCTCCATATATTGAAGGAATTCGTCGATCGTAGGAGTCTTCTTCCCATCTCGATCTAGCTGGTATGATCGGCTCGTCAGAATGTCAAGCTTTCTTGATAGGATACATATAAGAATACTGTCCCATTTGTCAACTGGCTCACCAATGTTTTTCAATGCAGCTAGCTGTTGTTTACATCCTGAAATAAATTGTCTTAAATTCTCTGGTGTTGACCTTGTGATGTTGGGCATGTCCAACAAGAAGGCAATGTGGTCATTTATAATTTTAGTTTTGTTATCATACCTAGATTTAATTAAATTGATGGCCTCTTGGTAACTTTGGTCGGTAAGTGGCAAGTTGTTTATTAGTGCCAAAGGTTCACCAGACAAGAAATTTTTAAGGTAATAGAGCTTTTGCACTGCAGGTAAATTAGTATCGTTACCTATCATGGCAGTAAATAAATTAATGAAAGGTGTATAGTCGCAGTATTTACCAGTAAAGGTGGGAATTATGACATTTGGTAATTTAATTTTGGACGAGTGATTTGGAGTTTCAGATACTTTACCTTGGGATCTGGATTTAATCTCTTGCGTGAGGGCGGAGTAAGTGTCATAGTAATTATTTTCGACATGGCTAGGATCTTCCTTGTCATCAGGCATTAGCGCTTGAACCTCACAACAGATGTTATTGTATGTGTTAAATGCGTCTTCTAAACATTGTAAGCGCTTGCTTAACGCGTCTGAGGTTGTTGACTCCATGGGAGTAGACACGAATTTTTTCAAGCGCGTGATAGACGCTTTCGCGTAACCACGTTTTGCAATTAGCAATTGCGCTTCAGTTTGTTGAGACATAGTTGCTAACTTAAATCACTAGCTTAATGTAAAATATGTAAAAATAAAAACTTATGTGAAATACTTGTTATATAAAAACTATAGGAAAATAATATAATAAAACTTTCAAGTAAACTTGTTGTCAGTCCTCAATACCAAGGCAAGAAAATGGCGGCCGTGGCGTATCGTTGAGTTTTCGTGATCGCGTTCGTTCACGTTTCCGTGACGCGGTCCTGACTGGAATTAGACGCTGTGAAGGTGCACGATGAATCATTCATTCGCCCCGGGAAGTTTGAATTCGCCCGAAGATCGATGCACGGTTGCTTCGCAGGTTTGTACTAATAGATGGCGTTGTGTGGTTGGTAAAGCAGGAATCGTCCAACCTTGTCTCTCTCGTTCCAACGTGATGAGATAAAATATCGATCTCGGTGAATGACGTGGATGTCGTCGGTCGATAAAGAAGTTCGATCGGCCGATAAAGCAGATTAAGTGTTCGTTCTTTGCAATTTTCGTGACATCACATCCTGCATTTGTCGATCAATTGAAGTACGTTTTGTTCTGATCGTGTCGACAAAATGGCGGCAAAGAAATTACGTAATCTTCAATGATGATGCGATGCTTTATAGGTATTCGACGAAAATTGATGATGGCAGATTGCAGTGTGTGTAAAAATACAAAATTTTATAGTTGCCTGCTCTTGTAGGTGCTGCAGATTCTTGTTGCTCGTAGACAAATTGCTCGAAGACCATGTTAGGCGCTGCCTAGCTGTCCCTTGTTGTCGTGGTTCGTGTGGACTGTATTTCAATTTTCAGGTATAATAAGTAAAGGCACGTGAGCACTTTAAAACATTTATTTAAGCTACACAACACTATTATATTAAAAATATCAAATATTAAACGAGCACAGTACTGTCGTCTTGCTGCTTCGTGAGAGAGAGAGAGAGAGATAGAGAGATACATCGATACACATTGCCAGTATTAAATATTTTTACGAATAAAATTAGCTTGCTACATATCTCTAATCTGTGAATAAAATATTGTCTATGTTGTTAACAGCTACATATCTCTAATCTGTGATATCTACGACATACGTAAGCAAGCAAACATATTCATTTTCTCATATTTTCATACCTATGCATTTAATAATTTATGTTCTTCCAAGGTGAAGAAATCAAGGCAATCAAATAAAAAATTGTGATTCTTCAAATAGTTTTCAACATGAGTGCCCCGAATAATGCACCTCATATAGATCGTGAACTGGATTTATCAAATGCTGGAAGAGGCGTATGGCTTGTAAAGGTTCCTAAATATATAGCGAATAAATGGGAAAAAGCCCCAGGAAACATCGAAGTGGGGAAGTTGAAGATATCGCGAGCGCCGGGACAGCGTGCTCAGGTGCAATTATCGCTTTCAGAGGCTGTTCTTTGTCTCAAAGAACCTGGAGAGGAGAACATAGCCAAAGAACACAGGTTGGACGTGTCTACCGTTACCAGACAGTCGCTAGGAGTTTTTTCACATATGTTACGTGCGTATTCTTTGAGTTTAGATATTGGCTGTTGCTTGCCATCTGCTAACTGGATGACAAAAATAAAAGTATTGATCCATATAGTGTATCAGTATTTGTCAATAAATTTGATATGGGGGGCTTAGCAAAATCCACCTATATTTTCATAAAATAATAATCGTAACTCACAGGCAAACAACTGTTATATACACTTTCTTAGAAACAGTAACAGTGTGTGACAAACTACAATACAGAACAAAGTTTAAATATTATTTAATGAGTAAAAAATAACTTTTTAGCAACAAACACGGATTCTGTGGTACCCGAATCGGAAAAATTATACATGGAAGGCAGAATTGTACAGAAGTTAGAATGTAGGCCATATGCAGATACAAATTACTACAGGCTGAAATCAGAGTCCATCAGAAAAGCCTCCATGCCTCAACGGCAAGTGCAACAATTGGACAGGATAGTGCAGAACTTTAAACCAGTTTCTGACCACAAACATAATGTGAGTGCTGTCTCATACACAATCTGGGTTTTGTAAAGTTTCATAATACTTTTCATTTATTTCATCCCATTCCTTTGGTTTTCTGTTTCATCTGTTTTCCTTAATTTTATTTATACTTCGTAACTAACAAAAAATTTAAACAAAAATCTATCTCAAGTTAGAGAGTAATCTTGAGTAGACTTTTGATATGTCATTTTGTACTGGAATGACGTTAGAATTGACATTTCCAAGATCACTCAGATTGATTTATTAATACACACGGTTATTTTTAAAAATGACATTGGACAGCGAGTTTTTAAAACTGCCACCACAAATCTTAGGGGCAGTCTCTATAAAGCATTTTTATTATAAACTTCACAGATTGACTACTTAAAGAAGAAGACCGCAGAAGGAAAGAAGGCTCGTGATGACAAAGATTCTGTTCTCAATGTGTTGTATGCTGCATTCGAAAAACATCAGTATTATAATATAAAAGATTTACAAAAGGTATGTTGTAGTCGACTAAAATTACCGATGAGAAGAAATTGTACAGAAGTCCATCAATATGCTTGTAAAAATAAATGTATTAAACATAAAAAATATAACAACAAATAATATGCAAATCAATATAATACAACAAAATTAATGATTTGACTTAGTATCTATTTGTGGCTTCACTCATGTAAACTTCAAGGTTGAAAAGTCAAGCCCTAAAATTGGATAGCCTACATTTGCATTAAATCTTATTGTTTACGGACTTTAAAATACAATGTCAATAAAAATTGTGTTTATATATTAGTACATAAATATATTTTTATATTTTCCAGATTACGAAACAACCTATTACCTACTTGAAGGAAATATTGAAAGATGTATGTAATTATAACCTAAAGAATCCGCACAAGAATATGTGGGAGTTGAAGCCTGAGTACCGACATTACAAGCAGGAACAGGCCCCTGAGCCCATGCAGGATGACAACAGTTCTGACAGTGACTAAACTTATAATAACCATAAATACTGAGCATATATTTTTCTACAATTGAGCTTTTTGTCGTTCATAAGCTAAATGTTGTAAGATTTTCGACTTTATGTCCAAGACATGGTCTTACATACACAACAGGTACTGATATTGGATGCTGTATATATAGTTATTTCAGATATTGCAGTGTATGACGGGGTTACCAGTGTACTGTGAATTTTATTTGTTTACTGAACATGGTAATAAAAGATTTTGTTATAAATGAAATTGTTCTAACTATACCGATAATTCCATTAAACATAAAAACGCGTTGAAATCAGTCCATTGATATCAGCTACAATGCTGCAGAGACATTCAAAGGGGGGAAAGTTACCCTCATTATTCATAGGGTAAAAGAAAATCCACATCGTTGCTGGACATTTAATAACATTCGAAAATTGAGTAGGTAACAATAATTTTAAATAAGTATATTTTTTGTTTTTATAATATTTTTAACATTTTAATTATTAGAAGATTATTAAAATTTTAATAAATATTTCTTAATTCAAGTAACTGACTACGAATATAAATATCGACTTAATATATGAAGTCACTTAACATCTAACCATCAATACTACAGAGTTTCAGTCCAAAGTGGAATTGTAAAATCGGTATACAAGGTATGCACCTAATTAGGTACAAACTGCATTAGTTGACGACGTCATATTTGGATCTCTTGATGTAGTTGGCCAGTACGCAGGAGAGCACCGTGCCCACGAGCGGCAGGATGGCGGTCCCAACGGCGATCCCAATTAGCAGGTTCATGTTGCTTTCCAAATGCGCCGAGATGGCTTCGTAGCAACCCTGGTGAAGATAAAAAATGGAAATTAAAGCTTTTCTTCACAAAATTGGTCTCTGATTAAATAAAGGAAAATCCTTTTTTTTTTTTTTTTTTTTATATGACAATACATTGTTGGCCAGAGTGGCCATAACAACTTCACCCGGACAGAGGGCGAGCGCAAGTGCGCTCCAGCCAGAGGGGCAGGGGGGCAGCTAGCTCAAGGGCGCCACAAGGGACACGACCTCGGCTTGGGCCGCTGCCAGAAGAGGTGGCGAGGGTAAATCTACCACCGGATCGGAACGCGACCTCGACTGAGAAGATCCGGCAAGAAACTCAGCGGGCTTGTTGGGTGCCAAGGTGCGTCTAGGTAAGTAGACGCACCTTCTAGCGGAAGCGGGGGTACGTCGACCTCGCCGGCGAGGTCGACGGTGGGGCAGACGGTGGGGAGTGTGCGTGTGTCGTTCTCTTCGACATCTGAGTCTAGGAGAGCGGTGAGTTTGTCGGGGGGGAGGAAAATCCTGTGTGTATTTTTTATGTATGTTCACCGATTTGTCGGTCAATTATGGACCGATTTTGAAATTTCTTAAAAACTGTTCCGTTTGAGTGTTGTGAACTATTTACCAGAATTTCCATACGCAGTTTACCCCTAAAAATGACGTAATGACTAATGCTGGCTGTATATATGTATAGTACTTAGTTAGGTAGGTATGTAAGTATATGAATCGCTTACCCGCTGGTACAAGTCACTGTAATTGGCCGTGATGCAGTTGTTCGGGTCGAGGCAGCACGAGATAGGGATCACCTTCTGTGTCTTTACCCAGTCGGTGTAGTTAGACACGCCGCAGCAATGCAACTATTATAACACACGAACCAACAAGAAATTAAATAAATAAATATATCGCCAGACGAACACACCAACTGTATGGTCCCAAACTAAGCAACGCTTGTACTATGGGTACCGTACAATGGACTGGGGGCGATTCCAGTAATACCCAGACCAGGGCAAATTACGAAAAGGCCATTTCCGAAATTTACCCCAGCGGGAATCGAACCCGCAACCACCATGTGCAGTAACCCGAGCGGCCTACCCTCTAACCACTGCGCCAAGCGGTCGTCAACTAAATTAACATTTAGTGAGCGGAAAATTATGAGCTTCCTTAGCACACCGTAAAGGCGGCGATCGCGAACCGCTAAATGCATAAGGCTCTTATGGATGAGAAATGTGCCGCTATTGCGAGGTTATGATAAATAAGTAATTAATGTCCTTTAAGAGTAAAGTAAATACTAACAGAATTTCTCAAAAATCCAATTTTTGCAAATGGATTAGTAAAAATGCGGATGTAAAATAGTCCGTCCAAGATGTTGTATCTATATCACTTGCCTTGCAATAACTATGTCTATCATAAATTAGTTAGTGTACCTACTCACTTTTTCTTGGGCGAAGTCGAAGTTGGCCTTGTCCGGGTTGTATTCCACGACGGTGTGCGTGAGACCGTCGCGCAGGCTCTTCGCGAAAGTGTCCCGGTAACAAGCCACAGACGCGCCCACCCCGGCATTCATCATGAAGATACACGCGAGGAATCCCCCATACTGTGGAAAGTGATGCACCTGTTTGTTAGCTGTAATAATAATTACAACATGTCTTCATCATGTCATAGCGGTAGCAAGATAGAAAGTGTAATCTATTATGATATTCAAATTCAAAGCGTTTATTTTGTTTAGGCCTACGTGGGCACAAATTGACAATTTTACATTTTTTTTCTTATATCTACAACCGGATCGGAACGCGACCTCGACTGAGAAGATCCGGCAAGAAACTCAGCGGGCTTGTCTTATTTTTTTTTTTTTATCGCCAGTTGCCTTTATAGTTAATAATTACAAAGGGCAGTAGATATTAATATAAATATAATAGCTCCAGTGTGTTGCCTTTTGAGATTACCAAGATTACATAAGTAATTCGGACTAGTAGGGCAAGACACGCTACGCTTTGACATTATTATTGACTGCCGAGATTTGAGCTGCTCAGTACCAAGCTGATCTGATATTGAAGGGGGCACTGCCGTTACTAAGCTACGCTTACGGTCCGATGGTCAGGGTTAGGAAGAAGTGGACGTGGGTTCAGTCCAGAGGCGCTTTAAGTGGATAATAGCAGGTTATGACGACATATTATTATTATCATCGGCTAAGCTATCGGAAATTGAATGAAATTGTCCTTACTCCACCTTACTTATAGTGTTGGAAAAAACAGAATTGGCAAGAATTTAACACGTCATAGAATGTTTGCACCTGCTTAGGTATATGCTAGGGTCCACGTCATTGACTGGTAAAAGTTTGTGAAGTTATTATAAAGATCAGTTATCAGTGGAGCCGTGTGACAGACAACACATCCAGGGGTGTCGTTAATAAAATTTGGTTGTGTCGGTAGGTAACGACTAACGGACAGACAGCAGATTGCTCAGTAGTGTGACGTCAAAAATGCTAATAGTAGTAAGTCATCTACAAGTCTACAACGCTTTTACCGAGACGCGGTTTGTCAAGATTTTCTGTCATAAAAAAACAGTCGTTCGAGTAGTTACATCCGCGAAAGAAAGTAATAGGGTTATTTAATAGGCATTTACGGCGTGTGCTAGCTATCACTTTCGCATACGCCATCAGAATACCTAATAAAGTAATCGTTAGTTAAATTGTCAGAAAACTACTACCGCTCTAAGGACTATACAGTTTAATTTTATTTAGGTAAGTACATCTCTGACTTTTGTAAATTACACCCTGTAATCGTGATAGGTACCAAGAAGGAGGTTTACCAATTACCTACTCACTTTAGCCGTTGACATAAGTCCGCAACGTGTAGGTACTTACAACGTAAAGTAGAAGTGGTTGGCCGTTGATAATGCAGGAGAAGGCGATGGAGCTGACGAGGACGATGAGGCAGGCGATGCCGATCATCACGTGAGGCGCGGTCCCGGAGAACTCTGGCGACAGTTCCATGTACTTATGCAGGTCGAATTCGGCCCATAGACCCACCGCTAGCAGTAGCAAGCCAGTCAGCTGTGAAAATAAAATCGTGACAAGTTGTATCATAGATATAGATACTCTTCTTACTTTAATACATGTTATGTATAGGAAGATAGGACCCTAAGTAGGTACTAAATTCTCGCAAGTCGTAAGTAGATCACTATTCTCACATTTTTGAATTTATTTCAGCTAGGATTAAACCCAATAGATGCCTAAGAAGTTGTTACCATATGGAAGACATTATTTTAGATACTGGATCTGGGAAATCTAGAATACCTACTTAGAAACTGTTTCGGTTTTATAGTAGGTAGGTAGTTTACTTACTACTTAGGTAAATTCTTAAATTCAGTGTAGTATTTGCATCATATCACCTAAGATGATACACCATATGTTTCAATTTAAAAAGGAACGAATGAATAGTAAAATGACTCACCCAAAACACAATATTAAAAACAAAGAGAAACGTTTTTAGACAGGCTATGACCGCCACGTTTCTGAACTGGTTACCCATTGTATAATCTAAGCTTTGATTTCAGCAAATACACATTGTTTAAGAACCATGTCATCTAGTCAGGACTCCACTCAGCGAATAGCGATACTAAACCCTCGGTAAGGATGAAGGGTGGGTTGGTCCAGAGCGCATGCGCAATAAAATCGGCGTCTTGCTGTGTTTGTTTGTAAATATACGTAGGGGTACCGCCGTTGATTGCTTATCGTTTCGCTGTGGGCTATAGCATCCTCTATTACTTACATTAAGTACTTACTCTGTCTGTGCAGGCTAATGTTAGGAACTATGGAATATATTGTTCAGGTTTTCAGTAATATACCTACGGTTGTTATGACTTAAGCGTTGGCATAGTTTAATTAAGTCTTAGTTAAGTATGCAGGTATTAGGTAGGGGAGGCCGGGGTTCAAAGTGCCGGGGGCAGGTTGTTCCGATTGAAATAGCTCCGCGAAGAAAAGAGATAGCAATAAGTGTGAAGTGCATCGCGAAACGTCATATCATCGCGCCATTGCGTCAGTCATTTTAGTGACGGTCTGCCCGCGTGTTAGCGTGGTAGTCGATTGGTGACACTCAAACATCACGTAAGTAAATTTTTTCGTCATCATACTTTTTGGTCTATTTCAATCAATTTTTTAGCTATTTGTGTGTTACTTGCTATTATCTGTCGAGCAAACTACAGTGATTAACTTTTTAATATCGTTTTTGGCTTTTTCAAACGTATTCTATCATAATTGGATGTTACTTTAGAAAATGGAATTTGGGGTTCCAAGTTCCTCTGGTGGGGGGCTAGTTGTTCCGCGGAACAACCTGCCCCGTAACGAACACGTAAATAATAAAATTAAAACTTTGTTTTAGGATGAGAAACTATAAACGAAAAACCGAACGGGGCAAGGTTTCAATTGAGCTTTTGCAGCGGGCTGCTGATGCCGTTATTAAAGACGGTCGTAAACTTAAGACGGTAGCTCGGGAATTAGAGATATGTCATATGACATTGTTTCGCTTTGTCAAAAAGTTGAAAGCTGGTGTAACACCTACTGTGGGTTACTATTCTAGACAGGTGTTCAACCAAGACCAAGAGAAGACATTGGCGGATTATTTATTAAAATGTTCATCAATTTACTTCGGTCTTTTGCCAGAAGAAGTAAGGAAGTTGGCATATAGTTGCGCTGTCAAATTTGACATGCCTAATATTCCAGTCTCTTGGCATAGAAATAAAGAAGCTGGAGCTGATTGGTTCACTAGTTTTCTGAAAAGAAATCCGTCATTGTCCATAAGAGCTCCGGAAGCCACTAGTGCAGGACGCGCATCCTCTTTTAACCGACACAACGTTAATGAATTCTTTAGCAAGCTTGGAGACGTCATTTTGAAATATAACATGCTACCGTCTAGAATTTGGAACTTGGACGAAACAGGTGTTACCACTGTATTGAAGCCGAAGAAAATAGTCGCTGCAAAAGGCGTTAAACAAGTGGGTGCCATAGTGTCTGCGGAGCGAGGAACTTTAGTTACCGTTGAACTTGCAGCAAATGCAGTGGGAAATACTGTACCACCTATGTTTATTTTTCCGCGCCTTAAATATAAGGACTTATTTCTTCGAGATGGTCCCACGGACTCTCCGTGGAAATTGGAGCTGGAAATAGCTCGGGATGGATGACGGCTACAGAATTCCTCATATTTATGGACCATTTTATAAAACACACAAAGCCCACTCCCGAAGACCCCGTATTGTTATTGCTTGATAACCATCAATCACATGTTGACATTGATGTGGTTGAAAAGGCAAAGGCAAATTCGGTTATAATGTTGTCTTTCCCGCCACATTGTACCCATAATTTGCAACCACTAGATGTTGGCGTTAATGGACCGTTTAAAACGTATTGTGCCAAAGCGCAAGAAAACTGGCTACGTAATAACCCAGGCAAGACAATGTCTATTTATGAGATACCTGGAATTGTCAAACATGCATGGCCTTTAGCAGCTACACCAAATAACATTATGAACGCATTTAAAAAGGCAGGCATAAGTCCATACAACCCTGATATATTTACGGATGAAGATTTTGCCCCGTCGTTCGTTACTGATCGACCAATGCCCGACACCGCTAATATTTCATTGGGATTGGGAAATGTGGAACCACAGCTTCAAGGATTAGCAGACGTTAATGAGCCTCAGGTGGATCATGATATGGAAACCGTCCCAGATAACGAGCCACGTCCAGCAAGAATAGAATCAGCAACCAATGAACCTCAACCAGGATCCTCGAACATTGCTAATTTGCCAAATAATGTTGTCATTCAAGCCACATCTAGCATATTTTCACCTGAAGCAATTAAACCTTTACCAAAAGCACCGCCAAGATCGTGTGTAACAACTAAGCGACGAATAAGAAAATCAGCAATACTGACAGATACGCCTGAAAAGAATGCTTTGGCTGAAGAAAAAGCAAGAAAAGTAAAGAGCAATAGTAAAATAAAGACGAAGGAAGTTGAAAAAAGAGTCAGAAATAATAAAGCAACTGGTAAAAACAAGCGAAATTATAAAGTGGCAAGTAAATCCGCAAATGGTAAAGAAAATGTGAAAAGGAAACTACTGCAAGAAGATAATCATGGAAGTGATAGTGAAGAAGAGACCATGGAATGGTATTGTCTAATATGTTGCGATTTATATTCCAACTCACGACCAGGTGAACAATGGATTGAATGCGTCATGTGTAAGAATTGGGCTCATTCAAAATGCCTGAAATCTGAAGATGTTCATTCTTATGTTTGTCAAAATTGTAATTCTGACGACGACCCTGAATAATTTTTTTTAAGTTACTGAAATGAATCTGTTTTTACAGAGTAGGTTATAAGTTTAGATTATTGATCTCAGTAAAGTCATTGCTATAAGACTGAATTAAGAAACTATAACTCGAAATGTTAAAATTTGTTATTTTTTGTGTTTTCATTTAAAGAAATAATTTTGTTTTTTTTTGACAAGCAATCGTTTGTCAAAGTTGATTGAGTAATATTAAAAATGTTTATTATTCTTAAATCTATTAATTAGGTTGTACTACACCATTAACTGGTAGTTAATGCTTGTTATTATTTTATGTTTGCAGTTATGTTCATTACATTTTTTAATTTTGTTGAAAAGTTTGTAAAAAACATTAAGATTTTGTACTTTTCTAAATAAAACTCTAATAAATATTCAATTACATATACCTAATTTATTTTATATAATACCTTTCCAACTAATACTACATTATTAGGGACTGGAGTTGATAAGCGGAACAACTGACCTCAGCTGAGGAACAACCAGCCCCTTTGTGGGGCGAGTTGTTCCTTGTCGACTTTTTACAGAAAAAATATCCTGAGCAATAATATATGCTTATTTCAAAGAACTTAAGTTTACAATTTGAAACAAGGATAAATTATGCACCATTTTATATAGGAATCGTTGATTTTAAACATTTCTATTACATTTATATTGCCTCCGACTCCAAAATCGGAACGTCGAACCCCGGTCTCCCCTACAGCGGATTTTTAAACATCATCGTCTTTGTAATGACGCTATCAATAACTGAAACCATTGAATTTATTTCAGGTCAGTATCTAAGTAGGTGCCAAATGAGTATTTACTATTAAAATTACTTTACCTTTTTATACTATAGGACCACTTTTATATCCAGTAGTGTGTCATAGCGGCAAGAGGATTGAGTTGTGTTGTATGTACTTATTTATTTCATATGGCATGTGTAGTAAACAAAGAAAGTGTAATATTAAGAGATTATTACAATTTTTGGTACTAAATATGTAGATAGATATAAAACATTTGGGATGGTGTCAGCTGTGGCAATATTCACAACGTTCATTTTCATCTGTTCATAACGAATTTTGTTTTGGACTCCAAATCCTTTCAACCACGGAGGCAGCGAGTAACTGTGCCCATCCAAAAGCGCGGTTTGTCTCGCCAATTGTGTTCTAGTCGTGCTGAGACCATTGCGGCGCGAGCGCACGCCCGCAGCCCGTCGCGCACCACACGCAACGCACTCTCTACTGCGATACTACGCACGCGAACTTTTCCGAAAACATTCGTTATAACATTTTTATTCTCAATAAATATTTTTATAAATGTGCTTTGTTGATTGGGCACCGAGAATATAATGGCGTGTCGCATACATTTATTTTTGATTGGACTTATTTTTCGAATAACATCAGTGTCCCCCGTCGCTGAAATCGACGCTGATGATGGTGAGTACTTATTGTCAGGACGCTTTAAAAGTTTTTCGGGCCTATTTCGTGAGGCCTAGTTGTAACTTGTAGATGACGTTACATAGTTAAAGTGAACAATAAATTGGTCTATCAATCAATTTTTAATGCTACGCTAACCTTATATACGAGTAGGTTATCCACTTAGTTGGGAAATTATCAAGTATTTTTTTAAAATTCAGAAATCTCACTCTTAACTACCTTCTGGTCCATCGAAAATTATTTACATACCTACAAGTCTAATAAACATAAAATGCTTATTATAGATATTTACACTTTGAACAAATACTTATCGATTTACTATTTAATCCAAAGGGAAGATTTAAATTATCGCGTCATCATTATTTGTCTATAAAAATTGAAAATAGACTTCGCACCACGTATTACACCTAATTATCCGTAGGGTCTGGACTGACGCTTATCATCAAAAACAGCTAAGTAGGTATATCTTATTGGAAGGATTTTATTTTTTACCCGGACCCGGATTGAAAAAATAAAAAAGTCTTGCAAGCGAATAAACCGAAGTGACTTATAAAAAAAGTGCTGGTGTCAATTTAATAGGTAAAGTAGGGTGGCTAATCGAGGCTTTTAGCTCTCTATCATTACCGGTAACTACTGAAATTTCGGTCTCTAGAGGTTTTGTTTGTATAATGTAGCATATTAGCTATGTAGAGGTTGTAACTTTTAACTACGTCGACGTAACAACTTGACCCAATATTTTTATTTTTTTTAGAACTTACGCGTCAAGTTATCGTGCGCGTAACTGTCGCATGCACGCAAGCTTTTCATAAGGCGTATATCGACCTAGTAGCGTTGCCAACTTGCCAAACTCACGTATCAGAATATGTGTAGAAAATTGAACGTTTGCGTGTCTAGTGCAGGTCCAACCTACCTACCCACTTTAAATCTGCATTCTCATTTCATCACACTCCACTTAATTTGATACAGAACAGGCGTTGATCTGGAAACCAATAAAATGTTATGATTTCACGAGTTACATGTACCTACATACCTACTCGTCTGTGAGTTATAGTAGCTAGCTAGCGATACCAATTCTGTCATCGCCAAATCACGACTAAGTAACCTAAAGGTCCATGGGGGTTTTTTATGGACCCTCTCCTCACCCTCTAACCATTATCGGATGCGTGTCAATATATTATTAGGACCCGAAAAATATATACAAAAAACCTTAAAAAACAAGCAGGCGTCAGTGTATGTCATTAATAAGCCGAAAATATGAACCACGAGAGTAGCGAACAACGAACGAGTGACTTCGAATACCTGATTGAGTATTTATACACAGGAGAAGAAAAATATATTTTCTATAAATTTTACACCTCCATACATATACTTGAAGTATGCCGCCATAGTAAGAAATAATCTTTCCTACTGTATACGCTTCCAGTGATACTTGTTTTAAATCAGTTGGAATGTGGGTACGTTTCTTCCCATTGTCTTTTGACATATCTAAAAGTATTTATCTCTTGCTCTTATTCTCCGTTCATTGAAACCTTATCCAAATTCATTCTTATAAATAACATTAAACTATAATTGATATGCTACTTTTTAATTTTTATTCATGATTAGTTTTAGTTTGCGTTATCATAAATTACAAATGATATATGTAGGATTGTCTTGTAAATGGTATGTGTTTGTTGTGTGTGGTGATTTTTCAACATCAATTCGTTATTTTGGTTTTTATTTCGCTTCACACTGGCCAAACTTCAGTGAATACCGTGTATTGACCTCACTTGACATTGGCAGAACTGTCCAAAAGGACAGGGCCATATAATAAAAAAAAAATGTAACCACGAGAAGAATGGAAATACGGTTTAGTTTAGTTGTGCGAACAGAATCGGCCCCAGTAGGAACGTATCTAATAATAATAACCCAATTTGAATTTCAGTAATATGCTTGATACGATTCCCAATAACATTTGATTGCCCACTTTATACAGCGGTGTTCCTTCGAGTTTGGAACTACCTTCCCGGATATCCATCCAGGTGTCTACAATTGTAACCGTTAAAACAAGCACTGCTAGTAGGGCAAGCCAGGCGGACCATTGATCCGAGGCATTTGTCGCACGCCCCGAGTTTACGCAATATTACTCTGATACAGCACACCAATGCACCACTCACCGCAAACTATCAATATTTCACACTTTTCCCACATTATTGCAGCCATAACTTTAACGGCACTCACGTAATTCACGTCAGCCGCCTAGATGAACGTGTGATAACCTCCATCATTAACATTATGGAAACCACAAGAAGTTGTAGGATTATGGGACGTGTCATATAAGGTTTAGTAACGGTTCCAGGTGGGAGCACCGCTACAGTATTAGTGGCGACACATTCATAGCAGGAAATGTTCGTGTAATGTTATCTATGTCACGGATCGAAGCCGCAGCGCGGACGAGAGCTCATCTGCACGCCTTATCACACCATCTCGCCGAGATTGTCTCGGTCAAATTAACTGCACCGCAGAACAATCGGTACCAGTACAATATTATAGCGCAGTGCTAATCGAACTCTCTGTTATCGGCCATCTTTATTATTTACATTGTTTACATGACATGGATCGGTTCGTTAGATAGTTACTGAATCGTCAAGCAGTTGTATCTGGGTCGTGGACAATGATAGATGATTCGTAACGAATTGGATTCTTTGAGACTATTTTACCGCTTGTTGTATACGAGCTATATGGTTAGGAAAAGTATTTAAGTGAAGTAAGGCACTGACTGGTACCTACGTACCGTTTCGCTTTAGTAAAAAGCAATTTTAAATGTACCTGAAGCAGTCGGTCAGTCTTACGGCGCTTAGGTAAAAGTAGTTATCCGCGTCTAGAACAGAGACAGACAGGTAAAGTCTTTAAGAGCCATAGTAATTTTCAACTTGATGGATTACCCGTGTCCACTGCAAACTACGACAACTACCATCATCCAAACCAATGTACCTACTTACTGTCGTTAGAACAGTACCTAGTAGAACACTAGGTGATTACTGTCGCGTTACACATGTCAGTCTTGATTCGAACAGCATAAGGGGTGCCCGTCCAAATGAGCCAGTCTGGCTTGGCTGAGCTAGCTAGCTTCGACCAATAGGATCGCTACATTGGGCTGAGAATATGACCCACCCACATAAGTCGATGGTCAATGTCTTTAGTACTTAAACGGAGGAAGTAAACCGGTACAGTTTTAAAAGCAAAGGGGCCAGGTCATAAAACGTTAAATTCACAGAATCCCGATGCGACTCACCAAAATTTAGCCGATGCAATTTTTGCCGGTCAATCAATTCCGGCATATCGTCATGGTATGGCGTCGGAACACGTGACCGGTGGGTGTGCAGGCGCAGATCCATACCGCGCATGTCATTACATGGAACATTTTCGCGGTCGGCATTAGCATGCATGCGATAACGGTAGCATGCGACTCGCGGCAACTCCGACCCGCCAACCAGCCGCTCTAATAACCTCTCCACCGCAGTCGATATATAAAATTCACCATTTGAGTACTATTTAGATCGTATGGTGTAGCTGTAGTCTAATGAGAAATGTCGCGTCGAAACGCACGACAGTTTTGCTCTTGTTTTGTGCCCCCCATATATGGGCCACGTGTGACACTGCTTTCACTGAACGTGATTCACTAGCCGTCATGTTAATTAGCTGATAATTTGAGTTTTAGATCTCGTAGACTTATTGACACATGAGCACATGTATTTCGATATGTCTCGTTCTGCTTATTTTAACAAGGTGCGAACTCGTACCTACTTACAGTTTGAGTTCATCACCTGATTAACGTGAGTCCACTAACAAGGCATCTATCATTAAGTATTTTCGATTTCTATTATGATCCAAATCTTTATGTCATTCGAAAGACAGGTGGTCAACCGCATGTCATCTATCCACGATTAGCAATAACTTTTACACTTAATATCACGGAATAATAGACAGGTTTTTATATTGGTAAGTAGATATAGACATGTCATAGAATCATTTCAGTTATTTATGAAAGTACATGCGTAGTGATTTCGTTTTCTTGAGCCGCACGCCGTAGAAAAATACCATTAACATCCGACAAGCTTTAGATAGCCCAATTGATGTAAGTAGGTAGGTACCTACTTAGATAAATCTTCCAAGTTATTCGATTTTACAAAATCGTGCGCGACAATATCGGTTTTGCCGACCAAAGGCAATGGCCTAGGAACACGATTTCTCAGTTATTTCACATTCTTTGTGTTGAGAAATACAATTGCTGTTCCTGAAATCTAATTATATAGGTCTAACTACCTACCTAGTTACCAGAAAAGAAATACAACAATAGCGATACCAAATAAGACGATAGGTAATTATATACGAGTACTACAAATTTTCCAATCAATAGATTATTAGTATGGTATTATTCCTTCCTTTATCAAAGGGTATTAGCCATTAGCGAAGTCTGAATGAGGAATATAATATGCGAACTGACTGGCGATAATATCCTACGCCAAGCGGACGATAGCCAAAGGCGGTATGCGAGAAGTCGAGTATTGAAAGTGAAACTATTAGTTTTTATCTCAACCAACCCAGATGTATCTTTATAAAATGTTATTTTCATTAAAGTACTAGGCTAGGCCGGTTAACCTACCATACGTAATTACGTATGCCATGGCCAACGAGAAGCGATACGAAAATGTGTACTTAATTATTTTATTAAATGACAATTTTTTTGACGTCATTTAGTTTTAATTAATATTACGGTTTCCGATACGGAATGAACCACGAATTTATAAAAGATAACCCGGGTTGACATTATTACCATTTCGTATCGCTTCTCGTTGGCCATGGTTTTGGCAACAAAATCTTTCGGATTTAAAGAACAACGGTCTTGTGTTCAATATACCCATGATTTGGTTACTGCTTACTTTAACCAGCAGATTACCAATTAGGTACCGTTGCACACGGATGCATGCAAGTGCAGATCTGACTTAAACCCAGCGGGTGCCGTGCATGGTAAGTTAATGTGTGTCGACCACTGGAGTCCTCCCGGGTCGCCGACCGCGGCCCTTCTGCGGAGACTCGTTCCAGCCCAAACAGAGAGACACAGCCCACATATGCCACTAAGTTAGGTTAATTTAGGTTTCTCCATCGTCATCATAATGGTATTTGCGACCTCTAACGGCTCTTTAGCCTTATTAAGCCATTGCCATTTTCGATTGTAGATCTTCCGCACTTAAAATACCTTTCCAAGCACAGTATGAGTCATGATCTTATTTGTTGTAGGTATCCTATAAGAAAATATTATTTAATTTTGAGATACCATGTTACCAGGCTGTGTTTCAATAGCTAGGCGGTTATCCATAAAAGTTCGTGGGAACGGTAGGTAGCCGCTTCACATCGTCCAGTTGCAAAGCCATAAACGGTTATTTTATTGGTGATCAAGTTGACCGTTACTCGGTGGTTCCCGTGATAACTTGGACACGAGTAGTACATAATTATTGCAAGCTTTGTTTGCAGTTTTTGCGTGCTTTGAAACTTACTTTACGTAACTGTTCCAATATAATATTAGGTAATGACTATTTCAGGGATAAATAGTTATTTTTTAGATACTGTAGTGTGATACTATTCACATCAAATGTAGAGTCGTAAGATTTTATCTCATACTAGCGGCCCGCCCCGGCTTCGCACGGGTACATTGCGGTTACATTATTCGAATTTTAGTAAGGATCCCTAATTTTTTGAAAATATATTATAGCCTATGTCATCCGGGGATAGTGTAGCTTCCCAACAGTGAAAGAATTTTTCAAATCGGTTCAGTAGTTTCGGAGCCTATTCATTACAATCAAACAAACAAAGTTTTCCTCTTTATAATATTAGTATGATTAGTATGAAAAGGATGATCTGGTTCTGACGCTGGGTCAACAAAGGGCATGAATCTTGCTTGACTTGACAGTCCCATTACTAATTGAGCAAACATAACGGGGGGACAAATGCTAAGTGGCTAGTTAGTTTTGCTATGTACCCATGTAGGTATACTTATGTACAACTAGCTGTGTCCCGCGACTTCATCCGCGTAGTATTGGATTATTGGGTTAAAAAGTATCCTATATGTTAATCCCGGTTATAATCTATCTGTGTTCCAAATTTCATCCAAATCCGTTCAGTAGTTTTTGCGTGAAGGAGTAACAAACATACATACATACATACATACATACATCCACACTCACAAACTATCGCATTTATAATATTAGTAGGATTTAAATAGCTACTTATTTAAGTCGTCTATGTCTTGTTGTGTTGTCACTTCTGCGAGTAATTTCGCTTCATGCTGGCGCCCTGAGTAATGCGTTACAATTAAATCATTATAGCGCTATTCTGAGTAAATAAGCAATTAGCTCTTGATAAAAATAATTTGAAATTCTTTACGCTACGCTACTTAACGCCGACCAAATTTCTAAATGAACGACTCATTGTCAGAGTCTTCGTCGCGTCAATATCGAGCTATTTAAGAAGGGGTGTAAGTTTACATAAATTTAAATAAGTAAAAATAATTCTTGTCTCCTAAAGAGTAAGACAATTTTTAAGCCGTATTCAAGAATCCACTTAATGCACTTACAGTTAGGTAATTCTAAAATTAATTTCACTGAACGTGTGTCGTTTCGTCTGCCCTCATTCTCGTAAACGCCATTGTGACAAAGTTACGGGCTTGTTTGTTGTGATTCTGTTTTGTGCGAGGAGTACCAGCCAGCGTTTTGTTCTGCGCAGCACGCCCGCGCCGCCCGCGCCGGCGCCGGCAGTGGGTCACTTTAATTGAATTCAGTAAAAACGATGATTATACACGCACGTCCAACTATGGAATATAGATTTACGTCGTTTCTCTCTCGTTGAAGACACCCACCGGACTCGCTACTGTCTTCGGCGAACGTGCGAAATTTTTACTAATATCTATAAAACCTGCCTACTACTACTTATTGCATTCTAAATAACTAACTGGACCTAACCGCTCTCGGTAAATCGATATTAAAGGGTAGCCTCAGATCCTTTAGATAGCAAGTCAATTTGCAAACGATGTAAATGATGCCCGTCAGCCGAGATCGCCCAAGAGGCATCATTTGCAACAAACTTGTTTAGATATGCAGCTAAGTACTACTACTATTACAATTATGTAGCTACTTTTACATAGCTACTAGTACAAGGTACCAGATTAGTTGGTTGATACGCTTAGTTCTATGGGTATATTTACGTAAAATTTTGGGTTATAAATATTACACAACCTAAGTAAGTATAAAATATAAATCACCTTGTGCTACCAACCTATTTTATTGTTTAAAATAAGATAATTAAATATTTTGCTAGGTGTTCCCAGGTAATTCATATTGATATAATCAAGTCTCAAAAATATTTAACTAGTTCCTAGTTTTTTGGTTGTGGTTTTCATCTGGATCTGCAATTAATGGGAGTCAGACTAATCGCCTATTTAAACCATACCGCGAATCCAAAGCTACTGGAATTCAGAATGGCGCGGCGTGTGAGCATCAATGCATATCATTGACCACCATGTATTTTTATTGCATTCGCAGACGTAATACTACAATGGACGGTAATATATTGAAGTAGGTGACATGTTTAAAGACCGTTAGGCCGTTTAAACCAAAGTTCAAGATGTGAACCTTGATATAAGACTCGACGAGTATGTAGGATAGTCGGACACAGGTCCAAGTACATTATCATAACGAAGTAAGTTTATTCATGAGATTAAAGATAAATAAAATTATTTTTAAATTTTCCAATTGCAGTAGCTATACATTGTTAAGACTAAGGACTAAATATAGAAGGTAACAAAATAACAATGTAGAGATGTTATAATATCTCGTAAAGATTCGTTCTTCTCGTGCATACAAATTGTGGTGTTTGTGGTGGCGAAATTGCAAATTGATTTGTTTTTTTAACAAAATGGTAATACAGTGTAACGGCCTGAGCGGCGGCTGTGGCTACCGCGTTGACACCATGGTCAGATGGCCCCACAGAGATAGGCAGGAAGAGCAGAACGCGTGAAGCGCTTTTGTTCGTTTGGTGCCGTTTCGCGCCACTCGCTGGCTACAATAACGACGCTATTACAGAATTCATCACAGCATATTTACTAAACAATTAGTACAAATTTACCAGATCGATTAGGAAATGATAAAAAGAAATGGTAGAGGTTCGTATAACAATTATGGTCTTACACAAAAAATAATGAAAAGAACGGCGGCGGCACATCCCTAACTTAAAACAGTAAACCTGCTTTCAAAGCAGATAATAATTATATTAATCGGTCTCTGGACTACTGATACACTGGTATTTTCAATGCAGGAGACGACTCTAATTCCAAATTATTAAAAAGGTTCTTTTATTTTTTACTGACTCTAGCGCGAAAAATTAAAAACAAATCTGTGACTGGTATTGTGCGAGTGATTTACAATGGAGTCATGGTCCAGTTGTCAGCTCACGCCTGCGCATCCGTCATACCACCAAATCTATGCCATTACACTTCCCATATAACGACATATAACATAATGTACATCATCGTGTACAACTCCTACTTGATTTGATTTTGTAATGTACTTATGTGATGGATCCCATCCAACTCAGGTTGCTTTTACAGATATAGATACCGCTGTATACAAGTAATTTGTGTTTCAATTATCATAGTTTAAGATATGTAAGTAGGAAAGTATCTCCATATTTGTATATTTGATACACCTGGATTCATTAATTTCTACGACTATAACACTTAAGACTTCAGGTATGACCATAGTACCTAGTTTAAATTTAAGTATCTGGATGATGTTATAATTTTGTAAGTTTGTAACAAAATCATCTTGTTATAAATTTTGGAAGTCATGTTTCGTCATATTGGTAGATGGAACGTGTCGTACTAAACCATATCAAACTGTTGTTTACTTGTTAGCAGGTACATTAACTACTTACTTCCGTAAAAATGTTAATGAGATTGCAATTCCATTTCGAGGCCTCAACAATTTCTGGTTTTGTTGCTCATATCGAGGACACTGGCGCGTCCAATAATGTAAAAACCATATTACACTCGATTTAAACCGTTCTTTGGGTAATTGTAAGGCGAAACTTGTTTCCTTATTTGGCTGCAGATTCGATAAAGTTAATAGAAAATAACTAAGTAGGATGTTTTTGTCTTGTTTCTTGAAAAAACTAGGACAATAAACACCGATACGGTTCGTTATAAGTTCCATTTGAAACGGACTTGTACCTACTCTATGTCTTACGCCGGCAGACAGTACTTAAGTACCTATTGATGCTATGCTACCTACAATCTGTAAAATAATAAAAGGTTTCTTCTTAATTTTTTAACCTTGCTTACGCGTATCATCATAGCGCGATCCAATGTCAAGTACCAAGGATTGTTAAAAAGTATTTTGTGTCACATAATGCTACCTATAATATTATCTGTCTATACCTTCTAAATTACCTAGATAAAATAAATATCGCCAAACACACCATCTGTATGGTCCCAAACCAAGCAACGCTTGTACTATGCGTACCGTACAATGGACCTGGGGGCGATCCCAGTGACACCCAGACCAGGGAAAATTACGAAAAGGCAATTTCCGAAATTTACCCTGATGGGAATCGAACCCGTAAGCACCCGATGCAGTGAGCTGGGCGGCCTACGCTCGAACCAAGCGGTCGTCAAGATCCATTTAGATATGTAAGCTTATTTAAAAGCTAATCATGTTGAGATAAATTGTTGCTAAATACATACCTAGTTATTGCTTTTTTTCAATGGGTAGGAACTAATTAACTTTTACTGAGTACGAATTATGGTCTACCTAAAAAACACTCAACTTTCTATTTTCTGAGAAAAATGTAACAAGAGTGCACTGTCATGCTTCTAATTTGTGGTTGCACTTGCATTGGGCCACTTTTGTCGTTCATAACAAGGTTTATCAAATAGATTGACGATAGAATAAAAACTAGAGTACCTAGGCAACTTAAAATATCTAAGTAGATAATATTATATTGAAGACCCAATCTGTAAACTCTTTATAAGTTGGACAAGAATGAAGTTGTTGGTTCACCAAGAAGGATAGAAATCTATAAACTTTAGGTGGTTTCATAGTAGTGAGTAAATATTTTTCGACAATCAGTGGTGAAGATGTTTCGAGTAAAGTATAGAAATGACGACCTTGCCACCTAATACTTCGGTAGGTACTAGCTAGTGTTTCCTATATATTTATAGTTGATATATCGATAGTTGACCATGAAAACTAGCCACAATATCGATAAGGCTTATCGATATTACTAATACTATTGATGATAAGCAAAGGTATCGAGTATCGACAGTAGCGATTACAGAGTACTGATACTATCGATAGTATCCAGTAGGTACTGGATAGTATCGATACTATAGATACTATTATTGCTTGTAATAGTATTAATACTATTGATGGGCTATCGATATTGCGACTAGTTTTTGAGGTCATGTTTGTACTGGAATTTGGAAACCTATAGATAAACAATCGATAGTAAGTCAACACTAGTAGAAGCTACTCTCTCCCATCTCTCTGTCAATTGAACCAGTTTTATGTGTAATACACGGCCACGCCTCAGGGTGGAATACGGTTATTATCAAGTAATGAGACACTTATCACAGTTCACTCTCTACCAAGAGACCGTAATGTAGGGTTGCTCTAATTGACGTCCAATTTTCGCCCTGCCGTACCGGTTCTAAAACTAAAATGTGGAGGTGCTCTATCCAAGACCTCACACCAATCTTTGTGAGTTCTATACATCTCTGAAGGTTTGTTAGGTGCGATAGTGTCTCTAGGAGTAAAATTGGAAACTTTAAATTGCGAGATGGACTGTGACTACATCTAGTAGAAACTTAGTAGAAGTAAACAATAGAGTATACACATATAGAGTATGAAGTTTTTTAGAGTATTTTGGCAACCCTGATTATGATCATGAACATAAAACTGGCGTAGGGGATCGCATTACGTCGGTATCATAGTTATTAGTGGCGTCGATGCCTCAGTGAGCAAGTCATTGGGTTAATGGCACGCCCGGATCGCTGCATTGCTGATGCGCCCGAGCGTAACTCAGAAGATTTTTTTTTTTTTTTTTTTTTTTTTTTTTTTTGAATTGACAATATGTTGTTGGCCAGAGTGGCCATAACAACTTCACCCGGACAGAGGGCGAGCGCAAGTGCGCTCCAGCCAGAGGGGCAGGGGGGCAGCTAGCTCAAGGGCGCCACAAGGGACACGACCTCGGCTTGGGCCGCTGCCAGGAGAGGTGGCGAGGGTAAATCTACCACCGGATCGGAACGCGACCTCGACTGAGAAGATCCGGCAAGAAACTCAGCGGGCTTGTCGGGTGCCAAGGTGCGTCTAGGTAAGTAGACGCACCTTCTAGCGGAAGCGGGGGTTCGTCGACCTCGCCGGCGAGGTCGGTGTCTGGTGGGGAGTGTGCGTGTGTCGTTCTCCTCGACATCTGAGTCTAGGAGAGCGGTGAGTGGGTCGGGGGGGTCCAGCAACACATGCCGCGGCCTGCGGCGGCATGCAACTGGCGCGTGTGTAGGTGCATAATCGGCGGCGGCGACGATTAAGGCATTGGTGTGTTCAGAAGCCTTCTTGAAATAGCGTTCGGACGCTATTTTGAAGTGCTTCTGGATAGAATCGAGGCGTAAGTCAGAATGAAGGTCTACGTTCCTTACGAACCACGGGGCTCCGACGGCTTGGCGAAGGAAGCGGGACTGAATGGCCTGGAGGCGACTAATGTGCGAGTTGGCCGCGTGAGCGAACACAACGCTCGCATAAGACATGATAGGGCGTATGCAAGCTTTGTATAGTGTCACCTTATTTCTAAGGGACATTTTACTCCGCTTGCATAAGAGATAATGAAGGCGACCGAGCACAAAGGCGGCTCGATTGCGGACGTTTCTAATGTGAGGACCGAAGGTCATGGAGCCATCGAGAGTGACCCCGAGATATTTAACTGATTTGGACCAAGGGATAGGCTGCTTGTACAAAGAGACAGTACCTAAGTTGGAGCGAGTGTGGCGTTTGGAGGGGCGTCGAGAGGTGGTCCTGGCAAAAAGCACGGCTGCGCTTTTGTCCGGGTTCACCTCTATTCGCCATTTCCTAAACCACTCTCCGAGAGAATCGACAGCGCGTTGGAGAACGCGTGTGATTTGAGCCTTGTTACGATGGGAGAAATAAAGCGCGGTATCATCCGCGTAAAGGGCGAGTTGCACATTGTTCGTGCGGGGAATGTCATTGGTGTACAGACTGTACAAGAGGGGGGAGAGCACGGAGCCCTGAGGGACTCCTGCCCTGATGGGGTGGGGTGAGGAGAGCGTGCCCTCGACTCGATATCGAAAGGTACGGTTTGACAAGAAGTCTCGTAAGATGAGCACGAGACTGTCCGGCACGCCTAAGAGGTAAAGCTTGTAAATCAAGCCGTTGTGCCAGACTTTGTCAAACGCCTTAGCGACGTCAAAGAAGAGAGCTCCCGTGGATAGGGGGCGACCGGGGGAGGAGTTGAGACCTTTGAGAACGTACTCCGTGATGCGGTGTACTTGGTGGACACAAGAGTGGCCGGCCCGAAAGCCGAACTGCTCGTCTATGAGAAGATGATTTGAAAAGATATACTCTTTGAGTCTTGCTAATAGCAGGCGCTCATAGAGTTTGGCAATGGCCTTGAGGAGGCTAATGGGACGGTAGCTCGCAGGGACGTTGCGGGGCTTACCGGGTTTATGAATGCCGATGACTATTGCCTCCTTCCACGCATTGGGAAAGATGCAGTTCGTCATAGCGGCATTGAAAATAGCTACTAAGAGACAGATAAGTTGGGCGGGTAAGAGTTTGAGAACTCTGTTGCTAATGCCGTCAGAGCCCGGGGCCTTTTTGGGATTGAGACCTTTAAGCAAGTCCTTCACCTCGGATTCGGTTACCGGTGTGAGAGTGGTAGTGAGGGGTAAGGAAACCCTGCGCTCGACTTCCCTATCAACGAGTTCCAGGTGGTCGGGATCAGAGGATTGGGTGCTAGGGGAGCACTGGTTCTCGAGAGCGGAGGCTAGAAGCTCGGCCTTTTCGTCGTCATCGAAAGCAGGGGGGTCACCTGAAGGGCGTAATAGGGGTGGCATTGTGACAATGGAGTCGGACTTTAAGGCTCTCGCCAGCTTCCAGTAAGCTAGATGCGATGGAGAGATTCCTTCGAGAAGGTCACCCCACCGCGCGTTCCTAAGCTCGGCGATGCGACGCTTTACATCACGCTGTAAAGCGCGCATGCGAACACGGTTAGCTTCGGTGGGGTAAGAATCGTAAGCTCTGATGGAGGCATTCTTAGCTCGGACCAGTTCTTTGATATCGTCCGGCAGGACGAAGCGGTGCGAGTCACCTACCTCGACCTGCTTAGACGAGTGGCTGATGGCCGACTGGAGATGGTTGGAGAAGGCATCTACAGCCTGAGACGTGTCCTGAGGGGACGTGAGGGGTTCAGGGATGTTAGCGAGGTGTGGAGAAGAGACATCCGCTAAGGAAGTACTTAGCTTTTGCCAATCCATCACAGAACGCGTGGTCGGTTGAGATGGAGGGGGAGGTCCGAGCTGCATGAGAACGGGACGATGGTCGGAGTCGAGCTCTTGGAGAACTTCCAAGGAGCGCAACCGTAAGGTTATGCCCTTGAGGAGGGCAATGTCTAGGACATCAGGGCGATGTGCTAGGTTGTTCGGGAAGTGAGTGGGGTGCATGGGGGCGATGACGTCAAAGTCGAGCTGATCGACTAGGGCGTCAAGACGCCTCCCATTAGGGGTGGTAAGGAGACTATTCCACCTGACATGCTTGCAGTTGAAGTCGCCAGCCAGTATGACTGCGCTTCCCAGATCAAGGAGTGCTTCGATGTCAAACTCAGAAGACCCCTATAGATATCATTATCGGGAGGTTCCAGTCATTGGTCATTGATAAACGCGGTTTTTTTCGAGTAAAACAATGAACTTGACTGAAAATTGAACATAATAGCAGGAAAACTTTAATTATTTAGTTTCTGCATAACATTAACACATTTTAAGAAATTGGCCCATATTGGGAATGCCTACTGAATAATTATTCGAAATTTATTACTGAAATTAGTCTACTACTACTACTTACTACTACTGAAACAAGTCTTGTTCAGAATTGAGCATAATTATATGGATATAGTCACTACAGATAATAATAAAGATTAAGATGTTCATTTAATTTGTTTCACAGAAGTGTTACATCTGATTGGTGAGCCAGATTTTCGCGACGTAAGACTCCGGTGGGAGTATGGAAAGGCTGACGAGGCGGACCGGCCTAAGCTACTGGCGTTCCAAGTGCAATACTGCGAGCTGCAAGCCTGGGGGCAGTACCGTTGCAGGACCAAGGTATCATAAGTTTTGCATAATACAGGCACATTTGAACAGCTTTGCCTAGACACATTAACACGGTTACCATTACTGTGTGTGTACCATTTATATTGACGATAGGTTTCGACGATAAGTTTTATTAGTCAGATGAGTAGTCCGTCCTCTATTAGTTGCTAGGATTTAGGTACTTCGACTTCTTTACTCATTCTAAAATATTATATAGATTTTCACTGTCATCTATATAAAAATGTATGTCTATTTCCTTGGTCATCGCATCACGCGTGAACGGATGGAACGATTTCGCTAATTCTTTTTTTGTTGTGATTATTATTGTCAGGAGAAGGTTCTTAAGAAATAAAAAAATAAGAAAGTTGAGCGGAACAATTCGAATTCAATATTCAAAGTTAAGACAGGACGATGTCTGTCGGGTCAGCTAATATAAAATAATGTAACAACATCAGCAACAAACAATTTACGAGAATCCAGTATCGTGTGTAGTTAGCGATGAATCGGTGCTCCAAAACGGGAGATAATGGGCCGGAGCCTGCGCGCCGGCCGTGACTACGACAAGGAACAGCCCGCGAGCCGTTACTGTACCCATGTGTTAACATTGCACTGCTGCCGGTGATCACACGACCTTTCTCTTTATGGATTTAAATTCACCGACATTATCCAATTAAGGATTATGAGATCATAGATTAGTGGGATGCACGCTGAACATAACACGGTTAGACAAAAGAATGAGAATTCGGTAATGTAAAGTTTGACCGCTTGAAATGGGGGTTTCCGTATGGTTATGGAACCTTGCCCAATGCATACTACTATGCTAACACAAATCACTTGCAAACATTTCAATACACTGGAGTATCTGGGAATATTTTGACATAGGACCATTGCATTTAGGTATGATATTTATTCCAGTCCTTCCTTACAAAACTTAACAACCCCCTTTTATTTAAGGTAGTAGACACATTGGATGAAGAAAAGTCAGTCAGGACATCAACGAGCACCACTGAACCTTCCACGACCACGATTCAGCCGTCACCGCCGGGGCTGCGGCACGGGCGCACCTACAGTACGCGGATCACGGGCCTGCGTATGGCTACCACGTATTCATTCGAAGTCCGACCGGTGAGGCGTGATGCCCGAGACCTAGCAGACCCTAACTCTATCAGTTCCAAGATAATAATCGTGCCTACAAAAGGATGTACGTATTTTTTAACTTTCCCAAATACTTTTTAAAGATTTGATGTAACCGTGAAGTCATAAAGTTTTTTATTTGTTTGCAGTCTCTGCTCGGGCTACACAATGCCTCCCACACGCGAGTGAAGTGGAAGTTTCCACTGGACCGTTCTTCGGAGGTCGTATCGCGGTGGAAGCCGTGGACGGAGGACCCGAACGATGTTCAATTCAGGGCAACCCTAACAGCGCGCAAGACGCATATATTTTGCGCATTCATCATGACGAGTGCGGGTCCGAAGTGAACGAAACCACAGTCGCTACATACGTTATCGTACAAGAGAATCTACCGATACTTACTCATAGTACAAGGCGGTGAGTAGTACAATGACCGACAGAATTAGAAGAGGTTTCCGCATTGAAAATATTCTTATAGTCATCTACTTTATTTCAGTTTCCTAGTGCTATGCTCTTATAAACCAGAGACGCTGACTGTCAGAGCTGGCATCAATTTACCAAAATCTAACCCTGGCGACGTACTACATGAGGCTAAATCTCACAGTGGATCTGTGGAGCCATACGAGGACCAAGATATGGATTACAACGAGTTGCAACCTGCCAGGCTCGAAGCTAGGAAAGAGGAGACCACACAAAGTTCGTACACACACACACACACACACACAATGGGACATTAATATGCTTATAAATTATTTTCGACCTACTAATTTGAATTATTAATTCCAGGCGTGTTCGGCGAAGTCACTTTGGTGATGTTTTTAGTAGTGGCAGCGTTTGGCGGCATCGCTTTATTAATATGGAAAGTGGTACCGCAAAGTGACAGGGACAACATTTCTGTTGCAACGGTTTCGTCTCTGGCTCGCAGCGGTATATTCAGCAGGCGAAATAGAGATAGGTTTTCAGACAAAAGCTCCGTATATTCAATAACGTTGTCCGAGAAAGACGAGGATGCGGTCAAAAAACCGAACGAAGGCGACAATACTTCCGAAGCGTGAACGTTTTAATGAAATTGTGATTGAAAAAATATGTTAAAGTTAAGTGCACGTTTTGTCACCCGATAGTTCGGCCAATAGATGAATACTATTATCGAAAATAGAAAGTGAAATTGGTTGAATACTGTAAATACTTGGAGATGAAAACGGTATAGGCTTCCTAGGATATATTGTTAGACTCCTTTCCGATTTAATTATGATAGAAAACATTATTTATTGAACTGAATAATTACGAGAGCTTAAATTGGCATAATAGGCGTTAAGTGGCCAGTACCTACTTGTGTTGCACCTATATCACTGACATCAATGCTATGAGATTGCCATAGAATAATAGCGATGTTTTATTCTTTAAGATTAAGTTAAGTGATCAGGTTGGTATATGTGATGTGTGATTTTAAATGATTCAATATCATTTCGATGACAATCGATAACCTGGATTAAATAAGTTATAATTTAACTAAAAAAGAGTGTGAATTAAACAAATATGAAAAGTACCTGAGTTTTATTTGAATGCATC
The DNA here is from genome assembly GCA_905147325.1 of Notodonta dromedarius. Classification (NCBI taxonomy): domain Eukaryota; kingdom Metazoa; phylum Arthropoda; class Insecta; order Lepidoptera; family Notodontidae; genus Notodonta; species Notodonta dromedarius. The sequence continues at coordinate 9,862,969 of LR990159.1, read as the reverse complement.
CCGAGGTGTGTCTAATACAAATATTTGCTTTTCCATTTCAAGTTCAGGGAATAGGATTTGGTTGACCACATCGTTTAGTTCTTCTAAAGCAATTTGCGCGTGGAGTCTCACTGCAGGATCTTCGTTAGTGTCTCTGTAGAGTTCTTTAAGTGTTCGGTATAACGGTAGCAAATTCTCCTTAAGCTGGGTTAAAGTGTCTTTGCCCAATCCCTTGATTAAACTGGATATAACCATAACAGCAGCTCTACGACACTCTATTGCTTTATCCGTTTCTAATATTCTCCAAATGCAAAGGAGTACCTGTCACAAAAATACGATATTAAGGTGAAGGCGCCTGTTTAGCCCGCGAAGTTCAAATTTTTTGAGTTCTTTTAGAAATTTTTCAAAATCTGACAATAATAAAAGACAAATTTTGTAATTCGCGAAAAAGACCGTGTGCAGTGCATTTATTAATACATTTATTTTACTCTAAATATTATCACGGTGGATATGATACTAGTAAATAACTAAATATACAAAAATTGCCAGATTATCTGGATAGCTGTCGTTCTTGAAATGTTTTAGAATAAGTTGGATATATTAATAAATGCACTGCACACGGTCTTTTTCGCGAATTACAAAATTTGTCTTTTATTATAGTCAGTTTATGAAAAATTTCTGAAAGAAATTTAAAAATTTGAATTTCGCGGGCTTAATGGGCGCTTTAGCCTTAAGTACCTACTTGTTACCCTTTCAAGGACAGAAAAGGAAATATCAGTCACCTATGGAGAACAAATACACACATCCAAATAGGTATGAAATAATAGTAAATAATTACCTCATAAATAATAGTTCCTATTTTGTAGTTCAGCACCAAAGCTATTTCGGACAAATTAGAGAGAGCCGAGGTTCTAATCAGAGGATCTTCATCCCTGCATCCGCACAGGATTGTGTTTAGAAGAATCGTCTTATGCACTATTGCCATTTCACCTGGAAAGAATATGGGGAAATGTAATATTTTTAAATAGTGGGCCAGGAGAGATAGCACTTGCGACCTTATGACCTCTGCATCTCGGTTTATATTGCATCTTACCAAAGTGCAAAAGTGAGATGCAAGTAATGCACGATACCCATGCGTACGCAAGCAGTTAGGCCGATTTTATCTCTAGGTAAGTAGGTACATGTAGGACTCCGACACTCGCGGCGGTATGTACAATAACATTGAGGGGAAAATGTTTTGCTTACCTAATCTTTTGGTGACTTTCACAATAACATCGCCAACTTTCATTCTCAATTCCGCACTTTTATTCTGACTATCTTTTGTCTCCAGTGTTTGTTCAGTTGACACATGCAGGAACTCTTTACACAGTATGTGTAGTACATCTTCCGGGCAGTAATTGCAGAGTGATGCCAAACCATTTATAGCTGATAGGTAAATGTACGAGTCTGGATCTTTTAGTTGTTCCTGCAAGCAGATAGGATAAACAGGTCGAATTTGAAGTAAAAAAATTATAACTATTATAAGTTTTATCTCTATGATTTGCTACTAGAAGTGTTTCATTATTTTTATAATGGATATGTACCCAAATAAAAACATAGGTACCTGGAATAAACAAAATATATAATGTTTCTTAGACAAAGTTTCTGCATCTTTAGTATCAATTAGCTTGGTTAATTCTATCATGCCATGAGCTCTCACAGGCAACAGCTCGTCAAATACAGCAGCCATTGCCTTCCCATAAGCTGTCTCAACCCCCATAGGTGTTTCTGAATTCAACTGTGACAAGATTTCCTTAGATATAATGCTGTTTAAACTAGATTCATCTGCAGCCATCTTCTTCAGAACTGGAGTTAAGCAATTGAATCTCTTTTCTAATGTATTTAAATTGTTTGAGCTTGACAATATAGTGTTGAGTAGCACAAGAGCTATAGTAGCACATTCATCATCAGACTGAGTGTCTTGTTTCAATATGAAATGTTCAATGAAATCAAACACCATTGAGGGATTTGATTTCAGTGCCGAAATAACTTTTGCTGATGTTGATACTTCCGATAGAAGCTGGAGTATGGCAGCATACTTTTGATCAATGTCATCCAACAGAAGAGGTTCCTCCTCAATTAATAGCATATCTTTATTCCTTTTTCTTTGTCTCTTATTACTCAGTTCCACTAATACTTGTAAAGATACTTCAAATATATTTTGAACAAGATCACTGTCTGTCATTGCTTTAAATAAATGCAAAAAGTATAACAGTGCTTCATCATTTGGAAGGTTTGCATTAACTTGTACCGACTTTATAGCAATACCAGCATCATACTCTTCAACTAGAATACCTAATTCTTTGTTTTCACCAAATAAAAGCATTTTTAATGTCTTACATAAATCATCTTTGCTTAGTTTCTCTATACACTTTATCAAAATATCTCTTATTTTTATTTTCATGTCCTCATTTTTAGTACACTTGATCCCTATTAAGAAAAGCATGTACAAATTAGGAGTTAGAAGATCAACAGGCCAGTCTAATTTAGTTGTACAAACACAAGCATGTAGTAAATTTATCTTATGTTCAACTTCCTGTGGTGACAACAGCAGAGTACCAGGTAAGTTACATTGTGTGACTGAGTGATCAATAACGAAAGCCTGAAATACTTCCTTGACTAATAACTTCACAGAATCATTATGCGAAAATTTTCCATTTAAACTCAACACACATGCTACAGCTGTGGCTAAATAATGAGTGTTGGTCAAACACAATATTTGCTTCAGTTGTGAACTAATGTTATCAAGATAATCACTTTCAGAACTGTTCCCATGTTTAGTTGAGATGATTCTACAAATCATATCAATTTTCCTCCATTCAAAGCCTGTGTCAATGTCATAGCTTTCAATAAAACATCGGATCAAGCTCAGCAGTCCGCCCGGTACAAGTAATCTTTGACTCATCTCTTTAGCTATTGTTCTTTTCACAAAGTTAGGTGCCGCCGGATCTGTCACACTTTGCAGTACAAGGAGCTCCTTCATAAGGATTGGCTGAAAACAGGAGCCGACAACATGGTTGTAAACTTGTATATACTGTTGTCTATCTTTACTCAGTTTCTCATACAACTCTTGAGTCATTACAAAATTATTATAAGTGCCCAGCTTCTTCAGTGGAGCAAAGGACAATTGAATTAATGCTGCCAAATAATCAGACAGGTGTAGAGTTAAAATGATGTTTTTTAAAACTGGCACAGCAAAACATCTTATGAGGAAGTCAGTGCAGTGAACTAGCATTTCATATTTCTGCTCATCATTTAAGACAAATGATGGTAGTATAACAGCTGAGCCACATCTCTTAGATAAACTAATTCCCAGGCCAGGTATCAAGCAGGGTGACACACCCAAGGCTGTTACCAGTTGAAAACATGTTCTCAGCAGTTTCTGATTCTTCACACTGACAAGTACGGTATCATCATTTTTTATCACTGCAGCTACTTCGTCGATTGCATCAAATATTTTATGTAAAAATAATCTTAAAGAAACAAAGCTGTTTTCCTTTGTCACTAAATTAGGATCTTCACTTGTTACTATGTTTTTAAGTACCGATATAAAATTATTGTGACCTTCTGAAAAAAAAATTGTAACCATAATTATTGTCACACCTCTATCATCATGTATGCATTTCCTAGTATATAAATACGATTTGAATGATATTTTACAACATAGGAATAATTATAATAATGTATCATCCTAGAAAGGGTACCAAATGATTGCGACAACACAAAGTCGAACACATGAAATTGTATGTAGGTAAATAAGAGGTAACTTACCAGTATGCGTGAGTTTTTCTATTGTTTCGAAAAGAGAATTGATTTTCGCCATTTCCAAACACATAAAAATAAATAATATAACTATTAATCTACTAACCTAATCTAAACCAAAACAATAACAAATATGTCCAAAGGCTAACATTGTTTTTTTTAATAAGTTTACACTTGGGGCCATAGACATGTTCCTTGAAGGAAGGGTCCATGGAAGAAGATTATAATAGAATGATGTAAGAAGATTATTATAAACCCTAACTTGAGGGGGACCACAGACTTATAAACACTACTAAGAGGGGGACACGCTCCCACAAAGCTTTGTCCCTCCTCGGCATAGCCGAGGGCCTTAATGTGTTTGACGCATACTAAAACTTGAAATATTATTTTACTTGATACTGGCTAAATGCGAAAGCAATGGTCAATTATTCATGTCAACCAACCTGACAGTGACAGCTCTGTTAATGGCGGGTGGACACACAGCCAAGAAAATAAAGTAATAGAAAAGAACTCGTAAAAGAACACTGATTCTAGATAATTTGATACCTTACATTTTAAGAAAAAGAATTTCACAATGTTGATCAAAGTAAAGGTAAGGTTAGCAGAATTTGGCAAATCGGTAAAGTGGTGTATCATTTTGTACTGAAATAACCTTATTATTTTTACAGACGCTAACAGGAAAGGAGATTGAAATAGATATAGAGCCTACAGACAAAGTCGAAAGGATTAAAGAAAGAGTAGAAGAGAAAGAAGGCATTCCACCACAGCAACAACGACTCATATTTTCAGGGAAACAAATGTAGGTAACTAAAACTTACATATACCAACCCTTATGGGAATGACTGTTGTTAATCGTCTTTTAGGCCAGATGACTAAAATAATTAATTAATCGACCGCATACTGAATTATTACTGGTTGATAAATTGTCATTGCTTTGTCTGCAAATTTCACCGATGGGTGGGCATAATAAATAATAACCCTAATCTATAGGATTTACAACTAGGATGGATGTTGTTCATCCTGTTAGCGGAAGACTAGAAACATCATGTGAGAAGAATTACTTTCATGGTCCCACTGGATACAGTTTCATACCCTTCATTGTTAATGTAGACAGAGATAACTGTACTGGCCCAATGCAGACAATGGCAGGCTTCAAATTGAAAGAAGACAAGATTATTTTTTTTGATTAGGTTAGGAAGCCTTCACTGTTTAGCAAGTATTAATTGTTAAAATTTTATTATTTCCAGGAACGATGAGAAAACAGCCCAGGATTACAAAGTGCAGGGTGGTTCGGTGCTCCACTTGGTGTTAGCGCTGCGGGGAGGAGAGTGATCTGGCTTGTGATAGTTTTCAACTTATATTTATGATAAAACTAATTTTATTTTTCATTACTTGTATAAAGTGATTACAATGTACAATATCTTTCAATTTAGTTGTGAACACATCATTATGTTTGCAAGGATCAGTGTTCAACAACAAGGGCTTAGCCAGATGCAGGAGGGAGAGGTAGCATTTCATTTGATGTGCAAATTAATAACCGAACATCCATGTTTTTTCTTGCAAATGACATGTGTGTCTGACTGAATGCACTCTGCTACTTCAATATGATTGAACTATTTTGATAGGTATACTCATTGGCCCCTCAATGCATGGCAGCCTTCAAACAGTATTGAGAGCCTCATCAAGTTTTAAAAAGGGATCCTGAACAACCTTGAATTATTAACTACATATATGAAATATAAAAATGTTCAATCTATATAAATATCTACATAATTTTAATGTTGCTTATGCAAGAGTCGCAAAATACCTATGTAGAATTCTGCAATACCATGCACATAGCCATGTACATTACATACCATCAGAGAACTGCTTACGATAAAAATAAATAAGACATCATTTGAGCATATTTTATTACACCTATAACATTGTACATATAGTCCGAGTATATGTAGTTTATACACATTTGCGCTGAATGGAGTTTACATAAAAATAAAACATCTTTGGTACACCACATAAATCAACAACATCAATTTTTTTATAGTAACTTTAATTTTTCCTAATTTCAATTTACATTTATTTTACCACAAGCCTTTCATTTCATATTCCAACAAAATTGAGCGTCTACTCATAAAATAACTGTCGTGACGACAGTTTATATACAAAGCACGCAGAGTCGAGCAATGTCACAGCGCAGTGGATCGCAGTGGTCCTGGTAGTCCCGGGCGCGAGGCGTTCCGCCACCAATCAGGGCCCTTATTACGTTAACTACTTAAAACGCAATAGAAAAGCAAACGTTCGCGTTAGAGCGTTTGAAAGCTAATTTAAGCTGATTTGCTTTCAAACGCTCCTACGCGAGTGTTTGCTTTTCTATTGCGTTTTAAGTAGCTAACGTAATAAGGGCCCAGTGCTTTTGCGATTACCGTGCACCATAAGTCATTCATAGATAATATTACAATTTATTCTAATTTTCCAATTAGTTAATTTCGAGTACTAGGTATTCAGGTAATGATTTGTTGACTCGTTTACCTACCTCCACTATTAATTTATCGATGCCACTGCTTGCAGCTACGTACATACACCGTTACGTATTACATAAAATATTACACTTATATAAGGTTTAATAGATAGAATAGATCAAGGATGAATGACAAACTACTTTAGAATCATTTTGGTGGAATTTTAAAACTACGAATCTATATCAAAATGATTTAAATGACTTTGGGACGGAAACATTTCCTTTAAAACATCAACATTTTGATCTGCAAAAAATATGGCATTGTTTTTAGTAAATTTACATAATTTTTATTTTGTTTAAATTCGAGTACTTATGGAACTAGTAATAAAATTTTATTAGTAATTGTAGGGAACTTCCGAAAGTATTGGGTTTTCTGTTTTTTTAATTTACTATACATTGAGATAGGTAGTGCTAACAACATATAATTACATCAATGCTACTATACATTCATATCAGGCGATGAGCGTTCATTTTTGGCACAACTTTAATTACAACAATAAGGTATTTTTGTAGGTAGGTAGGTACATCAGTTTTTAATGACACTGTAACGTCGAAATTACCGCATAACTATGTATCAACACAATGTTAATCTTAAATTTCCAATAACGAATTAATGTTAAGACATTAATGGGGTACTGGAAATGTCGCAGGCAACTAGCTTAATTCGCCGTTCAATCAACAGCCTAGCCACTTTACTAAACAGCGCCGTTCAACTAGCGGCCTAAATGTTATTCAGCCGTATCGTCTGTTACAACATTTAATAAACTGGCTGTCTAATGCTTAGGCCACTGGTTGACATTTAAGTACTGCACAACTTTTTCAAAATACTACCCAAGCAGAGCGACCCGTATGGGTTTAGGTAAGGGTTATTTTTTATGACCCCACAGAAATCCCACTCGGCAAGTACTTAGGTTCGGTGGATCTAAACAATTTCGTAAAATACCTAAGTACCTAATAAAATTATTCCATCAAAGTTGTTTTTTGCCGACGCCATATTGATAGTTTGGTGAGTTTTGGCGCTAGGTGGCATAAAGTGGAACTAAATTGAAATGAACAAGCTAGGTAAGTAATTACACGGCTAGGCAAGTAATTAAACGTCATCGATCCAAGTCATTTGCCTAGCTGTTTGATCAAATGGCTGAATATCATTCAGGCCACTAGTTAAACGGCGCTGTTTAGTAAAGTGTCTAGGCTGTTAATTGAACGGCGAATTAAACTAGTTGGCTGCGACAGACACATAAGATTAACATTAACTGCCTTAAGGTAGGTACTGCCTAAATCCAGCTCCAGCCATCTTGGATTAACCACGACCTTATTCTGTCCGATTATTTTCAATCGCCACGCGCTTTTAGAATAATGTAGGTACAAGTATGTAAATAATTTGCAACCAAATTGTTACATAGATGCATGCGCTAAAATTGTGACGAATGTTTTATTAATGAAACAATCTTTTTGAAGAAAATATTAAATTGCACCACCCCACGCCATCTTAAAATAATAGAATAATTATAAGATAACATCCTAGACATTTAAATTAAACACGTCTCTGTTCTTAGATAAATCGATATAAGTAAGTAAACTAATTACATAGAGCAGAGCATTATCAAAATTTGCACTAGTTACGATTAAAAATTATTCCTGATGAATAACTAAAGGAGATCTTTTCTGCATTGCAGTTGATCCGCGCGAACTGTAAATAAAAGAAAATAATGTTTTATTACCAAAGAATTCAACTCAAAATTGTTTTTATTCATGTAAGCCAACAAAGCATTAATGAATAGTCAGAATCTACCACCGGTTAGGAATGCTGCTTCCACTGAGAAAATCCGGCAAGAAACTCAATGGTTACTCTTTTCAATGAATAAAAGATGGTGTACATTCTCAGGAACAACAACAGAATATGAGGCAGGCAACACCATTGTCACTAAATAAGTAATAGTAAATGTATACTCAGCGCTAAAATAAGGCTAATTGATGCTTTAAGCATTCCAGGCCTGTGATTTCGGTGCCCCCAGGACGAGATGCCGTAGGCAGGTGCTCAATTTACCTACATATTGGCTAATTCCTAGCCTAGCCTAATAGGTGCCTAGGAAAGTGTAGGTACGGGTATGAATTTACCTACGAGCCCAAGGCCCTTATTAATAAATCGATCTCAAGTCTGAGAACAGTCTTGATAACGCTTTTGTTTTGACGTGTAATTACTTGTATGACATAAGAATGAAATGTCCAAGATCCGTAGTTACCTGGGCAGCTCAACCGTCTGAGAGCGCGGGCGTGACCCAGCCGTACTTGTCGTGCGTCTTGACGACGGAGCGGAAGGCCTCCTCGGCGCGGCGGCGCGAGAACTCCGCGGCGGGGCGCGGCGGCGCGCGCGGCACGCGCCCCTGCCCCTTCACCACGGACGCCGCGAACTGCATCACCACCGCCTCCACCGTGTACGCCGACGCCCAGCCGCGCGGCGTCAGCAGCTCCATGCATATTGCACCACCTGATCCAACAGTCAAATCAACCTTGCAGAACTGACTTCTTACTTAGAGGCCATCCATAAATTACGTCACACGAATTTCATGATTTTTTGACCCCTCCCCCGTCCTTATCACAGCTGGTCACATTTGTGAGACCCCCCTACCTAGTGTGATGTCACATATTTTGCAATTTGTCATTTAGAAATTAAAACAGCAGTTCCCAAATTATTTTTTGACTCCTCCCCACCCCTTGTCACACTTCGTCGACCCCCTTCCCCCTTAACGTGTGACGGAATTTATGGATATTGGCCCCTTAAGTGGTGTGGGATGGCTGGCACCCCACAAGGAAGACGGATGACACACGTAGGTATATACTGACTGTAGTCGGTGCATGCGAGTGGGCGAGTGGCGGAGAGCCGTGATCTTATCCCATCGACGCCTAGCAGTAAAAGTCCCGTCGATTTTATTTCCGTATTAATCTATACAAATAAATAAAATTGGAGTGTCTGTTTGTAATATCAAAATAACACCCTTTCACTAAATGCATATGAAAGTACATACGATACCTATAGCAAAAACGCGATTTAAATTTTTTTTGTCTGTCTGTCTGTCTGTGTGTTTGTTCCGGGTAATCTCCGAAACGGGTGGACCGATTTTGACGGGACTTTCACTGGTAGATAGCTGATGTTATAATCAGTAATTTAGGATACGTTTATTTGAGAAAAACAAAATTTAAAAAAATGCAAAAATGGTCCTGTCGTGCGGGCTCAGAACGCGGGATCGGGTTTTTTTGTTAAGTTAAATTCCACGCGGACAAAGTTGCGGGCTCAGCTAGTGGTTTATAAGATTGATAATCTAGTAAGGCGCCTTATAATTTCTTAACCCACTATCTAGTCGTGGCTTCGGAGTACCTAGGACAATACAGAGACTAAGAGGATCAAGTGATGGATCTTTATAGAATTAACGAGATTTAGTATCAATACGTCCGCAAATAGTTGGTATCGAGCTATAACTGACCCTCCATAACGAATCCCTTCTCTATCCTGGGCTCGATGACGCGCATGAAGGGCGGCGCGAAGGGGAAGTTCTCCGGGAACACGAGGTGCAGCAGGATGTGCGGCACGTGCAGCTCGCGCAGGTCGCCCGCCAGCTCGCTCTCCGGGTCGATCTGGTGCAGCCGGACGTGCCACTCGAACAAATTGTCGTTCACCAACTCCACCTGCGGACGGTGAAGCGATTCAAATGGTACATTCATTTTGTAAGTACTTTGTACTTTACTTTGGGTATAAATATGGAAGATTTTAATAATCTTGATTTAGATTATTTCTGATGAATAGGACTTGAATAAACCAATATTTAATCAATATCGCAAGTTATTTAATAGAATTCGTAGCTCTGTTGTGCAATACTTACATAGATATCATTTTGTTTTCTGGTGCAATATGTGCAATGGTTGGTAGGTTAAAATAAACCTACCTACTATTAATAGGTAGGTAACTACCTACTACTACAGAACAAAATTGGATAAGTACTTAATTAAATCTATAGGGATAACCGTACCTACATGGTACGGTTATCATAGGTTAGTACCCCCATTCATATGCTAAGTGTTCCAGAATGTAAACATAATGGTTGAGGAACTTCTTTTGGTATACATACCTATACCTACCTACTGTTTATACCTATTCACTTCACAATACGAAACCGTGAAATGGAGTTTCACAACATTTACATAACGCGATAACGGTGGGAAGAAATGTTTATTTTATTGGTCGGAAAAGTGTTGAGTACACATAACCTACTTACCTATATCGCTATTATTCTTAGGACATAAACTAGAATATCCTAACTAGGTACCTAAATATTAATGTAAAGTGGCCCTGCTATGTATAGATTAATCTTCATCGTGCTGACAGTTTCTAGACTCAATAAGCAGGTTGTTACGTAGCTAATCGTACCTAGGTACTAGCGAGTAGATACCGACAATTTCAGAATGCCTAAGCATTCTGACATGTTTTACACGACTGTACCTACCTACCTATTTGTAACTGAAAATACTTAGCAGAAACGTTTCTGAATATTAATTTCACGTAGATAATGGAAAATGTGTTTCTAAATTAGAAAAAATATCACATATCTTTTGGTACAGGTTTTTTTTTCAAAACTTGACTTTGTAATTCTAAAACTATAAGCTTTGGAGGAAATTTGAAAACAAAAGGTGTTATAGGGATACAGCTGTTGACAGACTTCATAAGTCTACAAAACCTTCAGTACTTCAACTGTCGCACAAAGCCGATAGTTTAAGATTTACAAAGTTAAGTTGCAAAAAAATAGTAAGTATACCCTTTCTGTTTCACCTAGTAGGTTTCCTAGGTGTAAAATCTAGTTGCGGATCATACCGTGAACACGGGGTCAGTCCGGCTGTTCTGTAACCGCTGGATTTCCTTGAGTTCCTTCATGAGCCTGCGCGTGCGCACGGCGGCTGCGCGCTCGCGCACTTCGCTGGCGCCTCCCGCCTTCTTCTTCACGAGGGCTGTGGCCGCAGGGCTTGCTGGCAGACTCGCGGCTGTCGCCTCCGCCGGACTCACTCCGTCTCTGTGTGATATTGCATTTTGTGTTTTGTTACTTGAGTGGTACGAGCGTAGGCCGCTCGGCTCTCTGCACATGGTGGTTGCGGGTTCGATTCCCCCCGGGATAAATTTCGGAAATGGCCTTTTCGTAATTTGCCCAGGTCTGGGTGTCACTGGGATCGCTTCCAGTCCATTTTACGGTATCTACCCATAGTACAAGCGTTGCTTAGTTTGGGACCATACAGTTTGGTGACAGTCTGGCGATATTTATTATTATTATTATTTATTCGATTACCATAATATGTGCTTATTATAATCCCTATCTACATTACTACACCATATAAAGGTAAACCGATATACCTACCTATATGTATAACATATATTTGGAATTTCTGTTTTTTTTAAATTGAAACCCCAAGTGGCTGGAATTTAATTTTGTTACCTACCTACTCCGATATCTCGATCAATACGCAACAATTTGTACAATGTCTTTGGTTTATTTATATCATTGACCCACATACTCGTACCCCTGTATATGTACACGATGCGCAATGGTCCTCAGCATTCTATTCACTGATAGACAAGCGATCTCTAAGGACGCATAAGTATTATCACAAAACCTAATTACTTAGTGATATGTAGAGTTTAATTTAGTAATTAATATTAAAGTGTTATTAAACATATTTATCATTGTACTTACTAGATAGTTATTTATCACAGATTTAACGACACCAAGTCTTTGTACATGGGACTTTGCTCGCCAAAGAATATTTGATTGTAACTGTCAACCCATTAAAAACAGACTGTTGAAAAAACTCGGGGGTATGAGGACTTTCAAAACGCTACACAGCAAACTCCTATGCATATGTTCGCAATGTATTCGCTGGTTTGTCGACTTTGTTATCTAGAAAATAAATAGCACTTAAGCCTACCCACCTAAGGAAGTAAAAAAAATCGTCATCTCCAAGACGAATATGAGATAAAGGTGTAGGTACCTACCTACTGTGTACCTGCCTGTTCGCAGTTGCATGCAAAACTGAGGTGGAAATGGTAACAACAGCTAATTTTGGATAAGTACGTAAATTATATTGTAAGTGAGCATAAATCCACGCAGCCTTGCTTGAGTAATGTGGAAGCGTACAGTTGGATCGTTGTTGACAACCGAAATTTATTTTGTACGGAAACGACTCAAAATTGGCTTTTTAATGTGCGACATTAAAATGTTGAAAATGTTTACAGCAAGTAGGTATTTTAAAATTAGCTTTTGCCTGTTGCTTCGCTAGCGTATTTCCTGATTGTCGACAACAGCACCACCAACCGGGTCCAACTATACTTAGCTTACAACCATAACAGGTGACCCCGTAAAGACAAAACAAAAAATCATCAACATCGGTTTAGCCGTTTAGGCGGAAAAGCATTACGAACACACGCACACCAGAATTTTATAACTTTCGTTCTATGGGAAATTGGACAACAAAAGACAAGAAATATGTAATAGAATTACAATCATTAGGTATGCATATTTGTACATGATTAAAATATGACTTATAACGATCCATAAAAGCTTTGTTTACGAATCAAATTAATTTAACGACCTTAATCACGCATTCGAGGAACACTCGCGCTCAAAGGCCTTTATGTTTAATCTTATTACAACAAAGAACTCGGGAATCGTGCAAATTTAATTCAACCAATGCCCTAGTTTGGTTTATGTGTGTGATAAACAGGTAAAGCATTCTCAGAGCGAAGCCGTCCTCGTGTGGAATGCAGTCCGTCTGCAGATCTTACTGGCTCAGTGGTCAGGGGCGTGCGGAGAGACGACATGTTCTAGTGGACCGATACCCTGTGGGCTGACAATGATAATAAATGTAAGCTTATCGCTTAGCTTATTAAATTTGTAGCAAGGACAGTTTTTACATGATTTTAGTAATAACCAGCTGGCCCGACAGACGTTGTCCTGTCTTAACTTTAAATATTAAATTCGAATTGTTCCGCTCAACTTTCTTAAATTTTTCTTTCTTAAGAACCTTCTCCTATCAATAATAAACACAACAAAAAAAGAATTAGCGACATAGTTCAATCCGTTCACACGTGATGCGATGACCAAGGCAAGGAAATAGAGATTCTGAGATATGTAATTGTTTTCTGAATGAAAAATAATTCAGTTCAATTGTGGCTCAGCTTCAATGGTCGCCAAACAAAATAATAAATAATTATGAGGTAGGTATTCATTTTCAGTACATTGCATCGTAGGTACACATAGTATCTAAAAGTGTTGCCTAGTTTGGGACCAAACATAATAATAATACTTATACAGTTTGTGTGTTAGTGTGACGATATTTATTTATTATTTATTTTATGCATGCTTGCGCATTGCATGTGGTGTGTCTAATTATGTAAACAAAGTTCATTACTAATAGAACAGGATACAATTAGATTGTTGCATTTGTAAAGATGTAAGTAATGTCACCACACCTGGCTAAACGGAATGATGACACATCCAAGTTATTCCGGATACACATTTAGATCTACCTATTTGTAGTCCCTTTCTTGGTATTTACCTACTAGTTTACTCATTAGACAAACGCTATTAACAACTCGTACATAACCCAATTACCGGCTTGCCAAAAAGGTTACCCGCTTCATCATACATGTCCTAGTCAATCGTGTTTTCAACGGAACCTACAAAAGTGAAACAACAAGACAGCGAATGATTTATTTCGGAACTAGGACAAACGCATACCATTGTTGATTTGATTAATCGGTGCGGTTTACATTAACTGTTTTATAGGAGTGTGAACATGTCGATGTAAATAATCTGTACAACACTCGAGTTTTGGATTGTATCCAATGCGAAATAGCCGGTGTTCCCGCCCGGTCATTGACTTTCAGAAGATTTATGCAAAGTACAGCAGATTACGCAAACAACTCCCATTGCAGTAAAGCGATAATGTAAATAAGTACTTAGTTAATGATACTTACATAATGCATCAATAAGTTGACAGCTATAAGCAGCACTATAAATAGTTAATGCACAATCTGTTCACGTCGAGTTAAAGTGCGTAGGTAATTTGATTTACGACACTTGAAGACGTGTGGCCATCGTTATTGCACCTAATATTAATTTACTCTTCTTTTACAAGGACTTAAGGTGAATACGGAGGCTTCGCTTCACCATATTTCTATGAAGTCACACAAGATACAAAAGATACCTACACAAAGAGAAAAACAAAAGGTGTAATAGGAATACAGCTGTTTACGGATTTCACAAGTCTACAAAACCTTTAGTACTTCAACTGTCCCACAAAGCCGATACTTTTACACTTACGATGTAAAGTTGCAAAAAAAATAGTATACCCATTTTGTTTCACCTAGTATAGGTACAATGGATTTCCTCTCTTCTCTATGAATTATTGTGAGCGTAATTAAATAATGATTTCAGCCCAGAATCTCTCTACAAAAAGGCTTAACCGAATTGAGTACCACAAATCGATATTTGGGGTAATAGTGAAATATGAAGTAAATTTAAAATGTTGACCACGGAAAATATCACTGTAAATTGTTGTATACTAAAAGTAAGAGTCAGTCATTCGGGATGAATACGGGATTCCCGGCTAGTGATGAGTATGGTAGGTAAATTAACAAACTGATTTTAAAGACTAAACAATCCAAAGTTAGGTAATATGAGTAACAGGAAAAACCTATCTCACACTCAAAAGTATTGGCCCAAAATGAGCCGGATTCCTCGTATTTCGATGAAGTGATGAGTGAACACAAAAACGTAATGAACGTATTCAACTCACGGCTGCGCATATAAATCGAATATTATTCAATAACTACTGATATAGGTGACTGCAACCACAGGACAGATAATAATCGTACGACCTACTGCGCTTTATAACTAAGTACAATATTCTGTATCAAGTGGTACAGGGCCACAGCAACTAATACACAAATTGGAAATCATCATTACATAATATAAAACAAAGTCGCTTCCCGCTGTCTGTATGTCCCTATGTATGCTTAAATCTTTAAAACTACGCAACGGATTTCGATGGATCTTTTTTAATAAATAGAGTGATTCAAGAGGAAGTTTATATGTATAATACATGCATAATATAGTACAGAAACACTGATAATTTATTGCACTCGTGCGAAGCCGGGGCGGGTCGCTAGTTAGTCAATAGGACGTTCCGTGGATGAGCGTTTTGGTATTACGAATGCTCGTATACCACAGTCATGGGTTTATACCTTGTAAATATTTAGTACATATTTAAATAGGTACGAAGGGATTGATGAATAACTTATTCATGTTATATTACATGTTCACTTATCGACCCAGGTAAGTTTACACTGTGCTGTATAATTAGTCTCGCGTATAGAGAAGGTTAACTATAGCAAATTAACCTCGCAAGGCAAACTTTATGGTCTGTTAATGATAACCACATTCCAATTTAAATTGTATTATAATTAAAACCATAGGGTAATCTTCAAGAGATTAAACGTGGGCTATGTTTAGAAATGAAAGTGACATCTCTCAGTGTTGTCTCTCTTGTTTGACTAGTTCACTTAGGGAGGTAAGCAGACGGAGGGAAAAGTTACTAAGCACTTATAGGTAGTTATTACAGTTTATAAAGAAAAGAAAATGGTTTTGGGAATCCAAATAAAATATTTTTAGGATTGCTTGAAGTTAAAGGTAAAACTACCTACTTTAATTTAACTCTTCTAAAAAAATTTGTGTCGACTTTCTTATAAACTTATGAAAGCGTTAATAAGCAACCTTCACGGCGTTGATGTATTCTATTCTTCTTCTTCCACTCCACAATGTTCCATGATTTGCTACTTACTTAGTTTAGTTGCAATGGAATGGCATCATCATAAACCAAGCACAAAGTGCTCGTCTACTACCTCAATGTGAAATTTCTTGTAGGTACAAAGCATTTGGATAATAGCCAAGAAGAAGGCCAGATACCTAACATCGGAATGTAGAGAGCTGACAAACATAAATTACCAACCTACTATGAATTATTGAAACCTACAAAGCCGACCCTGGTCATTAAGCAACCGACCAAACACGTATCCTCCGACATTTATAGATCTTAGAACATAACATTGCTATAAACTCTTCCGCGGCATGGTTACCTAATTAAGTCATCGCTTAATTATGTTGACCTACACGTCTATCTCATCCGTGATCTAATCAGATGACACGCGGCTAATGGATCACTAATGTGTTGACTCTATCATCATTGTTTATTAACAGTGCGTCATAGACAATAGCTTTGCGAACAGATGTTTGCGTGTAGCATTTTGCACGGAGCGGCTTTGTTGCAATATAACATTGATACATTAGTGACGTCGATAGCCGGTGCAGCATTCTCGTGGTGCCCATGAGACTCGCCTGTAAACAATGCCTTTGTTCGTCTGGCACAGGAGACGAGATATGACGTAGCATCGGTTTCGTGCTTCCACGATGCAAACACTAATGATCTATTGTTACTCGAAAGGGACTGAAAAGTAACTTGGCTATCGAGGTGTTACAGTGAGCTGTACAGTTTTTGTAGTAATTATAACTTGTACATAAGTTAATGCACTGACGTTTTTTGTAGTTATAATGCAAATTCGAAATTGTAATAATAAAGTACGTATTTATGGTACTTCCAATAAAAATTGATACGAAATATCTATCAAAACCTTTATCAAAAAACGAAGCTGCAGTTTTCCATATAGATTTTACTTTGTAAAGAACAGGCTTAATTAAATTTAAATTTAAGTGTAGGCACTTACTCGTTCTGCAAGCCAAGAGCATACTCAAGTAATATTGTGACCTTCGCCTTTGTACCTTTCAAATATTTAACGAATAAGTGAAGCGAATAAGAGTATGCGGCATTGAAGTGCGTTATATTTGTTTTATCATTTGATCGTCACTCAGCGATGTGGATATACATTTCTGAGTGTTGGCCTTAGTTGAAATGTGTTACTAAAGGTTTGCGTGTCCGTAATAAAAGCCTTGGCATTAAAAAAAAGGGTAATAATTCATTAACGCGCACCTTATATAGGTTTTGTTGTTGGTTCCTGCGTCGATGCTCATCTTCATTATAGTATTGACTGGGCATCATGTCAAGGTTAATATCAGAATGTCTTGCAAAGCTTGCAATATTCTAAAGGCCGTTAGAGCATCTCGAACCCAACAAAATCATTTTATGCGCTTATAACTCGTTTACGTTATCTTAAATGATAGGAAGATACGCTTATAAATTAATGTGAGGTACCAAATAATAGGCACATTGATGGATTGCATATAGGTATGGGTTTAACTGTTTTTTTCAGATGAGGTTGGAGAGAAAGGTTAATAGTGACCTGCCTAAAAGTGAACAATATTTCATTTTCCTGATTTATATTTATTGAATAAATGTCAGTTTGTACGTTGTATGCATTGAATGAGCCGACTACGTGACCGCCCGTCACTCTCGTGTTATCAAACATCCACCTCCTGATGTTACAACAGCTTGCAACGTCCGTTACCATCATTGTTATATTGACTCACTCGCGCATTCTGGTTTGTTTATAAATTTCTTCAATTCCACGGAGTGGACTAGAATGTGCGATTTTTTTATAAGTTAATGTACGTACCTGTGTCGACGCAGCAGCCCTCGCCTGGCTGGCGAACCGCTGGGCCCGGCGCCCTCGTTGTCTAGCTTCTCTGGAGACCGAAACAGCTTTCGGATCGCGGCTGCTACCTTCTCCTTTGACCGGGACGACATGATGCACTAATGTATTTATCACTTTCTATACACGAATTGATTATCAACTTTCACATAGGCGGTTTGTTTACATCCGAACGTCTGTTGCACGTCTACGCGTCATGTCAAAGATAAGTCGCGAAAACGTCGAAATATTCGAATATGGAATGGTGTGGCGGTGCGACCAGTCAAGTATTTCAGTATTTTGCATGTGTTACATCACTGCGCGTTTCGCACGAGGGTGTGCGTCGTGCAGTAGCACACGTGCGACTACGGCGCGGGAGCAATGAAAACGAAACTTGGCACGCTGGAGGAGGTCGGCTATCGCACCTCGGTGGATGCGTAGTGGAGCGAGCGCAAGTGTGTCACAGTGTGTCGGCGCATGTCATGCACGACCGCCGGCCGACTCTGCGCACTTGGAGTGAACGAACTTGCGCCTGCGCCGCCGCCGGGGACTCAACTTCCACGAGTTCGCTGATCCAGTAGCCCCACCTTCAATTCTCCAAAAGCTCGTCACCGCTTTGGCACGCCTTGAACTGCAAAATAATAAAGATCAATTGACTTGTATGTTTTATTTCCCTTGATAGTACCTACCTATTTTTATTTAGAAGCCAACTTATATAGGATAAACTTATATAAAATAGTCAACAGTATTGAAATAATTCGCAGTTGTTATTCGATAAAGTAAAAGCTATTGGGTTAACTACGCGAAACAATTAATTTCCTCGGTGTAACGACCCGTCCAACTAACTGTCCCTCCTTCTAATAACGAACTCTCCATACAAACAATACTATAGTCACGAGATGATGTTTTTATTCGGACGTTAGAAAATGATTTCATCCTTTTGCATGGTCAGCCGTAGGGCAAAGTAATTTATGGCTCTCGGTTGATTAATTTCATGCTTATTATTAGTTAGGTGCCTGCATCTACGTAATTACCTACGTAGTACTATGCAACAAATCCAGATTTACGTAATAGGTATAGTGGTGGTAACATGAAACACTTTGTAGTTAGCTAGCTGCTTCATAGTTACATGGTACCTACGTCATGATAAGCCTTACCTATCTAGGTAATTAAATGGCTATAATAAATAAAACAATGATCTTTAAACGTGCAATCATGCAATACTTATATTCCCACATATCATTAACAACTTCTGGTTTCCTCATTATTATTTTTATTACTTGACATTATACTGAATACTCGTATGTATTTAATCGTTTAATCAAAATGATCATCCCTAGCGACCCTAGCCCACAAATTCAGTTCATATTGTTTATTACATTGGCTCTGGTTTGGATGGAACTCGTATTTATTCTCTCCGATGTCCCGCCCGGGTGTCCTTGGCTTGTCCTTCTCATTGGCGAGGGCGTCCAATAAATGGAGCCTACGTACTTATTGGCAACTTGCCCGCTATGATTGGGTCCTTTGGGAGTCGGGGCTAAAAGGCTCCATTGTGGAGTAACCTCCAAAATACATAAAACTGATTGATTAATACGATACCTATTACTTAATAAATGTCGATCTCTCAGTATTTAAATTAGATGATGATAGGGGTCTAAATAATATTTAATAAGTAGGCACCTACCTACCTACTAGGTACTCTATACACGGATTTAATAAACTTCCGGAGAAACAACAAAAAATCACAATCAATTATTAATCAAGACTCTTGCTTTGTCTAAAACATAGCTAGGAAATACAATATGTAGGTACTTGCCTAGATAACAAAGCTCATACAAATGGTTTCTGTTTACAACGTTTCAAATTTAAAAATATTTGAATCATTGAACACTTGTCTCAATATTACTGACTACCGTACGTTATCTAACCAATTCATCTCAAAAGCGATTGAAATAATTTATTCATTTATGAATTCCGTTATTATTACACAAGCGGTAGCATAATGATCTAGTGTTATTTTAACACTAGCTGAGCCCGCGACTTCGTCCGCGTGGAATTTAACTTAACAAAAAAGCCCGCTCCCGCGTTCTGAGCCCGCGCGACAGGACACATTTTTAAAAAAATTGTTTTTCTAAAATATAAGTATCCTAAGTTACTGCTTATAACACCAGCTATCTACCAGTGAAAGTCCCGTCAAAATCGGTCCACCCGTTTCGGAGATAGGTACTCTTTGATTTCATGTGTTAATATTTTTTTACGCGGAACCCTAATTGTTTTTTCAAAATTAAAGTAGCCTAAGTTACTCCTTCTATCATCAGCTATCTGCCAGTGAAAGTCCCGTCAAAATCGGTCCAGCCGTTTCGGAGATTAAACGGAACAAACACACAGACAGACAGACAGACAAAAAAATTAAAATCGCGTTTTTGCTATAGGTGTCGTATGTACTTTGATATGCACTTAGTGAAAAGGTGTTATTTTGATATTACAAACAGACACTCCAATTTTATTTATTTGTATAGATAACAACATAATGTAACACATCCTATTTGTTGCACAAGCTTACATAATAAGTTTGTTTATTTATGAGTTAAATTAAATTAAGTAGATACCGTAAGTAAAAGTAAAGGGGTCTTGTAACCAGCCGACCTTCCAGTCTATATTAGTAAAAGAAGGCGAGGAGGCCTAAGCAACCCTCGCTAATGAATCTCAATAAATTCGTTTGATCACGCGCGTTCCCAAGTATACAGCCCCTCAAATTTTATTTTTATTTGCCTCAGCATTGGAGACATTGGTTTTACCATCTGGCTATACGGCTTTTCCAATTACATAATCCGGACATGACTGTATCGTCGATATGAGAATTTCTTCGTAATAAAAATGAATCGATGAATGTGGAATTTCGCAGAAATGGTTTCATCACGAGTAAGTTCTTAATACCTACCTAGTTCCTGGAAAATTTCCTAATTTATTTTGTCAATACCTATCTTCAGAGATCCTTTAATGTTTCCCCTTGATCGAGCTTTTAAAGTTACAACGTCGGATGCAATTTTTATATTTGGAGTTACGCCAATTTATGCTTGTAGATAACTCGTGACGTAATAAATAGGGCTCAAGTAACAAAGAAGTAAATATTGCCATCAATTTTGATCAATAGAGCGTAACGTGCAATTATTGGGAGGGAATTCATAACGAGTACACAGATAACACAGTAGCGTAGAGATTGCGTGGGTTGTGAGGGGCTTGTGAGGGCTGAGGGCGCGGGATGAATCGAGGAGTAGGCGAGGGCTGGTCCACCCCGCATGACGTCATAACTAACGACGCGCTATAACATTGCTCAAATAAATTCACACTCAAATAGTATACTTATCTAAAATCTTGCAATTAATTAGTTAAGCGCAAAAGTGGTTCGGTAAAACATTTTTGGTGGTAACCAGAATTCTTTGTTCTCGAAAGTTGCAAAACATTTTTACCGACGCGACACACATTAGGTATATTACCCCGATTCTCGCGGGAGACTTTCACTTTTCGGGATGATGTTTAGTAGGTACCTATTATGCGGAGTCCCGGCCAAATAACCAGCCAATTCTTACTAGATTATTACTTTTACTTATACCTAATAGATTGTTATGATGTGTTCAGTTATCATAAGCTCATTTTGGTTGTACCTACACCTATTGTGCCTATCGAAGGCTGTAGTGTAATGTACCTACTTACCCACTATAATTTCAAGAATATTAATATTTGGTAAGATTGTAAGTAGGTAGGTACATAAGTAGTTAAGAACTTACATGTCCTTTAGATATGATTAGTACCTATAGCTTGGCGTAAAGCTGTTTTATATCGTACAACGATGCGGATTTTTACGCTTTCGTGAGTTGAGTTAGTGACCAGTAGGGGGTATTTACGATGTACGAAACAATCTACGTGATGCGGGTGCAAAATAAAATTTACGGCGGTCTCGAGACGACGCGCGACGGCGACGCGAGACACGCGGCTCACAACGGAGCTCGAGCTTTACTCAAAGCTCTTGGTTGTTCTGTTATAAGATAGCGCAGCACGACTTACTTAGGAACTTATTTCCTTGCGAATAAAATGAGTCCCCTAGCGCATGGAACTTTTGTTTTGTAGATACCTATATTTGCGCGATGTTTTCCACCATCGTCCATGTCTGATATTGTCGCTTTTACATTTAAGCGCCTACCTATAAAGAGATACGAAAAAATAGGTCTACTATTTGTTAGTATAGCTGGGTATAGTTCATTAGGGACTAGGGAGATAGTTACCCTGAAGTATGTAAAAACTTAGCACTTTGAAAGATAATTTGGCAAGACACTTGGAATTGGGCACTTGGGCATTGCTGCCATAGCAACAATGGGAAACCCAAATGAAAAGTGAAGTTAAGTTACATAATAAGAACTTACCTACTTACTTAGGTATAACTTTATGTAAGTAAGTACCTACTTACTTACAATACCTAACGTACTTACATAAAATAGCATTCAAAATTATTATGTATCCACTATCCATTTCTTACGATTTTCATTATTACTTAATAGATTTTTTATATGTCTAAGTAGGTACTCTAGTCCAGTAAGTAATCGGCCACCCATGTAAAAACACGTATGGCCTCACATAGGTAAGATGTATTACGGCATAGTATATCACCCGAAAAAACGAAACTATGGGTCATAAACGACGATTGGGAATGTGAAAAACATCGAATGCGTCAGAAAATCCTGCTGAAATGTGGTCAGGCATAAATGGCTGGAGGGGACGGGTCAGCGCGTGGTGATATGAGCCCCCGGCGGCGGCGTAGCGCAGGCAGAGGCCATCGTGCCACCCTCCACACACCCCCGCCTGCCGCCCGACGTCGTTAACATCGCCCCATATTGCAGACAGTGTGAAAACGTTCTGTGTTTATGTGCTTATACTTGTCATCGCGTATCTACATTTGCATATTAATTGAGTTCTTGAACAAACAATTTACCAAACAGTCAAATAAACATGATATAGGTAGTAACGAATACCTAACTAATTTACTTTAAGACATTTAATTAGTACTTTACATTAAGACATTTTATTAAAGTGATTAGCGTTATGCAGTGGCGGATTTACCAGCAGACTGAGTAGGCTGGAGCCTAGGGCGGCAGATTATTGGGGCTTTTCGCCGATTATGCACCTACACACGCGCCAGTTGCATGCCGCCGCAGGCAGCGGCATGTGTTGCTGGACCCCCCCGACCCACTCACCGCTCTCCTAGACTCAGATGTCGAGGAGAACGACACAAGCACACTCCACACCAGACACCGACCTCGCCGGCGAGGTCGACGAACCCCCGCTTCCGCTAGAAGGTGCGTCTACTTACCGAGACGCACCTCGGCACCCGACAAGCCCGCTGAGTTTCTTGCCGGATCTTCTCAGTCGAGGTCGCGTTCCGATCCGGTGGTAGATTTACCCTCGCCACCTCTCCTGGCAGCGGCCCAAGCCGAGGTCGTGTCCCTTGTGGCGCCCTTGAGCTGCCCCTCTGGCTGGAGCGCACTTGCGCTCGCCCTCTGTCCGGGTGAAGTTGTTATGGCCACTCTAGCCAACAACATATAGTCAAATAAAAAAAAAAAAAATTATTGGGGCGGCAAATTTGGGGACCGGTTTTTTTTACTTTTTGCTAGCTCATAGTAATCAAGCGCAATAAAGATTAATTATTCATGTTTACCGAATGTATATTATTGTGTAAGTAGCATTCATTACCCCGCCTTTATTAATCGTAAGTACATGATTGAGCTTTGATTAGTTCAAAAATAAACCCAAAAAATATTTAACGTGCCTTTTCAACGAAATTTTTGATGTACTTACAAATAATCTTGGGGATGACAATTGTAGAGGCAAGGGCGGCAAAAACTTTACAGCTTATATCTTGGAAATTTGTAAATCCGCCTCTGGCGTTATGTACCTACAAATTAAGTACAGTTTCTTCAAGAAGCTGGATTAGCATAACAACTTGCTTAAAAAAACAGGACACCGAATTCCAATTTTCTAAAATGATTTTGTGTTTTTCAATCTATAGGTAATTTGGCTCCAGGGCCCTAACCACGCTAGCTACTCAAATCGTAATAGAAAGGCAAAAGCTAGCGATTGCGTTTCAAACGCTCCGCTTTTGACGTTTTGCTGACACCATACCATATCAATGGTGTCAGCAAACGTCAAAAGCGGAGCGTTTTAAAGGCAATCGCTTGCATTTGCCTTTCTATTACGATTTGAGTAGCTAGCGTGGTTAGGGCCCAGGTGTATCGCCCCGATGTCGTTATTACGTAGGTACCTATTCGCCGACATTCAGCTTCATAGCATGAAATTACAAATGGAATATTGATCGTGTTTTCCATACGAAGATATGGATACCTTGAAGGTACCTTATGTTAGGACGTAGCGTTGGGTAGGTAAGTACCTACCTTGGTACTACCTACAGACAAATGGTCATAAATAAGTCTATGATAATACCTGCTTATATGAAATCTGCTGCGTGGGCTACCTCCCTACGAGGTAAGCGGATTGAGAAGACAATCCTCTATTTTACTGTGCTGATAGGTACTTACCTACCTATCAGCACACACGTATGTATGATGGCTTGGTCGATGACGGACTTAATGTATGGTGTAGTTCAATAAACATAATGCATAGGAACTCAGAAAAAGAAAACCCATCAAATATTTTAGATAGGTACCCAATTGCCTATCCCTTTTAAAACTATGTTTTTCATTAAACGTTTTGTAATTTCAGCAAATCTTCCATACAAATAAATAAAATTGGAGTGTCTGTTTGTAACATCAAAATAACACCTTTTCACTAAATGCATATGAAAGTACATACGACACCTATAGCAAAAACGCGATTTAAAAAAATTTTGTCTGTCTGTGTGTTTGTTCCGGGTAATCTACGAAACGGCTGGACCGATTTTGACGGGACTTTCACTGGAAGATAGCTGATGTTATAAGGAGTAACTTAGGCTACTTTTATTTTAGAAAAACAAAATTTTAAAAATGGGTCCTGTCGCGCGGGCTCAGAACGCGGGAGCGGGCTTTTTTGTTAAGTTAAATTTCACGCGGACGAAGTCGCGGGCTCAGCTAGTGAGTAATAAATACAAGGCATTATGTAAGTACTTACGTATTATATTTTCTGTACATTACACACATGTATAATTACAATAATTACATGCTCAGATATCTACTTTTTAAGTATTTAATGGTTTTATTCTGGCTTTAAACCTTCTTTTGTAGAGCAGCAGCTGCTCTTTACTTACAGACATTTATGTAAGTACCTAGATAGGTACCTACTTAACTATTCGTTTGTAGCCTTTAATAATAAATGTTCTGATACAACTGTGTTAAGGTACTTATCGAATAAGGTCCGGTTGCTCGTACAATACAGTAAAGTAATAGTTAAAACTTAACTATTGTTAATTTTGACCTTGGTAAAAAATGTTACATCGGTTATCTTCGTATTCAGTTGCCCAAAGATAATTTTCGCGGCGGTTAAATTAGACGAGGGTTAAAAGAGTTGTCAGTGCAATTCCATTTTGATTCCCTTAATTTTTGATAGGGAACTTTTCTTTCGGCTGCCAACACTGTATTAGCTGTCATATTGGCATTGTTTGTTCTGACTTGTGACCACAGAGTACTTTTGTTTGTGACGTTTGGGTGCAAAGAGTATTATAATATAGAGGTTTGGGTGATTCGGTAAATTAAAAATCGTTGTGGGGCTTTTAAATTAATAAAGTATTTATGTGTGTTTAATTTTCGTAATACAGAGAGACATCCCTCAGCGTTCTATTCAGCTTCTATTTTTATGTTATTTTGTCTGTATATGTCTACAGCGTCATAATTTTTCTAATATCTATGTGAATGGGAAATTTATATGGAGCAGATACATGTACCTATAATTTAAGTTCTTATTTTATGTTCTTTTTTACTTTTGTTCCTTTATTTATTTTCTCCAAAATAAATTAAAAATAAATTGAAATTAAAGAGATTGATTAAAATAAATCCGTTTTATTTAAACTTTTATATTGAATTTAAAGAGCTAATCTATCAACATATGATGATATTAATTCACCTATTGTACTGTCTTGATTATTTGTAGCCGTTTCATCAACAATATCCATCTCCTCGTAGACGCTTACTAAATCAGGAGTGTTCCCGACACGGTTACGTGGTTCAGCAGCTAATGAAAGACGAGGTATTTGCTTGAATCGAAGCCGTTCCGAAGACTCTAATCGGAGATGCGCGGGCGCGTGGATACGCGCTAATGTATAGTGGACGACTAAATTAACGAGGGACGCGCACCCTGCGCGGGGATGCCACGGAATACATATAGGTACACGGCTATAACTACGTAGCTCCGCATGTATAGCATCTTCGAAATTTCTTCCTATTTATTTCAGGTTTACATAGGTAAATACACAGGTAAATACACAGGTAAGTACAGAATCAAGGTAAGTACAAACTTATTTATTTATGTTAGTATTTTTTTGTAATTATACATTTATTATTTTATAAGCTTTTTCTGATTTAGGTACACATCGGGCGGGCCGTTTCGCCATTGTCAACATCCTGCCCCTTAGTGTCGTGATTACGACACTCATAACCAAGGAGTAATGCTACGCGGGAAGCTGGGCGTTTCATAACACCGGTTCTAGTTTTAATATCTAAGACCCTTACGCGACCATCAGCTCCTGGATACACCTGCTGAACAATACCTTTCGGCCAGACATTCCGCGGTGAGTTGGGATCTACCACGACGACGAAATCTCCCACCTTAAGCTGCGTACCTTCACCCTCCCATTTGTGGCGAGGTGCTAGAGTGGGTAAAACTTCTTTCAGCCACCTAGACCAAAACAAATCTGCTAGACGCTGAGTTGCGCGCCATTGCTTTCTTAAATACAGATCACTGTCGTCGAATATGCCAGCTTGAGGTAAGTTAGAAGAGGAACCTAATAAGAAATGATTTGGCGTTAATGCTTCCGGACTTCGTGGATCGATAGAGACATGAGTCAATGGGCGACCATTGATCATGTTTTCCACTTCGCACAGGAATGTATGAAGAGTCTCTTCCTTAGGGGCTCGCTCCTTCAAGACGACTCTTAAGGCCGTTTTAACCGTTCTGATAAGACGCTCCCAGGCGCCTCCCATATGTGGACTAGCTGGAGGTATAAATCGCCAGTGGACTCCTTTATTAAGCGCTTGTGACACCAAGCTCTGCTGACCGCCAAACAACTCGTCATAAGCCTGTCTCAATTCAGTATCGGCGCCCCGCAAATTGGTACCGTTATCAGAAAACAAGGTGTGTGGCCATCCTCTGCGTGCGGCCATTCGCCGCAGTGCCATTATCATGGAATCAGTAGTGAGGGTCGGTACTACCTCTATGTGTACGGCACGTACTGTGAGGCAGGTAAAGAGTACACCGTACCTACGGGCTCTTTGTCGTCCGATAACTACCTCCATGGGCCCAAATAGATCCAAGCCACACATAGTGAACGGTCTCTGGTGATGGGTTAGTCTGCACTCGGGCAAGTCGCCGAGACGTGGTGGTTTAGGTGAAGCTTTCCTGAAACGACAGATCAAGCACTGTTTGGCAACCGCACGAACTGTAGGCCTTAGTCTAATAAGCCAGTATTTCTGTCGTAACTCATTGATTACCATCTCATTAAAGGAATGTGCCGCATTAACGTGGTAATGCATTACAATGAGGCGTGCTATATGGTGTTTCCCATCCAGAATTATGGGTTGCTTGGTCTCCTGGTCTACATCTTCAGCCTTTCCAATGCGGCCACCAACACGTAGAAGCTTGTTTTCATCTATTATAGGGGTAAGTGTTCGTAAACGACTCTCCCTCTTAATTTCCTTATTTTGTTTTATTAAATTTATTTCATTTTTGAAAGTGTCCGTCTGTGACTGAGTAAGCAACAGTATCTCTGCTTTTTTCATGAGTGAATCATTAATGACGGTAATTGGTTTCTTTTTACATTTTTCGATGAATAATAACACAGTTGCTGTAGTACGTAACAATCGCAACCAGCTGGAGAACCGACTTGGATCCGGAATAGGTAAGTCACTTAGCTCGTTATTTTCGAGTGTCGCGATGTTTACTTTTTCTAATATTTCTTCACTAATATTTTTTGTTTCAGGTTGTTGCGGCCAGCAGGCACGCGATTGATACAAGTACGACGGCCCAGCGAACCACTCCGAGTCACTACTGAGCACGTGGTCTGTATTCTTTGTACCTAAGTCAGCCACGTTCAAGCTAGTCGGTACATAGTTCCACTCTTCAGTTCGGCTTAGCTCGTCGATTTCCCCAAGTCTGTTGGCGATGAAGACTTTGTATGTTCTGCATTGGTTTCTGATCCAGTGTAAGACAGTGGTTGAATCGGTCCAAAAATATACTGAATTCGGTTGTAAGCGGTGTTCCTTCTTTATACTGTCCGCCAATCTGCACGCCAGTACTGCACCCTGCAGTTCGAGTCTCGGCACAGAGATTGGTTTTACGGGACTAACTTTGCACTTACTAGCGATGAAAGCGACCGTAACGCCTCCGCTGTCGGTCCTTTCCTTCCGCCAATATGCGACGGCTGCGTAGGCGCTCGGCGATGCATCGCAAAATACGTGGAGCTCTAGCGTTGTCTCGCTGTGACTCGGATTCTTTGGATCGCTACGAAAATACCATCGAGGGATTCTTATTCCATTTATTGCTTTAGCTTGATTTATCCAACCCCTGAACATATTAAATAACTCGTCATTTATTGGTTCGTCCCACTGTGTGTTGGTTTTCCATGTTTCGCGCATTAATATTTTTCCTTTAATTGTAAATGGTACTAAATAACCGTGAATATCAAAAATAGACATAACAATACTCAACATCTCGCGTTTAGTAGGTATTCTTTTGAAATTCAGTACATCTTGCGGTATACGTTTAAACGACAAGTCGAAAGCCAACACATCAGTATGCGGGAACCACAGTAGCCCAAGGGCTCGTTCCGGTTGTCTGTCGATATGAAACCTTATCGCCTTGTCATTAAGAGTTTCTTTCGGGACACCACAAAGTACCGTCGGCTCGTTACTTAACCAATTTCGCATTTCGAATCCACCTTGTTGATGAATAAAGGAAATTTCTTTAATCATGTTTATAGCCATATTTACATCCGTAAAACTATCAATAAAATCGTCCATATATTGGCTATTCTTTATAGCGTGTACAGCATCAGGCATTTCATCTTGAAATTGAGAAGCGTTCATGGTTTGATTTATAAATTGCGCTACAAAAGGAGAACAATTGGCTCCGAAAATGAGTGACGTCATAGTGTATTTATTTACTACGTCGCTGCCTTTCTCCTTCCACAAAAATCTTAAGGCATTTTGATCTTCGTTTCGAATTTTAATTCTTAAGAACATGTCTTTTATGTCACCTATAATTCCTATAGAATTTTCCCTGAATCTAAGCATTATACCATATAAAGAATTTAATAAATCAGGACCTTGAAGTAAAAGATCGTTGAGCGAAATATTATTACTCTTAGCAGCGGCATCGAATACTAATCTTAATTTATTCTTGTTTGGGTTATCGACTGCAAAGTGAGGTAAGTACCATATGCGACTAGTAGTGTCCCCACACTCGGTATCGCTAAGCTTTCTTGCATAATTATTTTCAAATAAATGCTTAATACGTTCTCGGTACCGTGATTCGTAATCTGCATTTGCTGACATCTTTCGTTCAACTGATTTAAGTCGGTTCAAAGCTACAGAATACGAGTCTGGCATAACAAAAGTATCAGACTTCCAGGGCAAACCAACAGTCCATTGACCATTAATTAAGTGAGCTGACTCTTTAAGAATATTTAATGCCCTTAACTCGTCATTATTTTGACGCGGATTGCTATAAATACCAATCGAGTCAAGTGAAAATGAACGCCGAACCAATTCGTACAAATCTGCGTCCTTACTACGTTCTAAAATGTGAGTGTTGTTATTATCTAGAGGTATCGACGTGGTAATCGCCGGCTGACGCGGTGCGTCGCTAGTGCATATAGCAACGGTAAGTAGGTGTGACATTGCGCTCGTGCCTGCGCCGTCTGAATGCGAGCGGCTGCGTGCGCGCGGTGCGCGTGCACTTTGCTTACCTGCCTGGCCGATCGCCTCGGCCGGCCTGGCCACAACGCCGAGACAGCTGGTCCGCTTATCTGCATGCCGTAAGGCACCGTGTACACACCACCCGAGTAATGTTTGCGTGACAAACGGCCCACCCGGTCTATACTTCTTACAAATAATTGGTGCAATTAGATCATAATTATCTTGACCTATCAACAATGTAGGTTTTATTTCAGAATTACACGGATTATAATTTAAATTAACCACATTTTCTAGTTCACTATAGTCTATATTAGAGGTAACTTGTACAGGTAGATTTAACTCCTTTAGTTTTCGCGCACGTAATTTAAATCTGTTCCCGTCACTGTTACTAATGTCAAAGTTTATTATTTGTGTTTTACATACCAACTCGCTGGAGTCCCACGCACTGGTTGCGCGCATCGTGACGTTCTCACCGTGTAACCCGGCCTTATTCGCGATATCAGCTGATATAAGGCTCACCGTTGCGCCGTCGTCTAACAGCGCGTGCGTGTTTACGCTATTCGTGGGTCCGTGTATAGTAATTGGCACTATCTTAAGAATCACTTTTGTGTTTCCTGACTTGTTAGGTATGTTTCTTTGTGGCATTTCGGAACACTGAGACGCGATCGCGTGGGCCACAAGTTCACTGTCGGATTGTTGGGTATCGCTGGACGGCACGGTGGCACTCTGGTGCGCTGCCTCCGGTTTCACCCAGTGAAGCAGACGATGATGTGGTCCTCCGCAGGCATCGATGTCACAGTTCTCCGCTGTACATGTTTGGTGATTTTCGTGTCGTGGTCCGAGACATTTAAAACATAATCTATTTGTTCGCACATATCGCCATCGGTCTTTTCTCATAGCACGTTT
Source organism: Notodonta dromedarius (assembly GCA_905147325.1). Lineage (NCBI taxonomy): Eukaryota > Metazoa > Arthropoda > Insecta > Lepidoptera > Notodontidae > Notodonta > Notodonta dromedarius. The sequence goes on along the minus strand of LR990159.1, from coordinate 9,831,975 downwards.
AAATCGGCGGCACTCCGCCAGCGTGTGGTTACGTCCTCGACAGAATTTACATTTGCTGGAAGCGTTGTTGTCCTCAGCACACATCAACACAGACTGATTATTATGATGAATATTTTTCTGCGTACTGTCCGGTCTCTTTTTATAGTCATTATGACTGTATACATAGCTGACTCCTGACACTGCAATTTTCTGAGCTTCTTTATATAGGAATTTTGCTAATAGTTCCAATTTTGGTGTGTCAGTTTGGTTCTCATATAAATGTTCAGCCCATTTATTAATTAGTGCGGTAGGCAATTTAGATACAACAATGTTTACTAACTCGGGACTTCTCAGGTAATCGTTCTGTTGTATTGTTCGTATAGCTGTGACGTAATTCTTTATTTTAATTGCAAAGTTTACTATCTCCGTATGATAAGCTAGTGGTAACGGTTGTAACTTTCTCAACTGTGTCGTTACTCGTCGCATTATGTTTTCAGGCCTTCCAAATCGCAGCTCCAGGGTTTCCATTACATCTTGAGGTGAAGTGGCACTCATCAGTAAAGACAGTGTCGCCTCCTTTGCATCACCGCGGAGACACTTACGTAATCGCCATAAGTTCTCCGCGTCACTGTAGTTACAAAGGCGCGTGGATCCATTAAAGGCTTCTTTAAATTGTAACCACTCCATGGGATCTCCGAAGTATAAGGGCAAGTCTTTGGAGGTAGCCAGCCTGGATAGTATCTCTTTGTTATTGTTTTGTGACGTTGATGCGCCGACGGCATCTCTTAACGCACTAGCCAGTGCCTCAATAGCGCGGTGAGTGCTTGCGTCCGCCGCCGGTTCCATGGGTCGCCGTTCGAGGTCGGTGCCGGTGACAATGTTGCGATTTTTTTTAATTTCATCACCTTTAGCAGACACGATGTTATCATCATTACAGTGGTCTAGTGATGAGCCGGGTGCAGCAATCGACTTTTCCAACCAGGTTTCCACTTTGCTTTTGAAGGATACTGAGGAAACCTTCGACCCTCGAGAATTTTCTTCCAAGTCCGCTAAGTCGGCAGCTAATTTTTTATCAAGCAATTCTTTTTCTATACGAGCTTTTGTCATCGACATTCGAGCTTGTGCTTCTGCTTCTTCCAATTCAATTATAGCTTTTGCTTGGGCTGCTTCATATTCTAGCTGTTTCTGGCGTGCAGCTGACGACGAAGCACGGGTACTAGATTTTCTCCGCGCACCGTCATTTTTATTTGTTGCGTACGGCAAAACTATATCCGACTTTACTTTAACTTTTCCAGCTTCTTTCACTGTATCCTTACGATCAAACTGCATATCCGATTTGACTTCAAGTGTGTTAACCTCTTCGTTAGCCATTAATTCCTTTTTCATTTGTGCACGCGTTTTCACTGCACGCGGCGGTGTTTGAAATAACGACATTCCTGCAATACAGGTTTTGTTCTTTCTTCGAAGCTGTGGATCGGGCTCGACGGACCAACTGTTCCCGACACGGTTACGTGGTTCAGCAGCTAATGAAAGACGAGGTATTTGCTTGAATCGAAGCCGTTCCGAAGACTCTAATCGGAGATGCGCGGGCGCGTGGATACGCGCTAATGTATAGTGGACGACTAAATTAACGAGGGACGCGCACCCTGCGCGGGGATGCCACGGAATACATATAGGTACACGGCTATAACTACGTAGCTCCGCATGTATAGCATCTTCGAAATTTCTTCCTATTTATTTCAGGTTTACATAGGTAAATACACAGGTAAATACACAGGTAAGTACAGAATCAAGGTAAGTACAAACTTATTTATTTATGTTAGTATTTTTTTGTAATTATACATTTATTATTTTATAAGCTTTTTCTGATTTAGGTACACATCGGGCGGGCCGTTTCGCCATTGTCAACAAGGAGGTTGTTCCTCATTCATCTTGCGACAAATGTTATGCAAAACAGCAGTTGCAATTATTATTGCTTGCATATATTTTAAATTTGTTCTCAATTTACATCCGATTGCTGGAAATCTTCGCTTCCAACAACCAAATGTCCTTTCAACAGCATTTCTGGTTCTAATGTGGCTTTCATTATAAAGATGTTCTCCTGGTGTTGCGGGATTTGCTAATGGTGTCAAAAGAAAAGACCTCAAGGCATATCCTCTATCTCCTAATAGCCATGTATCGCCAAATTCTCCATCTTTCATTCTGCCTCTGATCTTACTTGAATCAAATATGTGACTATCGTGGCTTCCTCCGGGCCATCTTGCCACAATATTTTTGATGTAGCAATCAGCATCAGCTGTGCCGCCATCAATCTCTGAAGCGTGCTCTAAAATCCATTTCCTCCCATAGAAAATAATCAGTTCGTGGTCGAAAATTCCTCTGTCTTTGTGGGAATACTTGATCAAATACGAAATCATCATCACTGGAACTATCTTCATTAATTAAATCCAAATCAAAACGCTCTGATCCCATTTTAATAACTGTACTCGCCAAGAAATATTAAAAATAACCTAAAATCGGTAAACGATTACTACAATTCTACTAACGTCAAAATTTAAACGGCCCCCACCCCATCGGTTATTTTAACCGACGTCAAACCTGAGATTTAACCCCTCGTTAAAGTAACCGTTGCTTCAACAACGCTTTTTAAATTAGTCCGTCGGTTAATTTTACTATAACCATAACTTTACCCTTCATTTAACGTAACCGACTTTCGAGCAACCGGACCTAAGTGATTAAAATTCAAGCGCCACAACCACTAACCTTGGTTAGGACGCGTATAAACAAACATAGTGATTTTGTTAACCGTACGATAATGTCACATAGGTACCTTATGTAGTTACATTATGTATGACCTGCGTACTCTGTGATTACTTCCACAATGCGTAGGTAACACGGCAGCTAAGAACACGAACTATTATTATAGGCAGGTAGGTACTTAATAAAGTCCTAAGGACTAATATATGTATACCTATCTGTGTGCGTCATCATAGTTGGCTTTTATTGCATAAGTATACCTACCTACCTACCTACTTCTTATTAAATAGACGTTAAGGTGAAGGCGCCTGTCTAGCCCGCGAAGTTCAAATTTTTTGAGTTCTTTTAGAAATTTTTCAAAATCTGACAATAATAAAAGACAAATTTTGTAATTCGCGAAAAAGACCGTGTGCAGTGCATTTATTAATACATTTATTTTACTCTAAATATTATCACGGCGGATATGATACTACTAGTAAATCACTAAATATACGGTCTTTTTCGCGAATTACAAAATTTGTCTTTTATTATTGTCAGATTTTGAAAAATTTCTAAAAGAACTCAAAAAATTTGAACTTCGCGGGCTAGACAGGCGCCTTCACCTTAACACATTTGTACTTAAGTCATCAGCGTCAAACATGACTTCCGGTTTTGCCATTATTCATTTCTGGCTTTCTCACTCATGGTATAAAACGCAACTAGGTACATAAACCCAATAGCTACTTTACCCCGTTCTTCTGGGAGAAGGTACTACCTACCCGGGTCAAATCAGTCCATATAATAACTACCACCGTGAAATACTTATATGAACCAAACACATCCACCCAACCATGGACTTAACTATACCTGAAGATGTTCGAAGGACCCGTCACGTGGCCTCGGGATAAAGTACCTATGACTAACAATAGTGAGGCACAATAGGATCGGCACGAGCACTAAAAGATCTTTGTTGTTGGTTTATTTTTACGCAGCCGTCTACTGTTGCGTGCGGCGTAGGTGTGTACTTACCTATCATATTTTGTATTCATATAACGTTCATTATAGTACATCATCTTAGTACATACCTACATTATAAAAGCACTATATAGGTATCTAAATACGTTCATAGTAAGTACTGTTGTGTTAGTTTTCTGAAATAACTCAGGAAACACAAAGGAAGTTTTTCTATAATCGCGTTGCCTCGACGCGGTCACCTTGCGCGGCTGTCGTTTCACGACACACACCAGCTGCAAGTGACAATGCGCTTCCGACTCAGAGTTCAGACATCACTGGTCATATAATACCTAGCCTAGGTAGGATGTGCAAGGTTGCTAGTACTGTACTTAGCTACTGGACCGACAGCTTAACAAAGACCTTTTAGAAATTTTCGCTTCTATCAATCTATGCTTCATGTGCCCTCCTCCAAAGCACGAACGGAACGGATTTTTCTACAAACACTCTGGGTAGAGTTTCAGTATTTTAGAAATAAAAATACCATTTAAAACCTAATAGAAGTACATAAACTTGAACCATTAAGATAGGTGCCGTGGTGGGTGACGCGTGTCTTGTTTGTTTGACATGAATTCTATATAACAGAGTACCTACTGAATAATAGGTACTTTACACCTGTTCAAACATTTAAGCTAAGTCCAGAATAATGATTTCAATTTGCATTAGTAAGTATAAGTAACTACTTACCTAGATAATAATAATATTATATTGTAGGGAGTTAGCTAAACTCCTTCCTTATTTAAATTTCACCATAGGATGTAGGTAGTGTTTTGTGACATAAACAAAAGCAATCACTGTCTCCCTTAACTTACTAGGTACCACTGACCAATGTAAATATAGGTAGGTACCTATGCCTACTTATCTTATAGGTAAGACAAAACATTAGAAGCTATGTCTCATAAAACTTATTTGATTAGAAGGATTAAATCCTTAAGAGGAAGCATGAATTATTGAAGTGAAATACAAGTAGGAAGGGTACGTATAAAATCTGAGTAAGCAAAATAAACAAACACATAATAAAACAATGTGGCACAGTATGAATTGTAGACATGAAGGCTATAAAACTGAGCTTCATATTTGGGTGCTTGTTATCAAGTGGACTCACCTCGGTCCCGGATGCTCAGAATACTCGGTCGGTCCGAATGCTCGGTCGGTCGGTTCGGCGACACGCCCGCGCGCCGCCCGCCAGCCTCGCGCACTGCCGCCGCCGCCGCACCCTGACCTGCGTCGCCCTACCCGCCAGAGGGCGCAGCCACTCTCCACAGCCTCCCGCTCCCATCGATCCACCCTTCATTACACCCTCGCATTCCTATACCTTGTTACGGCTCTATTCTCTGCGCAATAGAGTTCCGAATGACTCGCAATTAGGGATCGTGTTCTGTCGGCAACCGTTTGATGACGTGGGTACAGCTTCGCAATTCGTAATGATGATTGCTGAACTTTATTTTCTTAACGGCTTTGTTAAGCACAATGGCGCGGGCGGGACGAGTGATAACTTATTTAACTCTTTCATTATTGTAGGAGAGTTTGTGTATTCAGATTATGATTCCAATGACTAGTTAGATTATTGGACCAAGACATTATGTTAGCGTTTATAACATTTGCAACAGAACCTTAAATGTAATCAACCAACAACTCAATAAAATAAATGAAACTTTAACAAATAATATAATTTTATTTCATTTAAGTAAATGTTAACTAATAATAAAATCACAACATATTATAATATATTATCTAATGTATGTGTCGTCACAACATACGGTGGTTATTTTACATTTCATACATTTACGATATCTACATATTTATATATTAATTGACAAATATTATATACATAAATATCGTACAACAGAAATTATAATAATGTACGTATATTCTTAGCGTAATAAATATGATATGTCCCATCACATTTATAATATACTGTATACAGTTATCTTTCGACATCATTTTTCAAACGAGACATATCGTAGGGATTTCTCTTCTATGAACATACCTGATGGTGCATAGTACGATTAATATAATAACTACTACTTAACACAAACGCTACAATAGGTAATAAATACTGTTTTATGTCAGTTAACAGCGGATTCTTAAGTTAAAACAAAAGTTTAATTATAATAAATTGTGGGTACCCACTCTATAAGCTGTGTAAATATAATATTAATAAACAGGTTGTATTAGAGTGTGAGTAACTATATTTTTACTGAGTAGGAAATATAACTAAGTAGGTACTAATTTAGCTAAACTTTTGTGTTGTGGCCATACAACCATTTAGACATTGGCGGTTTTTAATAAATTCCAAGGTATAGGCTGTAAAGACATAGACCGATAAGTCATAGACGCCGTCGAACCCGGCACCTACGCTTGAGCTCGCCTAACATTCCTAATTCCTATGTACTCACCCCGAACCTGCCCGAACCTGCCATTTAGATTGGTCCATTCACAGATCGTCCTTGAACGTACCAATCAAAATTTGCCGATACCCTGACTTCTCATACAATATTGTCTTATTGGTCTGTCACATAAAATAATAATAATCCAAATTCCACGTGCATATTGTACCTACTTACTTAGCAATAATGTTAGTTACACTTATTCGTACTTTTGTTTTACGGTAAACATTTATATACTTGTTATAATGAGGAATGACATTTTTAAATGCGAATTATGTTCATTCTACTTGTATATGAGGTATGAACATAAAAATTGTACATTATGGTGGTGTAATCTATGCTTAAGTATAATATCCAGAATATAATACTTTTATTGCTGTTACAAAACACAAAATTGTACGCCAATGGTGTGTGTGCATTTTTTAAATAACAAACCATCTAGTTATACCTATCGTCTCAGGCCCGTATAGGAAGATAGTTTTGGAAGATGCTATATTAATACTTTACAATATAAATTATAATCAATACCTACCTATTAGTAATGAAACTTATTTTATAATTTAAAAAATATATACTTAATAAACGAAGCCAAGAAGAATTGTTATAAATTATTGTTTTGATACGTTATAGCAAATGTATAGTTAATGTAAAATAAGCAATATTGCGTCCGAAATAAATGTAAAAGTACCTACTAATAATTCAGTTGAACCTTTCATAAATGTGGTAACGTAAACGTTGCCTAAGATTTTGTAAAACTTAGTGTTACTTGTTGTTAACATTAGTGTTGCCTAACTATCAATTGTCTATCTATATGTTGCCAATACAATGGTGACCTCGAAAAATGTCGCAATATCGATAGCTCATCGATAGTAGATACTATTGATGATAAGCAATATTATCGTTCGTATCGATACTATTGATGACAAGCAACTAACTATCGAAATTATCGCTATGTACTGTATCGCGATAATATCGACAGTGATCATAATAGAACACACTATAATACTGATACTATCAATACTATTTATTGTTTGTCATTGATAGTATTAGTACTATTGATAGCCCTATAGATATTGTGGCTAGTATTCAAGATCAACTATCGACTGTTAGGCAACATTAGTTAACATATTTATTCGTTGCTTTTAGATAATAGGAGAACAATGAGATATATTACTATAGCTCGTATTATTGTTTTTATATCATCTAAATAATGTAAAACATTAGTACAAAGACTGACTAAAGTAGACTGTAGCTAAATGTAGTAAAAATATGATAAAGACACCAATATTTGTAACGAACATAATTTAATACCATTGTATAGTAACACTTTTTGCTTAATTTAAATTGATTATTTTCACATTCTGGGGCAGAGTTGTATTGGATTATCTAGTATGTATGATTCTAACAGCTAGAGTTGTTGAAGTCTTACCTCTGCTGTGGCATACAATGTAATTGTACTTGAAAGTGACACTGACTAGTGATGCGCAATGCTCCAAATGATCCTAGTTATGTGAGCTGCCTACTATAAGCAATAGATTCACTACGATAGGCAACTTCTATGATATTATTATTTATTAATACGGAAAGGATGAAACTAGGAATCGAAGAATGCCCGTAATAACACTGAATTCAGGCACATACCTACTACTACTACGAATCGGAGTGTTGAATTGATTCTAAAAGTATAACAGAGTTGGCAAACAAGTATATCACCTGGCTGATGTTAAACCTCTACCCCTTATAAATGAATGTGTTTTAGCGGTTGTATAGTTTAACCATGCTTTGTCTTCTTCTTTCGAATGTCAAATTACTGATGATAGAACGAGATAATTCAGTGTGTCAGTATTCTACCACTTTTATAAATGAGGGGGTTAAAGTGTTAAACAGGTATTGTAGCATATAGATGCTTGTTATACCAAAGGCTCGACCTGAAAGGCACGATCTTGACCGGCAGGGGAGTGGGATTGAGGATTGGCCTTTTTTTTTTTGATTTGACTATATGTTGTTGGCCAAAGTGGCCATAACAACTTCACCCGGACAGAGGGCGAGCGCAAGTGCGCTCCAGCCAGAGGGGCAGGGGGGCAGCTAGCTCAAGGGCGCCACAAGGGACACGACCTCGGCTTGGGCCGCTGCCAGGAGAGGTGGCGAGGGTAAATCTACCACCGGATCGGAACGCGACCTCGAGGATTGGGCTTCGGGCTCTGGTACTAATGGTACGAAACGGAGCTGTTATAGCTGCTTTACGTCGATCTTCTGTGTAAGTCTCAGATTCTATATTTTACTGGACCAAAATAGGTTTCTTTACCAATGTCATTCGGTGATTTATTTGTCTTCCAATCTGATCGTTGACTGTATCGATAAGTTTACGATAAATCTCGTCGGATATTTACGTTAGCGGATTTTTTTTGAAATGGAGGGATTGGACAATAGTTTCTTGTCAAAACTAAAACAGAGACCTTGGGAGCCATTAGGTATGTAATTAAATTTAAACTATTACAGGCAATCTTCGGTATTTCGGGCGATTAAATACGAAATACACTATTAATATTATCATTTCATAGTTAGCCATTATGAAGCATTGCTTGTCTTATGTTTTTATTTGGTAAGACTAGTTTAATTGTAAAAATAAGTCCTAAAGAGAGGAAAACTTTTTTTTTGGTCTCTCCCTAATGTTTTAAATACTAACATCGATTATTTGGTTGCATTTAGAACAATAGGTCTTCTTGGTTTATTTAAACCTTTTCGTTTCAGGCACAAACCTATAGCACCGTTAGCCTAAAGAATTCTTCGTAAGAAAACAGAATTATTTCGCTACTCCATTTGGGAGATTTTTTTCGCCAAATTGTACCATTGATAGTCGATATTCAGCCTAGAACCTTGATGTTAAAGGTGAAAAATGGGTAGGTGTAAGTATATAAATATTATATTTATACACATACCTATCGTATAATACAATATCGTCATAATATGTAGGGAAGGCAAAATAATGGTACCGAACATGCACACGCAGGCGGCGGCGCGGGCGCGGCGAGCGCGCGCTGCGAGCGGTGCGAGCGATGGGAGCGGTGGGAGCGGTGCGTGCGGTGCGAGCGGCGCGGGCGCTATAAGTCCGTCTCCGTCCACTGCTAGTCGCCGCGCCGCAGCCGCCGCGCCGCCGCCGTCTGCTGCCGGTACAGCCACACCTGCCATCAGTTAAACATATTGCGTTAACAACAGGTCTAGGTATACTCAGTGGGTTCCAGGATTGCAGTGTCGGACTAATACTCGGTATTGCCATCATAATATGTATGGAGTATACTATTTAGCTTTACGCTAGCAAGATTTAGGCAATCGTCGACCGTAACTATTAGACGAGGTGAAAAATAAAGGTCTGTAATTCTAAAACTATGGGCTTAATGGGAAAGTTGAGGAACTAAAGGCGAAAACTTATGAAATCTTTAAACAGTTATATCACTTTTGTTTTTCAAACTTCAAAGCAAATTCAAGGCGAGAAAAAAGTACATCCTATCCATTTCGAAGTGCATTAATGATCGTATCATTTTGTAAAAAATAGACTAACTTGGAAGAGAATAACGACGTCTAAGGAGACTTGAAGGCTGCCGCACACCCAGAACTGTGCGGGCGCTTCTCTTAAAACGAAATACGCAGTCTTGAACACGTCACCACACGTCCACATCACCACCATGCTTAAGCTAGAACGAAATAAAACAATACAATTTTAAAACCTTACTATGCTAAGTAATTAAACTGACTTATTATGTTTGAGAAAAAAAAATGTAGATCTGAATTATTTTAAATAATTCGAATAGATAACTTAAAATGTCTGTATTCTAGCCATCTTTAAAGTTATTGAGAACATTATTGCACTATTAATAATCGTAAATATTCAAATATTTTTCCGAATAAATATTAAAATGTCCAAAATACAGATGGATAAAGTTTCCGATATCGATTGGAATGGTTTAAAACAACCTCCCTGTTTTGCATAGAACATATTTTGTCTAGCACAGGGATAGCAGGTATTTACTAGGTGAAACAGAAAGGGTTTACTATTTTGGTAAATCTAAAACTATCGGCTTTGTGGGACAGTTAAAGTACTAAAGGTTTTGTAAGACTTATGAAATTTGTCAACAGTTATATAATGTATCTTTTGTTTTTCAATTACAACCTGTATAGTACTTAGATGTACAATATTTAAAAAATATATTTACCTCATGCCCTCAGTGCTTTTATTCTGAAGATTCTTCGCTATCTGGGGCGCACCAAGCATGGCCTCAGTGAACAGGGCGAGGAAGCCGATCAGCTCCACAAACGGAGAGAACTCTATCAACAAGTACGTGATCGCTGCGCCCAACACCGAGAACACCAGCATGCAGTCTACATAACTTTGGAAATCCGTCCACGCCCAAAAGTATTTTCTGTCCAAATCTGTAAAAGGAAACAATAATGATTGCAACCACCCTTGAAGACACAAATCTAAACAAAACTTATTTGCCATAATTATGAACACAATCATAAAAGTTAACCAAGTAAATAACTTAGAATTGTTAACAGTTAAATGTGTTTACTATGAAGCAATAAGTTATGCCCAGGTTAATGACCATCAACTGATAAAAGCAGACTTGAATTTGACCCATTAATGATTGATAGCAGCTTCTGGTAATCATAAGATCATGAACCAAGTTAATTATTAATGTGTGCAGCAATTAAATGTGTATTTCCACAGTTTATAATACCAAGTTGTATGATCTGGTTACCTACTAAGTACATAAATCTTTTATGTAATACATGAGCCTTTACCATTAATTATATATTATATTATACACAATATATACAACAAACATGCAATGGAAAATAAAATAAAATCAGGATGATCATGAATTAACTTTTTAATATCCCAAATAATGTGACCAATACATCATAAACTCCAAATAATAGTGGCAAAGCATGAGGCTTATTGGTTGCTGAAACAAAAACAATATGATGACTGGTATGGAGTACAATTGCAACAATTCCTCATGGCAACAACCTCGGATAAGAAGCAATCACTCACCATAGAAGCGATGGGGCTTCTCCCCGCCGGTGACGCCGCTGCGCTGGTCCAGCCAGCGTGCCGTCTCATCCGGCTGAGCTGGGCCGTTCACACAACATAACAGTATATATAACATGAATATTGCACCTAATTCCACCATTCACACCAACCACCAAACAGAACATAAAATAATGTTAAAATTAAAATAATTTCAATAAGCATAAAAAAAAGTTAGTCTGTCTTTCAAGTTTAATGGTGATAGTTATTAACTTTTTGTTGTGTGTTAATAATAAACACAAAGCAATAAACTTAATTAAAATTCAAATATCAATAAATAATATGAAGGGAAAACACCTTACTTAAATTCAGCTTTATATAAAATATTTAAATATTATTTGCAGTGGCAATTGTTACTGAGCATTGATTAGCCATATTATATAAAAAATATTAAATAAGCAAATAAAGACAATTAATATACACTAACTTGCTACATTGCATTAGTTGTACCAACCTGTGAATATTCTCTCCCTTGCCCTTATTATCTGATTCTTTTTTCGAACAGTCACACACAGGTGAATCATGACAAACATTGTTATATTCATTACAATACTTTGTATTAACAGTGGTATTTCATAGCGTTTACCAAACCTGTAACATGATTAAATTATCTATGATGATTACCCTGAAGAACTAGGGGCTTTTGCGTCATGCTAATAAAAATATATTTGTAAGTAATATAATAGAATATATAAGTTACTTACCAAAACAATATCCTCAATGTGTTAGCTATAAGTAGTGCTAAACACACATACAAAGAAAATCCTTCTGCATCTTGTGTCCTTTTAATTTGCCTATATTGAGGTATGTATGGGGCCATACCACCCACTATCATAGCACCAGCTGCTCCCCATCCCACTAAATGCCCCACGGTAAGTCCTAATTCGTCCGAAATTATCCAATCCATAGTTATAGAGATTGTCTTTTTGAACGTCCAAATATCAAACTATAACAATGTTACACTCTTGCCCGTGCAATGCATGGACAATGCTTATCACAATCTTCATATTTACAACTACCTACTTTACATGCTATAAATTTTTAACAATCAGCAAGAGGAGGCAGCTAGGCAGTACGAAATCAAATCGATAAAAGCGTAGAATAACGTTCCAGGTCATGCACTGAACTTCACCTTTATAAATGCTTCTATCCTTTTTCTTCGCATTACTTGGACGCATATGTGGAAGAGTACTAAAATGTATATGCTTCAATCTACTAAAACGACTAAACCCTATCTTCTACTGTCAAGCAGGCAACTGTCATGATCATTTTTTTTGTTAAAAGACTTTTAATATTTAGCCAGTGTCCACTAAAATCATATTTTCAAGTTTTATTATGTCTTGAGCACATGAAGGGTTTTTTTTTTAATTGACTATATGTTGTTGGCCAGAGTGGCCATAACAACTTCACCTGGACAGAGGGCGAGCGCAAGTGCGCTCCAGCCAGAGGGGCAGGGGGGCAGCTAGCTCAAGGGCGCCACAAGGGATATACCTCACGCATTTGATAGAGTTTGGGACACAGTCAGAGTTTCAAGTGGTTTGGGGGGTATAAAAAATACCACGTTTGTGTGCAATACAACGTTAGTAGCCTTAGACCATTTAAATTAGTTAACACCTCTCTGTTAGTAGCACAAGTGGATAACTTTTCGGGTGTCAACAACATTCAAGGCAGTGTGTCAAGCACATTCTTATAACTCCTGTGTTATATTTTGCGTATAAGAGTGGGCACTGGCTAAGAGAAAGAGGCACTAGGCACTGGGCAGCACTATTTGTTGTCACTGTCACTTGCTACATATCTCTAATCTGTGACTGTCACTTAACTATCGGTCATGTTATGTCATTTCAATAAAATATTATTGTTATATTTTCTATTCTACCAATATAATTTTTAATTTTCCAGCTAAAAAGTAAGTTGTGTGGGGAGTAGATATTTTAATATGACCATTATATCCAAACTTATTACAGTTCTGCGGACCAGTAGTACTGTTGAGCGTTTACCAGCTGTATTACACTTTTCTAAACATAGATATGCGCGTTTTTATTCATCTCAAAAAGAGAGTGGTTTAGCTAGAAGTCAAGAAAAAACTGAAGTTTCAACTGATGTCCGACTCCTGGGAGAGAAAATTAAAGAAACAACCAAAACTGCGTCATACACAGGAGTTATCTTAGTCGGTATCGGTGTCACGGGGGTTATCTTCTTCTATGTCTTTAGAGAGCTGTTCTCCAGTAACAGTGCTAATAGCATTTACTCAGAAGCATTAGAGAAATGTAAGAATGTAAGTTATCAGCTAAATTTGTTTGGTACTTCATGTTCATACTCATCTCAAAGAAGTAGATAGACAGGTAACCTACTAGGTAGGTATTGAGTAAATAAAACCTTTATGCTGGTATCTTTTATAATGAAGGAATTGAAAATAACTTGCCTATTATTTCGTTTATCCAAGTAGGTATTTTCAATATTTATTTTCTTACTCTCCCTTGTACAAATACAAATCCATTTTATGAATTAATTATTAACCCCTCATTTGTCCTGATGAAACATATAAACCAATTTGTGATGTTGTCTCTACTTTTTGCTGTCAAATAATAGGGACGACAATATAAGTTGTTGTAAATGTATCACCAGTGCAAACTTGTGTTAAAATATGAATTATTCACAGGATCCCAGAGTTGAAGATGCACTTGGTCCTCCAATAAAAGGTTTCGGTGAAGAGACTACAAGGAGACGGCGTACACATGTCAGCCATGCTGTCTATGAGAAAGATGGTGTGAAGCACATGAGAATGAGGTTCTATATCAAAGGTATAAGGAACAAAGGAATTGTTGAACTGGACATGAAGCAGGTGAGAATTAATAAAAATATAACTAGCAATCTGCCTGGTTTTGCATGGCGTTTCTTTACTATTTATAAAAGTAATTACATATTACATATAAACCATGTAGAAAATAATCTGAAATACTAGTGCAAAATAGCATCAAAATATTTTGAGTAGTTTAAAACTAAGATAACAACAAAGTAGATAACAACTTTGTTTTATACTATAGAGATAAGAGATAAGGAAGAAATATAATTTTGATTGCGTAAATTTGATGGTTCTGGTCTGTCTTTGATAATTATGTTTTTTTTTTCAGAACGAATATGGAAACTACTTATGCCGTTATTTGCTGGTTCAACTTGATGATTTTAGCGGGAAAACCTTTATTATTGAAGACAATCGAGCTGAACTGGACAAGAAAGCAAACTATGGAAGTCAATTGCCTGCACTAACACTTGCACAGTAACTAAACAGCAATAAAATTATGTAAATTGTAAAAAAACTATAGATAGGTACCTAAGTAGCAATCGTATTTAAATAAAAAATGCCTTACATTTTATATACATTTTTATTTTTTTCCTAGAACATAATATTTGCAATATGTGCATACCTACTTTTCAGGAAACAAAATAATTTGTAAAAAAGCTTATCAATTTTCAACACAATACACTTCATACGTAACAGTAAATAGATACTTGAAATAAATTAAATAGTTCAAATGAAAATTACACAAGTTTACGATAAGCTTAGTAATTTTTCTTCCAAGGAGCAATTTCCCAGGCCATCAGTAGTCTATGGTTAAACACAAATCTTTTGATTTTATGGAATATCCAGTAAAAAATAAGTGCCATAGAAAGATACTGAGGCAATGCCCACTTCAGTTCTTGCATAATACTTGGGATGTACACAATCTCCATTTCTGGTATTCTGAGACGCACCTGTATCTTCATGAAGCCTGTGTGGCCATTTTCACTTCTTGAGTGTATTGCTTTAGTGTGTGTTGTGACTGAAATAAGTTGTAGATATAAGAAAAAAAGTATGTAAAATTGTCAATTTGTAAGTGCCCCCGTAGGCCTAAACAAAATAAACGATTTGAATTTGAAAAGGTACCAAATTTGGAATAAGTGATGTCAGCTTCAGGTTGTGTCCATCTCAGTCTGGCTCACCCCATATACATATTATAGAAAATTTGTACAGAAATCTCCGTCGCATTGCAATCGCCTTACTGGTACGGCCCTAGCCTTATAATATTGCTCGAGAAATCAAGCCGATAGCGGTCAGGCAAGCCAGAACGAGCGCACTTGCCACAGGCGAGGATCTCTGTACCTTACGAAGGTGCTCAGGCAGTCAGTATCAGTACACGGCTATTGACTATAGTACATAGTTGTCTAGTCAGAGTATAGTTGTCTGGACGAGTCAAAGTTGCTCGGGCGGCACCCCTGTTGTATGGGTTCCCAACGGAGAAAAACTCATTCAAAGATCCCGGGCCCTTTGAAAGTCGCCCGCCATTTTACATACCGAGCTTATTTGAAGGAGAGGCCGAATTTACGTGAGCGAGAGAGCACTCCTGCCTAATTTGCCTGCGCCAGTCCACTCAATTTCCATAGACGACCGCTTGGCGCAGTGGTTCAAGCGTAGGCCGCTCGACTCACTGCACATAGTGGTTGCGGGTTCGATTCCCGCCGGAAAGCCTTTAGATTGAGTATCTCACCTTCGCGTATATAGTAATGTTCTAACACGTAGTCTATGACGTTATCTTGACTATTTCTTTCATAATTGAATAAGGACATGTTGTGTTTCGTGTCGATGTGGTTTGATTTACAGGGCAAGTGGGATACTTGATAGAACTGGAGATCCCCATAGTATTTCAGTCCTGAAGGTGGCACCACAAACTCTTTGTTTACTACAGCCAAAGTCTGCATGTGTAGGGGGCAGGTTGTCTGGAATTGAAGTCTACATTAATAAATTCACAATACTTAATATAATCATACTATATCATACTAATATTATAAAGAGGAAAACTTTGTTTGTTTGATTGTAATGAATAGGCTCCGAAACTACTGAACCGATTTGAAAAAAATCTTTCACTGTTGGGAAGCTACACTATCCCCGGGTGACATAGGCTATAATATATTTTAAAAAATTAGGGATCCTTACTAAAACTCGAATAATGTAACCGCAATGTACCCGTGCGAAGCCGGGGCGGGCCGCTAGTAATAATATAAATCTAGAATGAATACATACTATTAATTGGAAGTCCAATGCCAAAATTAAGATAACTGAGGCTACCGTTCTGTTTTGAGGTATATTTAAATGAAATTTAAAATCCAAAATATCATTTGAGCCATCACCATTGTTATCATATTCTTGTACCTGAAATAAGAAGAAATAAAAGTGGAATTATTATGATCTACTTGGAATAGGCCTGGAGATTGTTGTCAAATAATATGAGAACCTGCATTTCTGCACAATTTTCCTCATTTTCAATAACATTTAACGCATAGGCTTCACCACATACTATGGATTGACTAGGATCATCAGTCTCTGCTATCAAAATGTACTCATAAGTAAAACGTATATTTGGCTGCTCGTAGAAACTGTGAGATTTCAGCCAAAACCCTGTAATGAAGTGTTGTTTAAATACATAATAAGTACAGACAGAGAGATTACCATCCGACCTATTGGTAGGTATACAATTTAGTAGGTAGGTATGTATATGGATATGTAGTAGGTATGGATAGGGGTTAGGTATATCTACCTACAATATTGTACAATATTAAAACGTAGTAAAACCAGAACCAGTAGAGGTGAGTACTCACCTCTACTTCTATACGCTATTAAAAAAGGCAAAATTATATTTAATAGCGTAGTAATAAGGGTAAACAACATTGCTTTTGATAGGAAGTAACTTTTGTATTGAACTTCCACATTATAACTGAACAATCTATAAAGACCCATTTTATTATCTATTTATAAGAAGGAAATAGTTCACTATAATTATTTCCCATGGAGATTATCAAGTTCACACTATCTATAAATAACTAGAGAAACGAAAGTTGCACGAGATTTAACGCCTGTCATTTTTATTAGTAAACAATTAGTTGCTTAGCAACGGATGTTGCTTACAAAAAAAACCTTTTTCTCAGACTTCTAAATACAAGCAGTAAGCATTTTTTCACTTCACGTTGCAATCTAATTAAATTAAAAATACACAAGTTCATCAAAGCCATGTTCGTATTCTTCTATAACGTAGGTACGCGACGAGGTGAAGAGACTACTTACACTGACTGAAACAAAAGAATTGCCGGTGCGTATTCGGTAGCAGCTTGGGTAGCAGTCCGTTACCTTGTTCTGTGTAAAACAAAAGAGAACAACTGCTATTATCCTGTATTTATTTACATGGCAACAAGTAAAAAAAGGTTGTAGGTACAGTTGTGATCACAAGTCCTTACTTATTTTTTTCTTTTGCTTGCGACTGTACCTATTCCGAGCGGACGCACCGCATTACGCACCACTAGTTTATTCTCCTTGCGCACCACATCGAAATATCCCACCATGAATATGGATTCCCACCATGAATATGGATTCATATGGATGCATCCCACTAAAATCCCCTACGCATTGAGAGGAAGCGAACCCGGTGAAATGACTTAGGTTCTACGTTGAGACCGTGGCTGTATAACCGTGCAGCTCCGCCTTTCTCTTCGAGGAAAATAATGATCAATTATTGAAATACATACAAAAAGTAAAAACTTAAGAATTCAAAGATATATCCATCTACAAAAGTGAAAAGTTAGAGAACGTACTTATTAAATGCAGCGTCAATAATTTATAGTTTTGAATGTGTATAACCTGAACCTGAACTCTAAAGATGTGTGTTAGTAACAAGTAACAACTGAGTTTGTAGTTCTGGTTTTACTACGAGTCAGTGCACATGAACAATAACGGACCTAGAAGCCACTGACTCCGGCGCCTGACGCGACAACTGATACCTCTTAGTGAAGAACAATCCTTTAAGTTAGCACTATATAAAGCTTCCGAATCAATGGGACCACATCAGTCGCTCTGGTGTCATCCCAGAGCACAGTGAGGTCCTTCATCGGGACTTAGATAACCTTCATACACGTACAGCTACTACGCAAGAATGTCCATGGTGAGAAGATCTAGTATGGACAGAATGTCCTCCAGCATGACGTCCAGCATGACTGGGATGGGTTTGGGTGGTATCACTGGGCTGACATCTGGAATGAGTACGCTGAGTTGCATGAGAGACCAGCAGATGACAATCGGTGGGATGCCCTCCAACTATGTTCCTGGATTGTCTGCCTATTACAATATCTCCAGCTTCTGTCACCGTCCAGGGCAGACTCGCCGTTGGCCCATGCAGCGCGCTGGACCCACGGCGCAGCATCGCCCCGGGCGCTCCCACAGCACGGGCGCGTTGCACCGCATGAAACACTCCATGAGGAACAGCCCGAATACACAGTACACCCACAATATGATTTGCAAAATGGCCGATCAAAACGAACGTCGACGCCGCCAGGACACCATGGAGATGATACCTCAAAGTTATTACTCGCAGCAACCGCTCAAGGTGGAGTTGACTGAATTTTACTCCCGAGACAACTCGAAGGATCATCATACCGAACCGTATGATCTGGTGAATGATAACATTCTTCCCAACCCTGTCCTGAGAAGGGGACAGAATTTCTTCTTTGCGGTTCGCTTCGACAGGACCTATGATAAGCAACAGGATATGATCCGTATGGTATTTTGCTTCGGTAAGTAAGTAATTAGTAACTTATAGTTTCTAACAGTACATAGGTACATTAGAAAAGCACAGGCAAGTTTAAAACTCCTGACTCTTTTAAATCAATAATATTTTATTGCACAGGTCCTAAGCCTAGCGTTACCAAAGGGACACGTGTGGTGCTGCCAGTAAATTGGACCCCCCAGCAAGGCGTATTCCAGCATTCCCGTGATACGATGGCCATGGGTCTGGGAATGTCTCGCATGCAGGAAACCAGCACTGGCATGGCGACGATGGGCACCATGGGCACCATGGGCACGATGGGTACTATGAGCACTATGAGCTCAATGGGCCCAATGAGTGGTATGAGGGAGACTACTACATATGGTGTTCGCCGCAGCTCGTTCAGCAATGACCCTCTGCCTTTACAGCACAGCCCTCTTAGCCCTCACGGACCGATAGACCGACCGATGATAGAGCGGTACGGAGGCACAACCCAGCATTCTTCATTCGGTCGCAGTTACGGATCACGTCACGGTTCTATGCAGAACTTAGCGGCTCTCGCTCACGATATGGATAGATGGGATATTAGTATTCAGCGACAAGACGGAAACACCATTACGTTCCAAGTTCACGTGCCGGCCACAGCTCCGGTTGGCGTATGGAACTGCTGGGTGCAAACCAACCGATACGGCCAACGCGATAACCGCCACGATTACAAATGCGATGAAGACATTTACATCCTATTCAACCCATGGTGTCGTGAAGATCCCGTTTACATGGACAACGAGGCATCAAGGAAGGAATACATACTCAACGACCAAGGAAAAATTTGGTGTGGCACTTGGCGTCAGCCGAAGGGTCGCAAGTGGATTTTCGGGCAATTTGATGACGCCGTGTTGCCAGCTTGCATGTACTTGCTTGAACGAAGTGGCCTCGAGCATTCTGAACGCGGCAATCCAATTCGTGTTTGCAGAGCTATTTCTGCCATGGTGAGTACCTACTGATCACCTGAATAAGGGTAAATGATTATTTTAATATAAACATTAATCTTGTTAATTATTTTGTTATTTCAGATTAATTCGAACCACGATGATGATGGTCTAATGGTTGGCCGCTATGACGGTGAATACAAGGACGGTGTAGCGCCCCATGCTTGGACCGGTTCCGTCTCTATCATGGAACGTTACCTTACTGACGGCGGCAGACCTGTAGAATACGGTCAATGCTGGGTATTCTCCGGGCTTGTGGTCACAATTTGCAGAGCGCTCGGTACCTACTTACATTTTCAAATAGATCTGATCTGATTGAAACTAAATAAAATACGGAATAAATATTTAACTGATCTTGTGCTTTCTAGGTATTCCATGCCGATCAGTTACGAACTACGTATCAGCTCACGACACTAACCGCACATTTACCGTGGACAAATACTTCGATCGTGACGGCAATGAGGTGCCTAATGGACCCGACGAAGACTGCTACGACTCATGCTGGAATTTCCACGTTTGGAATGACGTATGGATGCAACGACCTGATTTGCCTCAGGGTAAATTTGCATTTATATTCAATAAGTGATTTCATTTATAATGTCAGGATTATATCTTAAACCTATTTTACGTAATCAGGGTACAGCGGTTGGCAGATCATCGACTCCACACCTCAGGAGGAATCAGAATCTGTTTACCATTGCGGTCCCGCCAGCGTCGAGGCTGTGCGCCGAGGCGAAGTCGGCTTCCAATATGACACACCTTTCATGTATTGTCAGCTTAATTCAGAGCTTTGCCACTTCCAAGAAGAGGAGAATTCCGAATGGGGCTTTATTAGGATGGCTTCGAACCAGTATCAGTAAGTAAAATATACTTTAGATTACACCGTTTACCGATGACTATTAAACACAATCATTATTTTGCAGAGTTGGCCGCAAGATCCTCACCAAGAATCCGAACCGTGATGACGATGAGGGTGACAGCGACCTGCTCGAGATTACCCACGAGTACAAGACAGTGGACAGCTCGTCTCCCGAACGGCTCGCTGTGATCGCCTCGTGCCGCGGCTACCAGCGTCTGCAGCAATATTACGAATTTCCTGATCGCAACTTCGAAGATGTATACTTCGACCTCATGGACATTGATCTCGTGCCTTACGGCCAACCGTTCGATTGTACTATGAACATTCAGGTAATAATATGACCTTCGAGAGTACCAAAGGTTTAGCAATTTACCTGTCAAACGTCTATAACATTTAATTCAATTCCAGAACAAATCCCATGAGGATCGTACTATTTGGTGTGTACTCACGGCTTCTTCCTGCTACTACACCGGAGCTATTGCCTCGCGCCTGCGAAGGGCTCAGGGAGAGTTCGTCGTCCGCGCCGGTCAGCGGGAAGTGCTGAAGCTGCACGTCACACCGCAGGAATACATGGACAAGTTGGTCGACCACACCATGGTGAAGGTACACGCCATGGCCTACGTGAAACAGACACGCCAAGCCTGGTCCGATGAGGATGACTTCCCGTTGCATAAACCAAGAATGCAAGTGCAGGTAATTATTTACCGAATCGGTAGTATAGCTCCCTTATCGTGGCCGTTACTATTCATCATCCTAATGCATTTACTGCATCGTATAGGTGAGGAGCCAGCCGTGCATAGGCCAGGAGTGTGCCGTAACATTCAGCTTCCAGAATCCACTGAACGTGCATCTGACAGATTGCTACTTCACATTCGAGGGGTCCGGCGTGCAGAGGCCCAGACAGGTGCGTCAAAGCATAAAGTGGAGCGTGCATCGTTGTGATAAATGGTTGCTAATGTTTTTCCCATTTCCAGATAAGGTTCCGTGATGTGAAGCCCGGTGAGTTCGTGAATTACCAGGAAAAGTTCGTGCCACGCCGACATGGCGAGCGCCGCCTGGTGGCGACCTTCTCGTCGCGTCAGCTCGACGAGATCTTCGGCTGCACTATGGTGAATGTGCGCGGCTAGCTAGGCCCCGGGCCCCGAGCGCCCTCCCCGCGCACCTCCCCGGGCCCGTCGTCTCCCCCCGCGCTGCAGATGGACCGATCTTATGTGTCGTACGTGGCGCCGGATCAACATGTGTACGTTCAAGAAGAAGAGGTCGTCATCATAAATACCACCTCTTAAACTTCCTCAACTTCGCGTGTACCCTTATTGGTGTTGCGTATGTCGGACAATTTTACTGTTATAGTTTATTTTGTATGCTAAAAATACTCGTGTTTTTCTCACTGAATGAATACTGCGCATAACTCGATTGATTATAATGATGACGTGGCAAGGCTAATGGACTAAGTTATTATAATGTTGTTATTGCATATCGTTTGTCTCACCAGCACTAATCAAAGGAAAAAATGATAAAAAAATATAATTTTATATTAATCCACATTTCTCACCGTGTGATAAAATATTTTACAAATTATTATTTTAAATATATCTACTTAATTATTATTTTTAGGAAACCGATGCTTCCCGTGCCATTGTTTTTATATATAAACGAATAACTCTTCACCAAGGAGTTTAGTGTTAAGTAATAATACGATCTAAGTCTATATATTTTAATGCCTATTGCTTATTTATACAAGTTTATGTATTACCCTTGTAACAGAAATTTTATAAAAATTCACACAATTATTATTTTGCACTGTGTTTGTGTGTTTTTGGGATCTCAAAAATAAAGAGCATTCACTGCAAGTCCCCTTTTATTTATTCAAAAGCTTTTGTTTAAATTAAAATATCTGTGGGTAGGTTACCTAAATATATTACAATACACATAATGAAACCACACTTTGCGAAAGAAACAGAATATTAGGTGGTTTTAAGGTTCATCTAATGAAAAAATGCTTTCACAAGTTTAAACCTATAATCCATTTCATACACATGGCTGTTATAAAGATATAAATATTTTGGTAGCCCACTTCGTTCGTCTGAAACAAACTGAAATAACCGCGGTCATGCATCGACAAAATTGGAACAAGAGCTCCCATTCCATGTGCTGTTAATACAACGCGATTGTTTGTAAATTTTGGCAGTAACCATAGCTGACGAGAAGTTTGGCGAGACTGAAATACTACCTGTAGTATTCCAGTCTACCTAAGCAGTTCCCTGGAACTGCTAAGGTAGGTAACTAATACTAAACCAACCTTCCAACAACCAAAACTCTGGTAGTTTATAGTTACTATATTATCGTACATCCTAGTTACACCATATTCCTTCGGTGTTCATCATAAGTTATAAATTCCCCATGCCGTGTACCTAAATATAGGTCAAAGGGGAAATACATACCGCTGATGACTTCGATATGTTGATCCACGCAACAATGCGAAAGTTATTGATAATATTGCAAAGAGCACAAGGGACATTCTCCTCCTATTTAAGAAGCATGATGTACGGTACTTACCTAGTGATGCAATGGGACAATTATCCCAAGAAACTGAAGAAATTCCATACGAGGAAATGTAATGTTGAGGTTTTTAATGATGCATCGTTTAAAATTTCCACTCAAATTTCCAACATATTATTTTCTGCTAATGGTAGGTAGGTACCGAACTGAATTAGAGAAAATGCCTGGAGACAGCTTCGCACAAGAGCACGCGTGCTAAGATACAGGCTTAAAAACAAATGTAATGGAATGTTGATACTCAATATGTCCTAAATTTGTTAAACTCATGTGATTGGCAATATGTAAAGATATCAAAACTAGTTGTAGAGGGTAGTAATTACCAACTATTATCTAATGTTGTGGAAGAGGTATGTGAAACACGTTATTAATTGTAGGTTACCTTAGTGGTAATAATACAAATTACAATAGGTACATTTATGCATTGTCTTACCTAATATGAAGCTTCTGGGTGGCTACCTTGGTTATACAATTAAATGTAGTAGGTATTCTTATCATAAAGTTCTTTAAGCCTGTTATTCTTTGCTGGCATCCTCAGTGTGGAATTTTTTAGCCAGTTACAATCACAGAAAACCCATATTCCGTGGTTACAGTAGCAGTAAGTACTGCAACGTGCGTGCTTTGGCTAGCGTTATTAAGCTGAGATTCCAAAGATTCCGTAATAATCTGGAAATGGTTCAGTTTACGCGTTAGCAGGCGGTTGCTTATGGCAACGCACGATCCTTGCAATATCGGGGATCGTTGATTCTCACATACTCAGTAGCTACAAGTTCTGTAGGAAATTGGTGGTAAAAAAAAACACCGGTAAAGATATGCTTAAATCAGTAAATTAAACCGCTATGGAAAGTTTATAAATGTTTATCTTATAGTATGGTTCGGCTTGGCTCTTCATTTGTAGTAAAATACACGTATCTTGTATATTATTGTATTTATTTAAACATCTTCAATTCTTCCATAGAACCATTACAATCACAGACTAATGTCAAGCTTAATGTCTAGTGTCAATTTCAATACCATAGACATGAGTATTATATAGCTAACACACCCCTTACGAAAACTTAACTTCCTTAACATTTCAAATTAACATAAGTTCCTTACAATTAACCAAACAATATTACGTATTAAAATAAATCTAACTATCTCCTTCTACTGTACTTTAAGTTTAGTACTAAAATAATTATGCTTTACTGCATTTAAAGGTTTAGTAAAAATATCCGCTATGTTTTCATTTGTAGGTACATAACTTAAACTAATTAACTTATTTTTAACGCAATCTTTTATAAATTGGTATTTAATGTCAATATGCTTAGTTCGCTTACTATTCTCATTGTTTTCCAACATTTTAATCGCACTTTGATTATCTATCAGTAAAAATGTTTCCTGGTCACTACAATCAAAATGTTTCAGAATTCCTTTCAAATATACGAGCTCCGCCGATACCATTGCTGCTGCAACATATTCAGCTTCCGCTGAAGACATGGCAACTGTAGACTGCTTTTTAGAGAACCATGACACCAAATTACTATTATAGAATATAGCACACCCACTAATACTTTTTCTGTCTTTTTTATCACTACCCCAGTCTGCATCGGTGTAGGCTAGCAGTCCCATCTGCTCCTTACTTGATTTAGTGTACGTAAGACACTTATCCATAGTTTGCTTGAGATATCTTAATACTCTCTTGGCTGCAATCCATAAAGAATTTGTAGGTTTGTCCAGAAATTTGCTTAAATATGATGTAACAAATGTTATATCTGGTCTTGACGTGGTAGAAATGTATGTAAGACATCCAATTAGTTCCCTGTACGGAATATTAGGTAATATCTCCTCATCAGTAGAAATTCCTTGATCCATTGGAGTATGTGATCCTTTACACTGATCCATTCCAAATTTCTCTAAAACTTTTTTTATTAATTTTCTTTGACTGATTTTTAACTTTCCGTCTTCTCTTATTATCTCCATACCTATGTATTCTTTTATTTCTCCTAGATCTCTTACTTTGAATTCTTCTCTTAACTTCTCTATTATTTTCGTACCTTTACCCATTACTAATATGTCATCGACCCATACTAGTATCCATACATTTTTGTTTTTAAACAAACAATAATCATGCTTTGATTGTTCAAATCCTTGCTTGATTACAAAATTATTGAACCTCTCATTCCAACACTTTGGTGCTTCTCGAAGTCCATATAGCGCCTTTTTTAATTTCAGTACTTTTCCTTTTGAAACTATGACTCCTTCGGGGGGTTTTATATAAACTTCCACGTTTAAATGTCCATTTAAGAATGCTGTCGGAACGTCTAGTTGTTTCATTGGTAAATCTTCTTGTACTGCCTGACTAAACATCATTCTTATTGTTGATAATCTTGCTACTGGTGAATAAACATTATAGTTATTTTCCGTTTGGAAACCTTTCGCTACTAATCTTGCTTTCTTTCTTCCATCAGGTTTAGTTTTGAAAATCCACCTTGTATCAATAGCTTTCATGTTTGTTGGAAGATCTGCTTCTTCCCAAGTTTTCAATTCTTCTAATGAATTTATTTCATTTTCTATAGCTTTTTCCCATCCTTCTCCTTTACTTATTGCTTCACGGTATGATACTGGATCATTACCATTAAATAAACAGTATGCTACGTTGGCATCATAAAATCCGTCTTGACTTTCGTTTTCTATTTCATAATCTTGTAAATATGTAGGCAAATTCCTTGTTCTTTGTGGTCTCTCTCTCTGTACTGTTGGCTCTCTGGACTCGTGTTCATCAACTTGAATGTTTTGTTCTTCTTCCGTCTGATGTTCTTCATCCCTTCTTACTTGTCCTGTCTGTTGTGTTTGATTTAAATTATTTTCTTCTTCTTCTTCTTCATATCTGTAGTATGTATTTTCGTTTATTATCTTTTCCTTATATTCTATATCATTTTCATCAAATCTTACATCTCGTGATACTACTATTTCATTAGTTTCTGGATTCCATAAACGATATCCAACAGGTGCATATCCTACCATACGCATTTCCTTGGCTCTTTGTCCTAATTTGTCTCCTCTGGGCATTGTTACTACCCAAGCTTTGCTTCCAAATACTATTAACTTTGATAAATCTGTTTTTCCCTCCATTAAATATTCTGGCGTATTGTAATTTATTGAAGAAGATACACATCTATTTAATTGGTAAGATGCTGTTGCAATGGCTTCTCTCCATAGATGCTTTGGAAGTTTAGTGTCTGCTAGTAGAGTTCTTGCTCTATCGTGTAGAGTCCGGTTCATTCTCTCTGACACTCCATTCTGTTGGGGTGAGTACGGTTGCGTAAATTGTATTATAATTCCTCGCTCTGTGCAAAAATTTACAAACTGTGTGTTCTTTAATTCACCTCCATTATCACACCTTATCTTCTTTACATTAACTCCTTTTTGTGTCTCAAATTGTCTGATATAGTTTATTAGGTTCATTGTAGCTTCACTTTTATATTTTAAGAAGTATGTAACGCAAAAATGACTGTAGTCGTCAATAATTACTTGATAGTACCTTTCTCCACCTATTGCTGGTGTCCCCACTGGTCCAGCTATATCTGTGTAAATTAGTTCTCCAATATGACTTGACCTTGGCCTCTTCACATGTACGAATGGAAGTCGGGTTGACTTTCCTAGCATACAAGGACCGCAAGGTTGGTCACTCCATGGTAAATTCATTATACGCATGCTCCTCCGGTTTAGATGTCCAAGTCTCCTGTGCCAAATATTATTATCACTATCTACTTTATTGTTGTAAGCGACAGGGAAACATATTTGTGTATTTAAAGTAAATAATTTTCCCGTTGACATACCAATAATAACAGATTGTGTAGTACAATTTACAATAGTTACCTCATCTTTATAAAAATTTACAGTATGTCCTGTATTAACCATACACTGAACTGACATTAAATTAAATTTGATGTCTTTTACAATTAAAGCTCTAAGATTAATCTCACGTTTGTTGTCATCTAACGTTTCTAAATTTAAATTGCCTGCTCTATCTGCAATAACAAAATCACCATTCGCTACATATATTCTTATTGGTAGATCTAATGTTGTAACATTTGTCATATACTTTTCGAATCTGTCATTGACAAAATGATGAGTACACCCAGAATCTATAACCCACTCTAATTGAATACTATTATTATTATTACCTTTACTTATAAAGCTGAATCCTTGGTTTTCATTTTCACTTTGAGCTATGAATGTGTCCTCTCTTCTATCATAGGTTTCTCTTCCACGGTATCCTTGGTATTCTCTAGATGGACCTTGGTAGTTTTGTGTTCTTGGTGGTCTTTGTGATCCTCTCATCTGTCCTCGGTATTCTCTAGATGGACCTTGGTAGTTTTGTGTTCTTGGTGGTCTTTGTGATCCTCTCATCTGTCCTCGGTATCCTCTTGTTTGTCCTTGGTATCCTCTTGTTGTTCCTTGGTATCCTTTTCTCCAATGGCAATCTTTTGCTAAGTGCCCTGGTTTATTACAATTGTAACATGTGATAAATGCAGTTTCATTGAAATTTGTACTCTTTTTATTATTGTCTCTCTTTGTCTCCTCATCTAATAACCGACATTTTACAAAATCTAAATCTAATGCTTTGTCATCCGTGTTAGTGTTGCATTCAATAGCTGTTATCACCGCATCATATTTGCTATCTAGTCCTGATAGTAAATAGCACATTTTCTCTTTTTCTTTTATATCTTCGCCTCCACTTTCTAAGTCGCTTATAAGTTGGTCAAATTTGTAGAAATAATCTTCTAGTTTCTCATCCATTTGTTTTAAATTTAATAATTTTCTTCTTATATTCAAAATTGATATGTTGCTCTTCTTACCAAAATGATTTGTCAATGTTTTAATTATTTCCGCTATTGTCTTGCATTTTTGTACAATAGTTAAATATCTGTCAGGTAGGCATTGTATTATGATATTTTTCGCTTTTGCATCCGCCTCCTTCACTCGCGTTGCGTTTTCATCAAGAGTTGAAAGTAATTGTTTTTCGTCCAATATACACTTCAATCTATATAGCCAATTATTAAAATTATCAGCCTTTAGTTGCGGAAAAATATTTTTTGTTGACTCCATTTTTGTTTTCGTTTTCGGTAATGTTTGGTTTTTTTTATTCCGAACAAAGTTCAATCCATTTTCATCACTTCGAATTTTGCCTTATAATTGTTGCATTTTAATTTGCCCATAACCTCTTATAGTATGGTTCGGCTTGGCTCTTCATTTGTAGTAAAATACACGTATCTTGTATATTATTGTATTTATTTAAACATCTTCAATTCTTCCATAGAACCATTACAATCACAGACTAATGTCAAGCTTAATGTCTAGTGTCAATTTCAATACCATAGACATGAGTATTATATAGCTAACAGTTTATGTAGCGATATAAAATAGCTCATCCTTAAAATACGGACTTGCAGGTTGTGGCTGTACTTTTCGTAGAGTTCGTTACTTTACGGCACAAGGCCAAATTCTTATCTGTTACTCATAATATGATTTTTAGACATAGGCACCTACTTTGATAAATTTTATCTCAGTGCCGTCCGACGAAGTTTTGATTTATGACCTTTAATTACTTAACCTGTAAGGTTAATTAGTATTCCGACTCATCGAAATATTTGGTTGAGAAGTATTCCAGGAATTTAGCTTGATTCAAATTAAGCATCTTTAGTATATTATATTTATTATCATAGTAGCTAAGTACTTTATTCTTCCATTGGGTTATTTTATTTAGGTCAAATTGTAGACGTCAGTCCACACGGCGTCTTGACCGCAAAAAATAACATGGATTCAAAGAAAATTAGTAATAAGTCGATTCAATGAATATACTCATTCATTCATGTGAGGTTTGAGGAAAACTGAGATTGCGTTAATTGACGAGAGACCTTCCCATTGTTCGCGAGGGAGATGCAGAGATGTCGGCGTGGGTGATGTCACGAGCAGTTAATTTACATAATCGTGTGTAACTTCATTTTGTTACGCTTTTACGATCTCCTTGGAGCTTGGGTGGAGCAAAAACAAACAACGTACTCCTTATACGCTGGGATTCAAAATATTTAACTGTTGTTTTGTATTTTTTTGTACAAAGGTTAAGTAGGTACATTCGATAATAAATTAGATAACTCTTTATTGGTCCACCAAATAAAGTGCAAGAAGTAAAAGGATAATTTAGAATAAAAGTGTGACAATGGGCGACCTTGTCAATTATCAAATATCTTTTAATAATATAGGTTGTCTTTGTAATAATTTTTAATAATTCTTTGTCACTAATAGTGATCTCTATCAGGCAACCTTTGGGTGTAGAGGAACTATAGAACTGGCAAGCAGGGTGTATTTGAAACTAATATAAAGTTAAATAGGGACCAACAAAGTGTTTTTATGAAGGACATAGGTACATAATATGTATAGTTTTATGCACCTAGTAGTTATCGCATCGAATCAGTCGAAGGAGGATATTTATTATTCTTTAAAACTTCAAGTTATGTAAAGTTATCAATCAACAAAAGGGATATAATATATAATAAGTATGTTCAATATGGTTTAGCGGTTAGATCCTAATGTTAAGGTATTTTATTTACTACTACAGGCACATTAATTAGGTACAGTTTTTTTCTAAATAGTATTTACATATTAGGTACCTACGTGTTTTCAAATTTGATTATATTCCTTAATTCAGGTTAACTATGCATGTACGGCGTATTAGGTACGCCTATTATAACACGTCACATAAATTATGATTAATTTAGTGTGGCATGTGATTCATTCTATATTTTTCTTTGGAATTGTGACATCCAACCAGTAAGACCCCTTGTCCTGCGCTGATAAGAGGTCACGTCATTCCATGAGCTAAGGTATCTATCGGATGCCCAGTAGACACGCTCACCAGACGAATCGATCTCGCGCCGTGGTGCGCACGCGCACGACCGAGTAAACATAAAAAAAAATATCGAAGTGATTTTATAATTAATGAACTCTAATTATTTCACTACGTGTTCGTTTTCAGTATTTTTGCATTAGTTTACAACATGGACTATCGACAATCGTTAGAATCCAACAACAGCTGAACATACCTACTGTTTACATTGTGGCAAACTGTACAAACGCGTGTAAAGGTTAAGAAGGGGTTATGATCTAATCGCGTGTTAATTGATATTTAAGTGATACGTAAATCGTGGTACAGTTAGTTAGTTATTGGCGAGTGATTAATGGTCGTGAAATGGGAAGTGTGACGAGTAAGCTGGTGAGCTGCTGCCCGCCGCACTGCGCGTGCTGCGGGCTCCGCAAGTCCGACTCGTACGACCTCCGCGACCTGCCGCGCCCGCCCCGGCTGGACGACACTAACGGTAGGTCAAGGCCTTCTTTGAAACAGGTACCCCCGTCGGTCTAGTGGTCGGAAGCATAGCTTGCCGATCATGAGGTCACGACTCCGAATTATATCTACCTAGGTCGGTACCATTAAGGTTTCATGCAGCCTGGTTTGGATTATCTATAATGAAATTCTAAGTCTGGAATTGTGCTCCGTAAATAGCAACAGGCTCGCTGTTGGTCTGATATTATAGGTGAAATGTGGGTTTATGACATTGCACCTGCTCTTACCACTATATGGGAAACAAGCATGATAGTAGTAGGTATACCTAGTTGGTAAATTCGCATATATATTGATGTTAATAATTCTTGGTGATGTCATTATATCAATAGCGAATGATAAAATTCCACATATTTACATTTTTAAATAAAATTAATATGTAACTTATATGTTGCTTGTAAAGATTTTATTAAGTAGGTAGGTACATCCTAGCAACATTTTCGTAGGAGTTACCTCATGTTTTATAATAGATAACATTGTAAGGTGATTAAGATTAAAGTGTTTGTTTAAATTAAACATCGCGGTTACGTTAATTTCAATCGATAACAGAGGTAGTTTATTATTTTTTGGAGAAATGTAAGTAAAAACTAATAAACTTAAATATAAATCCTTTTAAAAGTAAAAAGTCACAATCTGAAGGTATTGTTAATGCATACCTTACCACATATTTTATACCTATTTATTATCTAGGCAGGACTATCGTTCAAACACCTCACGATAAACGCATTTCAATGAAGCAATGAGTTGGTAGTAAATCAATGAAAGTGCAAGTGAAGCAAACTAACATGTCTGGTTATTGCAAAAAATCCCACTATCTATCTATGGTATCTATCTATGATGAAAATCCATTAAGACAGGTTAGACAGGGTATAATCTACATAGGAAGAGATGAATCCTTTGATCGAGTATACAAAATCTGTATAAATGGCAGTATACTGCTTAAAAAAATCTGTTACCTAAGTATAACCACGGATATACAGACGAGATGGTGTTTTTATTTATATTTTTTAGTATCCAGCCCACTCGTTATAAGTCAGGAGAATTAAAAAAAGTGACAGACAAAAACAATGGATACGAATAAACATGAAGTCGTATTCATTGCTCTAGCTTTTGAAGTGGGATAAAAATAAAAATGGTGGCGTCTGCGCAGGAAGCGTCGACGCCGATTGTTTCTCGTAGGAATAACTGTTTGTTTTATCACTTAACCACTCACGACCCTGCCGGTCCCTCGAGGTCTGTAGAGCGCGCTACTGTTTGCGAACTGGTTCGCACTTTACATAACATTACACCTAGGTATACGTAATCAAATAGTTGGTTCTTGGAACTTTACTGGACATCGATAGGTTCCTACTAGATACAGTTTTATTATGCTATAAACATTAAAATGTTATGAATATGTACAATTACAGTTAAATTATAATTGCAAGTAGTAGGTAGAAGATTAAATTATTACTTAAATACTTAAGGTCGTTTAGTTTATTACCTGCATACCTACTTAACGACTTAGATTTTGTGTGAGTGTTTGTGTTCAATAAAAGATCTGTTCTCAAGAAATATAATAGTCTTCTCGGGAAAACATAATGTCAGGGGGGTACATATTCACGATCGACAGCTTCCATCCTACTTCTAATTCATTTGTGAAATAAGGATGGACATTGCCGTTTCCGACATCGGAAACTTTTCGTCAACTGTGAAAGAAAACCCCTCCCCAGGAGAACTAAGATTGTTCTCTTGTTTAGACATTTTTGTCTAGTGATACATTATGTATTATCGTCGTTTTCATTTTCTAAATGTACGAGTACCTATGCATTTATAGCAGAGATATTTTTAGCCGTGCATTAGGTAGTTTAGTTGTCATTTGTTTCTAACCAAGGAAGTTTTAAGTAGATACCTACAGAATTTGCACCAGTAGCGTATTGTTTACAAGTAATTAATCATATCGCCCACTTGCCACTTGCAAGGTGCATTGGTACACTTGTGTTTGCTACCGCACATTGTGTTGCATCTCATTTCGAAGAACCTTCATGTCTAGTTGACAAGACGCAAGCGCCCATGTCACGTCACGTCATCATGGAGCGTCAAGGTGAACCGGCCTGTGCCAGTCTCACGGATCTTAAGATGTTCACAGCAACAAATAAGCTTTGATGATTGACAGGTAGATGATACCAAATAACAATAAGTAAGTGCTTATTAAAATTGGTAATCAAGTAAGACCCTAGTGGTAGCTAGTTATAATATAATGGTTGTATGTATGTATTGAGATTGCGTGTGATAATTCATAAAATATAGAAGTAAAATCACAAACGTGGAAAGTAGATTACGTCTTAATTTAAGTAGCTACATACTTTATACCTTTAAAAAAATCAGTGCCGTCTAGGGACGCCCGAAAGAAGCGAAGCTTTATAGTATAAAGGGCGCCGCCGCAGCTCTGACGTAATCGTGTAACGCTTCTGACGTTTAGAATGGATAGAGTTGCCTCGCGGCGAGCACCCCTAACGTCCGTTTAGAAGCTTCGCTTCAAAAGTGAGAGAGAAGTGGACACTGACGTACAACATTTTTTTGTAACCACTAATGGATCTCCACACTACAAAACTTTTTTCAAAACAACATAAACATACCTCTGGCCTACTGGCTGATATATTCATAAAATATAATATCAATAGCCTTAAAATTATAAGAAAACAAATTAAGTAGGTACCTATGTAGTTTTTTGTGCTTAAAAGGCGTTAGAACATATTTTATTGGTGAACGTGCCAGATTTAAAAATTAAATCATTAATGATAATTAACAGACCCTATAGGCAATTTAATAATAAGATACACAGTCATTAAAAAATAAAACTTCAGCAGTAGGTACCTAAATAAGATACAAAAAAATATAACACGTCATGTCGGCAGCTTCATGGCTTTATCGGGGGAATGCGGAGTTTTCCTTTCTATGAATAGTAATATGTAGTAAGTACATACCTAAACCTTTAATAATTTCCAAGTCTTAAGAGCAAATAGTCTTATACCTAATTAAACTTAAACCCATACTACTTAATTAATCTCATAGGTACCTACCTACTTAAGACCGCTTGGCGCAGTGGTTCGAGCGTAGGCCGCTCGGCTCACTGCATCGGGTAGTTGCGGGTTCGATTCCCGTCAGGGTAAATTTCGGAAATGGCCTTTTCGTAATATTCCCTGGTCTGGGTGTCACTGGACCGCCCCCAGTCCATTGTACGGTATCCATAGTACAAGCGTTGCTTAGTTTGGGACCATACAGTTGGTGTGTTCGTCTGGCGATATTTATTTATTTATTTTTATTTAAGCGACACTGGGAAAATTCACGGCTAGTCAATGTCAACATTTAAACTAGCCGGATATTGCGGCGTTTTCTCAACAACGCTATACAAATATCACACGTAAAAACCTATGTAAGTAAATAAAATACCTACTCATATTTCACAGATGACCGACATCGTCTTCCGTACTCACATAGGCACCTACTTACGTAACGTAGTAAATTTATGAGTCACCTTTGTAACTGAGAATTGTTACCGAAATAACCATTTGAAATAATTAAAAAAATCCTGTTTCACGAGCTCGAGATCTTAATACAACATCGTTACAATGTAACAGTCTGCACGTGTAGTCATTTGTAATACAGATGTGCAAAGCTTGTACATGAATAAGTTATTTGTTTTTAACAAAAACTCTCGAAATAAATCTCTAAATTCTCTCGAATAAACACTAGGCTATTTTACCCAAGTGCCAATCTAACTCGCGTGTAGGTTTCTTGGAAATAGCTGAATTTCTAATAAGTTGGTAAAGATGCTTAGCTTAGCAGTATTTAGCAATATAGCAATAGCAATTTTATAGCTCTTTATATTTCTTACAGAAATTCTTGCTTGATCTAGATTTACCCATCTAAATATATATAACTCAAAGGTGACTGACTGACTGACTGACTGACTGACATAGTGATCTATCAACGCACAGCCCAAACCACTGAACGGATCGGGCTGAAATTTGGCATGCAGGTAGATGTTATGACGTAGGCATCCGCTAAGAAAGGATTTTGATTAATTCTACCCCCAAGGGGATAAAATAGGGGATGAAAGTTTGTATGAAATTTTGTCAATTAAATTCCACGCGGACGAAGTCGCGGGCACAGCTAGTATTTGAATAATGCCCTTTGTCATCAAACCTGAGTAACATTTTGTAAGCACTAGTGGGCTGGAATAAAATATTAAGGATCAGCGCGTGACCTGTAACTATTCAAATGTAGATTGTCGGATCCGGAATTATTCATTCAGCTTAAGGCTATATACCCACACAATAAAGACGACAAAGTTTACGTCTTTATTATTGTGTAAGTAGATTATCCCATACAATCAGACAGATTTTGATTAAATTCCACACTCATTGAAAATGTATAGAAAAATCGTTGTGGTTAGTCAACCGTGTGAATAACGCCTAAGATGAAACACATATCTAGCTTTATTTAGGCCGATACAAAGTATATAGAATAATATAGGAGAGGCCTAATTCATATTAAGTCTATACTGGACATTTTTAGACGGATAATCTCAGTGATCTTGGAATTTTACTACCCTATAAGGTTATAAAGTATTGTATACCTTATAGGGTTCCTATATATCATGAAATACATTTATATCTAATATTTCTTACTAATAAGGAGATGGTCGTATATAAAATATCGATAGGCACCTAATATGTATAATGTTTATAAATGAAACGTATATTAGACTAGCTGAGCCCGCGACTTCGTCCGCGTGGAATTTAACTTAACAAAAAAGCCCGCTCCCGCGTTCTGAGCCCGCACGACAGAACCCATTTTTTATTTTTTTTATTTTGTTTTTCTAAAATAAAAGTAGCATAAGTTACTGCTTATAACATCAGCTATCTACCAGTGAAAGTCCCGTCAAAATCGGTCCAGCCGTTTCGGAGATTACCCGGAACAAACACACAGACAGACAGACAGACAAAATTTTTTTAAATCGCGTTTTTGCTATAGGTGTCGTATGTACTTTCATATGCATTTAGTGAAAAGGTGTTATTTTGATATTACAAACAGACACTCTAATTTTATTTATTTGTATAGATATTAACAAACAGTGATTCTGGGAGCTAAATGCTTTACCTATTAACAAAAAAACGTAAACAACTGTCACAAAGAGTTGTAAACGTAAAATTTACGTTCCACATTCGTTCACTTTATGAGACGAATTAGTTTGCTTTGATGTGCTGGCTCTAATTTATCTCGACGATGTAAACTTACAATTAAAAGTAGTGAATTATCGGATTTGATGTGTTTTTGTTCTTAATAAACATGAAGGTCAATCTCATTTTCTATCCTATGCTCTAGGACGTCTTAAAATAATATATTTCAGTTGTAAGTAATCTAAAATATATTTCATTTCTCATACGCGATATTAACATAGGCAGTAATAAATTAGACCAAAATGAAATTAATTTAAGTTTAAATTTACGACGGCATTAATTATACTCAATAAAAATTGTATATGCATTAATTAATGAAATTATCAAAAAAGATACCTCACCTTCTAAGAATAAAGTTTAAGATAAATTATGGTAAGTAAATGTGCATGAGGTAGAGAAAGCGATGTTATAGGTACGATATCAACCCCATCTCATTTATCACTACACAATATCGCAACGGTACCTACGCAGACTGTGTGGGAATATCTACGCGCTGATTATTCCAAGGCTGGTATACCCCGGTATAGGCTGGCAGCCCACACCGGTAATTAAAGCCATATATATAGTTTACTAGATAACAGATGAAAGGCATCGCCGCGGCCTTGTGGTGTTTAGTATGCCTAACTTGTAGTGTGGTGACCTGATGCTGGGACTACGTAATTTTTAATTGTCACTCTAAAAATATAATTTGCCATACTTGCCATGTTACTACATCGGCACCCACACACATGATGTTACATCTATATTTACAAATTTCCAAGGTAAAGGCTGTAAAGGTTATGCCGCCCTTGCCACTACAATTGTCATAGGTATCCTAGATTATTTTTAATTACTTACAATCCAAAAATTTCGATCAAATGGCACGGAAAATAGTCATTAGCAAAATTTGTTAAAAATCTGTTCCCAAATTTGCCGCCCCAAAAATCTGCCGCCCTCGGTTCCAGCCTACTCAACCTACTGGTAAATCCGCTACTGGTAAGATGGCGTCTTCATTACCAATAGTTTCATTTATAAAACTAATATAATTATAGGTGATCTGACCAATCGAAAACCGAATTGCTGAATTACCTAAATTCATTTTTTCCTAGTCACGAACTATTTCGTACAGTTGCTAAGATCGTAAACAATTTCGCTGATTGAATGAAAAATTCTTTTGAAGCTTTGAATTTTAGATCGTTTTTTGTGAGAAATGTTGAATACCTACTAACTACACTTTCAAATTGATAAGCGTTCAGTCTAGAGGCGTCAATTGACCCATAAATTAACGAATAAATAGTACCTACCTAATAAAAAGGTCAACTCAGTGTCAATTACCTGGTACGTTTTATAAATACATCGCTCAGGAATGTAAATCAATCGTTACTGATTACAAATAAGTATAACAGCATAAGTCCTTATTTGAAAGCGCATCACTCAAATCTAAGAAATTAACATATTTTATTTAAGGAATAGGTACCCACCAGATACGCATTTGTGGTGTGTGTATTATTGTAGAAATTATGTTGTGTATTGTAAATTACAAAGTACATTTTCTACTTTAATATAATCATTTAAAATACAATAATTTTGCACAGACGATAATACATAGGTATGTTGTACATACACCACACATTACTTCCGTACGGGATTTCCACAACACCCTTGATTATTTCGATTTCAGTGAGTAATGTAGATTCGCCTTGATTTTGTTAATGGACAGAATCAGTTTCTCAGTATCTAGATGAAGCTTTCAATCCTTATTGACTATATGACATCACCATTCATATGTAGGAGTGTAGTTCTTGAGTTTCGCGCTGGTGCTCGCAGTCCATGACGGCATGCATGAAGAAGTACACGTTTGTTGAAACAATTAGCAGCTTACGAATCTCGAGTCGAATGCGAACGAAATTGACGAATTTCCATGTTTGTGGGCGGTGAAGTGATTGTGTGATGTTATTAGTACGGCGTGTGGTGAAATTGTAAAACATGGAGTATCTTAAAAACTTATGGCAGCGTTACTTTGGGAGGCGCCACAAATACATCATGGTGCCATTCCAGCCAGGTAATTTTAATCTGAAGTGAGCCGTGACCAAGGAATTATAAGTATAAGTTCATGGATGTGACTGACCAAAGAGATAATCTGTCATAGTTCTTAACGGAGTTTTAACTCAAAATAAATTAGATGCGTTACCTGCAACTGATAAAGAGATGGGTTTTTAAGTAGTGACTGTTAGGTTACATAGAAAGTTAAATTGCTCTTGTAATTATAATAACCGTGGTTAGTTTTGGCGATTACCAAATACCTGCTTGCACACATACCCATAAGCATTGTACTTTGAATTACGATACCGACTAGGACGAAATTAAATCATTATCCTAAATTAGTAGAATCGAAAGAAACCTTAATGTTTACGTAAATAATTTAGAAAGATTAGAATTGTAAACAGATAAAATGCTCAAGCATAAGCGCACACGTTAAGAATTGACGTATTGGCTAATAGCCAATAATAGCTGGCCGCGAAAATTTTTCTAGGTGACGAATAGATAAAAGTGAAGATTTAAATTAATAATCATTGATTAGTGTTCACTAATTATAATGGGTAGGTAAAAATACTTCAGGTATCTATAAGTTCATTTTGAACTGGTTATCTATACGCCTAACATAGACACTTATTTAAAATTAAATATCGCGTTTACTAATTAATCTAAGTATACCTTGAACTTTAAACGACTTATCGTTTGTTGACGCAGATGTCATCGATGGAACTCGGCGGGGAGTGCTGGCGGTGCAAGGAATCAATTTCTGCATCGATACAAATGGCGAGAACCATCACACGAGCAAATTCAACTTGATGTCGAGGGACGTCGACAGGTGCTTGGTGGTGCGCCGAGGCCAGTCCTTCAAACTCGACATATTGCTAAACAGGCCGTATGACGCTAACAAAGACGCCGTCTCGTTTATATTCTACGTTTCCGGTAAGAATTATTTGACTCTAAAATATATATTATTTATTTTATTTAAAGAAGGTTGCCTGCCTTAAAAACAGGACCAATATATGACTCTTTGTGTGGTTAAGCTTTTTGTCAACTATGATTAGTGACTAGCACATTAGCATTATAAAATCATATGACGCTTTACTATCAACAAAAGTGAATAAATTATATCTGTTGTCTTGGGTTACAATGTTACAATATATAACATTTCAGAAATAATGAGACACAAATGACTCTATTTAAGTTTGTACTGCCACAATGTTATCATTAAAATTAGTATTTTATTTATACGTACTAACAACACGGATAACACGGATATACCCTACTTTGTTAAAAACTCTCGTGGGATGAGCATACAATAGGCGTGATTTGAGGTCGTTTCATATAAGTATGCATTGCGCATCTACATACGAGGCTCGCTACATTGCACTTGCCATTATTTGTAAGTACGTCACCACATGTACAAAAAATAACAAGTATATAATTCACATATACTCGTAACCAAAACAAGTACTTATACTCAAGCCAAAAGTTATTAACGTGGTTCCTAATTCATTAACTTCACTATTTTGTATTCAATTTATTATGGGAAAACGCTCTGCATACCAAAGTCTAAACTGAGGTCACAAATATTCGGATTATTCTTGCCCACCACTAAGTTTGCTACCACTGGTGGTCAAGGGGAACCAAAGGGGAAAACTCTCTATATTTTGGTAAAGTAAACACATCCCTTAATATGGATATCAAAACAGTCCTGTAACAAAATCATAAAGCATCATCTTTAGCACAAAAAATATTCTTCATGTCGGAAGTCATGAACTTTTATTAAAGCAGTCATTCTTCACACAGACGTTGAGAAACGAGGTCCATCAGATGAGACATCAGCAGCTGTGCCGTTAGTGGAGAAAGGTTCTGAGACCTTCGGGGCGTGGAGTGCGGTGTACGAGAGCCAGGTGGACTCGCACCTCATGGTGGCAGTGACGCCCGCAGCCGACTGCATCGTGGCCGCATGGAGGCTGGACGTCGACACCAAGCTGGGCGACGGCTCGCTCAGCTACACGCATCCTTTGCCGATCTACGTGCTATTCAACCCTTGGTGCTTGACTGATACTGTTTACATGCCAGGTAATGAGAAAATGATAACAACGACACTGCTAGACGTTTCTCTGTTCTATCTGTAGATGTTCTAAAATATCATTTTTGCAGTAATCAAAGTCTTTTACATTGTTTCTTTCGATATTGTCGTATGTTATTTCAAGTGTCGATTTCAGGTCAAAGCCACCGAGATGAATATGTGTTAGAGGACGGAGGATTGATGTTCAGAGGTGTGTACAATGTCATCAAACCGTCCCCGTGGAACTACGCACAGTACGAGAAGGATATATTGGACTGCGCGCTTTATCTAGTCAGAAAAGTTGGAAAGGTATGTCAAAAATGTATGACACCACGATTTCAAATGCATTTAACATTATTTCTATCTTACCAACTGTTAGCACACAGAGTTTAAAGAGGTGGTGGTGGTGGTTTCACTTATTCACCTTTATTTCGGTCATTGTAGTTCGGTACGTTCACAATTCCCAATGAGTACATGGTACCTAAAAGTTGACTGGAAATGTAAATAAAAATTGGTCCAAATCTCCAAGTTATTTGCATACCGTATATACAGGTGAAAGGTGGGGCTCGGGGTGATGCAATCCGCACGGCGCGTGCGCTGTCGGCCGCGGTGAACGTGCAGGACGACAATGGCGTGCTGTTTGGCAACTGGGCGTCCGACCCGAGCGACTACAGTGGCGGCACGCACCCGCTCAAGTGGCTCGGGTCCATGAACATCCTGCAGCAGTATTACGAGAAGAAGAAACCAGTCAAATACGCACAGTGCTGGGTCTACGCTGGCGTTCTTACTACCAGTGAGTTTAAATATATGTCTGTCAAGGACAAACTGAAATGTCGTCTACTTCAGGTTTCATTGGTATATTTCAGCTGGTGGCATGCCTTGCATAAAAAAGTGTCTATTAGCAATCGTTTCGCAATTCTCGAACTAAATGATTCCTTATGTCAGGCACGCCCGCCTTATGTTGAATCCCAACGATATTAATTATGATTGCTGAAGAATACCGACTAAAATTAATTAATGACATTAGTTGGGGGCCGCGTAACTACGAGTCTGATTCTCGGACGATGCAGAATATTCCAATAGTTATGCTAACATTAGGAGGGGTTTCTGAAATAAATTCTTTCACTAATTTTCTTGATTACATTATTGATATAAGTATATAGTGAAACGTGCAGTAAATTGGTCCGCGTATTAGTAATCCCTATAACATAGTGACGTGGTTCATACTTGGATGACAAATGGACAACATTGGGTGACAAATACTGATTGCATGCCTAAGGGCGTAAAAGTGCGTATCTGCGGACCCCTTAGGGTATTCAAATATTGGTTCAAGTGGAAGAACGAAATGGCTGGGCAATTAAAATCACTAGATAATGGTTATAATAATTTACTTACAGTATGTCGTGCGCTGGGTATTCCATGTCGGCCGGTGACAGGCTTCGACGCGGCACACGACA
Organism: Notodonta dromedarius; assembly: GCA_905147325.1. Taxonomy (NCBI): domain Eukaryota; kingdom Metazoa; phylum Arthropoda; class Insecta; order Lepidoptera; family Notodontidae; genus Notodonta; species Notodonta dromedarius. The sequence goes on along the minus strand of LR990159.1, from coordinate 9,790,645 downwards.
GCCAGGGCAGCCTCACCATCGACATCATCATGGACGAGGACGGAACCACCCTCGATGAGTTGACCAGGGATTCCGTTTGGAACTATCATGTTTGGAATGAGGTAAGTTTCAAGTTTACGTGGATAATTGAGGGATCACTTATGTAAAAGCTTCTACTTAGCGTTACCCATAAAATAATATTTACCTGATTATACTTAAGGATTTACTACTAGAGCTACCTACTAGCTATACTACGTGACACAGAAAAGGTATACTATTTTTTTTGCAACTTTACTTTGTAAATCTAAAACTATCGGCTTTGTGGGACAGTTGAAGTACTAAAGGTTTTGTAGAATTATGAAATCTGTCAACAGCTGTATCCCTGTAACACCTTTTGTTTTTCAAGTTTCCTCCAAAGCTAATTGTTTTAGAATTACAAAGTTAAGTTTTGTCAAAAAAGTATACCCTTTCTCTTTCAACCTGTATAGTTATTGCTTTAAACTACTCTAAAGATAATATTCTCAGTTAATATATTGCCTATAAACTGGGTAGGTTAACATTTTTCATCTGAAGTGGAACAAATAACAATTTGTTGCGCACTTCGGATGGAAAAATATGCAAGAAATCAAAGTTCTCGTAATAGAAGAATGAGCAATTACTAATTTCCATCGCCGATCAGTAAAAGAAAAATGCGTGAGATCTTAAGTTCTGGACTGAGAACCTATCGCCGGGTTTTTACAATGAATACCCTCGGATATTTAGTTTATTGTTCTATAAATACCTCTATCAAAAGTTTGTGTGTACGTCACTCCTACGCAAGTATGACCGATAGATGACTCATTTGAAATGCCTATAAATAAGTCAGCCCAGATTAGCTAACCTATGACCTCGGAATGGATCAGGCGGCGACGACTGCGCCCTTTATTTGCTCTGCCCTTCGTCATCTTGATGTCATAGTATTTATGATTTCATTACATTTCGAAGAAACATAACAATTAAGAAGAAAAAAGATGTTTTCAACCTTCGGTTGTCTGTAAATAATGCACATGTGACAGTAAATTATTAAGCGCTGACGCACCTGTCAGAGGCAGCACAGCGGTTCGTCCTAATCGTCCCTGAGTTACTTGTTTTCATTGATGTTGTATTGAATGTCTTAGCTATTAAATTTATTGTGTTTTACATACAAATCTTCTATTTTATCTATAACAAATAAAAACTTATTGGGCTTAAATTTATCAATAGCAAATCATCACCGTAGATTTTAGCGTAGCAAATACCTTTGAATTTGTAGAAGCGATATTTGGCCATTTGGCTTACCTAAAAGTTTGTAAATCATCTTGTCTGGCTCTGGTAATAATGGCTGGAGATTCGGGAATAAGTTATAACATGGTAATTACATATCATATTCTCATTGTTAATAACGTTCGTTTCGGGCTCAAGGTGTGGATGGAGCGGCCCGACCTCGGCGCGGAGTACGGCGGCTGGCAGGCGCTGGACGCGACGCCGCAGGAGACTTCGGAAGACATGTTCCGCTGCGGACCCGCCTCCATCCGCGCCGTCAGAGATGGGGAGCTGCAGAGACCTTACGACGCCACTTATGTTTTCGCACAAGTTAACGCTGATAAGGTTAGTAGTAGTATCACCGTGTATGTATATTCACTGGTGAAGTAAAATACCTACAAAATAGATGAAACCCGTAATGGTTCCGTAATTTGAGGAAACTCGGCTTAACAATAGCAAGAACCAGCCTGGTGTAGGAGACCTGGAAATGTTAATGATTAATGGCAATTTTGTTTCAGGTGCTATGGAAATATTCTGGTGAGATCCAACCACTGAAGTTGATCAAACGCGACACAGTATCAATTGGACAGAAGATTTCGACAAAAGCAATCGGAAAGATGGAAAGAGAGGTAAGTAGAGATAATTACAGTTAATAAATTTTTTAAAATTAAAATTTCGCATAAACTGCCGAACGATTTAAACTAAGTTCGGTTCAGCTATGAAAATAATCCGGTTACTTTTTATTCTCCTAATCCAAGATGTGTTGTGCGCGAATGTAGAATACTTCCTGAAATTCGTTATAATATCCTAGGATATAACGGACACGTACAAGTACCCCGAACGCACGCTGGAGGAGCGAGCCACAATGGAGAAGGCGCTGCGCAAGTCGCAGAGCATATTCGCTCGCTACTACCTCAACGACGCGTTCAACGACGTCACCTTCGACTTCGAGCTTAGAGACGATATCAAGATCGGACAGGACTTCAATGTGGTATGTTTACCTTGTTCATAATCTACAAATGATCCTTAAACTCAGAATTGTTTCTTATTCTTCTTTCGTTAAAAATATGGCCCACCCAGTTTAATAGGTATTTCGCCAGTGTCAAGTAACAAATAGCAATACAAAGATATTTAAATACAATACAAAAATGTGACCATCCACTTTTGAAAACCAAAAAGGGGACCAAGAATTATTTGCCACCAAGTTCTGGCGCCATGTTTGAGTGGACTGACATTGACATTTAACAGTTTTGAAAGTCTCTCTCTAGCACCGACATAAGTTTGTTGTAACGAAATCGGTGTCACCTTACTGATGGCGCCCCGGTCCTTTGACCCCGACCTAACACATTGAATCCTTCTGGTTTGAGAAGCAGAATCGTGTCCAGCAGTGGGAAATAGGGGTACCTAATGCAAAACACCATGTCTTGCAGGTCATCCATATCAGGAACCGGTCCCTGAGCGAGTCGCACCAGGTGCAGGGCGTGCTGCGCGTGGACACGGTGACGTACACCGGCGTCAGCGGTGAAAGCGTCAAGCGGCACGCGTTCGACCTGACGCTGCCGCCTCAGGGCAAGGAGCACGTGCAGATGCTCGTCACCTTCGACGATTACTTCAAGAAGCTCGTTGATCAGGTGAGAATAATTATAAGCAACTGTCGTTTAAAAAATAATTGTTGAATTGTCGATTAAAAAACAGTGCCGTCTAGGGATGCCCGCAAGAAGCGAAGCTTTATAGTATAAAGCGTAGGAACTAAGCATTAAAAACGGCTGCTGCGCGCGCCACTCTGTTACCTATATATATCGTGTAATGCTTCTGACGCTTAGCACGGATAGAGTGGCCGCGCGGCGAACGCCCCGATATTCCGTATAGAAGCTTTGCTTCACATGACAAGCCTGCTGAGTTTCTTGCGGGTTTCTCATTCGAGTCTTATAATCGTATTCTGATCCAGTGGTAGACTTAGGGCCTATGCACACCACGTTTTAGAAACGAGCGACGACTGTTATAGTTGGTTGAATAGCAAAATTATATTAAAAATCATACTTAAATATTACCAGGCGTCATTCAACATCGCCTGCCTGGCGACAATAGTAGACAGAAAGTTCGACTACTTCGCGCAAGACGACTTCAGGGTGCGGAACCCGGACATCAAGATCAGCATCGACGGGAAACCGGTGTCGCGGCACCAGTTCACCGTCACCGTGAGGGTGGAGAACCCGCTGCCGATCCCGCTCACCAAATGCAAATTCTACATCCAGGGACCGGGGCTCGATGAACAACTCAAGATCGAACTTGATGAGGTCAGTATAGTCTCCGCTATTATTGGTATGCCAGTTAAGATGCCTTTTTTTTGCAAGCGTTTGATCCACCTTATGTTTTAAGTAGATCAGGGATGGCAAACTTTTATGGATCAGCGTGCCATTTCTTTTTCTAAATAAATGTCTAAACGTGCCGTCAAATAATTTTTACAAGAACCCGTACTAATGAATCAATCTCAAGTCTTAGAGCGATCTTAAGTACCTACGCTTTTGACGTGTCATTTTGTACTGGAAGTACATAACAATGACATTTCCATTTTAGGCTCACTCGCGTTCGTTCGTAATACTTCATAGTGAACTTTGTTACTTTGAACTAAAATGCTAGCCGTTTCGATCGGTGGCGTGTCCAAACTATTTTATCACGTACCAAATGGTGCCAATGGTTCGCCATCCCTGTTATAAATAGTTAAATCCACGAAGACGCAGCCCACTATTTTTACTGAAGGGACGCCGCGGGGTGAGGGGAGTTGTAATGTAAAGTTGTAAATCAAGTGTGCGTGTGATCACATTGATAACAAGTGCGTAGTGATAGAACTAACACATTAGTAGTACCATGCACACATGAGCTATAAGTGATACCACAAATGGTGGGGCGCGTCTTCGTGGTTGAACTAGGTATCTATAAGCAGTTATCGTGGCCTATAGATTCTTGCAATACTCCTTGAGCTAGCTGCCCCCCTGCCCCTCTGGCTGGACTCGCGCTCGCCCTCTGTCCGGGTGAAGTTGTTATGGCCACTCTGGCCAACAACATTTAGTCAATTAAAAAAACAACTACAGGCATTGCTCGCAATTTGCCGACCTGAAGGAGAGTGCGACAGAGGGAGGTGAAGGGATGGGGATTCTCCTCCAGCTCTCTCATTCAGCGTACAGCTATAAATAGATACTTTACGCCGATGTATTGTGAGAGGGTGGTATTACCATGGTCGGGCAAGCCTGTATATGAGCTGTGTCTATAATTTAGCTATCTTATCTCCATTTAATGTAGTATTTTTTTTTTTTTTTTTTTGTCTACCATCTCAATATGGACTTGCCGATAATAATGCCAGGGGAGAAGCGGCAGACTGTGCACTCTGGTGCAGAGTCAAAAAAAAAAAAAAATATGGACTTGCCTTATGGAAGCAATTTCTAGCGCCATCTACCGCATTACGGTTCAACTATAAAGTGCATTGGCATTAAGCGCATGGAAAGCAACGCGCATACATTACACCTACTGGTGTCGGTACCGCCATCTCTACATATCGCTTTGAATTAACAAGTTCGTCTAGATGCAGTCTACAGGGTGAATTTATGAAAGGTGCGTGGAAGGCCAAATCGAAAACTATGGACTAGCGAAAAATCCTTGTGTCTCGGAGCCGATTGTGATGAAAATCAAAATTGCATCATTTGATATGTGAAGAAGCCATCCTGATGATTTTAAAAAGAAAAACGCATATTTAATATTGTATCAGGGGATTGAAAAATTCATCCTGTAGGCCTATGAACCTATGTATTCCTCGAAGAGGTACTCAGAGCTGCTTTGCAGTGCACCCACAAGTCACTTATGTTTTTAGTCCCAATATAATAGTTAGTGAGCTTATTGCCATTACTTAACCACACACAAACTCCCACCACAAAAACTAATATAATAAAACCAGCTGTTGACCGCGGCTCAGCCCGCGTGGTACCAATTTCGTTACAATTAAAAGCAGCCTTAGTTACTTCTTATAACATCAGCTATCTGCCAGTTAAGGTCCCATCAAAATCGGTACAGCCGTTTCGGAGATCACGATGTGTTTCTATTTGTCCAGAACGTAGCGCCGGGTGCTTTCGCTACAGCTAGCTACAAGCTGACGCCGCCGTGGGCGGGCCGACACCAGATCACCGCCAAGTTCAAGTCTCGAGAGATTCACGACGTGGACGGCTTCCTCACATTCATGGTGGCGATGCCGCCGGAAACCAACGGCATACCGCGGGATGCGGCTGAGAGCAATGAAATCTAAGCTATACCTACTAAACCCAAACTCGATACCAAGTGTTTGATAACAAAACGTTTTTTTTTTATAATATATGGCTCTGTCCTTTTGGACAATTCTGCCAATGTCAAGTGAACCGTTGTCTGCTAACCAACCAATGACAGGCAGATGTCAACAATATGATAGCAATATTTTACTTTTAACTGTGAGTTCGCACTGGGCCCTTATTACGTTAGCTACTTAAATCGCAATAGGAAAGCAAACGCTTGTCAAACGCTCCGCTTTTGACGTTTTTCCGTAATCTACTAACCACTGGCTGACACGAGCTTCACGATTTCTACCACAGAGTACCTACCTTGTATCACTCGCAAGTCAGTCGCTAGTGGAATACCAAATATTTACCCACGCGTTTGAAAGCTAAATAGCTTTCAATCGCTCGCGTTTGCTTTTCTATTGCGATTGAAGTATCTAACGTAATAAGGGCCCTGGACGAAACATGTACACGAAACATGTTATTGTCTCTATTTTTTGTTGTCATAAAGTAGAGATAACAATCTGTTTCGTGAACATGTTTCGTTCAGTGCGAACTCACAGTAAAATAGGAAACAATGAAAAACAATAAAAAAAGACAAAAATAAAGAAAAACGATAAAAAAACGTAATGAAAAGGTAATATACATTGTGGATAAGCATTGCATAGCTATCGAGTTTGGCTTTAGTAGTTACACTAAGCACAGGTCGAGGCAAGGAAAGACGTTCAAGGTGTAGCTTATAAAGTAACAATATTTAAAATGCTCTAGGCCTGCTATATTGACCTCACACTTAAGACTAGGTACGTCAGTATTATACCAGTAGATATGACTTATAATAACCATGTTCAAATAATTTATATAGTTATTTAATATAATATATTTGAATTATAATTTATTTTCAAAACCTTGCTATCGAAATATGAATATATATAATATGAAATGTTCATTGAATTGTACCTCAAGTGTAGATGCCCACCAGATAAGCAAAGATGAAGAGATCAAATCGAGAAGTGTCAAGTCTATTCCGAAATAGTGGTTTTCTTTACAGATACTTATCACTTGTATTTATTTTAATTTTAAGTACAAAAAATTGTAATAACTTAGGAGAAATTTATACTAGATCAGCTAAATAACTGTTTAAAATTAAATAACATCCTTTTAAAGTACAATAAATTTAAAAAATAAACACCTGACAATTTTGAAAGCGTACAGTCAAATGTTTGAGTTGTGTGTTATATGATGCTAAAGTGTAAATAAATAACATGTAAAATAATAAATAACAATGCCAAATGTATGTAAGTGAACCCTGATTTTTATTTCCACCCAAGAAACTTGTAACAACACTGGAGTTTGCACGTGGTGTTTTTTGAACTCAAACTCAAAATTGTATTTATTCATGTAAGCCAACAAAGCATTTTTGAATAGTCAGAATCTACCACCGGTTTGGAATGCTGCTTCCACTGAGAAGAGCCGGCAAGAAACTCAATGGTTACTGGTTTCAATGAATAAAATATGGCGTAAATACATCAGCAACAGGAACAGCAACAGAATATGAGCCGGCAACACCATTGTCGCTAAATGAGTAATAGTAAATAATAATCAAATCTCACTCAGTTTTAGTTTATTCAGATATTTATTGTTATTGGATTAGTTTTAGTTAAGTTATTGGATTTAATGTGACGTTGTATTAGTTTTCGTGTTCTCCTCAGCAAGCCCTTTCATTTGATGCCCATACTGTGGTAGTGCAGAAACTTTACTAGTCCGCCATCTTGGATGATCCGCCATATTGGAATTAGAATGACGTCACATAGCTAAGCATGCATTGACATCAAAAATAAGCGTGTATACCAAATTTCAGCTCAATCAGTTAAAGATCAGAGAACTAATTTAAAATTCAGTTGCAAGATTCCACCCGGACAACATACATTGCAAGTTAAATAAACGCCGCCGCGCCGTGGCCGGGCACCGAAATACGGGAGAGGGGTGTGCACATCTATATTATTTTCAGAACTACTTAGAAATTTACACTAAATGTCCACCCGTGCAAAGCCGGGACGGGCCGCTAGTAACTTATATTCTCGAAAAAAAACAAGCCCTTTTTATCTAAGTGCCATTCTAACTTGCTTGTAAGTACCTACCTAAGTATCTTGGAAATAGCTGAATTTCTAATAAGTTGGTAAAGATGTATTTAGCAATGAGCAATAGCAATTTTATAGCACTTTAATCTTCTTGCAGAAATTCTTGCTTGATCAAGATGTACCTATATCTGAATAATGTATTTTGCCATCATATCTGAGTAACATTTTGTAAGCACTAGTAGCTGGAATAAAATATCAAGGATAGGCGCGTGACCTGATCGCTAACTATTCAAAAGTAGATCGATAGATCCGGAATTATTCATTCAGCCTAAGGCTATTAGTATACCCACACAATAAAGATGACAACGTTCACGTCTTTATTATTGTGTAGTTTATTCCATAGGTACATTTGACAGATTTGGACCACATTCGACACTCATTGAAAATGTTTGGAAAAATCGTAACTATACAATCATTACAGTGTATTAGTAGGTCATTCCGTAGTTTCGCGCAAAAAGCAAGTCCAGGCTTGATCTTTCATTTCTTTTTGTCACGATAACAACTTAATTACCATCCGTACTCAGAAACTTGATAATTGTATATAAAACTAGCTGTGCCCGCGACTTCGTCCACGGGGAATATAGTTCAAAATAAATTATATTTTTTTACTAATATTTAATATTTTGGCGAAAATGGCTTACATAAAAAAACACGAAAAGCCCACGGCATCGATCTCGTGGTGGAATTGGAAATGAAAATGTGTTAATCCAGATTATAAACCATATGTATTCCAAATTTGATCCAAATCCGTTCAGTAGGATCGATAATTGTCCCACGGGAACATACTATCGGGAAGAAAACTATCCCATGTTTTGAACTATTTGGTTTCCTAATTTCATCCAAATCCGTTCAGTAGGATCGATAATTGTCCTACGGGAACATACTATCGGGATAAAAAGTATCCCATGTTTTAATCCAGGTTTTGAACTATCTGGTTTCCTAATTTCATCCAAATCCGTTTAGTAGTTTATGCGTGAAAGAGTAACAAACATACATCCACACTCACAAACTTTCGCATTTATAATATTAGTAGGATTTATACGTGCCCGACTGGGAGAGGTGGATGTTATATCAATGCCTGATAAAATTACGGATTGTTTTTAGTCTTTCGTCCATAAATCGTGTCATTGCATTCCACAAGCTACTGTAATTTTTTTTTTTTTCTAAAATGTGTTCCTTTTTAATTCATCTTGTTTCTGTTTTATTAAATATTTGCTATTGTTTTCTTATATTTACGCGAATACTACACATTGAAATAAAACTATTTTACGTATTCTATCCCGTTTATTTACTTTTTAGGGTTCCGGACCTTACAAGGAAAAACCGGAACCCTTAAAGGATCACTTTGTTGTCCGTCTGTCTGTATGTCTGTCTGTCAGTCTGTCAAGACCTTTTTTCTCAGAAACGGGTAGAGTTATCAAGTTGAAATTAATACCAAATATCAAATGCTATGGTCCCTTGTAGGTGTAAAAAAATTAGGCTTAAGTCAACGCAATCAAAAGATACGGTGATTTATGTCACATATTTTGATACTTTTCGCAAATTCACTTATCAATACAAAGGAATCAATGCACAGCCCAAACCGCTGGTGTTTGAATAATGAATTTTTGACAGTAAGTACCTTATATACCGCAAGTATCCACTAAGAAAGGATTTTGGAAAATTCCACCCCTAAGTGCATAAAATAGGGGGTGAAAGTTTGTATGGGGTAAAAAAAATTATTGAAGCTAGAGACATGAAAATAAGTTTTGAGGCTACTTATTACAAATTAAAAATATAAATTTCAGCGTTTTGCAAAATTCCACCCCTAAGCGTGTAAAATAAGGGTTTGTATTGTAGTTGGTATTCAGTTTGGTTGCAGTTTGTATTGGGTTCCCGAATTTGTTTAAGCATTTTTGGGAACTATTTATTACTAAAATATCTTGCCGGTATTGATATTGGAATCCAGGAATGGAAAAACTCTCTAAAATCATAATAAAATGTTGTACGGAACCCTCAGGGCGCGAGTTCTACTCGCACTTGTCCGGTTTTTTTATGTTCCCGACGTTTCGGCTTTACAGCAACCATGGTCACGGGGGGACTGAGGTTCCTGATGTCATAGTTAATAACCGGGTACCCCTTAACTATGAACCAGATCCCCTTATGCTTGCTTAAACAGGTCCAGGTCCAAGCAATCAAAATGTGTTTGTTTACGATTACCTAAGTCCAATTAAATAAAAATGATAAAGTTAGTGAAGTATTGACAGGTAAAGACTAAACTTCTACAAGAGGTTCAGAGTCCCGAAGATACTACCGCATTTTACATGAACTACAAGAAGTTGAACAAGCCTAATTTTCATGGCAAATCTAAGGGACCAAGATGCTACAACTGTAACAAATTTGGGCATCTTGGAAGACAGGTTTTATATAAAAGACTTAGGTGAATTAAAGCAATGTATTGGATTAAATGTCAAAAGAAACAGAAAAGAAGGTTGTATAATGATTGATCAAGAGAAATATGTTCATGTAATATTAGTTCGTTTCTGTATGACAGACTGCAAGCCTGTGAGAACACCAATAGAGGTTGGTGTAAACTTTGATATAACGGACGAGGAGAATGCTCTTGCTGTTGATATACGTTACAGAGAAGCCATTGGATGCCTACAAGAAGCTTAGAACGTTCTTGGATGCCTATTATATTTGGCACTGACAACAAGACCTGACGTTGCTTATGCAATAAACAAATTAAGTCGATATTGCAACAAGCCAAACAAAAGTCATTAGGCAGCTGTCAAGAGAGTAATGCGTTACCTGCAAGGCACCAAGAACATGATGTTAAGTTATACCAAGGAAGGTCCTGAAAACATCACAGGTTATTCTGATGCTGACTGGGCTAGTAATCCAGATGACAGACGGTCCTGCACGGGATATATATTTATTTTCCAGAATGGTGGCATCGCTTGGGGAACATGTAAGCAGCCTACGGTGGCTTTGTCGACGGCCGAGGCCGAGTACATGGCCATGGCAGCGGCTACCCAGGATGCTCTGTGGTTGCGCCAGCTACAACGTGAATTAAGACGATGTGGAGAAGATCCCCTCAACATCTTCAGTGATAGTCAGAGTGCAATCCGTTTAGCTTCCATTGATTGCTACAAGCCTAAAACGAAACACATAGATATAAAGTTTCATTTTCTGCTGTGTCAAATTTGTATTTATCGATGGTTGCAGAATGATCGCAGACATTTTAACTAAAGGTACACGGTTAGATAAACATTTTATTGTATAAATCAGATGGGGTTGCGTTCTAGAGGGGGTGTTAGTGTATAGAACGCCAGTGGAGTCTCTGTCTTGTAAACTGTCTATGCTTAATGAAAATCAAGGTACTCTGTGGTCTTGTCATTATAAGCCTCTGAACAGTTCACACGTTTTTAATTAATCCTTTCCGTATAACTCCATCTTATCAGGAATAAAACAACAGGTATACGACCAGAAAAGAAAGGAAGAAGTAAAAAATCTGCTGCTTTTTAGCGAAACAGTTGCGTTATGGGACTAGTCCCACCACACACTCCCGCCACTGTTACTCCTGTAAGCCAGGATCGAGAATGGTGTCAAATGACGTCGAGGTTTGACCCTCCACGAGTCCCAGGGGAAAAACAACATGGTCTTAGAACACACACGAATTTTATCTTAAGAAAAATAGGAGCAGTAGGAAGAAAATAACAATTTCCCTCTGTTGCAAAGGGAGAGACAGAAATAACTGTATGGGCTGATTGCCACAGAATCGACTCTATTACAGCTGATTGACGACCGGTTGTAAGGCACCACGGATCGTAATTAGACTACTTAATTGAACCTGAGCTGATTATACTTGATCCAATTATAGGTAGAGCTAAAGCGCTTGAACGCACGAAAATTGTGTGCACGAAAATTGTACCTGGTTTCCACAACGTCTGTCTAATAAACTGTTCCAACTCTTAGAGAAATCATTTCACGTAACCAGCAAGCTAACTACTTTTAAAAAATTGACAAAAATGTGGAGCTTTGTAGATAGGGAATTAGGCTCACGTATGCCCTATTTGAAATATGGCACCTTACCTTCAACAGTTCATTTTCATAGCCTTATAATAAAGTTTTTTTTCTAAATCCGCCTTCCAGCAACTATCGGAATAAGAATCTGATAAATAAATAAAAACATAATGATTAATTATAATTCCTACCTATTTCATAACTTGTATGCTGTATTAATCCCGCCCTACATCATTACAATACCTTACACTTTTCATTACCATCCACGCGTTAAATTTTAAGTGTAAATTTCTCAGTAATTTAATAATATAAATAAGCTAAGTGCCTCCCAGTTTTTATAAATCAGGTGACAATCTTAATTCGATTATGTGCAAAAAACCATATAATTCTATATTGTTTTTTTTTCGCGGAGCGTTCGAATTTGCGCGAAACGGCGGAATGACCCTAGTACGGCTCGTGGTGAAATTGTAAAACATGGAGATCTTAAAAACTTATGGCAGCGTTACTTTGGGAGACGCCACAAATACATCACGGAGCCATTCCAGCCAGGTAATTTTAATCTGAAGTGAGCCGTGACTAAGGAATTTATAAGTATAGGTTTATGGACGTGACTGACCCAAGAGATGTGTTGTAGGCTTCTTAATTAACGGAGTTTGAACTCAAAATAAATTTCCTGCAACTAATAAACAAATGAGTTTTTAAGTAGTTTTGTTTTGTTACATTGATAGTTAATTTCCTTTTGTAATTATAATGACCGTCGTTAGTTTTGGCGATAAGCATTGTACTTTGAAATAAGATACCAACTAGGACAAAATTAAACCGTTATCCTTAATTAGTAGAATCGCTTAATGTTTATGTAAATTATGTAGAAAGATTAGAAATATAATAAAAGGATAGGATTAACAAGCATAAGCGCATTCGTTTGGAATTAACGGCTTGGCTAGTAGCCAATAATACTTGGCCGCGAATATTTTTCTTGGTGACGAATAGACAAAAGTGGAGATTTAAATTATTAATCATTGATTAGTGTTCATTAATCAAAATGGGTAGGTAAAAATACTTCACGTATCTGTATATGTTCATTTTGAGCAGGATACGTATAGACCTATCATAGACCCTTATTTAAAATTGATTATCGCCGTTACTAATAAATCTATACCTTGAACTTCAAACGACTTATCGTTTGTTTACGCAGATATCATCGATGGAACTCAGCGGGGAGTGCTGGCGGTGCAAGGAATCGATTTCTGCATCGATACAAATGGCGAGAACCATCACACGAGCAAATTCAACTTGATGTCGAGGGACGTCGACAGGTGCTTGGTGGTGCGCCGAGGCCAGTCCTTCAAACTCGACATATTGCTAAACAGGCCGTATGACGCTAACGAAGACGCCGTCTCGTTTATTTTCTACGAGTCCGGTAAGAACTAGTTCACTCTAAAATATATATTTAATTTAAAGAAGGTTGTCTGCCCTCAAATGCAGGACTTGTGTTGTTAAGTTTTTTGTCGACTAAGATAACTAAGGCCGGTATAAGGTATTAATACATCGATTTTAAGTATGAGAGTGATCTTAAGTACGGTTTTGACTTGTCATTTTGTACTGGAATGTTATTTCCAAGATCGCCATTAGACTTGAGATCGATTTATTGATACGGGCCTAAAACATGGCATTATTAAGTCATACGATGGTTTAACATGCAAAAAAAATAACAAGCATATTATAATTCACATATAACTCATAATAAGTATTCATACTCAAGCTATAAAGTATTTACGTGGTTCCTATTTCATTACAATAAGTAATATAATGCAGAGTTGGTGGGTAATATTCACTATTTTGTATTCAATTTCTTATTAAATTGTAGTCTAAACTCAGGTCACAAACATTCGGTTTATTCTTGCCCACTACTAATTTCGCTACCACTGGTGGTCAAGGGGAACCGAAGGGGAAAAAATCCCAAACATTTTATATCCACTCTATATTTTGGTAAAGCAAACACATCCCTTAATATGGTTATCAAAACAATCCTGCAACAAATTCATATACAGCGTCATCTTTAACCCACAAAAAAAAAAAGACGGAAATCGCGAACTTTTATTAAAGCAGTCATTTTACGCACAGACGTTGAGAAAAGTGGTCCATCAGATGAAACATCAGCAGCTGTGCCGTTAGTGGAGAAAGGATCTGAAACCGTCGGGGCGTGGAGTGCGGTGTACGAGAGCCAGGTGGAGTCGCACCTCATGGTGGCAGTGACACCCGCAGCTAACTGCATCGTGGCCGCGTGGAGGCTGGACGTCGACACCGATGGCTCGCTCAGCTACACGCATCCTTTGCCGATCTACGTGCTATTCAACCCTTGGTGCTTGACTGATACTGTTTACATGCCAGGTAATTAGATAATGATAACAACGACACTGTTAGACGTTTCATTGTTTTCTCTGTACATGTTCTAAAATATCATATTTGCAGTAATCAAAGTTTTGTACATTGTTTCTTTCGATATTGTCGTATGTCATTTGAAGTGTCGATTTCAGGTGAAAGCCACCGAGATGAATATGTGTTAGAGGACGGAGGATTATTGTACAGAGGTGTGTACAATGTCATCAAACCGTCCCCGTGGAACTACGCACAGTACGAGAAGGATATATTGGACTGCGCGCTTTATCTAGTCAGAGAAGTTGGAAAGGTATGTCAACAATGTATGACACCACGATTTCAAATGCCTTTAACATTATTAATATCTTACCAACTGTAAGTACACAGAGTTTAAAGAGGAGGTGGTTTCACCTTTTTGCCATTACTTCAGTCATTGTAGTTCGGTAAGTTCACAATTCCCAATGAGTAAATGGTACAAGTAGACCGGAATAAAAATCGGGAGAAAGCTGGGAGAGGAGGCGAGATATTATTTAAACCAATAATAGGTGTTGTAAATAAATGGTTCAAATCTATATCAAATCTCCCCGTCTTTTGCATCCTGTATATATAGGTGGAAGGTGTAGCTCGGGGTGATGCGATCCGCACGGCCCGTGCGCTGGCAGCCGCCGTGAACGTGCAGGACGACAACGGCGTGCTAATCGGCAACTGGGGGTCTGACCCGAGCGACTACAGCGGCGGCACGAGCCCGCTCAAGTGGCTCGGCTCCATGAGAATTTTGCAGCGGTATTACAAGAAGAAGAATCCCGTCAAATACGCACAGTGCTGGGTCTACGCTGGCGTTCTTACTACGAGTGAGTTGAAATATAGATGACTGTCAAAGTCAAACTGAAATGACGTCTACTTCAGGTTTCACTGGTCTATTTCAGCTGGTTGGCATACCTTGCATAAAAAGTGTCTAGTATCAATTGTGACGCAATTCACGAACTAAATGATTCGCTATATCAGGCACCCTCGCCTTATGATGAATACCAACGATAATAATTATGATTGCTGAATTAACAGCATTAGTTGGGGGCCGCATTACTACGAGTCTGAGGTACGGACGATGCAGATTATTCCAATAGTTATGCTAACATTAGGAGAGGTTTCTGAAATAAATTATTTCTAAAATTTCCTTATTAATGAAAGTTTAATACGAATATAGTGAAATATTCAGTAAATCGGTCCGTGTATTAGAATTTGATGCGATCCAGATGGTTGCATTCCCAAGATTTGAGGAATAGGAATCAATTTGCGAACATTTGGATCTTTTCGGATTTTAGCTAGTAACCTGCAAGTTAGCGAAAACTATCCTGGACAATGGCCTAAATCCCTATAGCAATGAGACGTAAGTCATACTTGGATGACAGTTGGTTAAAGTTGAGCAAAGGTATTGTGAATGACGAATGGGCAACATTGGGTACCAAATGATGATTGCTTGCCTAAGGGCATAAAAGTGCGTATCCCCCAGGGGTTTCAAATATGGGTTCAATTGGAAGAACAAAATGGCTCGGCCAATAAAAGCACTAGATAATGGTTATAATAATTTTATTTACTTACAGTATGTCGTGCGCTGGGTATTCCATGTCGGCCGGTGACGGCCTTCAACGTGGCGCATGACAGCGAGAGCAGCCTCACCATCGACATCATCATGGACGAGGACGGAACCACCAACGATGAGTTGAGCGAAACAGTTTGGAACTTTCATGTTTGGAATGAGGTAAGTTTCAAGTTTACGTGGATATTTATACTTTAGAAGTTACTACTAGAGCTACCTACTACCTATAAAGTGATTGTTTTAAACTATTGTAAAGATAATATTCTCAGTTAATATATTGCCTATAATCTGAGTAGATTAACATTTGTCAGTGTTATTTGTTACGCACTGCGGATGGCAAAATATACATGACTCGTAACAGAAGTATGAGCAATTACGCATTTACATCTTATATAAGTGAAAGAAAAATGCATGAGATCTTAATTTCTGGACTGAGAACCTATCACTGGGTTTTTTCAATGAATACCCTCGGATATTTAGTTTATTGTTCTATAAATACCTCTATCAAAAGTTTGTGTATACGTCACTCCTACGCAAGTTTGACCGATAGTTGTCTCATTTGAAGTGCCTATAAATAAGTGAGACCAGATTAGCTAACCTATGACCTCGGAATGGATCAGGCGGAATATTATGTTTTCAACCTTCGGTTGCCTGTAAATAATGCACATGTGACAGTAAATTATTAAGTGCTGACGAACCTGTCAGAGGCAGCACTTAATAAAGCGGTTCGTCCTAACCGTCCTGAGTTACTTGTTTTTATTGATGTTGTATTGGATGTCTTAGCGATTAACTTCATTGTCTTTGACATTCAAATCTTCTATTTTATCTAAAACAAATAAAAACTTATTGGGCTAGAACTTATCAATAGCAAATCATCCCCATAGATTTTAGCATAGGAGATACCTTTGAATTTGTAAAACTTAACGTTTGTAAGTCATCTTGTCTGGCTGTCATAAAAATGTGGTAGGGGCACAGGTAGGGGGTAATAATGGCTGGAGGTTAGGTGATAAGTAATAACATGGTAATTACATATCATATTCTTATTTTTATTGACGTTCGTTTCGGGCTTAAGGTGTGGATGGAGCGGCCAGACCTCGGCGCGGAGTATGGCGGCTGGCAGGCGCTGGACGCGACGCCGCAAGAGACCTCGGAAGAAATGTACCGCTGCGGACCCGCCTCCATCCGCGCCGTCAGAGACGGGGAGGTGCAGAAACCTTACGACACCCCTTATGTCTTCGCAGAAGTTAACGCTGATAGGGTTAGTAGCAGTAACAGCGTGTATGTTTATTCACTGGTGAAGTAAAATACCTACAAATAAAAAGTGCCCGTAATGTTTCAGTAATTTGAGGAAACTAGGCTTAATAATAGCAAGAACAAGTGGAGACCTGGATATGTTAATGATTCATGGCAATTTTGTTTTAGGTGGTATGGAAATATTATGGTGAGATCCAACCAATGAAGTTGATTAAACGCGACACAGTATCAATTGGACGGAAAATTTCGACAAAAGCAATCGGAAAGATGGAGAGAGAGGTAAGTCGGGATAGTTACAGTTAATAAAATGAATTAAATAAAAATTTCGCATAAACTGCCGAACCATTGTAACTAAGTTCGGTTCAGCTATGAAAATAATCTGGTTACTTTTTATTCTCCTAATACAAGATGTGATGTGCGCGAATGTAGAATACTTCCTAAAATTCGTTATAATATCCTAGGATATAACGGACACGTACAAGTACCCTGAACGCACGCTGAAGGAGCGAGCCACAATGGAGAAGGCGCTGCGCGAGTCGGAGAGCAGCATCGCGCGCGACTACCTCAACGACGCGTTCAACGACGTCACCTTCGACTTCGAGCTCAGAGACGATATCGAGATCGGACAGGACTTCAATGTGGTATGATTACTTTGCTCATAATCTAGAAATAATCCTTAAAGGGCCACCCAGTTCAAGAGGTATTTCCCCAGTGTCAAGTAACGAATAGCGATACAATCACATTTAATAACAAAACAATACAAAAATGTGACCGTCTACTTTGGAAAACCAAAACGGAGGCCCCAGAATTATTTGCCACCAAGATTTTGGCGCCAAGTTTGAGACGCCAAGACTGACATTGATATTTGACAGTTTCGAATGCCTCTCTCTATCACCGCCATAAGTTTAAACGAAATCGCTGTCAACTTAATGATGGCGCCCCGGTCCTTTGACCCTGACCTAACACCTTGAATCCTTTCGGTTTGAGGGGCAGGGTTGTGTCCAGCAGTGGGAAATAGGGGTACCTAATGTAAAATACCATGTCCTGCAGGTCATCCACATCAGGAACCGGTCCTTGAGCGAGTCGCACCAGGTGCAGGGCGTGCTGCGCGTGGACACGGTGACGTACACCGGCGTCAGCGGTGAAAGCGTCAAGTGTCACGAATTCGACCTGACGCTGCCGCCTAAGGGCAAGGAGCACGTGCAGATGCTCGTCACCTTCGACGATTACTTCAAGAAGCTCGTTGATCAGGTGAGAATAATTATAAGCAACTGTCGATTAAAAAATAATTGTAAAAAGGGAAGCCTGCTGAGTTTCTTGCGGGTTTCTCATTCGAATCCAATTCTGATCCAGCTGTAATCTTAAAGAAAATATAAAAAATAATAATTTGTGAGTAGGTCCCGTAGGCCTAAACAAAATCCACTATTTCGACTTTAATTTTGACTTGATTTAGAGCTAAATCCGTCAAGAAATTATTTTCAGACTTCATCAATTCTTTATTATTATGGATTACTGCAAAATTTCATCCTGAAATCACTGTCTGTCTAATGCACTATGGTTTATCACCAATGTAAAACTACAACAACAATTATACGTAGACACAGTAAGGCACAATAGGAATGTAGCAAATACCCACAAGTGGAGATTTGCAATTCTCACCCAAACCATAGCCGTGCAGCTGCTGCAAACAAACCAAAATGAGCCCCTCATGAGGTATAACATCCTAGATTGCAATCAAAAGTGCCTTATGTGGCAGGTTCCTGGAGCCATGTACACCATATTATATCAAACACAAAACATCTGTGTATGGTTGGTGGAATAATTAAAATAATATTAAATATCTTACTTAAATATTACCAGGCGTCCTTCAACATCTCCTGCCTGGCGACAATAGTGGACAGGGAGTTCGAATACTTCGCGGAAGACGACTTCAGGGTGCGGAACCCGGACATCAAGATCAGCATCGACGGGAAGCCGGTGTCGCGGCGCCAGTTCACCGTCACCGTGAGGGTGGAGAACCCGCTGCCGATCCCGCTCACCAAATGCAAATTCTACATTCAGGGACCGGGGCTCGATGAACAACTCAAGATCGAACTTGACGAGGTCAGTATAGTCTCCGCTTTTATTGTTACGCCAGTTAAGATGACTTTTGTAGCAAGCGTTTGATCCGCCTTATGTTGTAAGTAGATCAGGAATGACTAAAGATAAAGACTAAAGGCGATATGGATATGGAAGCAATTTGTTTTAAACTGAATTGAACATAATATGGTGTAACTAGCGCCACCTACCCCATTACCGTTCAACTATAAAGTCCATTGGCATTAGGCGCATGGAAAGCAACGCGTGTACATAACATACCTACCGGTGTCGGTACCGCCATCTGTAGGTATCGCTTTGAATTAACAAGTCCCAGGATGAATTTATGGAAGGTCCGTGGAAGGCCAAATCCGAAACTATTGTGGACTAGCGACAAATGCTTAAGGCTAAAGCGCCAATCTAGCCCGCGAAGTTCAAATTTTTTGAGTTTTTTTAGATTTTTTTCAGAATCTGACTATAATAAAAGGCACATTTTGTAATTCGCGAGAAAGACCGTGTACAGTGCATTTATTAATATATCCAACTTACTCTAAAACATTTCAAGAACGACAGCTATCCAGATAATCTGGCAATTTTTGATTTACTAGTATCATATCCACCGTGATAATATTTAGAGTAAAATAAATGTATTAATAAACGCACTGCATACTGTGTTTGTCGCAAATCACAAAATGTTGTCTTAAATATTTTTAGATTTTGGTTTAACTATAAAAATACTCGAAAATTTTGAATTTCGCGGGCTAGACAGGCGCCTTCACCTTAAGAGTCACCGAGCTGATTGTGATGAAAAACAAAACTGCATCATTAGATTTGTGAAGAAGCGATTCCGTTGGTTTTAAAAATAAAAAAATATCTTTATTACTTATTGTATGTACCAGCCTTTAGCGACGCTTCTAAGGAAATTTCTGGGATTGAACAATTCACCCTGTACCTATGTATTCCTTGAAGAGGTAGTCAGAGCTGCTCTGCAGTGTACCCACAATTCACTAATGTTATAAGACCCAATATAATAGGGGATGAGCTTCTTGCCATTACTTAACCACGCACAAACTCCCACCACAAAATGAATATAATATAACTAGCTGTTGACCGCAGCTCAGCCTGCGTGGTAGCAACTTCGTTAAAATAAAAGTAGCCTTAGTTACTTATTATAATGTCAGCTATCTGCCAGTGAAAGTCCCATCAAAATCGGTCCAGCCGTTTCGGAAATCACGATGTGTTTCTATTTGTCCAGAACGTAGCGCCGGGTGCGTTCGCTACAGCCAGCTACGAAATGACGCCGCCCCGGGCGGGCCAACACCAGATCACCGCCAAGTTCAAGTCTGACGAGATTCACGACGTGGACGGATTCCTTACATTCGAGGTGGCGATGCCGTCGGAAACCAACGGCATACCGCGGGATGAGGCTGAGAGCAATGAAATCTAAACTATAGATACTCGTACTAAACCCAAACTCGATACGAAATGTTTGATAACAAACCGCTGTCTGCTAACCAACCAATGAGAGGCAGTTGTCGACAATATGATAGCAATATTTTACTTTTAAATTGGTAAGTATTTACAAATGAAAAACAATAAAAAAGAGGAAAATTAAAAAAAAACACAATTAAAAAAACTTAACGAAAAGGTAAGATAAATTGTTGATAAGCATTGCATAGCTATCGAGTTTGGCTTTAGTAGAGACACTAAGCACAGGTCGAGGCAAGGAAAGACGTTCAAGGTGTAGCTTATACAGTAGAAATATTTAAACTAGTGTCAGCCCGCGACTTCGTCCGCGTAGACTTAAGTAAAGTATTCTATGTGTTAATCCAGGTTATAAACTATCTGTTTCCAAATTTCATCCAAATCCGTTCAGTAGTTTTTGCGTGAAAGAGTAACAAACATACATCTACACTCACAAACTTTTGCATTTATAATATTAGTAGGATGCTCTAAGCCCGCTATATTGACCTCACACTTAGAATACATCAGTATTATACCCATATGACTTATACTGTCAAGTCTCTACCGAAACTTTTATTTATTTTAATTTTAAGTACAATAAAATAGTATACTAGATCAGCTAAATAACTATTTAAAATTAAATAACATCCTTTTAAAGTACAATAAATTTAAAAATAAACACCTGCCAATTGCTGAAAGCGTACAGTCAATTGTTTGGGTGGTGTGTTATATGATGCAAAAGTGTAAATAAATAACATGTAAAATAATAAAGAACAATGCCAAATGTATGTAAGTAAACCCTGATTTTTATTTCTACCCAAGAACTTGTAACAACACTGGAGTTTGCACGAGGTGTTTTTTTAACTCAAACTCAAACTCAAAATTGTTTTTATTCATTTAAGCCAACAAAGCATTTTTGAATAGTCAGAATCTACCACCGGTTTGGAATGCTACTTCCACTGAGAAGATCCGGCAAGAAACTCAATGGTTACTCGTTTCAATGAATAAAAGATGGTGTAAATACATCAGGAACAGGAACAGCAACAGAATATGAGCAGGCAACACCATTATCTCTAAATGAGTAATAGTAAAAAATAATCAAATCTCACTCAGTTTTAGTTTATTCAGATATTTATTGTTATTGGATTATAGGATATATATTGTTAGGTACTAGGGGTAGGTACACTAAATGCCGTTAAACGTGTAAAAAGGTTGAATTCGCTCTCCACAAACTTGACAAATACGCAGTACTATAGGTCTACCAGAATCTCATGGCAAATGGGGAAATAAAAATTTGTTGTGTGCAATACTGGGGAAATTGGATTAAACGATCTTGATACTGTTTAAGTTTTATTTATATCTTTAGTCATTAATTAACATGAAGTATACTAGGTATGTGTATGAAGAATGTTGTTATACATCGGGTTCTTAACATAGGAAAATATGACAAAGAAAATAAATCCAATCATATATTACTTTATGTACTAATTTATTATAATGTTACGTACACGTACAGGGGTAGGTACAATTAATGCCGTTAAACGTGTAAAAAGGGTTTATTTCGCTCTCCACAAACTCGACAAATACACAGCACTACACTAGTTACACACAACAAGCACCGTTCCGAATCAATTAGCAGACTCGCAGTATTCCAATATTATCGCTCAGGTCACTGGTATATTGCTCTTCGTTCGCTTACTTTAGTTCCGTACACTGTCGCTTCCAAGAAGTAACTAACTCGCTGCCCGTCGTCGACTTCTTATATATCGAATAAAGATGCGAGCTGGTGTTTTCCTGAACATTCTCGGAGGTATGTAAGTAATAATAATCGCAATCGAACGATCCCGAGACTCATTGTTGGCTTTCCTTTGTATTCGTTCGCGAGTAGGTATTCGCCGCCGTCGCGCCGATAACGCAAAGGCGTTCACCTTATACCTACAATCTCGAACATTCAATTTTTGAGACCTTTCATAATTAATCGATGGAGTACATCTAGACTAACAATGCGTTTTTGTATAAAGCTGATAAAATAAGGATCCTTCGAGATATTTGACCAAATAGTTTCTAGGTCGCAACAATAATATCGGTTAAAAGTTAATAACTCATTCAGAACTAGAAAATGATTCCAAGAACTCCACTTGCATTTCTTGTTCTTCATCAGATGATGAAGATAAAGAGGTATTTATTATAAATCGCTCTTCCAGCATTTCAATTATTTTATCTTTCTCGAAGAAATCGTTTTCAGTTTTCTTTACATGTTCACAACATTTTCGCCAATCCTCTGCACCGATTTGTGAGAAAGCTTCTTCTGTTAATAATTTAATGTCACTTGCAGGCCTATTAACATTTTTATCAGCAACTTTTTGCTTCATTATACCCCAAATCATTTCTATAGGATTCAATGTGCAATGATAAGGTGGGAGCCTTAAAACTTCGTGACCGTGCGATTTTAATACTTCATCTATCTCATATAAGGGCGCAGACATGTTTTGTTTCACTACTTCAAGTAGTTGACATTTACGCCAAAGATCATCATAATGTACATCATTTGCACGAAGCCATTCTTTTATATCAGCGATACGATTGGCTTGTGTGGGCGGTTTGTTCAAACGTACGGAATGATAACTAGCATTGTCCATAACGATTAGTGAAGGTCTTGTCAAATTTGGAATTAGCTTCTCTGTCACCCATTTTGTAAAATTGTCCTTATTCATGTCGTGGTGATAGTCAGCAGATACACTTGTTGACCTGTACACCAGACAACAATTTGGTACAAAGCCATTTTCTCCACCAGCGTTTACAATAATCCACCTCGTTCCAAGTGATATGCTTTTAGATGGACCTGCAATATCTTTGCTTTGCCAGCACTTGTTCACAGAACATGAACCATGAATATAAGTTTCATCTAAATAAATTACATCCAATTTATTTTGCTCATCAGCTTCGCGGTTTTCCTTTATACGCTTCAAAAACTTATATCTTTGAAGTTTTATGTCATCTCTCTCCATCAAAATGATCCTTTTTGATTGGCATTTAACATATTCAAAACCTATCTCCTTAAGTATAAGTCTGTAAAAAATAATAAAATTTATCATGTTACTGAAACGATAGCTTAGCCAATCATCAACATCAACATCAGTCTATATACGTCCCACTGCAGGACACAAGCCTCATCTTACGAGTGAGAAGGATTATTACTTAATATTTTTCTTACCTCAAAGATTCTCTCCCACCGTTGAAATCAATTTCTTGTCGAAGAATTTGTAACAGTTTCATTACTGTTGGAATTTCCTTCCGAACTGTATAGAATTCATTTACTTTATTCTTTATCAACTGTAAATCGAAACTGTCCAAGTTGATTTTCTTCTTCCCCCCTCTCCTCTTTTTACCAGGCGTGGAAAATACACCATCGTTCGATGTGCCCTCACCTATGATTCGCCGTATAGTAGTACTGGAAACCCCTATAAAGAAGCTATAATTAAGTAAGAAAAATATAAAATAAACTAAAAGTATCAAAACAACTCAGTCCAACTTACCGGTCAACTCTACGACGCGCTTTAAAATCAAAGATTGAGTTTGATTTACGCCTTCTTCTTCCCTTATTTTACGATACACATTGAAAACAATATTTCTCGCTTGAGATCGAAGTGGCTTTTTCGACATTTTCACAAAAACAATAAATTGCCAAGAAGATATCACAAAATCTCAACAGCGGTTGACAAACCTTGTACTTTGATTTGGCAGGTGACAATGGACATTGCCATATGAAAGTCACATTTTTTTTATATTTTTTAATGCCATGAGATTCTGGTAGACCTATACACTAGTTCACTATCACTAGTTACATACAACAAACACTGTTCCGAATCACTTAGCAGTCACACAGTATTCCAATATAATCGCCTAGGTCACTGGTTTATCACTCTTCGTTCGCTTACTTAAGTTCCGTACACTGTCGCTTCCAAGAAGTAACTAACTCGCTGCCCGTCGTCAACACCTTATATACGGAATAAAGATGCGAGCTGGTATTTTCCTGAACATTCTCGGTAGGTATGTAGGTAATAATAATCACAATCGAACGATCCCGAGACCCATTGTCGGCTTCCCTTTGTATTCGTTCGCGAGTAGGTATTCGCAGCCGTCGCCGCGCCGATAACGCGTTCACTTTATACCTACATACCTACAGTCTCGAACATTCAATTTTTAGAGATCCTTCGTAACTAATCGATGGAGTACATCTAGAATAACAATGCGTTTTTGTATCAAGCTGATAAAATAAGGATCCTTCGAGATATTTGACCAAGTAGCTTCTAGGTCGCAACATTACCCCCCTCTTAGTCATGCTCGTCCCGAGCATCATTTGTTCCATGATACCGAGCCAATCTGTCCACATGGACTACCTTTGTCTTTCCTCGAAGTCCCTTCTCAATGCGATAGGTCACATCGTTGATCCTCGTAATAACTGTATAAGGTCCTTCCCAGCGAGCCTGAAGTTTCGGGGACTTCCCTTTTCCGCGCAGAGGATTCTGAAGCCACACCGGTGTTCCTTCTTCAAAACCGTTGATGCTCACACTTCGGTCGTACCGGCTCTTCATCTTTCCCCTGCTCGTTGTCTGCCGTCCTTTCACTGACGCACATACAGTGCATTTACGGCACCAGTCCTCGACTTCTTTCCGATAACACATCCAATAAAACCGATGTCGCACCTTAACCAGGGTTTTCTTAAATCCAAGGTGCCCACGAGAAACACCATCGTGAATGTGCCGTAGAAGAGGGGTCACCTTACTCCGCGGCACTATCACCTGCATGGTTGTTTCTTTGCCGTCCTTCGATTCCCGTTTCCTATACAGCACTTCATCTTCCAGGGTCAAACTGTCCCATTGGGCCCAATAACACTTCGTTGTCGGACTGTAGACGGACACGTCGCTCCATTGGGGTCTGTTTCCGCTCCGTTTCCAGTGCAGTATAGGTTTTAAGTCATTATCTTCTTCCTGCGCCTTCTTCATACTGACTCCGGTCCATTCATCGACAGTTCTATGAGTCCTTATGAGCTTGACCTCTTCCCGGACTTCCTTCCTCTGACGATAAATATTACACGGGCGCGATCCTCGTAAACAGACTTCTTGATCAGGAAACCTTAGCACTTCTTTGGCTACATCCAAAACACACTGTTGATTCTTCAAGAAATCCAGTCCCAAAATGCAATCATTAGTAATACTTGCAATCAACACTGACTGACGGTATACCCGGTTGCCAATTCTTATCTTGACATCTGTCTCACCGAGGATGGAAACTGGCTGACCAGTGGCTGTCTGCAGATGACACGATGGCGATCGCTTTTCCCACATTATAGTGCGTTTCAGTAGCTCTGGTTTCACAATTGTACGCGATGCTCCTGTATCCACAGTTAAGCCGCAAGGTTGGTCGTTCAAGGTGGCCTCGACGATCAGACTATTCCCATTGCAAACTTGGGTGATGGTAACGGTCGGCGCCATAACTTGACCTTGGGTTTCAGACTCGTCTGTGGCACCTCTCTTCGTCGAAGGACATTCCAGGCGAATATGTCCCTTACCACCACAGCCATAACAAGTTGGGACGTACCGAGGCTTCTTTTCCTCTTTAACTACCTCCTTAACCTCCCTGACCTTATTTAATTTCGTGTCCTGCCGAACAGCTTCCACCTCGAGAGCATGAGCCAGTGCGTTCTTCATGGTTTGGTGGTGTCCCAGCCGTACAAAAGTCCTGACTTCCGTTTCCCGAATACCATTTATAAATAACTCCAGCAGGTTCTCTTCGATCATCGCTGGTTTGGATGAATATGCACGTCGAACCAGCCTCTCCACTTGCAATGCCCATTGTTGAAGATTTTCACCAGGCTTTTGTTTCCTCTCGTGGAGCTGCGCTCGATAAACATGTTCCAGGTGTTTCTCACCGTAGCGTGTATCCAGTGCCTCCATGAGCGTCTCCAGAGTCCTTCCTTCCAGCGGCAGATTTTCCAAAACCATTAAAGCATCTCCCCGTAAAGCCAGCGCCAGGGCCGCAAAGGATTGCTCGCTGCTCCAGGAATTTCCTACTGCGAGTATCTCAAACTGGTACTTGAAGGCCGTCCACGAGGAAGTCCCATCAAAGCGCGGAAGGTCGAGCTTCGTGGACGAAGATGAGGCTACTGCAATAGGTCCTTGAGTTTTCAGCCGTATCATTTCCTTATTTATTACCTCCAAACGGCTTTCGACGGTCTCATTCTGGGTAACCATATGGTTTACTTCCTTATTAAGCACATGCAGGCGGTCTTCCAGAGTTCCAGTCTTTTGGTTAACTTCCTCGTTGAGCACCTGCATACGGTCTTCGAGGGTCTTCACTTTCGCACCCAGAATGGTGATTCCAGCGTCAATTTTACCTAGGACCGTTTCCTGATTGGCCTGGATCACTTGTTGATTGGCCTGCATCATCTCCTTGAACTCCTGCCGGGTAACCTCTTGGTTGGCATGGATCATTCGCTCGCTGGCCTCTTGATTGGCCTTGAGCATTTGCTGCATAGAGGTCATCAACGCTGCCAAGTCCAATCCTGATGAGCTTCCTGCTGGTGCTGCCTCAGCTCCCGCCGAAACACCGGTATCAACAGGACGTTCTTCCTCTTCACGACTACGTTGACGTGAAGCATCCATCTCCACTTGACGTCTGGTTCGTGGAGTACGGCCTTCTTCCTCTCGCGGTAGTAACGGCATTCCGCTTCTGACACCAATTGTTAGGTACTAGGGGTAGGTACACTAAATGCCGTTAAACGTGTAAAAAGGTTTAATTCGCTCTCCACAAACTTGACAAATACGCAGTACTACACTAGTTACATACAACAAACACTGTTCCGAATCACTTAGCAGTCACACAGTATTCTAATATAATCGCCTAGGTCACTGGTTTATCACTCTTCGTTCGCTTACTTAAGTTCCGTACACTGTCGCTTCCAAGAAGTAACTAACTCGCTGCCCGTCGTCAACACCTTATATACGGAATAAAGATGCGAGCTGGTATTTTCCTGAACATTCTCGGTAGGTATGTAGGTGATAATAATCACAATCGAACGATCCCGAGACCCATTGTCGGCTTCCCTTTGTATTCGTTCGCGAGTAGGTATTCGCAGCCGTCGCCGCGCCGATAACGCGTTCACTTTATACCTACATACCTACAGTCTCGAACATTCAATTTTTAGAGATCCTTCGTAACTAATCGATGGAGTACATCTAGAATAACAATGCGTTTTTGTATCAAGCTGATAAAATAAGGATCCTTCGAGATATTTGACCAAGTAGCTTCTAGGTCGCAACAATATATTATTTGCGTAATATTATATATACCAATTATGAGTTCGTGCCGTTTGCCGTGGAGACGCTTGGCCCATGGAATCATAGTGCTAAAGTGCTATTTAACAAAATCACCCCCAGACTGGTTACCGCCACACACCTGTCACCACAAGAGGGCTGGCTTTTTCCTTGCTCAAAAAATTAGCTTGTCAATACAGCGAGGAAATGCAGACAGTATTCTTGCCACCATCCCACGCGGACTGGATTTGTTTGATTATGGGTAGATTTTTTATTTTATTTTATCTTAATTTTAATTTTATGAAATATAATTTGTATATATTAAATATTAAAGAACGAAAGATAAGACTAGTAAAAAAGGAGTATTTCTAATATTACAGTTAAATTCGTAAATTTTCAAAATAAATAAATAAAACTGCCTGAAAAATCATTCCTCTCTGTGTCCAGCGAGGTACCTCGGCTGGTTTTTGCATGATCATTTCCATAAACTTAAATTGCTGGCTGCAATTAAAACGTAATATTAAAGCCTATATCATCAGGTATTGATTGCGGATTTTGAAAAATTTTAAACATAATTATAATTATAGTTTTTTTTACGATAAAAACTTAATTACCCTCCGTAATCAGAAATTAGATAATTGTATATAAAATGTAGGTATACGTGCCCGACTACAGTTCAGGTCACAATCTGTTTATACTTATCAGCTTGTCATTGCAACGGGAGAGGTGGATGTTATATCAATGCCTGTTACAATTATTAACGATTATCGTATTGTTTTTAGTGTTTCATCCATAAATCGTGTCATTGTATTCCTTCAATTTCACAAGCTACTGTAATTAAATAAATGTATTTTTGTCAAAAAATGTGTTCCTTTTTAATTCATCTTATTTCTGTTTTATTAAATATTTGCTGATAAGATATCATGGAGTTATCAAGGAAAAAGTTCAATTTTTTCATTCATCGCTCCTGCATTTCCATTCTTCCCATCAAATTTTTATCGGGAAGGCAATGAACTGTTTTGAAAATTATTTTTTATTTGATTAAGAAAGTTAGATCGTATTTATTCCTTAAGGAAATCGTAATAAATAAAGAAAAAATAATTAAAATGCATTATTAATATTTCATGAGATTAATATTCTAGGGTGGACTAAATATGTGGACAAAGTCTTTAGTTGATATTTTATTGAATTTGTTTTTATTTTTATCAGTATTGAAATGGCCAAAAGACGTAACATTTTCTTAACAAAAGAAGAAACATTGGTAAAAGATTGGCAACGTAAACGAGAAAAATAAGGTCATATAAAAATATTCCGGATTATATTAGGCTTTACAAAACAATGAATAAAGAAAAATATACTTAGCGGGATACGAGAAGGTGTGTAGAAATAAAGAAATTATGCCTAGGGCACGGTGAGAACGAAGAAGGCGTTGGCAAAAGAACTCTTAAACTAGTTAAAGGAAGGGAGACCAAAAAATAGAGAATATATTGATGGAAAACTCACCTACCAATAGTGAAAAACCTGTTAATCCAAAGCGTCCTAAACCAGATCCCCTTATGCTTGCTTAAACAGGTCCAGGTCCAAGCAATCAAAATGTGTTTGTTTACGATTACCTAAGTCCAATTAAATAAAAATGAAAAAGTTAGTGAAGTATTGACAGGTATACGACCAGAAAAGAAAGGAAGAAGTAAAAAATCTGCTGCTTTTTAGCGAAACCGTTTCGTTATGGGACTAGTCCCACCACACACTCCCGCCACTGTTACTCCTGTAAGCCAGGATCGAGAATGGTGTCAAATGACGTCGAGGTTTGACCTTCGACGACTCCCGGGGGAAAAATAACATGGTCTTAGAACCCACACGAGTTTTATCTAAAGGAAAATAGGAGGAAGAAAATATAAATTTCCCTCTGTTGCAAAGGGAAAGACAGAAATAACTATGTATGGGCTGATTGCCACAGAATCGACTCTATTACAGCTGATTGACGACCGGTTGTAAGGCACCACGGATCGTAATTAGACTACTTAATTGAACCTGAGCTGATTATAATTGATCCAATAATAGGTAGAGCTAAAGCGCTTGAATGCACGAAAATTGAGTTCACGAAAATTGTACCTGGTTTCCACAACGTCTGTCTAATAAACTGTTCCAACTCTTAGAGAAATCATTTCAGGTAACCAGCAAGCTAACTACTTATAAAAAATTGACAAAAAGATGGAGCTTGGTAGATAGGGAATTAAGCTCACGTATGCCCTATTTGAAATATGGCACCTTACCTTCAACAGTTCATTTTCATAGCCTTATAATAAAGTTTTTTTTCTAAATCCGCCTTCCAGCAACTATCGGAATAAGAATCTGATAAATAAATAAAAACATAATGATTAATTATAATTCCTACCTATTTCATAACTTGTATGCTGTATTAATCCCGCCCTAAATCATTACAGTACCTTACACTTTTCATTACCATCCACGCGTTAAATTTTAAGTGTAAATTTCTCAGTAATTTAATAATATAAATAAGCTAAGTGCTTCCCAGTTTTTATAAATCAAGTGACAATCTTAATTCGATTATGTGCAAAAAACCATATAATTCTATATTGTTTTTTGTTCCGCGGAGCGTTCGAATTTGCGCGAAACGGCGGAATGACCCTAGTACGGCGTGTGGTGAAATTGTAAAACATGGAGTATCTTAAAAACTTATAGCAGCGTTACTTTGGGAGACGCCACAAATACATCAGGGAGCCATTCCAGCCAGGTAATTTTAATCTGAAGTGAGCCGTGACCAAGGAATTTATAAGTATAAGTTTATGGACGTGACTGACCCAAGAGATGTGTTGTAGGCTTCTTACTTAACGGAGTTTGAACTCTAAATAAATTTACTGCAACTAATAAACAAATGAGTTTTAAGTTGTTGTTGTTTTGTTACATTGATAGTTAATTTGCTAATATAATGACCGTCGTTAGTTTTGGCGATAAGCATTGTACTTTGAAATATGATACCGACTAGGACAAAATTAAACCGTTATCCTTAATTAGTAGAATCGCTTAATGTTTATGTAAATGATGTAGAACGATTAGAAATATAATAAAAGGATAGGATTCACAAGCATAAGCGCATTCGTTTGGAATTAACGTCTTGGCTAGTAGCCAATAATACTTGGCCGCGAATTTTTTTCTTGGTGACGAATAGACAAAAGTGGAGATTTAAATTATTAATCAAAATGGGTAGGTAAAAATACTTCACGTATCTGTATATGTTCATTTTGAGCAGGATACGTATAGACCTATCATAGACCCTTATTTAAAATTGATTATCGCCGTTACTAATAAATCTATACCTTGAACTTCAAACGACTTATCGTTTGTTTACGCAGATATCATCGATGGAACTCAGCGGGGAGTGCTGGCGGTGCAAGGAATCGATTTCTGCATCGATATAAATGGCGAGAACCATCACACGAGCAAATTCAATTTGATGTCGAGGGACGTCGACAGGTGCTTGGTGGTGCGCCGAGGCCAGTCCTTCAAACTCGACATATTGCTAAACAGGCCGTATGACGCTAACAAAGACGCCGTCTCGTTTATTTTCTACGAGTCCGGTAAGAACTAGTTCACTCTAAAATATAATTATATTTAATTTAAAGAAGGTTGCCTGCCCTCAAATGCAGGACTTGTGTTGTTAAGTTTTTTGTCGACTAAGATAACTAAGGCCGGTATTGATACATCGATTTTAAGTATGAGAGTGATCTTAAGTACGGTTTTGACTTGTCATTTTGTATTGGAATGTTATATTCAAGATAACCATTAGACTTGAGATCGATTTATTGATACGGGCCTAAAACATGGCATTATTAAGTCATACGATGGTTTAACATGCAAAAAAAATAACAAGCATGTTATAATTCACATATAACTTATAATAAGTATTCATACTCAAGCTATAAATTATTTACGTGGTTCCTATTTCATTACAATAAGTAATATAATACAGAGTTGGTGGGTAATATTCACTATTTTGTATTCAATTTCTTTTTAAATCGTAGTCTAAACTCAGGTCACGAACATTCGGTTTATTCTTGCCCACTACTAATTTCGCTACCACTGGTGGTCAAGGGGAACCGAAGGGGAAAAAATCCCAAACATTTTATATCCACTCTATATTTTGGTAAAGTAAACACATCCCTTAATATGGTTATCAAAACAATCCTGCAACAAATTCATATACAGCGTCATCTTTAACCCAGAAAAAAACAAGACGGAAATTTTATTAAAGCAGACATTTTTCGCACAGACGTTGAAAAAAGTGGTCCATCAGATGAGACATCAGCAGCTGTGCCGTTAGTGGAGAAAGGATCTGAAACCTTCGGGGCGTGGAGTGCGGTGTACGAGAGCCAGGTGGACTCGCACCTCATGGTGGCAGTGACGCCCGCAGCCGACTGCATCGTGGCCGCATGGAGGCTGGACGTCGACACCAAGCTGGGCGACGGCTCGCTCAGCTACACGCATCCTTTGCCGATCTACGTGCTATTCAACCCTTGGTGCTTGACTGATACTGTTTACATGCCAGGTAATGAGATGATGATAACAACGACACTTCTAGACGTTTCTTTTTTCTATCTGTAGATGTTCTAAAATATCATTTTTGCAGTAACAATAGTAAATTGTTACCCTAGAGGTGAATTTAGTCCCGAGGGACAAAATAAGTCATTCAGCCGAGGTAAACACTGTGCTTTTCATTACGAATACACGGAAAGTAAAAATTAAAACAGGAATTGGCTAAAGAAATAATACAAGGAAGTATGAACAATACTCTACAACTCGAAAAAAATAAATAAAGATCGGATTGCCGACTATTTTGTTTTTTTTTCGTTGGCCGGCCAACTTCATTATTTAACCATTATTTTTCACTTGTCTTGTCACTTTCACCACTCGTGTAACAATGTACTATTACATTGTTTCGTTCGATATTGTCGTATGTCATTTGAAGTGTCGATTTCAGGTGAAAGCCACCGAGATGAATATGTGTTAGAGGACGGAGGCTTATTGTACAGAGGTGTGTACAATGTCATCAAACCGTCCCCGTGGAACTACGCACAGTACGAGAAGGATATATTGGACTGCGCGCTTTATCTAGTCAGAGAAGTTGGAAAGGTATGTCAACAATGTATGACACCACGATTTCAAATGCCTTTAACATTATGTCTATCTTACCAACTGTAAGTACACAGAGTTTAAAGAGGAGGTGGTTTCGCCTTTTTGCCATTACTTCAGTCATTGTAGTTCGGTAAGTTCACAATTCCCAATGAGTAAATGGTACAAATAGACTGGAATAAAAATCGGGAGAAAGCTGGGAGAAGAGGCGAGATATTATTAAAACCAATAATAGGTGTTGTAAATAAATGGTTCAAATCTATATCAAATCTCCACGTCTTTTGCATCCTGTATATAAAGGTGAAAGGTGCTGCTCGGGGTGATGCGATCCGCACGGCGCGTGCGCTGGCAGCCGCCGTGAACATGGAGGACGACGACGGCGTGTTGTTCGGCCATTGGGCGTCCGACCCGAGCGAGTACAGTGGCGGTACGAGCCCGCTCAAGTGGCTCGGTTCCATGAGAATCTTGCAGCGGTATTACAAGAAGAAGAAGCCCGTCAAATACGCACAGTGCTGGGTCTTCGCTGGCGTTCTTACTACCGGTGAGTTGAAATTTAGATGTCTGTCAAGGACAAACTGAAATGTCATCTACTTCAGGTTTCATTGGCTATATCAGCTGGTTGGCATACCTTGCATAAAAAGTGTGTATTAGCAATTGTGACGCAATTCTCGAACTAAATGATTCGCTATGTCAGGCACGCCCGCCTTATGATATCAATTATGATTGCTGAAGAATACCGACTAAAATTAATTAATGGCATTCGTTGGGGGCCGCGTAACTACGAGTCTGAGTCACGGACGATGCACAATACCTATGTATTAATGTTAAAGAAAATCTTTCAAACACTTAATACGAAAATTGCGCGGACGGACGAGTATGAAATTTGGCACACTTATAGTTTATATAGAGAAGGAGTGCAGAATGCTAATATTTTTATATTATAAAACTTAGAAATAAATTACAATCAATAAATAAAACATTAATCACACTATCATGAATTGACACACACACATTTATAACCTCCACACCGACTGACTGTCTGACTGACAAACGGTGACAGTTTTTGGAGGACGGGACTTCCGTAATGCATTCTGCGTGCCAGTATCAAATAGTCTCTGAGTGACGTTTATAAAATTAAAATTTTAATCAATTGTAGTCGAATTTCGACCATTGCAACGGGAATAGTTCCGATAGTCATGCTAACATTAGGATATAATTATTTCTAAAATTTCCTTGATAACATTATTGATGACAGTTTAATACGACTATAGTGAAACATGCAGTAAATCTGTCCGTGTATTAGAATTTGATGCGATCCAGATGGTCGCATTCCCAAGATTTGAGCAATAAGGAATCAATTTGCGAACATTTTGATCTTTTCGGATTTTAGCTAGTAACCTGCAAGTTAGCGAGAACTATCCTGGACAATGGCCTAAATCCCTATAGCAATGAGACGTAAGTCATACTTGGATGGCAGTTGGTCAAAGTTGAGCAAAGGTATTGTGAATGACGAATGTGCAACATTGGGTACCAAATGATGATTGCTTACCTAAGGGTATAAAAGTGCGTATCCCCCAGGGGTATCAAATATGGGTTCAATTGGAAGAACAAAATGGCTCGGCCAATAAAAGCACTAGATAATGGTTATAATAATTTTATTTACTTACAGTATGTCGTGCGCTGGGTATTCCATGTCGGCCGGTGACGGGCTTCAACGTGGCGCATGACAGCGAGAGCAGCCTCACCATCGACATCATCATGGACGAGGACGGAACCACCAACGATGAGTTGAGCGAAACAGTTTGGAACTTTCATGTTTGGAATGAGGTAAGTTTCAAGTTTACGTGGATATTTATACTTTAGAAGTTACTACTAGAGCTACCTACTACCTATAAAGTGACTGTTTTAAACTATTGTAAAGATAATATGCTCAGTTAATATAATGTCTATAATCTGAGTAGATTAACATTTGTCAGTGTTATTTGTTACGCACTTCGGATGGCAAAAAATACATGACTCATAACAGAAGAATGAGCAATTACGCATTTACATCTTATATATGTATGTGAAAGAAAAATGCATGACATCTTAATTTCTGGACTGAAAACCTATCACTGGGTTTTTACAATGAATACCCTCGGATATTTAGTTTATTGTTCTATAAATACCTCTATCAAAAGTTTGTGTATACGTCACTCCTACGCAAGTTTGACCGATAGTTGTCTCATTTGAAGTGCCTATAAATAAGTGAGCCCAGATTCGCTTACCTATGACCTTGGAATGGATCAGGCGGAAAATTATGTTTTCAACCTTCGGTTGCCTGTAAATAATGCACATGTGACAGTAAATTATTAAGTGCTGACGAACCTGCCAGAGGCAGCACAGCGGTTCGTCCTAACCGTCCTGAGTTACTTGTTTTTATTGATGTTGTATTGGATGTCTTAGCGATTACTTAATTGTCTTTGACATTCAAATCTTCTATTTTATCTAAAACAAATAAAAACTTATTGGGCTAGAACTTATCAATAGCAAATCATCCCCATAGATTTTAGCATAGGAGATACATTTGAATTTGTAAAACTTAACGTTTGTAAGTCATCTTGTCTGGCTGTCATACAAATGTGATAGGGGCATAGGTAGGGGGTAATAATGGCTGGAGGTTAGGTGATGAGTAATAACATGGTAATTACATATCATATTCTTATTGTTATTGACGTTCGTTTCGGGCTTAAGGTGTGGATGGAGCGGCCAGACCTCGGCGCGGAGTACGGCGGCTGGCAGGCGCTGGACGCGACGCCGCAAGAGACCTCGGAAGACATGTACCGCTGCGGACCCGCCTCCATCCGCGCCGTCAGAGACGGGGAGGTGCAGAAACCTTACGACACCCCTTATGTCTTCGCAGAAGTTAACGCTGATAAGGTTAGTAGCAGTAACAGCGTGTATGTATATTCACTGGTGAAGTAAAATACCTACAAAATAAAAAGTGCCCGTAATGTTTCAGTAATTTGAGGAAACTAGGCTTAATAATAGCAAGGACAAGTGGAGACCTGGATATGTTAATGATTCATGGCAATTTTGTTTTAGGTGGTATGGAAATATTATGGTGAGATCCAACCAATGAAGTTGATTGAACGCGACACAGTATCAATTGGACGGAAAATTTCGACAAAAGCAATCGGAAAGATGGAGAGAGAGGTAAGTCGGGATAGTTACAGTTAATAAAATTAATTAAATTAAAATTTCACATAAACTGCCGTACAATTGTAACTAGAATAGAATAGAATCATTTATTTGTGTGAATATTGTACAAAGATGTCTTGTGAAATATATATTACGATCATAATATTCTGCCGTTTCCGGCGTACAAATATGGTTATTAAAATTATGGGTCATTATTACATAAAAAATAAGTTATTTATCATTATAATTACAATTACAAGTAATCTCAATAAATTGAACATTATATTCTTATAGTCAACGTGATTAATTATATAAGTCAAAATTCAGTTATGACAAGGAGATAAATTATGATAATAGGCAATAATGTCAAATATTCAGGTAAATTTTTCAGTCATAAAATCTTCAATGGTGAAATAACATTTGTTTAGGAGAAAGTTAAATAATTTACATTTAAAAGTTCTGAGGCAGAGGGTTTTGTAGCCATCAGGTAATTTGTTATAAACAGTAATGGACATGCAGTATACATTATTAGAGAACAATTTAATTCTACGTCTAGGAACATTAAGCATATGCACTTTGCGGCTGTGTCTGGAAGCAACATCATTAAATAAGTCAAATTCATGTCTGTTTTGGTGTACAAAGATACAAATTTCAAAAATGTATAGTGCTGGAAGTGGCAGTATTTTAAGTTTTTTGAATAGTGGAACACAACTATCCAGTGGGTGCGCTCCACAAATTGAGCGTACGCATTTTTTATGAGCTCGAAACACTCTTTCAAATTCAACCGAATTACCCCATATTATTATTCCATAGCGCAAAATCGATGACACATAGCCATGATATGCACATAGTGCCGCATTAACACTAGCCACACATGTTAGTCTATATAAAGCAAATACAAATCTATCTATCTTCTTACATAGATCATCAATATGAGCTTTCCAGTTACAGTTTTTGTCAATTATTACCCCCAAGAATTTTGCATAATCGACCTCTTCTATTGTCTCATTTCCATATTGTATTTTAAGCCGCGGACGAGTACTGTTATAAGTCTGGAACTGTATCATTTTTGATTTGCTAATATTAACATGAAGATTATTGTGTTCGAGCCATGTAATAATTTTATTTAATGTCATGGTTATTTCATTTTGGTACTCAATAATGTCGTCATTTTCGTTTATAATACTGAGGGTCGTATCGTCAGCGTATAGTATGCAATTGTGGGAAGTTACACTAGGCAAGTCGTTAACATATAGCAAGAATAAGGGTGGACCTAGTATGGTCCCTTGGGGAACACCACAGTTATTTTCACGATACAGGGACCTATATGCGAGCTTTAGATTTCCTGTTAGTCCCGAAATCTCAACACATTGCTGTCGATGTGTAAGGTAGGTTTCGAACCATTTCAACGCGATTCCCCTTATGCCATATCGCCTTAATTTATAAATTAACAGGTTATGGTTCACGAAATACTTGCTAAGTTCGGTTCAGCTATGAAAATAATCTGGTTACTTTTTATTCTCCTAATACAAGATGTGATGTGCGCGAATGTAGAATACTTCCTGAAATTCGTTATAATATCCTAGGATATAACGGACACGTACAAGTACCCTGAACGCACGCTGA
Source organism: Notodonta dromedarius (assembly GCA_905147325.1). Taxonomy (NCBI): domain Eukaryota; kingdom Metazoa; phylum Arthropoda; class Insecta; order Lepidoptera; family Notodontidae; genus Notodonta; species Notodonta dromedarius. The sequence goes on along the minus strand of LR990159.1, from coordinate 9,752,901 downwards.
AGGAGCGAGCCACAATGGAGAAGGCCCTGCGCAAGTCGGAGAGCGCCGTCGCACGCGACTACCTCAACGACGCGTTCAACGACGTCACCTTCGACTTCGAGCTCAGAGACGATATCAAGATCGGAGAGGACTTCAATGTGGTATGATTACTTTGCTCATAATCTAGAAATAATCCTTAAAGGCCCCACCTAGTTCAAGAGGTATTTCCCCAGTGTCAAATAACGAATAGCAATACAATCACATTTAATAACAAAACAATACAAAAATGTGACCGTCCACTTTGGAAAACCAAAACGGAGGCCCCAGAATTATTTGCCACCAAGATTTTGGCGCCAAGTTTGAGACGCCAAGACTGACATTGATATTTGACAGTTTCGAATGACTCTCTCTATCACCGCCATAAGTTAATAGGTACCCGTGTTTAAACGAAATCGCAACTTAATGATGGCGCCCCGGTCCTTTGACCTTGACCTAATACCTTGAATCCTTTCAGTTTGATGGGCAGGATTGGGTCCAGCAGTGGAAATAGGGGTACCTAATGTTAAATACCATGTCCTGCAGGTCATCCACATCAGGAACCGGTCCTTGAGCGAGTCGCACCAGGTGCAGGGCGTGCTGCACGTGGACACGGTGACGTACACCGGCGTCAGCGGTGAAAGCGTCAAGTGTCACGAAATCGACCTGACGCTGCCGCCTAAGGGCAAGGAGCACGTGCAGATGCTCGTCACCTTCGACGATTACTTCAAGAAGCTCGTTGATCAGGTGAGAATAATTATAAGCAACTGTCGATTAAAAAATAATTGTAAAAAGGGAAGCCTGCTGAGTTTCTTGCGGGTTTCTCTTTCGAATCGAATTCTGATCCAGCTGTAATCTTAAAGAAAATATTTAAAAAAATAATTTGTGAGTAGGTCCCGTAGGCCTAAACAAAATCCACTATTTCGACTTTAATTTTGACTTGATTTAGAGCTAAATCCGTCAAGAAATTATTTTCAGACTTCATCAATTCTTTATTATTATGGATTACTGCAAAATTTCATCCTGAAATCACTGTCTGTCTAATGCACTATGGTTTATCACCAATGTAAAACTACAACAACAATTATACGTAGACACAGTAAAGGCACAATTAGGAATGTAGCAAATACCCACAAGTGGAGATTTGCAATTCTCACCCAAACCATAGCCGTGCAGCTGCTGCAAACAAACCAAAATGAGCCCCTCATGAGGTATAACATCCTAGATTGCAATCAAAAGTGCCTTATGTGGCAGGTTCCTGGAGCCATATAAAACACAAAACATCTGTTATAGTTGGTTGAATAACAAAATTATATTAAGATGCATTCGTAAATATTACCAGGCGTCCTTCAACATCTCCTGCCTGGCGACAATAGTGGACAGTGAGTTCGAATACTTCGCGGAAGACGACTTCAGGGTGCGGAACCCGGACATCAAGATCAGCATCGACGGGAAGCCGGTGTCGCGGCGCCAGTTCACCGTCACCGTGAGGGTGGAGAACCCACTGCCGATCCCGCTCACCAAATGCAAATTCTACATCCAGGGACCGGGGCTCGATGAACAACTCAAGATCGAACTTGACGAGGTCAGTATAGTCTCCGCTATTATTGTTATGCCAGTAAAGATGACTTTTGTAGCAAGCGTTTGATCCGCCTTATGTTGTAAGTAGATCAGGAATGACTAAAGACAAAGACTAAAGGCGATATGGATATGGAAGCAATTTGTTTTAAACTGAATTGAACATAATATGGTGTAACTAGCGCCACCTACCCCATTACCGTTCAACTATAAAGTCCATTGGCATTAGGCGCATGGAAAGCAACGCGTGTACATAACATACCTACCGGTGTCGGTACCGCCATCTGTAGGTATCGCTTTGAATTAACAAGTCCCAGGATGAATTTATGGAAGGTCCGTGGAAGGCCAAATCCGAAACTATTGTGGACTAGCGACAAATGCTTAAGAGTCTCCGAGCCGATTGTGATGAAAAACAAAACTGCATCATTAGATTTGTGAAGAAGCGATTCCGTTGGTTTTAAAAATAAAAAAATATCTTTATTACTTATTGTATGTACCAGCCTTTAGCGACGCTTCTAAGGAGAATTCTGGGATTGAACAATTCACCCTGTACCTATGTATTCCTTGAAGAGGTAGTCAGAGCTGCTCTGCAGTGTACCCACAATTCACTAATGTTATAAGACCCAATATAATAGGGGATGAGCTTCTTGCCATTACTTAACCACGCACAAACTCCCACCACAAAATGAATATAATAAAACTAGCTGTTGACCGCAGCTCAGCCTGCGTGGTACCAACTTCGTTAAAATAAAAGTAGCCTTAGTTACTTCTTATAATGTCAGCTATCTGCCAGTGAAAGTCCCATCAAAATCGGTCCAGCCGTTTCGGAAATCACGATGTGTTTCTATTTGTCCAGAACGTAGCGCCGGGTGCGTTCGCTACAGCCAGCTACGAAATGACGCCGCCCCGGGCGGGCCAGCACCAGATCACCGCCAAGTTCAAGTCTGACGAGATTCACGACGTGGACGGCTTCCTTACATTCGAGGTGGCGATGCCGTCGGAAACCAACGGCATACCGCGGGATGAGGCTGAGAGCAATGAAATCTAAACTATAGATACTAAACCCAAACTCGATACGAAATGTTTGATAACAAACCGCTGTCTGCTAACCAACCAATGAGAGGCAGTTGTCGACAATATGATAGCAATATTTTACTTTTAAATTGGTAAGTATTTACAAATGAAAAACAATAAAAAAGAGGAAAATTAAAAAAGAACACAATTAAAAAAACTTAACGAAAAGGTAAGATAAATTGTTGATAAGCATTGCATAGCTATCGAGTTTGGCTTTAGTAGAGACACTAAGCACAGGTCGAGGCAAGGAAAGACGTTCAAGGTGTAGCTTATACAGTAGAAATATTTAAACTAGTGTCAGCCCGCGACTTCGTCCGCGTAGACTTAAGTAAAGTATTCTATGTGTTAATCCAGGTTATAAACTATCTGTTTCCAAATTTCATCCAAATCCGTTCAGTAGTTTTTGCGTGAAAGAGTAACAAACATACATCTACACTCACAAACTTTTGCATTTATAATATTAGTAGGATGCTCTAAGCCCGCTATATTGACCTCACACTTAGAATACATCAGTATTATACCCATATGACTTATACTGTCAAGTCTCTACCGAAACTTTTATTTATTTTAATTTTAAGTACAATAAAATAGTAATAATATAAATAACTTAAGAGAAATATATACTAGATCAGCTAAATAACTATTTAAAATTGAATAACATCCTTTTAAAGTACAATAAATTTAAAAATAAATACCTGCCAATTGCTGAAAGCGTACAGTCAAATGTTTGAGTGGTGTGTTATATGATGCAAAAGTGTAAATAAATAACATGTAAAATAATAAAGAACAATGCCAAATGTATGTAAGTAAACCCTGATTTTTATTTCTACCCAAGAACTTGTAACAACACTGGAGTTTGCACGAGGTGTTTTTTTAACTCAAACTCAAACTCAAAATTGTTTTTATTCATTTAAGCCAACAAAGCATTTTTGAATAGTCAGAATCTACCACCGGTTTGGAATGCTACTTCCACTGAGAAGATCCGGCAAGAAATTCAATGGTTACTCGATTCAATGAATAAAAGATGGTGTAAATACATCAGGAACAGGAACAGCAACAGAATATGAGCAAGCAACACCATTATCACTAAATGAGTAATAGTAAATAATAATCAAATCTCACTCAGTTTTAGTTTATTCAGATATTTATTGTTATTGGATTATAGGATATATATATTATTTGCGTAATAGGTTAAAACCTAATAAATCTAAAAGGAGTATATATACCAATTATGAGTTCGTGCCGTTTGCCGTGGAGACGCTTGGCCCATGGAATCATAGTGCTAAAGTGCTATTTAACAAAATCACCCCCAGACTGGTTACCGCCACACACCTGTCACCACAAGAGGGCTGGCTTTTTCCTTGCTCAAAAAATTAGCTTGTCAATACAGCGAGGAAATGCAGACAGTATTCTTGCCACCATCCCACGCGGACTGGATTTGTTTGATTATGGGTAGATTTTTTATTTTATTTTATCTTAATTTTAATTTTATGAAATATAATTTGTACATTCAATATTAAAGAACGAAAGATAAGACTAGTAAAAAAGGAGTATTTCTAATATTACAGTTAAATTCGTAAATTTTCAAAATAAATAAATAAAACTGCCTGAAAAATCATTCCTCTCTGTGTCCAGCGAGGTACCTCGGCTGGTTTTTGCATGATCATTTCCATAAACTTAAATTGCTGGCTGCAATTAAAACGTAATATTAAAGCCTATATCATCAGGTATTGATTGCGGATTTTGAAAAATTTAAAACATAATTATAATTATAGTTTTTTTTACGATAAAAACTTAATTACCCTCCGTAATCAGAAATTAGATAATTGTATATAAAATGTAGGTATACGTGCCCGACTACAGTTCAGGTCACAATCTGTTTATACTTATCAGCTTGTCATGGCAACGGGAGAGGTGGATGTTATATCAATGCCTGTTACAATTATTAACGATTATCGTATTGTTTTTAGTGTTTCATCCATAAATCGTGTCATTGTATTCCTTCAATTTCACAAGCTACTGTAATTAAATAAATGTATTTTTGTCAAAAATGTGTTCCTTTTTAATTCATCTTATTTCTGTTTTATTAAATATTTGCTGATAAGATATCATGGAGTCATCAAGGAAAAAGTTCAATTTTTTCATTCATCGCTCCTGCATTTCCATTCTTCCCATCAAATTTTTATCGGGAAGGCAATGAACTGTTTTGAAAATTATTTTTTATTTGATTAAGAAAGTTAGATCGTATTTATTCCTTAAGGAAATCGTAATAAATAAAGAAAAAATAATTAAAATGCATTATTAATATTTCATGAGATTAATATTCTAGGGTGGACTAAATATGTGGACAAAGTCTTTAGTTGATATTTTATTGAATTTGTTTTTATTTTTATCAGTATTGAAATGGCCAAAAGACGTAACATTTTCTTAACAAAAGAAGAAACATTGGTAAAAGATTGGCAACGTAAACGAGAAAAATAAGGTCATATCAAAATATCCCGGATTATATTAGGCTTTACAAAACAATGAATAAAGAAAAATATACTTAGCGGGATACGAGAAGGTGTGTACAAATAAAGAAATTATGCCTAGGGCACGGTGAGAACGAAGAAGGCGTTGGCAAAAGAACTCTTAAACTAGTTAAAGGAAGGGAGACCAAAAAATAGAGAATATATTGATGGAAAACTCACCTACCAATAGTGAAAAACCTGTTAATCCAAAGCGTCCTAAACCAGATCCCCTTATGCTTGCTTAAACAGGTCCAGGTCCAAGCAATCAAAATGTGTTTGTTTACGATTACCTAAGTCCAATTAAATAAAAATGAAAAAGTTAGTGAAGTATTGACAGGTATACGACCAGAAAAGAAAGGAAGAAGTAAAAAATCTGCTGCTTTTTAGCGAAACCGTTTCGTTATGGGACTAGTCCCACCACACACTCCCGCCACTGTTACTCCTGTAAGCCAGGATCGAGAATGGTGTCAAATGACGTCGAGGTTTGACCTTCGACGACTCCCGGGGGAAAAATAACATGGTCTTAGAACCCACACGAGTTTTATCTAAAGGAAAATAGGAGGAAGAAAATATAAATTTCCCTCTGTTGCAAAGGGAAAGATAGAAATAACTATGTATGGGCTGATTGCCACAGAATCGACTCTATTACAGCTGATTGACGACCGGTTGTAAGGCACCACGGATCGTAATTAGACTACTTAATTGAACCTGAGCTGATTATAATTGATCCAATAATAGGTAGAGCTAAAGCGCTTGAATGCACGAAAATTGAGTTCACGAAAATTGTACCTGGTTTCCACAACGTCTGTCTAATAAACTGTTCCAACTCTTAGAGAAATCATTTCACGTAACCAGCAAGCTAACTACTTTTAAAAAATTGACAAAAATGTGGAGCTTCGTAGATAGGGAATTAGGCTCACGTATGCCCTATTTGAAATATGGCACCTTACCTTCAACAGTTCATTTTCATAGCCTTATAATAAAGTTTTTTTTCTAAATCCGCCTTCCAGCAACTATCGGAATAAGAATCTGATAAATAAATAAAAACATAATGATTAATTATAATTCCTACCTATTTCATAACTTGTATGCTGTATTAATCCCGCCCTACATCATTACAATACCTTACACTTTTCATTACCATCCACGCGTTAAATTTCAAGTGTAAATTTCTCAGTAATTTAATAATATAAATAAGTGCCTCCCAGTTTTTATAAATCAAGTGACAATCTTAATTCGATTATGTGCAAAAAACCATATAATTCTATATTGTTTTTTGTTCCGCGGAGCGTTCGAATTTGCGCGAAACGGCGGAATGACCCTAGTACGGCGTGTGGTGAAATTGTAAAACATGGAGTATCTTAAAAACTTATAGCAGCGTTACTTTGGGAGACGCCACAAATACATCACGGAGCCATTCCAGCCAGGTAATTTTAATCTGAAGTGAGCCGTGACCAAGGAATTTATAAGTATAAGTTTATGGACGTGACTGACCCAAGAGATGTGTTGTAGGCTTCTTTATTAACGGAGTTTGAACTCTAAATAAATTTACTGCAACTAATAAACAAATGAGTTTTAAGTTGTTGTTGTTTTGTTACATTGATAGTTAATTTGCTAATATAATGACCGTCGTTAGTTTTGGCGATAAGCATTGTACTTTGAAATATGATACCGACTAGGACAAAATTAAACCGTTATCCTTAATTAGTAGAATCGCTTAATGTTTATGTAAATGATGTAGAACGATTAGAAATATAATAAAAGGATAGGATTCACAAGCATAAGCGCATTCGTTTGGAATTAACGTCTTGGCTAGTAGCCAATAATACTTGGCCGCGATTTTTTTTCTTGGTGACGAATAGACAAAAGTGGAGATTTAAATTATTAATCATTGATTAGTGTTCATTAATCAAAATGGGTAGGTAAAAATACTTCAGGTATCTGTATATGTTCATTTTGAGCAGAATACATATACTGCTATCATAGACCCTAATTTAAAATTTATTATCGCCGTTACTAATAAATCTATACCTTGAACTTCAAACGACTTATCGTTTGTTTACGCAGATATCATCGATGGAACTCAGCGGGGAGTGCTGGCGGTGCAAGGAATCGATTTCTGCATCGATATAAATGGCGAGAACCATCACACGAGCAAATTCAACTTGATGTCGAGGGACGTCGACAGGTGCTTGGTGGTGCGCCGAGGCCAGTCCTTCAAACTCGACATATTGCTAAACAGGCCGTATGACGCTAACAAAGACGCCGTCTCGTTTATTTTCTACGAGTCCGGTAAGAACTAGTTCACTCTAAAATATAATTATATTTAATTTAAAGAAGGTTGCCTGCCCTCAAATGCAGGACTTGTGTTGTTAAGTTTTTTGTCGACTAAGATAACTAAGGCCGGTATAAGGTATTAATACATCGATTTTAAGTATGAGAGTGATCTTAAGTACGGTTTTGACTTGTCATTTTGTATTGGAATGTTATATTCAAGATAACCATTAGACTTGAGATCGATTTATTGATACGGGCCTAAAACATGGCATTATTAAGTCATACGATGGTTTAACATGCAAAAAAATAACAAGCATATAATTCACATATAACTTATAATAAGTATTCATACTCAACCTAAAAATTATTTACGTGGTACCTATTTCATTACAATAAGTAATATAATACAGAGTTGGTGGGTAATATTCACTATTTTGTATTCAATTTCTTTTTAAATCGTAGTCTAAACTCAGGTCACGAACATTCGGTTTATTCTTGCCCACTACTAATTTCGCTACCACTGGTGGTCAAGGGGAACCGAAGGGGAAAAAATCCCAAACATTTTATATCCACTCTATATTTTGGTAAAGTAAACACATCCCTTAATATGGTTATCAAAACAATCCTGCAACAAATTCATATACAGCGTCATCTTTAACCCACAAAAAAAAAAGACGGAAATCGCGAACTTTTATTAAAGCAGTCATTTTTCGCACAGACGTTGAGAAAAGTGGTCCATCAGATGAAACATCAGCAGCTGTGCCGTTAGTGGAGAAAGGATCTGAAACCTTCGGGGCGTGGAGTGCGGTGTACGAGAGCCAGGTGGAGTCGCACCTCATGGTGGCAGTGACACCCGCAGCTAACTGCATCGTGGCCGCGTGGAGGCTGGACGTCGACACCAAGCTGGGCGACGGCTCGCTCAGCTACACGCATCCTTTGCCGATCTACGTGCTATTCAACCCTTGGTGCTTGACTGATACTGTTTAAATGCCAGGTAATGAGATAATGATAACAACGACACTTTAGACGTTTCATTGTTCTCTCTGTACATGTTCTAAAATATTGTTGCGACCTAGAAACCATTTGGTCAAATACCTCGAAGGATCCTAATTATATCAGCTTGATACAAAAACGCATTGTTATTCTAGATGAACCCCATCGAATAATTACGAAGGATCTCTAAAAGTTGAATGTTCGAGACTGTAGGTATGTAGGTATAAAGTGAACGCGTGATCGGCGCGACGGCGGCGGCAAATACCTACTCGCGAACGAATACAAAGGGAAGCCGACAATGGGTCTCGAGATCATTCGATTGGGATTATTATTACCTACATACCTACCGAGAATGTTCAGGAAAATACCAGCTCGCATTTTTATTCCGTATATAAGGTGTTGACGACGGGCAGCGAGTTAGTTACTTCTTGGAAGCGACAGTGTACGGATCTCAAGTAAGCGAACGAAGAGTGATATACCAGTGACCTAGGCGATTATATTGGAATACTGTGTGACTGCTAAGTGATTCGGAACAGTGTTTGTTGTATGTAACTAGTGATAGTGAACTAGTGTAGTACTGTGTATTTGTCAAGTTTGTGGAGAGCGAATTAAACCTTTATACACGTAGTCGGCATTATTTGTACCTACCCCTAGTACCTAACAATTGGTGTCAGAAGTGGGATGCCGTTACTACCGCGAGACGAAGAAGGGCGTACTCCACGAACCAGACGTCAAGTCGAGATGGATGCCGCACGTCAACGTAGCCGTGAAGAAGAAGAGCGTCAAGTTGATGCCGGTGTTTCGGCGGGAGCTGAGGCAGCATCAACAGGTAGTTCTTCGGAACTGAACTTGGCAGCGTTGATGGCCTCTATGCAGCAAATGCTCAAGGCCAATCAAGAGGCCAGCGAGCGAATGATCCAGGCCAATCAAGAGGCCAGCGAGCGAATGATCCAGGCCAACCAAGAGGCTACCCGGCAGGAGTTCAAGGAGATGATGCAGTCCAACCAGGAGGCTAGCCGGCAAGAGATTAGAGAACTAAGGGAGGCCAATCAGGAGTTCAAGGGAATGATGCAAGCCAATCAGGAAGCGGTCTTGGGTAAAATCGACGCTGGAATCACTATTCTTGGTGAGAAAGTGAAGACATTAGAAGACCGCATGCAGGTGCTGAACGAGGAGGTTAATCAAAAGACAGGAACTCTGGAATACCGCCTGCATGTGCTTAATAAGGAGGTAACCCATATGGTAACCCAGAATGAGACCGTCGAAAGCCGTTTGGAGGTAATAAATAAGGAAATGATAAGGCTGAAGACTCAAGGACCTATTTCAGTAGCTTCACCATCATCCACAAAGCTCGATCTCCCGCGCTTTGATGGGACTTCCTCGTGGACAGCCTTCAAGTACCAGTTTGAGATACTTACAATTGGAAATTCCTGGAGCAGTGAGCAGTCCTTTGCAGCCCTTGCGCTTGCCTTACGGGGAGATGCTTTAATGGTGCTGGAAAATCTGCCGCCTGAAGGAAAGACGCTGGAGACTCTGATGGATGCACTGGACACACGCTACGGTGAAAAACATCTGGAATATGTTTATCGAGCGCAACTCCACGAAAGAAAACAAAAGGCTAATGAAAGTCTCCAACAGTGGGCACAGGAAGTGGAAAGGATGGTTCGTCGTGCTTACCTGTCGGCACCAGAAATGATTGAGAAGACTCTGCTGGATGCTTTCATCAATGGCATAAGAGAAACGGAAGTTAGGACCTTTGTACGGCTGGGACACCACCAAACCATGAAGAACGCATTGGCTCATGCTCTCGAGGTGGAAGCTGTTCGGCAGGACACAAAATTAAATGAGGTCAGAGAGGTTAAGGAGGTTGTGAAAGAGGAAAGGAAGCCTCGGTTTGTCCCAACTTGTTATGGTTGTGGTGGTAAGGGACATATTCGCCTGGAATGTCCTTCGAAGAAGAGAAGGGTCACAGACGAGTCTGAAACCCAAGGTCAAGTTATGGCGCCGACCGTTACCATCACGCAAGTTTGCAATGGGAATAGTTTGATCGTCGAGGCCACCTTGAACGACCAACCTTGCGGCTTAACTGTGGATACAGGAGCATCGCGTACAATTGTGAAACCAGAGCTACTGAAACGCACTATAATGTGGGAAAAGCGATCGCCATCGTGTCATCTGCAGACAGCCACTGGTCAGCCAGTTTCCATCCTCGGTGAGACAGATGTCAAGATAAGAATTGGCAACCGGGTATACCGTCAGTCAGTGTTGATTGCAAGTATTACTAATGATTGCATTTTGGGACTGGATTTCTTGAAGAATCAGAAGTGTGTATTGGATGTAGCCAAAGAGGTGCTAAGATTTCCTGATCAAGAAGTCTGTTTACGAGGTTCGCGCCCGTGTAATATTTATCGTCAGAGGAAGGAGGTCCGGGAAGAGGTCAAGCTCATAAGGACTCATAGAACTGACGATGAATGGACCGGAAGCAGTATGAAGAAGGCGCAGGAACAAGATGAAGATCTACAACCTATACTGCACTGGAAACGGAGTGGAAACAGGCCTCAATGGAGCGACGTGTCCGTCTACAGTCCGACAACGAAGAGTTACTGGGCCCAGTGGGACAGTTTGGCTCTGGAAGATGAAGTGCTGTATAGGAAATGGGAATCTAAGGACGGCAAAGAAATAACCATGCAGGTGATAGTGCCGCGGAGTAAGGTGACCCCTCTTCTACGGCACATACACGATGGTGTTTCTGGTGGGCACCTTGGATTCAAGAAAACCCTGGTTAAGGTGCGACAGCGGTTTTATTGGGTGTGTTATCGGAAAGAAGTCGAGGACTGGTGCCGTAAATGCACTGTATGTGCGTCAGTGAAAGGACGGCAGACAACGAGCAGGGGAAAGATGGAGAGCCGGTTCTACCGAAGTGTGTGCACCAACGGTTTTGAAGAAGGGACACCGGTGTGGCTTCACAATCCTCTGCGCGGGAAAGGAAGGTCTCCGAAACTTCAGGCTCGCTGGGAAGGACCTTATACAGTTATTACGAGGATCAACGATGTGACCTATCGCATTAAGAAGGGACTTCGAGGAAAGCCAAAGGTAGTCCATGTGGACAGATTGGCTCGGTATCATGGAACAAATGATGCTCGGGACGAGCATGACTAAGAGGGGGGGTAATGTTGCGACCTAGAAACCATTTGGTCAAATACCTCGAAGGATCCTAATTATATCAGCTTGATACAAAAACGCATTGTTATTCTAGATGAACCCCATCGAATAATTACGAAGGATCTCTAAAAGTTGAATGTTCGAGACTGTAGGTATGTAGGTATAAAGTGAACGCGTGATCGGCGCGACGGCGGCGGCAAATACCTACTCGCGAACGAATACAAAGGGAAGCCGACAATGGGTCTCGAGATCATTCGATTGGGATTATTATTACCTACATACCTACCGAGAATGTTCAGGAAAATACCAGCTCGCATTTTTATTCCGTATATAAGGTGTTGACGACGGGCAGCGAGTTAGTTACTTCTTGGAAGCGACAGTGTACGGATCTCAAGTAAGCGAACGAAGAGTGATATACCAGTGACCTAGGCGATTATATTGGAATACTGTGTGACTGCTAAGTGATTCGGAACAGTGTTTGTTGTATGTAACTAGTGATAGTGAACTAGTGTAGTACTGTGTATTTGTCAAGTTTGTGGAGAGCGAATTAAACCTTTATACACGTAGTCGGCATTATTTGTACCTACCCCTAGTACGTAACAATATCATATTTGCAGTAATCAAAGTTTTGTACATTGTTTCTTTCGATATTGTCGTATGTCATTTGAAGTGTCGATTTCAGGTGAAAGCCACCGAGATGAATATGTGTTAGAGGACGGAGGATTATTGTACAGAGGTGTGTACAATGTCATCAAACCGTCCCCGTGGAACTACGCACAGTACGAGAAGGATATATTAGACTGCGCGCTTTATCTAGTCAGAGAAGTTGGAAAGGTATGTCAACAATGTATGAAACCAAGATTTCAAATGCCTTTAACATTATTTCTATCTTACCAACTGTAAGTACACAGAGTTTAAAGAGGAGGTGGTTTCACCTTTTTGCCATTACTTCAGTCATTGTAGTTTGGTAAGTTCACAATTCCCAATGAGTAAATGGTACAAATAGACTGGAATAAAAATCGGGAGAAAGCTGGGAGAGGAGGCGAGATATTATTTAAACCAATAATAGGTGTTGTAAATAAATGGTTCAAATCTAGGTATATCAAATCTCCACGTCTTTTGCATCCTGTATATAAAGGTGAAAGGTGGTGCTCGGGGTGATGCGATCCGCACGGCGCGTGCGCTGGCAGCCGCCGTGAACATGGAGGACGACGACGGCGTGTTGTTCGGCCATTGGGCGTCCGACCCGAGCGAGTACAGTGGCGGTACGAGCCCGCTCAAGTGGCTCGGTTCCATGAGAATCTTGCAGCGGTATTACAAGAAGAAGAAGCCCGTCAAATACGCACAGTGCTGGGTCTTCGCTGGCGTTCTTACTACCGGTGAGTTGAAATTTAGATGTCTGTCAAGGACAAACTGAAATGTCATCTACTTCAGGTTTCATTGTCTATATCAGCTGGTTGGCCTACCTTGCATAAAAAGTGTCTATTAGCAATTGTGACGCAATTCTCGAACTAAATGATTCGCTATGTCAGGCACGCCCGCCTTATGATATCAATTATGATTGCTGAAGAATACCGACTAAAATTAATTAATGGCATTCGTTGGGGGCCGCGTAACTACGAGTCTGAGTCACGGACGATGCACAATACCTATGTATTAATATGTTAAAGAAAAACTTTCAAACACTTAATACGAAAATTGCGTGGACTGACGAGTATGAAATTTGGCACACTTATAGTTTATATAGAGAAGGAGTGCAGAATGCTAATATTTTTATATTATAAAACTTAGAAATAAATTAAATTCAATAAATAAAACATTAATCACACTATCATGAATTGACACACACACATTTATAACCTCCACACCGACTGACTGTCTGACTGACAAACGGTGACAGTTTTTGGAGGACGGGACTTCCGTAATGCATTCTGCGTGCCAGTATCAAATAGTCTTTGAGTGACGTTTATAACATTAAAATTTTAATCAATTGTAGTCGAATTTCGACCATTGCAACGGGAATAGTTCCGATAGTCATGCTAACATTAGGATATAATTATTTCTAAAATTTCCTTGATAACATTATTGATGAGAGTTTAATACGACTATAGTGAAACATGCAGTAAATCTGTCCGTGTATTAGAATTTGATGCGATCCAGATGGTCGCATTCCCAAGATTTGAGGAATAGGAATCAATTTGCGAACATTTGGATCTTTCCGGATTTTAGCTAGTAACCTGCAAGTTAGCGAGAACTATCCTGGACAATGGCCTAAATCCCTATAGCAATGAGACGTAAGTCATACTTGGATGACAGTTGGTTAAAGTTGAGCAAAGGTATTGTGAATGACGAATGGGCAACATTGGGTAACAAATGATGATTGCTTGCCTAAGGGCATAAAAGTGCGTATCCCCCAGGGGTTTCAAATATGGGTTCAATTGGAAGAACAAAATGGCTCGGCCAATAAAAGCACTAGATAATGGTTATAATAATTTTATTTACTTACAGTATGTCGTGCGCTGGGTATTCCATGTCGGCCGGTGACGGCCTTCAACGTGGGGCATGACAGCGAGAGCAGCCTCACCATCGACATCATCATGGACGAGGACGGAACCACCAACGATGAGTTGAGCGAAACAGTTTGGAACTTTCATGTTTGGAATGAGGTAAGTTTCAAGTTTACGTGGATATTTATACTTAAGAAGTTACTACTAGAGCTACCTACTACCTATAAAGTGATTGTTTTAAACTATTGTAAAGATAATATTCTCAGTTAATATATTGCCTATAATCTCAGTAGATTAACATTTGTCAGTGTTATTTGTTACGCACTGCGGATGGCAAAATATACATGACTCGTAACAGAAGTATGAGCAATTACGCATTTACATCTTATATAAGTGAAAGAAAAATGCATGAGATCTTAATTTCTGGACTGAGAACCTATCACTGGGTTTTTACAATGAAAACCCTCGGATATTTAGTTTATTGTTCTATAAATACCTCTATCAAAAGTTTGTGTATACGTCACTCCTACGCAAGTTTGACCGATAGTTGTCTCATTTGAAGTGCCTATAAATAAGTGAGACCAGATTAGCTAACCTATGACCTCGGAATGGATCAGGCGGAATATTATGTTTTCAACCTTCGGTTGCCTGTAAATAATGCACATGTGACAGTAAATTATTAAGTGCTGACGAACCTGTCAGAGGCAGCACTTAATAAAGCGGTTCGTCCTAACCGTCCTGAGTTACTTGTTTTTATTGATGTTGTATTGGATGTCTTAGCGATTAACTTCATTGTCTTTGACATTCAAATCTTCTATTTTATCTAAAACAAATAAAAACTTATTGGGCTAGAACTTATCAATAGCAAATCATCCCCATAGATTTGAGCATAGGAGATACCTTTGAATTTGTAAAACTTAACGTTTGTAAGTCATCTTGTCTGGCTGTCATACAAATGTGGTAGGGGCACAGGTAGGGGGTAATAATGGCTGGAGGTTAGGTGATAAGTAATAACATGGTAATTACATATCATATTCTTATTTTTATTGACGTTCGTTTCGGGCTTAAGGTGTGGATGGAGCGGCCAGACCTCGGCGCGGAGTATGGCGGCTGGCAGGCGCTGGACGCGACGCCGCAAGAGACCTCGGAAGACATGTACCGCTGCGGACCCGCCTCCATCCGCGCCGTCAGAGACGGGGAGGTGCAGAAACCTTACGACACCCCTTATGTCTTCGCAGAAGTTAACGCTGATAAGGTTAGTAGCAGTAACAGCGTGTATGTATATTCACTGGTGAAGTAAAATACCTACAAATAAAAAGTGCCCGTAATGTTTCAGTAATTTGAGGAAACTAGGCTTAATAATAGCAAGAACAAGTGGAGACCTGGATATGTTAATGATTCATGGCAATTTTGTTTTAGGTGGTATGGAAATATTATGGTGAGATCCAACCAATGAAGTTGATTAAACGCGACACAGTATCAATTGGACGGAAAATTTCGACAAAAGCAATCGGAAAGATGGAGAGAGAGGTAAGTAGGGATAGTTACAGTTAATAAAATTAATTAAATTAAAATTTCGCATAAACTGCCGAACAATTGTAACTAAGTTCGGTTCAGCTATGAAAATAATCTGGTTACTTTTTATTCTCCTAATACAAGATGTGATGTGCGCGAATGTAGAATACTTCCTGAAATTTGTTATAATATCCTAGGATATAACGGACACGTACAAGTACCCTGAGCGCACGCTGAAGGAACGAGCCACAATGGAGATGGCGCTGCGCGAGTCGGAGAGCAGCATCGCGCGCGACTACCTCAACGACGCGTTCAACGACGTCACCTTCGACTTCGAGCTCAGAGACGATATCAAGATCGGACAGGACTTCAATGTGGTATGATTACTTTGCTCATAATCTAGAAATAATCCTTAAAGGGCCACCCAGTTCAAGAGGTATTTCCCCAGTGTCAAGTAACGAATAGCGATACAATCACATTTAATAACAAAACAATACAAAAATGTGACCGTCCACTTTGGAAAACCAAAACGGAGGCCCCAGAATTATTTGCCACCAAGATTTTGGCGCCAAGTTTGAGACGCCAAGACTGACATTGATATTTGACAGTTTCGAATGCCTCTCTCTATCACCGCCATAAGTTTAAACGAAATCGCTGTCAACTTAATGATGGCGCCCCGGTCCTTTGACCCTGACCTAACACCTTGAATCCTTTCGGTTTGAGGGGCAGGATTGTGTCCAGCAGTGGGAAATAGGGGTACCTAATGTAAAATACCATGTCCTGCAGGTCATCCACATCAGGAACCGGTCCTTGAGCGAGTCGAACCAGGTGCAGGGCGTGCTGCGCGTGGACACGGTGACGTACACCGGCGTTAGCGGTGAAAGCGTCAAGTGTCACGAATTCGACCTGACGCTGCCGCCTAAGGGCAAGGAGCACGTGCAGATGCTCGTCACCTTCGACGATTACTTCAAGAAGCTCGTTGATCAGGTGAGAATAATTATAAGCAACTGTCGATTAAAAAATAATTGTAAAAAGGGAAGCCTGCTGAGTTTCTTGCGGGTTTCTCATTCGAATCCAATTCTGATCCAGCTGTAATCTTAAAGAAAATATTTAAAAAAATAATTTATGAGTAGGTCCCGTAGGCCTAAACAAAATCCACTATTTCGACTTTAATTTTGACTTGATTTAGAGCTAAATCCGTCAAGAAATTATTTTCAGACTTCATCAATTCTTTATTATTATGGATTACTGCAAAATTTCATCCTGAAATCACTGTCTGTCTAATGCACTATGGTTTATCACCAATGTAAAACTACAACAACAATTATACGTAGACACAGTAAAGGCACAATTAGGAATGTAGCAAATACCCACAAGTGGAGATTTGCAATTCTCACCCAAACCATAGCCGTGCAGCTGCTGCAAACAAACCAAAATGAGCCCCTCATCAGGTATAACATCCTAGATTGCAATCAAAAGTTCCTTATGTGGCAGGTTCCTGGAGCCATGTACACCATATTATATCAAACACAAAACATCTGTGTATGGTTGGTGGAATAATTAAAATAATATTAAATATCTTACTTAAATATTACCAGGCATCCTTCAACATCTCCTGCCTGGCGACAATAGTGGACAGGGAGTTCGAATACTTCGCGGAAGACGACTTCAGGGTGCGGAACCCGGACATCAAGATCAGCATCGACGGGAAGCCGGTGTCGCGGCGCCAGTTCACCGTCACCGTGAGGGTGGAGAACCCGCTGCCGATCCCGCTCACCAAATGCAAATTCTACATTCAGGGACCGGGGCTCGATGAACAACTCAAGATCGAACTTGACGAGGTCAGTATAGTCTCCGCTTTTATTGTTATGCCAGTTAAGATGACTTTTGTAGCAAGCGTTTGATCCGCCTTATGTTGTAAGTAGATCAGGAATGACTAAAGATAAAGACTAAAGGCGATATGGATATGGAAGCAATTTGTTTTAAACTGAATTGAACATAATATGGTGTAACTAGCGCCACCTACCCCATTACCGTTCAACTATAAAGTCCATTGGCATTAGGCGCATGGAAAGCAACGCGTGTACATAACATACCTACCGGTGTCGGTACCGCCATCTGTAGGTATCGCTTTGAATTAACAAGTCCCAGGATGAATTTATGGAAGGTCCGTGGAAGGCCAAATCCGAAACTATTGTGGACTAGCGACAAATGCTTAAGGCTAAAGCGCCAATCTAGCCCGCGAAGTTCAAATTTTTTGAGTTTTTTTAGATTTTTTTCAGAATCTGACTATAATAAAAGGCACATTTTGTAATTCGCGAGAAAGACCGTGTACAGTGCATTTATTAATATATCCAACTTACTCTAAAACATTTCAAGAACGACAGCTATCCAGATAATCTGGCAATTTTTGATTTACTAGTATCATATCCACCGTGATAATATTTAGAGTAAAATAAATGTATTAATAAACGCACTGCATACTGTGTTTGTCGCAAATCACAAAATGTTGTCTTAAATATTTTTAGATTTTGGTTTAACTATAAAAATACTCGAAAATTTTGAATTTCGCGGGCTAGACAGGCGCCTTCACCTTAAGAGTCACCGAGCTGATTGTGATGAAAAACAAAACTGCATCATTAGATTTGTGAAGAAGCGATTCCGTTGGTTTTAAAAATAAAAAAATATCTTTATTACTTATTGTATGTACCAGCCTTTAGCGACGCTTCTAAGGAAATTTCTGGGATTGAACAATTCACCCTGTACCTATGTATTCCTTGAAGAGGTAGTCAGAGCTGCTCTGCAGTGTACCCACAATTCACTAATGTTATAAGACCCAATATAATAGGGGATGAGCTTCTTGCCATTACTTAACCACGCACAAACTCCCACCACAAAATGAATATAATATAACTAGCTGTTGACCGCAGCTCAGCCTGCGTGGTAGCAACTTCGTTAAAATAAAAGTAGCCTTAGTTACTTATTATAATGTCAGCTATCTGCCAGTGAAAGTCCCATCAAAATCGGTCCAGCCGTTTCGGAAATCACGGTGTGTTTCTATTTGTCCAGAACGTAGCGCCGGGTGCGTTCGCTACAGCCAGCTACGAAATGACGCCGCCCCGGGCGGGCCAACACCAGATCACCGCCAAGTTCAAGTCTGACGAGATTCACGACGTGGACGGCTTCCTTACATTCGAGGTGGCGATGCCGTCGGAAACCAACGGCATACCGCGGGATGAGGCTGAGAGCAATGAAATCTAAACTATAGATACTAAACCCAAACTCGATACGAAATGTTTGATAACAAACCGCTGTCTGCTAACCAACCAATGAGAGGCAGTTGTCGACAATATGATAGCAATATTTTACTTTTAAATTGGTAAGTATTTACAAATGAAAAACAATAAAAAAGAGGAAAATTAAAAAAAAACACAATTAAAAAAACTTAACGAAAAGGTAAGATAAATTGTTGATAAGCATTGCATAGCTATCGAGTTTGGCTTTAGTAGAGACACTAAGCACAGGTCGAGGCAAGGAAAGACGTTCAAGGTGTAGCTTATACAGTAGAAATATTTAAACTAGTGTCAGCCCGCGACTTCGTCCGCGTAGACTTAAGTAAAGTATTCTATGTGTTAATCCAGGTTATAAACTATCTGTTTCCAAATTTCATCCAAATCCGTTCAGTAGTTTTTGCGTGAAAGAGTAACAAACATACATCTACACTCACAAACTTTTGCATTTATAATATTAGTAGGATGCTCTAAGCCCGCTATATTGACCTCACACTTAGAATACATCAGTATTATACCCATATCACTTATACTGTCAAGTCTCTACCGAAACTTTTATTTATTTTAATTTTAAGTACAATAAAATAGTATACTAGATCAGCTAAATAACTATTTAAAATTAAATAACATCCTTTTAAAGTACAATAAATTTAAAAATAAACACCTGCCAATTGCTGAAAGCGTACAGTCAAATGTTTGAGTGGTGTGTTATATGATGCAAAAGTGTAAATAAATAACATGTAAAATAATAAAGAACAATGCCAAATGTATGTAAGTAAACCCTGATTTTTATTTCTACCCAAGAACTTGTAACAACACTGGAGTTTGCACGAGGTGTTTTTTTAACTCAAACTCAAACTCAAAATTGTTTTTATTCATTTAAGCCAACAAAGCATTTTTGAATAGTCAGAATCTACCACCGGTTTGGAATGCTACTTCCACTGAGAAGATCCGGCAAGAAACTCAATGGTTACTCGTTTCAATGAATAAAAGATGGTGTAAATACATCAGGAACAGGAACAGCAACATAATATGAGCAGGCAACACCATTATCACTAAATGAGTAATAGTAAAAAATAATCAAATCTCACTCAGTTTTAGTTTATTCAGATATTTATTGTTATTGGATTATAGGATATATATTGTTAGGTACTAGGGGTAGGTACACTAAATGCCGTTAAACGTGTAAAAAGGTTTAATTCGCTCTCCACAAACTTGACAAATACGCAGTACTACACTAGTTACATACAACAAACACTGTTCCGAATCACTTAGCAGTCACACAGTATTCCAATATAATCGCCTAGGTCACTGGTTTATCACTCTTCGTTCGCTTACTTAAGTTCCGTACACTGTCGCTTCCAAGAAGTAACTAACTCGCTGCCCGTCGTCAACACCTTATATACGGAATAAAGATGCGAGCTGGTATTTTCCTGAACATTCTCGGTAGGTATGTAGGTAATAATAATCACAATCGAACGATCCCGAGACCCATTGTCGGCTTCCCTTTGTATTCGTTCGCGAGTAGGTATTCGCAGCCGTCGTCGCGCCGATAACGCGTTCACTTTATACCTACATACCTACAGTCTCGAACATTCAATTTTTAGAGATCCTTCGTAACTAATCGATGGAGTACATCTAGAATAACAATGCGTTTTTGTATCAAGCTGATAAAATAAGGATCCTTCGAGATATTTGACCAAGTAGCTTCTAGGTCGCAACAATATATTATTTGCGTAATATTATATATACCAATTATGAGTTCGTGCCGTTTGCCGTGGAGACGCTTGGCCCATGGAATCATAGTGCTAAAGTGCTATTTAACAAAATCACCCCCAGACTGGTTACCGCCACACACCTGTCACCACAAGAGGGCTGGCTTTTTCCTTGCTCAAAAAATTAGCTTGTCAATACAGCGAGGAAATGCAGACAGTATTCTTGCCACCATCCCACGCGGACTGGATTTGTTTGATTATGGGTAGATTTTTTATTTTATTTTATCTTAATTTTAATTTTATGAAATATAATTTGTACATTCAATATTAAAGAACGAAAGATAAGACTAGTAAAAAAGGAGTATTTCTAATATTACAGTTAAATTCGTAAATTTTCAAAATAAATAAATAAAACTGCCTGAAAAATCATTCCTCTCTGTGTCCAGCGAGGTACCTCGGCTGGTTTTTGCATGATCATTTCCATAAACTTAAATTGCTGGCTGCAATTAAAACGTAATATTAAAGCCTATATCATCAGGTATTGATTGCGGATTTTGAAAAATTTAAAACATAATTATAATTATAGTTTTTTTTACGATAAAAACTTAATTACCCTCCGTAATCAGAAATTAGATAATTGTATATAAAATGTAGGTATACGTGCCCGACTACAGTTCAGGTCACAATCTGTTTATACTTATCAGCTTGTCATGGCAACGGGAGAGGTGGATGTTATATCAATGCCTGTTACAATTATTAACGATTATAGTATTGTTTTTAGTGTTTCATCCATAAATCGTGTCATTGTATTCCTTCAATTTCACAAGCTACTGTAATTAAATAAATGTATTTTTGTCAAAAAATGTGTTCCTTTTTAATTCATCTTATTTCTGTTTTATTAAATATTTGCTGATAAGATATCATGGAGTTATCAAGGAAAAAGTTCAATTTTTTCATTCATCGCTCCTGCATTTCCATTCTTCCCATCAAATTTTTATCGGGAAGGCAATGAACTGTTTTGAAAATTATTTTTTATTTGATTAAGAAAGTTAGATCGTATTTATTCCTTAAGGAAATCGTAATAAATAAAGAAAAAAAAATTAAAATGCATTATTAATATTCCATGAGATTAATATTCAAGGGTGGACTAAATATGTGGACAAAGTCTTTAGTTGATATTTTATTGAATTTGTTTTTATTTTTATCAGTATTGAAATGGCCAAAAGACGTAACATTTTCTTAACAAAAGAAGAAACATTGGTAAAAGATTGGCAACGTAAACGAGAAAAATAAGGTCATATGAAAATATTCCGGATTATATTAGGCTTTACAAAACAATGAATAAAGAAAAATATACTTAGCGGTATACGAGAAGGTGTGTAGAAATAAAGAAATTATGCCTAGGGCACGGTGAGAACGAAGAAGGCGTTGGCAAAAGAACTCTTAAACTAGTTAAAGGAAGGGAGACCAAAAAATCGAGAATATATTGATGGAAAACTCACCTACCAATAGTGAAAAACCTGTTAATCCAAAGCGTCCTAAACCAGATCCCCTTATGCTTGCTTAAACAGGTCCAGGTCCAAGCAATCAAAATGTGTTTGTTTACGATTACCTAAGTCCAATTAAATAAAAATGAAAAAGTTAGTGAAGTATTGACAGGTATACGACCAGAAAAGAAAGGAAGAAGTAAAAAATCTGCTGCTTTTTAGCGAAACCGTTTCGTTATGGGACTAGTCCCACCACACACTCCCGCCACTGTTACTCCTGTAAGCCAGGATCGAGAATGGTGTCAAATGACGTCGAGGTTTGACCTTCGACGACTCCCGGGGGAAAAATAACATGGTCTTAGAACCCACACGAGTTTTATCTAAAGGAAAATAGGAGGAAGAAAATATAAATTTCCCTCTGTTGCAAAGGGAAAGACAGAAATAACTATGTATGGGCTGATTGCCACAGAATCGACTCTATTACAGCTGATTGACGACCGGTTGTAAGGCACCACGGATCGTAATTAGACTACTTAATTGAACCTGAGCTGATTATAATTGATCCAATAATAGGTAGAGCTAAAGCGCTTGAATGCACGAAAATTGAGTTCACGAAAATTGTACCTGGTTTCCACAACGTCTGTCTAATAAACTGTTCCAACTCTTAGAGAAATCATTTAACGTAACCAGCAAGCTAACTACTTTTAAAAAATTGACAAAAATGTGGAGCTTTGTAGATAGGGAATTAGGCTCACGTATGCCCTATTTGAAATATGGCACCTTACCTTCAACAGTTCATTTTCATAGCCTTATAATAAAGTTTTTTTTCTAAATCCGCCTTCCAGCAACTATCGGAATAAGAATCTGATAAATAAATAAAAACATAATGATTAATTATAATTCCTACCTATTTCATAACTTGTATGCTGTATTAATCCCGCCCTACATCATTACAATACCTTACACTTTTCATTACCATCCACGCGTTATTAAAGAAGGTTGCCTGCCCTCAAATGCAGGACTTGTGTTGTTAAGTTTTTTGTCGACTAAGATAACTAAGGCCGGTATAAGGTATTAATACATCGATTTTAAGTATGAGAGTGATCTTAAGTACGGTTTTGACTTGTCATTTTGTATTGGAATGTTATATTCAAGATAACCATTAGACTTGAGATCGATTTATTGATACGGGCCTAAAACATGGCATTATTAAGTCATACGATGGTTTAACATGCAAAAAAATAACAAGCATTTAATTCACATATAACTTATAATAAGTATTCATACTCAACCTAAAAATTATTTACGTGGTACCTATTTCATTACAATAAGTAATATAATACAGAGTTGGTGGGTAATATTCACTATTTTGTATTCAATTTCTTTTTAAATCGTAGTCTAAACTCAGGTCACGAACATTCGGTTTATTCTTGCCCACTACTAATTTCGCTACCACTGGTGGTCAAGGGGAACCGAAGGGGAAAAAATCCCAAACATTTTATATCCACTCTATATTTTGGTAAAGTAAACACATCCCTTAATATGGTTATCAAAACAATCCTGCAACAAATTCATATACAGCGTCATCTTTAACCCACAAAAAAAAAAGACGGAAATCGCGAACTTTTATTAAAGCAGTCATATTTCGCACAGACGTTGAGAAAAGTGATCCATCAGATGAAACATCAGCAGCTGTGCCGTTAGTGGAGAAAGGATCTGAAACCTTCGGGGCGTGGAGTGCGGTGTACGAGAGCCAGGTGGAGTCGCACCTCATGGTGGCAGTGACACCCGCAGCTAACTGCATCGTGGCCGCGTGGAGGCTGGACGTCGACACCAAGCTGGGCGACGGCTCGCTCAGCTACACGCATCCTTTGCCGATCTACGTGCTATTCAACCCTTGGTGCTTGACTGATACTGTTTACATGCCAGGTAATTAGATAATGATAACAACGACACTGTTAGACGTTTCATTGTTCTCTCTGTACATGTTCTAAAATATCATATTTGCAGTAATCAAAGTTTTGTACATTGTTTCTTTCGATATTGTCGTATGTCATTTGAAGTGTCGATTTCAGGTGAAAGCCACCGAGATGAATATGTGTTAGAGGACGGAGGATTATAGTACAGAGGTGTGTACAATGTCATCAAACCGTCCCCGTGGAACTACGCACATTACGAGAAGGATATATTGGACTGCGCGCTTTATCTAGTCAGAGAAGTTGGAAAGGTATGTCAACAATGTATGACACCACGATTTCAAATGCCTTTAACATTATTAATATCTTACCAACTGTAAGTACACAGAGTTTAAAGAGGAGGTGGTTTCACCTTTTTGCCATTACTTCAGTCATTGTAGTTCGGTAAGTTCACAATTCCCAATGAGTAAATGGTACAAGTAGACCGGAATAAAAATCGGGAGAAAGCTGGGAGAGGAGGCGAGATATTATTTAAACCAATAATAGGTGTTGTAAATAAATGGTTCAAATCTATATCAAATCTCCACGTCTTTTGCATCCTGTATATATAGGTGGAAGGTGTAGCTCGGGGTGATGCGATCCGCACGGCCCGTGCGCTGGCAGCCGCCGTGAACATGGAGGACGACGACGGCGTGTTGTTCGGCCATTGGGCGTCCGACACGAGCGAGTACAGTGGCGGTACGAGCCCGCTCAAGTGGCTCGGTTCCATGAGAATCTTGCAGCGGTATTACAAGAAGAAGAAGCCCGTCAAATACGCACAGTGCTGGGTCTTCGCTGGCGTTCTTACTACCGGTGAGTTGAAATTTAGATGTCTGTCAAGGACAAACTGAAATGTCATCTACTTCAGGTTTCATTGTCTATATCAGCTGGTTGGCCTACCTTGCATAAAAAGTGTCTATTAGCAATTGTGACGCAATTCGCGAACTAAATGATTCGCTATGTCAGGCACGCCCGCCTTATGATATCAATTATGATTGCTGAAGAATACCGACTAAAATTAATTAATGGCATTCGTTGGGGGCCGCGTAACTACGAGTCTGAGTCACGGAGGATGCACAATACCTATGTATTAATATGTTAAAGAAAAACTTTCAAACACTTAATACGAAAATTGCGCGGACGGACGAGTATGAAATTTGGCACACTTATAGTTTATATAGAGAAGGAGTGCAGAATGCTAATATTTTTATATTATAAAACTTAGAAATATATTAAAATCAATAATTAAACATTAATCACACTATCATGAATTGACACACACACATTTATAACCTCCACACCGACTGACTGTCTGACTGACAAACGGTGACAGTTTTTGGAGGACGGGACTTCCGTAATGCATTCTGCGTGCCAGTATCAAATAGTCTTTGAATGACGTTTATAAAATTAAAATTTTAATCAATTGTAGTCGAATTTCGACCATTGCAACGGGAATAGTTCCGATAGTCATGCTAACATTAGGATATAATTATTTCTAAAATTTCCTTGATAACATTATTGATGAGAGTTTAATACGACTATAGTGAAACATGCAGTTAATCTGTCCGTGTATTAGAATTTGATGCGACCCAGATGGTCGCATTCCCAAGATTTGAGCAATAAGGAATCAATTTGCGAACATTTGGATCTTTTCGGATTTTAGCTAGTAACCTGCAAGTTAGCGAGAACTATCCTGGACAATGGCCTAAATCCCTATAGCAATGAGACGTAAGTCATACTTGGATGGCAGTTGGTCAAAGTTGAGCAAAGGTATTGTGAATGACGAATGGGCAACATTGGGTAACAAATGATGATTGTTTACCTAAGGGTATAAAAGTGCGTATCCCCCAGGGGTATCAAATATGGATTCAATTGGAAGAACAAAATGGCTCGGCCAATAAAAGCACTAGATAATGGTTATAATAATTTTATTTACTTACAGTATGTCGTGCGCTGGGTATTCCATGTCGGCCGGTGACGGGCTTCAACGTGGCGCATGACAGCGAGGGCAGCCTCACCATCGACATCATCATGGACGAGGACGGAACCACCAACGATGAGTTGAGCGAAACAGTTTGGAACTTTCATGTTTGGAATGAGGTAAGTTTCAAGTTTACGTGGATACTTAAGAAGTTACTACTAGAGCTACCTACTACCTATAAAGTGATTGTTTTAAACTACTCTAAAGATAATATGCTCAGTTAATATAATGCCTATAATCTGAGTAGATTAACATTTGTCAGTGTTATTTGTTACGCACTTCGGATGGCAAAAAATACATGACTCGTAACAGAAGAATGAGCAATTACGCATTTACATCTTATATATGTATGTGAAAGAAAAATGCATGACATCTTAATTTCTGGACTGAGAACCTATCACTGGGTTTTTGCAATGAATACCCTCGGATATTTAGTTTATTGTTCTATAAATACCTCTATCAAGTTTGTGTATACGTCACTCCTACGCAAGTTTGACCGATAGTTGTCTCATTTGAAGTGCTGACGAACCTGTCAGAGGCAGCACTTAATAAGGCGGTTCGTCCTAACCGTCCTGAGTTACTTATTTTTATTGATGTTGTATTGAATGTCTTAGCGATTAACTTCATTGTCTTTGACATTCAAATCTTCTATTTTATCTAAAACAAATAAAAACTTATTGGGCTAGAACTTATCAATAGCAAATCATCCCCATAGATTTTAGCATAGGAGATACCTTTGAATTTGTAAAACTTAACGTTTGTAAGTCATCTTGTCTGGCTGTCATACAAATGTGGTAGGGGCACAGGTAGGGGGTAATAATGGCTGGAGGTTAGGTGATGAGTAATAACATGGTAATTACATATCATATTCTTATTGTTATTGACGTTCGTTTCGGGCTTAAGGTGTGGATGGAGCGGCCAGACCTCGGCGCGGAGTATGGCGGCTGGCAGGCGCTGGACGCGACGCCGCAAGAGACCTCGGAAGAAATGTACCGCTGCGGACCCGCCTCCATCCGCGCCGTCAGAGACGGGGAGGTGCAGAAACCTTACGACACCCCTTATGTCTTCGCAGAAGTTAACGCTGATAGGGTTAGTAGCAGTAACAGCGTGTATGTATATTCACTGGTGAAGTAAAATACCTACAAATAAAAAGTGCCCGTAATGTTTCAGTAATTTGAGGAAACTAGGCTTAATAATAGCAAGAACAAGTGGAGACCTGGATATGTTAATGATTCATGGCAATTTTGTTTTAGGTGGTATGGAAATATTATGGTGAGATCCAACCAATGAAGTTGATTAAACGCGACACAGTATCAATTGGACGGAAAATTTCGACAAAAGCAATCGGAAAGATGGAGAGAGAGGTAAGTCGGGATAGTTACAGTTAATAAAATGAATTAAATAAAAATTTCGCATAAACTGCCGAACAATTGTAACTAAGTTCGGTTCAGCTATGAAAATAATCTGGTTACTTTTTATTCTCCTAATACAAGATGTGATGTGCGCGAATGTAGAATACTTCCTGAAATTCGTTATAATATCCTAGGATATAACGGACACGTACAAGTACCCTGAACGCACGCTGAAGGAGCGAGCCACAATGGAGAAGGCGCTGCGCGAGTCGGAGAGCAGCATCGCGCGCGACTACCTCAACGACGCGTTCAACGACGTCACCTTCGACTTCGAGCTCAGAGACGATATCGAGATCGGACAGGACTTCAATGTGGTATGATTACTTTGCTCATAATCTAGAAATAATCCTTAAAGGGCCACCCAGTTCAAGAGGTATTTCCCCAGTGTCAAGTAACGAATAGCGATACAATCACATTTAATAACAAAACAATACAAAAATGTGACCGTCCACTTTGGAAAACCAAAACGGAGGCCCCAGAATTATTTGCCACCAAGATTTGCGCCAAGTTTGAGACGCCAAGACTGACATTGATATTTGACAGTTTCGAATGCCTCTCTCTATCACCGCCATAAGTTTAAACGAAATCGCTGTCAACTTAATGATGGCGCCCCGGTCCTTTGACCCTGACCTAACACCTTGAATCCTTTCGGTTTGAGGGGCAGGGTTGTGTCCAGCAGTGGGAAATAGGGGTACCTAATGTAAAATACCATGTCCTGCAGGTCATCCACATCAGGAACCGGTCCTTGAGCGAGTCGCACCAGGTGCAGGGCGTGCTGCGCGTGGACACGGTGACGTACACCGGCGTCAGCGGTGAAAGCGTCAAGTGTCACGAATTCGACCTGACGCTGCCGCCTAAGGGCAAGGAGCACGTGCAGATGCTCGTCACCTTCGACGATTACTTCAAGAAGCTCGTTGATCAGGTGAGAATAATTATAAGCAACTGTCGATTAAAAAATAATTGTAAAAAGGGAAGCCTGCTGAGTTTCTTGCGGGTTTCTCATTCGAATCCAATTCTGATCCAGCTGTAATCTTAAAGAAAATATAAAAAAATAGTAGGTCCCGTAGGCCTAAACAAAATCCACTATTTCGACTTTAATTTTGACTTGATTTAGAGCTAAATCCGTCAAGAAATTATTTTCAGACTTCATCAATTCTTTATTATTATGGATTACTGCAAAATTTCATCCTGAAATCACTGTCTGTCTAATGCACTATGGTTTATCACCAATGTAAAACTACAACAACAATTATACGTAGACACAGTAAAGGCACAATTAGGAATGTAGCAAATACCCACAAGTGGAGATTTGCAATTCTCACCCAAACCATAGCCGTGCAGCTGCTGCAAACAAACCAAAATGAGCCCCTCATCAGGTATAACATCCTAGATTGCAATCAAAAGTTCCTTATGTGGCAGGTTCCTGGAGCCATGTACACCATATTATATCAAACACAAAACATCTGTGTATGGTTGGTGGAATAATTAAAATAATATTAAATATCTTACTTAAATATTACCAGGCATCCTTCAACATCTCCTGCCTGGCGACAATAGTGGACAGGGAGTTCGAATACTTCACGGAAGACGACTTCAGGGTGCGGAACCCGGACATCAAGATCAGCATCGACGGGAAGCCGGTGTCGCGGCGCCAGTTCACCGTCACCGTGAGGGTGGAGAACCCGCTGCCGATCCCGCTCACCAAATGCAAATTCTACATTCAGGGACCGGGGCTCGATGAACAACTCAAGATCGAACTTGACGAGGTCAGTATAGTCTCCGCTTTTATTGTTATGCCAGTTAAGATGACTTTTGTAGCAAGCGTTTGATCCGCCTTATGTTGTAAGTAGATCAGGAATGACTAAAGATAAAGACTAAAGGCGATATGGATATGGAAGCAATTTGTTTTAAACTGAATTGAACATAATATGGTGTAACTAGCGCCACCTACCCCATTACCGTTCAACTATAAAGTCCATTGGCATTAGGCGCATGGAAAGCAACGCGTGTACATAACATACCTACCGGTGTCGGTACCGCCATCTGTAGGTATCGCTTTGAATTAACAAGTCCCAGGATGAATTTATGGAAGGTCCGTGGAAGGCCAAATCCGAAACTATTGTGGACTAGCGACAAATGCTTAAGGCTAAAGCGCCAATCTAGCCCGCGAAGTTCAAATTTTTTGAGTTTTTTTAGATTTTTTTCAGAATCTGACTATAATAAAAGGCACATTTTGTAATTCGCGAGAAAGACCGTGTACAGTGCATTTATTAATATATCCAACTTACTCTAAAACATTTCAAGAACGACAGCTATCCAGATAATCTGGCAATTTTTGATTTACTAGTATCATATCCACCGTGATAATATTTAGAGTAAAATAAATGTATTAATAAACGCACTGCATACTGTGTTTGTCGCAAATCACAAAATGTTGTCTTAAATATTTTTAGATTTTGGTTTAACTATAAAAATACTCGAAAATTTTGAATTTCGCGGGCTAGACAGGCGCCTTCACCTTAAGAGTCACCGAGCTGATTGTGATGAAAAACAAAACTGCATCATTAGATTTGTGAAGAAGCGATTCCGTTGGTTTTAAAAATAAAAAAATATCTTTATTACTTATTGTATGTACCAGCCTTTAGCGACGCTTCTAAGGAAATTTCTGGGATTGAACAATTCACCCTGTACCTATGTATTCCTTGAAGAGGTAGTCAGAGCTGCTCTGCAGTGTACCCACAATTCACTAATGTTATAAGACCCAATATAATAGGGGATGAGCTTCTTGCCATTACTTAACCACGCACAAACTCCCACCACAAAATGAATATAATATAACTAGCTGTTGACCGCAGCTCAGCCTGCGTGGTAGCAACTTCGTTAAAATAAAAGTAGCCTTAGTTACTTATTATAATGTCAGCTATCTGCCAGTGAAAGTCCCATCAAAATCGGTCCAGCCGTTTCGGAAATCACGGTGTGTTTCTATTTGTCCAGAACGTAGCGCCGGGTGCGTTCGCTACAGCCAGCTACGAAATGACGCCGCCCCGGGCGGGCCAACACCAGATCACCGCCAAGTTCAAGTCTGACGAGATTCACGACGTGGACGGCTTCCTTACATTCGAGGTGGCGATGCCGTCGGAAACCAACGGCATACCGCGGGATGAGGCTGAGAGCAATGAAATCTAAACTATAGATACTAAACCCAAACTCGATACGAAATGTTTGATAACAAACCGCTGTCTGCTAACCAACCAATGAGAGGCAGTTGTCGACAATATGATAGCAATATTTTACTTTTAAATTGGTAAGTATTTACAAATGAAAAACAATAAAAAAGAGGAAAATTAAAAAAAAACACAATTAAAAAAACTTAACGAAAAGGTAAGATAAATTGTTGATAAGCATTGCATAGCTATCGAGTTTGGCTTTAGTAGAGACACTAAGCACAGGTCGAGGCAAGGAAAGACGTTCAAGGTGTAGCTTATACAGTAGAAATATTTAAACTAGTGTCAGCCCGCGACTTCGTCCGCGTAGACTTAAGTAAAGTATTCTATGTGTTAATCCAGGTTATAAACTATCTGTTTCCAAATTTCATCCAAATCCGTTCAGTAGTTTTTGCGTGAAAGAGTAACAAACATACATCTACACTCACAAACTTTTGCATTTATAATATTAGTAGGATGCTCTAAGCCCGCTATATTGACCTCACACTTAGAATACATCAGTATTATACCCATATGACTTATACTGTCAAGTCTCTACCGAAACTTTTATTTATTTTAATTTTAAGTACAATAAAATAGTATACTAGATCAGCTAAATAACTATTTAAAATTAAATAACATCCTTTTAAAGTACAATAAATTTAAAAATAAACACCTGCCAATTGCTGAAAGCGTACAGTCAATTGTTTGACTGGTGTGTTATATGATGCAAAAGTGTAAATAAATAACATGTAAAATAATAAAGAACAATGCCAAATGTATGTAAGTAAACCCTGATTTTTATTTCTACCCAAGAACTTGTAACAACACTGGAGTTTGCACGAGGTGTTTTTTTAACTCAAACTCAAACTCAAAATTGTTTTTATTCATTTAAGCCAACAAAGCATTTTTGAATAGTCAGAATCTACCACCGGTTTGGAATGCTACTTCCACTGAGAAGATCCGGCAAGAAACTCAATGGTTACTCGTTTCAATGAATAAAAGATGGTGTAAATACATCAGGAACAGGAACAGCAACAGAATATGAGCAGGCAACACCATTATCACTAAATGAGTAATAGTAAAAAATAATCAAATCTCACTCAGTTTTAGTTTATTCAGATATTTATTGTTATTGGATTATAGGATATATATTGTTAGGTACTAGGGGTAGGTACACTAAATGCCGTTAAACGTGTAAAAAGGTTTAATTCGCTCTCCACAAACTTGACAAATACGCAGTACTACACTAGTTCACTATCACTAGTTACATACAACAAACACTGTTCCGAATCACTTAGCAGTCACACAGTATTCCAATATAATCGCCTAGGTCACTGGTTTATCACTCTTCGTTCGCTTACTTAAGTTCCGTACACTGTCGCTTCCAAGAAGTAACTAACTCGCTGCCCGTCGTCAACACCTTATATACGGAATAAAGATGCGAGCTGGTATTTTCCTGAACATTCTCGGTAGGTATGTAGGTAATAATAATCACAATCGAACGATCCCGAGACCCATTGTCGGCTTCCCTTTGTATTCGTTCGCGAGTAGGTATTCGCAGCCGTCGCCGCGCCGATAACGCGTTCACTTTATACCTACATACCTACAGTCTCGAACATTCAATTTTTAGAGATCCTTCGTAACTAATCGATGGAGTACATCTAGAATAACAATGCGTTTTTGTAACAAGCTGATAAAATAAGGATCCTTCGAGATATTTGACCAAGTAGCTTCTAGGTCGCAACAATATATTATTTGCGTAATATTATATATACCAATTATGAGTTCGTGCCGTTTGCCGTGGAGACGCTTGGCCCATGGAATCATAGTGCTAAAGTGCTATTTAACAAAATCACCCCCAGACTGGTTACCGCCACACACCTGTCACCACAAGAGGGCTGGCTTTTTCCTTGCTCAAAAAATTAGCTTGTCAATACAGCGAGGAAATGCAGACAGTATTCTTGCCACCATCCCACGCGGACTGGATTTGTTTGATTATGGGTAGATTTTTTATTTTATTTTATCTTAATTTTAATTTTATGAAATAGAATTTGTATATATTAAATATTAAAGAACGAAAGATAAGACTAGTAAAAAAGGAGTATTTCTAATATTACAGTTAAATTCGTAAATTTTCAAAATAAATAAATAAAACTGCCTGAAAAATCATTCCTCTCTGTGTCCAGCGAGGTACCTCGGCTGGTTTTTGCATGATCATTTCCATAAACTTAAATTGCTGGCTGCAATTAAAACGTAATATGAAAGCCTATATCATCAGGTATTGATTGCGGATTTTGAAAAAATTTAAAACATAATTATAATTATAGTTTTTTTTAAGATAAAAACTTAATTACCCTCCGTAATCAGAAATTAGATAATTGTATATAAAATGTAGGTATACGTGCCCGACTACAGTTCAGGTCACAATCTGTTTATACTTATCAGCTTGTCATGGCGACGGGAGAGGTGGATGTTATATCAATGCCTGTTACAATTATTAACGATTATCGTATTGTTTTTAGTGTTTCATCCATAAATCGTGTCATTGTATTCCTTCAATTTCACAAGCTACTGTAATTAAATAAATGTATTTTTGTCAAAAAATGTGTTCCTTTTTAATTCATCTTATTTCTATTTTATTAAATATTTGCTGATAAGATATCATGGAGTAATCAAGGAAAAAGTTCAATTTTTTCATTCATCGCTCCTGCATTTCCATTCTTCCCATCAAATTTTTATCGGGAAGGCAATGAACTGTTTTGAAAATTATTTTTTATTTGATTAAGAAAGTTAGATCGTATTTATTCCTTAAGGAAATCGTAATAAATAAAGAAAAAAAAATTAAAATGCATTATTAATATTCCATGAGATTAATATTCAAGGGTGGACTAAATATGTGGACAAAGTCTTTAGTTGATATTTTATTGAATTTGTTTTTATTTTTATCAGTATTGAAATGGCCAAAAGACGTAACATTTTCTTAACAAAAGAAGAAACATTGGTAAAAGATTGGCAACGTAAACGAGAAAAATAAGGTCATATGAAAATATTCCGGATTATATTAGGCTTTACAAAACAATGAATAAAGAAAAATATACTTAGCGGTATACGAGAAGGTGTGTAGAAATAAAGAAATTATGCCTAGGGCACGGTGAGAACGAAGAAGGCGTTGGCAAAAGAACTCTTAAACTAGTTAAAGGAAGGGAGACCAAAAAATCGAGAATATATTGATGGAAAACTCACCTACCAATAGTGAAAAACCTGTTAATCCAAAGCGTCCTAAACCAGATCCCCTTATGCTTGCTTAAACAGGTCCAGGTCCAAGCAATCAAAATGTGTTTGTTTACGATTACCTAAGTCCAATTAAATAAAAATGAAAAAGTTAGTGAAGTATTGACAGGTATACGACCAGAAAAGAAAGGAAGAAGTAAAAAATCTGCTGCTTTTTAGCGAAACCGTTTCGTTATGGGACTAGTCCCACCACACACTCCCGCCACTGTTACTCCTGTAAGCCAGGATCGAGAATGGTGTCAAATGACGTCGAGGTTTGACCTTCGACGACTCCCGGGGGAAAAATAACATGGTCTTAGAACCCACACGAGTTTTATCTAAAGGAAAATAGGAGGAAGAAAATATAAATTTCCCTCTGTTGCAAAGGGAAAGACAGAAATAACTATGTATGGGCTGATTGCCACAGAATCGACTCTATTACAGCTGATTGACGACCGGTTGTAAGGCACCACGGATCGTAATTAGACTACTTAATTGAACCTGAGCTGATTATAATTGATCCAATAATAGGTAGAGCTAAAGCGCTTGAATGCACGAAAATTGAGTTCACGAAAATTGTACCTGGTTTCCACAACGTCTGTCTAATAAACTGTTCCAACTCTTAGAGAAATCATTTAACGTAACCAGCAAGCTAACTACTTTTAAAAAATTGACAAAAATGTGGAGCTTTGTAGATAGGGAATTAGGCTCACGTATGCCCTATTTGAAATATGGCACCTTACCTTCAACAGTTCATTTTCATAGCCTTATAATAAAGTTTTTTTTCTAAATCCGCCTTCCAGCAACTATCGGAATAAGAATCTGATAAATAAATAAAAACATAATGATTAATTATAATTCCTACCTATTTCATAACTTGTATGCTGTATTCATCCCGCCCTAAATCATTACAATACCTTACACTTTTCATTACCATCCACGCGTTAAATTTCAAGTGTAAATTTCTCAGTAATTTAATAATATAAATAAGCTAAGTGCCTCCCAGTTTTTATAAATCAAGTGACAATCTTAATTCGATTATGTGCAAAAAACCATATAATTCTATATTGTTTTTTGTTCCGCGGAGCGTTCGAATTTGCGCGAAACGGCGGAATGACCCTAGTACGGCGTGTGGTGAAATTGTAAAACATGGAGTATCTTAAAAACTTATAGCAGCGTTACTTTGGGAGACTCCACAAATACATCACGGAGCCATTCCAGCCAGGTAATTTTAATCTGAAGTGAGCCGTGACCAAGGAATTTATAAGTATAAGTTTATGGACGTGACTGACCCAAGAGATGTGTTGTAGGCTTCTTAATTAACGGAGTTTGAACTCTAAATAAATTTACTGCAACTAATAAACAAATGAGTTTTAAGTTGTTGTTGTTTTGTTACATTGATGGTTAATTTGCTAATATAATGACCGTCGTTAGTTTTGGCGATAAGCATTGTACTTTGAAATATGATACCGACTAGGACAAAATTAAACCGTTATCCTTAATTAGTAGAATCGCTTAATGTTTATGTAAATGATGTAGAACGATTAGAAATATAATAAAAGGATAGGATTCACAAGCATAAGCGCATTCGTTTGGAATTAACGTCTTGGCTAGTAGCCAATAATACTTGGCCGCGAATTTTTTTCTTGGTGACGAATAGACAAAAGTGGAGATTTAAATTATTAATCATTGATTAGTGTTCATTAATCAAAATGGGTAGGTAAAAATACTTCACGTATCTGTATATGTTCATTTTGAGCAGGATACGTATAGACCTATCATAGACCCTTATTTAAAATTGATTATCGCCGTTACTAATAAATCTATACCTTGAACTTCAAACGACTTATCGTTTGTTTACGCAGATATCATCGATGTAACTCAGCGGGGAGTGCTGGCGGTGCAAGGAATCGATTTCTGCATCGATACAAATGGCGAGAACCATCACACGAGCAAATTCAACTTGATGTCGAGGGACGTCGACAGGTGCTTGGTGGTGCGCCGAGGCCAGTCCTTCAAACTCGACATATTGCTAAACAGGCCGTATGACGCTAACGAAGACGCCGTCTCGTTTATTTTCTACGAGTCCGGTAAGAACTAGTTCACTCTAAAATATATATTTAATTTAAAGAATGTTGCCTGCCCTCAAATGCAGGTTGTTAAGTTTTTTGTCGACTAAGATAACTAAGGCCGGTATAAGGTATTAATACATCGATTTTAAGTATGAGAGTGATCTTAAGTACGGTTTTGACTTGTCATTTTGTACTGGAATGTTATTTCCAAGATCGCCATTAGACTTTAGATCGATTTATTGATACGGGCCTAACACATGGCATTATTAAGTCATACGATGGTTTAACATGCAAAAAAATAACAAGCATATAATTCACATATAACTTATAATAAGTATTCATACTCAACCTAAAAATTATTTACGTGGTACCTATTTCATTACAATAAGTAATATAATACAGAGTTGGTGGGTAATATTCACTATTTTGTATTCAATTTCTTTTTAAATCGTAGTCTAAACTCAGGTCACGAACATTCGGTTTATTCTTGCCCACTACTAATTTCGCTACCACTGGTGGTCAAGGGGAACCGAAGGGGAAAAAATCCCAAACATTTTATATCCACTCTATATTTTGGTAAAGTAAACACATCCCTTAATATGGTTATCAAAACAATCCTGCAACAAATTCATATACAGCGTCATCTTTAACCCACAAAAAAAAAAGACGGAAATCGCGAACTTTTATTAAAGCAGTCATTTTTCGCACAGACGTTGAGAAAAGTGGTCCATCAGATGAAACATCAGCAGCTGTGCCGTTAGTGGAGAAAGGATCTGAAACCTTCGGGGCGTGGAGTGCGGTGTACGAGAGCCAGGTGGAGTCGCACCTCATGGTGGCAGTGACACCCGCAGCTAACTGCATCGTGGCCGCGTGGAGGCTGGACGTCGACACCAAGCTGGGCGACGGCTCGCTCAGCTACACGCATCCTTTGCCGATCTACGTGCTATTCAACCCTTGGTGCTTGACTGATACTGTTTACATGCCAGGTAATGAGATAATGATAACAACGACACTTTAGACGTTTCATTGTTCTCTCTGTACATGTTCTAAAATATCATATTTGCAGTAATCAAAGTTTTGTACATTGTTTCTTTCGATATTGTCGTATGTCATTTGAAGTGTCGATTTCAGGTGAAAGCCACCGAGATGAATATGTGTTAGAGGACGGAGGATTATTGTACAGAGGTGTGTACAATGTCATCAAACCGTCCCCGTGGAACTACGCACAGTACGAGAAGGATATATTAGACTGCGCGCTTTATCTAGTCAGAGAAGTTGGAAAGGTATGTCAACAATGTATGAAACCAAGATTTCAAATGCCTTTAACATTATTTCTATCTTACCAACTGTAAGTACACAGAGTTTAAAGAGGAGGTGGTTTCACCTTTTTGCCATTACTTCAGTCATTGTAGTTCGGTAAGTTCACAATTCCCAATGAGTAAATGGTACAAATAGACTGGAATAAAAATCGGGAGAAAGCTGGGAGAAGAGGCGAGATATTATTAAAACCAATAATAGGTGTTGTAAATAAATGGTTCAAATCTATATCAAATCTCCACGTCTTTTGCATCCTGTATATAAAGGTGAAAGGTGGTGCTCGGGGTGATGCGATCCGCACGGCGCGTGCGCTGGCAGCCGCCGTGAACATGGAGGACGACGACGGCGTGTTGTTCGGCCATTGGGCGTCCGACCCGAGCGAGTACAGTGGCGGTACGAGCCCGCTCAAGTGGCTCGGTTCCATGAGAATCTTGCAGCGGTATTACAAGAAGAAGAAGCCCGTCAAATACGCACAGTGCTGGGTCTTCGCTGGCGTTCTTACTACCGGTGAGTTGAAATTTAGATGTCTGTCAAGGACAAACTGAAATGTCATCTACTTCAGGTTTCATTGTCTATATCAGCTGGTTGGCCTACCTTGCATAAAAAGTGTCTATTAGCAATTGTGACGCAATTCGCGAACTAAATGATTCGCTATGTCAGGCACGCCCGCCTTATGATATCAATTATGATTGCTGAAGAATACCGACTAAAATTAATTAATGGCATTCGTTGGGGGCCGCGTAACTACGAGTCTGAGTCACGGAGGATGCACAATACCTATGTATTAATATGTTAAAGAAAAACTTTCAAACACTTAATACGAAAATTGCGCGGACGGACGAGTATGAAATTTGGCACACTTATAGTTTATATAGAGAAGGAGTGCAGAATGCTAATATTTTTATATTATAAAACTTAGAAATATATTAAAATCAATAATTAAACATTAATCACACTATCATGAATTGACACACACACATTTATAACCTCCACACCGACTGACTGTCTGACTGACAAACGGTGACAGTTTTTGGAGGACGGGACTTCCGTAATGCATTCTGCGTGCCAGTATCAAATAGTCTTTGAATGACGTTTATAAAATTAAAATTTTAATCAATTGTAGTCGAATTTCGACCATTGCAACGGGAATAGTTCCGATAGTCATGCTAACATTAGGATATAATTATTTCTAAAATTTCCTTGATAACATTATTGATGAGAGTTTAATACGACTATAGTGAAACATGCAGTAAATCTGTCCGTGTATTAGAATTTGATGCGACCCAGATGGTCGCATTCCCAAGATTTGAGCAATAAGGAATCAATTTGCGAACATTTGGATCTTTTCGGATTTTAGCTAGTAACCTGCAAGTTAGCGAGAACTATCCTGGACAATGGCCTAAATCCCTATAGCAATGAGACGTAAGTCATACTTGGATGGCAGTTGGTCAAAGTTGAGCAAAGGTATTGTGAATGACGAATGGGCAACATTGGGTAACAAATGATGATTGCTTACCTAAGGGTATAAAAGTGCGTATCCCCCAGGGGTATCAAATATGGATTCAATTGGAAGAACAAAATGGCTCGGCCAATAAAAGCACTAGATAATGGTTATAATAATTTTATTTACTTACAGTATGTCGTGCGCTGGGTATTCCATGTCGGCCGGTGACGGGCTTCAACGTGGCGCATGACAGCGAGGGCAGCCTCACCATCGACATCATCATGGACGAGGACGGAACCACCAACGATGAGTTGAGCGAAACAGTTTGGAACTTTCATGTTTGGAATGAGGTAAGTTTCAAGTTTACGTGGATACTTAAGAAGTTACTACTAGAGCTACCTACTAACCTATAAAGTGATTGTTTTAAACTACTCTAAAGATAATATGCTCAGTTAATATAATGCCTATAATCTGAGTAGATTAACATTTGTCAGTGTTATTTGTTACGCACTTCGGATGGCAAAAAATACATGACTCGTAACAGAAGAATGAGCAATTACGCATTTACATCTTATATATGTATGTGAAAGAAAAATGCATGACATCTTAATTTCTGGACTGAGAACCTATCACTGGGTTTTTGCAATGAATACCCTCGGATATTTAGTTTATTGTTCTATAAATACCTCTATCAAGTTTGTGTATACGTCACTCCTACGCAAGTTTGACCGATAGTTGTCTCATTTGAAGTGCTGACGAACCTGTCAGAGGCAGCACTTAATAAGGCGGTTCGTCCTAACCGTCCTGAGTTACTTATTTTTATTGATGTTGTATTGGATGTCTTAGCGATTAACTTCATTGTCTTTGACATTCAAATCTTCTATTTTATCTAAAACAAATAAAAACTTATTGGGCTAGAACTTATCAATAGCAAATCATCCCCATAGATTTTAGCATAGGAGATACCTTTGAATTTGTAAAACTTAACGTTTGTAAGTCATCTTGTCTGGCTGTCATACAAATGTGGTAGGGGCACAGGTAGGGGGTAATAATGGCTGGAGGTTAGGTGATGAGTAATAACATGGTAATTACATATCATATTCTTATTGTTATTGACGTTCGTTTCGGGCTTAAGGTGTGGATGGAGCGGCCAGACCTCGGCGCGGAGTATGGCGGCTGGCAGGCGCTGGACGCGACGCCGCAAGAGACCTCGGAAGAAATGTACCGCTGCGGACCCGCCTCCATCCGCGCCGTCAGAGACGGGGAGGTGCAGAAACCTTACGACACCCCTTATGTCTTCGCAGAAGTTAACGCTGATAGGGTTAGTAGCAGTAACAGCGTGTATGTTTATTCACTGGTGAAGTAAAATACCTACAAATAAAAAGTGCCCGTAATGTTTCAGTAATTTGAGGAAACTAGGCTTAATAATAGCAAGAACAAGTGGAGACCTGGATATGTTAATGATTCATGGCAATTTTGTTTTAGGTGGTATGGAAATATTATGGTGAGATCCAACCAATGAAGTTGATTAAACGCGACACAGTATCAATTGGACGGAAAATTTCGACAAAAGCAATCGGAAAGATGGAGAGAGAGGTAAGTCGGGATAGTTACAGTTAATAAAATGAATTAAATAAAAATTTCGCATAAACTGCCGAACCATTGTAACTAAGTTCGGTTCAGCTATGAAAATAATCTGGTTACTTTTTATTCTCCTAATACAAGATGTGATGTGCGCGAATGTAGAATACTTCCTAAAATTCGTTATAATATCCTAGGATATAACGGACACGTACAAGTACCCTGAACGCACGCTGAAGGAGCGAGCCACAATGGAGAAGGCGCTGCGCGAGTCGGAGAGCAGCATCGCGCGCGACTACCTCAACGACGCGTTCAACGACGTCACCTTCGACTTCGAGCTCAGAGACGATATCGAGATCGGACAGGACTTCAATGTGGTATGATTACTTTGCTCATAATCTAGAAATAATCCTTAAAGGGCCACCCAGTTCAAGAGGTATTTCCCCAGTGTCAAGTAACGAATAGCGATACAATCACATTTAATAACAAAACAATACAAAAATGTGACCGTCCACTTTGGAAAACCAAAACGGAGGCCCCAGAATTATTTGCCACCAAGATTTGCGCCAAGTTTGAGACGCCAAGACTGACATTGATATTTGACAGTTTCGAATGCCTCTCTCTATCACCGCCATAAGTTTAAACGAAATCGCTGTCAACTTAATGATGGCGCCCCGGTCCTTTGACCCTGACCTAACACCTTGAATCCTTTCGGTTTGAGGGGCAGGGTTGTGTCCAGCAGTGGGAAATAGGGGTACCTAATGTAAAATACCATGTCCTGCAGGTCATCCACATCAGGAACCGGTCCTTGAGCGAGTCGCACCAGGTGCAGGGCGTGCTGCGCGTGGACACGGTGACGTACACCGGCGTCAGCGGTGAAAGCGTCAAGTGTCACGAATTCGACCTGACGCTGCCGCCTAAGGGCAAGGAGCACGTGCAGATGCTCGTCACCTTCGACGATTACTTCAAGAAGCTCGTTGATCAGGTGAGAATAATTATAAGCAACTGTCGATTAAAAAATAATTGTAAAAAGGGAAGCCTGCTGAGTTTCTTGCGGGTTTCTCATTCGAATCCAATTCTGATCCAGCTGTAATCTTAAAGAAAATATAAAAAAAATAGTAGGTCCCGTAGGCCTAAACAAA
This sequence comes from Notodonta dromedarius, assembly GCA_905147325.1. Taxonomy (NCBI): domain Eukaryota; kingdom Metazoa; phylum Arthropoda; class Insecta; order Lepidoptera; family Notodontidae; genus Notodonta; species Notodonta dromedarius. The sequence goes on along the minus strand of LR990159.1, from coordinate 9,711,398 downwards.
ATCCACTATTTCGACTTTAATTTTGACTTGATTTAGAGCTAAATCCGTCAAGAAATTATTTTCAGACTTCATCAATTCTTTATTATTATGGATTACTGCAAAATTTCATCCTGAAATCACTGTCTGTCTAATGGACTATGGTTTATCACCAATGTAAAACTACAACAACAATTATACGTAGACACAGTAAAGGCACAATTAGGAATGTAGCAAATACCCACAAGTGGAGATTTGCAATTCTCACCCAAACCATAGCCGTGCAGCTGCTGCAAACAAACCAAAATGAGCCCCTCATCAGGTATAACATCCTAGATTGCAATCAAAAGTTCCTTATGTGGCAGGTTCCTGGAGCCATGTACACCATATTATATCAAACACAAAACATCTGTGTATGGTTGGTGGAATAATTAAAATAATATTAAATATCTTACTTAAATATTACCAGGCATCCTTCAACATCTCCTGCCTGGCGACAATAGTGGACAGGGAGTTCGAATACTTCGCGGAAGACGACTTCAGGGTGCGGAACCCGGACATCAAGATCAGCATCGACGGGAAGCCGGTGTCGCGGCGCCAGTTCACCGTCACCGTGAGGGTGGAGAACCCGCTGCCGATCCCGCTCACCAAATGCAAATTCTACATTCAGGGACCGGGGCTCGATGAACAACTCAAGATCGAACTTGACGAGGTCAGTATAGTCTCCGCTTTTATTGTTATGCCAGTTAAGATGACTTTTGTAGCAAGCGTTTGATCCGCCTTATGTTGTAAGTAGATCAGGAATGACTAAAGATAAAGACTAAAGGCGATATGGATATGGAAGCAATTTGTTTTAAACTGAATTGAACATAATATGGTGTAACTAGCGCCACCTACCCCATTACCGTTCAACTATAAAGTCCATTGGCATTAGGCGCATGGAAAGCAACGCGTGTACATAACATACCTACCGGTGTCGGTACCGCCATCTGTAGGTATCGCTTTGAATTAACAAGTCCCAGGATGAATTTATGGAAGGTCCGTGGAAGGCCAAATCCGAAACTATTGTGGACTAGCGACAAATGCTTAAGGCTAAAGCGCCAATCTAGCCCGCGAAGTTCAAATTTTTTGAGTTTTTTTAGATTTTTTTCAGAATCTGACTATAATAAAAGGCACATTTTGTAATTCGCGAGAAAGACCGTGTACAGTGCATTTATTAATATATCCAACTTACTCTAAAACATTTCAAGAACGACAGCTATCCAGATAATCTGGCAATTTTTGATTTACTAGTATCATATCCACCGTGATAATATTTAGAGTAAAATAAATGTATTAATAAACGCACTGCATACTGTGTTTGTCGCAAATCACAAAATGTTGTCTTAAATATTTTTAGATTTTGGTTTAACTATAAAAATACTCGAAAATTTTGAATTTCGCGGGCTAGACAGGCGCCTTCACCTTAAGAGTCACCGAGCTGATTGTGATGAAAAACAAAACTGCATCATTAGATTTGTGAAGAAGCGATTCCGTTGGTTTTAAAAATAAAAAAATATCTTTATTACTTATTGTATGTACCAGCCTTTAGCGACGCTTCTAAGGAAATTTCTGGGATTGAACAATTCACCCTGTACCTATGTATTCCTTGAAGAGGTAGTCAGAGCTGCTCTGCAGTGTACCCACAATTCACTAATGTTATAAGACCCAATATAATAGGGGATGAGCTTCTTGCCATTACTTAACCACGCACAAACTCCCACCACAAAATGAATATAATATAACTAGCTGTTGACCGCAGCTCAGCCTGCGTGGTAGCAACTTCGTTAAAATAAAAGTAGCCTTAGTTACTTATTATAATGTCAGCTATCTGCCAGTGAAAGTCCCATCAAAATCGGTCCAGCCGTTTCGGAAATCACGGTGTGTTTCTATTTGTCCAGAACGTAGCGCCGGGTGCGTTCGCTACAGCCAGCTACGAAATGACGCCGCCCCGGGCGGGCCAACACCAGATCACCGCCAAGTTCAAGTCTGACGAGATTCACGACGTGGACGGCTTCCTTACATTCGAGGTGGCGATGCCGTCGGAAACCAACGGCATACCGCGGGATGAGGCTGAGAGCAATGAAATCTAAACTATAGATACTAAACCCAAACTCGATACGAAATGTTTGATAACAAACCGCTGTCTGCTAACCAACCAATGAGAGGCAGTTGTCGACAATATGATAGCAATATTTTACTTTTAAATTGGTAAGTATTTACAAATGAAAAACAATAAAAAAGAGGAAAATTAAAAAAAAACACAATTAAAAAAACTTAACGAAAAGGTAAGATAAATTGTTGATAAGCATTGCATAGCTATCGAGTTTGGCTTTAGTAGAGACACTAAGCACAGGTCGAGGCAAGGAAAGACGTTCAAGGTGTAGCTTATACAGTAGAAATATTTAAACTAGTGTCAGCCCGCGACTTCGTCCGCGTAGACTTAAGTAAAGTATTCTATGTGTTAATCCAGGTTATAAACTATCTGTTTCCAAATTTCATCCAAATCCGTTCAGTAGTTTTTGCGTGAAAGAGTAACAAACATACATCTACACTCACAAACTTTTGCATTTATAATATTAGTAGGATGCTCTAAGCCCGCTATATTGACCTCACACTTAGAATACATCAGTATTATACCCATATGAATTATACTGTCAAGTCTCTACCGAAACTTTTATTTATTTTAATTTTAAGTACAATAAAATAGTATACTAGATCAGCTAAATAACTATTTAAAATTAAATAACATCCTTTTAAAGTACAATAAATTTAAAAATAAACACCTGCCAATTGCTGAAAGCGTACAGTCAATTGTTTGACTGGTGTGTTATATGATGCAAAAGTGTAAATAAATAACATGTAAAATAATAAAGAACAATGCCAAATGTATGTAAGTAAACCCTGATTTTTATTTCTACCCAAGAACTTGTAACAACACTGGAGTTTGCACGAGGTGTTTTTTTAACTCAAACTCAAACTCAAAATTGTTTTTATTCATTTAAGCCAACAAAGCATTTTTGAATAGTCAGAATCTACCACCGGTTTGGAATGCTACTTCCACTGAGAAGATCCGGCAAGAAACTCAATGGTTACTCGTTTCAATGAATAAAAGATGGTGTAAATACATCAGGAACAGGAACAGCAACAGAATATGAGCAGGCAACACCATTATCACTAAATGAGTAATAGTAAAAAATAATCAAATCTCACTCAGTTTTAGTTTATTCAGATATTTATTGTTATTGGATTATAGGATATATATTGTTAGGTACTAGGGGTAGGTACACTAAATGCCGTTAAACGTGTAAAAAGGTTTAATTCGCTCTCCACAAACTTGACAAATACGCAGTACTACACTAGTTACATACAACAAACACTGTTCCGAATCACTTAGCAGTCACACAGTATTCCAATATAATCGCCTAGGTCACTGGTTTATCACTCTTCGTTCGCTTACTTAAGTTCCGTACACTGTCGCTTCCAAGAAGTAACTAACTCGCTGCCCGTCGTCAACACCTTATATACGGAATAAAGATGCGAGCTGGTATTTTCCTGAACATTCTCGGTAGGTATGTAGGTAATAATAATCACAATCGAACGATCCCGAGACCCATTGTCGGCTTCCCTTTGTATTCGTTCGCGAGTAGGTATTCGCAGCCGTCGCCGCGCCGATAACGCGTTCACTTTATACCTACATACCTACAGTCTCGAACATTCAATTTTTAGAGATCCTTCGTAACTAATCGATGGAGTACATCTAGAATAACAATGCGTTTTTGTATCAAGCTGATAAAATAAGGATCCTTCGAGATATTTGACCAAGTAGCTTCTAGGTCGCAACAATATATTATTTGCGTAATATTATATATACCAATTATGAGTTCGTGCCGTTTGCCGTGGAGACGCTTGGCCCATGGAATCATAGTGCTAAAGTGCTATTTAACAAAATCACCCCCAGACTGGTTACCGCCACACACCTGTCACCACAAGAGGGCTGGCTTTTTCCTTGCTCAAAAAATTAGCTTGTCAATACAGCGAGGAAATGCAGACAGTATTCTTGCCACCATCCCACGCGGACTGGATTTGTTTGATTATGGGTAGATTTTTTATTTTATTTTATCTTAATTTTAATTTTATGAAATATAATTTGTATATATTAAATATTAAAGAACGAAAGATAAGACTAGTAAAAAAGGAGTATTTCTAATATTACAGTTAAATTCGTAAATTTTCAAAATAAATAAATAAAACTGCCTGAAAAATCATTCCTCTCTGTGTCCAGCAAGGTACCTCGGCTGGTTTTTGCATGATCATTTCCATAAACTTAAATTGCTGGCTGCAATTAAAACGTAATATTAAAGCCTATATCATCAGGTATTGATTGCGGATTTTGAATAAATTTAAAACATAATTATAATTATAGTTTTTTTTACGATAAAAACTTAATTACCCTCCGTAATCAGAAATTAGATAATTGTATATAAAATGTAGGTATACGTGCCCGACTACAGTTCAGGTCACAATCTGTTTATACTTATCAGCTTGTCATGGCGACGGGAGAGGTGGATGTTATATCAATGCCTGTTACAATTATTAACGATTATCGTATTGTTTTTAGTGTTTCATCCATAAATCGTGTCATTGTATTCCTTCAATTTCACAAGCTACTGTAATTAAATAAATGTATTTTTGTCAAAAAATGTGTTCCTTTTTAATTCATCTTATTTCTGTTTTATTAAATATTTGCTGATAAGATATCATGGAGTTATCAAGGAAAAAGTTCAATTTTTTCATTCATCGCTCCTGCATTTCCATTCTTCCCATCAAATTTTTATCGGGAAGGCAATGAACTGTTTTGAAAATTATTTTTTATTTGATTAAGAAAGTTAGATCGTATTTATTCCATAAGGAAATCGTTATAAATAAAGAAAACATAATTAAAATGCATTATTAATATTTCATGAGATTAATATTCTAGGGTGGACTAAATATGTGGACAAAGTCTTTAGTTGATATTTTATTGAATTTGTTTTTATTTTTATCAGTATTGAAATGGCCAAAAGACGTAACATCTTCTTAACAAAAGAAGAAACATTGGTAAAAGATTAGCTACGTAAACGAGAAAAATAAGGTCATATAAAAATATTCCGGATTATATTAGGCTTTACAAATCAATGAATAAAGAAAAAATATACTTAGCGGGATACGAGAAGGTGTGTAGAAATAAAGAAATTATGCCTAGGGTACGGTGAGAACGAAGAAGGCGTTGGCAAAAGAACTCTTAAACTAGTTAAAGGAAGGTGAAGTATTACTAGGTGAAGTATTGACAGGTATACGACCAGAAAAGAAAGGAAGAAGTAAACAATCTGCTGCTTTTTAGCGAAACCGTTTCGTTATGGGACTAGTCCCACCACACACTCCCGCCACTGTTACTCCTGTAAGCCAGGATCGAGAATGGTGTCAAATGACGTCGAGGTTTGACCTTCGACGACTCCCGGGGGAAAAATAACATGGTCTTAGAACCCACACGAGTTTTATCTAAAGGAAAATATAAATTTCCCTCTGTTGCAAAGGGAAAGACAGAAATAACTATGTATGGGCTGATTGCCACAGAATCGACTCTATTACAGCTGATTGACGACCGGTTGTAAGGCACCACGGATCGTAATTAGACTACTTAATTGAACCTGAGCTGATTATAATTGATCCAATAATAGGTAGAGCTAAAGCGCTTGAATGCACGAAAATTGAGTTCACGAAAATTGTACCTGGTTTCCACAACGTCTGTCTAATAAACTGTTCCAACTCTTAGAGAAATGATTTCACGTAACCAGCAAGCTAACTACTTTTAAAAAATTGACAAAAATGTGGAGCTTTGTAGATAGGGAATTAGGCTCACGTATGCCCTATTTGAAATATGGCACCTTACCTTCAACAGTTCATTTTCATAGCCTTATAATAAAGTTTTTTTTCTAAATCCGCCTTCCAGCAACTATCGGAATAAGAATCTGATAAATAAATAAAAACATAATGATTAATTATAATTCCTACCTATTTCATAACTTGTATGCTGTATTAATCCCGCCCTACATCATTACAATACCTTACACTTTTCATTACCATCCACGCGTTAAATTTCAAGTGTAAATTTCTCAGTAATTTAATAATATAAATAAGTGCCTCCCAGTTTTTATAAATCAAGTGACAATCTTAATTCGATTATGTGCAAAAAACCATATAATTCTATATTGTTTTTTGTTCCGCGGAGCGTTCGAATTTGCGCGAAACGGCGGAATGACCCTAGTACGGCGTGTGGTGAAATTGTAAAACATGGAGTATCTTAAAAACTTATAGCAGCGTTACTTTGGGAGACGCCACAAATACATCACGGAGCCATTCCAGCCAGGTAATTTTAATCTGAAGTGAGCCGTGACCAAGGAATTTATAAGTATAAGTTTATGGACGTGACTGACCCAAGAGATGTGTTGTAGGCTTCTTAATTAACGGAGTTTGAACTCTAAATAAATTTACTGCAACTAATAAACAAATGAGTTTTAAGTTGTTGTTGTTTTGTTACATTGATAGTTAATTTGCTAATATAATTACCGTCGTTAGTTTTGGCGATAAGCATTGTACTTTGAAATAAGATACCAACTAGGACAAAATTAAACCGTTATCCTTAATTAGTAGAATCGCTAATGTTTATGTAAATGATGTAGAACGATTAGAAATATAATAAAAGGATAGGATTCACAAGCATAAGCGCATTCGTTTGGAATTAACGTCTTGGCTAGTAGCCAATAATACTTGGCCGCGAATTTTTTTCTTGGTGACGAATAGACAAAAGTGGAGATTTAAATTATTAATCATTGATTAGTGTTCATTAATCAAAATGGGTAAGTAAAAATACTTCACGTATCTGTATATGTTCATTTTGAGCAGGATACGTATAGACCTATCATAGACCCTTATTTAAAATTGATTATCGCCGTTACTAATAAATCTATACCTTGAACTTCAAACGACTTATCGTTTGTTTACGCAGATATCATCGATGGAACTCAGCGGGGAGTGCTGGCGGTGCAAGGAATCGATTTCTGCATCGATATAAATGGCGAGAACCATCACACGAGCAAATTCAATTTGATGTCGAGGGACGTCGACAGGTGCTTGGTGGTGCGCCGAGGCCAGTCCTTCAAACTCGACATATTGCTAAACAGGCCGTATGACGCTAACAAAGACGCCGTCTCGTTTATTTTCTACGAGTCCGGTAAGAACTAGTTCACTCTAAAATATAATTATATTTAATTTAAAGAAGGTTGCCTGCCCTCAAATGCAGGACTTGTGTTGTTAAGTTTTTTGTCGACTAAGATAACTAAGGCCGGTATTGATACATCGATTTTAAGTATGAGAGTGATCTTAAGTACGGTTTTGACTTGTCATTTTGTATTGGAATGTTATATTCAAGATAACCATTAGACTTGAGATCGATTTATTGATACGGGCCTAAAACATGGCATTATTAAGTCATACGATGGTTTAACATGCAAAAAAAATAACAAGCATGTTATAATTCACATATAACTTATAATAAGTATTCATACTCAAGCTATAAATTATTTACGTGGTTCCTATTTCATTACAATAAGTAATATAATACAGAGTTGGTGGGTAATATTCACTATTTTGTATTCAATTTCTTTTTAAATCGTAGTCTAAACTCAGGTCACGAACATTCGGTTTATTCTTGCCCACTACTAATTTCGCTACCACTGGTGGTCAAGGGGAACCAAAGGGGAAAAAATCCCAAACATTTTATATCCACTCTATATTTTGGTAAAGTAAACACATCCCTTAATATGGTTATCAAAACAATCCTGCAACAAATTCATATACAGCGTCATCTTTAACCCAGAAAAAAACAAGACGGAAATTTTATTAAAGCAGACATTTTTCGCACAGACGTTGAAAAAAGTGGTCCATCAGATGAGACATCAGCAGCTGTGCCGTTAGTGGAGAAAGGATCTGAAACCTTCGGGGCGTGGAGTGCGGTGTACGAGAGCCAGGTGGACTCGCACCTCATGGTGGCAGTGACGCCCGCAGCCGACTGCATCGTGGCCGCATGGAGGCTGGACGTCGACACCAAGCTGGGCGACGGCTCGCTCAGCTACACGCATCCTTTGCCGATCTACGTGCTATTCAACCCTTGGTGCTTGACTGATACTGTTTACATGCCAGGTAATGAGATGATGATAACAACGACACTTCTAGACGTTTCTTTTTTCTATCTGTAGATGTTCTAAAATATCATTTTTGCAGTAACAATAGTAAATTGTTACCCTAGAGGTGAATTTAGTCCCGAGGGACAAAATAAGTCATTCAGCCGAGGTAAACACTGTGCTTTTCATTACGAATACACGGAAAGTAAAAATTAAAACAGGAATTGGCTAAAGAAATAATACAAGGAAGTATGAACAATACTCTACAACTCGAAAAAAATAAATAAAGATCGGATTGCCGACTATTTTGTTTTTTTTTCGTTGGCCGGCCAACTTCATTATTTAACCATTATTTTTTACTTGTCTTGTCACTTTCACCACTCGTGTAACAATGTACTATTACATTGTTTCGTTCGATATTGTCGTATGTCATTTGAAGTGTCGATTTCAGGTGAAAGCCACCGAGATGAATATGTGTTAGAGGACGGAGGCTTATTGTACAGAGGTGTGTACAATGTCATCAAACCGTCCCCGTGGAACTACGCACAGTACGAGAAGGATATATTGGACTGCGCGCTTTATCTAGTCAGAGAAGTTGGAAAGGTATGTCAACAATGTATGACACCACGATTTCAAATGCCTTTAACATTATGTCTATCTTACCAACTGTAAGTACACAGAGTTTAAAGAGGAGGTGGTTTCACCTTTTTGCCATTACTTCAGTCATTGTAGTTCGGTAAGTTCACAATTCCCAATGAGTAAATGGTACAAATAGACTGGAATAAAAATCGGGAGAAAGCTGGGAGAAGAGGCGAGATATTATTAAAACCAATAATAGGTGTTGTAAATAAATGGTTCAAATCTATATCAAATCTCCACGTCTTTTGCATCCTGTATATAAAGGTGAAAGGTGCTGCTCGGGGTGATGCGATCCGCACGGCGCGTGCGCTGGCAGCCGCCGTGAACATGGAGGACGACGACGGCGTGTTGTTCGGCCATTGGGCGTCTGACCCGAGCGAGTACAGTGGCGGTACGAGCCCGCTCAAGTGGCTCGGTTCCATGAGAATCTTGCAGCGGTATTACAAGAAGAAGAAGCCCGTCAAATACGCACAGTGCTGGGTCTTCGCTGGCGTTCTTACTACCGGTGAGTTGAAATTTAGATGTCTGTCAAGGACAAACTGAAATGTCATCTACTTCAGGTTTCATTGGCTATATCAGCTGGTTGGCATACCTTGCATAAAAAGTGTCTATTAGCAATTGTGACGCAATTCTCGAACTAAATGATTCGCTATGTCAGGCACGCCCGCCTTATGATATCAATTATGATTGCTGAAGAATACCGACTAAAATTAATTAATGGCATTCGTTGGGGGCCGCGTAACTACGAGTCTGAGTCACGGACGATGCACAATACCTATGTATTAATGTTAAAGAAAATCTTTCAAACACTTAATACGAAAATTGCGCGGACGGACGAGTATGAAATTTGGCACACTTATAGTTTATATAGAGAAGGAGTGCAGAATGCTAATATTTTTATATTATAAAACTTAGAAATAAATTACAATCAATAAATAAAACATTAATCACACTATCATGAATTGACACACACACATTTATAACCTCCACACCGACTGACTGTCTGACTGACAAACGGTGACAGTTTTTGGAGGACGGGACTTCCGTAATGCATTCTGCGTGCCAGTATCAAATAGTCTCTGAGTGACGTTTATAAAATTAAAATTTTAATCAATTGTAGTCGAATTTCGACCATTGCAACGGGAATAGTTCCGATAGTCATGCTAACATTAGGATATAATTATTTCTAAAATTTCCTTGATAACATTATTGATGACAGTTTAATACGACTATAGTGAAACATGCAGTAAATCTGTCCGTGTATTAGAATTTGATGCGATCCAGATGGTCGCATTCCCAAGATTTGAGCAATAAGGAATCAATTTGCGAACATTTGGATCTTTTCGGATTTTAGCTACTAACCTGCAAGTTAGCGAGAACTATCCTGGACAATGGCCTAAATCCCTATAGCAATGAGACGTAAGTCATACTTGGATGGCAGTTGGTCAAAGTTGAGCAAAGGTATTGTGAATGACGAATGTGCAACATTGGGTACCAAATGATGATTGCTTACCTAAGGGTATAAAAGTGCGTATCCCCCAGGGGTATCAAATATGGGTTCAATTGGAAGAACAAAATGGCTCGGCCAATAAAAGCACTAGATAATGGTTATAATAATTTTATTTACTTACAGTATGTCGTGCGCTGGGTATTCCATGTCGGCCGGTGACGGGCTTCAACGTGGCGCATGACAGCGAGAGCAGCCTCACCATCGACATCATCATGGACGAGGACGGAACCACCAACGATGAGTTGAGCGAAACAGTTTGGAACTTTCATGTTTGGAATGAGGTAAGTTTCAAGTTTACGTGGATATTTATACTTTAGAAGTTACTACTAGAGCTACCTACTACCTATAAAGTGACTGTTTTAAACTATTGTAAAGATAATATGCTCAGTTAATATAATGTCTATAATCTGAGTAGATTAACATTTGTCAGTGTTATTTGTTACGCACTTCGGATGGCAAAAAATACATGACTCATAACAGAAGAATGAGCAATTACGCATTTACATCTTATATATGTATGTGAAAGAAAAATGCATGACATCTTAATTTCTGGACTGAGAACCTATCACTGGGTTTTTACAATGAATACCCTCGGATATTTAGTTTATTGTTCTATAAATACCTCTATCAAAAGTTTGTGTATACGTCACTCCTACGCAAGTTTGACCGATAGTTGTCTCATTTGAAGTGCCTATAAATAAGTGAGCCCAGATTCGCTTACCTATGACCTTGGAATGGATCAGGCGGAAAATTATGTTTTCAACCTTCGGTTGCCTGTAAATAATGCACATGTGACAGTAAATTATTAAGTGCTGACGAACCTGCCAGAGGCAGCACAGCGGTTCGTCCTAACCGTCCTGAGTTACTTGTTTTTATTGATGTTGTATTGGATGTCTTAGCGATTACTTAATTGTCTTTGACATTCAAATCTTCTATTTTATCTAAAACAAATAAAAACTTATTGGGCTAGAACTTATCAATAGCAAATCATCCCCATAGATTTTAGCATAGGAGATACATTTGAATTTGTAAAACTTAACGTTTGTAAGTCATCTTGTCTGGCTGTCATACAAATGTGATAGGGGCATAGGTAGGGGGTAATAATGGCTGGAGGTTAGGTGATGAGTAATAACATGGTAATTACATATCATATTCTTATTGTTATTGACGTTCGTTTCGGGCTTAAGGTGTGGATGGAGCGGCCAGACCTCGGCGCGGAGTACGGCGGCTGGCAGGCGCTGGACGCGACGCCGCAAGAGACCTCGGAAGACATGTACCGCTGCGGACCCGCCTCCATCCGCGCCGTCAGAGACGGGGAGGTGCAGAAACCTTACGACACCCCTTATGTCTTCGCAGAAGTTAACGCTGATAAGGTTAGTAGCAGTAACAGCGTGTATGTATATTCACTGGTGAAGTAAAATACCTACAAAATAAAAAGTGCCCGTAATGTTTCAGTAATTTGAGGAAACTAGGCTTAATAATAGCAAGGACAAGTGGAGACCTGGATATGTTAATGATTCATGGCAATTTTGTTTTAGGTGGTATGGAAATATTATGGTGAGATCCAACCAATGAAGTTGATTAAACGCGACACAGTATCAATTGGACGGAAAATTTCGACAAAAGCAATCGGAAAGATGGAGAGAGAGGTAAGTCGGGATAGTTACAGTTAATAAAATTAATTAAATTAAAATTTCACATAAACTGCCGTACAATTGTAACTAGAATAGAATAGAATCATTTATTTGTGTGAATATTGTACAAAGATGTCTTGTGAAATATATATTACGATCATAATATTCTGCCGTTTCCGGCGTACAAATATGGTTATTAAAATTATGGGTCATTATTACATAAAAAATAAGTTATTTATCATTATAATTACAATGACAAGTAATCTCAATAAATTGAACATTATATTCTTATAGTCAACGTGATTAATTATATAAGTCAAAATTCAGTTATGACAAGGAGATAAATTATGATAATAGGCAATAATGTCAAATATTCAGGTAAATTTTTCAGTCATAAAATCTTCAATGGTGAAATAACATTTGTTTAGGAGAAAGTTAAATAATTTACATTTAAAAGTTCTGAGGCAGAGGGTTTTGTAGCCATCAGGTAATTTGTTATAAACAGTAATGGACATGCAGTATACATTATTAGAGAACAATTTAATTCTACGTCTAGGAACATTAAGCATATGCACTTTGCGGCTGTGTCTGGAAGCAACATCATTAAATAAGTCAAATTCATGTCTGTTTTGGTGTACAAAGATACAAATTTCAAAAATGTATAGTGCTGGAAGTGGCAGTATTTTAAGTTTTTTGAATAGTGGAACACAACTATCCAGTGGGTGCGCTCCACAAATTGAGCGTACGCATTTTTTATGAGCTCGAAACACTCTTTCAAATTCAACCGAATTACCCCATATTATTATTCCATAGCGCAAAATCGATGACACATAGCCATGATATGCACATAGTGCCGCATTAACACTAGCCACACATGTTAGTCTATATAAAGCAAATACAAATCTATCTATCTTCTTACATAGATCATCAATATGAGCTTTCCAGTTACAGTTTTTGTCAATTATTACCCCCAAGAATTTTGCATAATCGACCTCTTCTATTGTCTCATTTCCATATTGTATTTTAAGCCGCGGACGAGTACTGTTATAAGTCTGGAACTGTATCATTTTTGATTTGCTAATATTAACATGAAGATTATTGTGTTCGAGCCATGTAATAATTTTATTTAATGTCATGGTTATTTCATTTTGGTACTCAATAATGTCGTCATTTTCGTTTATAATACTGAGGGTCGTATCGTCAGCGTATAGTATGCAATTGTGGGAAGTTACACTAGGCAAGTCGTTAACATATAGCAAGAATAAGGGTGGACCTAGTATGGTCCCTTGGGGAACACCACAGTTATTTTCACGATACAGGGACCTATATGCGAGCTTTAGATTTCCTGTTAGTCCCGAAATCTCAACACATTGCTGTCGATGTGTAAGGTAGGTTTCGAACCATTTCAACGCGATTCCCCTTATGCCATATCGCCTTAATTTATAAATTAACAGGTTATGGTTCACGAAATACTTGCTAAGTTCGGTTCAGCTATGAAAATAATCTGGTTACTTTTTATTCTCCTAATACAAGATGTGATGTGCGCGAATGTAGAATACTTCCTGAAATTCGTTATAATATCCTAGGATATAACGGACACGTACAAGTACCCTGAACGCACGCTGAAGGAGCGAGCCACAATGGAGAAGGCCCTGCGCAAGTCGGAGAGCGCCGTCGCACGCGACTACCTCAACGACGCGTTCAACGACGTCACCTTCGACTTCGAGCTCAGAGACGATATCAAGATCGGAGAGGACTTCAATGTGGTATGATTACTTTGCTCATAATCTAGAAATAATCCTTAAAGGCCCCACCTAGTTCAAGAGGTATTTCCCCAGTGTCAAATAACGAATAGCAATACAATCACATTTAATAACAAAACAATACAAAAATGTGACCGTCCACTTTGGAAAACCAAAACGGAGGCCCCAGAATTATTTGCCACCAAGATTTTGGCGCCAAGTTTGAGACGCCAAGACTGACATTGATATTTGACAGTTTCGAATGACTCTCTCTATCACCGCCATAAGTTAATAGGTACCCGTGTTTAAACGAAATCGCAACTTAATGATGGCGCCCCGGTCCTTTGACCTTGACCTAATACCTTGAATCCTTTCAGTTTGATGGGCAGGATTGGGTCCAGCAGTGGAAATAGGGGTACCTAATGTTAAATACCATGTCCTGCAGGTCATCCACATCAGGAACCGGTCCTTGAGCGAGTCGCACCAGGTGCAGGGCGTGCTGCGCGTGGACACGGTGACGTACACCGGCGTCAGCGGTGAAAGCGTCAAGTGTCACGAAATCGACCTGACGCTGCCGCCTAAGGGCAAGGAGCACGTGCAGATGCTCGTCACCTTCGACGATTACTTCAAGAAGCTCGTTGATCAGGTGAGAATAATTATAAGCAACTGTCGATTAAAAAATAATTGTAAAAAGGGAAGCCTGCTGAGCTCATTCGAATCCAATTCTGATCCAGCTGTAATCTTAAAGAAAATATTTAAAAAAATAATTTGTGAGTAGGTCCCGTAGGCCTAAACAAAATCCACTATTTCGACTTTAATTTTGACTTGATTTAGAGCTAAATCCGTCAAGAAATTATTTTCAGACTTCATCAATTCTTTATTATTATGGATTACTGCAAAATTTCATCCTGAAATCACTGTCTGTCTAATGCACTATGGTTTATCACCAATGTAAAACTACAACAACAATTATACGTAGACACAGTAAAGGCACAATTAGGAATGTAGCAAATACCCACAAGTGGAGATTTGCAATTCTCACCCAAACCATAGCCGTGCAGCTGCTGCAAACAAACCAAAATGAGCCCCTCATGAGGTATAACATCCTAGATTGCAATCAAAAGTGCCTTATGTGGCAGGTTCCTGGAGCCATATAAAACACAAAACATCTGTTATAGTTGGTTGAATAACAAAATTATATTAAGATGCATTCGTAAATATTACCAGGCGTCCTTCAACATCTCCTGCCTGGCGACAATAGTGGACAGTGAGTTCGAATACTTCGCGGAAGACGACTTCAGGGTGCGGAACCCGGACATCAAGATCAGCATCGACGAGAAGCCGGTGTCGCGGCGCCAGTTCACCGTCACCGTGAGGGTGGAGAACCCACTGCCGATCCCGCTCACCAAATGCAAATTCTACATCCAGGGACCGGGGCTCGATGAACAACTCAAGATCGAACTTGACGAGGTCAGTATAGTCTCCGCTATTATTGTTATGCCAGTAAAGATGACTTTTGTAGCAAGCGTTTGATCCGCCTTATGTTGTAAGTAGATCAGGAATGACTAAAGACAAAGACTAAAGGCGATATGGATATGGAAGCAATTTGTTTTAAACTGAATTGAACATAATATGGTGTAACTAGCGCCACCTACCCCATTACCGTTCAACTATAAAGTCCATTGGCATTAGGCGCATGGAAAGCAACGCGTGTACATAACATACCTACCGGTGTCGGTACCGCCATCTGTAGGTATCGCTTTGAATTAACAAGTCCCAGGATGAATTTATGGAAGGTCCGTGGAAGGCCAAATCCGAAACTATTGTGGACTAGCGACAAATGCTTAAGAGTCTCCGAGCCGATTGTGATGAAAAACAAAACTGCATCATTAGATTTGTGAAGAAGCGATTCCGTTGGTTTTAAAAATAAAAAAATATCTTTATTACTTATTGTATGTACCAGCCTTTAGCGACGCTTCTAAGGAGAATTCTGGGATTGAACAATTCACCCTGTACCTATGTATTCCTTGAAGAGGTAGTCAGAGCTGCTCTGCAGTGTACCCACAATTCACTAATGTTATAAGACCCAATATAATAGGGGATGAGCTTCTTGCCATTACTTAACCACGCACAAACTCCCACCACAAAATGAATATAATAAAACTAGCTGTTGACCGCAGCTCAGCCTGCGTGGTACCAACTTCGTTAAAATAAAAGTAGCCTTAGTTACTTCTTATAATGTCAGCTATCTGCCAGTGAAAGTCCCATCAAAATCGGTCCAGCCGTTTCGGAAATCACGATGTGTTTCTATTTGTCCAGAACGTAGCGCCGGGTGCGTTCGCTACAGCCAGCTACGAAATGACGCCGCCCCGGGCGGGCCAACACCAGATCACCGCCAAGTTCAAGTCTGACGAGATTCACGACGTGGACGGCTTCCTTACATTCGAGGTGGCGATGCCGTCGGAAACCAACGGCATACCGCGGGATGAGGCTGAGAGCAATGAAATCTAAACTATAGATACTAAACCCAAACTCGATACGAAATGTTTGATAACAAACCGCTGTCTGCTAACCAACCAATGAGAGGCAGTTGTCGACAATATGATAGCAATATTTTACTTTTAAATTGGTAAGTATTTACAAATGAAAAACAATAAAAAAGAGGAAAATTAAAAAAAAAACACAATTAAAAAACCTTAACGAAAAGGTAAGATAAATTGTTGATAAGCATTGCATAGCTATCGAGTTTGGCTTTAGTAGAGACACTAAGCACAGGTCGAGGCAAGGAAAGACGTTCAAGGTGTAGCTTATACAGTAGAAATATTTAAACTAGTGTCAGCCCGCGACTTCGTCCGCGTAGACTTAAGTAAAGTATTCTATGTGTTAATCCAGGTTAAAAACTATCTGTTTCCAAATTTCATCCAAATCCGTTCAGTAGTTTTTGCGTGAAAGAGTAACAAACATACATCTACACTCACAAACTTTTGCATTTATAATATTAGTAGGATGCTCTAAGCCCGCTATATTGACCTCACACTTAGAATACATCAGTATTATACCCATATGACTTATACTGTCAAGTCTCTACCGAAACTTTTATTTATTTTAATTTTAAGTACAATAAAATAGTAATAATATAAATAACTTAAGAGAAATATATACTAGATCAGCTAAATAACTATTTAAAATTAAATAACATCCTTTTAAAGTACAATAAATTTAAAAATAAACACCTGCCAATTGCTGAAAGCGTACAGTCAATTGTTTGAGTGGTGTGTTATATGATGCAAAAGTGTAAATAAATAACCTGTAAAATAATAAAGAACAATGCCAAATGTATGTAAGTAAACCCTGATTTTTATTTCTACCCAAGAACTTGTAACAACACTGGAGTTTGCACGAGGTGTTTTTTTAACTCAAACTCAAACTCAAAATTGTTTTTATTCATTCAAGCCAACAAAGCATTTTTGAATAGTCAGAATCTACCACCTAATGCTACTTCCACTGAGAAGATCCGGCAAGAAACTCAATGGTTACTCGTTTCAATGAATAAAAGATGGTGTAAATACATCAGGAACAGGAACAGCAACAGAATATGAGCAAGCAACACCATTATCACTAAATGAGTACTAAATAATAATCAAATCTCACTCAGTTTTAGTTTATTCAGATATTTATTGTTATTGGATTATAGGATATACTCGTATATATATTATTTGCGTAATAGGTTAAAACCTAATAAATCTAAAAGGAGTATATATACCAATTATGAGTTCGTGCCGTTTGCCGTGGAGACGCTTGGCCCATGGAATCATAGTGCTAAAGTGCTATTTAACAAAATCACCCCCAGACTGGTTACCGCCACACACCTGTCACCACAAGAGGGCTGGCTTTTTCCTTGCTCAAAAAATTAGCTTGTCAATACAGCGAGGAAATGCAGACAGTATTCTTGCCACCATCCCACGCGGACTGGATTTGTTTGATTATGGGTAGATTTTTTATTTTATTTTATCTTAATTTTATGAAATATAATTTGTATATATTAAATATTAAAGAACGAAAGATAAGACTAGTAAAAAAGGAGTATTTCTAATATTACAGTTAAATTCGTAAATTTTCAAAATAAATAAATAAAACTGCCTGAAAAATCATTCCTCTCTGTGTCCAGCGAGGTACCTCGGCTGGTTTTTGCATGATCATTTCCATAAACTTAAATTGCTGGCTGCAATTAAAACGTAATATTAAAGCCTATATCATCAGGTATTGATTGCGGATTTTGAAAAAAATTATAATTATAGTTTTTTTTACGATAAAAACTTAATTACCCTCCGTAATCAGAAATTAGATAATTGTATATAAAATGTAGGTATACGTGCCCGACTACAGTTCAGGTCACAATCTGTTTATACTTATCAGCTTGTCATGGCGACGGGAGAGGTGGATGTTATATCAATGCCTGTTACAATTATTAACGATTATCGTATTGTTTTTAGTGTTTCATCCATAAATCGTGTCATTGTATTCCTTCAATTTCACAAGCTACTGTAATTAAATAAATGTATTTTTGTCAAAAAATGTATTCCTTTTTAATTCATCTTATTTCTGTTTTATTAAATATTTGCTGATAAGATATCATAGAGTTATCAAGGAAAAAGTTCAATTTTTTCATTCATCGCTCCTGCATTTCCATTCTTCCCATCAAATTTTTATCGGGAAGGCAATGAACTGTTTTGAAAATTATTTTTTATTTGATTAAGAAAGTTAGATCGTATTTATTCCTTAAGGAAATCGTAATAAATAAAGAAAAAATAATTAAAATGCATTATTAATATTCCATGAGATTAATATTCAAGGGTGGACTAAATATGTGGACAAAGTCTTTAGTTGATATTTTATTGAATTTGTTTTTATTTTTATCAGTATTGAAATGACCAAAAGACGTAACATTTTCTTAACAAAAGAAGAAACATTGGTAAAAGATTGGCAACGTAAACGAGAAAAATAAGGTCATATAAAAATATTCCGGATTATATTAGGCTTTACAAAACAATGAATAAAGAAAAATATACTTAGCGGGATACGAGAAGGTGTGTAGAAATAAAGAAATGATGCCTAGGGCACGGTGAGAACGAAGAAGGCGTTGGCAAAAGAACTCTTAAACTAGTTAAAGGAAGGGAGACCAAAAAATAGAGAATATATTGATGGAAAACTCACCTACCAATAGTGAAAAACCTGTTAATCCAAAGCGTCCTAAACCAGATCCCCTTATGCTTGCTTAAACAGGTCCAGGTCCAAGCAATCAAAATGTGTTTGTTTACGATTACCTAAGTCCAATTAAATAAAAATGAAAAAGTTAGTGAAGTATTGACAGGTATACTACGACCAGAAAAGAAAGGAAGAAGTAAAAAATCTGCTGCTTTTTAGCGAAACCGTTTCGTTATAGGACTAGTCCCACCACACACTCCCGCCACTGTTACTCCTGTAAGCCAGGATCGAGAATGGTGTCAAATGACGTCGAGGTTTGACCTTCGACGACTCCCGGGGGAAAAATAACATGGTCTTAGAACCCACACGAGTTTTATCTAAAGGAAAATAGGAGGAAGAAAATATAAATTTCCCTCTGTTGCAAAGGGAAAGACAGAAATAACTGTATGGGCTGATTGCCACAGAATCGACTCTATTACAGCTGATTGACGACCGGTTGTAAGGCACCACGGATCGTAATTAGACTACTTAATTGAACCTGAGCTGATTATACTTGATCCAAGAATAGGTAGAGCTAAAGCGCCTGAATGCACGAAAATTGTACCTGGTTTACACAACGTCTGTCTAATAAACTGTTCCAACTCTTAGATAAATTATTTAACGTAACCAGCAAGCTAACTACTTATAAAAAATTGACAAAAAGGTGGAGCTTTGTAGATAGGGAATTAGGCTCACGTATGCCCTATTTGAAATATGGCACCTTACCTTCAACAGTTCATTTTCATAGCCTTATAATAAAGTATTTTTTCCTAAATCCGCCTTTCAGCAACTATCGGAATAAGAATCTGATAAATAAATAAAAACATAATGATTAATTATAATTCCTACCTATTTCATAACTTGTTTGCTGTATTAATCCCGCCCTAAATCATTACAATACCTTACACTTTTCATTACCATCCACGCGTTAAATTTCAAGTGTAAATTTCTCAGTAATTTAATAATATATATAAGTGCCTCCCAGTTTTAATAAATCAGGTGACAATCTTAATTCGATTATGTGCAAAAAAACATATAATTCTATATTGTTTTTTGTTCCGCGGAGCGTTCGAATTTACGCGAAACGGCGGAATGACCCTAGTACGGCGTGTGGTGAAATTGTAAAACATGGAGTATCTTAAAAACTTATAGAAGCGTTACTTTGGGAGACGCCACAAATACATCACGGAGCCATTCCAGCCAGGTAATTTTAATCTGAAGTGAGCCGTGACCAAGGAATTTATAAGTATAGGTTTATGGACGTGACTGAGAGATGTGTTGTAGGCTTATTAATTAACGGAGTTTGAACTCTAAATAAATTTACTGCAACTAATAAACAAATAAGTTTTAAGTTGTTGTTGTTTTGTTACATTGATAGTTAATTTGCTAATATAATGACCGTCGTTAGTTTTGGCGATAAGCATTGTACTTTGAAATATGATACCGACTAGTACAAAATTAAACCGTTATCCTTAATTAGTAGAATCGCTTAATGTTTATGTAAATGATGTAGAAAGATTATAAATATAATAAAAGGATAGGATTCACAAGCATAAGCGCATTCGTTAGGAATTTACGTCTTGGCTAGTAGCCAATAATACTTGGCCGCGAATTTTTTTCTTGGTGACGAATAGATAAAAGCGGAGATTTAAATTATTAATAATTGATTAGTGTTCATTAATCAAAATGGGTAGGTAAAAATACTTCAGGTATCTGTATATGTTCATTTTGAGCAGAATACATATACTGCTATCATAGACCCTAATTTAAAATTTATTATCGCGGTTACTAATAAATCTATACCTTGAACTTCAAACGACTTATCGTTTGTTTACGCAGATATCATCGATGGAACTCAGCGGGGAGTGCTGGCGGTGCAAGGAATCGATTTCTGCATCGATACAAATGGCGAGAACCATCACACGAGCAAATTCAACTTGATGTCGAGGGACGTCGACAGGTGCTTGGTGGTGCGCCGAGGCCAGTCCTTCAAACTCGACATATTGCTAAACAGGCCGTATGACGCTAACGAAGACGCCGTCTCGTTTATTTTCTACGAGTCCGGTAAGAACTAGTTCACTCTAAAATATATATTTAATTTAAAGAAGGTTGCCTGCCCTCAAATGCAGGACTTGTGTTGTTAAGTTTTTTGTCGACTAAGATAACTAAGGCCGGTATAAGGTATTAATACATCGATTTTAAGTATGAGAGTGATCTTAAGTACGGTTTTGACTTGTCATTTTGTACTGGAATGTTATTTCCAAGATCGCCATTAGACTTGAGATCGATTTATTGATACGGGCCTAACACATGGCATTATTAAGTCATACGATGGTTTAACATGCAACAAAAATAACAAGCATATTATAATTCACATATAACTTATAATAAGTATTCATACTCAAGCTATAAAGTATTTACGTGGTTCCTATTTCATTACAATAAGTAATATAATACAGAGTTGGTGGGTAATATTCACTATTTTGTATTCAATTTCTTATTAAATTGTAGTCTAAACTCAGGTCACAAACATTCGGTTTATTCTTGCCCACTACTAATTTCGCTACCACTGGTGGTCAAGGGGAACCGAAGGGGAAAAAATCCCAAACATTTTATATCCACTCTATATTTTGGTAAAGTAAACACATCCCTTAATATGGTTATCAAAACAATCCTGCAACAAATTCATATACAGCGTCATCTTTAACCCACAAAAAAAAAAGACGGAAATCGCGAACTTTTATTAAAGCAGTCATTTTACGCACAGACGTTGAGAAAAGTGGTCCATCAGATGAAACATCAGCAGCTGTGCCGTTAGTGGAGAAAGGATCTGAAACCTTCGGGGCGTGGAGTGCGGTGTACGAGAGCCAGGTGGAGTCGCACCTCATGGTGGCAGTGACACCCGCAGCTAACTGCATCGTGGCCGCGTGGAGGCTGGACGTCGACACCGATGGCTCGCTCAGCTACACGCATCCTTTGCCGATCTACGTGCTATTCAACCCTTGGTGCTTGACTGATACTGTTTACATGCCAGGTAATTAGATAATGATAACAACGACACTGTTAGACGTTTCATTGTTCTCTCTGTACATGTCCTAAAATATCATATTTGCAGTAATCAAAGTTTTGTACATTGTTTCTTGCGATATTGTCGTATGTCATTTGAAGTGTCGATTTCAGGTGAAAGCCACCGAGATGAATATGTGTTAGAGGACGGAGGATTATTGTACAGAGGTGTGTACAATGTCATCAAACCGTCCCCGTGGAACTACGCACAGTACGAGAAGGATATATTGGACTGCGCGCTTTATTTAGTCAGAGAAGTTGGAAAGGTATGTCAACAATGTATGACACCACGATTTCAAATGCCTTTAACATTATTAATATCTTACCAACTGTAAGTACACAGAGTTTAAAGAGGAGGTGGTTTCACCTTTTTGCCATTACTTCAGTCATTGTAGTTCGGTAAGTTCACAATTCCCAATGAGTAAATGGTACAAGTAGACCGGAATAAAAATCGGGAGAAAGCTGGGGGAGGAGGCGAGATATTATTTAAACCAATAATAGGTGTTGTAAATAAATGGTTCAAATCTACATCAAATCTTCACGTCTTTTGCATCCTGTATATATAGGTGGAAGGTGTAGCTCGGGGTGATGCGATCCGCACGGCCCGTGCGCTGGCAGCCGCCGTCAACGTGCAGGACGACAACGGCGTGCTAATCGGCAACTGGGGGTCTGACCCGAGCGACTACAGCGGCGGCACGAGCCCGCTCAAGTGGCTCGGCTCCATGAGAATTTTGCAGCGGTATTACAAGAAGAAGAATCCCGTCAAATACGCACAGTGCTGGGTCTACGCTGGCGTTCTTACTACGAGTGAGTTGAAATATAGATGACTGTCAAAGTCAAACTGAAATGACGTCTACTTCAGGTTTCACTGGTCTATTTCAGCTGGTTGGCATACCTTGCATAAAAAGTGTCTAGTATCAATTGTGACGCAATTCACGAACTAAATGATTCGCTATATCAGGCACCCTCGCCTTATGATGAATACCAACGATAATAATTATGATTGCTGAATTAACAGCATTAGTTGGGGGCCGCATTACTACGAGTCTGAGGTACGGACGATGCAGATTATTCCAATAGTTATGCTAACATTAGGAGAGGTTTCTGAAATAAATTATTTCTAAAATTTCCTTATTAATGAAAGTTTAATACGAATATAGTGAAATATTCAGTAAATCGGTCCGTGTATTAGAATTTGATGCGATCCAGATGGTTGCATTCCCAAGATTTGAGGAATAGGAATCAATTTGCGAACATTTGGATCTTTTCGGATTTTAGCTAGTAACCTGCAAGTTAGCGAAAACTATCCTGGACAATGGCCTAAATCCCTATAGCAATGAGACGTAAGTCATACTTGGATGACAGTTGGTTAAAGTTGAGCAAATGTATTGTGAATGACGAATGTGCAACATTGGGTACCAAATGATGATTGCTTGCCTAAGGGCATAAAAGTGCGTATCCCCCAGGGGTTTCAAATATGGGTTCAATTGGAAGAACAAAATGGCTCGGCCAATAAAAGCACTAGATAATGGTTATAATAATTTTATTTACTTACAGTATGTCGTGCGCTGGGTATTCCATGTCGGCCGGTGACGGCCTTCAACGTGGCGCATGACAGCGAGAGCAGCCTCACCATCGACATCATCATGGACGAGGACGGAACCACCAACGATGAGTTGAGCGAAACAGTTTGGAACTTTCATGTTTGGAATGAGGTAAGTTTCAAGTTTACGTGGATATTTATACTTAAGAAGTTACTACTAGAGCTACCTACTACCTATAAAGTGATTGTTTTAAACTATTGTAAAGATAATATGCTCAGTTAATATACTGCCTATAATCTGAGTAGATTAACATTTGTCAGTGTTATTTGTTACGCACTGCGGATGGCAAAATATAAATGACTCGTAACAGAAGTATGAGCAATTACGCATTTACATCTTATATGAGTGAAAGAAAAATGCATGAGATCTTAATTTCTGGACTGAGAACCTATCACTGGGTTTTTACAATGAATACCCTCGGATATTTAATTTATTGTTCTATAAATACCTCTATCAAAAGTTTGTGTATACGTCACTCCTACGCAAGTTTGACCGATAGTTGTCTCATTTGAAGTGCCTATAAATAAGTGAGCCCAGATTAGCTAACCTATGACCTCGGAATGGATCAGGCGGAAAATTATGTTTTCAACCTTCGGTTGCCTGTAAATAATGCACATGTGACAGTAAATTATTAAGTGCTGACGAACCTGTCAGAGGCAGCACTTAATAAAGCGGTTCGTCCTAACCGTCCTGAGTTACTTGTTTTTATTGATGTTGTATTGGATGTCTTAGCGATTAACTTCATTGTCTTTGACATTCAAATCTTCTATTTTATCTAAAACAAATAAAAACTTATTGGGCTAGAACTTATCAATAGCAAATCATCCCTATAGATTTTAGCATAGGAGATACCTTTGAATTTGTAAAACTTAACGTTTGTAAGTCATCTTGTCTGGCTGTCATACAAATGTGGTAGGGGCACAGGTAGGGGGTAATAATGGCTGGAGGTTAGGTGATAAGTAATAACATGGTAATTAAATATCATATTCTTATTTTTATTGACGTTCGTTTCGGGCTTAAGGTGTGGATGGAGCGGCCAGACCTCGGCGCGGAGTATGGCGGCTGGCAGGCGCTGGACGCGACGCCGCAAGAGACCTCGGAAGACATGTACCGCTGCGGACCCGCCTCCATCCGCGCCGTCAGAGACGGGGAGGTGCAGAAACCTTACGACACCCCTTATGTCTTCGCAGAAGTTAACGCTGATAAGGTTAGTAGCAGTAACAGCGTGTATGTATATTCACTGGTGAAGTAAAATACCTACAAATAAAAAGTGCCCGTAATGTTTCAGTAATTTGAGGAAACTAGGCTTACTAATAGCAAGAACAAGTGGAGACCTGGATATGTTAATGATTCATGGCAATTTTGTTTTAGGTGGTATGGAAATATTATGGTGAGATCCAACCAATGAAGTTGATTAAACGCGACACAGTATCAATTGGACGGAAAATTTCGACAAAAGCAATCGGAAAGATGGAGAGAGAGGTAAGTAGGGATAGTTACAGTTAATAAAATTAATTAAATTAAAATTTCGCATAAACTGCCGAACAATTGTAACTAAGTTCGGTTCAGCTATGAAAATAATCTGGTTACTTTTTATTCTCCTAATACAAGATGTGATGTGCGCGAATGTAGAATACTTCCTGAAATTCGTTATAATATCCTAGGATATAACGGACACGTACAAGTACCCTGAACGCACGCTGAAGGAGCGAGCCACAATGGAGAAGGCGCTGCGCGAGTCGGAGAGCAGCATCGCGCGCGACTACCTCAACGACGCGTTCAACGACGTCACCTTCGACTTCGAGCTCAGAGACGATATCAAGATCGGACAGGACTTCAATGTGGTATGATTACTTTGCTCATAATCTAGAAATAATCCTTAAAGGGCCACCCAGTTCAAGAGGTATTTCCCCAGTGTCAAGTAACGAATAGCGATACAATCACATTTAATAACAAAACAATACAAAAATGTGACCGTCCACTTTGGAAAACCAAAACGGAGGCCCCAGAATTATTTGCCACCAAGATTTTGGCGCCAAGTTTGAGACGCCAAGACTGACATTGATATTTGACAGTTTCGAATGCCTCTCTCTATCACCGCCATAAGTTTAAACGAAATCGCTGTCAACTTAATGATGGCGCCCCGGTCCTTTGACCCTGACCTAACACCTTGAATCCTTTCGGTTTGAGGGGCAGGATTGTGTCCAGCAGTGGGAAATAGGGGTACCTAATGTAAAATACCATGTCCTGCAGGTCATCCACATCAGGAACCGGTCCTTGAGCGAGTCGCACCAGGTGCAGGGCGTGCTGCGCGTGGACACGGTGACGTACACCGGCGTCAGCGGTGAAAGCGTCAAGTGTCACGAATTCGACCTGACGCTGCCGCCTAAGGGCAAGGAGCACGTGCAGATGCTCGTCACCTTCGACGATTACTTCAAGAAGCTCGTTGATCAGGTGAGAATAATTATAAGCAACTGTCGATTAAAAAATAATTGTAAAAAGGGAAGCCTGCTGAGTTTCTTGCGGGTTTCTCATTCGAATCCAATTCTGATCCAGCTGTAATCTTAAAGAAAATATTTAAAAAAATAATTTGTGAGTAGGTCCCGTAGGCCTAAACAAAATCCACTATTTCGACTTTAATTTTGACTTGATTTAGAGCTAAATCCGTCAAGAAATTATTTTCAGACTTCATCAATTCTTTATTATCATGGATTACTGCAAAATTTCATCCTGAAATCACTGTCTGTCTAATGCACTATGGTTTATCACCAATGTAAAACTACAACAACAATTATACGTAGACACAGTAAAGGCACAATTAGGAATGTAGCAAATACCCACAAGTGGAGATTTGCAATTCTCATCCAAACCATAGCCGTGCAGCTGCTGCAAACAAACCAAAATGAGCCCCTCATGAGGTATAACATCCTAGATTGCAATCAAAAGTGCCTTATGTGGCAGGTTCCTGGAGCCATGTAAACCATATTATATCAAACACAAAACATCTGTGTATGGTTGGTGGAATAATTAAAATAATATTAAATATCTTACTTAAATATTACCAGGCGTCCTTCAACATCTCCTGCCTGGCGACAATAGTGGACAGTGAGTTCGAATACTTCGCGGAAGACGACTTCAGGGTGCGGAACCCGGACATCAAGATCAGCATCGACGGGAAGCCGGTCTCGCGGCGCCAGTTCACCGTCACCGTGAGGGTGGAGAACCCGCTGCCGATCCCGCTCACCAAATGCAAATTCTACATCCAGGGACCGGGGCTCGATGAACAACTCAAGATCGAACTTGACGAGGTCAGTATAGTCTCCGCTATTATTGTTATGCCAGTTAAGATGACTTTTGTAGCAAGCGTTTGATCCGCCTTATGTTGTAAGTAGATCAGGAATGACTAAAGACAAAGACTAAAGGCGATATGGATATGGAAGCAATTTGTTTTAAACTGAATTGAACATAATATGGTGTAACTAGCGCCACCTACCCCATTACCGTTCAACTATAAAGTCCATTGGCATTAGGCGCATGGAAAGCAACGCGTGTACATAACATACCTACCGGTGTCGGTACCGCCATCTGTAGGTATCGCTTTGAATTAACAAGTCCCAGGATGAATTTATGGAAGGTCCGTGGAAGGCCAAATCCGAAACTATTGTGGACTAGCGACAAATGCTTAAGGCTAAAGCGCCCATCTAGCCCGCGAAGTTCAAATTTTTTGAGTTTTTTTAGATTTTTTTCAGAATCTGACTATAATAAAAGGCACATTTTGTAATTCGCGAGAAAGACCGTGTACAGTGCATTTATTAATATATCCAACTTACTCTAAAACATTTCAAGAACGACAGCTATACAGATAATCTGGCAATTTTTGATTTACTAGTATCATATCCACCGTGATAATATTTAGAGTAAAATAAATGTATTAATAAACGCACTGCATACTGTGTTTGTCGCAAATCACAAAATGTTGTCTTAAATATTTTTAGATTTTGGTTTAACTATAAAAATACTCGAAAATTTTGAATTTCGCGGGCTAGACAGGCGCCTTCACCTTAAGAGTCACCGAGCCGATTGTAATGAAAAACAAAACTGCATCATTAGATTTGTGAAGAAGCGATTCCGTTGGTTTTAAAAATAAAAAAATATCTTTATTACTTATTGTATTTACCAGCCTTTAGCGACGCTTCTAAGGAAATTTCTGGGATTGAACAATTCACCCTGTACCTATGTATTCCTTGAAGAGGTAGTCAGAGCTGCTCTGCAGTGTACCCACAATTCACTAATGTTATAAGACCCAATATAATAGGGGATGAGCTTCTTGCCATTACTTAACCACGCACAAACTCCCACCACAAAATGAATATAATAAAACTAGCTGTTGACCGCAGCTCAGCCTGCGTGGTAGCAACTTCGTTAAAATAAAAGTAGCCTTAGTTACTTATTATAATGTCAGCTATCTGCCAGTGAAAGTCCCATCAAAATCGGTCCAGCCGTTTCGGAAATCACGATGTGTTTCTATTTGTCCAGAACGTAGCGCCGGGTGCGTTCGCTACAGCCAGCTACGAAATGACGCCGCCCTGGGCGGGCCAACACCAGATCACCGCCAAGTTCAAGTCTGACGAGATTCACGACGTGGACGGCTTCCTTACATTCGAGGTGGCGATGCCGTCGGAAACCAACGGCATACCGCGGGATGAGGCTGAGAGCAATGAAATCTAAACTATAGATACTAAACCCAAACTCGATACGAAATGTTTGATAACAAACCGCTGTCTGCTAACCAACCAATGAGAGGCAGTTGTCGACAATATGATAGCAATATTTTACTTTTAAATTGGTAAGTATTTACCAATGAAAAACAATAAAAAAGAGGAAAATTAAAAAAAAACACAATTAAAAAAAACTTAACGAAAAGGTAAGATAAATTGTTGATAAGCATTGCATAGCTATCGAGTTTGGCTTTAGTAGAGACACTAAGCACAGGTCGAGGCAAGGAAAGACGTTCAAGGTGTAGCTTATACAGTAGAAATATTTAAACTAGTGTCAGCCCGCGACTTCGTCCGCGTAGACTTAAGTAAAGTATTCTATGTGTTAATCCAGGTTAAAAACTATCTGTTTCCAAATTTCATCCAAATCCGTTCAGTAGTTTTTGCGTGAAAGAGTAACAAACATACATCTACACTCACAAACTTTTGCATTTATAATATTAGTAGGATGCTCTAAGCCCGCTATATTGACCTCACACTTAGAATACATCAGTATTATACCCATATGACTTATACTGTCAAGTCTCTACCGAAACTTTTATTTATTTTAATTTTAAGTACAATAAAATAGTAATAATATAAATAACTTAAGAGAAATATATACTAGATCAGCTAAATAACTATTTAAAATTAAATAACATCCTTTTAAAGTACAATAAATTTAAAAATAAACACCTGCCAATTGCTGAAAGCGTACAGTCAAATGTTTGAGTGGTGTGTTATATGATGCAAAAGTGTAAATAAATAACATGTAAAATAATAAAGAACAATGCCAAATGTATGTAAGTAAACCCTGATTTTTATTTCCACCCAAGAAACTTGTAACAACACTGGAGTTTGCACGTGGTGTTTTTTTAACTCAAACTCAAACTCAAAATTGTTTTTATTCATTTAAGCCAACAAAGCATTTTTGAATAGTCAGAATCAACCACCGGTTTGGAATGCTACTTCCACTGAGAAGATCCGGCAAGAAACTCAATGGTTACTCGTTTCAATGAATAAAAGATGGCGTAAATACATCAGGAACAGGAACAGCAACAGAATATGAGCAGGCAACACCATTGTCACTAAATGAGTAATAGTAAATAATAATCAAATCTGACTCAGTTTTAGTTTATTCAGATATTTATTGTTATTGGATTATCTACTATATAAAAATAAGTCGGGTTTTCCTTCCTGACGCTATAACTCCAGAACGCACGAACCGATTTCCACGGTTTTGCATTCGTTGGAAAGGTCTCGGGCTCCGTGAGGTTTATAGCAAAGAAAATTCAGGAAAAATTTCAACAGAACGCGGACGGAGTCGCGGGGCACAGCTAGTAAGATATATATATTATTTGCGTAATAGGTTAAAACCTAATAAATCTAAAAGGAGTATATATACCAATTATGTGATCGTGCCGTTTGCCGTGGAGACGCTTGGCCCATGGAGTCATAGTGCAAAAGTGCTATTTAACAAAATCACCCCCAGACTGGTTACCGCCACACACCTGTCACCACAAGAGGGCTGGCTCTTTCCTTGCTCAAAAAATTAGCTTGTCAATACAGCGAGGAAATACAGACAGTATTCTTGCCACCATCCCACGCGGACGGGATTTGTTTGATTAGGGGTATATATTTTATTTTATTTTATCTTAATTTTAATTTTATGAAATATAATTTGTACATTCAATATTAAAGAACGAAAGATAAGACTAGTAAAAAAGGAGTATTTCTAATATTACAGTTAAATTCGTAAATTTTCAAAATAAATAAATAAAACTGCCTGAAAAATCATTCCTCTCTGTGTCCAGCGAGGTACCTCGGCTGGTTTTTTAATGATCATTTCCATAAACTTAAATTGCTGGCTGCAATTAAAACGTAATATTAAAGCCTATATCATCAGGTATTGATTGCGGATTTTGAATAAATTTAAAACATAATTATAATTACAGTTTTTTTTTACGATAAAAACTTAATTACCCTCCGTAATCATAATTAGATAATCTACTATATAAAAATAAGTCGGGTTTTCCTTCCTGACGCTATAACTCCAGAACGCACGAACCGATTTCCACGGTTTTGCATTCGTTGGTAAGGTCTCGGGCTCCGTGAGGTTTATAGCAAAGAAAATTCAGGAAAAATTTCAACAGAACGCGGACGGAGTCGCGGGGCACAGCTAGTTGTATATAAAATGTAGGTATACGTGCCCGACTACAGTTCAGGTCACAATCTGTTTATACTTATCAGCTTGTCATGGCGACGGGAGAGGTGGATGTTATATCAATGCCTGTTACAATTATTAACGATTATCGTATTGTTTTTAGTGTTTCATCCATAAATCGTATCATTGTATTCCTTCAATTTCACAAGCTACTGTAATTAAATAAATGTATTTTTGTCAAAAAATGTGTTCCTTTTTAATTCATCTTATTTCTGTTTTATTAAATATTTGCTGATAAGATATCATGGAGTTATCAAGGAAAAAGTTCAATTTTTTCATTCATCGCTCCTGCATTTCCATTCTTCCCATCAAATTTTTATCGGGAAGGCAATGAACTGTTTTGAAAATTATTTTTTATTTGATTAAGAAAGTTAGATCGTATTGATTCCTTAAGGAAATCGTAATAAATAAAGAAAAAAATAATTAAAATGCATTATGAATATTCCATGAGATTAATATTAAAGGGTGGACTAAATATGTGGACAAAGTCTTTAGTTGATATTATATTGAATTTATTTTTATCAGTATTGAAATGGCCAAAAGACGTAACATTTTCTTAACAAAAGAAGAAACATTGGTAAAAGATTGGCTACGTAAACGAGAAAAATAAGGTCATATAAAAATATTCCGGATTATATTAGGCTTTACAAAACAATGAATAAAGAAAAATATACTTAGCGGGATATGAGAAGGTGTGTAGAAATAAAGAAATTATGCCTAGGGCACGGTGAGAACGAAGAAGGCGTTGGCAAAAGAACTCTTAAACTAGTTAAAGGAATAATTGATTGACTCAGGCGTTACTTGGCGGAAATCCATTGTAAAACAATTTAGGATAAGGACCCACCACTCACCCTTGGCTTGTTAACCTCCAAAATTATAAATCAAATAGGTTGATCGATAATGGAAGAGGTCAACAAAACTTAACTCCGTCGGTCGAGTTTGTCAGTCATGAGTGTCAGGGACCCTAATAATGTGCAATTTTCCGCGGAACAAAGCGAATTAAAAATAAAATTCGACACGTGTTTCGCCTCTGAACGAGACATCCTCAGGAAAGTTGGGCTACGAATGAGCGACGAAGTGCCGCGCGCACGCCTTATATAAGCGATCAACGGCCATCCCCACTACCCCCGCCACTCGGATGATCAATTGAGCGACTTTGATATTGAAATGAAAATAAATTAAGTAAAGGGGAGGCGTCAAAACTAATCTGTTCGTTCAACAACGTGGCCCTACTCCGCCTAACAATTTCTAAACGCTCCAACACACACAACCTGAGACCCTTATTACATATGTGGACTACATCAAAACTATGACTATTATTCAAACTATGACCTGTTTCTAACAAATGTTTAGCAAAATGGGACCTATCGAGACGGTTGTTTCTAAAATCGGCTAGGTGCTCCTTATATCGAATATTAAAATTGCGACCTGTCTGACCTATATAAACTTTACTACACTCATCGCAAACTAATTGATAAACGCCGGATTTCTTGGACCGATCTACTCTGTCTTTACCGTTACACAATGATTAATTATACAATGATTTATTCAAAATTTTTGTTGATAAATTAAACAGTATTCATCCCAAAATTAAATTTAAAGTAGAAATGGAACAAAACAAGTCAATAAATTTCTTAGATTTATCCATACATAGAGATAACGATAAACATAAATTCGAAATTTATCGCAAACCGACCTATACAAATACAACTATACCCATTTCTTCCTGCCATCCTTGGCAACACAAACTAGCCGCGTTCCATAGTATGATACATAGATTATTAAATACCCCCCTCAGTTCTGACTCTTTTAAAAAAGAATTAAATATTATTTATCATATAGCTCAGTCAAACGGGTATAGTAGGTCCTTAATTAGTAA
Source organism: Notodonta dromedarius (assembly GCA_905147325.1). Taxonomy (NCBI): domain Eukaryota; kingdom Metazoa; phylum Arthropoda; class Insecta; order Lepidoptera; family Notodontidae; genus Notodonta; species Notodonta dromedarius. The sequence continues at coordinate 9,678,865 of LR990159.1, read as the reverse complement.
ATTACTTAAAACCAAACAACATAAAATCATTAATGGTTTATTATATCCCTCTATTAAAGAACCATCAAATTGTACTTTCACTCTTACTTATTATGGACATATAACGGACAGACTGGCAAGGGTACTGAGGGGGAACGGTATTCGTTCAGCCTTTAAACCTCGTAGTTCCTTAAAATCATTGTGTAACGGTAAAGACAGAGTAGATCGGTCCAAGAAATCCGGCGTTTATCAATTAGTTTGCGATGAGTGTAGTAAGGTTTATATAGGTCAGACAGGTCGCAATTTTAATATTCGATATAAGGAGCACCTAGCCGATTTTAGAAACAACCGTCTCGATAGGTCCCATTTTGCTAAACATTTGTTAGAAACAGGTCATAGTTTGAATAATAGTCATAGTTTTGATGTAGTCCACATATGTAATAAGGGTCTCAGGTTGTGTGTGTTGGAGCGTTTAGAAATTGTTAGGCGGAGTAGGGCCACGTTGTTGAACGAACAGATTAGTTTTGACGCCTCCCCTTTACTTAATTTATTTTCATTTCAATATCAAAGTCGCTCAATTGATCATCCGAGTGGCGGGGGTAGTGGGGATGGCCGTTGATCGCTTATATAAGGCGTGCGCGCGGCACTTCGTCGCTCATTCGTAGCCCAACTTTCCTGAGGATGTCTCGTTCAGAGGCGAAACACGTGTCGAATTTTATTTTTAATTCGCTTTGTTCCGCGGAAAATTGCACATTATTAGGGTCCCTGACACTCATGACTGACGAACTCGACCGACGGAGTTAAGTTTTGTTGACCTCTTCCATTATCGATCAACCTATTTGATTTATAATTTTGGAGGTTAACAAGCCAAGGGTGAGTGGTGGGTCCTTATCCTAAATTGTTTTTTTTTAGTTAAAGGAAGGGAGACCAAAAAATAGAGAATATATTGATGGAAACCTCACCTACCAATAGTGAAAAACCTGTTAATCCAAAGCGTCCTAAACCAGATCCCCTTATGCTTGCTTAAACAGGTCCAGGTCCAAGCAATCAAAATGTGTTTGTTTACGATTACCTAAGTCCAATTAAATAAAAATGAAAAAGTTAGTGAAGTATTGACAGGTATACTACGACCAGAAAAGAAAGGAAGAAGTAAAAAATCTGCTGCTTTTTAGCGAAACCGTTTCGTTATGGGACTAGTCCCACCACACACTCCCGCCACTGTTACTCCTGTAAGCCAGGATCGAGAATGGTGTCAAATGACGTCGAGGTTTGACCTTCGACGACTCCCGGGGGAAAAATAACATGGTCTTAGAACCCACACGAGTTTTATCTTAAGGAAAATAGGAGGAAGAAAATATAAATTTCCCTCTGTTGCAAAGGGAAAGACAGAAATAACTATGTATAGGCTGATTGCCACAGAATCGACTCTATTACAGCTGATTGACGACCGGTTGTAAGGCACCACGGATCGTAATTAGATTACTTAATTGAACCTGAGCTGATTATAATTGATCCAATAATAGGTAGAGCTAAAGCGCTTGAATGCACGAAAATTGTGTTCACGAAACTTGTACCTGGTTTACACAACGTCTGTCTAATAAACTGTTCCAACTCTTAGATAAATTATTTCACGTAACCAGCAAGCTAACTACTTATAAAAAATTGACAAAAAGGTGGAGCTTTGTAGATAGGGAATTAGGCTCACGTATGCCCTATTTGAAATATGGCACCTTGCCTTCAACAGTTCATTTTCATAGCCTTATAATAAAGTATTTTTTCCTAAATCCGCCTTCCAGCAACTATCGGAATAAGAATCTGATAAATAAATAAAAACATAATGATTAATTATAATTCCTACCTATTTCATAACTTGTTTGCTGTATTAATCCCGCCCTAAATCATTACAATACCTTACACTTTTCATTACCATCCACGCGTTAAATTTCAAGTGTAAATTTCTCAGTAATTTAATAATATATATAAGTGCCTCCCAGTTTTTATAAATCAGGTGACAATCTTAATTCGATTATGTGCAAAAAACCATATAATTCTATATTGTTTTTTTTTCGCGGAGCGTTCGAATTTGCGCGAAACGGCGGAATGACCCTAGTACGGCGTGTGGTGAAATTGTAAAACATGGAGTATCTTAAAAACTTATAGCAGCGTTACTTTGGGAGACGCCACAAATACATCACGGAGCCATTCCAGCCAGGTAATTTTAATCTGAAGTGAGCCGTGACCAAGGAATTTATAAGTATAAGTTTATGGACGTGACTGACCCAAGAGATGTGTTGTAGGCTTCTTAATTAACGGAGTTTGAACTCTAAATAAATTTACTGCAACTAATAAACAAATGAGTTTTAAGTTGTTGTTGTTTTGTTACATTGATAGTTAATTTGCTAATATAATGACTGTCGTTAGTTTTGGCGATAAGCATTGTACTTTGAAATATGATACCGACTAGGACAAAATTAAACCGTTATCCTTAATTAGTAGAATCGCTTAATGTTTATGTAAATGATGTAGAACGATTAGAAATATAATAAAAGGATAGGATTCACAAGCATAAGCGCATTCGTTTGGAATTAACGTCTTGGCTAGTAGCCAATAATACTTGGCCGCGAATTTTTTTCTTGGTGACGAATAGACAAAAGTGGAGATTTAAATTATTAATCATTGATTAGTGTTCATTAATCAAAATGGGTAGGTAAAAATACTTCACGTATCTGTATATGTTCATTTTGAGCAGGATACGTATAGACCTATCATAGACCCTTATTTAAAATTGATTATCGCCGTTACTAATAAATCTATACCTTGAACTTCAAACGACTTATCGTTTGTTTACGCAGATATCATCGATGGAACTCAGCGGGGAGTGCTGGCGGTGCAAGGAATCGATTTCTGCATCGATACAAATGGCGAGAACCATCACACGAGCAAATTCAACTTGATGTCGAGGGACGTCGACAGGTGCTTGGTGGTGCGCCGAGGCCAGTCCTTCAAACTCGACATATTGCTAAACAGGCCGTATGACGCTAACGAAGACGCCGTCTCGTTTATTTTCTACGAGTCCGGTAAGAACTAGTTCACTCTAAAATATATATTTAATTTAAAGAAGGTTGTCTGCCCTCAAATGCAGGACTTGTGTTGTTAAGTTTTTTGTCGACTAAGATAACTAAGGCCGGTATAAGGTATTAATACATCGATTTTAAGTATGAGAGTGATCTTAAGTACGGTTTTGACTTGTCATTTTGTACTGGAATGTTATATTCAAGATAACCATTAGACTTGAGATCGATTTATTGATACGGGCCTAAAACATGGCATTATTAAGTCATACGATGGTTTAACATGCAAAAAAATAACAAGCATATAATTCACATATAACTTATAATAAGTATTCATACTCAACCTAAAAATTATTTACGTGGTACCTATTTCATTACAATAAGTAATATAATACAGAGTTGGTGGGTAATATTCACTATTTTGTATTCAATTTCTTTTTAAATCGTAGTCTAAACTCAGGTCACGAACATTCGGTTTATTCTTGCCCACTACTAATTTCGCTACCACTGGTGGTCAAGGGGAACCGAAGGGGAAAAAATCCCAAACATTTTATATCCACTCTATATTTTGGTAAAGTAAACACATCCCTTAATATGGTTATCAAAACAATCCTGCAACAAATTCATATACAGCGTCATCTTTAACCCAGAAAAAAACAAGACGGAAATTTTATTAAAGCAGACATTTTTCGCACAGACGTTGAAAAAAGTGGTCCATCAGATGAGACATCAGCAGCTGTGCCGTTAGTGGAGAAAGGATCTGAAACCTTCGGGGCGTGGAGTGCGGTGTACGAGAGCCAGGTGGACTCGCACCTCATGGTGGCAGTGACGCCCGCAGCCGACTGCATCGTGGCCGCATGGAGGCTGGACGTCGACACCAAGCTGGGCGACGGCTCGCTCAGCTACACGCATCCTTTGCCGATCTACGTGCTATTCAACCCTTGGTGCTTGACTGATACTGTTTACATGCCAGGTAATGAGATGATGATAACAACGACACTTCTAGACGTTTCTTTTTTCTATCTGTAGATGTTCTAAAATATCATTTTTGCAGTAACAATAGTAAATTGTTACCCTAGAGGTGAATTTAGTCCCGAGGGACAAAATAAGTCATTCAGCCGAGGTAAACACTGTGCTTTTCATTACGAATACAAGGAAAGTAAAAATTAAAACAGGAATTGGCTAAAGAAATAATACAAGGAAGTATGAACAATACTCTACAACTCGAAAAAAATAAATAAAGATCGGATTGCCGACTATTTTGTTTTTTTTTCGTTGGCCGGCCAACTTCATTATTTAACCATTATTTTTCACTTGTCTTGTCACTTTCACCACTCGTGTAACAATGTACTATTACATTGTTTCGTTCGATATTGTCGTATGTCATTTGAAGTGTCGATTTCAGGTGAAAGCCACCGAGATGAATATGTGTTAGAGGACGGAGGATTATTGTACAGAGGTGTGTACAATGTCATCAAACCGTCCCCGTGGAACTACGCACAGTACGAGAAGGATATATTGGACTGCGCGCTTTATCTAGTCAGAGAAGTTGGAAAGGTATGTCAACAATGTATGACACCACGATTTCAAATGCCTTTAAAATTATTTCTATCTTACCAACTGTAAGTACACAGAGTTTAAAGAGGAGGTGGTTTCACCTTTTTGCCATTACTTCAGTCATTGTAGTTCGGTAAGTTCACAATTCCCAATGAGTAAATGGTACAAATAGACTGGAATAAAAATCGGGAGAAAGCTGGGAGAAGAGGCGAGATATTATTAAAACCAATAATAGGTGTTGTAAATAAATGGTTCAAATCTATATCAAATCTCCACGTCTTTTGCATCCTGTATATAAAGGTGAAAGGTGCTGCTCGGGGTGATGCGATCCGCACGGCGCGTGCGCTGGCAGCCGCCGTGAACATGGAGGACGACGACGGCGTGTTGTTCGGCCATTGGGCGTCCGACCCGAGCGAGTACAGTGGCGGTACGAGCCCGCTCAAGTGGCTCGGTTCCATGAGAATCTTGCAGCGGTATTACAAGAAGAAGAAGCCCGTCAAATACGCACAGTGCTGGGTCTTCGCTGGCGTTCTTACTACCGGTGAGTTGAAATTTAGATGTCTGTCAAGGACAAACTGAAATGTCATCTACTTCAGGTTTCATTGGCTATACGAGTATCAGCTGGTTGGCATACCTTGCATAAAAAGTGTCTATTAGCAATTGTGACGCAATTCTCGAACTAAATGATTCGCTATGTCAGGCACGCCCGCCTTATGATATCAATTATGATTGCTGAAGAATACCGACTAAAATTAATTAATGGCATTCGTTGGGGGCCGCGTAACTACGAGTCTGAGTCACGGACGATGCACAATACCTATGTATTAATGTTAAAGAAAAACTTTCAAACACTTAATACGAAAATTGCGCGGACGGACGAGTATGAAATTTGGCACACTTATAGTTTATATAGAGAAGGAGTGCAGAATGCTAATATTTTTATATTATAAAACTTAGAAATAAATTACAATCAATAAATAAAACATTAATCACACTATCATGAATTGACACACACACATTTATAACCTCCACACCGACTGACTGTCTGACTGACAAACGGTGACAGTTTTTGGAGGACGGGACTTCCGTAATGCATTCTGCGTGCCAGTATCAAATAGTCTCTGAGTGACGTTTATAAAATTAAAATTTTAATCAATTGTAGTCGAATTTCGACCATTGCAACGGGAATAGTTCCGATAGTCATGCTAACATTAGGATATAATTATTTCTAAAATTTCCTTGATAACATTATTGATGAGAGTTTAATACGACTATAGTGAAACATGCAGTAAATCTGTCCGTGTATTAGAATTTGATGCGATCCAGATGGTCGCATTCCCAAGATTTGAGCAATAAGGAATCAATTTGCGAACATTTGGATCTTTTCGGATTTTAGCTAGTAACCTGCAAGTTAGCGAGAACTATCCTGGACAATGGCCTAAATCCCTATAGCAATGAGACGTAAGTCATACTTGGATGGCAGTTGGTCAAAGTTGAGCAAAGGTATTGTGAATGACGAATGTGCAACATTGGGTACCAAATGATGATTGCTTACCTAAGGGTATAAAAGTGCGTATCCCCCAGGGGTATCAAATATGGGTTCAATTGGAAGAACAAAATGGCTCGGCCAATAAAAGCACTAGATAATGGTTATAATAATTTTATTTACTTACAGTATGTCGTGCGCTGGGTATTCCATGTCGGCCGGTGACGGGCTTCAACGTGGCGCATGACAGCGAGAGCAGCCTCACCATCGACATCATCATGGACGAGGACGGAACCACCAACGATGAGTTGAGCGAAACAGTTTGGAACTTTCATGTTTGGAATGAGGTAAGTTTCAAGTTTACGTGGATATTTATACTTTAGAAGTTACTACTAGAGCTACCTACTACCTATAAAGTGACTGTTTTAAACTATTGTAAAGATAATATGCTCAGTTAATATAATGTCTATAATCTGAGTAGATTAACATTTGTCAGTGTTATTTGTTACGCACTTCGGATGGCAAAAAATACATGACTCATAACAGAAGAATGAGCAATTACGCATTTACATCTTATATATGTATGTGAAAGAAAAATGCATGACATCTTAATTTCTGGACTGAGAACCTATCACTGGGTTTTTACAATGAATACCCTCGGATATTTAGTTTATTGTTCTATAAATACCTCTATCAAAAGTTTGTGTATACGTCACTCCTACGCAAGTTTGACCGATAGTTGTCTCATTTGAAGTGCCTATAAATAAGTGAGCCCAGATTCGCTTACCTATGACCTTGGAATGGATCAGGCGGAAAATTATGTTTTCAACCTTCGGTTGCCTGTAAATAATGCACATGTGACAGTAAATTATTAAGTGCTGACGAACCTGCCAGAGGCAGCACAGCGGTTCGTCCTAACCGTCCTGAGTTACTTGTTTTTATTGATGTTGTATTGGATGTCTTAGCGATTACTTAATTGTCTTTGACATTCAAATCTTCTATTTTATCTAAAACAAATAAAAACTTATTGGGCTAGAACTTATCAATAGCAAATCATCCCCATAGATTTTAGCATAGGAGATACATTTGAATTTGTAAAACTTAACGTTTGTAAGTCATCTTGTCTGGCTGTCATACAAATGTGATAGGGGCATAGGTAGGGGGTAATAATGGCTGGAGGTTAGGTGATGAGTAATAACATGGTAATTACATATCATATTCTTATTGTTATTGACGTTCGTTTCGGGCTTAAGGTGTGGATGGAGCGGCCAGACCTCGGCGCGGAGTACGGCGGCTGGCAGGCGCTGGACGCGACGCCGCAAGAGACCTCGGAAGACATGTACCGCTGCGGACCCGCCTCCATCCGCGCCGTCAGAGACGGGGAGGTGCAGAAACCTTACGACACCCCTTATGTCTTCGCAGAAGTTAACGCTGATAAGGTTAGTAGCAGTAACAGCGTGTATGTATATTCACTGGTGAAGTAAAATACCTACAAAATAAAAAGTGCCCGTAATGTTTCAGTAATTTGAGGAAACTAGGCTTAATAATAGCAAGGACAAGTGGAGACCTGGATATGTTAATGATTCATGGCAATTTTGTTTTAGGTGGTATGGAAATATTATGGTGAGATCCAACCAATGAAGTTGATTGAACGCGACACAGTATCAATTGGACGGAAAATTTCGACAAAAGCAATCGGAAAGATGGAGAGAGAGGTAAGTCGGGATAGTTACAGTTAATAAAATTAATTAAATTAAAATTTCACATAAACTGCCGTACAATTGTAACTAGAATAGAATAGAATCATTTATTTGTGTGAATATTGTACAAAGATGTCTTGTGAAATATATATTACGATCATAATATTCTGCCGTTTCCGGCGTACAAATATGGTTATTAACACGTTGAACGCTTTACGGCCCACCAGTGAGCCTAGCGTACTGTTCCGTTTGGGCTATGCCAAAATCATAAAATCGCATTTTTTTATCAACTTCAGATTTTCATCCCAAAATTTATAAAATGCGGCAATATGTATAGAAAATGAAAATTATCGATTTTTACCGTCCAGTTTTAGTGATATAACAAAAGGCTCACCGGTGGGTCTCTTGGCCTCTAATAAGGGAATACTGATTTTCCGTTGGCGGGGGCCGCGGGGTCACGCCATCACCCACCCGCCCGCGCTTGCATCGCTCAGTCTCAGACGGTTAGTGTCGCGCGTTGCGTCATCGTATACAAACGTTACACTTTGAATGCAAATATGGATGAGTTTGAAAATTTTGAGTTAACTCAAGAGGAGATATTACAGTTAGAGAATATTGAAATAAATCTACTGAATCATAGTTTTCAAGTAGATTCCGATGAAGATGTAGTTCAACCAGTGAAAAGGAGACGCCGCCGAATTGTTTTGTCAGAGAGTGAGAATAGTGACGATGAAATCTCGAGAGTTATTGCCGATACTATTGGTGAGTACCTAATCGTATTTTTTTTGACTATGCATTGCACACGATTTGCCTGTTTCATATTAGTTTAAACCGTCTAGCCCACGCGCAGTGATATAGTAGGTATTTACCGCGCGTGACTTTCTCAACAAAAACTATTACTATTTTCAGTATACAATTAGCTATAATAGCGCTTGAAGAGAAGGAGAGTTATTTATCGAGAGTATGTATGTATGTATGTATGTATGTAAAACAGATAAAACTTGTAACAGGTAGCACTGTCAGTAAATAGTGTGTAATAGTAAATAAAATTACGGTAATGTAATGATTAATTTATAATCTATCTTTATTTTAAAGGTAACACAGCGCCATCGGATACCTGGTCTAAACCTAAAGGTAATCAACGTAAAATAATACCCTTTACTGAGCATCCTGGAATGCCAACTAACCTTTGCTCAAGTATGCGAAACGAGTCTCCAGCTGATTTCTTCCGACTAATGGCTCCTGACAGTCTTTTCCAAGAAATTGCTCACCTAACTAACCAATTTGCTATTGACAAAATTGTGTCCGGACCAGTTTCACGCTTTGCACGGCTTCGCAAATGGACACCAACAGATCTTATTGAAGTTAAAAAATTTTTTGGACTGATCCTGTTTATGGGCATAACAAAGCTTCCTAGGTTGGCCGACTATTGGTCAACAAATGACATAACAGGTCATCCGTTTCCACGCACTATAATGCCAAGAAATAGGTTTGAATTGCTATTGCAGATGCTGCATTTTTCACAAAACGACGAGACAAATAAAAAAGACCGCCTCCATCGCATTCGCTACCTTTTGCAAGTCTTAAATGAACAATTTCAAATGTTTTATACACCAGGCGAGGACCTGTGTATTGATGAAAGTGTTGTCCCGTTTCGTGGCAGGATTGTATTTCGCCAATACAATAAACAAAAACGCCACAAATACGGCATCAAGGAATTCAAATTATGCTGTGTTCCTGGATATACATATAGACTAAGTGTTTATGCTGGCAAAAATGACGAAACAACTAATACAACTCCTCATAATGTAGTCATGGATTTGCTAAGCGGTCTTTTAAATAAAGGTCACACCCTTTTCACTGATAATTGGTATACGAGTGTCGGATTAGCAAGGACTTTACTTGATAACGAAACGCATTTGGTGGGAACAATCAGAAAAAACAGGAGGCACCTGCCAAAAGCTGTCGTAAGTTCTAAACTCAAAAAGGGAGAATACATTGCTAGAGAAAGTCATGATGGTATTACTATATTAAAATGGAGGGACAAAAGAGAAGTTTTGGTTCTGTCAACCAAACACTCAGACCGATTTGCAAAAGTAAGAAGGCGTCAGGGTAATGAAGTTTTGAAACCGCAGATCATTGTCGACTACAACAAAGCCAAAGGGGCAGTTGATTTATCAGATCAAATGTCTGCGTACTCGTCACCATTGCGGAAATCCGTAAAGTGGTACAAAAAGCTAGCATTTGACTTATTACTCAATACAGCGATGGTAAATGCTCTGACACTTTACAAATCAGTAACTAAAAAAAACATACAAATCATAGATTTTAGAAGATTTATACTGATGGATCTTTGTGTCGTGCAGCAAAATACTGCGCCTGTAGAAAGACCAAAGAGAATCAAACACGTCCTGGAAAAAAAAGAAGGTTTAGCTAGAAAAGTTAGAAGAACATGTCGCCAATGTTATGCAGAAAACGTACCAGTCATGGGCAGCAAACAGGCTAAAACCAAGACAAAAAAGGTTTCAACTTATTGTCAAAACTGTCCAGCTAAACCTTACCTTTGTTTACCTTGTTTTAACAAGATTCATCATTAATTTTTGGAGTAATACTTCTTTTGGCGTGTTAAGGAAATATGATGAGAATAAATTTTTACGTTTTTATTTGTATTTATGTATTTTGATTAGTTAAAGTATTGCTAATGTGATAATTAGAGAAGTGCCATAATTGTGATTGATAAGACTTAATAATTGTTATAAAACTTTATAAACATGAAACAATTAAAGATTTTCGTTTGACGAAGAAGAAAATGTTATGTTCTTTTGTATTTTAATTAAACATTTTTATAATTATTTATTAGTTTGATTTAAATTATATAATCAAAACAATAATTTCTACTGAAACTTGAGACGACCCATTTTAATTCTTACTAGTTTTTATAGTATTTAATAACCACGGCGTCCGGTTACGCTACAGGGCCATGCGGCTCATTTCTATGTACGTTTAGTTAGATAACGTCAATGCATGGCTTGTAGCAAGCGTGTTCGTTGGACCCATCATTCGGCTCACAGGTGACCCCCGTGGCTTGAACAGTACAGTATGGAAAGGCTCACCGGTGAGCCCTGCGGCCTGTACGAAAAACCTATCTTTTTCATACGGCGTTCAACGTGTTAAAATTATGGGTCATTATTACATAAAAAATAAGTTATTTATCATTATAATTACAATTACAAGTAATCTCAATAAATTAAACATTATATTCTTATAGTCAACGTGATTAATTATATAAGTCAAAATTCAGTTATGACAAGGAGATAAATTATGATAATAGGCAATAATGTCAAATATTCAGGTAAAGTTTTCAGTCATAAAATCTTCAATGGTGAAATAACATTTGTTTAGGAGAAAGTTAAATAATTTACATTTAAAAGTTCTGAGGCAGAGGGTTTTGTAGCCATCAGGTAATTTGTTATAAACAGTAATGGACATGCAGTATACATTATTAGAGAACAATTTAATTCTACGTCTAGGAACATTAAGCATATGCACTTTGCGGCTGTGTCTGGAAGCAACATCATTAAATAAGTCAAATTCATGTCTGTTTTGGTGTACAAAGATACAAATTTCAAAAATGTATAGTGCTGGAAGTGGCACTATTTTAAGTTTTTTGAATAGTGGAACACAACTATCCAGTGGGTGCGCTCCACAAATTGAGCGTACGCATTTTTTATGAGCTCGAAACACTCTTTCAAATTCAACCGAATTACCCCATATTATTATTCCATAGCGCAAAATCGATGACACATAGCCATGATATGCACATAGTGCCGCATTAACACTAGCCACACATGTTAGTCTATATAAAGCAAATACAAATCTATCTATCTTCTTACATAGATCATCAATATGAGCTTTCCAGTTACAGTTTTTGTCAATTATTACCCCCAAGAATTTTGCATAATCGACCTCTTCTATTGTCTCATTTCCATATTGTATTTTAAGCCGCGGACGAGTACTGTTATAAGTCTGGAACTGTATCATTTTTGATTTGCTAATATTAATATGAAGATTATTGTGTTCGAGCCATGTAATAATTTTATTTAATGTCATGGTTATTTCATTTTGGTACTCAATAATGTCGTCATTTTCGTTTATAATACTGAGGGTCGTATCGTCAGCGTATAGTATGCAATTGTGGGAAGTTACACTAGGCAAGTCGTTAACATATAGCAAGAATAAGGGTGGACCTAGTATGGTCCCTTGGGGAACACCACAGTTATTTTCACGATACAGGGACCTATATGCGAGCTTTAGATTTCCTGTTAGTCCCGAAATCTCAACACATTGCTGTCGATGTGTAAGGTAGGTTTCGAACCATTTCAACGCGATTCCCCTTATGCCATATCGGCTTAATTTATAAATTAACAGGTTATGGTTCACGAAATACTTGCTAAGTTCGGTTCAGCTATGAAAATAATCTGGTTACTTTTTATTCTCCTAATACAAGATGTGATGTGCGCGAATGTAGAATACTTCCTGAAATTCGTTATAATATCCTAGGATATAACGGACACGTACAAGTACCCTGAACGCACGCTGAAGGAGCGAGCCACAATGGAGAAGGCCCTGCGCAAGTCGGAGAGCGGCGTCGCACGCGACTACCTCAACGACGCGTTCAACGACGTCACCTTCGACTTCGAGCTCAGAGACGATATCAAGATCGGAGAGGACTTCAATGTGGTATGATTACTTTGCTCATAATCTAGAAATAATCCGTAAAGGCCCCACCTAGTTCAAGAGGTATTTCCCCAGTGTCAAGTAACGAATAGCAATACAATCACATTTAATAACAAAACAATACAAAAATGTGACCGTCCACTTTGGAAAACCAAAACGGAGGCCCCAGAATTATTTGCCACCAAGATTTTGGCGCCAAGTTTGAGATGCCAAGACTGACATTGATATTTGACAGTTTCGAATGACTCTCTCTATCACCGCCATAAGTTAATAGGTACCCGTGTTTAAACGAAATCGCAACTTAATGATGGCGCCCCGGTCCTTTGACCCTGACCTAATACCTTGAATCCTTTCAGTTTGATGGGCAGGATTGGGTCCAGCAGTGGAAATAGGGGTACCTAATGTAAAATACCATGTCCTGCAGGTCATCCACATCAGGAACCGGTCCTTGAGCGAGTCGCACCAGGTGCAGGGCGTTCTGCGCGTGGACACGGTGACGTACACCGGCGTCAGCGGTGAAAGCGTCAAGTGTCACGAATTCGACCTGACGCTGCCGCCTAAGGGCAAGGAGCACGTGCAGATGCTCGTCACCTTCGACGATTACTTCAAGAAGCTCGTTGATCAGGTGAGAATAATTATAAGCAACTGTCGATTAAAAAATAATTGTAAAAAGGGAAGCCTGCTGAGCTCATTCGAATCCAATTCTGATCCAGCTGTAATCTTAAAGAAAATATTTAAAAAAATAATTTGTGAGTAGGTCCCGTAGGCCTAAACAAAATCCACTATTTCGACTTTAATTTTGACTTGATTTAGAGCTAAATCCGTCAAGAAATTATTTTCAGACTTCATCAATTCTTTATTATTATGGATTACTGCAAAATTTCATCCTGAAATCACTGTCTGTCTAATGCACTATGGTTTATCACCAATGTAAAACTACAACAACAATTATACGTAGACACAGTAAAGGCACAATTAGGAATGTAGCAAATACCCACAAGTGGAGATTTGCAATTCTCACCCAAACCATAGCCGTGCAGCTGCTGCAAACAAACCAAAATGAGCCCCTCATGAGGTATAACATCCTAGATTGCAATCAAAAGTGCCTTATGTGGCAGGTTCCTGGAGCCATTTACACCATATTATATCAAACACAAAACATCTGTGTATGGTTGGTGGAATAATTAAAATAATATTAAATAGCTTACTTAAATATTACCAGGCGTCCTTCAACATCTCCTGCCTGGCGACAATAGTGGACAGTGAGTTCGAATACTTCGCGGAAGACGACTTCAGGGTGCGGAACCCGGACATCAAGATCAGCATCGACGGGAAGCCGGTGTTGCGGCGCCAGCTCACCGTCACCGTGAGGGTGGAGAACCCACTGCCGATCCCGCTCACCAAATGCAAATTCTACATCCAGGGACCGGGGCTCGATGAACAACTCAAGATCGAACTTGACGAGGTCAGTATAGTCTCCGCTATTATTGTTATGCCAGTAAAGATGACTTTTGTAGCAAGCGTTTGATCCGCCTTATGTTGTAAGTAGATCAGGAATGACTAAAGACAAAGACTAAAGGCGATATGGATATGGAAGCAATTTGTTTTGAACTGAATTGAACATAATATGGTGTAACTAGCGCCACCTACCCCATTACCGTTCAACTATAAAGTCCATTGGCATTAGGCGCATGGAAAGCAACGCGTGTACATTACATACCTACCGGTGTCGGTACCGCCATCTGTAGGTATCGCTTTGAATTAACAAGTCCCAGGATGAATTTATGGAAGGTCCGTGGAAGGCCAAATCCGAAACTATTGTGGACTAGCGACAAATGCTTAAGGCTAAAGCGCCCATCTAGCCCGCGAAGTTCAAATTTTTTGAGTTTTTTTAGATTTTTTTCAGAATCTGACTATAATAAAAGGCACATTTTGTAATTCGCGAGAAATACCGTGTACAGTGCATTTATTAATATATCCAACTTACTCTAAAACATTTCAAGAACGACAGCTATCCAGATAATCTGGCAATTTTTGATTTACTAGTATCATATCCACCGTGATAATATTTAGAGTAAAATAAATGTATTAATAAACGCACTGCATACTGTGTTTGTCGCAAATCACAAAATGTTGTCTTAAATATTTTTAGATTTTGGTTTAACTATAAAAATACTCGAAAATTTTGAATTTCGCGGGCTAGACAGGCGCCTTCACCTTAAGAGTCACCGAGCCGATTGTGATGAAAAACAAAACTGCATCATTAGATTTGTGAAGAAGCGATTCCGTTGGTTTTAAAAATAAAAAAATATCTTTATTACTTATTGTATGTACCAGCCTTTAGCGACGCTTCTAAGGAGAATTCTGGGATTGAACAATTCACCCTGTACCTATGTATTCCTTGAAGAGGTAGTCAGAGCTGCTCTGCAGTGTACCCACAATTCACTAATGTTATAAGACCCAATATAATAGGGGATGAGCTTCTTGCCATTACTTAACCACGCACAAACTCCCACCACAAAATGAATATAATAAAACTAGCTGTTGACCGCAGCTCAGCCTGCGTGGTAGCAACTTCGTTAAAATAAAAGTAGCCTTAGTTACTTATTATAATGTCAGCTATCTGCCAGTGAAAGTCCCATCAAAATCGGTCCAGCCGTTTCGGAAATCACGATGTGTTTCTATTTGTCCAGAACGTAGCGCCGGGTGCGTTCGCTACAGCCAGCTACGAAATGACGCCGCCCTGGGCGGGCCAACACCAGATCACCGCCAAGTTCAAGTCTGACGAGATTCACGACGTGGACGGCTTCCTTACATTCGAGGTGGCGATGCCGTCGGAAACCAACGGCATACCGCGGGATGAGGCTGAGAGCAATGAAATCTAAACTATAGATACTAAACCCAAACTCGATACGAAATGTTTGATAACAAACCGCTGTCTGCTAACCAACCAATGAGAGGCAGTTGTCGACAATATGATAGCAATATTTTACTTTTAAATTGGTAAGTATTTACCAATGAAAAACAATAAAAAAGAGGAAAATTAAAAAAAAACACAATTAAAAAAAACTTAACGAAAAGGTAAGATAAATTGTTGATAAGCATTGCATAGCTATCGAGTTTGGCTTTAGTAGAGACACTAAGCACAGGGGGGCAATTCCACTAATTTACAACGTTTAACAAACAGTCCAGTTAACGCAGCGGTGCAGTTGCGATTACGTTTTCAAGATTACTCAAAATCGTATTCTACTATTTGTTAGGAACGAACCGCCAATTACATTACAAACGCATCGCAACTGCACCGCAACCGCACCCCAGCTAAAACGATTATGTCACTCGAAGGGTGCGTTCCACTTAGCGTTCACAACGATGAAAATGCTCCTTTAGCCGTTCCATATAACGACTGACGAAAAGGTGTGTCGTAGTGATCATTGAGAAAATTATCGGGATTTTCAAAAGTGAAAGCATTAAAGATGGCGACCTTGACGTACGTTATTTCATGCGGAAAGAGATATTTTAGTAGAAGTTAATGTTAAATACATTTTAATTACATTTGAACATAAATTAATTAAATACATAATTAATAATAATTGTAAAAAAGTAAATTATATTTTTTTTCAATATAAATCGAGTTAAACAATAATTATTCAAGTTTATTTTCAAGGCTTATAGATTATAACCTAAGCTCTTAAATCTTTTGCTTTCATTTACTCACTCGCTGTTTTTATTATTTACCTCCACGCTGAAAACGCTCTATAATCCATTACACTTGAATTTACGACAGTAACGCTCACAAGCAAGTGGAACGGGAAAAACTGCGGTCCTGAGCGTGATCGTTGTGAACGCTAAGCGGAACGCACCCGAAACGTCAACTTGCGATCGCAGTGCAATCCACACATCTGTCAAAATTTAGTAGAATACCAATTAGCATTATATACCAAGAGCCAGCGAGAGCCAGATGTTTGTTATCTTATAAAAGCTGAAAATTTCTCAGAGCATGTCCCCAACACAGGTAAGAACGATCAGCGATTATGGAGGGTGTATAAAATAGTACCTCAAATTCGTTAAAGCATAAAGCTTAAGTTTTATATATTTCCTTCGGAATAACATTAGAAATCACGTCATCCATTGCCGGACACTTAGTACGGTTTCAACCCCCTGCCAGACAGACCCCTAAACTTCAATAAATTATGATCATACTTTCGTCATAGTATCAAAAGCTGGGTATTACATATGTTACGTGAGTACCTATAAAAACATGTTACCTCAATAGCCGGACAGTTTAAATGGTTTTTACATCTTACCAGACACATTGAAAGTCTGCTGTAGGTGCGAACGCGTGGCGACAACAGTTCAGGAAATGCAATCAAAAATAGTTGTATTACGTTCATAGCTATCTAATATATAGTACAAAATGTTATTTTATTATTATAAACCACAAAAAACTATTATAACATCCATGAAAAAAAAAATGCTCGTCGACTTCAAATGTTCATCGACTCTTATAGAGTCTATGATGTAAATTAAGCTTTTGACCGGAAGAAGTTGCGGAATTTTGACTCTAGCAATCGGTGTTGGCAATTGTCAAAATAAATTACAGCACACCCCTCGTCCCCCAGTATTAATTAATTATTCGTACTTAATTGTATGAATTAAGTATTTTTTACTGAAACTGATGTAGAAGGTGATGTTGACGACGATCAAGCCACGGACCGGAGTAGTAGTGAAAATATTGACGAAAAAGATGAAAATCATAGAAATTAATAAATATTTTTTTACATGTAATAATAGTTTTTT
Source organism: Notodonta dromedarius (assembly GCA_905147325.1). NCBI lineage: Eukaryota > Metazoa > Arthropoda > Insecta > Lepidoptera > Notodontidae > Notodonta > Notodonta dromedarius. Next base: position 9,661,538 of record LR990159.1, on the reverse strand, counting down.
AGTGGTTTATAATAATAAAATAACATTTTGTACTTTATATTAGATAGCTATGAACGTAAAACAACTATATTTTATTGCATTTCCTGAACAGTTGTCGCCACGCGCTCGCACCTACAGCAGACTTTCAATGTGTCTGGTAAGATGTAAAACCATTTAAACTGTCCGGCTATTATATATTGAGGTAACATTTTTTTTATAGATCCCCACGTAACATATGTAAAACCCCGCTTTTATACTATGACGAAAGTATGATCATAATTTATTGAAGTTAATTAGGGGTCTGTCTGGCAGGGGGTTGAAACCGTACTAAGTGTCCAGCAATGGATGACGTGACTTCTAATGTTATTCCGAAGGAAATATATAAAACTTAAGCTTTATGCTTTAACGTATTTGAGGTACTATTTTTTACACCTCTGCTACTTGTTAACTGCCCAAGTAACCACAATCCTAACTCCATACTCGCTGATCGTTTTTACCTGTGTTGGGATATGCTCTTATACATTTTCAGTTTTTATAAAATAACGAACGTCTGGCTATCGCTGGCTCTTGCTCTATTACGTTCTTATGCGATCGAAATAGCGGAATACGATTTTTGACACATTCGATTGCTCGTTACTCGCAGCTAAACTTTGACCGCAATTGCATCGCAGCTGCACCGTTGTTGATTAGTAGAATACGAAAATTGACAAAAGCTGTGATGCAGTTGCGATGCAATTGCAATAAGTCATATTAAAATTAGTGGAATTGGCCCCCAGGTCGAGGCAAGGAAAGACGTTCAAGGTGTAGCTTATACAGTAGAAATATTTAAACTAGTGTCAGCCCGCGACTTCGTCCGCGTAGACTTAAGTAAAGTATTCTATGTGTTAATCCAGGTTATAAACTATCTGTTTCCAAATTTCATCCAAATCCGTTCAGTAGTTTTTGCGTGAAAGAGTAACAAACATACATCTACACTCACAAACTTTTGCATTTATAATATTAGTAGGATGCTCTAAGCCCGCTATATTGACCTCACACTTAGAATACATCAGTATTATACCCATATGACTTATACTGTCAAGTCTCTACCGAAACTTTTATTTATTTTAATTTTAAGTACAATAAAATAGTAATAACTTAAGAGAAATATATACTAGATCAACTAAATAACTATTTAAAATTAAATAACATCCTTTTAAAGTACAATAAATTTAAAAATAAACACCTGCCAATTGCTGAAAGCGTACAGTCAAATGTTTGAGTGGTGTGTTATATGATGCAAAAGTGTAAATAAATAACGTGTAAAATAATAAAGAACAATGCCAAATGTATGTAAGTAAACCCTGATTTTTATTTCCACCCAAGAAACTTGTAACAACACTGGAGTTTGCACGTGGTGTTTTTTTAACTCAAACTCAAACTCAAAATTGTTTTTATTCATTTAAGCCAACAAAGCATTTTTGAATAGTCAGAATCAACCACCGGTTTGGAATGCTACTTCCACTGAGAAGATCCGGCAAGAAACTCAATGGTTACTCGTTTCAATGAATAAAAGATGGCGTAAATACATCAGGAACAGGAACAGCAACAGAATATGAGCAGGCAACACCATTGTCACTAAATGAGTAATAGTAAATAATAATCAAATCTGACTCAGTTTTAGTTTATTCAGATATTTATTGTTATTGGATTATCTACTATATAAAAATAAATCGGGTTTTCCTTCCTGACGCTATAACTCCAGAACGCACGAACCGATTTCCACGGTTTTGCATTCGTTGGAAAGGTCTCGGGCTCCGTGAGGTTTATAGCAAAGAAAATTCAGGAAAAATCTCAACAGAACGCGGACGGAGTCGCGGGGCACAGCTAGTAGGATATATATATTATTTGCGTAATAGGTTAAAACCTAATAAATCTAAAAGGAGTATATATACCAATTATGTGTTCGTGCCGTTTGCCGTGGAGACGCTTGGCCCATGGAGTCATAGTGCAAAAGTGCTATTTAACAAAATCACCCCCAGACTGGTTACCGCCACACACCTGTCACCACAAGAGGGCTGGCTCTTTCCTTGCTCAAAAAATTAGCTTGTCAATACAGCGAGGAAATACAGACAGTATTCTTGCCACCATCCCACGCGGACGGGATTTGTTTGATTAGGGGTATATATTTTATTTTATTTTATCTTAATTTTAATTTTATGAAATATAATTTGTACATTCAATATTAAAGAACGAAAGATAAGACTAGTAAAAAAGGAGTATTTCTAATATTACAGTTAAATTCGTAAATTTTCAAAATAAATAAATAAAACTGCCTGAAAAATCATTCCTCTCTGTGTCCAGCGAGGTACCTCGGCTGGTTTTTTAATGATCATTTCCATAAACTTAAATTGCTGGCTGCAATTAAAACGTAATATTAAAGCCTATATCATCAGGTATTGATTGCGGATTTTGAATAAATTTAAAACATAATTATAATTACAGTTTTTTTTTACGATAAAAACTTAATTACCCTCCGTAATCATAATTAGATAATCTACTATATAAAAATAAGTCGGGTTTTCCTTCCTGACGCTATAACTCCAGAACGCACGAACCGATTTCCACGGTTTTGCATTCGTTGGTAAGGTCTCGGGCTCCGTGAGGTTTATAGCAAAGAAAATTCAGGAAAAATTTCAACAGAACGCGGACGGAGTCGCGGGGCACAGCTAGTTGTATATAAAATGTAGGTATACGTGCCCGACTACAGTTCAGGTCACAATCTGTTTATACTTATCAGCTTGTCATGGCGACGGGAGAGGTGGATGTTATATCAATGCCTGTTACAATTATTAACGATTATCGTATTGTTTTTAGTGTTTCATCCATAAATCGTATCATTGTACCTATTCCTTCAATTTCACAAGCTACTGTAATTAAATAAATGTATTTTTGTCAAAAAATGTGTTCCTTTTTAATTCATCTTATTTCTGTTTTATTAAATATTTGCTGATAAGATATCATGGAGTTATCAAGGAAAAAGTTCAATTTTTTCATTCATCGCTCCTGCATTTCCATTCTTCCCATCAAATTTTTATCGAGAAGGCAATGAACTGTTTTGAAAATTATTTTTTATTTGATTAAGAAAGTTAGATCGTATTGATTCCTTAAGGAAATCGTAATAAATAAAGAAAAAATAATTAAAATGCATTATTAATATTCCATGAGATTAATATTCAAGGGTGGACTAAATATGTGGACAAAGTCTTTAGTTGATATTTTATTGAATTTGTTTTTATTTTTATCAGTATTCAAATGGCCAAAAGACGTAACATTTTCTTAACAAAAGAAGAAACATTGGTAAAAGATTGGCTACGTAAACGAGAAAAATAAGGTCATATAAAAATATTCCGGATTATATTAGGCTTTACAAAACAATGAATAAAGAAAAATATACTTAGCGGGATACGAGAAGGTGTGTAGAAATAAAGAAATTATGCCTAGGGCACGGTGAGAACGAAGAAGGCGTTGGCAAAAGAACTCTTAAACTAGTTAAAGGAAGGGAGACCAAAAAATAGAGAATATATTGATGGAAACCTCACCTACCAATAGTGAAAAACCTGTTAATCCAAAGCGTCCTAAACCAGATCCCCTTATGCTTGCTTAAACAGGTCCAGGTCCAAGCAATCAAAATGTGTTTGTTTACGATTACCTAAGTCCAATTAAATAAAAATGAAAAAGTTAGTGAAGTATTGACAGGTATACTACGACCAGAAAAGAAAGGAAGAAGTAAAAAATCTGCTGCTTTTTAGCGAAACCGTTTCGTTATGGGACTAGTCCCACCACACACTCCCGCCACTGTTACTCCTGTAAGCCAGGATCGAGAATGGTGTCAAATGACGTCGAGGTTTGACCTTCGACGACTCCCGGGGGAAAAATAACATGGTCTTAGAACCCACACGAGTTTTATCTTAAGGAAAATAGGAGGAAGAAAATATAAATTTCCCTCTGTTGCAAAGGGAAAGACAGAAATAACTATGTATAGGCTGATTGCCACAGAATCGACTCTATTACAGCTGATTGACGACCGGTTGTAAGGCACCACGGATCGTAATTAGATTACTTAATTGAACCTGAGCTGATTATAATTGATCCAATAATAGGTAGAGCTAAAGCGCTTGAATGCACGAAAATTGTGTTCACGAAACTTGTACCTGGTTTACACAACGTCTGTCTAATAAACTGTTCCAACTCTTAGATAAATTATTTCACGTAACCAGCAAGCTAACTACTTATAAAAAATTGACAAAAAGGTGGAGCTTTGTAGATAGGGAATTAGGCTCACGTATGCCCTATTTGAAATATGGCACCTTGCCTTCAACAGTTCATTTTCATAGCCTTATAATAAAGTATTTTTTCCTAAATCCGCCTTCCAGCAACTATCGGAATAAGAATCTGATAAATAAATAAAAACATAATGATTAATTATAATTCCTACCTATTTCATAACTTGTTTGCTGTATTAATCCCGCCCTAAATCATTACAATACCTTACACTTTTCATTACCATCCACGCGTTAAATTTCAAGTGTAAATTTCTCAGTAATTTAATAATATATATAAGTGCCTCCCAGTTTTTATAAATCAGGTGACAATCTTAATTCGATTATGTGCAAAAAACCATATAATTCTATATTGTTTTTTTTTCGCGGAGCGTTCGAATTTGCGCGAAACGGCGGAATGACCCTAGTACGGCGTGTGGTGAAATTGTAAAACATGGAGTATCTTAAAAACTTATAGCAGCGTTACTTTGGGAGACGCCACAAATACATCACGGAGCCATTCCAGCCAGGTAATTTTAATCTGAAGTGAGCCGTGACCAAGGAATTTATAAGTATAAGTTTATGGACGTGACTGACCCAAGAGATGTGTACTCTAAATAAATTTACTGCAACTAATAAACAAATGAGTTTTAAGTTGTTGTTGTTTTGTTACATTGATAGTTAATTTGCTAATATAATGACTGTCGTTAGTTTTGGCGATAAGCATTGTACTTTGAAATATGATACCGACTAGGACAAAATTAAACCGTTATCCTTAATTAGTAGAATCGCTTAATGTTTATGTAAATGATGTAGAACGATTAGAAATATAATAAAAGGATAGGATTCACAAGCATAAGCGCATTCGTTTGGAATTAACGTCTTGGCTAGTAGCCAATAATACTTGGCCGCGAATTTTTTTCTTGGTGACGAATAGACAAAAGTGGAGATTTAAATTATTAATCATTGATTAGTGTTCATTAATCAAAATGGGTAGGTAAAAATACTTCACGTATCTGTATATGTTCATTTTGAGCAGGATACGTATAGACCTATCATAGACCCTTATTTAAAATTGATTATCGCCGTTACTAATAAATCTATACCTTGAACTTCAAACGACTTATCGTTTGTTTACGCAGATATCATCGATGTAACTCAGCGGGGAGTGCTGGCGGTGCAAGGAATCGATTTCTGCATCGATACAAATGGCGAGAACCATCACACGAGCAAATTCAACTTGATGTCGAGGGACGTCGACAGGTGCTTGGTGGTGCGCCGAGGCCAGTCCTTCAAACTCGACATATTGCTAAACAGGCCGTATGACGCTAACGATGACGCCGTCTCGTTTATTTTCTACGAGTCCGGTAAGAACTAGTTCACTCTAAAATATATATTTAATTTAAAGAAGGTTGCCTGCCCTCAAATGCAGGACTTGTGTTGTTAAGTTTTTTGTCGACTAAGATAACTAAGGCCGGTATAAGGTATTAATACATCGATTTTAAGTATGAGAGTGATCTTAAGTACGGTTTTGACTTGTCATTTTGTACTGGAATGTTATATCAAGATAACCATTAGACTTGAGATCGATTTATTGATACGGGCCTAAAACATGGCATTATTAAGTCATACGATGGTTTAACATGCAAAAAAATAACAAGCATATAATTCACATATAACTTATAATAAGTATTCATACTCAACCTAAAAATTATTTACGTGGTACCTATTTCATTACAATAAGTAATATAATACAGAGTTGGTGGGTAATATTCACTATTTTGTATTCAATTTCTTTTTAAATCGTAGTCTAAACTCAGGTCACGAACATTCGGTTTATTCTTGCCCACTACTAATTTCGCTACCACTGGTGGTCAAGGGGAACCGAAGGGGAAAAAATCCCAAACATTTTATATCCACTCTATATTTTGGTAAAGTAAACACATCCCTTAATATGGTTATCAAAACAATCCTGCAACAAATTCATATACAGCGTCATCTTTAACCCAGAAAAAAACAAGACGGAAATTTTATTAAAGCAGACATTTTTCGCACAGACGTTGAAAAAAGTGGTCCATCAGATGAGACATCAGCAGCTGTGCCGTTAGTGGAGAAAGGATCTGAAACCTTCGGGGCGTGGAGTGCGGTGTACGAGAGCCAGGTGGACTCGCACCTCATGGTGGCAGTGACGCCCGCAGCCGACTGCATCGTGGCCGCATGGAGGCTGGACGTCGACACCAAGCTGGGCGACGGCTCGCTTAGCTACACGCATCCTTTGCCGATCTACGTGCTATTCAACCCTTGGTGCTTGACTGATACTGTTTACATGCCAGGTAATGAGATGATGATAACAACGACACTTCTAGACGTTTCTTTTTTCTATCTGTAGATGTTCTAAAATATCATTTTTGCAGTAACAATAGTAAATTGTTACCCTAGAGGTGAATTTAGTCCCGAGGGACAAAATAAGTCATTCAGCCGAGGTAAACACTGTGCTTTTCATTACGAATACAAGGAAAGTAAAAATTAAAACAGGAATTGGCTAAAGAAATAATACAAGGAAGTATGAACAATACTCTACAACTCGAAAAAAATAAATAAAGATCGGATTGCCGACTATTTTGTTTTTTTTTCGTTGGCCGGCCAACTTCATTATTTAACCATTATTTTTCACTTGTCTTGTCACTTTCACCACTCGTGTAACAATGTACTATTACATTGTTTCGTTCGATATTGTCGTATGTCATTTGAAGTGTCGATTTCAGGTGAAAGCCACCGAGATGAATATGTGTTAGAGGACGGAGGATTATTGTACAGAGGTGTGTACAATGTCATCAAACCGTCCCCGTGGAACTACGCACAGTACGAGAAGGATATATTGGACTGCGCGCTTTATCTAGTCAGAGAAGTTGGAAAGGTATGTCAACAATGTATGACACCACGATTTCAAATGCCTTTAAAATTATTTCTATCTTACCAACTGTAAGTACACAGAGTTTAAAGAGGAGGTGGTTTCACCTTTTTGCCATTACTTCAGTCATTGTAGTTCGGTAAGTTCACAATTCCCAATGAGTAAATGGTACAAATAGACTGGAATAAAAATCGGGAGAAAGCTGGGAGAAGAGGCGAGATATTATTAAAACCAATAATAGGTGTTGTAAATAAATGGTTCAAATCTATATCAAATCTCCACGTCTTTTGCATCCTGTATATAAAGGTGAAAGGTGCTGCTCGGGGTGATGCGATCCGCACGGCGCGTGCGCTGGCAGCCGCCGTGAACATGGAGGACGACGACGGCGTGTTGTTCGGCCATTGGGCGTCCGACCCGAGCGAGTACAGTGGCGGTACGAGCCCGCTCAAGTGGCTCGGTTCCATGAGAATCTTGCAGCGGTATTACAAGAAGAAGAAGCCCGTCAAATACGCACAGTGCTGGGTCTTCGCTGGCGTTCTTACTACCGGTGAGTTGAAATTTAGATGTCTGTCAAGGACAAACTGAAATGTCATCTACTTCAGGTTTCATTGGCTATACGAGTATCAGCTGGTTGGCATACCTTGCATAAAAAGTGTCTATTAGCAATTGTGACGCAATTCTCGAACTAAATGATTCGCTATGTCAGGCACGCCCGCCTTATGATATCAATTATGATTGCTGAAGAATACCGACTAAAATTAATTAATGGCATTCGTTGGGGGCCGCGTAACTACGAGTCTGAGTCACGGACGATGCACAATACCTATGTATTAATGTTAAAGAAAAACTTTCAAACACTTAATACGAAAATTGCGCGGACGGACGAGTATGAAATTTGGCACACTTATAGTTTATATAGAGAAGGAGTGCAGAATGCTAATATTTTTATATTATAAAACTTAGAAATAAATTACAATCAATAAATAAAACATTAATCACACTATCATGAATTGACACACACACATTTATAACCTCCACACCGACTGACTGTCTGACTGACAAACGGTGACAGTTTTTGGAGGACGGGACTTCCGTAATGCATTCTGCGTGCCAGTATCAAATAGTCTCTGAGTGACGTTTATAAAATTAAAATTTTAATCAATTGTAGTCGAATTTCGACCATTGCAACGGGAATAGTTCCGATAGTCATGCTAACATTAGGATATAATTATTTCTAAAATTTCCTTGATAACATTATTGATGAGAGTTTAATACGACTATAGTGAAACATGCAGTAAATCTGTCCGTGTATTAGAATTTGATGCGATCCAGATGGTCGCATTCCCAAGATTTGAGCAATAAGGAATCAATTTGCGAACATTTGGATCTTTTCGGATTTTAGCTAGTAACCTGCAAGTTAGCGAGAACTATCCTGGACAATGGCCTAAATCCCTATAGCAATGAGACGTAAGTCATACTTGGATGGCAGTTGGTCAAAGTTGAGCAAAGGTATTGTGAATGACGAATGTGCAACATTGGGTACCAAATGATGATTGCTTACCTAAGGGTATAAAAGTGCGTATCCCCCAGGGGTATCAAATATGGGTTCAATTGGAAGAACAAAATGGCTCGGCCAATAAAAGCACTAGATAATGGTTATAATAATTTTATTTACTTACAGTATGTCGTGCGCTGGGTATTCCATGTCGGCCGGTGACGGGCTTCAACGTGGCGCATGACAGCGAGAGCAGCCTCACCATCGACATCATCATGGACGAGGACGGAACCACCAACGATGAGTTGAGCGAAACAGTTTGGAACTTTCATGTTTGGAATGAGGTAAGTTTCAAGTTTACGTGGATATTTATACTTTAGAAGTTACTACTAGAGCTACCTACTACCTATAAAGTGACTGTTTTAAACTATTGTAAAGATAATATGCTCAGTTAATATAATGTCTATAATCTGAGTAGATTAACATTTGTCAGTGTTATTTGTTACGCACTTCGGATGGCAAAAAATACATGACTCATAACAGAAGAATGAGCAATTACGCATTTACATCTTATATATGTATGTGAAAGAAAAATGCATGACATCTTAATTTCTGGACTGAGAACCTATCACTGGGTTTTTACAATGAATACTCTCGGATATTTAGTTTATTGTTCTATAAATACCTCTATCAAAAGTTTGTGTATACGTCACTCCTACGCAAGTTTGACCGATAGTTGTCTCATTTGAAGTGCCTATAAATAAGTGAGCCCAGATTCGCTTACCTATGACCTTGGAATGGATCAGGCGGAAAATTATGTTTTCAACCTTCGGTTGCCTGTAAATAATGCACATGTGACAGTAAATTATTAAGTGCTGACGAACCTGCCAGAGGCAGCACAGCGGTTCGTCCTAACCGTCCTGAGTTACTTGTTTTTATTGATGTTGTATTGGATGTCTTAGCGATTACTTAATTGTCTTTGACATTCAAATCTTCTATTTTATCTAAAACAAATAAAAACTTATTGGGCTAGAACTTATCAATAGCAAATCATCCCCATAGATTTTAGCATAGGAGATACATTTGAATTTGTAAAACTTAACGTTTGTAAGTCATCTTGTCTGGCTGTCATACAAATGTGATAGGGGCATAGGTAGGGGGTAATAATGGCTGGAGGTTAGGTGATGAGTAATAACATGGTAATTACATATCATATTCTTATTGTTATTGACGTTCGTTTCGGGCTTAAGGTGTGGATGGAGCGGCCAGACCTCGGCGCGGAGTACGGCGGCTGGCAGGCGCTGGACGCGACGCCGCAAGAGACCTCGGAAGACATGTACCGCTGCGGACCCGCCTCCATCCGCGCCGTCAGAGACGGGGAGGTGCAGAAACCTTACGACACCCCTTATGTCTTCGCAGAAGTTAACGCTGATAAGGTTAGTAGCAGTAACAGCGTGTATGTATATTCACTGGTGAAGTAAAATACCTACAAAATAAAAAGTGCCCGTAATGTTTCAGTAATTTGAGGAAACTAGGCTTAATAATAGCAAGGACAAGTGGAGACCTGGATATGTTAATGATTCATGGCAATTTTGTTTTAGGTGGTATGGAAATATTATGGTGAGATCCAACCAATGAAGTTGATTAAACGCGACACAGTATCAATTGGACGGAAAATTTCGACAAAAGCAATCGGAAAGATGGAGAGAGAGGTAAGTCGGGATAGTTACAGTTAATAAAATTAATTAAATTAAAATTTCACATAAACTGCCGTACAATTGTAACTAGAATAGAATAGAATCATTTATTTGTGTGAATATTGTACAAAGATGTCTTGTGAAATATATATTACGATCATAATATTCTGCCGTTTCCGGCGTACAAATATGGTTATTAAAATTATGGGTCATTATTACATAAAAAATAAGTTATTTATCATTATAATTACAATTACAAGTAATCTCAATAAATTGAACATTATATTCTTATAGTCAACGTGATTAATTATATAAGTCAAAATTCAGTTATGACAAGGAGATAAATTATGATAATAGGCAATAATGTCAAATATTCAGGTAAATTTTTCAGTCATAAAATCTTCAATGGTGAAATAACATTTGTTTAGGAGAAAGTTAAATAATTTACATTTAAAAGTTCTGAGGCAGAGGGTTTTGTAGCCATCAGGTAATTTGTTATAAACAGTAATGGACATGCAGTATACATTATTAGAGAACAATTTAATTCTACGTCTAGGAACATTAAGCATATGCACTTTGCGGCTGTGTCTGGAAGCAACATCATTAAATAAGTCAAATTCATGTCTGTTTTGGTGTACAAAGATACAAATTTCAAAAATGTATAGTGCTGGAAGTGGCAGTATTTTAAGTTTTTTGAATAGTGGAACACAACTATCCAGTGGGTGCGCTCCACAAATTGAGCGTACGCATTTTTTATGAGCTCGAAACACTCTTTCAAATTCAACCGAATTACCCCATATTATTATTCCATAGCGCAAAATCGATGACACATAGCCATGATATGCACATAGTGCCGCATTAACACTAGCCACACATGTTAGTCTATATAAAGCAAATACAAATCTATCTATCTTCTTACATAGATCATCAATATGAGCTTTCCAGTTACAGTTTTTGTCAATTATTACCCCCAAGAATTTTGCATAATCGACCTCTTCTATTGTCTCATTTCCATATTGTATTTTAAGCCGCGGACGAGTACTGTTATAAGTCTGGAACTGTATCATTTTTGATTTGCTAATATTAACATGAAGATTATTGTGTTCGAGCCATGTAATAATTTTATTTAATGTCATGGTTATTTCATTTTGGTACTCAATAATGTCGTCATTTTCGTTTATAATACTGAGGGTCGTATCGTCAGCGTATAGTATGCAATTGTGGGAAGTTACACTAGGCAAGTCGTTAACATATAGCAAGAATAAGGGTGGACCTAGTATGGTCCCTTGGGGAACACCACAGTTATTTTCACGATACAGGGACCTATATGCGAGCTTTAGATTTCCTGTTAGTCCCGAAATCTCAACACATTGCTGTCGATGTGTAAGGTAGGTTTCGAACCATTTCAACGCGATTCCCCTTATGCCATATCGGCTTAATTTATAAATTAACAGGTTATGGTTCACGAAATACTTGCTAAGTTCGGTTCAGCTATGAAAATAATCTGGTTACTTTTTATTCTCCTAATACAAGATGTGGTGTGCGCGAATGTAGAATACTTCCTGAAATTCGTTATAATATCCTAGGATATAACGGACACGTACAAGTACCCTGAACGCACGCTGAAGGAGCGAGCCACAATGGAGAAGGCCCTGCGCAAGTCGGAGAGCGGCGTCGCACGCGACTACCTCAACGACGCGTTCAACGACGTCACCTTCGACTTCGAGCTCAGAGACGATATCAAGATCGGAGAGGACTTCAATGTGGTATGATTACTTTGCTCATAATCTAGAAATAATCCTTAAAGGCCCCACCTAGTTCAAGAGTTATTTCCCCAGTGTCAAGTAACGAATAGCAATACAATCACATTTAATAACAAAACAATACAAAAATGTGACCGTCCACTTTGGAAAACCAAAACGGAGGCCCCAGAATTATTTGCCACCAAGATTTTGGCGCCAAGTTTGAGACGCCAAGACTGACATTGATATTTGACAGTTTCGAATGACTCTCTCTATCACCGCCATAAGTTAATAGGTACCCGTGTTTAAACGAAATCGCAACTTAATGATGGCGCCCCGGTCCTTTGACCCTGACCTAATACCTTGAATCCTTTCAGTTTGATGGGCAGGATTGGGTCCAGCAGTGGAAATAGGGGTACCTAATGTAAAATACCATGTCCTGCAGGTCATCCACATCAGGAACCGGTCCTTGAGCGAGTCGCACCAGGTGCAGGGCGTTCTGCGCGTGGACACGGTGACGTACACCGGCGTCAGCGGTGAAAGCGTCAAGTGTCACGAATTCGACCTGACGCTGCCGCCTAAGGGCAAGGAGCACGTGCAGATGCTCGTCACCTTCGACGATTACTTCAAGAAGCTCGTTGATCAGGTGAGAATAATTATAAGCAACTGTCGATTAAAAAATAATTGTAAAAAGGGAAGCCTGCTGAGCTCATTCGAATCCAATTCTGATCCAGCTGTAATCTTAAAGAAAATATTTAAAAAAATAATTTGTGAGTAGGTCCCGTAGGCCTAAACAAAATCCACTATTTCGACTTTAATTTTGACTTGATTTAGAGCTAAATCCGTCAAGAAATTATTTTCAGACTTCATCAATTCTTTATTATTATGGATTACTGCAAAATTTCATCCTGAAATCACTGTCTGTCTAATGCACTATGGTTTATCACCAATGTAAAACTACAACAACAATTATACGTAGACACAGTAAAGGCACAATTAGGAATGTAGCAAATACCCACAAGTGGAGATTTGCAATTCTCACCCAAACCATAGCCGTGCAGCTGCTGCAAACAAACCAAAATGAGCCCCTCATGAGGTATAACATCCTAGATTGCAATCAAAAGTGCCTTATGTGGCAGGTTCCTGGAGCCATTTACACCATATTATATCAAACACAAAACATCTGTGTATGGTTGGTGGAATAATTAAAATAATATTAAATATCTTACTTAAATATTACCAGGCGTCCTTCAACATCTCCTGCCTGGCGACAATAGTGGACAGTGAGTTCGAATACTTCGCGGAAGACGACTTCAGGGTGCGGAACCCGGACATCAAGATCAGCATCGACGGGAAGCCGGTGTTGCGGCGCCAGCTCACCGTCACCGTGAGGGTGGAGAACCCACTGCCGATCCCGCTCACCAAATGCAAATTCTACATCCAGGGACCGGGGCTCGATGAACAACTCAAGATCGAACTTGACGAGGTCAGTATAGTCTCCGCTATTATTGTTATGCCAGTAAAGATGACTTTTGTAGCAAGCGTTTGATCCGCCTTATGTTGTAAGTAGATCAGGAATGACTAAAGACATAGACTAAAGGCGATATGGATATGGAAGCAATTTGTTTTAAACTGAATTGAACATAATATGGTGTAACTAGCGCCACCTACCCCATTACCGTTCAACTATAAAGTCCATTGGCATTAGGCGCATGGAAAGCAACGCGTGTACATTACATACCTACCGGTGTCGGTACCGCCATCTGTAGGTATCGCTTTGAATTAACAAGTCCCAGGATGAATTTATGGAAGGTCCGTGGAAGGCCAAATCCGAAACTATTGTGGACTAGCGACAAATGCTTAAGAGTCTCCGAGCCGATTGTGATGAAAAACAAAACTGCATCATTAGATTTGTGAAGAAGCGATTCCGTTGGTTTTAAAAATAAAAAAATATCTTTATTACTTATTGTATGTACCAGCCTTTAGCGACGCTTCTAAGGAGAATTCTGGGATTGAACAATTCACCCTGTACCTATGTATTCCTTGAAGAGGTAGTCAGAGCTGCTCTGCAGTGTACCCACAATTCACTAATGTTATAAGACCCAATATAATAGGGGATGAGCTTCTTGCCATTACTTAACCACGCACAAACTCCCACCACAAAATGAATATAATAAAACTAGCTGTTGACCGCAGCTCAGCCTGCGTGGTACCAACTTCGTTAAAATAAAAGTAGCCTTAGTTACTTCTTATAATGTCAGCTATCTGCCAGTGAAAGTCCCATCAAAATCGGTCCAGCCGTTTTGGAGATCACGATGTGTTTCTATTTGTCCAGAACGTAGCGCCGGGTGCGTTCGCTACAGCCAGCTACGAACTGACGCCGCCCCGGGCGGGCCGACACCAGATCACCGCCAAGTTCAAGTCTAACGAGATTCACGACGTGGACGGCTTCCTTACATTCGAGGTGGCGATGCCGTCGGAAACCAACGGCATACCTCGGGATAAGGCTGAGAGCAATGAAATCTAAACTATACTAAATACAAACTCGATACTGATTACTTGATAACAAACCGCTGTGTGGTAACCAACCAATGACATACAGATGTCGACAATTATGATAGCAATATTTTACTATTAATATAGATAAGTATTTACCAATCAAAAACAATAAAAAGCGACAATAGTTACTTATAAAATATCACAACTAAAAAAACTGAACGAAAAGGTAAGATACATTGTTGATAAGCATTGCATAGCTACGAGTTTGGCTTGAGTAGAGACACTAAGCACATGTGGACGCAAGAATAGAGGTTCAAGGTGTAGCTTATAAAGTAACAATATTTAAAATGCTCTAGGCCCACTATATCGACCTTACACTTGTAGTGATATTTTCATTGAATTGTACCTAATGGTAGGTACCCACCAGATAAGCATAGATGAAGAGATCAAATCGAGAACTGTCAAGTCTCTACCGAAATAGTTGTTTTCTTTCGAGATACTTATCACTTTATTTATTTTAATTTTAAGTACAATAAAATAGTAATAACTTAGGAGAAATTAATACTAGATCTAGATAACTATTTAAAATTAAATTAAATCCTTTTAAAGTACAATAAATTTAAAAATAACCACCTGACAATTCCTGAAAGCGTACAGTCAAATGTTTGAGTTGTGTGTTATATGGTGCTAAAGTGTAAATAAATAACATATACAAAAATAAATAACAATGCCAAATGTACGTTAGTGAAACCTGGCTATTTATTTCCACCTCTGACCCTTAGCTTTTGTTCGCTGTTCCAGTGCGATCCGTTTGAAGATCCTGTATATACTCAGATGTGCTCAAGGCGGTTTTAGTGAGTAAGAATCCCACATACCCCAAGAGCCTCCCACAGGGGTTTGGAGATCTTTCAAAAATTTCCTCACCATGAAAAAGGTATCGCTAACTAGGATAAGTAGAAACATTTAAATAAGATCAGGTACCTCCGGGTTGTCTACAAATCCCGGAGACAGTTCTTTTAAACCTGATTTAAATCGAGGATCTATGTAAGTTGGTTTTTTCTCAGCTCTAGTCATCTTAGTAAAATCTAGCACGTCATCAGCCGGTCCTATCTCTAAATACTCTCTTGTTGTTTGACCCGAGCGCTCACTACAATCTTTGATCCTATGTTCAGTATACAATTGGCATTTTGCAGACGCTTTAGTTTCATCATGTGTATTAGCTGACCTAATAACGGCGCTAGCTTTTGGCATAGTTACTACCAAATGGCCCGTGATTTGAGATCGTTTAGCAGTTGAGTTAGTGGTGTCGACCTCATCCGGTAGATGGAGCTGAAATATTTTACCTTTTATATTAACTCGCACGTAGTTGGGTTGAACATCTACATCCAAAAGACTAGTATCCATATACTTGTATACAGCCAAATCCAAAGTGTACGCTTCAGGATCATCAGAATTAAAGACAAAGTCAATTTTTGCTTGGTTTATGTTGAACGGCCGGCCGTCTGGTGCAAAAAATTTATACACCCGTTTTTCTTCTTTCTTTTCCACAGTTTCATAGCTTTTTAGTTTAAGCTGTCGCATCTTTTCTATTTCATAGCGAACCTCGGGAGCGTGTTCACATTTTTCAGCCCAAAACTTTTTATTCCTTTCCTCTGGATCCATGTCCTTGTATTCGTTATCCCACTTTTCTCGGATATCTCTTTCTAAACGTGATCTTTGTTTCTTTCTCTGATGCCTGTAGTTTTCTTGTTCAAATAATATATCAGATCTTATTACTGGGAGATTTTGTAAAGCTTTAATTCGATCAGAGCGTTCAATATCTCTTCCATCTAGATAATTAAGCTGGGGTAAAGTTCCAATTATAAAATCTCGGTAATTATCATAATCGGTACATGGGTTTCCAGTTAGGTATAAGTTTTGTAAATTATAATTATCGACCAGGCTCTCAACACTCACTATTTCACCGATGAAATTAAGAGTCAAGTCAAGTTTTTCTAGTGACTCACATTTATCTAAGTTTTCTATAACTTCTATATTATTTAGTGCCAAGTTGAGATAAACCAGATGCTTCAATTTGTGCAAATTCTCAATTTTGGCGATGAGGTTGCTCTGCATGAGGAGTATCTGGAGCTTCGGACACCAGTCTTGTATGTATTCTATTTTCTCGATGTTCTCTTGGTGTAATGCTATCTCCTCGAGAGGTGCCAACAAGCAGTCATGATGCTCAGCTTTTTTACGAACCATTTCCACAGTTATACGCACCATTATTTATTTTATTAAATTAATCAACCACTTCGTCGATAGACAAAATATTGACTGGTAAAAACAATGACAATGTCATAACAACCGTTGCCTAGTTACAAACATAATATGGAGTTTACGATGCCGAAAATACCGAAATGTATTTAATGAACACAAAACAGGTTACAATCTTGTTAGCATGAAGTAAATGTTAAATCAAATGTTGAAGTAAATACAAACAAAAAACTTTTATCCTACTTGCATGATTTTCATATGTTGTTTGATTTTTAAGGCTCAAAGTCACCCTATAGCTCCATACCATAAAGAGACTATTATAGAGTGCTACTTATTATACATGAAAAAATATAAATTTGCAACTTTATATGTTTTCATGTATGATTAGCCCAACGACAATGGTTAAATTATTAAGTCACTGGCAAGAACTATGCTAAAATTAAGCTATATGTTTATAGTAAAGAAAAAGAAAGCCAATGAGATGTGGCAATGATGGAATCTCCGAGATCACGAATGGTTAGTTATCTTTCAATCTCGGCAGTTGGTAATCCGTCATTTAACATTCCAGCGGTGGCACCGCGACCGCTCAACTCAAGCGTACTAAATTAATATCGCCGTGATGTAGAGGGTATTAAAATATTTTAAACGACGCCATTTATAACGTGACGTCCAGATATCAACTCGCGGGACCATAACATATATTATTCCACGAAACTGCCAAAAGACAATGAGGATGAAGGATTACTATCATCAGGGACTCTTTTTATTGTTAATATTTCGAGTGGGCACAGCGACCGAAAAAACGAAGATTTAGAAAAAAAACATGAGATGTTCGGACGAAATAAGGCATGGCAAAGGGAAAGATGGTGTTATTAGTGATGGCGCAGGGCGCGGCGCCCCGCGGTCTGTGTGTGCCCAGCCCGCGCGGCGGGGCGCCACCTCCGCCACACTTATTGAAAGCAGTCAATTTAACATTTTGTTGTTTAAACAAACACAGTGGTCTTGGTACCCTAGTCCATTTATTAATTAAAAAAAACTTACATTTATTAAAGTTTTTATCTTGAACATCGATCTAGAATGTTTGTTGGACACCGAGTGTTTGATAATTTCGATATACCTATGTTGCAGCGGAGATGATTTTAGTTTACTTTGTCATTGTGACACGATCGTGCTAAAATTAGCATACCCAATGTTTTTGTAAAATTAACTGATTGATTCATTTAAATATTTAATTCCAAAATCAAATATTGACGTGAAGGATAAAATTTTACATATTATTTGTTGTTGGCCATCAACACAGGTAGTCGTTATGCCAATTAATTTCGGCTGCACATTTTCCGGTTGACTGAGCCAATATCGGCGGATTTCGTGCGCTACACGGGACACGCCAAATGTCAGTCCAAGTCAAAACAGGCGTCGTCACTCCAACACCAGATTCTGTGAAACGTAAAACGATACTTTGCTCCGGGATCGCTGTTGGATTCCGCTTATATTGTTGTCTCGCGATAAATCGCCGCGCTAATAAGATGTGATTTATCAGTTTAAATAAATGAGACACGCGTGTCCTGATGCCTGTCAAAGCTCTTTTTATTCCTATTTTAAAGGATCACGAAACGGTGGTTGGGAATAATTCGGTATTTTGGCATCTTTAAATATACCTACCTTCATATTGGATTAGCAGTATTCAGCAATCTTCTATACAAATAAATAAAATTGGAGTGTCTGTTTGTAATATCAAAATAACACTTTTTCACTAAATACATATGCAAGTAGATACGACACCTATAACAAAAACGCGATTTAAAAAATGTTTGTCTGTCTGTCTGTCTGTCTGTCTGTGTGTTTGTTCCGGATAATCTCCGAAACACTGGCAGATAGCTGATGTAATAGGGAGTAACTTAGGCTACTTTAGTTTTTGAAAAACAATTAGGGTTCTGCGTAATAAAATAAAAACACATGAAATCAAAGAGTATTTCCGAAGCCGCTGGACCGATTTTGACGGGACTTTCACTGGTAGATAGCTGATGTTATAAGCATTAACTTAGGCTACTTTTATTTTAGAAAAAAAAAATAAAAAAATGGGTTCCGTCGCGCGGGCTTAGAACGCGGGAGCGGGCTTTTTTGTTAAATTAAATTCCACGCGGACGAAGTCGCGGGCTCAGCTAGTATATTATAATAATATATTGACGACCGCTTGGCGCAGTGGTTCGAGCGTAGGTCGCTCGGCTCACTGCACATGGTGGTCACGGGTTCGATTCCCGCCGGGGCAAATTTTAAAAATGGCCTTTTCGTAATTTTCCCTGGTCTGGGTGTCACTGGGATCGCCCCCAGTCTATTGTGCGGTGTCCAAAGTACAAGCGTTGCTTAGTTTGGGACCGTACAGTTGGTGTGTTAGTCTGGCGATATTTATTTATATGTTATTTAAGAATATACCTATGATAGGTACTTACTTAATGAAAATTTTAGTCGAAGAAGAAATTAAATTAAATGTGCGATGTTAGGAAGTGTAGAAGGAATGTTTAGTAGCTGACATGTAGCATTGCGATATAACAAGTGTCGGTGTGACCGGGCGGGCAGTCGGCGCGTCTGCAGCGCTGGGTACCGGAGCGTGAGCGGCAATCTCGTGGCGGCATCTCAACTCGCGCGCAATCAACGATTCGTTCCGGTGAGAGGGGCTGAGTGGGAGGAGGACACGGGAGGAGAGGGGGGAGGGGTAAGTCCGGGACCATTCTCACGTAAATAATTACCGGCGAGTCTCAAATTACAAGGCGCCGCTGCAGCCTGCCGATACATATTCATCACGTGTTCGCACCGCGCGTGACAGCTTCCTCAGGGCAGCGGCCGTAGTCCTGGATTCCACAGCCACTTTATTCCATGCACCTACTATGAGTAAAAAAATTCACCGCAATCAAATATTGGGTGTAATTTTTGTGCGATTTGTTGAGTATAAGTCTATTTTGAACACGATCAAAGATATGTAAGTCCGAGCACGATTGCTCTAGGTAGAGTTTTCGATTAATACGAGTTAAGTTAGGGTGCTGTCGATTTAGAAAATTTTGCGAATGTATGTGAGTTTAATTAATTATGGATTAGTGATTGGTGATTTGATTCATGATCATCTAAGGTACGTTAGGTTACGACTTTAGTCAGTTAATAATTAAAATAAAGGACAATATTTCTACCATAATTTTAGTTTATCCGAATCATCAACGTCCATGAATTTCTAATTAGAAATATCACAACTCGCGCGCCGGATGCGGCCTAAGCGATAAATTATGCACTCCGAGTGAAGTACTAATTTCGATGCCGACAAATTTTCCACAACCGCGAATTTAATGCGTTTCAAATAATGTCTGTAGACAACGTTAAATGATAAATCGTCAGAGAAACGCCCCCAACTCGAGTTTAGTATACTCGAACGAGCTAAGGTCCCGCTCCTTCGCGAGGGAAGGAACAAGACGGAGCCGTCTGCTAAAAAAGGAATGGGTTAGGTGAGAGCTCGACGGTGTTGAGATAATAACAGTGCACGGCGCCGCTCGCCTTTGAGTCGCCCGCTGCCGAAAATCACCATTAGCCGCAATTTGAATATTATCCGCCAGCGAAATAGTTTTCAATTTCACCGGCGACCGCCATCGGTGAGATGAAAGGGACGCGTATTGCAAACCTTGGTTGAAGCGTGGAATGCGGTCGGATGGTTGGGTCGCGACAGGGAGTGACGGGCAAGTAAAACAAACAAGTTAATTGTATTTATTCAAATGGCGGGGAGTGGGGCGCGGGCCGCGGCGCAGCCGGCGCTGCTCATGAATAGGCATGCGATGCGCCCCGGCCTTCCTCGCTATGTGCACCGTCATCACCCCCGACGCCCAAACTTGGCATCGGCTGCGATATATTATGCAAATGCTATACACATCTACCCTTTGTGGTGTGTAGTGTAATGGATTATCCTTTGGAATATTTATTGGAAGAAATGTTGCTTACCTACACGATTTAGAGTGTGGTTAGAATCGTAATGCTAAATTTTAATGTAACTTGGTCCCACTTGTTTTACAGTTGCCATTAGATATGTTATGAGAAAAACTGTGTTCTAATGCGACAGCACCTTGTATGTATGGTGAGTGACCGAAGATATTGACACTTAGATATTTACATATTGGCTTGTAGTGTGTTCCGCAGGGCGGGACCTGTCCTTCAAATCCCAGCTACAATGATAATGCTCTACCATTGTCTAGCGAGATGTGATGTGTTGGCCTACAACTGTTTGTTTACAGTAGTGGTTTCTATTAAACACGGCGACCGTTCCTTTTGTATTTGTTTAGTAGATAAATGCATCAAGTTCTTATAATATAATCAAATAAATTGTAATAATAAGAATATAATTCATATAGTGGTATAATCATACATAACGTACCTACCATCAGTTTTGATGGTATGTTATGTATGACTGTATATATTTTTTATTTTCGTGTATATTATACAGGATGGGTGGTTTGTTATGATATGGTAACTAATGGTGGTATACAAACGTCGTACCTTCCTAATAATAATATATACTGTTTCACCTACTTAGTAGCAAAACATCAACAGTTATTACTTTTACTTGTAATAAATATCGTTAATAACGATTAACTAAGTTTGTATAATCTACTATATAAAAATAAGTCGGGTTTTCCTTCCTGACGATATAACTCCAGAACGCACGAACCGATTTCCACGGTTTTGCATTCGTTGGAAAGGTCTCGGGCTCCGTGAGGTTTATAGCAAAGAAAATTCAGGAAAAATTTCAACAGAACGCGGACGGAGTCGCGGGGCACAGCTAGTTACTTATACAAACATACAATCAGTGCATAACAAGCACACGGGCACGGAATGCACTTGACATGACAACAACCAATAAATCCCACATCGGGTAGAGCTAATTACATCCAGATAGCGTCACCTTACGGCGCATAATCCGATTTGTTCCGGCCGCGGCTCATCCCCAGACAATGGCACAGGCGCAATGTTTATTTGCACAAGATATTTAGCCACTTCCCCGCCGGATTAGCGGACAAAGACGAGGGGAACAGATAGTGAAGCTAATAGGAGGGGCGGACAACGCCTCCCCAATACACAAGCGATCGCTGTGTAAGTGCCGAGATTACTGCTAATATTTCTCCGATGGATTACACGGGGTGGAGATGCGATGTTATTGGAACAAGGAAAATGTTTTTGATACCTATTCTGGAATAGTTTTGTTGCCTTTTGTAGAGCGAATAGCAACTGTATTGGGATAAATGCAAGTTAATATTTTACGGTTATGCTTATGTAAGAACACAGTTTAGGGAACAACAGTTACGGACTTCATTTAGTGTTTACAGCAATATTTACAATTTCATTAATGTAGAGTCATATTTCAACGTAGATATCAGTTCATAGCATTTTATGTGTAGTCTTTATAACTATGAAAAATCGCAAATTACAAATTAGGTATATCCAAAAACCATCATAAAGAACATCTAGCGCACATCAACTCGACGCCCTGTGTTGTTTTTGTGTCCGGAAATGAAACAGCTTAAAAAGAATTTAAGACGTTCGGTGCATTGTGGGCCCACAACACAGCCATAAATAACAGACTTGTTTGGCTATAGAATATTCCCTAAACAACATTAGAGGTGAATGGTTAAATTGTCAGTTTGTCACCGACTGGCGCGGCGGGGGACGGGGCTGGCGGGTGTGCGCTGCCCGC
Source organism: Notodonta dromedarius (assembly GCA_905147325.1). Lineage (NCBI taxonomy): Eukaryota > Metazoa > Arthropoda > Insecta > Lepidoptera > Notodontidae > Notodonta > Notodonta dromedarius. The sequence continues at coordinate 9,638,933 of LR990159.1, read as the reverse complement.
GGGGGGCGCGGCAGGACTCCACCACTCTTCGCTTGCTCACTACAAACTTGTGTTTTCTTTTAAATAATTTTTTTTCATTCTTAATTTTAAATATTATTTTATAATAATAATACCGAGTACTTGAAGTCTTCAAGTACATTTTTTTTCCTTTGCGGCAGTCATCCCGGCTATAAAGGCTACATCTTAGTTTGAAGAAATAATATGAATGTTGTTGGGCGTTAAATACTGCTCTTTTTCTCTCTCTAGCATTCCATTGTATATATATTATTACTTACTTGAAATATTTAGCGTGTTAAATAAGCGACATTACTTGTTGTGCCTTGAAGTATCTAAATATGGTAGAGCATATAGTATATTTTGGACCAGTATATTTTATTTGCTTCTTCAGTCTTATCTTGAATTTCGATTCTCTACCTAAAAGCGTATTATTATTCTTAACATGAAGTTGACTGACCGTTCTTACAAACCGCCGCCGTAGACGTCAATAATCATCAAAAACTGCGACAAACGGCAGCTGCGCAGTCCGCACAAAAAATCACATTATTCTATTATTTAATTTGTCGTTACATTGTATGTGTGCCGACGCCGCCGCGCGGATAATATTTCCGTATTTACCATTTACATGCGGAATCCGGACAGAAGTCAAGTTTGACAGTGTCAACATGTCAGCCCGACAATGGCCGTCACACGTCGCGCGCTGTCAATCGAGGCGCATGAGAAGCGGGCTACGGGCCCTCGGGAATGCCGCTCGTGGGACCAACGGTTACAAAAAGTCAAAGAATATTCATAAAGTAACAAATTCCTTTTCCTTGTTTAGCTCATGAACGATCGGTCCCTCGGCGCAATACTTTTGAAATTTAGTACTAGGTAATGTTGAGATGTTAAGTAATTGATTCTGTTCTTTGTAAACGCCGATAGTGGCCGTGACCGATAGATTTATATGTTTCAAACTGTATAAGGAATAGATAGGCGCTAATTTTTGGTTTTCAAAGGTGAAAATGTACTCCAACTCTAAACACACATTTGTCTCAAAACAGTGAATCATTTCATTTATAGGATAAACAAATGAATTTCTAATTTTTAATTTTCACTTATCACTGTAATGGCCAAACTGCCAGCTATACAATCATGTGTTTTTTTATGGAGTGAAAACCCTTTTGTGTTAAGGTGAAGGCGCCTGTCTAGCCCGCGAAATTCAAAATTTTTGAGTATTTTTATAGTTTATCCAAAATCTGAAAACATTTAAGACAACATTTTGTGATTTGCGAAAAACACAGTATGCAGTGCGTTTATTAATACATTTATTTTACTCTAAATATTATCACGGTGGATGTGATACTAGTAAATCACTAAATATACAAAAATTGCCAGATTATCTGGATAGCTGTCGTTCTTGAAATGTTTTAGAGTAAGTTGGATATATTAATAAATGCACTGCACACGGTCGTTTTCGCGAATTACAAAATTTGTCTTTTATTATTGTCAGATTTTGAAAAATTTCTAAGAGAACTCAAAAAATTTGAACTTCGCGGGCTAGACAGGCGCCTTCTTCTTAAATTAGGACAGAAACCCCAAAAAGGGAAGTGTTTCGATTTTTCTGATGAGAAGTGTATAAATTAGCAGATACGTCTTCCCGGGTAGATACGTTTAATTTATGTTTTGTGTACACAGTTATGATGTATAGACAGTTATTTTCGCCCCATTTGTAAAGTTCATTGTGCACGATCACACCCATTCGGGTTAAGGACAATGGCGAACTGTAAACGAGCGATGTTAGTTTAAATCGGGACGGTCCGCAAACAAAACGGGACGTTTCACCGACGTCACACAATGAGAGATTAATGGCTCTCTTTTTGTTATCGCTCGATGGTCTTTACGCGTTTTGTGGCCTCGTTTCACGGTTTATTTAGCTGTTTAAATACCAATGAGCGGTAAATTACGACGATATGCACACGAAAGTATAACAAAAACCGCATTTTGGTTGTTTATCGCTAAAATGTGTACTGTTGTTGTAATTCGTAATAACGGCACGACCGTCCACTTTGAAGGCATATCGTTACAAAACGAGCTATTAGAAATTATAGTTAAAAATATTAACGTCTCCTAACGTCAACTTCAGCTTTATAGGGACTCGTAAAAGTGAAGTGTGTCGGTGTGTAGGAATCCACATAAAAGCTTGGCTATGTTTGGTGCGCGTCGCGCCGCGGTAGAGTCGCCGGGCGCGGGCACCGTTGTGCACAAGACACAACGCGTTTTTGGCCATTAAATGTGCGTTTTTTGTGTGTCGCGTTAACTGTCGCCTTATCGTCGTGTCGAGTTGTCGACGCCTCCAGCCGGCCGCAATCAAAACACCATTCGAAGCGGTCATTAAAAATGATATAAAGTTTAATTTACAACTGGCGCGTCTCCGGATTAACGGTTATCGAAAAGGTAATGTCCACATCGGACCCAGTGTGAAAATTGTTTTCTTTGTCAAGATAAAATTAAGAATTTTATTGCTTAATGTTCTCGAAGCTACTATTTCTGTATACCTTCTTTTAAGTGTTAGCAGTATGTACCTACCTATACTTAATAAATATTTAGTCTCTCGTTATTTTTGATGCTTCTTGAGCTGATGTTAAGTATTACATCAATTTTGTTAAAAATCTATGAATAAGTATACATATTGTAGCAAGATGGCCTGAAATGGTGTAAGTATGTAGTGTACGGTGTATGGTGACAATTAAATAGGCCAGGCCATGGTTGTCGTCGCCTGCGGTGAAGTTGGTCGCGCCGCTCGCTCGCGACCCCGGCCGCCCCGCGGGTAGCGTTATTGTTTACGAGTGTACCACTTCTACTACAATGATTTACGAACCGCCTGCACCCATAAAAGCGGGGACACAACGCACTAAAAGATACAAAAGGTGCTAAAGAAAAAGTAATATATTTTAAGTTGGAGCGAACGGATATAAAAGTTTTGTGAAATATATCAGTTTTAGTGTTGAGCGCGAGTGTTTGTTTATTGGACCGATTACACACGCCTTTCCACGGGTTCTGCCACGATCAACGGCCAACATTCGTCACGACCTTTCTCACGTCTCCTTCAGGTTTTGGAAACTCATTGTTGTGTATGCGTACCCCTCACCATAAGTTATTTGTTAATATCAAAACAAATTTTATTATGCATTTTATTATTCCGAAATGTATATGTAGAGTTTTAAATGACTTTATCAATTGTAAATTGCTGCTATAGAAGTTGCGATGTCTGTGATAATCTCGAAAATATAAACATTAATTTATGTTTTATGATAATTGACGCCATCGTTAAATGTCTGTAGTCGCTTCACAGCGGCAGCGGTCGCGCGGTGTGGCGGGTTGGCCGAGGTTTGTTTTTTCAGGCTTTCACGGATCGCTGGAGCTCGGGTGTCGACGCACGACTACCGCCTTACACACAAAAAATCATCTAAACGCATTCGTACGCAATAATCTGCTGGGATTTATTCCGACCGCACCGGCCACCCACGTGGTGCCCGTAATTCTTCCTGAACGAGCTAACTTCATTATTGTGGTGTGAGATACAATAGTTAAGAACACGATTTATAAGTCCAACACGTTGACTTCTGTTTATAGCTAGCGGCGGGGCGCGGGCGCAGCGGGGGCGGGGATTACGTGCGTCTGCGCACCGATTTATGGCCGCACCTCGATAAAAGCTTAAATACTCACAAGTGAGAATTATTCAATAGACTAAGTCGCCAGTGAAGAGATGCCATTGTGGCAGTGGGCTCGCTCATTGTGGGCCTCGCAGGCGCTTCGTGTGGGACACGGGTCGCGGAGGCCATTACCGGATTTACGTCACAACATCCCGACTATCATTCATAATGAAAATTATCGTCGCTACATACCTAGTAACTGAATGAAGCGTGTTGTACCACGGTTATATTTCTTGCTAATTACAGCAATATTTATATACGACATCTAGGAGTGGCCCTATTGAATTCGAAACATATTTATGATGCCTTAGCAATTGGGTCGGTACCTTAGGTAGGTACTAATGAGATGCTCCTTAATAGCGTAGGCGCATGTATTTAAATCTTTTTTTGGAATTAATGAATGCAGGGGTTGTTGGTAGCGAGCAGTATGGATATCAGCGCGGCAGCCGTCGAGGGCAGAGGGCGAGCGCTATTTCTGTGCCGGGCAAGGCAGGGAGCGGAGCGGAAAGTAAGCTGAAACTAATCCGGCGCGCGGGTGGGCGCAACCCGACACCGCGCGCGCGCAGCTTACATTTGTCATTTATAATGCGCGCGATTTGTTGCTCCTCACCTTCACTTCACCCGCTACGGAGGCTTTTTATGTTCACTTATTCTTTATTCAAATATTCAAACCGTGCGATGTGCGCAATATTTTTCGTGACGTTTTATGGCATCAGTTTGTCGTTGGTACCTATGAAAGCACTTGTAGGTCTACTTTTTAAAGCGGTGTTATTTTAAGGAATGATATGAGGAACTGCATTATTAATACGCGCTTCAAGCAATGTATTCAACTACTTAGATAGGTATGTGGCTTTTAGGTAGGTACCTAATCCCTGGTTTTACGGTCCAATGCGCTATACTGTAGCGTTTAAAACTTTTGATAGCATATTTCCAGTTATGATAGAAATTCGGTATCAAGTCCATAGAGGTAAGTACATAAATAATGAATTTTGTTATGAAGGTACCTACATACCTAACTGCGTAGGGATACGGATGAAATAAACACAAAACTCTACCTAATCGAATCAAAGAACATTGTAAGCGTACAAAGCAATTTCCCAACGAGCGGCCGCCAGTTAAACACTTAATTTCACGGTTGACGTGTGACCGATATGTCGTTGATTTGATTGCGTTAACTTTTTTACGCGAAAACTAATAACTTAACCGTCGCTTTCTAATGTTGCAATACGTCGTCCTGTGTGGGCATCGCCATGTGTGTTCCACAACCACCCAACGCAAATATTTGCTTGCTTTCAAAAGCTCATTGACGTTTCGACGTTCGATTTTCAAACTGAAAAAAAAATTGGGCGCCGAGAGCGCGGTTAACATGGCAGTTTCTTTTTGCGCAACAATAGGGCCAGGCATTGTGCTTCGCGCCACAAGAGAGCTTATTTTAACACTATTTCCGAATTTTTTGTAACTTGTCAATAGTGTTGATTTCGAGCATGAAATATGAGTTCCGATACAGCGACACAATATAGTGTTGTGACTGGTTTTGTAGGATTAGTTCGTGTAGAGTTGAATGGTGCGTCGAATTATGGAGTATATTGTTGCATTCGGTACCACTTCTAACAGTTTTATGGTAGGTAACTACATACTGGCGAATAATAGAACGGGCAATAAGACCTTTTTAGGACTCTGGAACTCATAATATCACCATCTGGCGTACTAGCGTTTAGAAATCACTGGTTGCAGGTTTAATTACCGCCGGAACAAATTTAAATAATATTGCTACTCTGGTATGGACCATATAGGTAGATACAATTGGTGTGTTAGTCTGGGGATATTAATTTGTTTTTTTATTATGATTGGCATGAACATGAATGGAATTGCGTATTTTCGTACAAGCCCTGCTGAAGCATTCAACTTAGGCACACATCGCCATAAAGATGAGCACGACAGACGCTATTCCGTCAAATTGAAAAACATGCGAGTGCTCATAATGGTTCTTAATGCCTCACCTGGAGAGTTATTGCCGCTTAAGTACGTAGTATTTTTCATATTTTCACGAATAATGTGAGACATGGAGGGCGCAGGTACGTAGGTACGAAACAACGCAAGTTTTTATACGTGTGTCGATGTCTTTGACGCTGTTAAACTGTTAAAGAACAAATTTATTTTTGTAGTTTCTAGTTTTGTAGTTCCTAGTACCTCCTTTAGTGTTTGTTACTAAATGTTTTGTAAGAACGGCAAATAATTTGTCTATGAATAGAGACAAACAGGTTCATGTTAAGGCTAAAGCGCCCATCTAGCCCGCGAAGTTCAAATTTTTTGAGTTCTTTTAGAATTTTTTCAAAATCTGACAATAATAAAAGACAAATTTTGTAATTCGCGAAAAAGACCGTGTGCAGTGCATTTATTAATATATCCAACTTACTCTAAAACATTTCAAGAACGACAGCTATCCAGATAATCTGGCAATTTTTGTATATTTAGTGATTTACTAGTATCATATCCACCGTGATAATATTTAGAGTAAAATAAATGTATTAATAAACGCACTGCATACTGTGTTTTTCGCAAATCACAAAATGTTGTCTTAAATGTTTTCAGATTTTTGATAAACTATAAAAATACTCGAAAATTTTGAATTTCGCGGGCTAGACAGGCGCCTCCACCTTAAACCTTTGCTATAATTAGAAAACATTTAGTAATAAATACTGAAATAAAATCCTAGTCCCAAAATCACTTGACATATTTTATTTTCAAAGTACCTAATATTTTAAATTATTACTACTTAGAATAAAAACTGGAATTGTCAATAATAATTATACGGTATAGATGTTCTCTCTATTCGTTTGGTAGAAACACAAATATAAATTATTTTATTTACTGACGACAATTTGTCGTTGATTTACTAGTCACCTATGACCATAGTGTATTTTATATCTTCTTTTTCTTTCTTTAAAAATATGTCCCACCCAGTTTACCTAATAGGTATTTCGCCAGTGTCAAGTAGGTAAAAAATTGCAATAACAAACACATTTAATAACAATACAATACAAAAATGTGACCGTCCACTTTAGAAAACCACAATGGAGATACTTTATATCTATCTATATAGCAAAGCATATGTACCTACGCGCAAAAATGTCGGCTAGCGTGAATGGGAAAGATGACAAATTTTTCATTGACATTTGATATTTCACCCGTTGATTCACGCGTGTGATAGCTATGAGTTTGTAGTTACAGGATAGCACTGCAAGCCCTGTAGGCCCTTGACGAATAATGAAGAAACTGAAAAATGGATTGACTTTCCTAACTTTATTTTAAGTAATTATTGAGGTTGATAAGTAATTATAGTATGTAGAGCCAAAAGTGGCGGCATCAATCTACCTGTATTACTAACCTGCCTAAGTTGAAAAAAACTATAAATATATGGCATGTATAGGTAATATAAGTATATTATGGTATTGGTAAGAAAGGGTCTCAAACTCTGTAGAGTCGCTAAGAGAGGACGTAACGAATAGAATATTTTTATAACAACTACATTAAAAAATATTCTAATATGAGGCCGTGTCTTTATACAGATAAGTGATAAACGGGTAAGTCATGAAAATTATATTTACCTACATAAATAAGATATTTGAAACCAAGTAACCAATTTTAACGATTAAGTTAGAGCGGTTTTAAACTTTTAGGCGTCTGACTGAACATAAAAAGTTAATTCTTCATAAGTTCACTTACCTTAAAATATCTTTTGTACATTACTTGGCACGCAGTTTCATGTTAAATATTGATAAATTTAAGTCTGAACGTCGTTCGTGCATGTAAATCATTTCGGCTCATTCTAACGCATGCGGAGTTCGCTTATAGTCTAACGCTATCTCGCTCTAATCTACTGATCTGTTTTATGGGCGGCGCACTCGCGCTGTGTGCGCGCGCGTTTCCACTTGACACGATTTTCATGAAAAATCGTTGATTGAGCGTAAATTTTAACTTTTTTGTTTATCTCAAATTAGTGTTTACTTATTTAAGGGTAATAGACAATTGTTGAAGATGATCATACTTTGTACAAATATATGGATAGGTAGAATACACACCTATACAATTTATTTTAAAAATGTAACTACAATGATGACAAACTTACAATAGAAAATAAACGAATATTATTATTTTATTGTTATTGAAAAGCTTAGCATAGGGGTGGTAGAGCCACGGTGGGGGAGGGAGGGAGGTGCGGTGACAGCGGGTAGCGCGGCCAGTGGCTGCGCCCGGGGGCGGCGCCGCGCCCGCCCCGCCCCGCGCCCGCACCGCTCCCTCGCGCTCAGTCCGCGCTCAGCCGCCGTACCGCTTTCGTTCGTGTGCGCTAACGGACGATTTTTACTATAATTTAAACACGCGTTTAACGATCGTTCGATTAATTAATTGATTTATCATAGTGAATTAATTGTTTAAAGTCATGTGTGTTTCTAAATAATTTCAAAAAGTAACATTGAAAATGTCTAGAATTTTATAAATCCCGATTTTTCTGTGCAAAAAATGGTATTAAAAAAAAGAATAAATAAAAACAATGTCTAGGACGCTGTCGGTGAAATGTTTCGTGTAGAGCTGCCGTGTATAGGACTGAGGTACTGAGAGGTGTTTGATGGATGTGGAAAGCGTGGAGTGCTGGAGGCCGGGAGCCGAGAGGATGGTGGCCGAGGAGGGCAAGACGAGGGCGACGGACTTCTCAATCGCGGCGATTATGGCCCGCAACGCCGCCGACCGCAGCCCCGTCGCACGCTCTCCGCCTCATGCCGGTACATACATTAGGCCTAATGAATATTATATATAAAATACTCCTGCTAAAATACCTACTCCTTCCTACTAAAAAAGAAACGAATCAACTAAGCAAAAAAAAAAAACTTGTGAAAAAAAATCAGTTACAGCCCTATTCATAGGTAATGTAACCCTTAAACGCGTTATCGTACCGTTCTGCATTCGGCGTGATTTAATTTTTCTTTGTTTTATTAAAACTGCAAGTCCATCTATCTACCTTGTTTTTTTTGTTCATTTGAAATATGTAATAATATCTAATTATCTACTTTCCTTGTACTCTATTGCGGTTATAAATGATTATATCTAGCTATGTGGGTGGGTAGGTATATTGATGTGTTTTATTTTTATGTTCCATAGTAGCTAAACTTATTTCAATGAATTTGTTTTGCGCATTGTGTATGTAATAGCTACGAAAGGTACAACAATTGTTAGCCTAATTAATTAAATTCCTATTTCGCATGCCAAAATACGTTTCCGATAGAACATTAACCGAGCAAAATTTAAATCGGTAATGGCTAATATTTTGCTCAAACCGAAAGGTCCAGACGAAGTTAAAAAAGGGTTTAATGCTAATTGGTGTGGTCGATGCATGCGCAGGCGTCGTGTTACGGGTCAGTTCGTTATTTCAGATTAATTGTGTGGAACCGAACGCGCCCGACGCCGCGACCGCGGTGCGACACGCAACTTACCACTGCAAATATAACATTATTATTTTTATTTCTCCCGTAAACCAATAACACCCGGTTTCTGGAATAATCTAAATGCACAATACGTTCGACACACTGCGACCAGTCCAATGGGTATCTTGAATTTAATGTCGTAGCGAAATGACTAGTCGAAATTATTTGTAAAATATATTGGTAAAATTATGTTGACCTACCGAACGGGTCAATCTCAAATTACAATAGATTTTGATAATGTTTAAAATCGAATGAACTAGAAAAATACCCAAAATAGATAACTACATTTTGGATTGTGATTTTGCTATCATACTAATATCATAAAGAGGAAAACTTTGTTTGTTTGATTGTAATGAATAGGCTCCGAAACTACTGAACCGATTTGAAAAATTATTTCATTGTTGGGAAGCTACACTATCCCCGGGTGACATAGGCTATACCTATAATATTTTCAAAAAAATTAGGGATCCTTACTAAAACTCCAATAATGTAACCGTAATGTACCCGTGCGAAGCCGGGGCGGGCCGCTAGTGTTAAATAAAATGAACCTGGGTTAGATAATAAACTTAATTGCATCTGTTTTTCCAATGAACATTGACACACTGTTCATTCGCTTACCTAGCTGTTGTGTTCAGTATTAGACAGGAGTTTTACCTATGTTAACTCTTTGGAAGGATTAACCCTGAGTCGAACCTGGACCACGGTTTGATCTTACAGCAGCTCTATTTAACTTGACACACCTACATGTTCCTTACCAGAAGTATAGGTTTGAACAGCGTTCGAGAAACCGGGTGTACCTAAATGTGTACAAACAGCCTGTATTTGTCGTGACTATTAGTATATATATATATATATATATATAATATATATATGTCCGTCAGTCGCTTCTGTATTCTTGTCACTATTGTTGATAATTACATATAGGTAATGATAAATGATAAATAAATATCCCTAGTAGGTACTCATTAACTAGCACCCATTGTTTCACCTTGGCAGAATAATTTAATTCCGTTCAACATATACCTACCTACTTACTACTTATTCAGTTTATTAAGTCACATACAAAATAATTATTAATTCATCATTACGGCTGTACATACCTAGCTACCTATTCGATGAAGTCAAAAAGGACTTTTGGTTGTAAAATAAACCCTTTTTTTCGGAAAATCACATTAAATACTTACTTACCTATTGCATTTAGTTTTGATTGAAGTGCATGATGCATACCTATTAAGTACTTTGTGAACATTTACCTAAAAGGTACCTAATACTGTTAAGCGTAGGTATCACTATTGAAGCTTTTGTCTGTCTATCTGGCGTCTGGTCACTCATCACGCGGAAAATGTTACCTATTACAGGGAAAGCTAATTAGGAACTGATTGGTTTGACACACCACTATTATGTACGTTGTCTGTTATATGTTTATGTACCTATAAATTCCCAGTGAAGTGATTAGATAACAAGATAGAACATTGTTTTATTATTTATTTACATGATACGTAATTATCTATCCCGTCGGCTTCTCTTGTATTGAATGCGAATATGAGAATTTACAGTTAACTTTTAAAATGGATATCATATCAAATATCTAATTATTTTCCTATTCTTGTTTATATGCGAACGCCATTCCGTATTAAAACATAACAAGAACAACTCTCAAATAATAACAATAAGCCGTCATCCACATGCTTAAGGCTAAAGCGCCCATCTAGCCCGCGAAGTTCAAATTTTTTGAGTTCTTTTAGAATTTTTTCAAAATCTGACAATAATAAAAGACAAATTTTGTAATTCGCGAAAAAGACCGTGTGCAGTGCATTTATTAATATATCCAACTTACTCTAAAACATTTCAAGAACGACAGCTATCCAGATAATCTGGCAATTTTTGTATATTTAGTGATTTACTAGTATCATATCCACCGTGATAATATTTAGAGTAAAATAAATGTATTAATAAATGCACTGCACACGGTTATTTTCGAATTACAAAATTTGTCTTTTATTATTGTCAGATTTTGAAAAATTTCTAAAAGAACTCAAAAAATTTGAACTTCGCGGGATAGACAGGCGCCTTCACCTTAACTCATAAGTTCCATACATTGTACTGTATCCGGTTGCCGAATACGGCCATTAGGTATCTGTCATATATAATGTACAGACCACCGTGCCATCTTCATCGTATAAATGCCTGCTTACACTATAAACAGGTAACTCCAAAAATATTATTCTAAATTAGGTAAATATTAAATACTTTACTTTACTTTAATTAAACTAACAGCAATGACTTTGCTTTGCCCAACATATTTTGCATACCTATTTTAAGGTTTTAAAACAAAGGGTTATAAAACGTATTAATATTAATTTATTGGGCACTTAAGCTTAAGCTTAATATACTTAAACGTACTAATAACGAAGGAAAATAAAAACTTAATGGCGTAACCTATTAATTAATCGCAAATTACTGGCCTGAAAGATAACGTTAATGTATTTTTTTTTAAAAGCTCTGTACAAAAGTATGTTGCCCTCCTACGTCGTTTTATTGCTATTTAATTGCTATGGAAGCAATTTATAAGCTGTATTAAGACAATTTACAATTAGGGTAGGTAGGTACCTATAACATACACTTATATCTCGTCGGCATGTCCTTTGATGTAAAAATTAGAAATCACAAGAAGTGCTGTTTTTATTCTTGTAATCATTATAAAAATGCAACGCAGGGAATTTGATTGAAACAGTAACTGTAGACGAGTTATAAGATTCTTGTGGATATTACAATAAAGCATGACAGCAAAAAAATAAACTTTGCACAATAACTTGAAGTTACAACCTTTTTCGCATATAGGTAAACGGATGGTCCGATTTCCGTCAAACACATAGCTAAGAACCATTTCGGGAATACTAGCGAACAAATCGAACAAATCGCATAGAAATTGGTTCATCCGTTTGCGAGCCACTATACCTCAGACGGACAGACATAGGGTGAAACTTAGGATAGTCGATAGTCGTCAAAGCGTTGCTTTAGAGTTATAACAAAACCAATGTTAAGTAAATACCCGTTACATTTGGAGAATAACTAGATATCTTTCAAATTGAAAAATAAACAGTCGTTTGAAGAATCCATATCCATATCCGATGTCGGTTCGAATGATGTGAAATGGCCTTTGCTGGAGTGTTGTTTTGTGGTTAGGTTCGGTGTCGCGGCAGAGTTCCCCGGCGTCGCTCAGCTCAGCGGCGTCCAGCTGCCGGTCGCCCATCCCCGACGAGGACGTGGAGGTGGACGTGGAGCAGTGCTCCGACGGCGAGCGGGACGCGTCCGACCACGCCGCGCCCTCGCCTGCACCCTCCTCCGGTTCGTACCTATCCCAAGCCCAACGAGAAGCGATACAAAATGGTTGTAATGTTACAGTTCATTTGTCACCGCTGCTCGCCAGAATTACGGCCGCCATTTTATAAATTCGTAGTTCAACAATGAAGGCGAAACTCTAAAACGTAATAAGGTACGATGGGACTGGCATATCCTAATTGAATAAAAGCCCCAAAACAATATGTGCATAAAAAAGCAACTAATTTAATGAAATTATCTATTCATTTTCGTATCGCTTCTCTTTGGCCATGGTATACCTACCTATATCTAATTTATGATGACTATTGCCTTCACCAGACGAAAAGGTGGCTTAGTAGGTAAACAACATATTTATACAGCTTAGGTAAGCACCGTCTTTTATTTTTCAAATAACCATGCCGCGGTCTAAAACTAATAAAAAACACGCATACCCCTATTAGCAGACTTCAGGCTCTTTTTTTAACGTGCAGTAATTCTTATGGGGCAAGCCCCGGGGCGAGGGGTACAAGTTATGCCGTACCCTTACCGGCTAAAACCCCACGATGTACCTTCTCCCGCTAAATGACAACGGGGCCATGGGGACGCTTGCTTATACATAGTTCCGCGACAAACTTGAGGCTCCAGATGGTCTGCAATTCACGTTTTACAACCTCTTCATAGAGTGTGACCTCAAGTTACCTCACATGTGGTAATCCGCCATACTTGACTGTGCACTCAAAGCAATTTACTCTTTAATTTTCCGACGCCATCATCGTTGCAATAGAAAAAGTAAATTGGTGCCGCGATTAGACAACAGTTATTAACATAATAAACAAGCTTTCTCGAACAAACACAATTCGGTTCTCACACTGCCGTGTTCTTGTGTGATTTAGTGCGTGTAGAAAACTATAAAGTGAGCTATCCACACGTTCTGCAGTTTGTCGGACAGTCGGACTCGTCGAACATTCATTTAACATCATTAACAATCCTGGATTACAGGAGTAATTGTCATCATTGTTATGTGTTTCAATGAGTTGTAGGACTAGGCCCATTAAAAAGAGTATGACGGTCGTTAATGGTGGTAGAGCCAAGCTGTAACCAATAGATTACGGCTAAAATACCGGTTGACTCGACTGGGGTAGGAATACCCTCTCACAGAAAATCGTAAATAGTAAATATCGTGCGCGTAGTATCTCTATCCATCTATCCCACTCCCCTAAAGGTCGGCAACCTGCGAGAAATTCCTTGGTCTTCTATTGCCACGGTAACTGCTTAACATGAAGCGGGTCTTACAATTGCTTGACGATTTTGTTATACAACAAACATGGTAACACATACGACCCCAAAAACCATTAATTTAATTAGCAAACGCGTTTTGTTATTTAAAAAATATAATCTCTACTAACAAAATATCAGATTTTATTGTATTCTCTTAGATTTTCACTTTACTTCGACAAACACAATGTTGTGTGTCCCACATTCTGTATCACAATAGTTAGCTACCGTAATATAATCCAGTCATGGATAAGTCCGTAACAAGATATGACTTGAGGAGAGCGTTATTACATTAATTCTTCATTGTTCAATAATGAAAGACTCGTCATGAAGATAACGTTGGCTTATTGCCATATTGCCACTTTTTTCTCGCTAATCTGAGAATCGAGAGAAATATAATACGGTCGTGTTACTGCATGTGTTGAGAGTTAGATGCGGTGAGTGGCGATTGTATTGCTTTTGTTTTGCCTAGACAGTGGTTGTTAAGCAACCAATAATCTATATACATATTTATATATTACTACCTGTGCCCCGCGACTTCATCCGCGTAGTATTGGATTATTGGGTTAAAAAGTATCCTATATGTTAATCCCGGTTATAATCTATCTGTGTTCCAAATTTCATCCAAATCCGTTCAGTAGTTTTTGCGTGAAGGAGTAACAAACATACATACATACATACATACATACATACATACATCCACACTCACAAACTTTCACATTTATAATATTAGTAGGATATATTTATAGTGTATATATTTTTTACTTCTTACTTTAATTCATTGTAAATAAAATCTTGTCCTATATTAGATTGGATGGATAGATTCAGTACCTACATGAGGTTATTAAAACGAACTTTTCACGTGATAGATAAGGCAAATGGTAATTCACATGGTAAATTTATATACATTTTACTATATCCAAATGTCTAATACGACCATTAACTAACAAAAATATATAGTCAGAACGGTGTCGGATTTTTCGTGTGAACGAACTCTAACTTTAATTTTAGTAGGATACTTTTAAAAAGTCATAATAGTTTACTGTCTTACTAGTAGTAGGTAGTATGTATGTACATAGTAAATTAAATGATGTAAGAAATATTTATATTTATTATAAATTATATGAGAAATAAAAAAGTAATAGTTTTGTTATGCATTTTAACCAAATACTGCCAACGGTCAAGAACTGCTTATACCAAAACAAGATCACTTGTACTATGGGTACCATACAATTGCTAGAGGGCGATCCCGGTGAAACCCAGACCCGGGCAAATTACAAAAAGGTTATTGCTGAAGTTTACTCCAATGGTAATCGAACTGCAACCACTCGGTGCAGTGAGCCGTTCGGCCTACGCTCGAACCATTACGCCAATCCGTCGTCAAGATAGCTGAATGAAGGATAGAAGTGTTTCTTAAGTCAATTATTTAAAGCCAATGATGTTAACAGAATTAGGCGAGCGTGACACGCCATCGCCGGCGCGGCCGCCGCCCCCCACCACCTCCTGCAACTGTGAGGAGCTGCTCTCCGTGGACTGCCAGCTGGAGACCAAGGAGCTCTGGGATAAGTTCCACGACCTCGGCACAGAGATGATCATCACCAAGACTGGGAGGTAAGGAATTTGATCACGGATCATCGACGACATCTTAAATTTAGAGTATGTTTACCTTTAGATTGCCGTCAATTCTGAAAATATTATAATTCAAAATACGATCATCTTCAATGGTTTTATAAGTACGAGAAGGTTACTTTGAGGTTGGCAGGTATTTTATCAATTTATGTAATTCGTTTCTTTATTTGAACACTGTGATTTTTCCAATATGGTGAAGGCGAAGTAAATCAAAACATGAAAAAGTTATCTAAAATAATCCTTTAATGAATTGCTTCACTCATCAACATAATGTAATCTTTCACTCCGTTGAGATCGGAGTCAAAAACGAATTAATTCACTCCACAATCGCCCCCCAATAAGGGGTCCAACGGAATGGATTCATCAGCTAAAGTGGCCAATTCCGGAATAATTACTTCGCGAACCCGGCCGTTCTTCAACCCTTTAACGAGATAAATTAAAAGTACATTTTTTCCTAACCGTCGGCGTAATGTCAGGCTATAAATTCACAAAGCCCCAAAGACAACAAACAGTGTTGCGAGGGGGAGGGGAAGATGTTTTTATAGTCACGCCGAGAGGTTTATCTAAATAATTGCGTAGTCGGTGGCGGTGAGCGGAAAATTGGCATTGTGTACAGGGCCCGCCCGGGGATGCGCCGCGCTCTGACGTAGGTACGGCTCTCCCGAGAGGCGCGCGCGCAATATTGACATGTCAACTTATAAAACTCTCCTAAACATTTTACACATAATTTTTTTGCTTTGTTTTTACTGTAACATTGTTTATGGCCACATTTTTAGTTAATAATGATAATATTTATTACCTGTGAGGCGATAATGTAATCTGCGATAAATATCCGACTTCCATGGTAGGATCAGCGAACAGGTTTGAACCTTAGGTGTTGCGGTGTAATAAGTACCGTAGTAAACTGAACGGAATTACTGCAGTTTGACGTCATTACCCTATACGGATTGTATTATGACTCTACATTCTGTTGCAGTTAGAAATAGCGGGTTGGAGCGAGTGCGTAGAATTAGTATAATCTCTATTAGCCGCGTGTCATATGTTATCTGCGCTGGGGAGTGCCCCATCGTATCGTTGTATCGCAACAAGTGCAGTTAGTCTAAATCACTGTAGCCGACACTAGTCCGGAGTGCGTTTCAATATCGTGGGGGAAGAATCCCATTGTTACGCTCGCAACGTACACCACATGCGACGGTTTGTTCTTGATACTTGGAGCATTTAAGTTCCAGTAGCGAAATGTTATCGACTACAAACATAATAGGCTACAATTGGTTCAAATTGTTAATAAAAAATATATATTGTTATGTAAAACATTTGCCGTCACTGAACTTGTGATAAGGTCGAATTATTATTTTTAAACGCAACAAAGATTTACGCATTACTTATCATATTTTAGCATTTTATTTATCTTTAAGTGTCAGTAAATTTTGGACATGAAAATGTAAAGGATCAATGCTTATTGGTCACGTGTAACGCCTAAACAAGAGATAAATCAAGCCGCCCAATCAAAACGGGATATCGGGGACAAATTTTACAAGGGGAGGGCGGCAGAGCGTGTTTTTAAATTGCTCTACAATGTTTTGTCTATTAATTCCTCGGAAGATGACTTTTATCTTATATATTAACCAATTGTGACCACACATCGTCATAAATAAGGGGTAAAAAGTCAACGGAAATTTTCTTTTTTTTCATTTGGATATTTCTTTTTTAATAATTGTTATCATCTCCCTTAAATTTAAATTGTGTAGCATAATTATGCCACTACTCTGGTTCCCAAGATACAAGCAATTGCTTAGTTTAGGATCCACATTAATACGTCCATCCATGTTATTGTGATTTAGTTACTTACTAGCAATATACCTCTTGTACCTACTATTTCTAATTGTGTACGTGTAACTATTGTTTTGTAATAAACTAGCTGTGCCCCGCGACTTCATCCGCGTAGTATTGGATTATTGGGTTAAAAAATCCTATATGTTAATCCCGGTTATAATCTATCTGTGTTCCAAATTTCGTCCAAATCCGTTCAGTAGTTTTTGCGTGAAGGAGTAACAAACATACATACATACATACTTACATACATACATACATACATACATACATACATACATACATACATACATACATACATACATACATCCACACTCACAAACTTTCGCATTTATAATATTAGTAGGATTTATTCTTATTCTTTTTCATTGTATAACAAAATTGCCTAACAAGCGTACGATCTACATAATGTTAAGCAGTTCCCGTAGCCTATAAAGATGCTTACAATATTAAAGGCATTGCTCGTACGTTGCCGATCTTAATCGGCCTTATAGGTACAGATGGAGCAGAAAGCCTAACATCGTTGAATTTCTATTTTCAGAAAGTATTTTTCAAAGGTAGAATATTGAACTTTTTAAACGTTTAAATTTGTTGAATATCACAAATTGAGAATTATACAAATGAAAACAGTAGTGAAAAGCTCGCTGAGATAAGTGTTAAACTAACAAAGGCGACCAATAACAATAAAATGTGTTACTGCGCTCATTTTTATGTCAAACTTAATATGAAAACATAAAGTGGCCCCTTATCTCCGGACATCCCGTAATACGCTTTATCTTTTTTTATTGCGATGCACAATCCGTTCCTTTCCACATCGGTTCGGTTCGCTCGAGACCACCAAACATCGTACTTTATTATCGACGTTTCCTAATTCTACAATAACATTTATAAGCTTATAAATATTAGGCCGGTATGATATTTCGGGATAACTTTGAGGTAGGTATGTTTTGTATTTCTCTTTGACATATTGTTTTCTCTCACTTATCGTACTGAAAGCAGTTATAATAGGTATTTTTCGCCGATTTTCTGTGAAGGGGTGGTACTACCCCGGTCGAGCTAGCCCTTATATGAGCTGTAGTCAGCTGGTTACAGCTTGGCTCTACCACTGTAGAAAATGCTTTAAATATAGAAAATAACACAAGAGAAAATATCAGTAGCGAGATTGAATTTTCTGAAATAATTGTAAAACGTTTATGTTTTGCATGGAGGAGCTCAACATCGACGATAGCCGCACACTTTGTCGACGTGCCTCAAATCATTGCGCGTCACTAGTGTTGTAGCGCTCGCGAGAAATGTCGGCCTTTTCGATTTATTTCTTTTTATTCATTTTCTCGATGTGTCGTTTTGATTTACAAGCGGCCACTTTACTGCCGAGTGGACTTTGTTAGAGGGACTAACTGGTGGACGATTTATGTGCGCGGGTCCTCTCTTGACAATGAGTTTGTCCAAAATATTTGAATGTTAAGTCATAACGTGGCTTTTTTATGTGGGATTGTTTATATGTTAACAACGTTATTGCAATTGGGCTGCGGTCGACTTCAGCATCGTTCGTCATCGGTCAGCCCATACAATACAAAACATTACAGTGTTCACAAATACAACGTCTGAGCACTTTACCACAAAATTTTAAATGTGCAGACAATGATTTATTATTATCATTCTTGACATTATCTGTACAGTATTATTGCTACTTATAAACTAAAATAAACACACTAAAAGTAAAGTAGAAATATAAATAAAATGTTTTTTATTTTTATTAATTGACAATGTAATAGAATATCTAGCTCAGCTATAGATTGTTTTTTATAAAAACCGTATTTGAAACTAAATTGCTTTTAATATAAAATCACCGTAATTTTGCGATTTTGTTGTTGTTAATTTTACTCTATCTAATTGACAATGATTTTATATGTAATAGAATATCTAGCTCAGCTATAGATTGTTATTTATAAAAACCGTTTTTGAAACTAAATTGTTTTTAATGTAAAATCATCGTAATTTTGCGATTTTGTTGTTGTTAATTTTACTCTATCTCATTGACAATGATTTTATATGTAATAGAATATCTAGCTCAGCTATAGATTGTTATTTATAAAAACCGTATTTGTAAAAAAATGTTTTTAATGTAAAATCATCGTAATTTTGCGATTTTGTTGTTGTTAATTTTACTCTATCTAATTGACAATGATTTTATATGTAATAGAATATCTAGCTCAGCTATAGATTGTTATTTATAAAAACCGTATTTAAAACTAAATTGTTTTAAATGTAAAATCATCGTAATTTGGGATTTTGTTGTTGTTAATTTTACTCTATCTGCCTACAGTCTAAGTTTGATATTTTGGCTAACATAATCTCTAACACGGTGTACACATTATCAATGACCGGTATTGTCATAATTAATGTGTTACTTGAGAATTAATACTTTATGGTGTGATGTACGTTCATTTAATTATCTCGAGTTGTGCATCTCAGCTGCGGTCGGGGGGGTGTCTATACGCGCGTAAATTATCTGTATCCGCAGTTCGAGCGATCGCCCGCCATATTACCGGTTTTTATCGGTTTTTAAAACCTTGCTGATTATACGCCCTTATCGGCGGACGTGACGATCATGCGTTATGACGATGACGTTAGACGTGCGTGTCTTAACTCGACTAGGTTTCCTGCGGATCGTTTTATTGCCTTTCCATTAAATAATACATTTATGTATGTTTTGATAATTACAGTTCTATGCCTAACGTCTTTTCGTTTAAGTTAGGTATTCATTTCTTGCTGAGAAAATTATTTAACAGGAATTTAATAAAATAAATATCATGGGAATATATTTGTAGAAAGATCTTTAATATTGTTTGGATAAGGTTTCCAAAGCGATATGAAAATATAAATATTAATTAATTACATTTTAACGATTCAAAGAAAAAAAGGTTTAAGTTGGAGAACCCTTGAGTTGTAATTTTTTTAATTGTCTCAACAAACGTTCACTAATTCCAAGAGCTTGCTGAAATATACTTCGGATTCGTTCTCACAATGATTTGTCTTTTTAATTCTGATCATTGATATTGAAGTAGGTCTATAGGTAGGTAGGTACTATATGAATAGGTAATGACATTAAGTAACCGTCAATGCGTGAAGTTTCTTCGAATTAATAATAATTACACCGTAAACTGATTATTTGCTTGTATATTGAAGAGGAAACATAACCAATCGTATTAACGCATGTTAACCTTTAGCACCTGGCCCACCTTTTGTCCAGAGCCTCCTTTGTGCTCCCAAGGTGTGGAGCGCCGTAAAAAATACAAAACTTACGCCATTTAACAAACAATATTTAGTGCCGTTTTGACAGTTATTGTGGCCAATGATTACTGTTGATCATGAGCGGTTATTATAAAGTTTTTGCCGGCAGAGGGCGTCCTCCAACAGGTGCCTCTGTGGATATTAAACATTTGAATGCAGTTTACGCGTCGGATGGTTGGGTTGATTTTAATTCTTAACATCTTTTTATATTTTATTATGTTTTTGTGAATTCTGATGTGTTAATATCTTAATTTATTTGTGAAATTATTATCAGTTATGCACTTGATCATCCAGTGAAGTTAAAATATGGTATAATGGACGCACGAAAAAATGCAGCTCTCTAGTCCAAGTATACGTAGAGGTCATTTTCACTTAATCAGTCTCTTCGGCGTGTGACTTTAATTGCTTCACAATATAAATCTTAATGTATTCTTAAGCCACCAGTAAAACTAAAAGCCACTTCATCGATGTTTCTAATTCTTTTTTCCATATAATCCAGCTATCTTGCATCGATTTAGCTCCAAATAGTAACACATTTTTCACCGGAAACATTCCTGGGCCTATCAAAAATATTACATAGTATATAGTTAATTCGTTACCCTACAATCGGTTCACCCCTGTTCATAATAAAGCAATCGCACTGGTTATTGTTATCACATTTTAAGGAGTAAAACGCACCGGCAGCTATAAACAAGATTGAAGCCAGCCGACCGTTGACTTAGCTTGTTCGGTAATCGGTTTTAATAAATCGAGCGAGGGGATGGGCGGGGTGCGCGGGAGGGTAGACTATCGACATGTGCTTTTAATTTAATTGAAATTTTCGTGGCTACGTGTTATTTTGCACTAATGCACCTTTCAGTTTGACATGTCCGCGCACTCTCGCGCAATGGCTAAGAAAAGAGTTCAACGTTGTACCTGTGAGGAGAGTTTTGCAAAAGTAGCTGGGCACATTATTTTAATTTTGCATATTAATAAATTAAGCAAGATGTTATAAATAAAAAACGTACTTAATGGGTTTTAGTATGGTCTTAGAGTAATGTAGTAAATGCCATAATCTTCAACATCGTTACATTTTGATACTTATCTATAGGTACAAATATAATCATTGGTATCTATAGGTTAATTTGTATGAATGTAGTACCGATACAATTTTAACGTAACGTAACGTATTTCGTGTTAACGAAGGCAAATAATAAATGTCGTTTGCATCTAAAACATATCCACTAAAGTAATATGCAGTTAATGCGTATTAGTATAGCGAAGAGTGCGAAGCACTCCGGCGCAGTGTGACTCGCAGCCGCGCACGCGCCGATCCCTAGATAAGTCGATCAAGATGCGCCGCCAACGTGTTGCAATAAAACGCAATTATGTTCATCACACGAATTAATTAATACACAAACAGTAATTGGTTCCTAGAAACACGAGGAGTAAATGTTTAAACCTTTTTATTTATGATATCATTGACGCCGCGTATTCTTTATAATTTGTAATATTAAAGGTCCACTACACTATATTGAATCTAGTACTATCAATCAGCCATCTGAGTCACTGTTACATCACAAAAGGACTCTGTTACAACAATAATGATTTCTAAATAGGGATAATAAACATATTTCGACTTCACAATGATTAATGTTGAAAGCGTTAGCTACCGTTCGTACTGACTTCAATGCGAGAAAATGAGATGTGCGCCCAATAGGCGCGCGCCCACGACGATGTCGCGATTCGCGCCGCATCGCGGATAGTCAGCTACCGTGCGCTTGGGCAACTGCTGGCTCCGGGCGAAACCCACAAGACTTATAATGTTTATTTATCTTCAACATGGTCCAATATATGCTCGCCAGTGATATAAAAATTGTTGCCTCCATACAAATTTACCTAAATATTTCGACGAAAACTGTATAATTTTTCTCCATAACACCCATCATAAAACTTCAATTTAATCATAAAGAACCTCAAGCAGTACTTAAAATAAAATCGAGGCGCAGACAAGCATCATCAAGCGGGTGGTCATTTAACAGACATTAACGCCTAAAACATAATAAGCAACTTTAAATAATTACGAAAAAAGGTGTAAAAAGCATTCGAGTGCGGAGGAGAGTGATGCGCCCGCGCCGCTCGATGAAAGGCTGACAGCGGACGCCGACGGAGATTGATTGCGTAATCATGGACTACGGCGATTTCGGGAATCTCATAGAGAGTAATCATCATTCATCTCACGGCTCGTTGACGTCGCATTGAGGTGATGTTCACGATGTGCGTTATCGACTGGACCTGCTTAATCGAATTTCGAAGTTAATTTTACGCGTCGATTAACGCTCCAAAGGTCGATAGAGGTGCTTCGTGTTTGGAAAGCGTTTGATTGCACGGAAGCGACCTGATTGTCAGTCGTATAGTAATAACAACGCCGACTTTCAGTTCTTGGTGTTGGTAACAATGAGCTGGTATCTGTCTGTCGACGCACAATTAGCCGTCCATTGTGCAGCGGGTATTATGCGGCGTGCGCGGGCGCAGACGGCCGCGGCCGCCGTGTTGGTTTTACTCCTACGCCCATTGTGATCGGTTCAATCGCGCGCATTGCCATTCCACTCACACTCAATGAGATGTTATCTCGACTATTATTAGCTGAACATGTGCGGTGTGATTACAAAATAGATAATTAATACGAGTTATGGCGATTTTTACCACATAGCCAAATTTTACAAAATAGTATGATACGGTACATGTTTAAATATTATATTTAATTCTTTACTTACGCCACGCCGCCGGTTCATCGTGATTGATTACTTTGATTCGTTTGTTAAAACCACCGAACTCCAGCAGCTTCATATAAATTGATCGATGGAATTATGAAGCAATTGCTTTTTTAAACGACGTTTTGTTAGTTCTTTGGGAAGTTACAGTAGCCAACCACATGTGCTTGGATGGTACCGACACCTACCGTAATCATTTGAAGACAAAGGGTCGCCTAATGCGGTATGCTTTTCAGGCCACCGGCGGCGCTGGGTCACAGAAGTCATAGTACAGCACTAGGTGCGCGTGCGCGTGTGTGGCACAATACACGCGTAATGAAGTGGGCCGCGAGGGGGCGGCATTGTGGTCCAAACGAGCCATTGTGAGGATCCCGCGACCCCCGACCGGTCCTCGTTACCGTCGCACCTCGCGACCTCGCCATCCCGGAACTGAGTCAGCTCTTTGGCCGCTTAACGTAAAGTGGACTTGTTATCGCGTTTGAATTTTGACATTCGTATGTCAATGTCGCGTCATCAGTCTTCACTGGAGATGTTCGAGTTGATTTGAAGTGATGTCGCTACTGATGGATCAGTGTCAGCGATGTTGAAGGCAATCAACAACGAGTAGAGATCTTTTTGATTGTGGGGAAATTATGTTAATATTGAAATCGTTTCAATTAGTTTCAAATTGAAGCTTTCAATCATATCATTTCGCTAACAGAAATAAATATTGCAACCAGTTGATTGAAGATAATTGAAATAGAGGAGTCTAGTTGTGATTTCAATCGACAAGTTACAATATTTATTTATGTTAGCAACACGAGATGATTTAATCCCATATAAACATGTTCTCAGCTCTTCTATTGTAGAATGTATTGGCCTTGCATTTGGAGTCTATGCGTTAGTTCATTATAAGTTTTATTGGACAAGTAATAATGGGATGTGGAATCTCCATATTATGTTCCTTGTTTAAATAATTTAATAAATAGGTATTTTATTTTGAAAGAGTTAACTATCAGTTTATTTTGATGTTGACTGTACTAATCTACTAAAATACACATTATACACCTTCTTGAAATCTTTCATCTTCGTAATTATGGTAGTTTTAGGTATAACCTTCACTATAAAGTCAAAATCACAGTTTTCAAAGTGATAAACCATTCAAGTCGTCATTAATTTAACTGTGTGCGAATAGACATGTGTCTAGCTGGTAGCGGGGAGTTCATCTGTCGACCCACTAATTAAGTCGAGTCGTTAGCGGCGACACCAGCGCCGCCACGCGGAAGCAATACGCTTCACACGACAGTTGCACCGTGAACTTTTTTATCGTAAAACATTGCTTCAGGCTGTAAAGTTAATGTGCGACTGATAAAACGCCGAGGGTTCCGTGTGTTTAATGTGCGGTGCGCGGTGTCAATGTTGTAGTTCCATGAGTATTGGATAATCGGGATTGGATTCGGTGATAGAATTTAGTTTCTATAATAGATTTAGATCCTTTCATACAATATTATTCATACTTAGTTCCATTCTGAAGGATTTTCTTAGTTCGTGCTGTATTTCTTTTTACATATTCATTTCTCGAGTGACAGTCACGCCACAAATTTCCACCAATGTTACTCCTGTAAACCAGGATCGATAATAGTCTCGAATGATAACGCCGAGGTTAGCCCCTTGACGAGTCCCGGGGAAAAGCTAAATTGTCTTGGAACCCGCACAAATTCAATCGAAAGAAGGAATTTAGGAGCAGTTGGTAGACATTTATCCACTTCCCCCTGTTACAAGGCGGGAGACAAAAATAATTATGTAGGCTGTTTTCCACAGAAGCAAGATATTTCCCGGGTGAAATTTCATGTTCAATTTTTTCTTTTTCTGGCTCTCACTATGCAGTTATTATCTTGTATCTACGGAACTCTAAAAAGTAAAGGATAGAAGAATTAGACATCGTCATGTGGTGTCAGTTTTTTCAAGTGGAGCGTTAAATTTTCACAGCTACCCCTCGCTCGGAGGGAATAAATTACTTTTATGTGGATTCGGGGTGGCCGCGCCGGTTGCAACAAAAACGATCGGAACTAAGGGCTGCCTTCCATGTTCGGTGTCATTGACTAGTAAACAGATGCCGCTTAAGATTTTAAGCGATTCTTGGAGCACGTACGTAGGATATATGACAGTCAATCATCTCCTTGTTAAATCCCTGAAATAAATAAAATAGAATTGCCTCTATGGTACGGATCGAATTATTTTTATAATATATATTATAATAATATACTTTTATCTTACTTTATGGAGATATATGAGGTGTTATTTTAGTATAGTTGAATATTTTGCATGGAGCTTTAATGTATGCTTAAGATGTAAACTCAACTACAAACCACAAACAAAATACATAACCAATTAAATTCGCTGTGTACCAATGATTATGATACAACTATTTTAATCGGTAGTGAACACTTACTACTTATAGGGTAAAAGCCGGATAGTTGCCTCGGACGGATACATGCCCCGGTTTTTAATACACTATGTTGGGAACATAAGTTGTGATTGCGCTTTACTACAATAAGTAGTGACCCCCCGCAGGCCTCAGTGCCGTCTAAGCCATCAGAATAGGTGCAAGTGTTTTGTCCATGTGAGCAAAAACCTTCCGCGGCGAAACTTTGACGGGCGTTATAATTATATTGGTAAGTAATTACTATTGAATATTTTTATTACTGATCGTGGTTTCACTCAACTTTTTGTTTCTTTGCATGCATTAGAATTTAAATTACATTGTTTATTATGTTTTATAGCTAAATATTTTTTATTTACTTCGCAAATAAAAAGGGCAAGTATCCGCATCAAAAAGGATAGTCGCCCTACTTACTTTCGCGGATAGTTGCCCCTAGAGTGACTAAATATTTTTTAACAATCAAAGACGGATTTTATTTTTTGTTGTTTTTTCCAATTTACTGTGACTCTAACTTGTTGTAAATAAAATAAATATCTACTTAACTGTTTTATATATTTATTCCAGATAAGCAAAATGCCTCTCAAATATAAGCGAAAACCAGGCGTGGTGCCACGCAACATCAACTGGACAGAAGATAGCTCAGCACTTGTCTTGGAAGAATTGAGACAGAAAAAAATATCAATGAAATTTTTCGAACATGCATAATATCCTCTCGAACCTTAAGAAGACGCTACGAAAAAAGTAACCAGCAACTCAAGGAAAATATCATTTTCTTGCCTTCGAGAATGAAAACAGACTGGTAGCTCATATATTTAAGCTCAGAGACGCCGGTTTTCCTCCTGACAGAAGTAAATTATAAAGACTGTTAAATAAGTAATAAAGATTACTTTAATTGATATAAATTTCTTTCAATCTAAAATAAAAATCATACCGAGGTTACTATTCCCCGCACGAGGCAAGTATCCCGCGAAGCATTTTCCACGCTAGGCTACTATCCGCCATAGTAGGCAACTATCCCTTTTCTGAGAGGTGTAATAAAACAGTATTTATTCAAAACCCTTGTTAATTATGTATACAAAAATAGGCTATTATGGAAGATAAAAGACCTATGTTTTGAGATATATACTCAATAATTTTCAGGAAGTTCATATTTTTTTTAAATAAAGCTTTTTCGAAAAGTGGGGCAACTATCCGGCTTTTACCCTAGCTATGTACCACCAACAGAGACTATGGCTTAAAAAATACTTATTGCTTATATTAACAGCTTCGATAATGATAAAATATTTGTTTATTTATTTTGGTGTAATACATTCCCAAGCTAAAATAGTTGACGCTCTGCACAGTACGCATTATCACCCCGCCGACATTCGAACACACCGAAATAATGAGTCGGTCGAGCACCGGGCGACAAGTTTTCCTACAAATGACGTCTAATGCGCCCAAATTATATCGTAGCTGGCACCGCCCAGCAATGAAGTTATTATTTTCCATTTCCGCGGCGGCGTTAAGTCGATAACTCGAAAATGACTGCCATTTGTATGAACAAGCCCACGATCTGACGGCACGTGCTCATTACCGAATCATGAAACTGAAAGCTCTTTGAGCTGAACCGCCGACGCTGTGTGACTTGTAATTTGGCTCGTGTTTGAACGGAAACTATTACATTATGATGGAAAATAGGAATTATTTGATATTTTGTCGAGTATTCAGAGTCACCTTGTCACCATTAGAAATTATGTTTGGTCATCATCACTGGAAGATGTTCTATTCTTATTACATTTTTTTTCAAGATATTAAGTTATGATACCTCTCTCTCTTACTGAATCATTTTGAAAATCTGATTTCAGTGGCTTAAAGCTAATTAATGTTCAGGAACATAAAGCTTCAGAACTTTGAAGTTCTCTTGATTTCTAGGTAGAGGTGCTAGCAGGATATAAAAGGAATTTTCGAAATTATATTTAAAATTATTTTCTGAAATATAAATAGTAAAGTGGGTAGGAAGGTAAACCCATATTACCAATAGATTTTTAATTATCGGCCCTTGTTAAATTCTATGATTTGTTTTACAAGTATGTGTATAAGGACATTATTCGCGGAAGAAGCCTTCCGGGTTGAAGTTAACGCAATATGGTTCGGGGGTTAGGGGTGGCTGGACGTGTTCCATTGGTGACGTCACGCGAGCCGCTCGTCAGGTTTGTCACGACACTGTAATTGTTGCCTCTAGGTAGGGCTGTCAACAGAACTTTGCTACTCAACTTTTTTTTAAAGTTTTGTTTTTAGGCTTCGGAGTTATTGAAAATCATTATATTCTAGTCTCGTTCGGTGATTGCTTTAGTACTAGAGTTACTGATTTTTTTTTGGTAGAGAGTTTAGCTAGTATTAGATTTGATAACCCTACGAGCTAAACCATGATAACTCATTCTAGGGTTGACAGGTGGCGGGAACAAATCAATTTGTGTTAATATTTAATATTCTAAGCGTCGATATTGACGCAGGTATGCATACAAACTAGCCGTCATATTTCTATAAGCATGTACTTCTTTATTTTATGCTAATTTAACTTTTACATATGCATGTGGTTATTCAACATGTTTGTAAAACTGTCATAGGACATACAGAAAAATTAACTTAACCATTAACTTCTTGTTTAAATGTCAACCTATGCTTCAATTAATCCACTATCGCATCATCTAGCTGTTAACTGATAATTATTTTCAAAGATTATAATCCATTGAAATTAACATTATCATTATCGCTTCAAGCTCGTGTTATTTGAAGGTCGTTCTTATGACACATTTTTTGAAATATTCCCGTGCAGGTATTATTTGTGATCCCGTTTTGTAGGGTCGTCACAAAAAAGATATGTCTACTTAGTAGAAGCTATATACATCATGTAGTATATCTTGATAGATACTACTATAAACATATGACGTGAAAGTTCACGTAGTCGACCCCTGTTTTCCCGAGCAGTGCGGCTATAGACTACGCGGCGCGCGAGAACGGGATGCAGGACACGGCCGCGGCGGTTTCGTACATCGCCACCCGTCCGCGCCCGTAAGCTCGTAATTTGCCTTTCTATTAGAGCGAGGGCGTGAAAAAAGGAAAGCGTTTACGGCGTGTTTAATGGGAGCGAGAGGGAAGAAATATGACCACCCGTCGGGAGAAGGGAAAATTTTGGTTTTCAGAGAGTTTTTGCGGAGATGTGCATCGGCTCGTAGGGTGCGAGGGGGATGGCGATGTTGCGGAGCCGCTCCCCGGAATAATTAGCGGAAGTCGTGGCTTAGTACACCCGGCGCGGGGGAGGGTTGCGGGAAGGGAGTTCCTCTATTTGTCGTTTAAGAGTTAATCGTACGAGCGATTCGTCACCCTCGGGAGCGCACGCCGCCGGCGATATTATATCTTTATTATGAGTCCGTTGTTCTGAAGCTCGTCGTTCGCCCCGGGCCATTAACGAAATCGTGATTATTGATAACTTTGTTTGCTCCAACTCGACATCCTGGGGGCGACGTCCCTATCAAACGGCCAATAAAATTATTGCTTCAATTAGCGATATAGTTACGTTTTCCGCAATGTTAATTTTCTTTTAACTCCAATAATAATAGGAAAATGGTTCTGTAAATGTAGTCTAATAAATGATTATCTTTTTTACAGTTGTCTCTACCAAAACCCCCTAACAGACCGTGCTTACATCCAATTGGCTGCTAATTAGCAGACATGCACGACTTTCAACAGCATATGGCAAGGAGGAACGTAACCATAAAGAATGGGACAGTTTGAACACCGGTCTAGACGTATTAATTATCCACAATAGTACTAACAGTATATCGAGGCTTTTGTCGTCGAATGCTTTGCTTATTTCATGCCCAGTTGGTCATGTGTTGTTCACTTGTGTTTGCTTATTTTCAAAAGTTCCTCCGGGCAGTGCGTACCGTGTCATTAGGTGAGGGGAAGTGACAAATATAGTAGTAAACACAGCTCGTGTGCCGACTGTCAATTAGTTATAATAGCAGACTCCGCGGTGCGACATATGCTCAACGACCAACTTTTATATTTGTTACCCCTTTTTATGATACAAAATTATACAACAAGCCAACACAGAGCTGTGTCTCGTTCGGTACTACATTCGAGGCGAGACTTAATCGACCTAGCAAGTTTGTACGGATCTTCAGGTATTTTCTCTATATCAGTTATAGCTACCAGTTTTGTTTCAAACGGAATGATTATATTAATACGTGAAGCAAAAACTTTGTATCCTTTATACCGAAATTGGAGTAGGAAATGTGGCACAGTTAAAGTTTATATGGAGAAGGAGTGCAGAAAGCTAATATTTTTATAAACATAATACTTAAAAATACATAAAACTAATAAATAAATAATTACACACACAAATGCATGGTGTGAGACACACATATTTGTAACTTCCACTCGGTAACTGACTGGCTTTCTGACTGACAAACGGTGACAGTTTTTATTTTCTTTATTTCGGAGGGCGGGACTTCTATAGTGCATTCTGCGTGCCAGTATCAATCAAGAAGATTTTGGGTTTTTGGACTTAATAGTTGATAATAGAACCTTACGATATTACGTTCAAACTAAAAATTAAATGAATTACGGTCGAATTTCGACCACGGGCGACTACTAGTATTATTAAATTGAATATTTCTGTTCGTGAGTAGCGGCCGCTTATTATGCACGGAGTTTATTAGCTGGCAGTCCTTGTCAATATTGATTTAAGAGCGTACGCGTTAATAGTCTGCTTAATTAAAATTGTTCGTCGGATAAAACTAAGAGGCACTTCGGTGCGTGATTTATGTGTTCTTTATTTGCGATTTTAAATTCGTCGGGTTATACTAGAAACTATTACGCAGGTATTGTGAAGTGTGTTCAGCCAATCAGCGGTAAATGAGCGATGGCGGTAATTAAAACGGATCGCCTTACCGAATCAATAACGGGCCGATAAGCCAATTAATTGCACGTGTGGCCAATACGTTCCCCGTGGACTGTGAAATCCGATGATACGAATGTGTTGGCTCTCTCACTCAACTCGAAGATGCTAAATATCAACGGAAACAACGTCTTCACCCTTCCGTATTTTCATTGGGTTGACACAATAATTATTTACCTAGTTATTATAACTAGTATTCCCGTTGTAATGGTCGAAATTCGACCATCATTCATTTAAATTTTAATTTTAAACGTCATTAAGGTTTTATTGTAAAATACAATTTGATACTGGTACGCAGAATGCACTATGGAAGTCCCGCCCTCCAAAAACTGTCACCGTTTGTCAATCAGTCAGTCGGTGTGGAGGTTACAAATGTGTGTGTGTCAATTCATGGTAGTGTGTGTAATGTGTTATTTATTGATTTTAATATATTTCTTAGTATAATATAAAATATTAGGATTTTGCACTCCTTCCCTATATAAACTATAAGTGTGCCAAATTTCATACTCCTCCATCCGTGCAATTTTCGTATTAAGCGTTTGAAAGTTTTTCCTTCACGTATTAATGTATAGATCGTTGGTATGCATAATTCGTAAGTCACCAGTGAGGCGATTTATCGATGTTTCGGTTTGTGTACCCACTTATTTTATTTTTATGTTAGTAACACGATTCTTTTGAGTTCTTTTAAAATAACGTATACCGGCCATTTTGGTATTATTTCTTCTATGAATAAACATAATTTTAATTACATATTTTTTCGTAATACTCTTAGCGGTAATTTACACGGTTAACCCGGCACCGATAATTTATAAATGTCAAACTGTATAAACAGAACGGTGTCGGATTTTTGGTGTGAATGACCGCTGAAAGTCCATTGACGAATTTTGGTATCACACGATCCGTTTCATTCCGTGCTGTCCGACATCTTGTCCATTGTGGATAGCTTATGTAGCCTTCGCAAAGAAGTTGAAGTTATATTTTGCTGATAAATTGCACGGCTATTCGTCTTATTTAACAGTCAATAATTAATTATGATTTATGTTCTTACATTTATAATGAAGTTGCAGACGTGAAGATTGATTTACTATAGAAAATTGCGTAGTTTCGTGTTATTCTAGTGTAGTTTTTGTATACCATAGTTGTGGTTGATCCAAGTCAAGCTACAATACCTACGCTTCTTATAAGTTAACTGGACATCAATAGTGTAGTAACATTCACACGGTAATTGACATGCACGGTTCAAACTCTGGCTCGCACATCTCGGTTTTTCAAAACATATAGGTATGTGCGAATCATAATTTCTAAATATTATGATTATTACTTACTTACGGTGAAGGGAAATATCGAGGAAACCTGCATGTCTTAGAAAATCTAACCAATTGTCGAAAGACATGGGAAATCCGCCAACCCGCACTGGGCCAGCTCAGTGGATTAAATCCCCCTCGTATTAAGAGGAGGCCCGTGCCCTTACCCGTGACTGGGACATCAAAAGGGCTAAACTATTATATTATTATAGCAGTAGCTATCCCGTATTCCGTATTCAGTAAATATTCTAATTATAAGGTTGAAGTCGGGTTAAGTTATTGCTATTATGATTTTTGTTTATCGAACATTCTGGAAAGTGTGTACAGGAATTACACGTGTTAGTTCCGCCATCTTCTTTTTTGGGAGATTGGGGTCTATCACCTTATCGTATTCTGGGGTCTAATTCCATTGGTGAAGTGGGTTCATATTATCACTACACCACTTCCTGCTTCCTCAAGGAACACCGTTCATTTTGCATTCACACGATAGTGACAACATGGCAACAAAATGATTCTGATGCCCTAGTACTCCTGGTTTCCAAGTTATTTAATTTAAACCAACGATATCTCTACCGATAAGATCTCGATGATTATTCACACCAAATTAATATCGCAATCGGCCGAGTCAATATTTATTTATGAAAGTCTATGAATATGAATATTTGTAGGCAATATGTAACTGCCTTCCCGGGAAGCACGTCGTGTGTGGTAAGCCGAGTATAAATAATATCCAGCTATTTACATGTTGGACGGAGCACCCTGCGGGGTGGTTTCTCAGAAGGCACTACCGAGTGCAAGGTGCGGCATCATTAATTACACAACACTATTGTTGTAGATGCTGAAAAGATGGTGTCAATGAGCGCACACAAAACTTTTTTTGCAATATTGAACTATTTAAGATTTTAGGGTACCGCGTGCTTATCTAATTTGAACCACTGCAAGGTATACCCCAATAGCACACACAACAGATCAAATATGTCTCGCGTAGATCTGCGTTCCGATGCCTACAAATGTTTTTGGTTACGGTTTTGTTTTCCATTTTGCAAGTCTTAGGTCTGTATTGTGTTACAAATAACATTTTTGTTGTACATAATGGCTAGTCCGCGTCAGCTGTTAACCGATAATATATCTCGCGTCAAAGTTTGACTCAAATTACTGTTATATATTATAGGTGATATAACTATAGTAGGCACGTTTGGTGATGTTGTTAATAATATACCAATAATAAATATAATGTACCTTTTTGTTTCGTGATATCAAACATTACAGCGCTGTTTTTTTACGGAACCTCTCGCATTTATGTCGTCGGTAGCGCGGTTATATTTCGCGCGCGGGTTGTGCGTGGGTGGCGTGGCATCAGCACAATGGTGTTTGGCTTGGCATTCGTCACGCCGCGGCCGCGGGACGCCCATGATTGATGACCACCTCCCATAAACACAGACCTACACAACACTGGAGAACAAGTTGCTTATCACACAGTTTGGTTGTAAGAATGACACAAATCGTATAAGAAATAACCAATTCCGATTTCAATTACTGACGATCGTTGGCGCAGTGGTTTGAGCGTAGGCCGCTCGGCTCACTGCACCAGGTGGTTGCGGATTCGATTCCCGCCGGGGCAAATTTCGGAAATGGCCTTTTCGTAATTTTCCCTAGTTTGGGTGTCACTGGGGTCACCCCCAGTCCGTTGTACGGTATCCGTAGTACAAGCTTTGCTTAGTTTGGGACCGTACAGATGTTAGTCTGGTGGTATTTATTTATTTATTATTAAATTAAATTCAGAGTTGATCATCTGAATGTTTGAGTTTTACTATAAACGTTTTAATTGATAAACTCTATGTAACATAACACCACTATAAACGACTACTAGAGAAGGTGTCAAGTGAGAATATTATTTACCAAAACGTAGAGTCGAGGCACGGGCAAGAGTCGTCGGTGCGTCGTAAATTATGGATCGTCATAGTTTACTCCGCGATGTAACATAATATGCGGGCCGATGTCGGACGCGATACCACAACGAAATATTCATAATCTCCGGAGGGCTTTGTAAATAAAAATTGTTTCATATCGGGACAGGTGTAGCGTCGGGTTACGCAGGCGCTGCGCTGCCCGCTGCCGAGCCCGAGCCCAAACCCGAGCGGCCTCATTAACATTCGGACGAATTAGATCGTCCGCACAACGAGCCTACAGGTGCAACCTGTCTCGTCAGTCGATGCTACCGACAACCCGTCACGACACTATCTCACAAAATAATCACGCCGTTTAGTAGCTCATAACCGATCCGGACACTTGTAATTCCGGTGTTTTATAATTCTAAAAGTATAATTTTCAATATTTAACGATAAGGTCAGAGTTTATATATGTCTGAAGCAGTAGGTATACCTAGTCGATTACACACAATAATGCTAATGGCCCAGCTATGAATATATTTGTAGTATTTCGTGCTGTCATGAACTCTGTGACACCGTTGACTTGTGAACGCGTACCGTGTAGCGAATAAATAACGATAAGCGTAGCCCTAATTAGCTGTATAGGAGGCTTGATAAGTTTTTATTGTCTCGGTGTCGCGTGACCGACGATAGTTTGGGCGCAAATCCGTAATATCACCTTTCTGTGTAATTGTATGCGTGTAGTGACTGGCTGTGCATTTGGCTCTATCATAGATAGGTATAGGTACGCTTTTTAAGTTCGTAAATAGACACACCCAGGATTTAGGGCCCGAGTCGTTGTCTTCTCTGTGGCCACACACACATGGCAGCTCTCGGCATGTAAGTATAATGACAGGGTCCCAACACACGCAAGGGAACTCCCTCGTACGTAACAGCCCTTGCTGCCAACCCGACTGGAACTTTACATAGAGTCAACGTAGAGCTAATAAACGTGAGTAGCACATACATTACGTTCGCTTATATTTGACCATGTGGAGCTGTGTGTTCGCTCGCATTTGTGGCACAAAGCGCAGTAATTTAGTCTGATGCCTCATTAAACCTGCTTAAATTTCTGGGGTTATTATTTTATGGTTGTAAATTATGGAGGAGCGGTCTGAAGTCAAAAGAATTTATAGATATAATATTCATATTACGCTTCCGTCCGCGCTGTTATAGCAAAATTAACGGGGTATTAGTGGGCATATTAAGTAATAAGCTCGATGCAAAGCGCAATTTAAAACTTAGAGGCGGCTTACTCACAAGTCCGAAGCAGTCGGTCGGATCGGACGGTTAATGGAGATATTTTAAATCTGTCGGATTACAAGTGCACAACTGACTTGTCACCAAACGTTGCTAGAGTGCTTTATCGGCGACGGATCAGTGTCCTGCCGAATCATCTGGAATTCAAAGTGATCGTCGCTCACAGATTTATAATTTGATGTGAACGAATATATACCTTATCGTCTACGTATAGGAATGTGTTTGAGTCACCGTTGTGTAAGCGCGTCTTGAATCTCGACGGGCGAGCCCGACACGTCACTCGTTTTGTACTCGTCGCCTGATCCCGCGCTTAGCTAACCGTTTTGACAAGATTTCAGATGTACCGATAAGACGACTCAGTTTTTCTAACGTTGTTTTTATCAAACTTTTTGTTGGTAGGTATTCGATATTAACGGTAATTAGTTGGCTTATGTTAATTTTTATTATGATGATATAGGTAGTTGCGCGGCACGGACGTAGGTACCTACTGCTATTAGATAAGCCTCTGCTAATAATTACTAATGTACAATTACTTAAGCGGATTTGTTTTTGTTTGAATTCAAACAGATTGATTGATTTTATTGTTAGGTACTAAGTACCTAAGTACCTACTTTTTAGTTAAGTATATGGTTTTGGTTTCTATAAATGTTCCATCCATGTTTTTTGTTACATAACCAGTTCAGAGATGACAAAAAGCAAGGATGTAGGTATAGTAGGCAAATCTCCTAAATAAACAATCATAAAGTTATAAATATTGAAGGGGATTATTTAAGATCGATCGATGTCAGATTAAATTGTTTTGTTTTTATGTAAGCGGCCTGGATCCTTATAGAGGCGAGTGGCTTCCTAGTCCGTGAAGTGAGATAATATCAACGCGGAGCGGGCTGCGGCCGCGGCTAAAGGCACCGGCCTCTCAGTGACAGCGCATCACAATACAGTCGTTTAACACGCTCATCGCATTTGGAAGATCTCTTGACAGCTCACATGCTTTTAAATATAAAACTAGATTCGATTCATTCCGAATGAACGTCCCGGGAGTGGTTCCTCGGCGGCTCGAGGTCACTCGTTTACAGATGAAGAATGTCCGCTGAGAAAGCTTTCGGTTAACTCTTCAGGGGAGACGTGTACGAAAGTAGTAATAGTAGATGGAGGAGCGGCGGCTGAATCAACAATGAGCGTAGGTTGCGGGCTGCGGCGGCGTGCGCGAGGCGTGTCCGCGCTTCATCGATCGCAGCCTCCGACGCTCCTCGACGACGTCTGCTCCCCAGCACCCCACCGCCCCCGCGCGCGCGGCCGCCCCGCGCGCGTTAGCGCCCCGACCGACTGCATTTACCACCCGCCTCCCCCCCATCATACACATAAACACCCCCACGACCTGCGTGTCTACTGCCGCTGTCTGCCGCCGGAACATCTCCTGTATATTTTTGCGAGCCTTGCGCACATTTCATTCCTATATTCTTTCAATGAACCGTTGCAATAAAGTGTGATATCCTGTTTATTGCTCGTCGTCTATGGGTACCTACATCGAGGTGTTGATTCGTTCGCAGCGATTGAGACGCTCGATTGCTGAGGTGCAATTAAACAGTTTACATCTTTTCGCGAGCGACCTGTAAATGTTGTTCTGTGCACATTAAACCAGAATAACGTTAGGTATGAATTTTATGTGCGTGCGCTAATAGGCACTTAACGTGCTCCAGGAATCATTGAAACCTTGTACGCATTGACTATCACCGTATACATTGCAAAATTGTATGTGTCTCGGCTTTAAATTAAGTTCAAGTGATATCACACGCTGATGCCATAACCGCTTCATCCATACGCGGCAACACGACATTAGTGGTCTAAATTAAATTTGTCGGGTGTCGGTATGGCGCCGGCGGTGGTGATCCATCATTGGTAATGGTGCGGCCACACTAACGAGCGTGCCCTCTGTCCGTCACGGCTCCTCGCCTCAACTCGCTACGTCCAGCTCGGTACAGTATTAACTGCAATTTGACACCTCGCATCAATCTGAGCAATTTCCTATATGGATAGATGTTCGATTAATAGATAAGAAAAGCTTTACTAGATATTTGTTGTAATATGTATCGATATCGTCGTTTGTTTGTCGCTGATTGCTATGATAGAGAGAAATAATTAACTAAGATAATAAATTGATGATTGCTTGGCGCAGTGGTTCGAGCGTAGGCCGTTCGGCTTACTGCACATGTTGGTTTCGGGTTCGACTCCAGCCGGTGCAAATTTCGGAAATGGCGTTTTCGTAATTTACCCAGATTTAAGTGTCACTGGGATCGCCCCCAGTGCATTGTACGGTACCCATAGTACAAGCGTTGCTTAGTTTGGGAATCACAAGGGCTTCTCATTTAAATACTTTTTTTATTTATTGCCACTACAGTTATGATCATAAGAGTCTACCTAAGGCTGGTACACATACATTCATGATAAAATAAAATTAAATTAACTCACCTGAGGCAATGACATTAAATTGCACAGTATGTGGTCGCAATTTTTCACCGATATCAATTAGGGGAAGCGCGTATAACCAACTCGTTGAGATAAAATACCTAATGAGTGTAAGATAAATTAGCTAAGTGGGTCGCGAATCGCGCAGGTAATTACATCAGCAGCTGACTGCAGCTAAGTGCCGATATCAATCTTAAGTCAAGCACATGTGGGAACATGAACACTGCTCCAATATGATAGGAACATTTTTGTGTGTAATTGCCGGAAAGAGATTTGTGATTAGATTAATAATAAAAAAATCACCAGACTAACACGCCGACTGCATGGTCCCAAACTAAGCAACACTTGTAACTACTATGGGTGCTGTTCAATAGACTGGAGCAATCCCAGAGATACCCAGACCAGGGCAAATTATAAAAAAGGCCATTCCCGAAATTTACCCTAACGGGAATCGAACCCGTAACCACTCGCTGCAGTGAGCCAAGCGGCTTTAATATTAAACGTCAGTAAGGTTTAATTGTCAAAGACTATTTGATACTGACACGCAGAATGTACTATAGAAATCCCGCCCTCCAAAAACTGTCACCGTTGCGTTTGTCAGTCAGACAGTCAGTCGGTGTGAAGTTTACAAATGTGTGTGTTTCAATTCATGGTAGTGTGTGTAATTTTTTATTTATTGATTTTAATGTACATATTTCTAAGTATTATAATATAAAAAATATGAGCATTCTGCACTCCTTCTCTATATAAACTATATATAGATGTGCCAAAGTGCATACTGCTCCGTCCGCGCAAGAGTTTTTCCTTCACGTATTATAGATATTACAATATATTTTTATAAAGTCAATCTAACATGGCGTGTACCGGTCCGTCGGCACCTGTGTTACGCTTTATCGAGTTTTATGGTCGGCGTACGGTTCATTTAGCGAGGCCGGCATGAGCGTCCATCACTGCCTCGGACGCGCTTACCTTTTGCTTAAGGATGCCCGTCTCCTTAAGTTGGGCCGGCCGATAGGAGCTGCATTAAATGAGCTGAAGAAAATAAAGTGATCCTATTGGTCGAAACGAGCGAACCATCTAGCCCCGCCAGCTCGCCCGGTTGAAGTGGACAGGCACCCTTAGGCTAGCGGTATTATGTACGTATCCTTTTATTTTGAGCTAATGAAATCTCTATATTACTCAAAAGGAAATATATATGTAGGTACGTTCATCATACATTATATTCTGACTTCAAAAATATATGTGAAATTGATAATGATTATTCACAGTAAATATTTGTAATTTTCATACGAATAGTTTTGTTGAGTGATGACGTTTTATGGAATAAGTATTATTGAACCATCACACATTGCAGTAATAACTTGGAAGAAAAAGTTAACCAAATAGATCGTTATTTATTTATTATATGCATATAACTGCAGCACAGTTCATTAATAAATTAAATAAAACTATCAAAGCAAGAACATTGATTAAGCGAGAACCATAAAGAATGCAGATTATATAAAAAAACTTGCTCCGTTCACAGTTATAGATATAATAAGAGCAGTAAAAGGCTTCGAAGCGAAAAGTCGTTATAGTAACATCGTAAAAGAATGCTATAACGTACATACTACGTGTTGGACGGACTTATGATCCCGTTTATATTTAAATGTGTGTCTAACGTTTATAATTTACGATGTAGAAAACCAACAGATTAGCAGTTTATAAATATTATGAATAAATTACGTTTGATAAGATTATTTTTATGTCAATACCAAATTTTTTTATGATAGACACACCTATGTGATATTTGAGATCTGTACAACTTAAACATAAATGGAGGGAATTGTGAGTAGAAAGAAACTTTGTGCGGCAACAATAAGTTTATAGGGAGCAGGGAAAACTTTAGGGATTTTTTTGGAAACGAAATAGTGGATTTCGTTTTCAATACCAAAAATATGTTTTGCAACTTGTTAACACAATCCTGGTTTGCACTGAACTAGACATTCAAACAAAACATTGTTGTCAACAAAAGAGGCAACAGCATGTTTTGGGTAATAGTTTCAACTGAGGATATACGTCACGTAACTCAGCAGACCTGTGTTGAGGTGCATTTAAGTGAGTAGACGCTACTTTTGTCAGAAGAAGGAGTACATCGACATCGCCGGTGTCAGTTTCTGGTAAGGAAGTGTTATTTAAATTGTTATTGATAATGCATAATTAAACCTAGCATGCACAACAATGGATAATGCATTATTAAACCTGGCATTTCTTAGTATACTAATACTGCTGACTCTATTGCCTGCTCTACTTCACAAAGCAAACAACGTTCGCAATAGAAACAGCGTTGAATCCAGCCCAGGCCAATGATTAGGCAAGATATCGACTCCATTACTATATAAGTACCCTGATGTGATAATTGCCGGCCGTCGACAGCGCGAGGCCACTTCATTGCAAATGATTTAGATCATGGGCAGTTGTGGATATTTACATCCAAGTGCTAACTACGTGGCCAACGAAATAGGTTACCTAAGTGTTGCACCTAAGATTAGTTTAGAGTGGTCTTTAATTAAATTTAAAATTTGCCACGTTAGGCTTCGAAAACTTAATTTAAAGAGCTAGGTCTGTAATTTACAAATTAGAAATAAGTTTCAAATTATGAAATTCCTACGTACGTTCATAAATTCACGGTCTCTCTTACATTGTAATAAAATTATAATATTCATTAACATTTTTATGTTTATTATAACCACATTCACAATAACCAGCTAATTTTATACTTTGTGTAATAGATTAATTTTGTAGGCTACCTCATCGGAATAAGCGTTAAAATCTCGAACGAATAATCGTCAAATAAATCTATGTTATATGGCTTCATTAGTTTAAGTCGTCAAATCTAAGTGAAATTGAATTTTACGATTGCAAATAAACGGACAAGTTATTTCCTCAATAAATAAATTTATGGTTAAAGTTAATCAAAAATAAATTTTAAATGTTGAAGTGAAAGGTATAAATTCGCTTGTGAAGTTGTACAGATAGGAGTCAGGACGAGTCGAGGTGGTCATTAGCGAAATGAAGCCATTAGGAGCGTGTAAAACAGTTAATTACGACGGTGTAATCTCGACCCGAAGTGCCGCTCTCGAGATACTTCCCAAGAATATAATGAACATGGATAATGACAGAATACACCCCGCACTCCCACCCTCCGCCCACTAATGCCGTAGTTATGGAATCAAATTTAAACTGGTTTTATCAGACATCGTAACACAAACTCAAACAAATCTAATTTCTATGTATAACTTGTTGAACACACCTTTTATAATTTTATATAATTTCAAGCATTGAGGTATATTCATCATTTGATCCACTTATAACATGGCTGGCAGGAAGCCCTATCCATTTAATAATAAAAAATGCACTTAAAATTCTGTGCAAAATATATAAATTAAATGAAACAAGTGTAATTTACTGCAAACGATAGTCAACCTATCACGTAGCACATAGACTTGGTTGCGCGGCGCTAGACTCGTTGTAACTGTATAATAAATACACCGAAGGCGACGCCTTGTCTGTGCACTCATTCTTCCTTTATCAAAGGTGCACTAACTGAAACTAGAATTTTTTGTTCCCGCTTATAATTATAAAGTATATTTCTTTAACAATTCAGGCATATCATGATATTCGCGCTTTAGCATGGACTCTACGCACGTAGAGCCATTGAAATTAAACTTACGCAATCATATGCGTACATACATACAAAACTCCTCTATTTACCCTAGACATTGGTGCGGATTCTGTTTGTATATAAAACAAACTTGATTTACTGGTATTGTCATCCTTCCTATTGTCGTATCGTATGAGCAGGACAGATACATTTTTAGATGGATCAAATTTAATAAAGTAGTGATTTGTCAGACAGTAGAATTGGCGTCACTATTTGCTTATACTCGTAGTGACATTTTAGTGGCCGTCTCCAAACGATGGTCGCAAACGGTATCTTTTTGAGCATAACTTTGATCGCTATCTAACTGATTACCTAACATTTTGCGCGCTCAACGACCACCCTACGGACCTTCACCTATAATTGTCATATAAATCGTAGTAACACATGAACAAGCACCAGCTACAAGCGAACATTCGCTGCGACACGCGAGTCGGACGTGTCGAGCATGAGAAATTGTTTAATTGTACATTAACCGCAGATTTATCGCTACATCCACAACAGTTAAGTAGTTCATCTTGCGTTCAATTTCCCATTGGAAATGTCTCGATTATATTTTCACGTTTTTTTGTCTGACATGTGAAATTTATTTTACAGCTTAGGAATTGCTTACAACACTCAACACGCATCGTTACTGCAACAAACCCGAGTTTATAGATAATCTTACCTTACAATGTTGTAAAAGCATAAATCTGTGGTTTGTTAAGTGCTGTTGCATACGAAATAACTAACCTATTTCAAACTTTACTGCCGTTGTTAAATTATATTGGGTCATCGGGAGTTTTAATATTTTGTTCGGAGTCGCACCGTTAGAATTTTACACGATCGATGTAATTGAATGGGGCAATGTTGCACGTTGGTGGCAGGGCTTGGCGAGTTGGGGTTCCGGCGGAAGTGTCGTAAAACTGACGTCATCGTCAGATTCCGGCGATAATAATTAAAGGGCAGCTTGTTAATGTTGAGTGTTGTATAATTGCCGGCCGATATTAATTAGTTGCATTTATCGGCGCGCCAGTTCAACGGAAGGTCTTGCGCGGACCCGCTTGTCAGACATTTTTATGACGAGCCATTCTAAGTTCGTAAAAAAAACAATAGAGCGGTTTTTAAGGACGTTGAGGCATTTTAATGTTTTAATTTATAAAATTAATGAATTTACTGTCAGATAGATATCAGAATTTGAATATTTTTATTCATATAAGTAAACTATAATGTAACCCAGGTACCCATCATAGACTATATTGATTATCATTAAGATTCAAGATGATTTTTTGGTTAAAATCACTATTGAATTATTTTAGTCCTAGAATGTCTATCCAGGAAGGGTTTATTCCAGGGTCGTATAGTAGTTTTAATACCACGGAACAGCTCATGTTGGCGAGGCTCGGAGCCCGCAATAAAACTTTAATGTGAACCACTAAATCATTGGGCATGTACACTTTAGCACCTTGCACTCCGTAAAGTAACGTAAGCACGCTGATTAAGTACATTAAGGTCTAATAAATTTACCTTCCTACATTAATAATATTCATTATTTTTTAACCTAATAAATATTATTCGCAACTTTTGATTAGTTCATTAATCTTACCTACGTGTTCATTATTACATTATTAAATAATACACTCAAAACTAACATCGTTTTAGTAAAACACTACCTCATAAAATA
This sequence comes from Notodonta dromedarius, assembly GCA_905147325.1. Lineage (NCBI taxonomy): Eukaryota > Metazoa > Arthropoda > Insecta > Lepidoptera > Notodontidae > Notodonta > Notodonta dromedarius. Next base: position 9,595,977 of record LR990159.1, on the reverse strand, counting down.
AATAGGTAAGTAAATGATGTGCGTAAGTAAACTCAAGCGCAAAAGAAACCCAGCGTGAACTGATTTACGCGTTATTCCGTTAAAGAATTTCACGCTACTACTTAATGTTTATGTACATTATCGTGTGTTGAACAATAAAACATTGCTCGAATAACTACAATCACGACGCAAAAACAAAGAAGAATTTTTAATTAGCAAGGCATTTCCCTGCGGCGCGGGCGCCCCGCGGCGCGGCTACTTTATACGCGCTGCTCCGGGGTCGTTAACAAAACGTCACTTTTCACAATATTTATGTCTCCATAATTTTTCATTTATAACGACATCGTAACATTAAACCTTCAACGATGAGGCTTTCTTAATCTACCACTATACACCATCATCAGTTTGATTGAGGTTAATCACTCACACACTGTATGCACTAGGCATGGAAATGATTGCTGCTTTCAATTCATTTTCATCACGTGAAATTATGTTCTTCTTTCACTGTGATTTCACGGTGATATTTCACACTCAATGATTTTATTCAAAGTGAATTTTCACTATATCTCTTATTCCTATGAAGTCACGGGTCGATGATTTATCATGAAAACCAGTACCTACAGTACTGAACGCTTTGCGATGATTTTTAACAGTTCCTGCCTATGTCAGTAGCAGATGCTACGTATGAAAACCTATACAATATGATTTTTCACACGGTATCTGTGAAATGTTCCATCAATAGTATGCACTCTAGCATATGTTTGCGTTTATTAAGTAGGTATCTACTATATTCATAATAATATAAAGAAATTGTACCATGACACACTTAAATTCCGTAAGGATAATCAATGGGTTGGTAGCTAACAAAGGAAAATGTTTACGAAGACCGCACGACAAAATATCGCCTTGAAAGCCCTCCTGCCACTTTGCAAAAGTAATAAAACGAGAGTTCCATTTGGCACGATTACCCGGGAGACGACAAAACATGTCAAGTGTCAATTTGTATAATTTGCACAGGAATTAAAATGGCGGGCTGACGGATGACAGTTCGCGAGGCGGGCGCGTCTCCGCTGCGTCTGCGACTTTTAAATTTTTTATGACACAGACTTTGTAATCTGTTGATATTTTTATTATAATCTCCGTTTGGAGTTCAGGAAAACGAAGTCGTGACAGAGCAGGTACTTTTAAACATAGCAACATATACAAATTCTCGTAGAGCTATTTTTATTTTGTTGACGACCGCTTGGCGCAGTGGTTCGAGCGTTGGCCACTCGGCTAACTACACCGGGTGGTTGTGGGTTCGATTCCCGCCAGGGTAAGTTTCGGAAATGCCCTTTTCGTAATTTGTCCTGGTCTGGGTACAACAAGCGTTGCTTAGTTTGGGACCATATTGCTGGTGTGTTTGTCTGGCGATATTAATTTATTTTATTTAATGTGAAGCAATGTTTCATTGTAGTTTATTTTAGTAACTATCTGTATAATAATGTTGTTTTGAATGTTAAGATTAGCGCGTGTCGGCCGCGTGCCGAGGCGACACCGCGCTACGTAACGTGACACACGAGCGACAGGCAGCTGACACGGCGCACGCACCGCGCGGCGCCGTTATCCGACTGTAATTCCGTATTTGTAGAGCAAAAGGTTTTAAGTTACCGCTTAAACACTTGCTAAATTGCAATTATTTTGGCCAGCAAAATCTAAAAGGGGCTATTGAAAAAAAAAAGATTTTTGTCATTTGTTTTAGTCATGAGTTAGTAAGTACTTATTTAAATAATATTTGAAGATGCAGTTAATAAAAAAACTAAGTGTAGGATTTGAAGTGACTTCATAGTTAATAATCTATTAAACATCATTGCAAGAGTTATTTTGAAATGAAAGACCTAACCTATGCTCGTATTAATAAATCGATCTCAAGTCTGAGAGTAATCTTGGAAATGACATCCTCGTACAAAAATACACGTCAAACGCGTACTCAAGTTCGCTCTCAGACGTGAGATAGTTTTATTAATACGGACCCCATCGTTTTATGTTTAGATTGACCAATATATTTAAATTAATGCTCAGTGTTAATTTGCTCAATCTGGTACGAGCTTGTGACTCTTGGACGAGAGTGACGAATATGAAATTGTGACGTCACTTTAACCACGGACTAGGATATAGTAGTGACCAGGAACATGATACCTAACCCTGAAACAACGGCCTAGTGATATTGACCAGGAACATGATACCTAACGGGTAAAATCGAAAGTTAAATAAAACAAACACGTGTCGATGACCCGCCTCGCGTGCCGCCGCACTGCCTCCGGATGACATTTCATGAAAACCAGTCATGTTTCTATACAACCATAAATACATATACAACCACTTATTGTGAATGATTAGATACTGGATAGACATAAATTACCTTAGACCTTAGCAAACCTTTGCTTTAGCATAGCTCAGATCTAAGATAACGCGATTATTAATAGTTTAGCTGATTGAACGTGGCGCGTACTAATGGCAGCTTATATTTCTATATTGTCTAATTTACCAATGATAGTGGTTGTGTGGAAACTGAATAAATATCAGTTTGTGCTTCAATAGACGCAAATTAGTTTAGTACCGTTGTGAAACCTTTAGGTAGATATTATCGCGAAATCAATTCTGCGATACTTAACTGTTTGGTACATACTAGGTATCAAATACAAATCGAATGTTCAAAACTAGCTTCTGCCCGCGACTTCTTCCGCGTATTTACACAGAAATTTCATCTAAATCCGTTCATCCGATTTCGTGTGATTTAGTTGCAAACATGCAAACATTTATAAAATGTCATATTTATAATACAATCAATTTACCTTTAAATACCATTTAGTAGGATGATGAACCTACTTTAGGATATATTTAAAGATAAATAGGTTCAATAAATGTTTTATACCATGTGAAAATCCTTACAGGATATGTACTACAAGATCAGTATTTCTGTATTTTCCCAAAATTATAAATTTACTCGTAAAAAACGTGAATCGAGAGAACGCAATAATTGTTGAATAAACCTCATAATCGTGCGTTCGAACGGGCCCATTGGCGTCGTTAAACATAATTTTTTTTATCTCGATATCACAGAAACGTGATATTTATTTGGAATTTTTCTTTATGTTACTTAGAATTCCACGCATTCGAGTTAACACTTTCATTTGAACTTAATATAAACATGTTTTTATTAACAATTATTACAATACAACAGGAAAATAAACAATTTACGAAAATATATCCTACTAATTTTATAAATGCGAAAGTTTGTGAGTGTGGATGTATGTATGTATGTTTGTTACTCCTTCACGCAAAAACTACTGAACGGATTTGGATGAAATTTGGAACACAGATAGATTATAACCGGGATTAACATATAGGATACTTTTTAACCCAATAATCCAATACTACGCGGATGAAGTCGCGGGGCACAGCTAGTAAGTACATATATATGAAAGGAAGAACTAGGTTTTCGCAAAACATTTTTACAATACGCTCACGTCCAAACCGAAATCCACGTTATTATGTATTTTACACGCGTTATCTAAAGTACCACTAGTATTTAATAGCAGCAATCAAACATTTATTATACCTGTATATGACATATTTTTGTATCTCTTAAATAAGTAGGAAGGTAGGTACGGATTTCGCCGTTAGAACAATATACCTAAAAGGCATTTTATTGCAGTAATAAATTTGTTCCTGTATATGAAAATGTCAATCGATATTTTATTTTTCAATTCGTCATCAATTATTTTATAAAGGTCTTCATCGGTTTGTCACGGAGAAACAATTCCAGAACAGTTAACAGTAAGTACATACATTTACAATTAATAGTTAAGTTATAACTCCTATGACATACTACAGATGTGCTGGCATAACTATTTATTTGCAAAGCAATTATATAAAAGGTCAAAGTCACATATTAAATACCGTTTTAATCAAATTATCTACCTGCTTTGCTGTGAGTTAAGTATAATAACACGGTATGTCTTTGTAACTTGTTTACAACTTAATTGCCTTAATCACTAAACCTATTACTTGATTCATGTACTGTAACGGTGGTCCTGAGGATGGATTCAATGATTCTGGTTCGTTGTCGAATGTTAAAAATGTATTGTCCGGCCAATTCTTATGTGTACTTTCAGGGCAATTGATCCATGTTTTTTTATCGGTTTTAGTGATCGGCCCTGAGTATATTTTTGTATTGTTTGGGGTCGATACCCTTTGTCATGGGGTCCATGCACCCAAAATCGTCTTGAAGAGATTTTGAAAAAAATAGTTTGACGTAACTGGTGATCCATGCATTTCCTAGCTCAGCTAAAACCTTTATATATCCAGCTGGGAAATCCGGGTAACATCTTAAGTAGATACGCTGCCGCCGCGCGTAAGCCAAATTGTGTAACTTTACAAAATAATTTGTATGTAGAGCTAGGTTGGTAGGTGGGTATATAATTAAATTATATTCCTTTATTTTTTGTATAATTTTTAAACAATAAAAGAAGTTGAGTAGTTATTGTGTTTATTTAAAAAATAATAAAAAGAAAATAACAAAGTAATACCTAAGTGGTTAATACATTGAGTGAGGACATTATTCGCGCCTCTCTCCGGATGCGGTTGTCACGTAATTGGTGCGCCTTAAATTAGGCTCCCTTCATGTGTGTCTTGTCGTAGACTGCGGTCGACCGCAAAGTAAATGTATGAATTAATAACCAAATGGAAAGTACAATGTATATAATAATTTATGTCTGAATTTTGTATTCAGCCTATCCGGCCTGGTTTTATAACGAGGTCTAAAAGGCAGCTCTTTGGTAGGTATATACTAATTTATATTTATATTTTCACCTTTTTAATGTAAGTACCTGCGAAGTAAATAAAATTACCATCTGTTTACGTCTAACAAAGTTATAACATGATTAAACTGAAAGTTCCCACGGCGAACAACGAACGATCGATCAAGTCTGCGATGTCCTCAAATTGACCTGCAAACATCTTTGAAATGAACTTAACCGACTACTAACCTGGTGGAATCTTAGGCATGTCATTAATCTGTTATGATCCGTGGAAAATTCTGAATATATAGGTACCTAATTTAAAAAGTATATATTAAGTACACAGGAAATTCGCATGATTTAATACTTTATTCGTACGCTTAGTATGTAATTGTTTTATGTTCTCGTTTTGTTCGTATAGATATATCGAGTAAGGTATTTTGTTTAGCTTATCCGAGGGCATCGCGTTTCGACATTTATTAATGAATTATGTAAATGCGACCAGCCGTCGAGTTTCTTCGCAGCCGTTTCTACCAACTTTATTACTCGCGAAATGCAACATCGTTACCTCGGTTTCTGCAGACCACGTAATTGTTGGTTGTATTTAACGATTAGTTATAAAATAACAAGACATTACGTCATACGGTCTTCAGGATTATGACTTACAATTGAGTTGTTGTTTTTAACTTTTGACGACTTGGAAGGCACTGAAATGTTAATGAGACTTTGGTCTCGGTGTACCTAGTTTTGAATTTAATGCTAAGCAGAGTTAAAATTTGTATTGCCACTCACAATTCAATGGATACCACGTGAACTTTAGCAAAAAGTTTTACTATTACACAGCCTGGCGCTACCATGGCGACGTTAATTTAACACACAGGTAGGGCTAGTGGTCAATAATCATAATAGTAATAAAAAAAAGAAAAGTCCGAAAATAGAAAAAATAAAATTTTCGGTCAAAATAGATACTAAATAAAGTAATCAAATTGACATCACCGTTGAAATCCAATTCATTCAGCTACTCTTACGCTCTTACCTACTACTCGGAGCGGGGCGAGCTAACAGTATTATTATTATTTCTAATAGTATTTATTTTACGTTTTAATTTCATTGCAGAAATGTTATTATCCGTGACCTCGGTAGGTGACCTCTGCGCTAGAGTTATTTACGTATAGACTGCTCCAAAATGGTATTTCAGAAAATGTTGAATAATTCAATGAATAATAATGTTTAATAAAATTTAAATATCTCGAAAATCAGACAATGCGAAGCCTAATACGTGTGTTAATTTACCATGGTAGCGCCAGGCTGTAGAGTCGTGTTCATAACGTTTTTATAAATACATACGCTGATCCAGTACCGTAATTTGATGTATTTTGCATGCATGTTCCATACATCGCAACCCGATTTTCATATTCAATACTTAATGTGATGCAGATGATGAAATCTATCATCTCTATTATTGGTTGGGTTCTAGTGCAGTCGAGCACAGTAATATATCTCAACAATGTTTCGTTTCCTTGACAAGTGCATCATTTTGCTGCGAATGATGCAATTGGTGAACGTCATCGATTGTTATCCGTGATGGATGCGCTCATTACGCGGCCGCGCTGGGTGGCTGCTCGTCGCCACCACGCCGCGTCCTAATGACGTGCTCAGCTCGCCTCGCACCGACCATTGTCATCCCGACGAGAGATCCCGCGCCACCGATACCACACAACCGTTCACCTATAATACGATTTATTTATGGGTAGTGCTTAACGCGCGACACACAATTCAATACTCCTGTTGCCCAACTCTGTTAACGACTGTTGCTCGATACGGCTCACATTCGACTCGTAATATGACAAGCCTGACGTATGGCGTATCTGAATACGTCACTTTTGACAGTTCTTCTATCGGAAAACTACGACATATTGCGAGTCGAATGTAAGTCGAGACGAATGACAGTCGTAAACATAGTTGGACCCCTGAACGTTATCGTGGCCGCACGGCGCATCATGCAGCCTCCGGGAATTTTATCGTTCTCTCTACCAACCTACTCGTACTCATTATAGGTATTAGACATAACTTTTTCTTATAGGTTTGACACGGCGTCGTGTTTTATAGGTGCTAATAATTATTTATTTCACTCCTGGATTTTATTGCTCGTATTCAAGGAATTCCTATCGACCCCGTCGAATTTATCGTTTTATATGTTAAAGCGAATAGAAACGTTGTGGTGCGGTGAATCGACGTGTGTCACATCGCGTTAGGGCTGACTGACAAGTTGTTACCTGACGGTTATGCAATCTGACAGGCTGTGACTACTTGTTTAGGCATCAAAATTACAAGAGTGCCGTTTAAAATTTATAAAAAAATGTATTATGAAGGGCCACATCATAAATAAACGATGTTGAGATGTTATCGGCAGCGGCCGGCAGGAAGCGCTTCGGCCCATTTAGGGGTGCATTAAAATCGAATACATCATATTTGTTTGATTTCCTAGTTCGCGTTTCACCCTGTAATTATACAAGTCACCGTCCGTGGCCGGATCTCTGGCGGTTTTTGTTAAGATGCATTAATCATCTTTTTTTATTGCGAGCATGTGTTTTGGTCTCGTAAAACACTTTCGGGGATTATAAGCTTTTTGTATTCGTAATGTCTAATTTAGTTTTCGGTCGGTTCTTATGAGGTCATTAGCGCGGTGAGGTCCACCTCGTCAGGGGCCTCGGAAATGTATATTCGAAAGTTTTATGTCGTTATAATTTGTCGCGCTATAAGTTACATCGAAAACGTTTTGCGTTTTATGTGTTTGTCATAAAATTTTGCATAAGTAATTTTAACGTTGGCACTTAATTAAATTTTCGTGTGTTGCTTGTTGTTCAGACGCATGTTCCCGACGGTGCGCGTGTCGTTTGCGGGGTGCCGCGCGGAGGCGCGGTACGCCGTGCTGCTGGACGTGGTGCCGGTGGATGGCAAGCGGTACCGCTACGCGTACCACCGCTCCTCGTGGCTGGTGGCCGGCAAGGCGGACCCGCCCGCGCCCGCGCGCCTCTACCCGCACCCCGACTCGCCCTTCTCCGGCGACCAGCTGCGCAAGCAGGTCGTCTCCTTCGAGAAGGTCAAGCTCACCAACAACGAGATGGACAAGAACGGACAGGTCAGTTCATGTACATATATTATGTTCAGAATGTAATCAGAAAGTTGTTAAAAAATAATAATTTCGATGATCATTATCTATGCAAACAAAAATGCAGCTGTAAAAGTGAATGATTAATGTTTATGGTAGTCTGATTCCGATTGTTATCATAATAGAGTCAATAGAGGTTGTTGATATATTATGAACAACAAAGTGTAGGATCGTGTCTGCGTAGAGAGAGTCGCGTGAAGGTTGTAGCGCCTAGAACAAGGTGATAAAGCGACGGAGTCCAAATGAGCTATAAAGTGTTGACGTAAAACGGTTGATTTACTGTTCGGGCCGGTGTCGCTGGCGGCTAACGAGCGCCTGCGACCGGGGCGTATGGCCTGCACACCGGCGATAGACACAACCGTCATTCTAATCTATTAGAGCAGTGCTGGCTGCTCTTAGTTCATCAAACGTTTCTCTCCGTGGAACAAAGTCAAACATAATATCAACATAATTTAGGTAATGAACACAAAATCATCACCTACGCCTGTCTCAACCCTACTTGCGGTCCGTTTGTCTGGTCTAGAAGAAAATATCAATCTATTTAGTAGCTTACTTACAAGATGTGATAATCTTAATCAAACAAGTCATGTATTCAACACGATCATTTTAACTGTGTCCGTTCAGTCAACTTGGTTCTGCTACAGAAAATAGCTAATAGCCGCTGGTTATTGCACGACGCCTGGAACGAGCCGGCAAAGTGCGTGCTTCACAGTGAATCGAGGTTTATAAATTATCCGTCAACATTTAATTATACAGTGGGCACCTTGCAATTCATTGTAAAGATGCCTTTTACGATAATCCTTGTCCAAATTGTTTGTGTTTTCGGTAAGATTTAATTACTGGAGAATCAGAATGATTAATGTAATCTATACAAATAAATAAAATTAGAGTGTCTGTTTGTAATATCAAAATAACACCTTTTCACTATATGCCTATGAAAGTACAAACAACACCTATAGCAAAAACGCGATTTAAAAAATTTTTGTCTGTTTGTCTGTCTGTCTGTCTGCCTGTCTGTGTGTTTGTTCCGGGTAATCTCCGAAACGGCTGGACCGAATTTGACGGGACTTTCACTGGCAGATAGCTGATGTTATAAGGAGTAACTTAGGCTACTTTAATTTTAGAAAAACAATTAGGGTTCTGCGTAAAAAAATAAAAACACATGAAATCAAAGAGAATCTCCGAAACGGCTGGACCGATTTTGACGGGACTTTAACTGGTAGATAGCTGATGTTATAAGCAGTAACTTAGACTACTTTTATTTTAGAAAAACAAATTAAAAAAAATGGGCCCCTTCGCGCGGGCTCAGAACGCGGGAGCGGGCTTTTTGTTAAGTTAAATTCCACGCGGACAAATTCGCGGGCTCAGCTAGTTTACTTTTATATAGACGATCTTAACGGCTGAACAAAAAATTGGTACTTGGAGTGAATTATTCAGAGTGTTACAGAAAATAAGTTAGGAACGTTTCCTGTGTTTCACATATCTTTTGAGATGAGTCGGTGTCTCGGGCACTTCCTTGTGCGTGTGGGAATTTATAGAATTATTGTAAAATTGCCGGTGTCGGCGACACCTCGGGCCTTGTCGGGGAGAGCGTAATGATTGCGTTGCCGGCAACAAATTAGTGGCACATGTCGTGTCAGCCGGCAGCTCCCGGCTACTCGCCTCCGCGCCGCAGGTGCTCGTCCGTACAGGCAAATGTCACGACCGACTCACCAACTTATCTAGACACCTATTGTCACTGTATCGTCGGTAACCTAGAGCTCCAACACGCTGGCTACGTACTTAACATACACTAGTTAGGAATATGGCAGTTTTGAAGTCCACGTATCGATAGTATCGCGATTGTAAATTGATTTCAACTGATGAGAGTGAACTTTATATAGGTTGTTTGTTGTTGTCGTTTCATTATCATATCACGTAGATCGTGTTTCAGATAAGTGAATATGAAGCCTTGTTAATTTCTTATAATGTTCATTATGATTGAAATATTGCAGCTGCATTGATCAAGAATTCTTCAGAATTCCTACTCAGTAAATATTAAGAATAAATTGCACGTTTTTATTATTAATTTTTGATTAATATTCAGAGATTACATATTTGATCATGAGCGCAGAAATAACTAATTATGATTCAATACAAGTGACTGAAATAAAATAATTTATTTCGTTGCTTAAGGTGAAGGCGCCTGTCTAGCCCGCGAAGTTCAAATTTTTTGAGTTCTGTTGGAAATTTTTCAAAATCTGACAATAATAAAAGACAAATTTTGTAATTTGCGAAAAAGACCGTGTGCAGTGCATTTATTAATACATTTATTTTACTCTAAATATTACCACGGTGGATATGATACTAGTAAATCACTAAATATACAAAAATTGCCAGATTATCTGGATAGCTGTCGTTCTTGAAATGTTTTAGAGTAAGTTTGATATATTAATAAATGCACTGCACACGGTCTTTTTCGCGAATTACAAAATTTGTCTTTTATTATTGTCAGATTTTGAAAAATTTCTAAAAGAACTCAAAAAATTGGAACTTCGCGGGCTAGATGGGCGCTTTAGCCTGAATGAATGTCACTAAAGTATTTGTATCTAACCATGGTGAGCTACCTAATGTATCTGTCACCGACAATAATTAATCTGGACTGGCTTTTAATTTCAACTTGCTAAAGCAATCCGTAAAATGGACCAAAAAGATTACCTTGGTTCTCTATGATTTCTCACATCTGACTTTATAGTCAAACCACCTTTAACAATTTATATTTTTTCATAATTCGAATAGTAGGCAACGCAGTCAGGGTTTGTAGAAGGAGGGCAACGGATCGGAACGGAGGAAGGCGTGGCGAGGTGATGGATGAACCCGACTCTCACCAAAACACACACCTAATTGGTTTTCCCATAGCCGGGACCCATGACCGATGGCTATCGCGCCTGTATCAAGCCATTAGAGTTATTTAATTAATCAATTATTTAAAAGATTGTATGTAACTTTTGAGGTCATATCTCACGATTTTACCGGGCCTGGTTGTCCATTGTTCTTGGTCTGTAAAAGCTCTTTATATTGATCAACTTCTTTTTGTGCGAGTAATAACGAGTAACGAGCAATATTTTGTTAGTATTGCGATACGTAAATGTGCATCCTGTAATTAAGTACCAACGTATTAAAAGTATAGGCACTTGTATTTGACGTGAATATTATTAACATTCGTAGGTACCTATTGTATAAATAAATGTTATATCATAGCTGCCGGTTTTACACAAAAATTACTAATTGCCGCAATAAATCTCTACTTTATTTCCACTAATGGTTTATTATGAGTAATTTTTGGAAATAAAACTTCTAATTAAGAATATATTATCAAAACCGGAAGTGGAATCGTTGATTCGTTAACATTTGTAACAATGTACCGCCACGCGAGTCAGCGGTGGCACGCGTGCCCGACGGCTAATTGTGAAACAAAAACTCCATGAAACCGAGGAATTAATCATCAGCCCGCGACTTAATTGCGTGTATTCGAATAAAACTCTAAATAAACTAACCACTCAAACTACTAGAGGTCTGAAGTTTATAGGTAGGTGAACTTCTTACGTTTTACACGACTAAGGCGAATCCAAAAGGAAGGGTTATGTTTTTAGCAGGCTATGTATGTATGTTTGTATTATATTGATGTTCCACCGTAGCGCCTTAACTCATTTTCTGATTTTGATAAATGAGTTATAAATCGAATCATTATTGCCTATAGTACGGGTAAAATAGACGAAATCAAGTAGTATGATGTTACATTGAAAAAAGTGGGGGATACTGAAATTTTTTTTGGTTATCGTATCAAGTGGGCTATCAAATGAAAGAGTAGAAAATTCTAAGTTCATAAATATAAATATGAAACAATATTAAATACTTATAAATAAAATAAAATAAACCAATAAAAATATATTTTCTTTACAGTTTCTTTTATTATATTGTATCACCGAGGAAGTTGTAATCTATGTGGGTACTCTATAATACCTATATGTTGTGCCGAACCAGCTATTCAAAATGACTTTGCTTAGAAGCTGCATGATTGAAGGGTTTATTTAAAAACATAAAATACTTTTTCGTGAGTTCGAATTGAGGTCAGATTATTAGAATTCATGAGAACGGTCACACGAAAGCGTGGCGATGACGGGTCGCGATTGTGGCGCTAGTGGGCAGCCCGGCCAGCGATAGCCTCCGGCCACAAAGACCTCCCAACGACAGTGGCGGGTTAAACTCACAAATCTTGATACAATTATTCGTATTTTTTACCCATGAAAAATTACTAGCATTCATTTTAGTATATTATTGAATTCAAGGCTAAATGTGGTAAACGAACGTGTAATTAATGAAAATATGTAAATTGCCGGTTCTACTAACAACGAGCCGCGATGATTAATGAACAGCTTTTTGGTCGTTTACTTAAATAATGAGATTAAATCCTTACGCTCTGTAATTGTAGAGAACAAAGTATGCACGACAGTTATAAATGGAGCGGTAGGTACCTCTTTGGTATCGAAAAGCACATCTAATTATAATTACCCCCATGCTAGTATTAATATTATTTTACACACGTATGTATGCATGTATTGTAGCTTCTTATTATTTTTTATTTATTGAAAAAATATAACATTTTATACTTATATGCCTTACTCTGTTACTGCTCGGCATCCGTCAAACACTCAGGTCCCAGATAAAAGTCAGTCGGTTAGCTTACGCATGGCATTAGGAGCCTGTTCTGGGATCCTATTTGGCCCAGAGCAGTGAGATACTACGATACTTATGTGACGTACATGATACGTGATGTACTTTCACCACTATGTCATGTTTTTTGTTGTTGTAATTCTCTATCTTGTTATATTTCTAACTAGTTTATGCCCGCGACTTCGTCCGCGTAGTGTTAAACTTAACAAAAATTCCGGACTATCGGGATAACAAGTATCCTATGTGTTAATCCCGGTTATAAACTATCTGTGTTCCAAATTTCATCCAAATCCGTTCAGTAGTTTTTGCCTGAAAGAGTAACAAACATCCACACTCACAAACTTTCGCATTTATAATATTAGTAGGATTGTATTTATTCTTTTTATTTTCTCTTTTTGAATTGTGTCTTTTGAGCTATGTCAAACAAATGTGATTTTATTTTTTTAAATATTACGTGAAGTAGTATCTTAGATCAGTGTTCCCAACCTCTACATTGGACGTTTTTAATGATGAAAGGAAATGTATATATATGCAGATTCGATATAAATGAACGGAACCCTAAATATGTGGTCAATCAAGTAGTATTTTAAAGTCTGTGGGTCAATCCACATGCACTTTTATATTGTTCTTATAACGGAAGTTGACGTATCAAAATACTTTGTAAAGTACTTATATTAAGTTTGTTTACGAAATAACATATAATAAAATGTATTCATAACATGTTATTTAATAACATGTCAAATTTAATTCCGCATTAAATTCCCGCTGCGATAAAGATATTTTACTACAACGCCGCCGCCCGCCGTAGCAAAACGACGTAGTTCACTGCTGTGGCCATTTTGTAAATTCGTTGATTGCATAAACATAGCTGTTATAAAGTCGTTGTAGTATTATTATGAACATTAAATATCATAGTGAGTTGTGAGCGAGCATGTTTTGTTATAGTCAGTTACTCAGTTCATTGCATGATCAAGCGTGAATTAATGCAAATCGACCCATATGGCAGTGCCATAAGAGTCATACATAGCACGCGCCTGCGTGAAATAAACGAACTAGGTATATAGGAGTAGGCCTTAGTGAAAGAAAAATATATTTTTGTTGAGGTAGAGATGCTGTAAACATTTGGACGGCTGCGGAAATAACACACCTACTATCATACATTAGATTTACGTTAGAGTGAATGGGATACATATAGTATCCTCTGTCTTAGTTTTTAGTTTAACCGAGAGCAATTGTGTGTTGACAGACAAAATTAATTTCAGTGGTTGTGGCGGATTATTTACATAATCTAAAATAAAGTGTGTTACGTCAATATTTGATTGTGCCCTGTGTACGGTATTTCTGTTCCTTCGGTTGTTGATTCGAAATATTACGTTTCCACGGCATCCTTGTTCCATGGAGTAAGCTAATGTTGTATCAGTTGTCATTGTCAGCGCCCGGGGCTAGCCGATAGATAGACAGAACGCACCCGCACTGCATGAGCCGAATTCACCCGCTAGCCACCTTATTCCATTATATCGTGCGGAAATATGTCATTAGACTCGCTAATTTATTTTATGCGAGATCCGACGCAAGAAGGCCGCGCAATTATAATGCACTTAACATGTGCGAGTAACGGCGTTTATCTTCTTTACGATCCACTTTTTCTCGTAAAACGTACCGGTTGCGTATGTTAACATTGATGAGATCTTTATTTTACAATTAATTATCGATTTAATAGGCCAGTTGCGGTTGGCCAGTCGGGCGGACAATCCGCATCTGTTCATTTGCACGACAAATTGTTTGCTTATACCGGTTGACTTCAAAATCCTCCCTATCGAGTAATCGATTAAAAAGTTTAAAATGTTCTCAACGATTGCGAATATGGTGCATTCGTAATCATTGAGAGTATTTAAAACTTTGAGATGCGTTCTCTGAGACGAAAAAAAAAATAACAACGGCAAATTATTTTTGTAGTTATTAATATCTCTTTCATTTTATTTACTTAACGATTTGTAATTACAGTAAATATTTTTTGAATACGAGGCATTAGGTACTACATATATCTATGCTATTGTAGATATAAAAAATATATGAAAAATTTACAATTTGTAAGTGCCCCCGTAGGCCTAAACAAAATAAATGGTTGAATTTGAATATACTTATTTCTGCCTTAGATATCTATGCTATTCCCTTATATATGAAAATCATATGATGTCGTTTTTTTCAGACAGACTAGACTGAAACACTTTCAATGAAGTATGTTTATTATGAGATCTTAGCCGTTGGATTTGAGTTAATTTTACGCACCGCCAATAAAATTTAATAAAACGCTCGCCACGCCATCTATAACAACCACAAACATCAATTAATGATGATCATTTGCGTTTTTTAAATTATTGTTGATATTTTTACATCATTAACGTATTTAATAAATGCCATTATTAAACAAACAAGCTAGACAGGTGAGGCGGAGAGTGGTGGTGAGTTTAGGTGTAATATAAATTAATAATTTATTCGGCGTCGGAGGGACTCCTGCGGCGCGCGATGGTGCGCGCGCGCTCCTTACACCACCAATTATAAAGCAGGCGCAGAAGGTTAGATCACCCTGTTAACTCCTGGACTTGGAGGTTATAGGGAATATGCATATTTATTTTGATTTTTAGCTCACAGTATATTCTTTTGTAAATAAAAATTAAGTAGGTACTGTGTTTATACGAGTATTACCTGTTACGATATATCCAATCGTTTTTTTAATATAGGTAGGTGTACATTTTTTAATACGTCGCTCCCAGTTGTATACTGTGATGTCATAGGACTAAATAAGGCGAAGGCGTATGTGTTCCCGTAAATTTCTCGGAAAGTTCAATTTTAAATCTTCAAGTTTTCACTAGGTAGTTACAACATAATAGTTTTCATAGTTATGCACACCTATTAGTACCACCCTCTAACGGAATATCGGCGTAAAGTAGCTACGATAGCTTCGTTTTATACTATGAGTGAGAGAGCAAGATGCTCAACTCCCCCTTTTCCTCCCTTCCGTTTCCTTTGACCCACTCCCCTTCAGGTGAGCAACGTGCCAGCAATGCCTTTGGTATTCCAAGCATCTATAGGCTACGAAAACTGCTTAACATCAGGCGAGTGGTACGCTTCTCTGCCAACTCTTTACATAACAAAAACCTCATAAAACGTTGGTTCTATTCACCGCTGTGCGACTAATTTCACTAACTAGCGTTGTTATTATTAACATACAAATCTCTCATCAGAACGATCTCTGGCATTTCATTATAATGTTTAATTAAACACTTCCTATGCGTAGACGCATGTTTGTAATTACATAACAGATATGGAACATGGATTTCACGCTGGTTGGGAAATTAATTTAAAAGATATACCTAACACGCTGCTGGCATTTCATTTCAAGTAGTTGTTCTAATCATTATTAGATAGAGATGTACATAAAGCCGATGTAAACATTGTTGTCTTTTATTTTAATGACTAGCCAGACGGATTTCAAATTGTTTAAACCGACTTGTATATTAAAAGTGAGGTTCTGATTTTAAATCATTTTTAATATTATACTTTCTCATTGACGTCAAGACGAGTATATTAGTAACCACCAATTTGAACTAGACAGATAGTTTGCCTATGAATAATAAATATCGCCAGACTGACACACCAACTGTACGGTCCCAAACTAAGCAACGCTTGTACTATGGGTACCGTACAATGGACTGAAGGCGATTCCAGTGACACCCAGACCAGGGTAAATGACGAAAAGGCAATTTCCAAAATTTGCCCCGGCGGGAATTGAACCCGCAACCAGCATGTGCAGTGAGCCGATCGGCCTACGCTCGAACCACTGCGCCAAGAAGTCGTTGGATAAGTAGATGGCATATATAGGAATGCTTACAAATCTCAAAAACTATTCACATCCTACTAATATTATAAATGCGAAAGTTTGTGAGTGTGGATGTATGTATGTATGTATGTATGTATGTATGTTTGTTACTCCTTCACGCAAAAACTACTGAACGGATTTGGATGAAATTTGGAACACAGATAGATTATAACCGGGATTAACATATAGGATACTTTTAACCCAATAATCCAATACTACGCGGATGAAGTCGCGGGGCACAGCTAGTTATACATATTTCATAACGTTTGCCATACGCTTATAATAACCTTCCAAACAAATCAATCAGTTGAAACAAATATCCATAAAACTGTCAAGGAAGCGACGGAACCATTAGTTTTTATTGTTTAAACATCCATCATTTTTCTGTCGTTCCCTTTAAATTATAATCAATTGGAATCAAGGCAGTGGTATTTTCATATATTATACTAGCTGAGCCCGCGACTTCGTCCGCGTGGAATTTTGATCCTTTCTTAGAGGATGTATACGTCATAGTAGCTTTATGCATGCAAAGTCTCAGCCCGATCGGTTTAAAATTGACAAAGTTTAATACAAACTTTCATCCCCTATTTTATTCCCTTGGGGGTAGAATTAATCAAAATCCTTTCTTAGCGGATGCCTACGTCATAACATCTACATGCATCGCAAATTTCAGCCCGATCCGTCCAGTGGTTTGGGCTGTGCGTTGAGAGATCACTATGTCAGTCAGTCTGTCAGTCCAGTCACCTTTGAGTTATATATATTTAGATTAATCGGAATAGATAAGCTGCTAAAAGTATAGTAAGACAAAACGATGCTTAGGTTTAGGGCCAGTAGAGAGAAAACCTACGCCATCTAAGCTACCATTCACACGGGTAACACGGCACTGATAATTTTTATACATTATACTTTTATCCTGATGTGAAATTAGGCCAATTTCTGTCTAATATATAGTCAGAACGGTGTCGGGTTCTTGGTCTGAATGACCGCTAACTCTAACACCGTGCGTTTACTTTAACAATAGCAAAGAAAGAAGGTATATTGAGTTTGTTTTGGTGTTGCATAATGTCATCCCAACTAGTCTACAGTCTGCACAGATTCTGAATAGCACAAAATATACATAAAACCGTCCCGCAATCACCGTTAAACGTTGCTTATTTTGTGCTCATACACGAGCCTACAATATCGTCAGGCATCATAATAATTATCCTCATATTGTTTAAAGACGCAACGGAAACTTTATTACGTTCAATTACTGCTTATTATAAGCGGTCGTATTGTTCTGCACTCACGTTGAATTAGCAAAAAACCCAACAAGACCGAGCCGCACTCGCCGATCATGTGGTTCCGTAGACATTATAGGTACCAACTGTGGTCTAAGTATCCGTGTAATCAAAATCGATAATACTTATTAAGTGGGGCACAAAGTCACAAGAAAAATAATTTTACTGGGGTAAGTACTTTAAATGATTATCTATTCTGCGATTCCCATGCTATACCTACTAATGAAGTTACTGAAATTGGTTGTAAGGGAGGTAGTTTTGTAAGTTATTTAATACTTTATTCCGAAATAAGTCAAAGATTTTTATTAATATCCGGATACAGAGCACCTTGAGGTTTTTCAGTGCCTGTGTTAGCTTAAATACGGTTTACGGGTCGGTTAATACGAGCTGTATACTTACTTACTATTTAGATGAATACAAATGAATTACCTACTTTTATGTCATAGTAAGGGCCATTGCGGTTGGTTGCGGAAGCTGTTCTCTTTTCTTCGAGTAGGTATATTACCTATTACTTACCTATTTGTTTATTGCAAAGCGAAGGCTCTGGTTACTTGTATATTAAATTGTTGGTAAATTTATACCAATCTCCATCCCGCAAACTCCTTGCAATCAAAATTGATTATCTACTATATTTCGAAATTTAAATGCCCATTATGAACTTGAAAGTAACAGAAATGCGTAATAAAATACTTTACGATTTACAGCTAAGCTAATACATTTTATGTGTATTGTTAATTTATTAATATTTTTTTCTTAGTTTTATAACGACGTTTTTATGTTTAAATGGATTCCGTTGGATCCTATAAAGTAATGCTTCTTTTATGTTCAAAGTTGAGCTCTTAAATGTTAGTTCTTCGTGTCTATTAAAGATATGGATGGGACTTACTCGTGAAGAGACAGCGTTTATGTTTGTGAGTTGACTGACGTTTTAATCAAGCCTCGTAAAGTATGGTACTTACTACTTATGTTGGTGTAAGCAGTTTTATTAAATATGTCGTGTACTTACTTTTCAACAATTTAGTAGCGCATACAGACTTTACTATTGCATTTCAGTTGTAGTGGTGCATGTAATGTTAGAAAATTGCTGGTTCTAAAGCGTAATGTTAGCGGTTTTTCACACGTCTGCTCCATACATTCTTAACAGATAATGGCCATATTTGGCATCTGGATACAGTAAAATGTATAGAAATGATCGGTGCCAGGTTAACCGTGTGAATGACCACTTACCCGTAGCTGGCGGCGGGTGGATGGTAATAAACAAGCTGTAATTGTAGTACTAATAGAGAAGCTGGCATTCTAAGTTATCATTATGGTCTGGAGATAAGATTAGAAACAAGAGGCTATTAATAAAAAAAAGATTAGAAACTGTAGGCACTACCTATAAAGCTTTATACTAAGCAACAAGGGTCACTGTTGTTTCACAAAACATGAGCCGAATGAGAGGCTTCGCTGGGACTGTGTCCCTTTCTAATGGCATGTCTATGGGGGACGAGGGACGGGAATACTAGGGGTATTTAAATGACAATCAGGAGTGAGAGAGACACAGCCCCGAAATCGAGTCCCCGCATCCAGTCAGGATTTGTGAGAAGACCACGAGAAAGACACAGTTCCATCAGGAGACTCTCACTCAGCTCCTTTTTTTATTACTATTTAGATTATTATCCGATGCGGCAGAGCTAAAAGGTAGGGTTATCTTTTTAGCAGTCTATATGTAACTATGTATTTTTTTATATTCCACAGTAGCGCTTAAACTACTCATCCAATTTTGATGGATGAGGTGTCAATCGATTCATTCGTTCTCAGTTTTTAAACGTTTTTACTTATTTTATGAAATACCTTAGTTTTATTTAGCGTTTCGCCGTCATTTATTTTTAATTAAAAATACGGTTTCCGTCACAGAATGCATGAATTACAAATTTATAAAATGTCCGGCCGTGACTGACTTAAAGTCGTATATTAATCCAATTTTGCATCGCTTCTCGTCGGGCGTGGTATAGTTAAGTTACTGCAATATGCTCGGTGCAAATAGGGCCACTAATTATCCCGGTGCGAGAGTGCTAGACATATATCTATAGCGTCAACGGAACTCCATATATTATTAGTGTTTGATTTATCTTATGTTTGTTTTGAGCCGAGCACTTCCATGTTTATGGGCCAGTCTGTTGTCACCGCCCTTGTCCACTCGCGTCCACTAAACATCGCGTTTTATGTGCGCTCGGGGAAATCGTTTTGTCTCGTTATTTAGCAACTAGAGGCCGATATATAAATCACTCATCTGCGATCATAATTGCCTATAAAATATGTTTCTAAGCAAACATGCACGCTACAGAACTTATGCATTATATAGAAATTATGAATAATCACTCGTCAGGTTGGAATTGCTTGTATTGAAAGATGGCTGCGGGATTGTGTATCGTTTTCCTCGTAGTATGCTCGAGTTCGTTACGTATTTCACGGTTTTACTACGAGAATTCATAGATCCTATTTCCTCAGCCATGTTGGGTTCCGAGGCGTTCAGCGCTCTGGAATGTCGTCCGGAGCATGGGCCAGGCCACGCATTGTATGCAAATATCGCGGGCGCCACCGCGGGCTCATTTGCCAGAGTTATGGCCGTTACGTACCCCGGTGACGCGATGTCAATGATACGCCTCGTGGTATTAATCAAACGCCGTAATGATAGCTTTAAGAAGCCCTCGCGAGCAGTAACGCGAGCGGAGCCGCCTCGCGGGGGGCGTCCGCAGCGACATAACATTTCTCACTTCAATTTGTAGTCTTATTTGTTTTTGTGTTGGCATCGTCTCACTTCATTTCAATCGGAGGTCGTTTTTAATATAACTTTTATATTTTTTTTCATTCCGAGGTGACGTTTATCGTGACTCCCCGGGTGACGGCGAGGCGACGGAGACGCGCGCCTCTAGTTAAATGACGATTTACCAGTTTTCCATCGGACTCCCGACGTCACTCCGTTTACGAGCGAGTATTTTATTCAGAGATATTTTACTGCCACCGATGTTATGATGAACGTTAACGTATCTCTGACTTATTTTAATTTCCCATATGAATTTGTGAACTTGAGACGGTAAAGCCAATAAAAGATGAAATTGATTAAGGTATAAAGTTTAAACATTAGCGTTAGTATTTATTTATTTGATTGCCTACAAGTACTTTTTTGATATGTTTACCTATACAAGTGGGTTGTAAAATATGAGCACATAAGTGGAATATATTTCCTCGTTAAACATAATACTTGAAATGACTTATTATAAAGTGAGTTCATGCTTCATTCAGAAATAACAACCTGATAAATGTTGTTTCTGGAATACCTACCAATCATAATTGTGTAGGGATGGACTTATGTACTACCTACCTATTTAGATACCTACTTGACACTAATAGAACTAAAATGCTTGTTCTCATTATTATAATTAACTAGCTGAGCCCGCGACTTCGTCCGCGTGGAATTTAACTTAACAAAAAAGCCCGCTCCCGCGTTCTGTGCCCGCGCGACAGGACCCATTTTTTTGTTTCTAATATAAAAGTAGCCTAAGTTACTCCTTATAATATCAGCTATATGCCAGTGAAAGTCCCGTCGAAATCGGTCTAGCCCTTTCGGAGATTACCCGGAACAAACACACAGACAGACAGATAGACAGACAGACAGACAGACAGACAGACAGACAGACAGACAGACAGACAGACAGACAGACAGAAAGACAGACAGACAGACAAAAATTTTATTAATCGCGTTTTTGCTATACCTAGGTGTCGTATGTACTTTCATGTGCATTAAGTGAAAAGGTGTTATTTTGATATTACAAACAGACACTCCAATTTTATTTATTTGTATAGATGTATAGATAAATTTTTTTCATCGTACCTAGAGAAAAGTGTGTGGTCATACCTTTATGAGTTACTGTTAGTAAATTAAATATTTTAATCAAATTCAAAAATTTCTTCCACAAATCGGTAAGCAAATAATATTTGATTATTTACGAGCGTGATTTTAATATTAAAATGTGGTTGTTCGACTGTGGAGGCAAATAATGCAAATGCAAAGAAATCCGCTACTTTAGTGGGCCGTTTCTCATGGCTTACCGGCGTTGTTGACTTAACCTCCACGGACAGTCGCGCACACATTCGTTTAATTATATTTTATTAACATTTGAATAGGGTATTTTTATATTAGGTAGGTAATAACAATAAAGTATAATACAATGAATATTCCACAGGTAGCTAAGAAGTAAAGTCAGTAACGCTAATTGTAAAGATGCCCCTCATAATTGTTTATCACAGAAAGCTTACAATTTTAAATTAACAAAAAAAAATATTACCTACCGCACATTATTGATCCATCAGTTACCTACTTTCCAATAAGGAACTAAATTCTAATAGGCATTGATGGTAACTCATAAAAATGTATAGTTGATGCGCGCGAGCGTGCTCGCCCACGGCTCATCTCAGCTCATCTGTTGACATCTCATATTGAATGGACGCGTGCTGTTTGTTTAAAATAAATTCATTACTAAACCGTTGCCACGGACAGGGGCAATTTAAACTGTACTTTATGTTCTAATACATACTAAATGAACCCCTTTTTATGAATCGATACGTTACGGCCATATACACTACAACTATTTTTATAACTTCATCTGTCCAGAGTGTGGTTTAATAGACCAACTATTGAAAATCTATCAGAGTTATATTTTTTTAACATTAATGATTTCAATTAATTAATCGGGTAGGTATGTTTTATTTATTATCGAAGAACTACCTATGCTTCATATCGTGCAGGTGTTCGCTCGATGGCAGTTTTACGAGTATCAATTTTAATAACTGCCAGTGTTTGAACTACTGTTACTATCTGTACCTGTGCTATTGTGAACAAGCTTAGAAACGCAGACGATTTTTTTATACATGTTAAGTTTTGAATTCATTAATGACTGCGGTATTCAGGCAGGTGTACCATGTTATGTCGGCAGAGTGTGTCGTTGCCCGAAGTAAGGTACAAATGGGGCAATTTGTCGGCGCGGAGGCGAAAATCCGTCGTAATCCGCGGGCTCGCACGCTAATCGAAATATCGACGCGCCGTTATTGACGAGCGCCCGCTGACCCGGCAACCGAAACTTTCAACCCGTTCCCTGCTGAATTAAATTAAAATTAATTCGCACGAATTTTACTCCTGATTGGACAGGCCATCGTGTTACGCTTTATACGCAGTTTATTCGGTATCTAATTAGCTGCGCGCGATAAAAAACATTTTATGATAATATCACGTTTTAATTATGACAGCGTTCTTAAAAGAGCAATTACTTTGTATTCTGTTGAATCTTAATTTCAAACCAAATGTGTTAAAATATAGGAAAAATGTTGTAAGTAGGTAAACACTAATTAAGTCATCATATTCAGATTTAGTAAGTTAGCTAATGTACCTATCTACCTATAAAACACGAGATTTAACAACACAAGTATTTATATACCTAAGTGTTTATTGATAACTCTATAACAAGTAGCTGTCATCAAAACCAGCTTGTCTTCTTATTAGAATACTTTAAATATTTTTATTACATTCTCAAGAACGTCGGACACATCCAGCGCAGTCGGCGGTCCGCGGCCATCTGTCCCCCACCGTCGGCCATGTTCCGCTCCTCCCCACGAACCTCCCAACGCCCCCACCGCAATTACACCAAACCGGCCCTTTCACCGACGGCCTAAACGTTATCTTACTCCTCAAGTAATAAAGATTAATATTGCTTGGTTGTATATACGTGGGGAGACTGGGTGGGCTGTGCCGCATCCCTTCAGAGCGATCGGTGTCGTCGCCTACATAGTACGTGATACCATCGTTGTATTATTATAGGTAATGCTTTCGTATCGGCAGCTCATGACAGACTTATATTGAATACATAATGGTTATTTATACCTATTTGCCTTGATACGAAACTTACCAATATAAGATACTAGCTGTGCCCCGCGACTCCGTCCGCGTTCTGTTGAATTTTTTCCTGAATTTTCTTTGCTATAAACCTCACGGAGCCCGAGCCCTTTCCAACGAATGCAAAACCGTGGAAATCGGTTCGTGCGTTCTGGAGTTATAGCGTCAGGAAGGAAAACCCGACTTATTTTTATATAGTAGATAATGTAGACCGTCAATTCAGCATTGTTAAAAATAATAATGGATTTGTTAACAGTTTTGTTACACTCTGTACCTACCTATTTATTTGTTAGACATGAATTTAAAAAAGTCAGGTTAAAGATTATAAACAATATTGTCAAGTCACGTTCCCGTAGCTATTTCAGGCTACGATTTTAGTATTATTTAGTTCACAAAGTTATATTATCTTAGCATAAATTCGGTACCTACCAATTGTGAAAAAAAATTCTAACAACACATGAATAGTCTCTAGACACTATTACCATCGAGTATCGATGCCTATAATTACAATGGTGTGATATTGAAAACAGCCCACGCTCTGATTGGGGGCGGGCGCGATAATTCATTAGGCGCAGGTGAGGATATTAAGGCGCCGTAATGAGCGCCACCACGCCCAAGACACAGGCTCTCACACTTTTTAACTTTAATGTGTTATGTGGATTATTTTATATCTATCAGGATGATTTTTAAACCCTTGGCAATATTTTAAACTATAACTCTACATAGGATTCAAGGGTGCTACTCTTAGCAACGATAATCGATATATCGATCGATCGATATAAGTACTCTAAATTCTATATTTTTTGCCTTCGTATCAATTACTGAACGAACAATACAAACTTATCGTTCGTTCAGACAATATACGACGGCATAGAAGATGGATTTTAGAGTAGGATTCGACAATACGAATGTCCTGATATAGGTATCGATTATTGTTGCTAAGAGTAGCACCCCAGATTATTTTAGATAATAAAAAATATGAAACTGTACCTATAGCCATTCATAGCATACCTATGCCTGCTCTTCATTCTATTATTATTATTCTACCATTTTATTGCTGAACCACCATTGATAATTAATTAATGATTATTTGATAGAATTAAGTTACTATGTATTTCGTGTACTTAAATAGTCGCCTATATGGAAAGTCTTTAAAAATCATTCATAATCTACCTACGTATTTAAGATTAGTGAGATTTACAATTAATTGACTTGTCCGACCGCTTGGCATAGCGCTTCGAACGTAGGCCGCTCGGGTCACTGCACTGAATTGCGGGTTGCGGGTTCGATTACCGCCAGAGAAAACGGCCATTTCGAAATTTGCTCTCGTGTGGTCGGTACTCATACGACAAAAGTTGCTTAGTTTGGGACCATACTGTTGGTGAGTTAGTCTGGCGATATTTATTTATTTACATCGTTATTTAAATGGTACCATTTGACTATGTCAAGCATAATGTGTTCAGTCATTAATTTACTTACCTATGTGTTTATACCTATTGTAAAACAACAGTTAGCTGCATCGTTGAAAAACAAGAGTAAAATTAAAGTGAGTTAACATGAAATCGGTGCCTTTGTAGGGGCAATTAACACGATCCCGTAATAAAAGTAACTAGGCAGTGAAATTAATTAATTTACAGCCTTTAATTATCTCATCATGGTCAAGTAACGAGTAGGGTAACCAACAGACGAAACCAAGACTGAGACTTTCTCGACATTATAAAATATCTTAATTAATTAAAGTTTTACTTAGGTAAATGTTTTAAATTAACATTTAGGTAGTAAGTCCATGAAATTTAATAGGCTGGCTAAGCACTAAGTTATAATAATTTTAATAATTAGTATACACATGCATACTTATTACAAACATAGGTACCTATGTATAAAACTTAAATAAGCTACTAGACATACAATAATGTGGTCGATAACCTCATCGTCGAAAGTGGCAACAAAGTATCACCTACCTTCATTTATGAAGGTAGGTAATTATACCTAAATTTCAGAAGCTTAGGAAGGTTATTTACTAACAGCTCGTATTAATTTATCGCTGATAGCATATCTTTTGTTTTATTTGAGGCAGTTGGTAATAATTGTCACTTATTTTATTAAATACATTTAAAGGAAGGGGAATTAAATAGAAATCATAAAAAAATAATGTCTGTGAATAGAATCAGAGTGATAGTAACCCTGGCTACCTAGTCTTTGACGTCGGCGAGCCCGGCTTATCGTATCGTCACATCGCCAACCAATTAACTAAGTATACCGATGTGTGATGGGAAAGCACCGGCATCGATGCCAAACAGATAACGATACATTATGTATGTATAAACTAATTGATTGGCAGTGTACCTACGTGAAAGAGATTGTTTATAGTATTAAACTAGCTGTGCCCCGCGACTTCACCGCGTAGTATTGGATTATTGGGTTAAAAAGTATCCTATATGTTAATCCCGGTTATAATCTATCTGTGTTCCAAATTTCATCCAAATCCGTTCAGTAGTTTTTGCGTGAAGGAGTAACAAACATACATACATTCATACATACATACATACATACATCCACACTCACAAACTGTCGCATTTATAATATTAGTAGGATAGGTTAGAACTTACCTAGGATTAGCGAAGAAAGTTTGAAATTGTAGGTAAGTAGGTACATAACCTTTAGCATTTGCTTAGGCGCCCTACAAAATATCATGCATTGCCTTTATTACAACAATACTTTATATACCTAACTCTTTTAGGGACTTGGTCATTGGTGTACCTACAGCACTCTTGCACCATTGTCTCGCTGACACTGATGTTTGACCGGTAACTAATAGGAGTTAGCAAGAAGCAAGTCTTGAAACAGCACGGAACCCAGTTGTAAGCTGAAACCTGTAGTATGCTGGAATGTGTTATTACACACGACTATGCATCTTTGTGGTTAACCTTAAACAAAAAAATATTTATTTTGATGTTTTAATTAAAGTTGATTCGCCATTGTCCGATCCAGCGCGCGGGGCGTGATATCTCTACACATTAGCTTAATGTGCCCGTTCCAAACATCTGTCTTCTAACGAATTAGCTGCTTTGCATAATTTCCACAATTCCGCCACACTCCACGTGTGGTTGAATGATCACTTTAAGAAGGCACGTTACTCATAATATTTGTTCGAATTAGGTAGGTAGAGCACAAAGATAGTATTTATAAGTCTGTGAGGTAGAGTCAATATTTTCAGTAAATATCTAATTATACGTATAAAGTCGGTACGTGATTTTGTTTTGAAATTACGATAACGAATGTAACTACCCTGATACCTGAATAAATCCATCTATTTATACACAATGAGAATTAGTACTTAGTTCTCTATAATTAAGGAATTTAATAAATTAAGCTCCATCCAAGTAGGTGGGTATTTTATAGGTAGTTTCCACTGAAGTAATTACGTCAGATGTCAAAGTTTCTATAAAACCTGATACACTAGAAACAAAAGGAAACCAATTATTTTTTTATTTTATCATTTAATCAAATTCAATATGAAGCAAAATAAAGTTTATTAATAACACAACAAAAAAGTGGTGATCCAAAATAAAACAGAAGTAGTTAGGTGGATACAAATATGATTGAGTGGGCACTTAATAAATGAGCTGACTTATAATATTTAGAGACATTTTAACTGAAAACTGTTAAACGTAGAATTCTGTAAATGTAGAGCTTTTATACAGTGTCGAGAATTCCTGAAAAAGGAAGTATAACATTGGAAACTAAAGTATGCGACGAAACTGATTCAAAAATGTTCTTCCCCCAGATTGTCTTGAACTCTATGCACCGGTATCAACCCCGCATCCACCTGGTGAAGGTCCGCGATGGAGGCGGTCCCATCACCGACCTGTCGCGAGAACAACACCGAACCTTCGTGTTCACGGAGACGGTGTTCACGGCCGTCACGGCATACCAGAACCAACTGATCACAAAACTGAAGATCGACTCGAACCCCTTTGCGAAAGGGTTCAGGGACTCATCGCGCCTGACGGATTTCGATAGGTAAGAGTTTTGAAAATCGATAAAAACACTTACTCAATTTAGAAAACAACATTTGTCTATAGAATCGCCATAAGTTATTGCTAGGTAAGTGATGGAAGGATTCGAATCTAATATGGATGTTTTTATTACTAACTAGCTGTGCCCCGCGACTCCGTCCGCGTTCTGTTGAAATTTTTCCTGAATTATCTTTGCTATAAACCTCACGGAGCCCGAGACCTTTCCAACGAATGCAAAACCGTGGAAATCGGTTCGTGCGTTCTGGAGTTATAGCGTCAGGAAGGAAAACCCGACTTATTTTTATATAGTAGATATTTAAATTTACACACAAAGGATTCTGTTTTTTAAATGGACAAACGAAACGCATATACCTCATCGTCGAATTTTCGCAATGCCTTACCAATAAGTTTTAAAAGTCAAGCGATATACTATCCTATACATACTATCGTCGCGTCGATAACAAAAACAAAGAAGTGCCAACAAACTTGCCAATTATGTCATAAATTTTCAGATCTTAGCTTTTAGAACCTCGTTCGGTGTTTTGACCTTTACCTTTGGAACGGATCGATGAATGTCCACCATTAAATGTTAACAGCCCATCAATACTAATTTAAGGTTTAAAAATCTGGACCAGAGACGGACGGCGTAGTCATCCCTCAAAACGTTTTGAATTAGTTTATTTGCGATAAGTGGCGTATGGCGGTCGAATTTTGATAAATTGACAGGTTATTAGCAACAGTTGAAAGGCATTAGATTGGCCGCCCTGCAATTTTGCGGGAACGATTTTATGTGAATAAAAGATTTAAAAGCCGCCTGCCTGATTGCGACCGATATGAGCCTGAATGTTGGCCGGTGTCCGGAATTACGGTCCTGTTGTAATATCAGCGCGAGATCTCCTCTCGCTATAAGTTTTTAGAACAATTGTGATAGTTCTCTTCTCTTCTCCTAGTACATATACCGACTATACCTACATGGTATCTTAAAAGTGTGAAAAAATTTTTGATGACAGGCTATCAGTACATAAGTATCATATGTTTTGAAATAGGTACGGGGTCTTAGAATATTTGTCATAACTTTCGTATTGTGTAATAAAAATAAATCCAATGTACTAGAAAACAGTGTAACTAAACTAGGTAGCATTAGTATAAGGAGCTGCTACTCCTTATACTAATATTCAAGAATACGTTTGTAATAATTTTGCATAGGTACAATACTTAATCGTACAGTAATTTAAGAATCAATGGCCTGTAGCTACGTATTCCACGTAGTCGATTTATCGGAGAATAGCGATCGGTGATCATAAAGATAAAAAAATGAACGGGCCGTGTCTCAAACATAATGTCTAGGTGTAAAAACTCCATGATGCCCACATTAAGCTGAGAAATTAATATTTAGCGAAATAGCGTGTTTCGCTCATTAATTCAGAGGTGTTGTCTGAATGGCGCGACGAGGCGAGAATGCGCCTCGGGCCAGTCGGGCGTTCCCAGGCATAACATTACGTATTCTTGACTCACGAACACTGTCATCTCACCGCGAGAGACGAAAGGTGTGAGTTAGGACAAAATCTAGTACCCATTTGGAATCTTATGAAATTTAACACTATTCTATTATAGGTACACTGATACAAAAGAAATACTGATAAAGATATACAAAAGAAAATTATTTTCGTAGTATCTACCTAGTATAACTTTTGTATTTTTTACTACTTAGATGTGTTATAAAAACAGTAAATAATTTATGAATGCGAAGTGTTACATTTACTGTCGTAATGTTTATTCTCAGTATAGAGTCGTTTAAAGCTTATCTTACCTACATAACAGGTAACTGGGGTGTTCTCTATATTTTAACTAAACTGCCGGTGCATTGTGGTTATTTATTATTGTGCATATCACAGCCCTCTGTTTCGTGATTTGATGCAAACAAACTCTCTAGATAAACTGCTGAAAAATCCCACGAATGTCCACCAATCAGGACATACCTTAAGTTTCGTGTTAACACGTTCGAGGGCATGGTTGTGCATGCGAGGGGGGCGGGGCGGGGCGGGCGGGGAGCGGCGCGGCGAGTGGAAACACCTCACGTCAGCGGCGGCCGGCGGCGGCGGCGCCGTAATCACAGGGCGCGATCCTCATTATGCCCTAAACGACAAATTAAAGCGCATTTCTATTATCTGGCCATCGGTGTGATGCCGCGCCGACCGGTTCAGGAGGCGGACTCGACCGCGGCGCGCACCTCAGCTGTGCTTCATCAACCTGCTGAATTGACTATGCATAAACAATTACCGATCTACCGATATTTGAAACGGTATAAAAAGCTTGGTAGGTTCGTGGGAATTTCAATGATTTTGTTATCATATTTATTAACTTGTTCATCAAGTCGGTAGTCTCTTACATAGATTTTATTTATTTTAGAATCCATCAGTACCTACCTACACGGTAGAGCATCGCTGTTAAGTTCTTAAGTGCAGTAGGAGCATGACGAACAGAATTATCGGGCCTATTAATAATCCAATCGGCGTAGGCGTCGGTGCTACCGATTTGTATTAATTGATAGAGCATCGCGCGGCCGCGGTTGAGAGGTAGTGATTGACGGCTAATTCGAGATGTTATCGGCACAATTACCACGCTTCCTCCATGTTGGGCGAGGCTCATCTACGGCCGTTACCGGCTCAATAAAAGTGTTATCGTTTACCTACTTGATTACGCTTGATGGCTTAGGTATGATACCGGCGTTTTTGTGGGCTTATAGCATGTCTAGATGTAAAAACTTTATCTCTACTCGATGGTTTAAGTTATTTCAACTGCAAGAAATAAATGAGCACATCAACCTTCGTGAATGTCTAGATTTACCAGCCTACTTATGTCGAATTTCACGCCCTACATATCGTTGCCTTCAATACTTGTTAAAGTCACTTTGGATAAACGTATTAAGTCTTAATAGCATGTGTCGTTTCCTGTCGCTCTCACTCAGTTGTGAACCCGGCTCGAACGTAACGGAATGGAAGGCTGACTAATTAGAGGTTTCGCATATCGCGTGCTGCGTTGATTGGTGGCGGCTTCGAGCCGCTACCGTGCGCGCGCGCATACCTACCTACCTACCTCCGTCGTCGGTTAATTCAGTTCAACGCGCACCAATATCGATAATATCTCAATGCGACTTGCCACTCTTCTGTCACTCTACAATTGTAGGTTAATATTAAAGGCTGTCCGAGAACTTCCTCTCGTATTGTTCTACTTTCTACTCCGATCGTCGATTTCACACAGTCATAAATATAAATACGTATTTAAAACGACGCCTAACGGCGCACAACCTTAATGACTTCCTTCGCTGACGTCCGAAATCGTCAGACAATAAGTATGATGAATTGCCATTGTATGAGAATCAGGCGGTGGAGTTATTTGGCGTGGTGGCCGAGGCGGCTTTTCGTCCATTAATTAATAAGATACGCCCCTCGGTCAATCAGAGCCGATATTTAGCGGGCGAGGAGTTATATTTATGCGCGGACGCACCTCTCCGTTAATTGCATGCGATTCACTTACGAGCTAGAAATAACTTATACGACAACAGCGTGGTGGCCGCAGGCCCGCACGCGGGGAACACTAGCATTGCATTTGGCATCACTTAAATAACAAAAAATTATCATATTTAGTTGCGAAAGCATTACAAAAGAATTGTTGCGGTAACGGGTAGTTATCGTATT
This sequence comes from Notodonta dromedarius, assembly GCA_905147325.1. Classification (NCBI taxonomy): domain Eukaryota; kingdom Metazoa; phylum Arthropoda; class Insecta; order Lepidoptera; family Notodontidae; genus Notodonta; species Notodonta dromedarius. The sequence goes on along the minus strand of LR990159.1, from coordinate 9,564,523 downwards.
AATTGCTAATTGCGCGAGTGATTTAGTGCGTACAATCATTACAAAATAATGCTACATTTAAAACGCAATTAGGTAGGTATGTTTTATTGCACTAATCTAGCAATAAATAGGTGCACACCAGAATATAATCATAATAAACTCTATGTATATAGGTACAGAACAATGAGTGAGATATTTTTGGGGAGCCCAAAGTGAGTAAGGTGTACTATATAAGAAACATTGTGAGCAAAGGAAACAATATTTTAAAATCTTTTATCAGATAGACCCATTATGCGTTCGCTGGCAAATATCGATAAGTGTAGCGCGGCGGGATATCGATAACAGCGTTCGTTCGGTCGGCGCAGGCCTATCGGCGGGTCTCTAAGAACGCCGCCCTGTAATTTGCCGGCGGAGAGTGCTGGCTATTACTGCTGATACCGAGATCATAATAAATACGCCATTAACGCCCCCATAGCCCCCGAAACGGCATAACCACCCGGCGATACAGCCAGCGCGGCGGGCTAACACGACACCGCTTACAACATTTAGTACATTAGCGGTGTAAGTGTAAATTTAAAGATATTAAGCACGGAATGGGTTAGTTAAATGTAAGTTGATTTCATTGGGGACCAGGCAATCATCCGTGATGTGAAGTTGAGTAATAATATAGTTTAACTTTAACATGAGTAGAGATTCAAAGTTCTTAAAAGTCTTTTCTTCACGTCCTCATACCGCGTGTAATCAAGATAATATCGCGTGTCAAAATTGTGTGAAATTGTTTAGACGATACCTAATTCACGGTAATATTTAACTATAACACCGGTTGTTATTCGTTTTTGTAGAAATTAAGGGAGATCGATAAAAAATCTATACCTAGTGGATACAAACGCATTATGTGTGTGGGCACTACCTGTTTTAATTCCCGGCCGAGCGGCGCGCCGGCGCCCGGGGCACATCGAGCCGGTGATAGATTAAATTCGACACGCCATCTCGTGATGTCATGCCAATTTTGAGGCTAACCTCCTCGGCTCGGCGTATCGTCACGCTCATTTGCCGATCTCGCCCTAGCGCTCGTATCTCAGAACGTAGCCCATTATTAATAAACATCTCGTCAGATTTACACGATAAAACGGATTCCCTTATTCGCAGGACGGGAACGGTGCACTAACTAGAGTTCTATTGAGCGGGCGTGAAAGATGCATTATTGCACACTTATAAGTGTCGATAGTTTCGCGGAGGAGCGAAAATAGCGAGTTAACGGGAAGCGTGCTCGGTGGCGGTCGCGACAACCTCCGGGAACCGATAAAGGGCATCGCGCAGCGCGCACTAAACCCGTGGGACGACTCCTGCGCGCCTCGTTAACCGCGGGACTACTCGTAAAGGCGCTTCGCCGAAACAATCGCGAGCCACACACTCGTAGTCGAACTCTTTTTATGGCTAACGCAGTTTAATGTTTTAAATTAAAAAAATATGCATCCAGATATAGAGGTTTTATTTCAAGATTCAGCTTACTGCAAATACTGGCAGGTATATTGGCACCGTAAATCAAAGCTAAACGTTCGTACGGGTCGTAAACAATGCTGACCACGTCGTATTTCATCGGCGCGGAGTTTTACATAACAGCTTCTAGTGTGACGTTCGTAACGTTTTATGAGATTTGAAATCGCCACGTGGCCGCCGGTGGCCGGTGTCGTTCCCCGAACCCTGTTTTATAGACTACGGACCGATGAAACCCAACGAACAGTCCGACTTGCAAAACGCTCAGCTTCGCAGAATCTGCGATCGTGCTCTCTAAACTGACTCTACCGAAATAGGAATTATTACTATCTGAAAGCTGACTTCCTGCCGTTGATATTATTCCTAGGACAATTTTAGTAATGACCGATTTCTGTAGTACCTACTTAACTATTATGTCAACAAGGAGATACGTGGCGATTTCAGAGTTACTTATAGGATTAATATAGGAGGACTTATTTGATGCAATAGTATAATCCTACAAGAGCTGCGAAACAAAATAAGATTTATACTGATTTCAACAATTTTATAACATTTTTTTTTCTTTTTCCGCAGAGATCCGATGGAGCTGATGTTGATGGAGCAGCAGTTGCTGCGGTCGCCGCTGCGGCTGTACGCGGGCGCACCCGGCGCCGACGAGGAGGCGGAAAAGAGAGCCGCTTGGGCGAGGACGCCGCCCGCGCTCCAGCTTCTGGCACTGGGCGGGCGCGCATGGCCCGCCGCGTGGCCACAGCCGCTGGCTCTGCCGCCGGACCTCTGGCTGCAGAAGCCGCCGGCCCCGCTGCGCTACTGCCCGTACCCGCCCCCCGCGCACCCCGGCGCGCCGCCCTCGCGCCCCGATCACTCTCCACGACATCCCCTGTGAACGACTCTCGTTCCCGACTCGGACTAGATTCCTATAACCGGAAAGGTTTTAACGAAAATGTGCTGTGACAACCGTTTCACCATTTTCGAGCTGCAGTAAATGGTGGAGTCGGCTAGAGACTACTAATTTTATTCGAAGTGAGTTTTATTAGTACCTTAATAGGCAAATATATGTAACTGAATAGAATTTAAGAGGTTGTCGATAGGTATATTACGTACTTTAACGCATAATTTCAAGGTTCCTACCCGAAAGTATAATAATATCGAAAGGTAATTTTAATGTAGAGTCAGACGCATAAAACTTAAATTAAGAATAGTTACCTACACAGAATTTATCTTTTTATTCTTATTTCGGTGTAATTTTTTATCCTCATTATTTTCGGTTACTAAGAGATAAAATGCTGGATTATATTAAAACAGAACCAAAGAATGCAAATATTAGTTACATAGTCCGACTTTGTGAAAGACATTTTGACACGTAAATTGTAAACATTCCAAACTCCGTAAGATATCTCGATGTTATATTGTATTTTCATTTTAAAATTCTCAATAGTTTATCGTGAAATTGTCCTCGCTTTCTTTTTCAAACTGTCACCGGAACATCTTATTTCAAGGGGCAGTGAGTATTCGAGGCTTATTATTATAGGCCACATCTAGATTGTCATCACATCCACTTCTATCGTTATGTGTGAGTACGAGTATCACATAAATAGTTCCATGCCGATATTCTATGAGATAACTACTTACATTACTTAATAATTCGACTTTATGTGAACAAGGTAACCGCTAGCATCTCGTTAAACACACTCGACTCGCAATACGTATCGCGTATCTGAATACGTCAGTTTTGACAGTACCTATTCCAATTAGTCATATTACGATCCGTGGTGCCTTACAACTGGTCTTCAATCAGCTGTAACAGTCTTGTTTCTATTGCAACTAGCCCATACCAGCTACATATATTTTGTCTCCCGCTTTGCACTGGAGGGAAGTGGAAATATTTTCTTCCAACTCCTCCTATTATTTCTTTCGATTAAATTCGTGCGGGCTCCAAGACAATTTAACTTTTCCCCGGGACTCGTCGAGGGTCAAACCTCGACGTCATTATTTGTCACCATTGTCGATCCTGGCTTACAGGAGTTACAGTGGTGGGAGTGTGTGGCGGGACTAGAAAAAAGTACCTATTCCTAAAGAAAATCTGTATAGTAGGATGCCAGCGGTGGGTAGCAGTGACAGATATGAGCCGAACCACTCCAAAACATTTGTCGAAGCAAATTCATTGATTTGCTCATGGTTCTGTGTATAACTTACGCCGATCACAGTATAGCCTGCACAAACGGTTGCCTCCGTGACGAATGGCTTTCTTTTGTTTTACTAAACCTGCATTACTAAATTCATCATGTGATATTGTACCTTAAATGTATGTTTCTTTAGTGTATATTCCCAAAACAAGTGATATGTATCGAAAATTTCAACTTATATACCTAATAATAATATGTAACTGTGTGTATATTTTATTAAGATTATTTATATTCCATCGGTAGGTGTAAGGTTTATAAAATGTATGTACTGTATAGTGGTTGACTAAATTATTTTTGTAGGATAAACACTGTAAATAGCGGGTCACCTAGATGTTTATATCAAATAAGAGGTTTTGAAGAAGTAATGTCTTGTAGATAATTAAGTTTGTCGCGTATGACGCTCATATTTCGTACATAATAAACTACAATAGAATAAGTAAACTTTGTATTGTACACCAGAATTTAAATTTGACAAAACTTAAGGAATAGTTAACCTAGAGTAAAGTACTGCTTATTGCGTAGTATTATAATATTATAAAGTTATTGATGTATTGTAAAATACAAATGTTAAAATCTAACAACCTAGTGGCCCATCAAACTCTGCTGTTGGCAAATTCATCGACTACTAAGATGGAAGCAAAAAAAAATTGTTTTTAAACTAAAGTGAAATGTAAAAATGTTTTGTAAGTAGCTTACAAAAATACGCAACATCAGATCTGTAATAGGGGATCGCGTCATCCCTCGCTGTATTATAGCCACATTACTAGGGTGAGGGTTGTCGCAATAAACTTGATGCATCCTGAGATATTAATTTATCGAAATAAAGCCATTTTGATTTATTGGTCTGGGTGTATTAAAAAAGGTAGATTTAGCACACTGGGCACAAATGTGGTTTATGTTTATAGTTTAGACTTTTTTACAGAATAATGTTACCCACAAATACTTGTGTAAGAAATAATGAATTTTCGTTTGTTTTCCCACCATCTGTTTTTGATTTGCTTATGTTTTTGGTTTTATCCTGATAATGAGTACTGAATCCAAAATTGTACACACATAAATAAGTAGTAAATTCTACTATAAACCTTTTAATATCGATTCTTGCTAATGTCTTTCCTATATCATATTTGATAAAATAAACCAGAAAAATCTTTAAAAGTCTACATTTTATCCAGTAAACCTAGGTGTGTCTACCTTTTGACCGTTCATTGCATTTAAATAGACGGGAAAGGAAAACTAACCGGATCCATTTATTAATAGCCTCGACCATCAATCATAAGAATTTGAAAAGGTTCCTATTGGTTTTATCTAAAGGAATGCTAAGTAACTGTTTTGCAATATTCAATATCCGGACAACTACGTGATTTTATAACCGATCAATTAAATCGTGTAACTTTAAAAATGTTTTATAACATATTTATTAGTTGGTTTTTGTATACGAAATATGAGCGATACGCGAGGGTAGCCACACATATCAGGGTTCAGCCCTAAGTGTTAATAAACCGAAATGAAACTAATTGTTGTTTTATTTTCAAACCGTCTTGCCACTGTGCGGAATGTGCCACCCCTGACATGACATTGAGGAGTGGTGGGATCATCTCTAATCAGTGTCTACTGTACCTAATCTAAATTAGTATACCTACTACCTAGTAGTAATACCAGGCTACCTCAAACTAAACAGAGAACAGAGTGTACCTACCTACTGAGAATTAAGCCAGATGGCAGATCTGTAGTTCTAGTTACTGTGTTATGCTATAGAATATACCTACATGATATCTTTGTAGGTAAGTATTCACAAATAAGCCTAATACTTATTTATTGCAATGCTAAGGAGAAATTCGGCAAACCTAGATCCGATGTAGGATCAATAGTAAAAGAAAAATCGCATTCATCAATATCCACAAAGTCACCTACAGCGGTGTAATTGTTGTAACGCGGGCAACCTTACGCCCTGCTTGGTGTTGTTTATGATTACTTTTTTTTATGATTTAAAAGATGACAAGGATTTTCGAATGTTTTAAGAATAATAAGTTGACGTTGTAATTTAGTTAGAAGATTAAAAAAAAAAATATAAGTTGTTTAACCGGATGACCAATTACTGATACGATGACTGGCAATTACCACTGAGAAACAAAATTACACAAATATTATAAAGCTATCTATCAATTTGGGTCTATAAAAATAATGAGTAGGTAGATCCGTAAAAACAATAAATGGCAGTGTGATGATAAATTGACTTTAAGGTTTGCCCATCGGGTCTATATTATGGGTGCTACATATAAACGCAGCTACAAACCGTTAGGAGGTACTATTTACGAGAACGATAATAAATAATCGTCACACTTTTATTTTCTGTCTTTATTAAGTGTCATTAGGCATTATTAAGCGCGTATATCGATGATGATCGGCCTTCCGGCCGTCCGGTAATTGCCGGCGATGTAAGAGCGGCCTACAAATTGAAAGCGGCTGAGGCCCGAGGCGGGTATTGATGGATCTGCTGCCATCGGGAAATTATAGCTGGCCCTTGCGACAGCTTCGCAAATTGTGCGTATAATGCTAGTAAATAATACGGCTTTCGCTATAAATTCATATGAGGCTAGGATGTAAGTATACGTCTCACGTATCGTGCGGGGACGACACACCTCGGACGATGATACATGCCGATTTTTCTTGCCCTTCGCGTTTCTGTAGCGCTTATTCATGTCGTAATTTTAGTTTCCTGCACTTAGCTGTAACAATTTCTTCGCGCCTTCATCATCCTTTGTCCGCGCGAGGGCATTAAAAGCAGCGAGGGCTGCGCCGGCCGCGCCGAGCCGTGCATAAATTAGCGCGAACATATTTCGCAGACACCGACTGATTGACTCCTTTCATTACCGTCTTGCATTGTTCGCCGGCCGAGAAAATATGCATATCCTTTTGGAATCACAACACATTTCATAATTATGGACTATTGTGGGGTTGTCGGAGCTAATTCCTCCGGAACGTGCGAGATATATTGGTGTAGTAAAGCCGAGGCCAGATCCCATAATGGCTAGCGCTGATTAGTTTTCGAGCGAAACACTAGTTCGAAGAAAGGTCTCGAATATTTTAATATCCTGTCAGAAAAGCGTACGGATGCGTATTGTTTGGCTTTTCTTATGCGGAGTAGCAGCATAGAAGGGTAACTTATTATAGCATCGGATGCACCACTGAGGCCAGGTTTACGATCAGTGGAACATTTGAAATTATTGGCATTAATTGCACTCATTTGTTCCGAGCTGTGGCGGCATTGTTCCTGTGTTGAGGCAGATTTATCAGTGATTAAGGACGATAGACGTCCGGGGCCCACGTGCGAGCCCTGTGCCGGGTCGTGCCCCGTTCGAGATCGCGATCTGATCATATGCCTGTGGGAATTTACGAAGAACAGAAACACCTGGAATACGAGTCAATACGAGGCACTCCACCGTTAGGAAACTCGGAACGTGACTCGTTTAATCTAATTTATCCAAATCACTGTGGAACGGCGAGTAAACATCAGGCGAGACAATTCGATTGCGATTACGGACATGCCGCGGCTATCAATCGGGAATAGTTCAGATGTCCGTGTCACTCGTACAGGGAAACGGTTGTCCGTGGCAAACGTTTTTCTAAGTCAAAGCTGTAACGGTGTCCGGCTGTCGGGCGCGTCCGGCGTCAGCTGCCAGCTCCAGCGAGCCGATAGACAAGTAAATAGAGGTTGGCTAATCGTCGCGTCCAGCAAGGGAAACGACGAATTACTCCGTCACGGCGTTCCCAACAATTGCTTTGTTATCGGCGCTACATGTCTAGGCTATCTCCCTGATTGATGAAGAGTGGCCAATTTGTGATGAGAACCTTAAAAAATTCGTGTTGAATTGTTGATTTACGCGCGTTTGGTGTTTTATTTAGGAAGGGCGAAACATAATTACTTATAGATACTTACTTACATGCAGCAATCGAAACTATAGATATGTAAAATTATTTCTGCTACATTTTAAATCGATAGTCAAGAAAAAAAATCGACTTATGGAGTATCTATCAAAGAGGTATTATGCCTGCCTATTATGCCCCTATCTCTAATAGCATTTTCAATTACATAACTAAGTAACATAATCTAACAACTATTCAGAGGTATGTTCTGCATAATAGCAGCATCTGAGTACTGATTGACAGGTTAGTTGGTGCAAAGTAGCATGATTATCGGGCTGTCGTGGAGAGCCGCGGAGAGGAGACGTCGTTAACTGTTCCTGATGGACGGCAGACAGGCTAACCGCCCGGCGTTAGAAGGCGCAGTTACACCGACACGTATGTTTGAACTTCGGTAAACACACGTTTACTTTGCCTTTTTTTTTTAATAAAATTATCTACCTAGTTTATGTAGATATAGGTAGAGCTAGCGACAGTATTTTATGTATATATTTAATAGTAGGTATAAGTGTAAAAACCGACTCACAGTACTTAAATTTTGAGAACGAGGGAATTTCGATGCCCGTTGAATTCAACCAAATTCAAACTGTAGATTGATATATTAGAATAATACTTGACTATACTAAAATATAGGTATAACTAAAAGCCAATTTGGTATAAGGCTTCCCATCCTACTAATATTATAAATGCGAAAGTTTGTTAGTGTGGATGTATGTTTGTTACTCTTTCAGGCAAAAACTACTGAACGAATTTTGATGAAATTTGGAAAACAGATAGTCTATAACCTGGATTAACACATAGAATACTCTACTTAAGTCTACGCGGATGAAGTCGCGGGCAGCAACTAGTGTAGAAATATTTTAATACCAGGTTACCAAAAAAGAAGTACCTACTGTATCTAGTATGACGAATGCACTTAAAATTGTGATGTAGATAGAATAAAAGTTACAAATACGAAAGTGCCTGTTCACAATAACACCTATTTACATCGCCATTTGAATATCCTAAGCGTTCCATTATTTTTGCCCACCCTTTCAATCAAGTCCTATAATTGTTAACCCAGGAAAATCTTATCTTTTTACACTAATACGGCTAGTATACCTCAAGGCGATTGGTGGATTCAGATAGGCTTGGGTCGGTCGATAATAACGATAATAGTTACGTGGCCACCATGCACGGCTCATTGCGCTGAACTGCACCGATGAACGCTGGCAGTTTGAGGGTTAAATAGCCAGCTGTAGCTGTGGAAACTTCATCTGCGTATCTCCGTCAATGTGGCTGACCTTTAATGTGGGTACGAATGTGAATACGAAAATGTGGGTGACTCTTTAATTAAAGGGTCTATGGTTTTCAGAAAGTAGTGTCTATTTAATTTAGTCCTACTAATATTATAAATGCGAAAGTTTGTGAGTGTGGATATATGTATGTATGTATGTATGTATGTATGTATGTTTGTTACTCCTTCACGCAAAAACTACTGAACGGATTTGGATGAAATTTGGAACATAGATAGATTATAACCGGGATTAACATATAGGATACTTTTTAACCCAATAATCCAATACTACGCGGATGAAGTCGCGGGGCACAGCTAGTATATTATAGTTTCCAACGGTGTTTTAAATAAGTAAGTATGTAAATTGGTAGGAACCTAGATCGTCTAGTTTTATTTTTATCTACCCACAATTTGTAATTTTTTTATTTCGTTATTGAATCTGCAAGAATAAAAACAGTTTCTACACCATTAGATGTATTCTAAGGCCGCAAGACAAGTTGTGACAACAATTCAAAGGTTCCTAACTTAGAAAATATGATAGTTATGCAAGTACCTATAGTTTTTTTTCACTAGCCATCTAGGTATATATCAGCTGCCATGCACCTATGCACTTACCAAAAATTTTATTTCGGACTTTTGAGACAGGTCTTACTCTTACTCTGGAGAATTTCTCTTGTCTGCTGGAAACAGTTGTGTGTAGCTCCAATGCAGTAGTTATGTGAGTTATAAATCCCTCGGCCGTTTCCTGTTTCACAGTACCCTGAATGCTATTATTGATTTGGCTTCCGCAGCTTTGACGATATCAGCTGCTTCTGAAATAAAGCATAAAAAATAATTTTAGCCCTTTTTTTACGTCCCAATCCTGAGCACGGGCCTACCCTCAAGGATTCAGGCCATAATCCACCACGCTGGCCCAGTGCTGGTTGGCGGATTTCACAGTCTTTCGAAAATTGGTTAAATCTCCTAAGACATGCAGGTTTCCTCACGATGTTTTCCTTCACCGTAAGCAAGTGATAATCATATAGAAATTATGATTCGCACATAGATTTCGAAAAATCCAGAGGTTCGAGCCGGGGTTTGAACCTGAGGCCTGGTAGCCCGCAAGACGCGTGCTTAACCAATCGGCTATCACTGCTATACTATGAAATAAAGCATATCAGATAAAATAGTAATATTGTAGTGGTGGAGACTAGCCAGTATTTTCGATTGGACAAGAGATAATTACACGTGAAGTGAAGTTACAATGAAGTACACTACTAACCTTCAGAAAGAGTTTCGAGTGGTTAAATCATTATTTTCACTGCATCATCGCGAATGGCTTTTTGCCTTGCGTAGTCTAAAATTTTATTCTTGAATAAAGCAAATTTTTCATGCAGCAGATTTTCTTTGTCTGGGTAAATTGTTTTGAAATCTTCAAGCAGCAGACTATAGCCAACTGGCTTTTTTAAGGCGGGAAATTCAATCATATACTGTGCGATTGTTTTGTCACTGGTGTTAAGACTCTCTAATCTTGCAGTGGCTGTTTTTCGCCATTTTTCTTCAATCATTTGCCATGGTTCTGTTGACTTCTGAAGCCAGATTATGTCTTGTTGTATGTCTGAAACATAATTAATTTATAATTATTATACATAAATATAATAAACTAATAAATTAGATGTATTATAATGTATTTGAAGAATTATTTTTCTCACCATCATAATTTTTGTCATTCTTCTTTTGTTTATGATTTTCAGCATACTCTTGTTCACAATCATCATATTCAAAATCTTTGTTCTGCAACACAAACATCAATTACTATTTTTATAATTTTTATATTATACCTAATAGAACTATTCAGCTACATAAGGATTAAGCCCCTAAGGAGTTGTGTATACATACATTGACCCAATTATTGTTATGAGTTTTGATTATTTACTCCTTATGTTAGGTAGGTACCGACGTAATTGACAACTAATACTAAATGTACCTACCGAGGTACCCAAGTTCATAACTAAGTTTAGCACTTACTTGTGGCATTATAGGTTCATAGTCTGAAATTTGCCGCCACAGATTCAGATTTTGCAGCAATTTCGCTCGATCTCCGATCGGCTTCACTAATTCTTTGATCATATCCGAATCAAGAATTCCCAATGTATGGATATCAATCCTGTTTCCTGTAAACAAACCAATGCCTAATAATTTAAGAAGTAGGTAATTTACGGTCAATTTACAGTTTCTTTTGCCATTATATAGGTACCGACCTAGTAATCCAGATATAATAATTTTGTTAAACCTAGGTACCGAAAAGAGTTGGTTATGAGTAGGTACCTAGTTAGATATGCAACCTCCCGAAAGACTACCTACAATCACTTACCTACTTTTCTTATTGACGTAAAAGCAATAAAAAAACAAAAAGGTAAGGTACCTACACTGTTTTAATTAATGTGAATCGCGGAAAAGATTACTTCTAGGAGATAAAGTATGTAACCAAAGAACCAAACTAACCTTTGAATACGTCAATGTAGTCGGCCATCGACCATTGCAACAGAAATGATCTCGTGTCTTCATCCATTGGGAACACTGTTTAATTTTTTTAGTAAGTAGATGCAATGCAACGACAGGTACTCTGTGGCAACGACGAACAGAACACTTCGATCGAATGCGCGGCGCTAGTGTAATGAAAGAAGCGGGAACCGACCTGCAGTGTTGCCGTTCTACAAAATTAAAAGTCCCTAGTAATAAGAAAAAATCCGCTAGATATTGGTAAATATTTTTTTTAATCCGCTAGAAGTCGCTAAACCGTATCGCTGACGCTCAAGTCTAATCTTGACGCCGATCGTTGTTGTTGGCAAATATTTTCATTTTTCGCAAAAAAAAAAAACAAAATCAACATACTATTTATTCAAAAAATCACAACAAATGTTCTGGATGATAAAAAACTGAAACTGTTACGTTTTCTAAGAATTACATAATTTACTACCTATATTTCAAAATCTAAACATATGTCAACCGGGTATTCAGCATCACTGGCACTGGAAGCGGAGGCTTCTCCAATGCCTACACCAGCTACTTTGGGCATTGGTTTTTGTTTATAAAAAGATTGTGAACGAGACAAACTTTGGGGTTGTGGCTATATTTTGTGCCAGGACGGATGTTTATGGTTGTTCAGGTGTAGTCAGGTGGTCTTAAAAAACACATTATTCTTCAAATATTTTCGGAAAAAAAGTCGCATATGCGACGGCTCAAAATTCGCTAGAAGTCTAAATCTTTTTTTGTCGCCAACTCAATTTTTTTCCCCGCTAACCACTCATGAATTCCGCTAGATCTAGCGACAAAGTCTCTAGAACGGCAACACTGCCGACCTGTCAATACACCCCGCTACTTTACACATTGTAACCACAAACTAAGGAATGTAACTGCAATCGACTTTATTATTGCAGGAACAATGTTATTCGTAATTATTGAAATATTACAATGTTATTGTTTGCGTAAAGATCTATATTGTAATCCCTACCAGATTCCCAATTACTAGAATTGAATAGTACACATTACGATCATATTGTAGCCGTTAAACATGAAATTGTTAGCTGTACGAAAAAAATGATTAGGTGTACTAAAAACTGGTACTGGGAACGAATTTTCGTTTACTACACATTCTGGTAGTATTGTAAAATATTTTTTTTTCCGTGCTGTTATTTCAAAAATATCAGCTGGTTTCATGTTCAAATTTATTTCATTGATCAGAGGTTGTTGCAATTGTATGAATTACATGAACATACATACAAACAACTATGATAACTACCTACTCATCGTTCCTCCTATTAAAGGTAATTAGGTTTTTTTATTTTCGTAATAAAATTGCTTTAATTGAGTATACGCTCTTAAGAAGTACATTATTTATCAAATGAAGACATCCAAGCTGATTATATTGACGAAATTATAGATTGCTCACAAGGTACCACACGCATTGGCTATCAAGTAGATTTTACGTTCCTATTGCATCGTTACCTAACCTACTTAGAAATAGGTACAGTTGCATTTAAAAATATCGCAAGTTGCTTCTTAATCATGATTTATTTTAATGGTGTAGGACTAGCATTTCTCATTCTGGCTTCACACGGGTGTAATCCATATGCGCTGGTGATAACTAGAACACATCAACAGCAACTGCCATCAACATCAGAGGGGTATTCACAATAAACGGAAACATTCCGATGTCGGAAACGACAGCTTCCATCCATATTTTATAAATGAATTAAATGCATTCGTTTCCGATACGGAAAATTTCCATCGATTGAGAATCCTCCCACGTTCAGTAGTTTCTGGGAGACCACATTCGTACATTAATTTTACATCAAAACGAATTCGAGGACTAGGTACCTATATCAAAAAAATAGGAAATCAGAACATAGCTATTTTACAAACTTGACGGATTTAGGGAATATACACGCCAAGTTTTTTAAACGCGCGGGCGACGCGGCGCGCGTTTGTAGCGGTACAACCGCGATACGCACGCGAGTCAGACGCAGCCTGACGACTTTAGACTTTATTGACGCGCCGTCTCGACGCGTGTTTTTAAAACGCGCGTCGACCGTGCGTTTAAAAAACCTGGTGTACACAGGCACTTAAGATTTCTAATAAGTTTTTTTGTTCCGACGTTTGTTTCTTTATTACACTTTTTATTTTTAAATGCAGTATGGTTGTGAAATAAAATTGTTATCGACTGTACACACAGAACGTGAGATTTTTTACAGTCAGCCTAATGGCAGAGCGTGCATAGCCTAGGAATTATTTGATGCAAGACTTTATTGCCTATTAATTGCTTGAAAACCGAGACCGGGCGGTCTGGCGAGCGTGTCGGTATGGCCTTTCAATAATATTTATCAGTATTTTACCGTTCGTCACGAGTACACCTGATTTCTTTTAACGCATGTGTATTACATTATAAAGTATAGATAAATAAATTACTTACAAACCTCGAAAGGCACTCAGGCTTTCTTCTTTCTTCCTTTATCAAAGACTTAGGCGCATTGAATCATAATAAAGGGAGCTCCGGAACTCTTTGGGGTACCTATCCAAGCCTTTTGAAATAGGCAACTTACTGACTTCTTTCTGAAGTTCATAAGTTTTTACATACCTACACGTTGACCGAAGATTGACTTGTGGTGGTAGTTTAGTCAGAAAAATTGTAGAGAAATGAATAAGGTCTCGTAAAGAACAGCCAATAACATTCACATGATATAGAAACGTTATCAAATCCGTATCGCATACACGCTCGCGCTCGCGCAGGCTCGCGGAGACGCTGGCATCGCGAGCTGATCCCTCAGGTGCGCCCCCCGACTCCGCCCCCTTGTTTATTGCTTATTAGCGAGCATCGCAGCGGCTCGTTTGAACTGCCGCTCTTTGTTCTCGCCGACACCTTCCCCTCCTCCACCCCCCTCGCCCACGGCTCGCGCCCGCGGCCGGTCACGACGCCTGCGCCTGCGCAGCCGCGAGTATGCTACGCGAATCATAAATTGTTGCTATTTGACGTTGCCGGCATTGGTGATACCGATCTCCGTTCAATGATATCGCTACGTAGGAAGGAAGTGCAATAGCATCGTAAATTGTGGCAGTTTTCTTGCTTTACATACAAATATCAGAGGATTTATTTATACGTAACTGTAATTTGAAGCGTCAATAGCCTAGTGGTTAGAGGGGCCGTCCTCGTAGCTGAGAGGTTCCGGGTTCGATCCCCATGCTGGCCATTAAGTTATTGACGTGAGCCCACTCCTAGCACAAGCACCTCCAACTAAGCTAATGCTTAGTTGGAGGGGCTAAAGGGAATACTAGTAATGTGATAAACACACATTGCTAGTAATCTTTAAAACAAATAATATTAATAGTTACAGGATGCTGGAAAAGAGAATAAGTCAGTTCGGTGCGCTATCAGAAATGAAGCTACGTTTTCAGGAACGCTACTTATCAGCCAAGGCTACAAAATGATGGAGCAACATAATCTTGTAAACAAGTTTTAATTGCATAATTAAGTTACTACTGTTTCATCAGGTAGAGTTGATTATAGCATTACATTTTCTTCGACTATAAAATTAAATGGCTATTCAACTTATAATTCAACTTTTTTATTTACTCAATGCGTCACTCAACATAACAATGTAAGCACCTACCTACGTATAATATAATCGAAAACAAAGTTGCATAAACATCACCTTAGCGAAACAAAATCGTATTTAAATACGATTACAGTGTTACACAGAGATAATTGTTGATAATTCACTTGTGGTTTCCTCGCATTATAGCGTAATTAAAGCGGTTGGTATGGAGAGCTGAGCAGGCGATGACTGCGATGGAGTAGCTGGGGCAGATGTTTCGCCCGATGAGCACACAACAATTATCACGCTTGCTCGCTCGTATATAGTCTGCGTTCATTATGAAAATACCTAGCACCACTGTGTAATCGAGGATGGATGCAAAAAACTACTAACTTTGCAATTGTTCAAACAACATTATTCAACTGGACGGATATTATGGAGAATATGACGCCAAATTTATAATTTTTTGACGTTTTAAACTCTGTACTTTGTGAGCTCTTCGAACTTTTAATTATGAAGCACTATGATCGTACCTTTCATTTATTACTCACACTTTAGGGTACTTACCATATCATGATTGTATCGTACGTTTACCTAAAGTTCATTGAAATGTATGCAGAACGCATCAGGTCCAGTAGTAAGCAGACCGAATTTTATATTTCAGACCTAACTTTATAAACATAGTCTGTAGATACATTAGGCAAATGCAATAAACAAAACTGACAAGCTTTTTAATCCATAATTTACGACATAATATTTCTCTACTACCTCGCCGTCAAAATTCTTCGAACCAGATCGATATCGGACGTTGTTCAATGGTAAAAGCATTAGGCACCTACCGGTCTGCGTGGGCGATGCATTCCCCAAATACCCGTCCAACTGATGACGTTTGACGAAGGATTGGAAGCTATCATCGTCAAAACGGCCGAATCACGCAAATAATTATGATATGAATCAGTTATGGAAAGGTCCAGGTACCTATTGACGTAAACTTATCACATTAAATTCAATGTTTCATGATTTTAAATTTAGAGGAATACAATTTTGTTATTATGTAACCAAGCTCTCTACCTGGGTAAACAAGGGGTTCGTGAATAAATTGATGCATAATTAATGCAAATCGATTAGAACATAAATCTAACTCCTAAAAAATCACCGTAACATATTTGTTTGTCAAATTCTAGCTAGTGTATCGGGTGTCGACGTTCTATTGCAGTTTAGACCGTATAACACGCAGTTTGAGTTAAAACTTGTGTGTGTTATGCGTGAATTATGATGTTTGATAGTGTGTGAGTGCATGCGATGAGGTAGATATTCGCTGGGCGCGGCGCTCGCTAATGGGTGTGATAACATCTCGCGGCCACGCCTCGACCGCGACTTGTGAGATTGCTAAGGCCTGCACGATGCAGCGAGCGAGGCACCGAGGCACTGCTGTGAAGGCTGCACATAAACACCGATATCTGTTGGCATCAGATACGTTGAACTGATTGCATTACACAAAGTGCTAGAATAGCATGCTTTCAAGAAAAGTAACGTTAAGTCATGTCGGAGGCCGTCGGGTGGCCTGAAACTCTGACACCAGGGTTGGCCTCTAACAATGTCCAAAAAATTCATTTCACAAGTTGTCAGTCCGACTGACACAGTCACTTGTTTTGATAGAAGTGTTGCACATAAACGCTTAGCTGATAATATCGCGAACGCGTTCGTTCCTCATGCATCGCGTAACGATTAAATTTTTGCCGCTAATAAAACTGAACACATTTTAGATTACGACATTATGCCTCCGAGTGGTTAAGATAAGAAACTGTATAAATGTACATACCCAGCAATTTCTCATATATACCGAGGTATCGCAGTTAGCAATTAAATGTGTGTAAATAAAGTAATTCTTAACTAAAAGTGTTTCCAAATTGTACTAAAATATAAACTGAGAAAAAATACGGTATCAGATTATTTTTAGATCTTTAGTATTAAATTTAGTTATTTCACTAAACAGTTTGCAATTACAGCAAAGATTCTCGTAAAGCATACATAAGTTACTTGCTGTAGGCCTCATTACAAAATGTTTAGTAATAAAATCTAAAAGGGATACCATAGGAACCTATAAAAAAAGTTTGTAATTTTTTTGTAGTGTGTACACCCTTAACACATTAAGAATAAGAATAAGAATAAGAATAAATTTATTATAAAACAACAGTTACACGTACAAAATTTTAAATAGTAGGTACAAGAGGTATATTGCTAGTAAGTAACTAAATCACAATTACATGGACGGTATTACTGTGGATCCCAAACTAAGCAAGTGCTTGTATCTTGGGAACCAGAGTAGTGGCATAATTATGCTACACAATTTAAATTTAATGGAGATGATTACAATTATTAATACATTTTCATAAGTTAGATGAAGTTAGGTAAGCTACGTGTAACAATATTAGAGAAAAAAAATATAATAGGAACAAAATAAGGTGAATGTATGCATATGAAGGTGTGATAGAGGGTGTATGTAATTGCAGATCAAAGTGTTCATATACCTACCTTCCTTAAATAGTTCAAAATAACGATTACCTACCCAGTACTCACTACATTTCAAATTAGTATTCCAGACGCAGGAATGTATACGTGTAGCTAAATACTAAACGAATAGAGATAATGAAAACGGCAGCTAATTATACAAAAACTGAGATCATTTTTTTGTGTTAACGAACATAAGTATATGTTTAACGTGCCGTTGATCGCGATAACGATCACTTGTCGATTACCGACACATCTCACGATCGACGTAACGCCACAACAATGTTGTTAATTGTGCCGCGATTTACGGACCGTGCAACGAAATTAGACTTTACCGGAGCGATTGTAATTGGGATGCTAATATCACGAGTGTTAAGTTCTAGTGGGCTTAGACTGTTGTTGGGTGCCCGACCACTTGACCGTGCTTTGAAGCGGGACCGAGCGCTTCGATAAAAGGGGTCACTTCATTTCCTCAGCTTGCTCGTCTTAACTCAAGTTGACAGGAAATTAAGCGATTATATTGGTCGAAACGAGCAGGCCCGGTTCATAGCACAGTAAGTGGACTGTGACCCTAATGGTTCGAGCGTAGGCCACTTGGCTCATCGCACAGCGATGTTCGATTAGGGAAACGCCCTTTTCGTAACTTTCTCTAGTCTGGTCGAGACGAGAACATGGTAAGCATCTTGGAAGTCACTAGACTATTAGAGTGAAACCACCAAGCAAACGAAATTGTTTGGACATAAATAATACGTATTGTGACTACATATGTAAGGGAAAGCATAACTTATATGTTTGGGATTAGGCTACAAAACTGGCACTCGGCAACTGCAGTAGATATGAATAGCGGGGGTAAGTAAGACGGATGTAATACTTTTACTGGATTCCTTAAAACAAGGCCGTATGTTGTCAACAAAGTTAACTTCATTACATTTGAAGCTCTCCACCGTTACAGTTATGACCAGTGAACTGAACTTTTGGAAATTATTGAGCCGTAAATGCGTGCATATTGAGCTTATGCTATCGGACAAAACACCTTGTCATGTATAAATAAATATATCGCTAGATTGCCACACCAACTGTATGGTCCCAAACTAAACAACGCTTGTATCTATGGGTACCGTGCAATGGACTGGGGGTGATCCCAGTGACACCCAGATCTGGGCAAATTACGAAAAGACAATTTCCGAAATTTGCCCTGGCGGGAGTTTTACTAGATGACACCTTTGCAATGGATTCTTCTAGTAAAATAAAGCTTTTTTTTCCTTTTGTGAACTTTGTGCAGATTTGGTGATACGAGTATGCCTAATTAAAGTTGTTATGAAACTGATATAATGAGATGTTTGAAAATTCGTAAATTATATAACGATATCATTGATGGAGAAAGTCGGCAGAGCGTATACTAAACATGTGTATAGTTTTACGATCATATAATCGAGGTGCGACGCGGGGGACGGTTCTGTAATAAAGTAATGAATGATGTGATAGTTTAATTGGCGCATCCGGCCGTGTGGAGGTATCCTTTCATTACGTGCGTTTGATGTAGAGCGCCTAATGGGCGAACACCTTGAATTGGGACACCGGTCTGATTGACCTGGGACCTTAAGTTGGTGGGTAATGTTCCTGGACTAATGAGGTCATTATATATTAGTTATTTTCGTTAGTGACCTACTACTGATGATTTGAACGAATTGCCAGCGTTTATTTCTGTTAGCAGTCAGCATAATATACCTCCTTTGGAGGTATGAGACTTAGTCATATAAATATTGTGTATTTGCCGACACAATACTTGTAATCTGATGCGATTTATGTGGTAACTCGAATCCATTTATGACAGCTCAAAAATTTTGCCCCGTATTAATAAATCTATCTCAAGTCTAAGAGTGATCTTAAGTAGGTACTCGTTTGACGTGACATTTTATAAATGACGTAAGAATGACATTTCCAAGATCGCTCTCAGATTTGAGATAGATTTATTAATACGGGCCGAAGAAAACAGCATAAATCAATAAGTACAATTAAAAGAGGAGAGTACATAGGAAGACGAAATCTAAAAGCGTAGAGACGATTCTAAGTCCTTATATTTTTCTTGTAAAACAACATTAATATATTAATAAAACAACATAATACGGGTAGAATTGAGAACCTCCACCTTTGTATTTTATTTAAGTACTTATTCTCTGGCTGCAGCTTGGGACCACGAATTAGTGTTCTTCAATCGATGGCACAGAGATCATACCACTTTTTTTCTTATTTTAAACAATTATAGAATAATATAACCTTGTGTTATAAAGTGAAATATATAGGTACTTATGTGGGTATGGGTATTAGTTAAGTAGGAGTGTGCGATGTGAGTATGAATACCTATTTAGAAATAATATAGGTAGGCATTAATCCAGGGCGCATCTAATTTATATTAACATAAAGGAAATCTAACAAACGTATGGCTTTGATAGCTATGAGATAGCGGGCAGTGCTACGCAGTCTAATGGAAATGCTGGCAGTGTTCATCCGTTTATGTGGCGCCAGTACTGACCTGCGGCAGATAGGTAACTATCTATGATCTAGGTAAATACATCAATATTGCTGGGCTTGGAATAATAATCGCAGATATCCCTGCTTTCGTTGCTAAAAGTTGGAGATTGCCTATAACACCTGAAAATTCATCACATACGTAGTCGCAGAGCCTTAGTCACGTGGCGACAGTATAATACTGTGTGCAATTTAGTTCCGTATTTTTCCGCAGACCTCCCTGATGTGGGTTAATGTTTTCTAAAAAATTTAACAAATAGAAAACTCATATACTTTTGTAGACTCAATACCTACCTACGCTAAGAAGAACTTACCAATCTACATCAAATAATTATCTTCAATAATTGAATTAAGTAAGTGGAATTTCTGGCCGCTATTGTTCATAAATAAATATCAATAATCTGCCCACATATTATTCAATTGTAAACATATAACAGGTTCGGATCTGTCATTAGTGGAATCCGCGGTGACTTGTCACATCGTCCCGTGTGTGATACTATCGCCGCCGTGACGACGCACCTTCGCCGAAACCTATCTGCCATCTATTGCCAGCCATTGTGCTGACCTGATCCTTCGATCCATCAACTCGCTAAACCCTCAAGGAGAAGCCGCCTCGACCACGTTCAAAGACGGAATACACGATCTTTTTTATTACTATTGAAGATTTAAAGATGACAGGGAATTTCAAACAGTTTTTTTGGAGTCGATTTGTGTGATTGCATGTGAAGGTTGTAAATTGAAATCTAAGAGTCAAGAGTACTATTTTATCATTCAAGTATTTAAACGACATTATTGTAGTACGCAATACAGTAAGTCGTACCTACCTACCTATTATTATGTATTTTAGGACCCGCTAGGTACCTACCTTAAATCACTACATAGTATAAAACAAAGTCGCTTCCCGCTGTCTGTATGTCCCTATGTATGCTTAGATCTTTAAAACTACGCAACGGATTTTGATGCAGTTTTTTTAATACATAGAGTGATTCAAGAGGAACGTTTATATGTATAATACATGCATAATATAGTAGAGAAACACTGATAATCTTAGAGCCGTGCGAAGCCGGGGCGGGTCGCTAGTTAAGTATAAGAACAAAGCCTTTGAGGTAAGTGTACACTACTCTACATGTCTGTTTCACAGGTTTTTTTATTCGGTAAGGTATCTATTAAATAAAGTATGACATAAAAAATCCGCATCCGTAACTGCCGAAGAAGCTACATCTGTAACAAGGGACGGATCCGTTGCATTAATTTAGTAAATCTAAGATCCACAAATTAACTTTTAAACTTAATATTAAACACGCCTAAATATAATTACTTACAATATAAATAATATTACCAATGTCGGAAGTGCAAAATTAAAGGGTGTGCTTAATTTATGTGTTCATTTCCTGTACATGTTGGTACTTTACGTCACTCCACTGTTTGCACGAACATCATCACGCTAGCACTCACTTAGTCATCAGCAGACTCCAATTAACAGCGACATAACTTTAATAAACTTTATTAGTTTTATTGCAAACAGAATTAAGTTTAATTCCTTTGAAATGAAACTATTTTACAGATTCTATCGCGTTTATTTAACTTTTGTATGTTCCCGACGTTTCGGCTGCTTTACAGCAACCATGGTCACGGGGGGACTGAGGTGTTAGACGTCCTGATGTCATCATTAATAACTGGGTACCCTCAAATTTAGATGTTGAACTGATGTCGATCCACGCAGAAAGTGATTTAATTCCTTTGTAAGAAACTCGTTCGATCATGCATTTTGGACACTCCCACGCTTTATTTGCATTACCTACTAGAAAGTAAAATTGTTTTGGCGCATAAGAACAGACAGCAATCTAATTAACTTGAGTCTATTAATAAAACTTAATTACATTTCGAAGGAGAATAAATATTTTTATTAATTTACTAACAGTTGTTGATTAAATAAAGCGCCAGTTAATGTTTTATACTAGTTTAATAAGTATAGTATACTTTGTATATAAGCCTTTTAATTCAACTTGAAAGGTCAAAAGTAATAGGTGCGTTAAAAACAATTTTATCAATAAAAGTTTATAATTCATCATAAAACGTAAAACCAGAGAACATGTCTGCTTTTATACTAAGAAAACGGTTTCTTACGCCGTATTAGTATACAAAAGGAGATTATTTTATTTGAATTAACTTTTTAGTTTTATTATTTAAACCAGAGATAAGACTTATTAGGGTCACAAGTCGGCAAACCAGCGTACGACCTGCCTTATGTTAAGTGGTTATCTTAGTCTGAGATGCTTGCAATACCAAAGTTATTTTTTGCACATTACTGGCCTGTAGGGGAGAGGGATAGAAGGGGGGAAACGTTGATATTCCGGTTCTATCACTAATCGTACTATTATAGCTCCTTTAAGCCGATCTTTTGTGAGGGCGTGGTATACAACCAGTGGTCCACAATAGGTAATGAGATCATGTTTATTTCTTAAATTCTGAGAATATTTTATAACCAATTTTTTATTTCAATATAACCTTTCACGTTATCGCTTAGTGAAAGGTTTACTGAGAACCTAGTGCGATGCGAGGCGCTATAAAATAAACGGTGCTATTATTCAAACACGGCCTGTAGACTTCGCTCGCATTCCGGGTCTGGATCGTGTTTTACGAGGGCAACCTGTAACGTCGATCAAATATACCTATTTATTATATACTTATGTAAAAACGAGCGTACAGGACCGCTTGGTGCAGTGGTTCAAACGTAGGCAGATTTCGGAAATGGCCTTTTCGTAATTTACCCAGGTCTGTATGTCACTGGGATGGCCCCTGGTCCATTTTACAATACCCATAGTACAAGAGTTGCTTAGTTTGGGACCATACAGTTAGTGTTTCAGTCTGGCGATATTTATTTATTTATTTATTGGTACAATCTGCCTGATCTTAAACAGTTATCGTAGCCTATACTAGGTGATACAAAAAGGGTATACTATTTTTTTTTGCAACTTAACTTTGTAAATCTCAAACTATCGGCTTTGTGGGACAGTTGAAGTACTAAAGGTTTTGTAGACTTGTGAAATCGGTCAGCAGCTGTATTCCTATAACACCTTTTGTTTTTCAAGTTCCCTCCAAAGCTGAAGGTTTTAGAATTACAAATTTAAGTTTTGAAAAAAAAAGTACACCCATTATGTGTCACCTTGTATAAGATTGCAAAAAAAAAGTTACATCCAAAGCCAAAGCTCGAACGTTGCCGATCTAAAGGGGATTGGGAAGGGAACAGAGAAGGCTTCCGACTCTCTCACTCATTGTACGAAACACAGCTATAATAGCTGCTATACGCCGATTTTTTCTAGGAGGGTGATACTACTCCGGGCCAGCCACCCCGTATAAGAACTGTAGTTAATTGGCGACAGCTTGACGCTACCACTGTTAAAAATATTCGGCCTCTCAACGTGAGACCTAAGATGTTTCCAATATGCTTCATTACTACAGTCTATTTCACATAGGAAGTTCCACGGAATAATACGGAACTAAATTGTAAAGGGTGTTCATTGTATTCTCGACATGCGAGTACAGCACCGCTTCTACGGGACTTCGTATGTGAGTGAAATAGACCGTAGATGGGAAAGAGTAATCTTAAAAAAAATTAAGTTCATCGCACAAGCATTCTGTTGTCTAACAGTATATTGCACTTACTTTCACGTATGTTCTTTGACCAAACATTAGGTACGCACCCTTGTTAGGCGGATTAGACAATAAGGCCCGTCTCAAGTCTGAGAGCGATCTTGAATAAGTACGCTTTTGTAATGCCTTCTTCTGCTGCTATGACATAAGAATGGCATTTCCTTGATCGTTCTCGCTAGATCTAGGCTCTCGCCTAGATTCCTCGGTACCTATAAAGCAAATGCTTCGTGAATTTACCTACTATTACCTACTAATATACCTTTACCTACTTCTAAAATAGGTATAAATGGCAATGCGTACAACCCATTCCACGCATTAAGGGAAATGTACCTCTGCCCCCACCTTTTGGGATAATAGACGGTTCTTACCTGTATAATTTTGTAGATACTCAAATTTACAGGTTTATGTATCACAGTAACAAAATGTAGTTTATAAAATGACTATGTATGGTATGCGGCGAAATATGATATCGATGAAGTCGTAAATACTGAATTTACAATATTGACATTTACAAAGTGTTCTGATATAAAACACTTTGTCTCCGTCTTTAAGGTGAGCGTCTAATCGGCTGTGCTTTGAAGCGGGCCCGCCCGTTTAGACCAATAGGATCGCTGCATTTTGCAACTTGAGCAAAGCTTGGAATCATATTTCATGTTATACGTATTATTTATTTCAATTACGATTTGTCTTGTGCATTAATGAATTGAAAAAAGCTAAGTGAAGCCGAGCGCCCGCTTTACAGCCCAGGCAAGTGGACGGTCACCCTTATAGCGGTCATGATCGCCCAACTTACGCTTATAAACTCGATAGCACGCACCAGACAGTAGGTACCCCTAACCCTTGGTTTGCGGTGACGAAACATGAACACAAAAAATATTCTGGTCTCTATTTATTGTTGTCATAAAATAGAGACAACAACATGTTTCAGTGTAACGTTTTGGTCAGTGCAAAACCTAGGGCTACAAGTTATGATCACTGACTTTACATATTACCGGTACAATTATCAGGGCGCCTCATCCATGCAGTCATTTTCTTAAAGTATTGACTACAGCCTGTCCATTTCGCGTGAATGATACAGCAACGCGTGCAAAATGTATCATTTGTCCATTACACAACATCTGAACGGAAACATTACGCATTGTAGAGTCTCCCTCGCTCGACGCCGACAAGTTAATTTTACGCCTCTACACTCACTCATTTCATAATAACAAAATTGCTGTACACCAGAATCCGTCGCTTTATTTGTGGAAACTCTTCCTTAGGGCGCGACTATGATAAAAATCAATTCTATTCTATTGTTAGTAAAGTGCAATTTCGGTTGGGAGCCGAGGAGTGTCGTCCGTTCAAATCAGAGGGTTCTCTGATTGGGGTATCATAAGCTTGTGAGTGTAGTTTGAAACAGACAGCGACACTGATACTCTTATTACCGAAACGACAGGGGTCAGGCGGGCGAGTGAGGGTAGCGTAGCGGGTACCGGCAGCGGTACCTACGGAGAGGCGTGCATGTGTGCGCGTGGGTAAATCACCACGGAACAAGTTTACAAGTGTAATTGTCGCCCGGGTGCCACTAATTGATTTATACCACGGTTGCGCTGGCTCCTGCACTATTTCTATCGTGATTGCTCTATGGGGTCGACGGGTTGCGTTGCGAACGTTACACTCCGACGATTTTATTGGGTTGCTTTTTATTGAATGCTCAATTATAAATGGTTTTGATTTTGTTATTGGTTTCAATGTTCGAAACTTAATGCTGATTAAGGATTTTTAAAGGCATTGTTTGACGCTGGTTCCAGTTTGCAGGAATATGTTTGTTCCGTTGGAATCTCTTGTAGACCACCGCTAAGGTGAAACTGTAGTAGGTATATTATATTTCTAACAGAGCTGCTAAAAATGCTGCTATTCATAATCAGACATCATGAGTAGCTATTTACATCAAAGATTCCATCTCATCCTCAACAGTTTTAGTGACATGTACTAGGCATCTACGTAATAAGTAGCAACATTCTGGCAAAATTCTGAAACGTTACGGCCTAAGTACCAATTTTTACTTCACCTTCGGGCTATAAAAACACTCCCGCAGCACATTACTATAAACATTACATTTTGCCGATACAAGTAATATTCAGAGCTCAATATAAGGTTCATAAATATTTAATAGATATTTTCCCACAATGGGGTGGCCATTCACACCCGTTAACCCTCAAGTGTGCAGTAAAAACGGGACTGATCGGAATGGCATAAATAGCATTTGGACGGCCCTCCGAGAGCTCACTAAGCGAAATTGTTTTTCGTTCGTCACAATGATTGTTAGTTTTAAATCGTAGTTATTGAGTGATTGTATAATGCTTTATTTTTTTAATACCATGCGCTCATACAGTCATGTTTGATAGATAATGACGTAAAAATATATGAACTTTATCGGTGTCGGGTGAACAATGTTAATATACCTACAATACCTATTTCGAACACTGAATAAATATTATGACATCTAATTACATTGCAGTTCCAGTAGGTAAGTAATCCCTTTTAATATTTTTATTAAAAGTTTTATAATTACAACAAATGTTAATGTTTCACTAACAGGCACGAGGCGGTTAGGTACTTAAATCTTTGCTGTAATTACAAAACGTTTGGTAAAAAATACTAAAAAATCGTTAAGTTTCGTATATATTTTTTTCTCTTAGACCCACCCACAATTGTATACTCACTTAAACATGATAGTATAATACTAATACCTAAGTACGACAAGTCGCACATAGCTGTCAGAAATATGTAAATACCTGTTTACCCATTACCTGTGATAGCCTTGTCGATAAAAACTAATGTAAAATTGTAACGTGTCATGCTGTCTCGGCGGGGTGACGCCCATCACCTGTTAATTACCACCCACGCAACACTTGTGACCTTATCAATTTGAAATTTGCATGTGTCGGAGAGGTCTTTGCTACCATTAGGACAGACTATCGGATACCGATGTCAGTTGAGGCCCACGCGGATGTTTTATTTGAGGAAATACGGCGGTAAAGTAGGACTCGAGAGCCAATATTTAGATTAGTTATTTAGAACTTGTTTGGGCATAGAAATTTCCAATCGACAAGTAGGTATATGGCAGTGGAAAAGGTAATATTCTATATAGTATTAGGTACCTATGTGGACAGAATTTCAAAATGAATTCGAATAATGGATACGAATAATTACAAATAGGTTGGCCACCAATGGCCATGGTATATAGGTACACTGAGTAAGCGCGTGTAATAACGCCATTAGACAACACTATTCACGCCTCCGACTACTAGATATCAGACACCGGTCTCCGCACTGAAATGTTATTACAACTAACATAAACAACACAATTTTAGACTTTGTCTCCCTAATAATAAAATTAAAGTTCGTTTGTAAGTTGCCGTTCTTTTCAATTTTCCTCCAATCGAATTTGGCTGTAACATCAATCGAGTTCCCACATTTTCCGGACGCACTTACACAATATCAATCAGGTTTTATTGGTGTTGTCGGGGCGGGCGGGGGGCGCGGGCGGGGCGGGGTACGACTATTTGTATCAATAACCTGTCAATGGGCTCACAGCCCGCGGGGACCTGTGCCCCGTGAACTCTATACTTGCGTATCCCCGTGACCGCATTGATTTGATTAGAAATGCATTACGATATGCGTGCGAAATTTTTAATGAGAATAACCTTGATGAAAAGCCCGTATACTTTTCTTACTAAGTTACAGTATTTTTCGTCAGTAAGATTAGGCTTGTCTTAAGTAGGTACGCTTTTGATAAGTCATTTTGTACTGGTATGACATAATAATGACATTTCCAAGATCGTTCTCAGACTTGAGATCGAATTATTATAACGGGCCTTAGTAACGCGTCAAAATTTGTGAAACCCTGCTAAAGTTTTGTGTTAGCAGAATAAAGGTACTGACTCAAACATAACAGCCTATCAGCGAGCGTATATCAAACAAAAAAATAATTTCAGCTTCGCTCTTAGGTAAAGATCTTTCGCCAAAATTACCATAACGCTTGTGGAATAAAACATAACGAAAAAGGTTCCATTTACAAAGTTCCCTCGTGACACTACATTATCTACTATCAGTGGCGGTCGACAAAGTAAAATTGGGGACACCTTATTTCCTCTGCTGGTTTGCAAAACACGTTCACGCTTCCCACCTATCCCCACATCTCAACGCTTATAGATAGTATCTGTTACACCTATTAAAGCCTCCAGAGCCCGAGTGTGTACTGTAATATGCGCAATACATTTCTGGTTTTGGTTCACACCCATGTTTTATGCGAGTGTGTAGCCAGCAGTGTGCTACTCGGAACTCGATACCATCGTAATTTAGCGTGCCGTTGGAGGTGCTGTTATACGGGGTCAGGTGGGCGCCTTCTTCACGCCGCCGCCGCCGATAACACGCTAATGCCCTCAACTTTGCACCGCAAGGGGTGGATGGGAAGGGAAGGGGGTCGGGGGAAATGGGAGGTGGGAGGTAGCCAATCGTAGAGGAAAAACTGGAAAAGTCAGATCATTCGCGTTATTGAACACTAATAACTTTATCGAGCTGCAATATGCGTTGCTCTGTCTGCGAATTGCATATTTTGTTAAAGAAGTTAGTTTAGTAGGTATAGTGTGTGGCTTGGTCTTGATATGATAGTATGAGCACTTAAGATGCATAGTAACAGCGTTATTATAGGTACTATAAAAAAGCGTCAATAGCCTAGTGGCTAGATTGGCCGGCGTTAGCTGAGAGGTTCGGGGTGCGATCCCCATTGTGGTTTTTTAAACTATTGACGTGAGCCCACTCCTAACACAAACATAAGCTAAGGTGGAGGGGCTAACGGGAATACTAGTTATGTGATAAACTCACATTGCTAGTAAGTAAGTAATCTTTAAAAACAAAACTTATTATTTACCAACATAATTATCTATATCCAGAAGCCCTAATCAAGCGACTACCATCTGAAACATCATTGAAACTTGTGGCTATAAATAAAAGCTCCGGTTCCATAAGCGAACCATTCCGATAATGTGCCCACCTTAGCGACCAGGGTAACCGCCTACTCTGCATGCATTGTTCCAGGCAAACGCGCGCGTTTGCGTTAATATTTCATGTCCCACGTTTCGCGAATACCGCTCAAACGTGCGGACCCGCGATTTGTTCTGGAAGCGCCTGCCGAGGTACAAGTAGGTACATATATTTGCGGCAATAAACGTGAATTTATTACATCGTTATGTTTGCAGTTTTACTGAAATGTGGAGATGTGTGGCGCGGCGCGACATTAGCGCCGGCTGCTCCTCCCGATCCGTCCCCTTGTACATAGGTACTAAATCATGCTTTATGTAAATGATATTATAGAACATTGTTCTTTACAGCCATCGTGTCGGGAACGTTCAGCTACGGCTGTCACCGAATATGAGTGCCAGAATCGGAAAATTTCATTCTACAAGTAGGAAAAACGCTTTGGTACACATTGGTTGATGGTTGTAGGTACCTACTGCACGTGAATTATTATTCCTATATTAATAACTTTAACTATTGTTTTATGTTAGCACTACCTAAGCATCTAGGTATATCTAGTCAGTTTCATAGGTACCTATATGACCTAAGCTTTTTGTGGACTAAATTACATAAACGTTCGTGGATTCACTAACAACTTATAACAATGAATAGGTAGTAACGTACTTACCTATTTTTTATCTAAGAACCCAAGTAATATATCTACAGTCAGTGTTCATAAATGCAAAGCACATTATGGATTTTATTGCTGTGATCATACGGAACAGTATTGATTAATTAAGTTTGCCACTGGACTTCTGAACGCCACTGTACGGTACCCACTCAAAATAATTTAGAACCAAAACCTAACCTAAGTTTCCAAGTTGCCAACGAAACTCCGTAACATGGATGTCGTCGCTGCATTCGACCTAAGGAGTGCGAATGTTCACAAGCAGAAGAAACAGGGCATAAAGATTCGAAGCACGTCCGCGCGGCCCGCCAGCCGCAGTTAAAAGGGGATTATGAGTCGGGTGGCCAATAACGCGGCATTACCCGGACACGCCCGGATCTCGGCCCTGTCGATAAGCTCCGCTGATTAGGGTTACCAGATAAAAAACTAAAATTTCCCCGAAAAATCCGGATGTGAAAATTCTAGCAGGATTTTATTATTGCATGGTTAATATCGTTTAGTCAAGGCCTCAGGCAACAGGGTTATACAAGGGTATTTTGCTTCCGCTGTGTCTTATATTTTTTAGATCATAGGTAATGCCTACCGCCCCAGTACCTTTATTCTTTAGTCGTTTCGTATATACCTAGGTCATTGCTTGATATCAGGTCAAGGGTAATTACATGCCCTGTACTCACAAAATTACAGTAATAAACGACAACAAATGATTTTTGTACTTCTTAGTATTATTTTACTAAACGTTTTGTACCTACTTAAATATATAAGTTTTGTAATTTCTTAAAGTTTGGTATAAATACTAAAAATTATAATGTAAACTACAAAAATAATAATTTTGTCATAATTGTTTGCCTCTGTGTGTTTTATCATTGCAGGTGATTTATTTTCAATCAAACGTATTCAAACCTTAATGTGTATGGTATAAGGTATAAGCTTGATAATTAAACACAAGCAGTATCCCAATGAAAATAATGACCTTCGAAGATCTGAGTCTTATACCAGCTCTTATGACAAAAACTGTCTTAACAAAAAGTTGTTGCTCTATATTTTATAGGCAGTTGTCTGACACGATGTTATCTGCGTCACGACTGACTTCTGAACAATCGATAAGACTAGCTGAATAAGGATTAATTTTTAATTAACAGCTTAAACCTAATACAATAGGTACTCGATAATTTTAATTCACTTTCTACGAATGTACCTATTCTGTGAAGTATATTGACTAAGGAAGTTATTAATCGTTAAGGTGAAGGCGCCTGTCTAGCACGCGAAATTCAAAATTTTCGAGTATTTTTATAGTTTATCCAAAATCTGAAAACATTTAAGACAACATTTTGTGATTTGCGAAAAACACAGTATGCAGTGCGTTTATTAATACATTTATTTTACTCTAAATATTATCACGGTGGATATGATACTAGTAAATCACTAAATATACAAAAATTACCAGATTATCTGGATAGCTGTTGTTCTTGAAATGTTTTAGAGTCAGTTGGATATATTAATAAATGCACTGCACACGGTCTTTTTCGCGAATAAAAAAAATTGTCTTTTATTATTGTCAGATTTTGAAAAATTTCTAAAAGAACTCAAAAAATTTGTACTTCGCGGGCTAGACGGGCGCTTTAGCCTTAAGTGCATTTTTTTATGTCTTGCCTAGCAAGATAATTCATATTGTTAAATTGTCCACTATGTACACCGGTTCCCTTCCCTTATCTTTGACCCACTCCTCTTCAGGTTGGCAATGTGCGACCAATGCCTTTGGTATTTAAAGCATTTATGGCTACGGTAACTGCTTAACATCAGGATCGTACGCTTACTTACCGACGTAGGTAGTTTTATTTTTAATATTCCTCGTCTATGTCCCTCTTCTGGACAAAGGCTTTAGTAATTTGACAAATATAGGAAAAAATATAATAGGTACTTTTATGATGACGACACTACCCAAATTCCATGACGAATCAAAAACAACCCCTATAACTATATTTAATTAACGCAACAAGATTACAACCGGCTATAAACCAAACAACCCGGCCACACGTTAAATTCAATCGCAGCTCATCAAAACAGGAGCGCTATCCCACAATATCTACGATTGGAAACACTTTTACAAGCGATAAATTCCCTCCGGCCGCGTCACTGGCTACAACATTTATTAGCTACAATCCCGATTAGATTAGCGTTGCATCCCCAGCCCTGGGGACGTGAAATTTGTCCCAGTAATGTAGCCACGCTCCGAAGTAATTCGATGTAGTCGACCCTTCCGCTATGTGACTCGAATGCCTCGGCCTCGGCTCATTTTAATTGAATAGTTGGTGTGGGGTGGCGTTGTTTTCCTAAAGATAACTTTATAGCCGCTTTGCATAATTGCCTGCCGCCGCTCTAATTTGTTACAATATCGCAATCTGTCACAGTTCCGAGAGTCTGCACATTTAATAGAAATAAACAAGATTGATCGAGATATCAACAATTAGGCTAGCGATACAGCCATCACAACAAGTACTTACCTTCAATATAAAACACATGTATAAAACATAAATGTATAAGAATTACTGGCATAAAAGAATATAGCGTAAGATTCTCCTTTATTTTTGAAGACGCTGGGTTAAAATAAAAACAAATAAAAAGACTCTCGGTATATGCCCGGTCGAAAGCGAATGCAAATATTTGTATCGTATCCAAATACGTGACACACAGCGCCATCTAACGGTAGCGTTTGAAATAACAAACGAATTCACCCGCTGCGTTCATTTTCCTACTGCCAGTAAAATTACAACCCTTTTTTATTTTTATAGTTCGGACGTTACCTAAATTCCTGCATTATAATATGCCTAGTCTATGATTTCTAATGTTCATAATTAGGAAAGTGTCATGAAATGGAACGTAGAGTAAAATCCTAACCGTGCCTCCCAACAGTTTAGCTATAGGTACATTTGTTGATCGACAAAACGACCTGAGACATCAGAACTATTAAGATTGTCAGATGCTATTTACCATAACTCAAAAAATCATTTTTGTCATCCTTTAGTAAACTCTACGTCTGACTCTACTACCCTTAAATCGACTCTCGAGTCGATTATGATTATATCTAGGAATCGAATGCCTTTACCCATTCTTCAAAGCCATTGAGCCTCTGCTTCTAAGCATCAACGTGGGTATGTTTTTGTGGAATCTAATAATTTCGTTATACATATAATCATATGTAAACCAATGATAAGGCGATTTACATTCCTATCTACCACCTGCATTTCACAGGCCTAGCTTACCTACTAGCTAGCCTACTAGGTATAATAATAAAAATAATAAAATAATTTAGCCCTTTAGACGTCCCACTGCTGGGCACGGGCCTCCCCTCAACATGAGGGGGATTCAGGCCATAATCCACCACGCTGGCCCAGTGCGGGTTGGCGGATTTCACATGTCTTTCGAAAATTGGTTAGATCTTCTAAGACATGCAGGTTTCCTCACGATGTTTTCCTTCACCGTAAGGTATAGGTAGGTATAATAATGATAATAATAAATATCGCCAGACGAACACACCAACTGTATGGTCCCAAACTAAGCAACGCTTGTACTATGGGTACCGTACAATGGATTGGAGGCGATCCCAGTGACACCCAGAGCAGGGAAAATTACGAAAGGGCCATTTCCGAAATGTTCCCAGACGGGAATCGAACCCGCAACAACCATGTGCAGTGAGCCGAGCGACCAACGCTCGAACCACTGCGCCAAGCGGTCGTCAAATGGGTATGTATGGGTATATCTACTCACGACAACATCTAGACAATGCGCTGAATTAGCAATGCCACAGATGTAAGTTCGTATACTTACGGAATAGTTCGCCAGTACCAAAACGAAGTGAAGGTAATGTTAAAAAAACAGGTATTGTTGTTTCGTGCTTGAAAAGCCTCTACGGCTGCTTACTTCGGTCCATATATCTTCTCCACTAAATCTGGTAGGTATGGAAAGCATTATTGTGCTTTGGTATGGGTAGATTACAAATCATAACTTTAGTCTCTGAGGGTACGAGTATAAAAATGAAAACAAACCAGTATTATGTTAACAAACATTTAATTTTTCATTCTTTAGCAATATATTATTTATAATAACTATAATTTAACTACAAAGTAACTATGTAAGTATATACCTACATAGCAGTTAATACACGGTGAAACAGAAAAGGTATAGGTACCTACTATCAGCTTTGGAGGATAGTTGAATAATAAAAGGTGTTGTGGTTTGACAAATTTAATATGTCTTCAAAATCTTTAATTCTTAAAGTTTCCCCCAAAGCCAATAGTTTGAAATTTACTAAGTTGCAAAACAAATAGTATAAACCTTTCTGTTTCATCTAGTACTTGTAAATCTATGCGTCCATTTGTAGGAATCAACCATGATAGACAGCAATATATTTTCTACTTTTTAATTATCCATACATCTATCCTTATTAAACACCTAAGTTGCACTAAAACAATTTAGTTTATCTGTTTGTATTGCACATTTTATCTAAACGAGATGAAACCACCCGGGAATAGTCTCGAGCTCTATCGCTACGATCGAAATATCGAAACAGCCGCATCTATAGACTGGATTATTGTCCTTAGAACCCTCACAACCGCTCTACGTTCATCACCCGTGGTCAGAAAGATATCAAATAAATGTGAGTATCTATCTATCACTTCCGTTTAATGCAATTATTTCTAAGTCGCTATTACATGAATTTAGCTGAAACCATCACTACATGACGAAACTATTAGGAACATATAACAGTAATTACAGATTTAAAATAATTAAATACTATTTTACAATATGATACAAGTTTTGTCGACGCGCGGTGTTCGAACTAATCTCGGTCGCACTTTAAAGTTGCTTCCACGCACTCGCACTCAGTTTAGGTACTCATTGCTCGAAGCATAACATTACCAAGGTCCACGATTCGACGCCATCCCATTTCGCAGCGAAACGCCGACGCACTTCAAATTTCTTTTGTATTCTCACAGAAAACATTCCATATAAAGACTCTCATACAATATCGCATATTATTACAGGGAGATCTCGGGGAGGTTTTTATTTGCCGTTTTATCACTAAGTGGGGCTGTGGGGCGGGTGCGGGGTGTGCGGCGGGTGCGGGGGCAGCGGCATGGGGTGCGGGCTGGCGTCGCGCAGCGAGTCCGGCGAGGAGCCGGGCGACGCGCGCCGCGCCGGGTACGGCGAGAACCTGTGCTGCCCCAGCGGGGCCGGCGCGCCACCCAGCGCGCCCGGGTACACGGGCCGCGGCAGCTGCAGCCCCGAGCCTGACGCCGCCAGGTGCTGCTGCGCCAGGAGCTGCGGCGCTAGGCAAGCCCACTGCCCCCACAGCGCCGCCGCAGGCACGCCGTACAGAGGATACGCCGCCCGAAGGAACAGCTGTGACCGAGCCGCCAGAATAGCTTTCTCCTCCAACGTCAAGTTATTATTGTGCTGATCTAAGTCGAAGGGCCGCAGCGGCGAGCGTAGGAAGTGCTGCTCCGCCAGCATCGACTCCATCGTCTCTCTGAAACGGTAGAGAGTCATGCTTTAGAATATCAGTGTCGTTTCCTTAACAATTTGCAGGTAATTATGGTATGATCGTATCTACCTATGATTGGCGGCGCTGAACCGCGCGTCATCCGGGAAGACTGATGATCTTTCGTGCTCTCCCGTGATATAGAATCTCGACAGACAAAAAAAAATGAAAATAAAACATTTGTACAGCCCAAAATAAAAAGAAAGAAAAATGCGTTAGAATTCAAATGACACCGTGGTTGCAGGCCGAATATGGCGAAAGATTTAACTTAGAGATTTATTTCGGCATCACCTATAATTATTACGTTCCATTGGCTAAGATATAATGTACATACAGATATAATTGCACGCGGGGATATCAATCAACATCGGCCAGCATGTTTGTTTCGGAGAGCGTAACCAATGCAGCTACGATTAGAACACTAACCGAATTCTGTCGTACGAGTAATAAGACTTAATGAACGTTCTCGAATGATAAATGGCTGTCGCTTCATATACCTAATTACCTATTCGTCGTTACAGAATAACCGTTTGTTCCGCATAAATCAGTTACGCATTCTCAATGTCGCAAAAACAATTTTATATCACCACTATATGCGGATAAACTTTATTATGATAGTTACCTTTCGAATTCAGTGAGACGTGAAGAGTCACGGAATCCCTTTGCGAATGGATTACTGTCGATTTTTAGCTTCGTGATCTGAAACAAAGAGATGCATGATTTCTACAGAGCCGCGTCAGGTTATTTGTACAGGTAACTCGATGAGAGCATAAACGGGTGATCAATTAATCTAGACATAGCAAGTAATAGAGGTGGTTTCAATTAAAGCATACGGCAGGAGAATGGTCGACGATTATCATAAGGCGCTGTTCAGATCGGGCGAGCTAATTTCATTATGCGGCTGTTTATATTGTAATGGGTCAGTAAAGGTCCTTCATATTTCAGTGTGAACGGGCACGCGGCGGGCGCCACCCGTGGAGCCAGGCACACACCAACTAATAAGGTTAACTTATCGACGACATTCCACATCGGTTTATCACTTTAGTGGACTACTACGGCATTCTGTGTGCATTTTAAATGTTAAACATAACGTTAGTTTAATAGAGTATTTGTACAGTGAACATTGTGGCAAGTGTTTCAGAATTTCGATATTTTACATTGGTTTTGACAAAAGTATTTCAATAAGTTTTTATTATGATGCCTATTTTGAAAATTATGATACCTATTTTAAAACAGTATTAACATTAACATACACTGTTAATTAAGTACTAAGAAAATAAATTAAGTCGATGTACCCATAAAGCAAATATTTGATTTAAATGCGGGGCGAGGTGTTAAAAAATGTGTGTTGGCTGAGCGGAGGCAGGCTCGATGAGAAATCGCCCCCTCGCTGAGTGCCGGCGCTCCCGCTGCGGCTCCGCACAATTTGTGAATAATATTTACGATAAAACCTTCCAGGGAAACCTGTTACCATTAAATAGCGGCCGCTCGCCTAATATCCGAGCGGATTAAACCAATATCGGTACCAATTTTAGCATATTCTTGGCAGTTTTATGACGGCGAGGTGAGAAAAAAATGAATTATTTTTTAATGGCGAGCAATAAACAAGTCATCGGGAGCCGGCGAAGTGTCAATCTTTCAGCGTGTCCAGTCGGCGGCGGTAATTATCTGGCGATTGAACGGCGCGGGCGCTGATCCGGCGTCGCATACCTGCCGACACGCCCACGCGGACGCTAATTGTACATTGTTCTGACAACTTCGCACTAAACAGGTATTTTAGGACGATGAACTCGAGGAAATGTGAGAAAATTTGTCATGTACGAAAGTGTTAAACCGACAAAAAAAATTGTGGCGACAGTGAACCTGTGGATGTCGTTTTAGAATGTTTTTTGTTCTAGCAACATATTACCTACATCCTACATCTTTTATAATTAAGTTTTATTACAATTTGAAAATAACTGGTCTCTGAAATTAATTTTATTATTATGACAGAAGCAAAAGATCTTAAGCTATAGGTGGAGCAATTCCATGATCAGTGTGATACATCATGAAACGTTTATTCTACTACTGTCTGAAGTTCAGCTGTAGCGACAATTAACTTCTTAATTTTTATTAAAGATTTATGCTCACGTTTGATGTGCTTCATCAGAGGCGCGTTAATCTACCAAACGTCTCGACAAATGTCCCACTCTCATTGTTCCGGATCAAAAGAAGACGATAAACAGTACAAAATATTGACCACTACGCGTCCAGTGTTCGGTCTTGTCATGAGTAATTTCACCAGCAACGTGTCACTCCGAGACTAATGATTTCGAAAATAGGCACAGGGAAACTAGACAAAGAACATTTGTTACCACTCGCGGCCCATTTAACATTATCTCGTCTAAAAATGTGCACGTTAATATTTAAAATAATGAGCGATATCATGGGAGTTATTGGAAGCGAATGAGCGTATTGTCAGCATGAATAACAATTACGGAGTACGCGAGAACAACGCGCGTAGTAGGTAAAGCTGTACACACACTAGATTCTTCTTACTATGTGATGAAAACAATGGAAACCAACACATAGGACATAGCGCCGTAGTGTATAAAATTAAATGATGAGCTAGTTTATCCAATAGAATGGAAATCCATTATAAAACCACACGGGGAGGCAACTTCACCTTGATATTAATAGGGAGGACCGAGCGCTCGGCCCTCCGATTGTGTCGGGAGGCTCGTGTCGAGGGTCACCGGCATGTCGCGGCAGCTACTTACGCTTGCACACCCACCTGGCCAGCCATTGACTACAATGGCGGCCACTCACGCGCATGCGCCCCTCGTAATGAGTGCCTACAATGCGAGTAGTAGCTGACAATATTGACGTATTATACATTATGTATGCCCCGCTGTCGGGCCGCCCGTAATTGTTTCCGATGCTTCGTGGTTGTTTTGTCAATTCTGTATGTAAACGACACTCACCCTACATTGGTAGCCGGTAGCGAATTGCTTCGCATTCCTTTAAAGATAGCTCAGTATTCAATTATAAGAAACTAGGTGCTTAAAATATATTATTATCGCTTAGAGAGAACAGCGGAATAATGAATGGGACGCTCTCTCGCTACTGACGTTTATTAGATTTAGTACAAACATAAGAACGAGGCGTGTCAAAACAACCTAATTTAAGTATCAACAAACGTTCGCCCTGGGCGGCGGCGGCGCGCTCCCGCTCACTGACAACATTAAAGGCGCCATAATGACATTATTCCCGGGCGGGAAACAAAAAAATCTCACAAAAAGGCGTCAAAGAGAGAGATACGAGCGTCGCGCCGGCCGCGCCGCAGCCGCGCCGCGCCCGCGCACCGCCGCGCCGCTACGCAAACGACGCTCTAATTATTAGGGTGGTGATGTATTGTCTGGAGTACCAGCAACGCACTCCCAATTCGTACTCCGATTTGAACGTAAAAACTTGCCTACACATGTCTTGCACGTGCGCTTATAAATGGAACTGCCGAGTTAGGAGAATTTATGTCTTATTTAAGCATTTACATACAAAGATATAGGTAAGGTACGAGTATTTGCATAAAGTATAATTTTCAGAAGTTTCTGTCACTGCAAATCTTGCGTGTGTTAATGACGCCTGTAATTTATCCGTATAAGATCTCGACGAGCGATATGATTGTCGTTATAAAGATACATTGTTATACTAGTTGTAGTAGGTATAAAAAGGATAAATGGAGTGTCGTGTAAACAAACAGGGCAACGTGGAAGGGGACACGACTGGAACATTGTAAAGAATAAATAAATGTCACGTTAGCATGCGCGCGCGCAGCTCGCGGCCTACGTATCTCATTGATTGATGCAGTGCTGTGACGAGGGACGACTCAGCGATCTGCTACTGATATATTACGCACTCGAACGACACATTTAGAAGCACCGAACAACTGTTCTATTGTAGATGCGTAATCGTAGCGCGATGGAGGAAGTTACAAGTTTAGCAAACGAAATATAAAACTTAAATATAACAAATAGTACCCACCATATTTTGTTTCTTATTTGATTGTTCTAAGACTCTTGTTGGTATAGATGATGGAGGTCTTTCCGAATTCTAATTTACCTAATCCCTAACCCAAATTCAAATAAGTATATAAATGCGAAAAAAAATAGTATACCTAAGTGTTTAATCCAAGAAGTAGACACGGCAATAGACAGTGTTAGAGAATAACGTTGTAGGCCACTTGTATACACAGCGATTGCAAATTGTCGACCATCAAACATTTCACAGCAATTCGGTGTGACCTACAGCCGCGAACCGCGAATTATAACGACGTTTTCCAGAAAACAGATGGTTTATTGACAGTAATTCGTAAATGCACCGATATAATGAGCGATGCATGGCGATGTGTACATGTACCTACCAATATACGAGGCCAATATGTGTTAATATTCCAAGAAAGCGTAGTTTTGGGACGGAATTAATGGCGAAATAACCAAACTTGTTTATTGCTCGCCTGTGCGTGAAGCGCACAAGTATGTAAAAAATTTTCTTTAGATATTATTGCTTAAACCTCTCCAAATAACATGTAGTATAAAAGGGTACTATAGTATGTGAGTTGTGATAGATAAATACCCATAGAAAGTATAAAACATAGTTACCAGTGTTTCTTCGGATTGGCTTAATTTTGCTAGTTCATCTTTATGGTTTGTTTGAGTTATCAACAATCTTTAACATTTAAGTTTCCTTAAAATCACGATAAATTACTTCCAATGAATAAAACCCTAACACCGACTGACTGACAACGTACAGTCTAAACTGGTGGGTCTTGAGCATTACATTTTGCACAGGAGTTTCTTATTATAACGCAGATGAGCACTAAGCAGGTATTTTTGAAAATTCAACCCGTAAAAGGGTGACAAATGTTTATATCAAAGTTTAATCGGGCACACGGTAAGTACTGAATAAAATTCATGAGCAATAAATGTAAACGTTTGACGTTTAATGTAAACATGTTCCAAATCAATGAAATTTCCAATAATATCTATATGCCGTCGTCTTCATCTAGCATGTCGATCAACTGCAGACTCTCGCTTACTGAACCCACGGACACTATGAAGGACAAGGAGTGAAGGTTGTAGAGGTCGTCCGCAATCTCCGTCACCAGCCTCACCACCATCCTACACATCCACATCTCAAAATACTTCTACTTGATCTGTTTGTTTTAGAACATTTCTTTGTTAATTTCATTCTGCAACAACTTATATTGGTAGCCAATCGATCGACTCTCTATTTATGCGCGTGAGGAGGTCCCTGAAGGTACCCACTGTCAATATGAGATCCACTTTACACTCGTGACCGCAATTTCGGCTGTAAACTCGAAATATCAGCGAGTAGGCTATCTGCCACATTTCAATGGTCAGCTAATTTGTTAAATAATGCATCAATTCTTTGATATATATTCATCCAAAATGAGTTTGACTTTGTCAAACTTGACAATACTTTTTTATAATCATTGAATTTAAATCATAAGGTGGGCGAATAAAAGGTATTAATACGACGATTTATCTTTTTGATTTAAGCAAACATTTGTATAATCATTTATGATAGTTGAATTAAAGTTATAAAACTATTGATTACTTATACTTATTGATAATTGATATGGCATTTTTTCTTACATTGTCACATCCTATATTTTTATTTTTTCTTTCAAAATTAATTGACCACTATTCTATAGTAACAAAATGTTTAGTTTTTCTGTAGTGGTTTCTCGGTGCGCAGACGCAATAAATTCAGCCGGGCCGCACACGACGGCTCTGCGTGACGTCACACCTCGGGTGATCGATGGTAGGAGCAACCGAGAACGCCGTACAACACAACCCATAAACTCTAATAAGAGAGAGCGAGATGGAGGTCCAATAAATAATTTCATCTTAAATTATTTTAAATCCACTCTTAAGCAAGTACGTTGACTTCTTGTATTTTTGACTTATGTTCGTTTCGTGTTATCGAGCCGTATTATTTATTGAATAATGAACTGATGCTGTGACAGTGAGGGTTTTACGACAATAATATATATGTTTTAAATACTTAATAGGATTTCACTTATCATGAATGATGAATTGCCATTTAGCAAGTTGCCTGTCTTCTATTATACGTTTTTGCCAATGAATTTGTAATAATCTTAAAGTGTCTTATTATTACATATTCTTTGGTTTTTGCTATTTGGGGAACATATATGAACGATTTTTAACCCCCGACGAAAAAAGCGGGGTGTTATAAGTTTAACATGTGTATCTGTATGTCTGTCTGTAGCATCGTAGCGTTTTTTTGTTAGAAAGGTATTCTGATCGAGGCTGTTCTTAGCTATGTTTCATGAAAATCGATTCAGCCGTTTGAAAATTATCAGCTCTTTTTTAGTTTAAAAAGGTTTTTTAAATTTTAGTTATTTTCTTAAATCATAGACCTACCTATTTTATTGTGACTAAAAGAAATAAATTTCAAAGGTTTCGTTCTTATTTTTCCCACCTAATTAAATAAGTATTAAAGAGAGCTATTCAAGAGGAGAAGTGTATTTTAAGTGTATTTTTCTTATTCATATACATTTTAGATCTTGGAGAATCCTATTCCTGAT
This sequence comes from Notodonta dromedarius, assembly GCA_905147325.1. Lineage (NCBI taxonomy): Eukaryota > Metazoa > Arthropoda > Insecta > Lepidoptera > Notodontidae > Notodonta > Notodonta dromedarius. The sequence goes on along the minus strand of LR990159.1, from coordinate 9,523,061 downwards.
TTAACAAAGCCTAAATATAAACGTTTCATAATTGAAAATGGAAATATACGTCACGATAAAGGAATACTCTATCAGAACTGTGTTCAAACGGGCAAACATAAAAGGATCACATTGAAAAGAATGAAAGAATGAATTATTGGTGAAGAAAAAGAAGAGTTGGTGGTGCGGGGGTGAGGTTGGAGGCGGTGGGGGTAAGGGGGGCACCTCGTGACACCTGACCGCAGCCATTTTGGCCCGTGAAATATGTTTATTTGTCATGGCTGGCCTTTGTTATTGAAATTTTGTTTGCCTTTACTCCTTCATTATATTGTTCGATTATACTCTCGTAGAACTCGTTTGTGGATGTTGAATGTGAGAATAGCTTCGGAGATTTTAGAATATTGATTGTTGATACTGAGAAATGAGGTATAAATTTCAATTAAGCGTCTATTGAACGTGTTTGCGTGTACATGGTTGCGCGGGCGCAGTTATTTTCGTGATTATCTCCTGAAGCCGCGTAATAGTGTGATGTAGCATGACATGACCAACACAACGAGTAACACGATTCGTCTAATCGTTTTATTTTGTTGTGCGATTGTGTTTGTTCAACACGCTGATGTAGGTATTTGTTGGCTTATCACAATGAACGGTTTAATTTAGGAGTATCTACTTATTGACGTAGCATTTTGTACTACATCAGATATATGTAGTAGGCATAAGTATATGTCATATTATTTTCTTGTTTATTTAATGTAATCTATATGTTTATAAGTTAATTTTATGTAAGTACATCCCCGTATTATTTTTCTTTAGATCCTCTCCATCCTAAGGTTGCCTGGTAGAGATCACTTTTAGTGATAAGGCCGCCCATTTTCCACTTACTGTGTTAATTATTTAATAATTTGTAATTTTTTTATTTTCTAGACACTAATAGAGAGTTATCTAATCTAATCTATAGGAAGTATGTTGCTAGGCAAGACTTCTTAAGACATAATTCACACATGTCAATCAAAAAGTTAAAGAAATACTTTAAAGAACTAATAAAGTCGAATAAATAATTAAATAATTAAGAACGTCCTGATCTCTACATACGTATTTTTATTTGGATTCGTAGTTTACTAAAAAATATCTGAATACTTCAAACATAGATTATATCAATTACTTATTTAAGACGCCAAACAACTATTGGTATCATATTATTTATTATGTCTTTGGAATACAAATTACTTTTCTTGAATAAATAGCATATAATGTGGAAATCCTAACTGGATATAGGTAGTTATTAGGTACCGTACCAAAGCAAGTCAGTAAATCATTTTTCATTACTCATACACTGAAAGTAGGTCTGAAGTTGCCTGAGGAGCGGGTTGAAAGTAATACTTTTCTGGCCCGGGAGAATCACTTTCAACTGACAGCTGTCAAATTATAAAAAAAAAAGTAGTTCCATTTCTATGGAACCATGTTCAAACTTTTTCTACAGTCACTCAATTACAGCACGATGTAAAATTGAAATAACATAAAGTTGAGTATTAAATAAAGAATATATACTTTTAAATGACTTAATTATAATTTAGTTTCAACAATTTCTTTAAAATAACATAGATTTGGTCAAAATATTTAAAAATGAAAATTAAAAATACTGGCTAAATAATGAAGTTGGCCGGCCAACGAAAAAAAACAAAATAGGCGGCAATCCGATCTTTTTTTTTTTTCGAGTTGTAGAGTATTGTTCATGCTTCCTTGTATTATTTCTTTAGCCAATTCCTGTTTTTATTTTTATTTTCCTTGTATTCGTAATGAAAAGCACAGTGTTTACCTCGGGTGAAAGACTTATTTTGTCCCTCGAACTATTAGCGCCCTCGCTACGCTCGGGCGCCAAACCCCGTCTCGGGAAAAATAAGTCACTTTCACCACTCGTGTAACAATGTACTATTACTTACTCAACTGAAATAGGTCGGGGGTGTTATTAACCGATACAGTTAAGATTTTTTATATTAGTTTATAATACTAGGTGATACAAAATGGGTATACTATTTTTTTTGCAACTTAACTTTGAAAATCTCAAACTATCGGCTTTGTGGGACAGTTGAAGTACTAAAGGTTTTGTAGACTTGTGAAATCGGTCAACAGCTGTATTCCTATAACACCTTTTGTTTTTCAAGTTCCCTCCAAAGCTGATGGTTTTAGAATTACAAAGATAAGTTTTGAAAAAAAAAGTATACCCATTATGTGTCACCTTGTATAAATAACAATTTCTACCGAGTCACATGTGAGGTAGAATTATAATACCTAGGTAGAGATTTAACTTACAGAAAAAGTAAAATATGAACAAGTTTAAAAACATTCAGAATTTCTTAGCAGGTTGCTATCCGCAACTTTTTACATGGGTACATCTCTAGGGGCAATCGATCATAACAAATTCACAAGTCATCGGCTAATAAAAAAACGTATTGTGTGCATTGGGAATGAGTAAACTCCAACAAACATTGTCACCTCGACGCGAGTCGAATTCCAGACAAAGGATTTTATAGAAAACGAGCAACGGACAATGGCGTGGTGGGTGTAAAAATGTTAAATATTGAAGCGGGTCGGCCCGAGGCGCTCGGGCGCTTTCCCGGGAAACCGCCCCGCGGCGCGCGCGACGGCGACGCACAGTCTCACACCGCGATACACGCACAAAAACTACTATTCAAACTTTTTTGTACCCGTCCTTATCTCGTCTTATATCAACGTTCCAATATGATAAAGCACCAATAATGATGTTTCATTTCGAATCGATTTAACAAACGTCGCGCGCGCATTAAAATACGGTGACACTTTTTTTCTGAAACGTTATCTACGTTAAAAATATTCACGTTTTCATCATTCTTATTGGAGTGCAGCGTGAATATCGGGATTACGAATTTATCTTTTTTACATTGAAGTGTTTAACTGGCACTTTTTATATGACACTTAAGTTATGCGGGCGAGGCATATCGATCTCGGCAGGCGCGCAGGTGCAAACATGCTAAGTGTGTTCTTATTGTTGTAAGGGATTGGGTTATCAATGACACTATCTCCGTCGTTCGACAAATGTTTAAGCTGTCAAAGTTGTGACGTCAGCCAAATCGAAGCAGCGCGGTGCGCTCGCGCCGCCCGCCCGCTTGGACGCCGTGCCGCGATCGTAATGCTGATATAGCGCTTTTTACCTCGTGAAGTAGTTTATCTACCTACGATTTAAAATTCAATAGTTATTTAAATGTATATTTTATGTCACTCGTTTTTATTCGATATGTTTTTCCTGAGTAGTTAGTATGGGTAGTTAGCATGTAGACTCGAAATCTATCGGAACACCTACACAGCTGCGGCAGCTATCGATGTAATAGATATTTGTAATCGATGGCGCTGTCACTAGGCGCTGGCAGTAAATCTAGAAACGCGTTAGAATCAATGAGAATCAATAATGTCTGACCCTGGGGAGTCGTTGGAGCCGAATGCGAAGGTGGAATCTCCATTGTTGTCAATAGTAGTACTAATACATAGTTAGGCACCTATTTTAAACTAATTATAGAGTTGAGTTTCTATCTTTAGGTAAATAATCTATTGAAAGCAATGCGGATAATGACATACAACTAATATTGGATTACATAAGATTATTTTTTATAATCGATTAGAAATAGAAATATACTAATTCAAAACAAATGTAATCCTGTACTTAGATTCGCAAAAGAAAAACTTAAAAGTCAACCTAAAATAACATGACTAATAAGGCAATACGAGTGCATTAATTTGTTACAGATATAAGTATCTACAAATGTAGTAGATATTACATCCGAAACCGAAACAACTAATTAACGAACGAATGAAGATTTATGTACCGCGTTGTCGATATAAAGTAACGCTCCTTTATGAACCTCAAAACGTCCTAATTATTTTACTACGCGGGGAGATACAAAACGAGGAACTCGGAGACGCCCAAACGCTCTTGTGACAGAGAATTAATTGCGCAGGGCGACACATGCGCTGCCGACCGAGCAGCGCCGTGCCGTCGCAAGAGCGGAGCGGGCAGCGGAGCGGGCAGCGTGCCGCTCCCCCGCCGCCACTGACCGCGCACCCTAATACTAAACATAAAACGATTTGCTAAAGGTATCCATGGGCGTTCGTTACTGACGTGTCATTCATTAGCGCTTAACCATTTCGAATAATTACTGCAACCCACCGGAGACCGCTGAAGATTATTTTCACAACACCCGTATGAGTCACGAATGTTTTACCGTTGGTGTTCGAAATTGGCACGTGTGTTTCAGAGAACGTTTAAGGCGAAAGTTGATATAATTTAGCGTGCGTTTCCAAGAAATCTTCCGCGGGCGAAATTACGCATGGAAAAAGCGGGCAATAATAGCCGAGACGTCGCTGGACACGATCGACACGGCGATCGTCTAGGGCTTTATATTTAGCTCGGGTGAAAACTTTAATCGTCGCCGTCGCGCACTCGTCAGCCGCTCCGTCCGTCCGTCGTCACCGTCGTCCGCGTGTGGCCGCCTGGTACACAAAAAATGATGTGCCACCTCCCTTTGTTCAGGCTGGACATACCTTTCACCGAGATGCAATTAGTACGACTCAAATAACATTCGTCGATAGCCAAACGCATAGCGACGATGCGATTTCAAACGCCAGTCTCTCTGATCTATTTTAGAAATCAAATGATTGAAACAAGAACAGGACACTTGATGCCGAATAGATAAATGGGCTACGCGGTGATGCACATCAGCAGGTATGTAGTTTGCATTACTTATAGCTCGAGAACTTCTTGATAATAGTGATTTTCTCAAGACATTATTACTCCGAGTCATCTCCAACAAAGTCGCTATCAGCGTCGGCCAGTTGGTCCGCTTAGTTTTACTAAATTACGCAACCGATTTAGATGCGGTTTTCACTTTCATTAAGACTATTTCATAAAGTAGGTTTTTGTATGTGTAATATATTCCAATTAAAATTATAGGTAGTAGAAAAAAGCTGCGCAAATCTGAGGTGGGTTTAGAAACCCGAGTTATTAGATAACATTATATGAGTGATATAAACGTAATTGAGAAAGTTGTCTATTTTCTGGACGATAGGTACACCTATCTTTCTTCTATAGTAAATTACTATAAACTAGATACTTACGAGCTGGTTCTGATATGCTGTGACAGCCGTAAAGACGCATTCAGGGAATATGAAGGTCTTGAACTCTTCCTGCTCCAGGTCTGTGATGGGGGCGTTGATGGCGCCCTCCCGCCGCAGTACCAGGTGGATCCGGGGCTGGTACTTGTGCATTGAGTTCAGGACCAACTGTGGTGTTGACATACAAAACAGAAGGTTAACTTTACCGTGATGTAGAGTAAAGTAAGAATCGATTCGATCGAAGCCACCGAAATGACAAATGTAATATTAGTAAAGACACTAGGTACCTCAGAAAAGTTATAAAGGAAAATTGTAATGTGAAACTGTTAATAAAATTTCTACTGACCTGTCCGTTCTTGTCCATCTCGTTGTTGGTGAGCTTGACCTTCTCGAAGGAGACGACCTGCTTGCGCAGCTGGTCGCCGGAGAAGGGCGAGTCGGGGTGCGGGTAGAGGCGCGCGGGCGCGGGCGGGTCCGCCTTGCCGGCCACCAGCCACGAGGAGCGGTGGTACGCGTAGCGGTACCGCTTGCCATCCACCGGCACCACGTCCAGCAGCACGGCGTACCGCGCCTCCGCGCGGCACCCCGCAAACGACACGCGCACCGTCGGGAACATGCGTCTGAACAACAAATATAAGGCAATCAGTAAAGTATAATAGAAACTTCTGGAATCTAAATACCCATTAAGTATAAAGAGTAGGCATCTCATTATTCGAAGTCAATTATATAAAAACACTATTTGGCTAATTGATAAATATATAGACATTCTTAATATCTCGTAAGTTTATTGTCACTATGTCTATGTTGCCATACTTAGTTTACTTGATCTAAAATGTTTCTTCCTATAATATTTTGCAGGTTTTCGAATTCTATAAATTATGCTGGCGGTGTTTCTTCCTTAAAGTTCAGAACGTTTATTAATATTCCACAACAAAAATATCTTCAGCATAAATATGTTAAACATAAAAATATGTTACATTGGTATTGCACCATCGTGTTCCCTTCCCATTGTTATGTTAAACCGTATATTTTCACATTAGCGCAATTATTCGACAATTACTTGGTCCGAGCGGATTATTGCCGCGACCGGTGCAAATCGCCTTTCGCTCATTAGGAGCTGGTGTTATCGTATCGCGACTTCTCGCGTGGGCCTAATTAGTGACTCTCGACGTAGTTCCAAGGCGTAATATTACTTTGGTATAGGTGGTTACACATTTACTTACTATCAAGTGCATTTCTGGGGCAAAAGAATAAAAGATGAAAAAGGTATGATACAAGGTACCTACGTATTTACACAGTTCGAGAAGCTGTATGTCCGTTTTCGCGTTTATATACGAAGAGGCATCACAAGAAAATGTAATTCATATTAAACAAATGGCGTACTACGGCGCGTCCCCCAAAAAATTTAGTCCCTAGTTTAGAGGGTCGCCCTGCCTATATTTAGGCACACTCCCCACCAAATACATTGTCAGCAATGATAAATATTTACAATAAAACGTATAAAAATCCTAATGCATCTACGGTAGAGTTCAAAATCGTACGCATTTTTCTGAAAATATCAAGGGAAATAAAGCTCCACGCTGAATCGTTTCATACGACTTTGATACTAGGCTGTCGTCCCCTTCCCCTCCTTAACGGAGACATTCTTTAATGTCTCCGTTGGAGAAAGATGAATGGGTAGACATTTTTGTAAAGGTGTATGTTTTTGTTCGGTGAGTGGAATTGCTTGCGGTTGGTCGACATAATAGCTCCTATTACATACTCTCATGCCGCTGCGGTTTCCTGTTTTTATTTCGTATTCAAACAGGGGATCCTCACATAACATTTAGCGCGAAGTAAAAAGAAAATAAAAGTGGAACAACGAAACGCCGAAGTAGAAATCACAAAAAACAACCGACAGCAACTGATCAACGATAATAAACTCGTTGTAAGCAGAAAGGAGTGTCACAAAAACTGGTGTCGGTAGCGGGCGCGTGAAACACTATCTCCTAATCGACATAAAATGGTAGTCATTGAGGCGGCGAGAACGGAAACAACAAATCTTTAGTTGTAAGCCGAGACTCGGCTTCGTCTATCGGCCTCTCACTTTTTGTCGACGTGCCGGAGGCAGTGGTGCGCGAGAACGCTTGACAATTCGCCATCGAGCTTGCGCAAACGGAATGCGGCTTTTGACCCGCGAACTATCATAAGAACATTCGTAACTGATGACTGTCGACCACCCAGCTCGCTCGTCGAGGCTGCACACGTAATTATGATTTACAATATAATTTTGATTGGGACCGTTCCTCGGACAAATTTTATGTGACCATATAAACGTGGGGTCTTTTAACAAAAGCGATCTTCGTTAGGGACGTTTTACACGTTCTAATGATTTTACAAGATCGAGAGAGGACGAAAATAAGAATAGCATTAATAAGATTTATGCACGTTTAGCTGCGGTCGCGCGCGTCGATTTGTGAGACGCTTCTTATAGCACAATTGTGCAAGCTCAGGCAGCGATGGCGCACGCGCAATTGCGCGCATGCGTTAATGGCGACACTCCGCAGACTGCGCGATATATTACCGCAATGATATATGACCACCGCCGTCGTCCATCATTCTACCACCCAAAAGTTAGCGGAAAAGCGCGCAAGAGCAAAAGGACGTCCAGACACGGCGCATGAGTCGTTTTAATGAGCATGTACCGAAGACAGAAATAAGAGGCGCTCGTTTACAACCCGCTTTTATCGTTATGACATTGTTAAAATACATTTCTATGATTGAAATTTAGATGTAAGTCATAAATTAGTGTCCGGGGTACATCTGTTTAGCGTGCTTGCATGGCAGTTCCTTGAATAAAAACAAATACGTAATAGGCGTGTGTTATGTCTGGATATCTGTCATTTCGATTGCTGTTTATGTAAGGCCACATTTTCTAAATTAAGCTCTATTGTAAATGCAGCAATTAAAAGCGTAGCGAAGACATGGTGTAAAATTAGTAGGTTCGCGAGTTAAACGAGCGCGGAGAGTTGCAACGGTGCGCGCACGCATGTCGTCTTAATTAGAAAGGCACGAGGCGAGGTGCGAACTCGTCAATCATTGTTTCCCTTGGCGTTTCATTTGATGGATCTCTTCCACGGGCAATTGGACATTTTGTTGACCATGAATCCTTTCTCAGAATTGATGTTTCATACTTATTTTGTCGTATATTGGTTTTTGGAAGGTAGTTTATTATACCCCGTAAAGTTATTAAATCACTTTCAGAATGATAGTAGGTTTTATAATACTCATTAATAACTCAATACCATTGATTTGTTCTATTTTGTGACGCGTGAAGTAGCATTGCAAGGCAAACTCTACCACAGTGAAAATAAGTCCTTTCACTAGTTCTATATTACCTAATTCATTTCATGTTGCATATAGAGCAAACGTGGGCAATACCACGCAGGCTGTGATTATGCAATAGAAAGCAATGCACGCCATTAGCGCAATGTTATCACGTCGTGATTAGGGTCCGTCGGGCAGCCAATCCGCACACTCGGCCATCTAATTATACAGAAAGCGCTTTATTAATAGCAATTACACCCCGCCGCCATATTGCCAACGCGTTTTAATTAACTCGATTCGTTGATTAGAGACAGATGGCGCGACATTGCGAACGCCGAGCCAGCGATCATTAGCGCAGTTTTGACGCTAGCCACTCGATAGCGTAACGTGATATTATTAATAGTCGCTAATTTGTTATTAAAACAGTGCGAATGTTTCAGAGATTTATAATGTGAAGTAATTTGCAATTTAGATCACTGATAGCTTGTTATCTGTTAAGAAATAACGTTGATTTACATATTTGTATAATGTGCATGTTATAATAGAGACTCAAAGCTATTAATTTAGGTTGAAATTTTCCAGATTATAATAATGATATTAAAATAATGAACATTATTAATAAATAACCTCTAGTAGTTAAAAATGTAGGTGCATAGTAACTCGTACCCTTCAATAGTTTACTTTTCTATTCAGATTATCGATAAACGCCTAGGCGCAGTCAAATTGTAAAAAATATTTTCTTGCATTCACTTCAATCTGATCGATCTTAATGATAGATCCGGAATGACAACCTGAACATTGGTGTTTCTTCATCTATGTTTAGGTGGCACACCCATTCCGTTATATAACTTATGCAATACAAATAAACTATATTTTAACTTGACGTATGATCAGGAACTGCCTTATTACACATAGGTTTTACAATAGCTAGACTAACTATTGACTAACGGAGTTTGGTCTTGTTGGTCTGTTTTATAATATGATAGAATAAATAGAATAATAATTGGTTTATAATTTTTGGGGTTAGATCCTTCACTCAAATCATTTCATATTATTTTACAATGGATGTCTACCAAGTAACGTCTGAGTAAATCAATAATAGTAGCTCCCACCATCAGCAATTTGAAAACTAGACCTATTCCCCATATTCAAGGCAAACACTTTTTCATACCACCATATTCCCATCAACATTACTTACTTACTACATTTATGTCGTGTCCCGTCGAACACGGTAAACACGTTCCTTCGGCCATTGCCGCGAATTATCGCTAATAGCCCTATATAGCGGGCCTCAAGTGATTTCTGATGCATAATGCCAGTGACAACAATCTGTGTCGGTGGCCAATGAATATTTCATGTCGGATAATAGGCTACTTACACACGATTGTGCAGTTAGCCGATGATAAACGCAAGTGAATGCCACCGTTCGGATAATCTCATCCAAATGTAGATTTTGATCGGTATTACATTGTAGAGTTATTGGATAGAAGTTTCTCTGTATTTTATAGGTACTACCAAGTCAGTCATACATATGCAAACTATTGTTATGAATACTTTCTTAATTAGATAACTCATCAAAGTATTGCCTCCTATTAGGAAGGTAATAATTTTAGGTACCTATATATTTGACTACGACAAGTTAAAGTTTACACCTGTGTTTACACTTGTAAAAAATATATGAAGGTTGCTAGTATTAGAATGCGACTAATCCTTTGCAGTAATATTTTAAAATGAGTACCGGAGTAGGTTATATACCTAGTGCTTCCGGAACGGCCCAATGAAACACTCCTACGTAATCTGAATAGGAAAACGCAGAAAGCGACCATACCAACTATGTAACATTCAATTCTTGGAAAATTGCATCCGTACAATGTTCAGCTTGTCATCTATTACAGTCGCCAAAGTGGATCGTCCGTCACGGTCATCAATGCGCACACGTCGCTTGATCCCGGTGTCGTGTGAACACGCCTCGCGCGACTGACGCGACGCGGTCACGACACGTCGCCTACCCGCATCCGACGCGCGTTTGAAACTTTACACTTTGTCTTGTGTGACTACTGAACGATTTCTATGTCAATAATTGCATTTTAAAATTACCTTTGAGGAATTTAAATTGTGTGTTAACCAACTGCTTCAGAAGGAGGGTACCTAGGTATCTAACTGTTCTGTTGATGCATACACTTATTGTTTGGATAGAGTACTATTTCATAAAATATATCCACGTTAAATCCAGGTACATGGCTCTCTCACTCTCCGTTGAGAAGATATTAAACATTTTTCCACAATCTCAATGTGCGATTATAAAGGAAAAGGGCGTATCAGTGGCGCTGACGCGTGAGTGACGCGATGACAAATGATCTCGCGTCAGGCTGCGGGATCATTACTATTACATCCTCAACGCAGAAGGTTGTAACCGACACATATCATTTTTATCTTTTAATAATTATTTTAAATAGAGCTAATACTTATATTTTATACTAAACATAGGAACCTTTTAAGCTAGATTATCCTCATTTATTTACCAGCAGTGCCATTTTGTAACGACAAATTATTATTATCTTAGGGTGAATCCCGGTGACTTGCCAAATTTCAATACAAAATTATATATTTCAACCACTAATTCACGCGTGATATATATATAATAATACTTAAAGTTTGGCAATACAAAATAGCACTGTTGATATGTATTTATATATACAAAATGCGATACCTAAATCACATAATCAAAACAGATTTCTAATAGATTCGTTGACTTAATTATAATATTGTAGCTTAAGCTCTTTACTAAGTGAGTGAGTATTGAAGCCCAGCCAGTGAGTGGAGATCTCATTATATTCCTCTAGTTTTTTCTCTCTCGCTAATTAATTACTACGTCCATCAGTCTGTCCGCTTATATCAACAGTATTAGAATAGGCAATGATGCAGTCATCGGCTATATCGTAATAAGATGCCTTTATTTTGTCAAGCCAGACCCAGGCTCTAGGCTCTACCACTTGCTGGTAGAGCCAGACCCAGGCTCTAGGCTCTACCACTTGCTGGTATAGCCAGACCCAGGCTCTAGGCTTTACCACTTGCTGGTATAGCCAGACCCAGGCTCTAGGCTCTACCACTTGCTGGTAGAGCCAGACCCAGGCTCTAGGCTCTACCACTTGCTGGTAGAGCCAGATGTAGCCATTCGACTACAGCTCATATACGGTCTGCCTCGACCGGAGCAGTACCAGCCTCCACAGAAGATCAGCGTAAATCAACGTCTATGGCCGCATTTTGTACGTTTAATAAGACCGCTGAATTTAGAACGAAGTGTTAAGTATATATAGAAATGTTTGCTACATTTCAGTCGATAAATAATCGCCTGAACACGCTGTCGCTGAAGGAAAAAAATATCATACAAACATGGAATTTTTCATGCAGAGAGAAAGTAAGAGATTGATGTGCATTAGAGACAGCTAATGAGGTGGGGGGCGTGGCTGGGCGTCGGCTCAGGCGCACCGGGTGAAATATCGCTCGTCCTGGGAGGTCCGGGTTCCAAGCCGCGCGTCAAATTTTCGACACTCGCACGATTTTGTCAATCTCATTGATTAATATCTGCGTCGAGCGTAGACGAGAGATCTCAGATAACTGACCGCTCGGTGTGGAGCCGTCACACGCCCGCTAACGCAAGTAAAAAATATTTGTAACGCTCGATACGTATATTAATAACCTTCGATTGCTGTATCAGAACGTGTGCGAAGTAAATCTAGTTAATCAGCCATTATGTTACGCCTGTTGGTGACCGCTGGTTGCCATTAGCGTGGGTACCTAGATGGCGTATTCAAACTAAATATCCCGGTGCATAAAAATAAAATTCAAGATAAGAATGCGCGATATGTCCAAACAGACTCGATTAAAATGACATTACATTAAATTCTTATCATGGCTACGCTAGGTGGTATAGTTATTCGAACTATGTAAATTTAACTGGCCTACATTATCTACACTATACGTTTCGTGACAGTTTTTGTACCAGTCCAAATATTTGCTTACATCCGTGTTCACACAAACAGAAATTACAAGGTTCGTCGTGTATAGCGGGTCGCCGCGCATAGCGAATAAAACATTTCTACAATGCGGTGCGGCGGCCATTAGTGCACAGCAGATGTTGCGTGTAAGTATTTATTAGCGGCAAAATAATTAGTGAATTTAAACAAATATTACTTATGCGTACAATTTTAATTGCGACGCAGTGAGGTAATGACACACCTCGCTCTATTACCTGCCTTTATTTCACCGCGCAGCGCACGTACTGCGCCGTGCACCGGAAGCGGAGCCTTTTTGTCCTTTAGTTTCGCCGTAGGTATCGAAAGTTTCACAAATATTAATTAGATGTCAGATGTGGTTTTGACAAAACTAATTCGTGAGTCGTTAACATTCTTCGAGATCGTCGGTTTGGTTTGGAAATGGCAGGATTGTGGGAGGCGGTCCGTACGGCGCTGCCGGTGCGTGGAATTTAGCGTGGAATGTGTCACTTGCGACTAGACGCACGACGCTCCTACGCAGAATATACGTCATGTCGGGGAGGAAGAACGAGACAAGTAAAATGTACGCTAACATTTCTATACGGTCGTTAGCAATTCGTGCTGCGCAAGATGCGATTTACGAAAGTATTTATTTAAATAAGTTTGTAGACATTAACGAAAGCATTAAATTTAAAACCTACCTAAGGTCTCATTCAGACGGCAAAGCACTGCTTGTTTTTAACTATGTCTGCACTTAATAAAATATTCAGTATAATACCCGTCGTAAACTCGAGAGCGCATCTGCCGTGTGATTCAGGATCGCCACGCACAAATAGGAAATAATTTTCTTCAACTAGTCATCAGTGTGTATATGTTTCAGATGTGCCGTCGCCGTGACCGGCGGCAACTTCCTACAACCGATACCGTTCTAGGACGTGGGTAACCATGTATACGGTCAGCATGCATATGTTATGTCAAGTTTATATGACCGGCGCAGAAGCTGGAGGCGGAGACGGCGCGCCGGCGACCGCGCCGCGTCGCGCGAAATTCCAACCTCGTTTTATTTCTATTGTTCGCGCGTTCGGCTCGCTAATGGTGTCACATTGCACACCGAACGATGTCAGAAAACGCTCACACTTCTCTCGTTGCACGATTATTTTAGTCGTTTGTTGGATTTTTACACGATGACGTCATGATAATAACGTCTCGTCTGGGAAGTGGGAGGAGCGAAACGTATCTGTCGTTATATTTGACACGTCGTTTTTAACAACGATTTAAAATACACAAATGCTTCGATACTAATACGGATCTATTTGTTGTTGTAGTTGCTGAAATATTACTACCAACGAAGTCAATTTGCCGCAGCTACGGCAAAATAATCTAACGCGTGAATTTCAGTAAATCGAGGCTGAAATACCAGAAACGCTGCAGTATTCGTTGGAATTATTCCTTGTAAATCCGACGCTAATTCCCGCAAAGCCCACAATTTGGAGTCACGTTCACATAGCGGCACGTTACATACACGGGTACCTATGTATGTACAGTCACACCTGCGAGGTTCACAGAACGCGCCGAGGAGTTTCGCAAGTCGACACCGAAATTGGGAAGTTTAGCGACAATATTGCGAAAACTGTCGCCTGCACCCGCCCCCCCGTCTACCCCACCTGATACCATTATTATAGCAGTGTTTAGCATAACCTGCGCTCGCTTAGAACATTACGAGTGGTACTAACATTGTATCTTTATCACATACTTTCTTTCGTTTAGAGTCTGAGCTTGTTTGGTAATAGATTTTAGAGAGAATCCGAAAATGGGAGACATAGGCAAGTACGCATGAAAATGTATTCTTATTATCCCTACAACATAGTGCATTTGGTCGTTTAAGATAAAAAGCACTGTCTCCTTACTTCAATTCGAAATAAAGTAAGATCGCTTTCAACCTATAGCTAACTATCATCTAATGTTTGGTTCTTCAAATAGACCGGAACTAATACAGTAAGATCATGTATTATTAAATAGGAAACTAAATATCTACACAGCTCTCGTTATGTACTGCTTAGTTAGGAGCGCTGTGCGGAGAGGTCGGGCTATAGTTAGGTTGTTTTCATTTCCATAAACAGGGAACCATTTGCGTCGGGCTACACCCAGCAGATGGATATACGTTGGTGATGTGACACATACAATACAAGGCAATGAAGTCTTTAAATCAAAATACTTATTGCGTATAATTGCGTACACATGTTTATAACTTTGTGGTTTTATACAAGGATGACAAATAAAAATATTATTTTATTGTGGTTTGTCACGCATGCCTTTTTAATGAAACAAAAATATAATAGTTGAAAATGTTAGTTGGTTCTTTTTCTTTCACTTGTTTCTAGAATTCAATAATAGGTAATAATAAAGCCTGGATTATACATATCCCTGGCCATAATATCTTCGTTACAACAAATAATACAAAGAGTAAGCTGTCCCAACAAGCAAGCGTGAGAAAGTAGGTATACTTAATACCTATGCATTTATTCCAAAAATCAATGAATATCATCTGTTAACAAGGAATTTGAACATCCAAGCCCTCTTCATCAACGTCAAAAGCACGCGTTTATAACATTTTCATCTACCACTCTACATCTAAAAATATTACGCAAAGCTCAAAGCAAATTTAACTTTAGCTACCTATGTCAACGTCTGGCCGGGACGTGCCCTATGTCTGCGGCTGCTAATGTCGTCAGTTCTAGGGGTCGGGGGGGTGGCAGGGGAAGGGTGGGAGTGAGGGGGGCAGTGGCACGTACTGACTGTTAAAACGCTACATGTCAACGGGGAGGGGTTTCGTCTCGGAGCCTGTAATCGCTGCGATGGAGGCACCACGATAATGTCATGACCTATATGATAGCTTGTGAGCTACCGAAATAGTTGGAGCCGTCTTACCAAATGTGTGTGTGGTAGTTGGAGTAAAGCATGTGATGCAAACTAACAAAATCTTAAGTAGTAAAAAAGTACTTAATAATCATTAAGTCCAAATTTGAATGATGAAAGGAGTTCTACGAGTGTGTCTTATTCATTAATAATAGGTGCATTTGTGTACAAAAATTTACTTTACTATAAACAACTCTCTATTATGTTTTATAAGATTTAAAATGTATAACTCTACGTATTCAGTGATTTAGCTAATAAGCCGAAAGAATCATTAGTGGAGCCGGCCACGTTGGCAATGACGTGACGGAGACACGACGCCCGTCACTCGTCACCTCTCTCTTGCTGCCGACTGGCCATCAAAGACAGTTCGCTAGCCTGGTGGTCTCTACTTTGTTTCAAAACAACCGAGCATTTGAGACTTCTAAGAATATCAATAAACTTATCTTATGCCTCTATAGCGGTTTGAGCCGCGGGACTGATTCAATGACACAAGTAGCGCCATCTAGCGATACTAAGAAAAGGTTGTTGTTGGAAAAAATATGTGTTCTTTATTATGTAGAAGTCTGTTTCATATTTATTGGTAGCTACACTTAGATACTTACATACATAAATGGAGTGAGCAATTTACCTATAATTCATAATTTGTTGTGGTAAGTAGATAGGTACGCCCTTCATCTGAATAACCGTAGGTAGAGTTCGCAGCAATTACTAATAATCATAAAATCCTTATTCCGCATGGTTTATTCAGTGTAAGTACCTACATAGCGAGTGCACCGGATGTCAACGGCGGCGTAGGGCGGGGGCTGAAGCACGTACATAAACATTTTCCGCGTACTTACTTCCATAAATTAGTTCCCGCGAAGGCGCGGTATAAATACCCGCGAAACGCCGCGACTCTCACTCATTACCTACTAATAGTTTTACTTATAGGCTTCCTGTACGCTCCGCGGTGAGCGCCCGCCGACGCTCCGGGAATCACACCTCCGCGTTCCATATGTGACAACCCTTCACAAATGCGGTCGATATCTGTTCCCCAACTATCAATATAAACACGGTCGTCGGCGGCACACAAAACAATTATCCAAATAATAAGCACCTCCCGTATTGTCAGACAACAGTCGAGTCTCGGCGAAAATTCCAAATTACACCTCACGAAGGTTTCCCAGACGTTTATCCGTATAAAAAAAAGTCGTTCGACAATCACCTATCATTACGGGAGGCGTCGGCCTAACTCGCTCACAAAGGGTGGTGGCGGAGGAAGAAAACGACAAAAATTAAAAGTTTTCACCGAACAAAACAACAGCTGTCATATTAAACCGTCAAAGTAAAGATTACGAATGAAATATTCACGGTGAAAGCGGGGCCCAGGCCGTGGTTATGTAAATAAGTGGATACGAAAATGTACATAATTAGTTTACACGTTTTCTCGGCACCCCGCCACCCCTGGCGCGCATATTGCCGCGGGCGGGGGCGGCGGGCCGCGGGGCGGGGGCGAGATTAGCCCGCGATACACTTGCTAAGGGTACATTTACATGAATCACACATCCATTACATGCTGTATTCAAATAGGCTGCATGTGTTCACTTCACATAACCTAGATAACAGATAGGGTTGAGCGCTTGAATTGTTAATGTAGAAAAATTTAAATTTTCCATTTCGTTTCATTACTATTGTAGAGAAATTAGTACAGTTTCTATTTTAATAATACGTCTCGTAACAGTTGTTTGTAACTTTTCTTAGGTACATATACATTATGTTCTTGGTACTGAGTGATCGATAGAGGCTAAGTGGCGGGTTTTAAGTAAAATATTCGATGCTGCTACTTGAAGTTTTAAATGAAAGGGTGTGATGGTGGAATGACAGTTAATCTTGTAATAAGACAGCAAAGTGAATCGGTGATGTGAGTAGGGGCGGGCGCGGCGCGACATCCCGCGGGGCGTCGCGCACATCTCCTTAATTCTTTTGTCGTTTTCAGCTCCGTCAAATACCGCGTTTCCAGTTTGCATACATTTTCGCTGGCTCCCCCCCCCCGCACCGTCGCTCCGTCGCTCCGTCGCCGTCTTTCACGAATAAAATTAGTGTCGGCAGCGTGACACCAACTGAATTTAAGCTTAATAAGATATTTATAAAGAAATTTCCGATTCAACGGTAAAGTTCAAAATTTGACTCCGACTCCGCAAAGAGTTCGGTGGCGTTTTCAATTTAAACTTGGAACAAGTTAAATAATGTGCGAGCTCCGACCAACTCGATTCATTTAAGGTTTTAGTGAAATTAGCTTTTGAATTCGAATGACACTGAAATATCCACGGCATCAGTTGGTTAAGTTTGAGTTATACTTAGGCTTTATTAATCCCGCTTTTTCAGTAACTTTAATTTCCCCAAATCCCAGCGACAAAGAAACTTAGCTCATCACTACATACGCGAAAGAAACTCCCGGAGAAGGTAATCCAAGAAACTATGACGTTAATTCTTCGGGATGGTTTAGCCGTGCGAAGTCAGTGTGGGTCACTACATTCATCTAGTGACTAGTTCCGGGAAATTTTGTCGTTCGATGATCCCCGAGTAGGTACAGTCGGTCGCATAAATAGCTTGACGTACTACCTACTTGTCGTATTGAACCGGCGCGTACGAGTGAGTGGCAATGGTCCGCGCGGCGTGTGTGCATTTCGCACGTTTGGCCCACCTCGGTCTAACGCGAGGCATAAATCAGAAGTAACGCGCCACCCCGCACTCGCGCCACCTCGCCACCGATAAAATTCCAAATTGTTTTCTCGCCCCCGGTGGGCGCCGCCCTCGGTTCGCTCTTAAACGCCGTTTCAAGTTGCACTTGTGAATCGCACTTTTTACTGTTCTTGAAATTGGCGTTGCGAATTGTTTTTCGACTCCGCTCGATCCATTTTATAGGTTATGTTTAACGATTGTATCGAAATATTTGACAATATTTTTTTTTGTGTGTTCGAACTATCGATGCGAATGTGCCGAGGCGACACGCTGGCATTGGTAAATGCGAGCCAATTAGAAGATTAAGCGTTGACAATTACGATGTCGGATCGCGATCGTATATCAACAATTATCGCGCGAGTGCGACAAATTGCGCGCTGCCCTCGTGCACGTGTAAGCGCGGTGTGCTACCTGGACAGCGAAACTGTACTAACTGTGGATACGTCTAGGTATATTTTAAATTACCAATTATCTGCTATCAAAACATATCCTTTTAAGTCAAACTGTATCCACACGTCATCATAAGTTTATAAATATACCTACCTACTTACCCATGAAACATATCCTACTAATATTATAAATGCGAAAGTTTGTGAGTGTGGATGTATGTATGTATGTTTGTTACTCCTTCACGCAAAAACTACTGAACGGATTTCGATGAAATTTGGAACACAGATAGATTATAACCGGGATTAACATATAGGATACTTTTTAACCCAATAATCCAATACTACGCGGATGAAGTCGCGGGGCACAGCTAGTCTTCTATTAAATAATTTCAGAGCACAATGGGTAAAGATTCGCAATGCTGTATCTACATTTTTAAAAATGTGTAAAAAAGGTATGTTCATTTCCAGGTTTGCTTATCCATTAGTTTCGTCGACACTGGTTTTTTTTAACAAACGTGAATTGCACACGCGCGCGTCTCATCCACAATATTGTTCGATGAATCGCCGCGGACCTTGTTGTGGGAATTCGTTTCGCGACCTGCCATTACAAGCGAAATATTCTACAGCTTTGGATTTATCACACCTATTGCTGAAAAATAAGATATGCAGTGCTCATGGCTGAAAAAGATAGCAACGTTAGGTATTGAAATAAAACTATTTTTCGGATTATATCGCGTTTATTAACTTTATGTTCCCGACGTTTCGGTTGCTTTACAGCAGCCATGGTCACGGGGGGACTGAGGTGTCAGACGTCCTGATGTCATAGTTAGTAACTGGGTACCCTCATATTTAGTTGTTGTTTGCGGTCCGATCCACGCAGAAAGTGCTCACAGTGTCTTGCAATGGTACACTTGGTTTTGGATTTAATTATATCCCAGCCATCTTCCCTATTGAAATTAGGATGTTTTTTAATTTCAATGGCTTCACGTATCATCTTTGTTCGGAATCGGTGTTCTTTTGCGAGGATAAAATCCGAAAAATAGTTTTATTTCAATATGTAGTATTCGCGTAAATATAAGAAAACAATAAACGTTAGGTATACCAATCTAAGAAAAAAATATTAGGTAATGAAATTGTGAGTATTGTGGATATATATCTACAGCTGACGCAATACACTGAAAATTGAAACTTGAAGAACCTATATTATAATCCTTATCAGGATTTCATAGTAAAATCAATAAGGTGCTCGAACAATTTTAATTCAAGTATCCAGTTCAAACCTTAGAAAACCTCAAATATACTACATTTCCCATTAAAGTTCTTAAACGCGACATCAAAAAGAGTCGACGAGTAATTTACAAACGCAAAGGACCATGATTTAGATGTTACGTGATGTTCAGTTGAAATATCGCTGAATACATACATGATGGGAATATATGAATTTATATCAAACGGTGAAGATTTATGATTGTTAGATGTTGGTGAGAAGTAAATCAAAGAGCGCGTTGTCTGCCAACTGTGCGCTTGCACGATTAAAGCGTTGGCAACGCCGCGAATACATCTTCAGCGCACCTCTGATCGACGAGAGATCGCTTCGGGTTATGAAAACATGTTAATATTAAACTATTAGCGGTGTCCGCGCGATTATTTGAGGTCAATGCTGGGTTACTAATGTGTGATCGTTGATTTTACTATAACAATTCTAATCATACGTCCATTGTACCAAAGACAAAATACCACAAAGTACTAATAAGGTGGATGGTGGTGCAACAAATTTTCCGGGAAATTGGTGGACAACATTACTCTCACAGTACTTACACATAGAGTGAGGATATGGAGCACTTTATGAAGATATTTGAATATTACCATGGCCTTTTCAGACGAACTCTACATTAATATATTAATAAATGTAATATAAAGAAATTCATATTACGTTTATAACAGGAATATCATATTACATACATACCTATCATAATTTTATTAACACATCACATCCGCTTTAAAAAAATCAATAAAAAAAGATACGAAATAATTTATTTCAGCAATTAATTTAATCGATAACTTTGTCACACCCGATCTTATCTCCCTCGCATAAATATAATTCTAATTTGTTAAATACTGAACAGTGGCATCAGATGGGATATCAGTATGTAAAGCTTGGGTACACAGGGCGGGCTGACGGATATCAAAATATTTGCCGACCGAATGAAAAATTGCTCCCCGTGGTATAAACTAAAAAAGGCGAACACAAAGAGGCATATTTAAACGGAGCTTGCCACGCTGAACGCGATTAGCATGGCAACCACGAGGACAGACGTATTTATATTATTCTATTAAGTACGCCGATTATGATAATCTTGTGGGGTGACTACAGATAATGTGCGGGGATTTGATACTGATACAGTTTTGAATTTGTGAGGCGTAAATTGTGGAATTGAAATAGATCAATCTTGAAACTTTTTTTTTATTCTATGTTCCAATAAAGACTAAAGTAGGTACATGTGTAATACAATCATGGATAAGTTAACGTATGTTTATGTTATTTATACACCTAACCGATTTTATCGAACAAGTAGGTAGGTACATTGCACATAGTTTTTCCTTCTACCCTTCAGAACGCAACAACCTATTGATTTAGTCAGGTGGATGCACCAATTCGGCGACACCTACTCGACATATCGCCAGACAGTTCGGCCGATGTGCGGGGCAATTCAATTACAGTGAAAGATCCCTCATAAGCGAATCGTTTTTCCAAGTCATTAATTTTTTCGAACGACACGGAGGCCGCGCGATACGGCGGGGTGGGTCCAGGCGCGCGGCTATCTCGCCAGATAATGCTGATTTATGCGGGCGGCCGACGGTCGCGATTCGTCGCGCATCGTCGCCGCGACATGCGAATGTCGCGCGATCGCATCGTCGCTCGCGTCAGTTTGTTTAGCCGTCACCCGCGCACCGCGCCCCTCGTTCATTTGTGACGGTTAGTTGGCGAGATTTATGCTAATCGACGGGGCCGACTCGGATAAGCTCGCGTGACGGTGTGTGGCAAATTGTATCCCATTGCGACTTCCCAAAGCTCTTTGTAACGCTCGCTATCGCATTCGATCTTTTATTACCTCGACAAGACCATAGCTAACGCAGAGATTATGTGGAAAAGAGATCGGGTAGGTAATTAGGAAAGTCAATCACATCAATTTAAATTTGAACAGAATCATGAAAACACAATGGTTTAAGATCCGATTGATTTTGCTAACAGTTATTATAACGAATCAACACTGTTATTATTGTTCTGGGCTGCTAAATTCGGAAATAACGACTCGAATATAATGTATTTTCACGTGTATTTTATGGTGCATGGTAGAAAAAACTGGACGCTCGATGGGTCGTTAACTCGAGAACATTATAAGGAGTAAATAAGTGAGGTATTAATACAGCTTTATAGTCCGTGAAAGAGCCTTCATTGTTTTGTGCATTATAGGCTTTTGTTAAACTTATCTTTATATAATGATTACATAATATATTTTTCATTCCTCATACTCTGAAAGTAGGTCTGAAGTTGCCTGAGGAGCGGGGTGAAAGTAATACTTTTCCGGCCCGGGAGAATCGCTTTCAACTGACAGCTGTCAAATTATAAAAAAAAACTAGTTCCATTTTCACATTTCTATGGAAACATGTTCAAACTTTTTCTACAGTCACTCAATTACAGCACGATGTAAAATTGAAATAACATAAAGTTAAGTATTAATTAAAGAATATATATTTTTAAATGACTTAATTATAATTTAGTTTCAAGAATTTCTTTAAAATAACATAGATTTGGGCAAAATATTTAACGATGAAATTGAAAAATAATGGCTAAATAATGAAGTTGGCCGGCCAACGAAAAAAAAACAAAATAGGCGGCAATCCGATCTTTATTTTTTTTTCGAGTTGTAGAGTATTGTTCATACTTCCTTGTATTATTTCTTTAGTCAATTCCTGTGTTTATTGTTACTTTCCTTGTATTCGTAATGAAAAGCACAGTGTTTACCTCGAGTGAAAGACTTTCACCACTCGTGTAACAATGTACTATTACATTTATCTAGAGATGACTGTCAATTAACTATAATACCTACCTGTGAATTCGCAAAGATCTCCTTTTCCAAAAAGAAAAGTAGCTAGATAAAAGCATGTGCTTGGCTAATAGAGTAGGTAGGTACATAAAATAGCAACATAGGTATTTGTATCAGTGCCGTAATTAGGGCAGAAGTCACTATCAGGGTCAAATCTTCAAGTTCTCAAGGGCGCTGTTGTACTAGATCACACCGGGCGCATAAAAGGCAACTTACAGCACTTTGTATCTGCGGTTTGTTAGTAGAAGCGTTATCAAAAGATTAGGTTTGCGAATTTGTCACGATCGGTGGGTGTCGCGCGTTGATTTACGCTGCCGTCGATAAGCGACGTCGGCGCGCGACGCTACGCCGCGCGACTCGCTGCCATCCAAGTGTTTCCTCGATAACACTTGCACACAAATCATTTTCACCTGGACACCGTCCATATAGCCCAGCCAAGGAGACGTGTACGTTAGTAAATCAATCACTCAATTTGAACTTTATTTAATTTGATAACTATATACTTAATCCGTGTTTCCAAATCTACCGCAGTTTCCGAAAAATACTGTATCAACATCGTTATTGTTGTGATTGATTGAATTTATTACATTTTTGATATCGTTCATTGTTTCGCGAGCATCGCTTGGGCGGGTGCCGCGGCGGCGGCAGCGCGGTGCGGCGCGGTGGCGGTCGATTGCCCATTGTTCGACATCGCGGCGCGACCGACACGCCTCGCGCGGCCGCGCACTGTGCCACCTACCTTATCGCCTCAGAACGCGCCGTCAATATTACCTTGATCTCCTTAACAAACAATCGATTGCCTACCCACCACAGTGATTTTAATTTCACCTCAAAGAAAGGCCTAAATGCAATCCGTTTCGTCGTTTAAGTGGTTAATCACGCGTGCTTTACGTCAGTAGTGCTTGTTACGATCAGAGTTTAAGTGGCTGGTATTAATGAAATATGAAGTTGGTTCGCCAAATAGGTGTACCAAAACAAGTTTTCTGTAACTCTACCTTATGAATGAAAAAAACATCAATGCACAAGTCAGATTGTCTGGAAATATTGACACATTGTAGTAGATCACCATTTATTATTTGAAACCAAATGCCGGAAGCCGTGTCTATGCCATCAAATATACTTAATAGTTTATATAAAGATACATAGGTAAATGATATACTTGATTTTACCTAACATAATGTGTTTTTTATTTTGCCCGGTGTTTAAGTGGGGCCCGGCCTATCCGGCTTAAGTTTTTAAACTCTCTAGCTGGTCTCTGGCTGGTTTTTAGTTTACTGAGGAAAAAAAAAACTTCAGCAAATTATTTTTGTGGTGCCTAGTACCTATCGATATTTTACGAAACATTTAGTAATTATACAGCAAATAATTAATGAATACGAGCCATAACATACATATAATATTTGCTGTAATTACAAAGCGTTTAGTAAAAAATCGATACTACGAACTACAAAACCATTTGTTTTAGTTTTTTTTTAATTGTATGGTAAGTGTTTGTTTACCATAATGTTAATGCAAATAACGCTTCTGGTTCGTTTACTAATGATGCTAGTAGGTAGATTACCTGCCTAGCCTACTCTACATTTGTATTCGACATCTTTTTTTCAAGTAATTATGTACCTATTTAAATACACAATCAGAATAATAAAACTGTATAGAAACACTCACCTGCCAGTCTTGGTAATGATCATTTCAGTTCCTAGTTCATTAAACTTGTCCCAGAGTTCCTTGGTTTCGAGGTGACATTGTATGTGTCTCATCTCTTCGCTGGACCATCGCTCCACCAGCTGGGGGTTCCTGGGGGGCGGCGAGAGGGGCCTGGAGCCTCCGGGGGCTCCGCTGGCGGACCCCGCTTCGGAGGTGGACGACACATCTACGGGGGAATCCCGTTCATATTCGGCTAAGGGTGGTGAGGGAGAGCCCGAGGCTGAGGCCGTGGCGTCCACGAATTTTTCTAGAAGAGCAAAACACTTTTGTTCGTAACAGTTTCAAATTAAGATAGTTCCTAGTTTAATTATATACAATACTAGCTGTGCCCCGCGACTTTATCCGCGTAGTATTGCATTATTGGGTTAAAAAGTATCCTATATGTTAATCCCGGTTATAATCTATCTGTGTTCCAAATTTCATCCAAATCCGTTCAGTAGTTTTTGCCTGAAGGAGTAACAAACATACATACATACATACATACATCCACACTCACAAACTTTCGCATTTATAATATTAGTAGGACGTTTTTCTTGCGCCTAGTTTTCATAGCTCAGCCGTATTCATTAAGACAAGTTTACAAAGTGTTGGTACTGATTTATGATTATAGGTATGTATAGTTTGTAAAAAACCTTGACTATAAGTATCTAATTGTAGTCCTATTATGCAAATGAAACATGTTCATTTGAATTAAGTCTTATAATACCTCTGTATTGGCATAAAAAATAGGTTTCCAAACATTAATCCCAAAATTTTCAAAGCTTAAAAAATTATAAAACAGTAATTTCTATTTTATTTTCAAAAAAACAGAATTGATATTTGTATCTAACAGTTGAATAGAAACAGGGAAATTAAGACCTACAAAATGGTGCAAAAATAAATAAATCCATAGGTTTTCATGTAGGTGTAGAGCTCACATACAATAGCCTATTCCTCACGGTCCGCTTTGTACGGAACACGCGCACAATAAGTTTATAGATCCAAACAGTGCTTAAGTGCTAACAAGCAACCGTTAACTCTTTGTACAATCGACTTGTATTACGTGTGACACATGAGGACGGACAGCTGATACTTAGAAAGTTATTTTTGCCATACTTTGGCACCTTTTTTTCCTCCAGCTTAGGAGAAGTCTATTAATATATGCTTAAAATGTACAGGTACTTGTATCTGGACGTAATTGACATTGCCACGCGTGCCTCTTCTACCACTTAAACCGTTTACAAGCATCTAATCCGAATAGGAACTAAAATACTAATCAAATATTTAATTAAGACTCTCTCACGGAAGATTCACAAGCTACGCAACTGACGATGTAAAAAATAAGTTTATGGTCTCTACCTGGTGGTTCCGGGTTCGATTCTTGTCGTTGCAAATTTCGGAAATGGCCTTTTCGTAATTTTCCCTGATCTGACTGTCACTGGGATGTCTCCCAGTTCATTGCATGGTACCCATAGAACAAGCGTTGCTTACTTAGGAACCATACAGTTGGTATGTTGATCTGGCGATACTTATTTAGTTATTTTTAGTTTAACCCAATATCAGAAGTATGTTAGTATTTTTAAATTATAATATATTTGATTATTAAAAACAAATAAAATACAACAAACACACGAGCAATACCACCAATTTTAAATTTGATGTCTTAACGAGATCAGAGACGTAGTAATTAACATATATTCAAATACATTTTTATTCGGAACATTATTATATTTGTAACCAACGAGGTTGTGAAAAATTTCATCTCTTTTTCATGGGAGGAAGCTGTCATCGTTATGGACTCGTTATGAAGTCAGAACTACAGAAGTAGCGGTACCTAACAACTCATCGGCGGTGATCTCTTATTTCTTTTTCACGCCATTGGAGAGCAAATCACTATATATATTATTATATTGCTTCCACCTCACTTTTGTTGTTAATTCAATGATAAATTGACTACTGACAGCACACAACTCATTAGCTTTTAAAATATGTAATGCAACATCGGTATAAATTATTTTGACCAAAATAATAACTGAGGTATCGTCTCTACAAATATAGACAACAAAATGAAATATTTTTTGTAATATAAGTACATAAATGTTTTAGGCTCATAAACCTACCATCTTCTTATCATGCGTCGTAAGGTTACGCAGCTAACAATGCGATAATATGTCCCTACGATAATATTAGAAACACATATCAAACAATTATTTTTAGTTGAAATAAATTTTGTTTATTTCCTTCCACATGTTATCAACAGTTTATTTTAAAATTATTAAGTTCTAACGTATTATTAGGTACTTATAAAAGATCGATATAAATTAACTACTCAATAGAAAAAGTGAGGACAGTAAAATGAAACAAATCCAATGGCACCGGATTACTTTACTTTTCTGGCAAACAAAAAAGAGGCGTGAAAATCTCACTCTGTGGTCACGTTTTCTCGCAAACAAACACCGCTGCGGTGGCAATATGACCTATGCTCATAGGGTACATTTTTGCCTCAGCAAAATATCTAATTAAGAACTTCGTCTTTCTGCACAACGCCTTTAAATACTATGAGGAACTCTACATTCAGATATCGTGATTAATTATTTACTAGCTGAGCCCGCGACTTCGTCCGCGTGGAATTTTTTCTTTAAAAAAAATAAAAGTAGCTTATGTTACTACTTATAACATCAGCTATCTGCCAGTGAAAGTCCCGTCAAAATCGGTCCAGCCGTTTCGGAGATTACCCGGAACAAACACACAGACAGTTAGACAGACAATTTTTTTTTAAATCGCGTTTTTGCTATAGGTGTCGTATTTACTTTCATATGCATTTAGTGAAAAGGTGTTATTTTGATATTACAAACAGACACTCCAATTTTATTTATTTGTATAGATGTATAGATTTATATATTTAGGAATATAGGTGCGTACACCTTTGGTGTATTATACAGGATCCTTCTCTGTTCTGTGGTATTCGGGTGCACTTATCCGAAAATACACCTACAACATTGTTAATTCTACGGTGGTAGAGACAATTGACTACAGCTCATATACGGGCTGGCTCGACCGGGGTAGTACCACCCGCTCACAGAAGATCGGCGTAATTTAGCAATTGGACCTACTTATGCAAAATGGAACCAACCCACACACACTTTTGCAAACTGATACCAACCTAGAACCACTAACACAAGGTTGGTTTTGGTCTACAGTAGTGCATATGGGTTGGTTCCATTTTGCATAAGTAGGTCCAATTATAACTGCGTTTCATACGATGAGTGAAAGAGACGGAAGCCCAACCAGAACCAAAAACGGGGGGCCTTTCTCCTCCCTTTATCCCAGTTCCCATACCCCTTCTGGACGGCAATTTGCGAAGAATATCATTGGTGTTGCAATCATCTATATAGACTACGGTAACTACTAAACATCTGGGCCCTAACAAACGCTCGCGATTACGTTTAAAACCCTCCGCTTTTGACGTTTTGCTGACAACATACCATATCGATGTCAGTAGAAATCGTGAAGCTCGTGTCAGCAAAACGTCAAAAGCGGAGCGTTTGAAACGTAATCGCGAGCGTTTGCTTTTCTATTACGATTTGAGTAGCTAGCGTGGTTAAGGCCCAGGGGGATGGCACGCTTCCTTGCAGACTTTGTTATATACAAATTAATAGTTACGGAAAGTACCTACATTCTAATCGTCATTCTCCGAAGATAGATGTACAGGCTAACTCAAAAACTACTAAGCTTTTTAAGTTGAATTTACATTTCACGGAATCATTCTCACAAATACATCATTATTTTTCTCCTTTGCTATATACATACATGGAATCTTGGTAAAGTTTAGTAAAAAGTACTAAACAGATGACACGAAGACCTCAATAAAATGGAATTAAACGTGTTCGATAAAACATATCCTCTTGGCAAACAAATAAATTTTGTTTCCTTTTTGATTTTATGACACAATCAAAGATACACTAACTTGAAGGCAGGTACCATAAATAACCGATTCGTTAACAAAAACATGAAGTATTTTATTGAGCTGTATTGTTGAAAAAAATAATACCTACCTACGTGATAAATAAAAAAATTGTGGCCAACAATTTATTTTATAAAATTTTCTAACAATGTTAATGAAATCATGTTTACCTTATGCCTTAAATTGTAAAATAGACTTGTTTAGAATTTTAAAATATAGAATTTATTTGTGGTACGACCGCTATCGTGAAACCATTACGGTCAATATGGAATTCCGCTTTAGAATATCCATAAAAATATTTTAATTTCACACTGGGTATAATTGACATTACGTGCTTTATGTGTAATGCATGTAATTTGTTCATTAAGTCTATTTTATAATGTTAAAAGGTAGGTACTTAATAGCAACTATAACATACACAATTTTTTTTCTTAACCTGTTGATAATTTAATGTCTTATTTATGAGTAATTACAAAACTAATTGATTACTCAATCAATGTCGCGTAGGTGCTGCATTCATAAATTACGTTATAATAACGATTACAAGACTTAATACAGTTCACACCGAAGAAATTGTAATTACAATTTCTTTGATCTCAATAATTTAACTCAATAATGTATTTTAATAGGGTCTCTACCTCATCCAGCGGAGATTGGCTAACAATATTAACCTTTCTATAGTATAATTAGATTAAATTTTAGAGTAGGTATGGCCTTTATTACAGTTAAGACTCTTATGAAAACTTCTGAAATCTTTCTTCTAGCGTTATGAAGATTTAAAATTGTCTAACATTTACAATTAACTTAATAATGCATAATGCAAAATTAGGGCTGAAACACTAAATCTGAAAACCTTGCTACTTCTTATTGGAAAAACAAAGTTTCCTATAGCTAAACCAAACGCTTAAAAGTTCGTTAAGTATTAATAGTTTGATATTTTAATATGAGAACCTGGCAGCGCTCCCACCTAGTGTGTATATACAACACCAAAATGTTTTTATTAAAAAAAAGTAAGAGAATGGTCTCACCTAAGGGCATCAACGTGTCCTCTCTAGGGTCTCTGTGTCTTCGCCTCTCTCGCCTCTCCTGGCGATCCCTGGCCATGATGGCGGCGATAGAGAAGTCGGTGGCGCAGGGCCGCGCGGAGCACTCCTCCTCCATGGCGGGCCCCTGCCGCTCGCGGCCCTCGCCCTGCAGCAGCATCAAGTTGACCGCCTGCGAGCCCAGCCTGCCGCCAGCTGACCACACCACGTCACCGTCTGAACATCCCATCGATGATGCAGGACATAGTCTGTGCAACCTCGAATGCAGAAATGCGCCGGCTGACTGGTCACTTTCTTCGTTAATGTATGGACTTAGTCAGTTCGTTTTAAGCTCTATTTTACATACGAACTGAAGAAATATATTACGGAACTTATACAGTCGGTTCTTAAAAATATTGCTTCCGAATACTGAAAGAACCTGAAAAATCACAGTTTTTCCGGACAAAATAAAACACAAACTTTTTAAAATGTTTCTTCAGTGTGCGGAATCTTATAATGACGATTACAATATTATTCGAGAGTGTTTCTACCGTTCGCAAGTTTCGTATTGTTGTTGAAACTTTTTACGCGCGCTCTTGACGCGGCTAGAGCGGACCGGTGCGGCGCGGCGCGATGTCGACTCGACTGAGGCGGCGGCGGCGCGCGAGGCGGTGCGAAGCAGGGAGGGGCCTGCATCGCCGCCCTACGCCACCACACTCCGACCACGCACACACGACCGCTTTTTTATTACTTCTTTCTTATTAAGTCCGTCCCGCTCGCGCCGGTCTCGCCGCTCGCGCCCGTCCCTCTCGGCGAGTTTTTCTCCGCGCGATAACTATTGAAATTCGCTAAACGACTCACCGCGGCGCGGAAAAGGCTCTCTCGTTAAACCGTGAGCCGATCGTATAGTATCGAGGTATTTATTCGAATTACTCGATGCGCCGACGCTCTACATCACTATTTATGCACTGAGAGCGCCGCCATCGAAGGGGCTGTGCCCGCGCCGATTACCGCGTCGCAATATTCGCGGTTTTATCATGAATAATAAGCTTTTAGCTTAACACGACGTTAATCCTAAGGTTATGTTTAGTGTGGGTATGCGTATCAATCAATTATTTATTAACGACTAACAACATATTTTTGGAATTACCTGCGAAATTCTAATAATCTCTCTTTCTATCCTCCAGCTACCAAAAACTAATAAAAACAAATAATAACCAATTAAATTCCTTTAAAATTTATTAAGAAATAAATAACGTTCTAGTCCTATGTTATTGTAATTTTTAAGCATGATAGAGTCGTTTGAAATTACATGTATGAAATTATGAATAATATTCCAATACTTAAGTAACCTGTGTTACTTATAATAAGTACTATAAAAGGTAGCTCTACCTAAGGAATATTGTACATAACCATTTGAAATTGTTTTCCAACAACTCTACACATCTAAAAGAAAAAAATAGATAAATAACCTCCCGATTTTATTGCTAAATCATGATTATTGTAACCTTACCTCGTGGAAAGTAAACAGTAACCGCTCAATTACAGAGGCTGAATAAACTTCATTAGGCCGGTATGGTAGAGCGATGCAGAATGAACGCGTAATGCGTAATCGACGCGGCGTTGATCGCGCCCGCCCGCCCAACGTTTATGGCGCTAGATCAAATTTGCGGAAAATTAAACTGCACAGAGTCTCCCACTTTCACATTTATAATTTATTACGTGCGAGGATCTCAAACTAACCATGTCGTGAGGCAATAAACCTTATCGGAGTCGAGCCGGTAATAGCGGCACAAATGGCCGCCGATACGCGAATTGTGACGAATCGCAATAATTATTTTGTTGATTTCCTTGTGAGACTGGCAATAAGATTGCTTTATTATTAGTACTTCATTCGGGAGATATAACAAGGGTTTTGGTATTTTAGGAGATATTGCTGGCACGAGTGAATAGTACATATATTCTGTAGGTACTTAAAATATTAAGAAAACAACATTATTTCATAACCTATTTAGTTTCTTGTGTCCAGCGTATAGGTTCTTGAATTTAATTTTAAGAGCATGGTCACAATAACATAAGGTATAACTATTTTGATAAGTAGTATTTACGTATTATTGAGTTTAATTTTCATTTTGATATGAAGTAGCCTGTTATAGGACCTGGAGACGATGATATATCTATATCTTACTATGATAGGTGCATAACTATCATATTATCTGAGCTTAGAACATAATATTAAATGGTCTAGAAAACAGTGTAACCTGCATTTTTGAGAAGCAGCCAACGAAATTCAAGGAAAAGGTTTTCTTAAAATTTTACCTATGAAAATTATTTCAAGTAGTCGGGAATAAAATTGTGAAAAAGTGTTCTTATTTCGATCTAATTCTTATTATGATTTAATTTAAGATCCGATACTCCCATGCTTTTTCTAACAATTTCTTGGTGTAAATTGTTGTTAGCTAGTAGGTACTTTTTATAAATTATAGATAGGTACCACAATACTTATTTCATAGTTCTTACTATGTAAGTAAGCTTACATTTACAAGTTACTATAAATACAGACACTAACCAATCAATAATGAACACACAATGAATCATCAAATACGGGGAAGCTCAATTTTCCCCGAGTGCAATCATACCGGCGCATTGCACCATACAGCAAACATTGTGTTGTCACAGGACGCGTTCATTTCACTTTTCGTCCAAATCAACCAACAAGTTGTGATTAAAATTTAAAAGTAGTTCGACCCGTGTGAACGCACTCGCGGCGATCATCGTCGGAGGGGGAACGGACGCCCCCAGTAGGCGGGACGACAACAATACGCTCAGAAACCAACCTTATCTATACGTCCTCAGAGTTGAAAGTGGAAGTCGTTGTAAAGATGTGCATCCAGTGCAAGTCCGTGTAGGAGTGAGGCAATTCTTCCCTAAGTATCGTCAAAGTAAGCGACATGTTTTGCTTTTTTCACCAGAAGGCTTCGTGACATTTTCAGAAGATTTTTGCTTTTTTTTCTGATGAAATTCTATTCTTTTGAAATGTTGGAAAATATACAGCTACTTAAAAAAAAAAACAAACCAGGGATTTTTAAGTAAGCATGTAATATTTTATTTTCCTAGGTCATAGAACAATAACGCCAGATATAATAAGCAAAGACGCAGTACTTATTTTCATTATACATAGAAAATTATACTCGCCAACTGTATCAAATCATAGGTTCAAAATAAGTACTAAAAGTATATTTTTCTAGTAAAGCAATAGATGTAGGTACCTACGTACAACACTGGTGGATATTACATATTACCTTCAACAAAACAAGTGGCTGCCCATTAGAAATACTCCAGCCAAAACTTCTAAGCACGAGCTACTCCAGATATCGTGAGCTATGCATCCGCCCGATATGGTAACGCAGCTGCGCTTAGCCGCTTTCGACCGAACAATAAAATTTTAGCACCGTTGCGTTATTGAAACAACTAAATCATATAATGCAATATCTATCGGTAACTATGTGCAGCGTGTTCAGCCGATGTAATAAGGTACACTATTATAGATATTAGTTTTCTTATGTAGGTAGATAGACATAGAAAAATATATGATATAGGTTTTATTGAATCTAAGAAGGGGAATGATAGTTTTTTTGTTAGAAAGAATTTTACAAAAACACCTATAATATAAAAATCTGTTATTAAAACATACCAAGCTTGTTTCTTAATCTCCAAAAGGCAAACGGATAAGTGGTAGAGTCGATTTTTTTTTACATTATCATACTAGTAATCTATTTCATCTAAGACATATTTTTTAGGTAAAATTCTGAGTCATAAAGACGGTTCTTCATCATACTTATCTTTCTTAAGTATCTGAAAATGGCTGTAAGGCGTCAATCAGGAAAATAATGTTTAGCGACTAAGGACCAAGTTCACCAACAGACTAACCGACCGATAGAACAATAACAGATTGGTTCATGTAATGGCAACAGCCGTTTACTGCTCTAACGCGGCCCTTATTTTCCCATTTGATATGGCAAATCATATTATATGCTAATACATAGAAGGCGGCCGGCTTGTTAACTGTCTCTACCTAATTATGAACAATTAATGTAAATGTAAATTTACGTAATCACGTAGCACGATGTCCACGATCACGACCAACGACTATAGTGTGTAGTTCACTTGAAATAATACTTAATTAACTCAATTATATTATTACTTAGATAAGGTAAATGATAGAGCTCAGTTTAATGATGTATCGGTCAAATAAAATAAAATGTTAAGTCACTTACATTCATCTCTAAATTCATCAAACCTGCAGTTATACTTTTGTTACATAATAAAGTTGGAACATAGGTGTAATAGCTACTTCATGCCGATGTTCTGTGAGAAGGTGGTACTACCCAGGTCGAGCCAGCCCGTTAATGAGCTGTAGGCAATTGGCTACAGCTTGGCTCTACCATCTTATACTGTAATAGAGCCCTTAGAATATGTGAACATCCCGCTCTATATAGGTGCTTGATACAAACAATATACAAGGTGAAACAGAAAGGGTATACTTTTTTTTCAAAACTTATCTTTGTAATTCTAAAACTATCAGCTTTGGAGGAAACTTTAAAAACAAAAAGTGTTATAGGAATACAGCTGTTGACCGATTTCACAAGTCTACAAAACCTTCAGTACTTCAACTGT
Source organism: Notodonta dromedarius (assembly GCA_905147325.1). NCBI lineage: Eukaryota > Metazoa > Arthropoda > Insecta > Lepidoptera > Notodontidae > Notodonta > Notodonta dromedarius. The sequence continues at coordinate 9,489,158 of LR990159.1, read as the reverse complement.
CCCACAAAGCCGATAGTTAGAGATTTACAAAGTTAAGTTGCAAAAAAATAGTATACCCTTTTTGTTTCACCTAGTATGTCCCACATAATATAAACTATAGGTAATATTTATTTATTTTAATATTTCATATCACTTGGACAACCCTTTCAAATTAAGGGTTATTTCTCATCCCCGCACTACCTGCTTATTACAAAAATTTGACATTAAATTAAATTGTTACATGTTATTAAATCGAATATATATACTGACATTGTGTTTTTAAGGATTCTTAACATATAATTTGATGCCTCATTTATTATGTTACAGTATTTTCAGCATTGGAAATGGGGAAAATATATTATTTTACTACAAACATAATATTTTACAACCACTCATTACTAACGTTAAAATAAATAGCTACAAAACTAAGAAGGGTCAAAAATCTGTCAAGTAATAATCACCTGTCATTGTCCTCTTCTCCTCTTCGGCAACTGAGTTAAGTCTAATGCTCGAACAACTGAGCAAAGCAAGCCTCGAGGTCGGACTTCGAATGAATATGACGAAGACCAAGCTAATGACCAATAGCAGAGAACGTACATACAATACAAATTGGGGGTGCGGGGATTGAATATGTCCATGAATACATATACCTTGGCCAAATAGTCGTTAGGTACTTAGGCAATAAATTCTGTAATACTCTCGTTTTAATACATAGTTGCATTAGGTATTTGACTATTGAATACGATTGCTTTATTAAAAAATCTAAACTGTCGTTATGACTTTGCTGGAAAATTATAAAGAAACAATTTGTTTAAGAACAAGTAATGTCTCGTTTAAAAGTTACGGGTAGTAATATTTGTTTCTACAGCGGGCTTGTCGTGTTTACATATTTTTCTTTTAATTGCCATTAATTTGCATGTATTTTATAGTTACAAACAGCAGGTATTTTTAAATAATATAACGACAGTGTGGTTGCCTTTAACCTAGAATTAAATTATATAATTTGCACTAGTGGCTTATATTAAAAGATAGGTTAGAAATCTTACCTATTTTTTGTTTTCTTATATTTACGCGAAATCTTATAAATACTACACATTGAAATAAAACTATTTTTCGGATTTTATCGCGTTTATTAACTTTATGTTCCTTTATGTGCAAGACCTCGAGACACTGTGAGCACTTTCTACGTGGATCGGACCGCAAACAACAACTAAATATGGGGCCAGTTACTAACTATGACATCGAAACGTCGGGAACATAAAGTTAATAAACGCGATAAAATCCGAAAAATAGTTTTATTTCAATCTTACCTATTTGTTTTTCCCAATCCTACTAAATTCTGGTATTCCCTGAGGTACCAATAAAAAGAGTAGGAATGTAGCAGATGTAACGTGTGACCACTAGCTCGGTGAAGTACACCCGATCCATCTTCTTCTACTTCTTTTTGTGTTGTGGCACTCGGATGGCGGACTGCTGCAGGATAGAACACAGTAAGTGACTCGGTGCGAAAGTTAATTTCCAAATTCATATAATTTATTTGCAGTCACAGGTAAATAGGATACGTATTTACAGGAAAGGTATCATTACCACAAAACGATTTTACTATGATTTACCGTTCTCTTCAAATAATTAAAATAAATTACTGTAAATTTTTGTTTGCAAAATATGTGAATGCTGTTAAAAATGTCTCAAAAAGTTAAGAACATTCTCCTCAGAACGTTTTCCTGTAGCTAAAGCGGTTAAGGTACCTACCCTTATTGCCCAGTCTCAAAATCTATCCTGCATTCTCATAAGATATTGAATTTAAGTCAGGTTTAAACTTACCCTTAATACATACCTTCTCCACATAAATAAAAAATAATCAATTATAATTGTTAATAACAAAAAAGTTAAATAGCGTTATGGACAAAATCACGCTAATTTAATATTTAGACAAATGCCAACTATTAGTTAAGTTCTGATACTAATGATACGCATAAGGCTAATAATTTTGGCTGTGTATTTCTGAAAATCAAGTCACTTACCCAGTTTTTCTTCTTCTCAACGCTGTGTCGTCCGACCGCGGCGCGACGTGGCAACCTGCAAGCGTTGCGACGCGACAGCGACAAAACGTAGCGCGCCGCAGCGTCCCCTGTCACCTGAATAAATTAGGAAGGTCCGAAGTTAATTAATGTGCGACACATACGGCTACTACTTTTATCGTGATTAAGAGCTCTGGGCATGTTTAAGTTAATTTCGACCGCCAATAGCCTACTTAATGTGACTTCGTATAAGAAAAAATACACTTCTAAGACGTATTTGTACGGATATATCTAGAATATAATTTTCTTGAACAAAACCGGTAGATACCTGCCTACCTTGAACACCTATCAACAAAGTCAGTATTTTTTCTATTAAAAATACTAAGTACTTGGATCGAAAACACCATATTTCTATACGTCGTAAGCAATAAAATACATGACTTGCGGTGGTCAAGACAAACGGTTTATTTTTAAACACTTATAAAGTCTCGAGTCTGTACCTAGTTCCGAAATTCTCTTGTTTAAAAAACTTAATCCATCTGCTCAGTTTATTAGGAATCAACATCCGTTTGAAGGCCTTTGAATTTGAAAGGTGTATGTTAAAAATCTTTTGAAACTTGTGCATTACGTACGTAGCCTACGTATTCCTTCAAGTGACAATACGGTCCGGCTCCGGGCGGCGGCGGCGGGCGGCCGGCTCTCCCCCGGGACCCGCTAAATCGTATTGGTTTCTCTGTCGTTTTGTTTATTTGCTCATTCCTTTGTGCCAAGCCTCCCCGAGCCCTGCATTGATAGTCCACTTGAATTCGGTTGAAGAATTTGAAAAATAGAAAATTCTCTGATAGATTACATGGGAAGTTTATAATATGGTTATTATAAGGTAAGTGCTACCTGATACTTCTAAAACAAATGTTACTTTAAAATTTTGAACTTGTTCCTTACGCAACATGGTTTTATTTAATACATTTTGGAAGGCGTACATATTAAGCATAATTTAATTTATTTATTTAACTGGGATAGGAATCAGAAAGCTATTAAGAAGTCCCCAAGTAATAATGTTTGGTATTCACTAAGGATTTTTCTGAATCCAAGTTATAACGGGGTGAACGGTACTGATTTGCGAGGCCACCCAATTTCCATAATATATTCAGTAATAGGGAAATTATTAAAGATAATCAAATTAATTCAGAAACTTAAATCTGTATATTTGGAGAGGAAAACAGTGAAATGATAAATAAGTGCGATACAACGCGCCCTCCGCTAGTCATAATGTGCAAACGCCAAGCTCTCCGCGTTTGGCTGACAGTGTTCCGGGCATAGAGGTGCAGCGGCGCGTCAGTGGTAGCGAGGGACTCTACATTAACATATATGCATGGTCTTATTGTCTTGTCTTAACCCTTCCAATGACATTTGTGCGCCCACTGCCCTAAGTGTCGCAATATTTTGGAAATGTGTTTTTTTGGCGATCAATAACTATTTTACAATATACGATACTAAAAACAGATAGAATTTGACATAATCAATCCATGAAACCTTATTATCGTTGATGTGTTATTAAAAGTAGCAAATAAACATATAATGGCCGCTCGCGTCTTATACCCACCCGTGACAGCAACAACAGGTGAACGCGACACTTGGAGTATTCAAATCTTATGCACCGACATAGGTGATCGTGACACTCTAAGGGTTAATAATGCACGATGTTGTCCATATACTAAAGATGCTGTACTTACCTACCACAAAAAATAATCTAATGGTATAAATATTTCATCTTCGTTAGTGCAACTGGTTGGTTGCGAGTGATTTAAAAGAAAGAAACCTATCACATTTTTTCAAACTACATAATTATAATCTTAGGCATAACATAATCTTTAGAACCCCGGACAATGCGAGAAATTTGTATACAATGCGGGATTTTCTGAAACTGACCCAGGATCTGAGACGGTTAGCCGCCGTATAGCTTAGCCTAACTTGGGAGGCAAGTACGGTCCAGTACAAATCCTTGTATTGTTTTTTTCTATAATATGGTAGCGCTGGTTTCCCCGCTGACACTGGAGGCACACGCGGAGGCAGCGAGGCAGAGCGAGGCGCGAGCTTGCTTTATCTCCGCTGGCTGCGCGCGAAACAATATATTTATTGGACAGTGGCGCGGCGCGACCCGAACCCAGGGATGATCTATTCGCTATACGCTTACGTTGCCACCGCGTACCATACGAGTACAAAGAAAGTCGTAACACAGAGAAGGAAAATAACAAGTATTTTGGATATACATTACGAATATTTCAGCTAATCAAGTAGCGTTAGTTATTAGTTATCTACGTCATTATTCCAAGACTACTCTCACGAAACTTATTAAGTCATAAAGTACTAAGTTAGTACCTATACATTTGTATCTGACCAATGAACTTATTTCTCACTTTGTTAAATTGATTTAATACCTTTTTATAATTTCAAACACCCGAATTACAACTGTCGGTAATCATTCGTCGGCACTAAAACTGAAAGCCAGAAACAAATCGTTACGTTTTATAAAATGCATAATGCTGAAAGATAAAATGTAGAAAGCTGGTTTAAATATTCAGTGTAGGTAGTTGTTTCATGTCGCGCGGCGGAGCGCAAGCCGTTCCTCATTACAGTAAGGTCGCAGTTTGCAGCGTCCGCCGGCGAGCGGCCAGGCGGCCCCGCGCGCTGCTCTTGTTTTACGATACACCAGCTCTGTTTCCAAGATTAAGCGAAGCTAAACTGCTGGCATACACTACTCACTGGCCTCACCGCTTATTTATTGCTCCGATGCGAAATCGAGAACTTATTTTTCGTGCACCAGGGAAAAACATCAGAAGCCGCGTTACAAACAAATATACCGGCGGGACGTCTTAATCAGGGTTCTATTTATTCGGTGGCCGGTCTCCGGAGAGGCGAACAAGATGGATCGCGGTGTCAACACGAATTTGCATCCCTTGTTTGTCTCAGTGGAGCGTCGGCGGCGGAAAAAAACACCGCAATCAGATTGTGTTCGGTGCACCGGGCGCGGGCGGGCATCAGTTATTCGCCGGCGCGGTCGGCTAATACGATTATCTGTCGTTCCAACGAGACGCTCTTTTTCCGTTCCCTTGTTTTCCAACTTCACGTCGACTCCGTGTTTTTTGTGAATAGGAAATGGGATATGTCAGACGAAAAATTGACAAAAATATGGCCGACTCCGATGGAAAATAGTGGGTTTTGCGATAGGATCTGTCGGTTCCCGGCTACGTTGTATAGAAAATTTTATTTGCAAGATAGTTTTTCTTGTTTGTCATACCTATTTTGTTTTTATGTAAGCAGAAGTGAAGCGTGATATTTGTTTCTGCAAGATAACACTGAGAATTAGAAGGAACAATAAATAATGTAGGCAGGTACATATTTGGAATTAATATGAGTTCCGAAATATCTACAGGATTATGATTTACGATGCGTCACGAATATTACGGATCCTGCTTCAACGTTCTGGTGTTTGAGAGTAGATGGGCGTGGGTGGCTTCGAGCTAACGACGACCGTACATTGTATGTGTAACTGTATATCACAGTTATGTCTTGTCCGTGCATTAATTTTTATTATGTTTCGATAGCGTAGATAAAGTAATAATACTATAATAATGTATTGGGACATAGTCACAGAGACCCGATAGCGCCCTCTTGCGTAGAGTGAACCTATCTACACACTAACTTTCATCAGTCTCATCTCATTAGCGCCGGCAGTGGCGGTCTCGCACAAAAACCAACATCAACAAAAACCCACCCGCGAGATGACAGAAGTGATTCCAAACATTTCAGCAATGCGCCGTTTCTGTGAAACAAGATGCACCACATTGATTTATGATGTTAGTAAGGCGTTACAAATTGTTTTCCGAAATGTTTGCTTTATTTATTACTTCTGGTTCTAACGATGGGGGCGAGGTTCCGGATGACACTGACGATGCCTTTGATACAACAAAAAACTGTATGATCATGATCCAAAAGTACACAAACCCATGTTTAGTCGCAAATTGAGACACGAGTGTTGTGATTGCGCCGTGAATTACCCACCGAACCACACGCAACTGATCATAAAGATCGCTCTAATGTCTTCATACGGCTCTCGCAGCCGCCTCGACACGAACCCAGCGAGGGAATAGAATCACCAAACTAGTAATTTCCCCCCAGACAGCCGCGGCGCGGAGTAGCTCACACGCTCTAGCCAAACCGCTGATTACCACTTGATTACACCCTACAAAAACTTTCATAACCCGGAACTTCCATTGCCATTAGTGGCTAAAAAAACAATTATTGACGCCTCATGATAGCAATTAACACCCATCTGTTATTACGTCCAAATCTTTACTTTCGGTAGACATACTATCATGTTTAATGAGTTGCTCTGTGAGCCGATGATTTGAAGAATGTTGCATTGTAATTTTTTCGTATCGCGGGAAATTGTGCTCTGTGACGTCAGCGGTAGAAGCTTTTTGTGCGTGTTGCGTCGCTTGCACTAGAAACGTGGCGAGTAGATGTGTGAAGCTAACGCCTCCAGCGGGCGGCGCGCGCGCAGACCACCCGCGCCGACCACCGGCCGCCGAAGGGCGTGCGAGCTTACACGCCGATGGACACGACTAGCTTTAATGAATTTGTAGTTTTTTATAAACAAGTCACACGTTGCAAAAGATTGCAACCGCGATTCGACCTATAGGGGTCCAACAAAAACTTCGGTCGCCGGATACTTCATCTTGATAACGATCGGCTGGACTATTTACATACGTCAACAAGGTTGACCCAGAACCGTACATGACATTCCCTGATGGGACACGAGCTGCAGTGTGGTCCGGCGTCTGGCGCTGTCGGCGCATGCGCTGGCACGCGCGCTATGCGGCGCGCCGAGCTCGCTCATACTTACTGCCTTTAATAAATGACCATTGCGCAGCATTAGGCGGATCGCATACATCATTTATGTAAATTGTGACGAAGACATATCTAGCTCGGTCGGCCGCTGCCTTCACTCCACACGACGCGCATTCCGTCTTAGTTTAATATGCTTTTGTAAATATAAATCCACGAATGAATCGTTAGTTCTCGTTACGAACAGTTCTAGCTGTCAGGATATGTAGGCTGCACTCGAAACATGGACTAAACTTGTTTGTAATATGCACCTACTTTATACATTATAAGTACTTTGCTTGATATCCTCGCTCTAACTATATTACGCTTGCAAAAACATACGTGGGAGTATTAAGTGTGATGTCAACTAATCAAATGGCATCGAATATATTATTTACTATTAGATTATTCAATAGCTATTGTGATCGCACCACGTTGCCCAAGTATTCGTCTCTTTGTTCAATAGTCATCCAAGATGGCTTCATTTAAGCAATAATATACACAGCATGATGCACCAGGTGTCGTAAAATAGTTAAGTAATTGAATTCTTGATCTTAAACGACCATTATATGAGTTGTTTCTGTGTATGTTGGCCCGTAGGGATCTCTCTATGCAGTACAACCCTATTGTTAGTGAACATTGTTGGGGCAGATTCCCCATGTTGCAATATTGTGACACACTCAAACTCGAATAGTGTATCAAGATTGATTGTTGAAGTTTTCAAATCATGAAGCATGAATTGTTTAATAAGTATTTATTTTGAACCACATATTTGATTGATCATTTTAAGGGATCAAGGATGGGGAGATTTTTGGTTTTACAATGGATTCCATCTATTACAAACTTAATAAGACCTCGTTAGAGTCGCGCGAATGTTCTGTTTGATGCATGCTAATATTTTAGATATTAATATACCATGTAGTAGCTAGGTACCTACCATCTGAATAGGCAATCATGCATAGGATTTCCATGTTGAAATATATAGGACAGTAGAAAGTAGTAGTCTACACTCCACATGTGGTATTTCATGGTCAGCACATTTACACTGGCTTAACAATGCAAGATTTAAATTAGCAAGTATGCTTTACAGTCGTTTATAACAAATTGAATGGATAACCTATTGATGGCCACACACACCACAATGGCCCAATCAAAATAATCCTTATACACATTGCTTCATCTTGTACATCTTTAACAGTAGTTTAAATAATTATCGTTTGTGAACTGCAGGTGACATTTACATAGCTTTTATAAATATGTTGGTAGGTATAAAATGGCGTAACCGCATGTTCACGAATACATGGCGTTATACGAACCTAGTTAGCTGCCGCACCATTCACCACCAAAACTCACTCGCAAGTCACTCATGATAACATTAAGATGTTTTCTGGGCCCCATTGTGCTCATGAATTATTGTGGGCGTCTCCTAGTATAACTAAACGTCGGTTACCCGCAACGGGCACCGTATTGCGGTCACTCGCCGTGTGGCCCCGTCCAATGACTTGTGAAAAATTGCCCGGTTTTGTACTCCATAGTTCAAGGACTTATTGTGTCGGCGAATGATTTGGACATTATTTTTTTCATGTGCAGATTCACTCAAATTTCGTGATCGGACAATTGATTATAATCAAATAAAGATCCTGCCAGTAGGTATGCGTTTAAAGTGAGTCTAAATTAAATAATAACCAAGTGACTCTACGTGTTATGATTTGATACTAACTTCGGTAGGTCTTGGGCGGTACTAATATCACTTTATATTATTTAACATATTTGTAGACACATCAAGTGTTCATTACTTACGTGCCAAACATATATTCCGGTGAAACTAGATTATCTGCGTTTAAATCATTCAAATAAACTACTCTCTACCATTGTACAAATAAAGGAACGATAAAAATAATATGTTTCCTTGTCATTTGAAAGTAATTAACATCGTATAGTAGCAAAAAAAATGTTAAATATAGGGCAGTCGCCACGTGGTCATCCATGGAGGTCCGTGTTTGGACAGCCCAGCCACTAACTTGGCACCCCTGGGGCTTAAGGCTATATTTCTCCCCCGCCCCGTGTCTTGGTTTGTCAACTGACACATTATCCAAGGTGTTCGCTATCTCGGTGGTCTCAGTTTTTGCACCCACACCCTGTTAATTGGTGACAATTGAGATCGCCAGCCGCGCGGCGAAGAGAGATGTTTCCGTACAACAGATGTGTTAATAAGGTAGAGTGAGTCGATGCTTGTGGGTAAGCTGTGCATATTACAAAAAATAATACCAACTATATATTTTATGTTTCCCACTACTTTACAGAGTACTCACTTGTCAAACGTAAAGTGGCATTAAGATTAATCGTTATGCCTCAAATAAAGACGTCATATACAATTAAGGAGAATTTTCCAAATAGGGTTATTTACTGATATGAAAGATAACGAAAATAAAAATCATTTCTACTCTACAAGAAGCTCCATTATCCAGACAGCTCCAAGTGTCCTGATAAGCCAGCCAGATGCAGTTTTTCTACCGTCCTATTTATGGACCTGAGTGGTGGATTCGGCGGCTCATTTAGAGATTAACCTTGTAGGGCCAGGCCCGGCTCCCGGAGAGCCCTGGCGCCAGACATTCGATACCAAGTTTGAGAGCTCTTTATGAAACTGTTAAAATTCGGCGCTGTTGAATGGTTTTGAAGTGGTTGTGAGGTTGAATGAAGCTATTTTTTGTATTTAAACTCTTTACTGACGTAACTTTATAGTCTTAAGAATACTAATAGAACGAGGTTTATCTCCATAGTATCTTTAGGGTTTGCAATCTGAGCGGTCATTCACGCGTAGAAGCCAACACCGTTTTGTTTTAGATAGCTTTTTGACGGATGCCAAACTTCCGTATTTTGCATCTCAGATAAAGTAAAGTTTACCTATAGAAATTATCAGTGCCGGGTCAACCGTGTGAATTTGGTAATTCACACGTAAAGTTTATACAAGAAAGCAAATTAGGTGGGCCCCCAGTGAAAGTTCACCGTTAACCTAGGTTCTACTACTGTTGCATAAAAAAACAGGTCTCGAATAACGGTTACATTACATTCCTCATGCTGACCTATCCACCTGCGCGCTACAAGCAGGCTGCACACGAGCTCAATCCAGTTAAAGCTGTATTGCAACCGCAATATTCACATCTCAAATACGATCCATGAGTAAGTAGCTTGCTATAGCCGATTCGATTATTTATGCGGAGTGGGAAGAATCATCCGGGCGCGTCTCGATTATGTTTGATCGCGATTATAAGCACCTGTAGCGAACCCGAACGCTGGGCTTTGTGCCGCCGCTCTTCCACTCGTGCAGACTGCAAAGTCTTGTTCATGTTGTATAATATACTTAACTACCAAAATAATTTTCCAAGGCGAGGAAGCTCCCTCCTCTCCTTTTATCCTACTCCCACACAGGTCGACAATGTGAGAGTAATGGTAGCTGCTTAACACCAAGCTTGTCTGGCGACATTGTCACATTGAAAAGAAAAATTGATAGCATGTCCATTCACGGTCTGTACGATAACTTTCAATGTGCAAGTCCCTCACCACTTGGAAATGGAAATTACTTGTAGGACCCAGTAGTAGTCAGTTTATCAGTTTTTATATTGAAATTTAAAAAGGATAGTACTTTTACCTTATGACTTAACTTACATTATTGTATCAGTGTAAGTTGACTTATTGAGTAAATTGTTTTAATAATTGTATTCTAAGAAATCAGTAGGTTCTCTCCCACTTTAACGCATGAGCCTGCAGAATAAGCTCCACAATATTATTTGCAAACTTATATTTAACATTCAACCTTCTATACGTTACAATAAGATACATTTAAACGAACCAACAGTCGAATTTAAAGTTTCAGGCTTACGGTCATTCGTCTATCACTATTGATATGTAATGTATGTACGCAAGAAAAGTTAATACATACTGCACGCCGTTTTTTATTCGCAATTGACGTTTATTTTTACTCTCTGATGGCATTTGATCATAAACCTTATTGCATCGGAGTTTCGCAGTACTATTAGCATAAACTGCATAGCTACTTAGGGTTGGTATCACTAACTTATAGTATCGTATTGTTTAGTGTAATAGTAGGTACGTTAGTAATTATAATCTACTAGATTCCTATAAACTCAAAATGGATTTAAAAAACTCCGATTTTAACATAGCAGAAACAAATAAATGTAAATTAATCATAATAGCACCAAATGGCCAGAAACTTTTATTTTTTTTAATTTAATTTTTCATCATATTTCATGAAACCTTATCAAAGTCTTAATCTGTGTTTACTTATAAGGAAAGTGTAAAGTTTCTGCATACAGCCCTATCACTTATGAAGTAAAGCTTGCGTTTTATAAACTGTTTTTTTTTTTTTTTATTTTTTTTATTGCCAGACTGGCACACAAACTGTATGGTCCCAAACTAAGCAAAGCTTGTACTATGGGTACCGTACTATGGGACTGGGGGCGATCCCAGTGACACCCAGACCTGGGCAAATTACGAAAAGGCCATTTCCGAAATTTGCCCCGGCGGGAATCGAACCCGCAACCACCATGTGCAGTGAGCCGAGCGGCCTACGCTCGAACCACTGCGCCAAGCGGTCGCTTCATTTATTAGAATGCCAACATGACGACATATTGTTAGGTTGCGGCGGCGGCGTAATTAAGATTCTAATAGAAATACTGTAGCCACGTGAACAATGGAGGATTTTACAGGGTATAGTTGTTCATACAATAACGTAAGTTCAGAGTGGATGTTAGGCATAAAACTAGAATAAAAAACTAATTGCATATGTGAACACCGATTTTGACCAAGTATTCAGACTTTGACGGGACTTTTATATCATCATTAACGGATATTACATCCCGTGATTCGATTAGCAGTGTTGCATATAATCCATGTTCTGAAACCCATAAAAATACCTCAAGCTCATTACTAATCTTTATTTACTCAAATGTACATGAAAATCAAAGGCAACGAATTCGAGCGTGCGAAATTTGGCCGCCGCAGCATTCCTATAGCGCTGGCTGGCTAATGGCCATTCGCGCTCATTGATCGAAGCTACCAGGCTCGCAATAAAACGCGTCGGTGCTCGTAAACTGGCACTCGAGACCGACGGTACCCGCTACCGGCGCCCGCGCACAGATCAAAGCGCCGCGCCGACAAAGACGCCGCCGCCGCCCGCCCCTGTCAACGCAGTCACGGTCCATACTTAATACTCGCCCCCGGCTGAAATTACGAGCGATGAGTGTTATCGACAATTGAATATTAATAACGCGAATTTACATAAAATACCCATGAAATGTCAGATAAAACACAATAGCGCGAAACAGGGGGCGGACGAAGCGCATAAAATACGCAATAAGTTCGTCGAAGCACTCTTTAATCCAGCTGGAAAGAGCCCAAAAACTGTGAGCGTCTCAAGACCGAGTCTCCGTTTTAATTGGTCGTATTAGTGGTGATCCCGTTATTAATAGGTTGATTACTGCGGCCCGGGCGGAGGCTGCGGACCGGACCGCGATCTGCATCCGCATCTCAGATCTCGTCTTATGCAACAAAGCTAATAAAAGCCGCGTCTGTAAAGTAGTTTGAATTGCTTCCAGTTGTAAGAAAGCTTTAGTAAATAAAACGTTTAGCTCCGCCAGCGTTGCAATTTTAAAGTACTTAATATCCGAATTGAAATTGTTCTAATTGGTATTATCGCTTCTTATTTTCTTCATTTGCGTTTTAAGTTCCCATGGCAAATGTAGCAGGAAGAAGACAAAGAAAATATTCGCGCCAGACTCGATCGAGTTGAGTGGTTTTCGTTCATTGCCTCTCATGTTTTTATCTTACACATTGCGGTTGCTCGCGTCTCAGTTTGGCAGCTCTGATCTGAAACAAACCAAATCAATATTCCATAATTTCATACATTATCAAACTTATACTGTCAGTAATTGAGTTTCAATCATTTCACTTTGCGAAGTACTTTAGCGCGTCGGAGGCTAATAGCCGCACGGTGAGATGAAAATATCAATATTATCCGGAAATAGCGCGGTGTCTGCGCAGGGGCCATAAATCGCGAGGTGTCGGCCACTATCAGCCGCACACTCTCCGCCTGATGGTTTGTATCATTTACAAAGCAGCTTAGGGAGTATTATGAGTGTCTCGCGCTACAAAGGGAAGTAAATAGTTCCGATGGTGTATTCGGTCTTGGAATCGTTTGGGTCATTTCAAAATTGGAAAGCAATTAGCCAACACTGGATTATCTTGGAAAATGACTGTGAACGCAAACACTAGAACTTCTTAGGTGGGTTTACATTAAGGTGAAGGCGCCTGTCTAGCCCGCGAAGTTTAAATTTTTTGAGTTCTTTTAGAATTTTTTCAAAATCTGACAATAATAAAAGACAAATTTTGTAATTCGCGAAAAAGACCGTGTGCAGTGCATTTATTAATACATTTATTTTACTCTAAATATTATCACGGTGGATATGATACTAGTAAATAACTAAATATACAAAAATTGCCAGATTATCTGGATAGCTGTCGTTCTTGAAATGTTTTAGAGTACGTTGGATATATTAATAAATGCACTGCACACGGTCTTTTTCGCGAATTACAAAATTTGTCTTTTATTATTGTCAGATTTTGAAAAATTTCTAAAAGAACTCAAAAAATTTGAACTTCGCGGGCTGCATGGGCGCTTTAGCCTTAAGTGCGAACAAAGAGCTGAGCAGGAAGAAGAACGATATATACTCCCTTTTCATTTTCTTTTTATCTGATTTCGCGAACAAAGATGAACAAAAGAATGCTCTATCTTTGTTTACTCAAAGATATTTTGATAGAGTGGGGACGAATGAGCATTTGCTCGTTTGGTCGTTTGGTCTAAACCCACCCTAAGAATCTATGACACAGCGAACAGTTTTCCACTGAAAAGCGATTATCATTTATGCCGAAACGAGTAGGTATGTGGTTTTTACCCACTCCAGCTTTAAAATGTTATCGTATATGCAGCCGTGCCGTATACATCAAACATGAATATTTTTAAGACAGTATCGAATTATTATTGACAGTGGCAAAGCGCAGTGATTCTGCGGCACGTGCTGCTTGACTCAGCGAGGTAAGTGCTGCCCGCAATTAAGATTGCGCCGATGAAGACACATGCTGAAGTGTTTTCTAATTATGTACACCATCAATCACGACTCAGCCGGAGCTGGCCAGAGCACCGCCAATCAAGTAATTGCATCGCGTGCATCAGCTTTTCGGCCCTCGATAATAATAGGCATTTTATTGCCGGTAATGGAGTCTCTAGGGCCGGCCGGCTAATGCTCGGCATTTGGTACCCGTTGCTTTTAATTCGGATTAATATATGCAGCAACTCGGACGAGGAACGGTCGTATGCGCCCGCCACGCATCGATGGTTAAACATAGTTTTCGTAATCAATTAAGCGACGATTCTTACTCTATTGATATTCAACGGATGGTACCTCGGTACCGTTGAGTGCCGCCTATCACGTTGATTGGATTTAGAAACACGCACAGCAATAAAGGCTAGGCTTGGAACATGGATTGTTGCTCGCTATTAGTCATCTTGTAATCCAGCGGCGTTTCTCCGTCAGCTAGTTTCTTTGACACGGCATAACGAAACCGATTTGAATTCGTGGTGTGGTATGCCGTCAGTGAGTGACCCGCATAAAGGAGGTGATGCTAATCGGACAGGTGGGATGACGTGGGCCTCGCCCCGCGCCCGGCCCGGGCCCAGCTCTGAGGATCTATGCGCTAAACAAAGGTCGTGTTGTGATCGATCGATATTTTAACTTCTCGCTTTTATTAATTTTTTGGAATGCCTCGGATTCGGATGATTTGATCGATCAGCTTTTTTTAACGACTATGTATTAGGTAAGCACTTAAATGTTCTATTAATAAAATATCTAAAAAAACATCTGCGCAATTGTGGTTCGACATCGCTGATAACGTCAACCTACTTACCAAATATGAAAAAGCGAACAAAGGCTTGTGCAAACCGAGCTCATAAATCACAATTCATTAGAGGCTTAGTAAGCCGCATGACCTATTGCGAAATTGACTTGTTCCGCGATACGGGAATTAACTGAAAGTGCGATACGCTTTTAGAGAGCATCTATTGAGCCGATTTGTTGAGTAGGTATCGCTGTGTGCGATTCAATGGCTACCAACAATAAACAGAAACGGTCGGCGCGCTCGCGCAAGTTTAACAAACGAGAATCAATTGTTAGAGAGCTGATCACCTATCACCGTTCAGCGTGTTCGTAAATCATGATCAGTCGATGATCGGACGTGATGCGATGTCAGATTAGGACGCTCCTAGCTTTTTGTTTGTAATTTGTGATCGCCGCCGAGATGCCTGGGTGACTTGCGCGCGCGCAGCCGCGCGGGCGGCAGCTCGGCGGTGAAAGAATCACCAACGTTGGCATCCAGTTAGTTAACTCTGACTGTAATCTATCAGTTATTGTTTTTATGTCGTTGGTCCTATGACTGGGAACAATGCGCCAAATAGACAAAAGGCCGCTCGAATCGACTATATTAACTCGATTAAATAAGCTGGTATCGACATTTTATGGTCAACAGCGTTGCAGTAAAACCTACGTAATGTTCAACAATTGTACATCATTTGCCCTTTTGAGCCTTATAATTTGATCTCAATTGTATTAGTATTAAGTAGTATTGCTATATCTATAAAACAACTAGCATGATATTCATTATTAGAACTTCTTAAATAAAAAAATATGAATGCCGATTCATAAACATTGACCTACCTACCTATTCTCTAGAGAAGAGAGAAGAATACTACCTATCTTAGTATTCTTCTCTCCACCTTGTTTTTCCTTAATTTTGGACTTAAACAAATACAGTTGGCAATTGTTTGGCAAGTGTTCGGTCCCGGGGTGGGCATCACTAACGAACATCCCCGGGGATAAGGTGGGGATTGCCGCGGCAAGCGCCGAAGCCGCAATTACCGCCGGCTTTGCGTCCCCAGCGCACCGCTCGCTAGTACAGCTAGTGATCGCAGGGGTCATTGGAATAGGTCCTTAATCTCCGCTTAAATGATACGTGACTTCGTTTCATTGTATAAGCGAAAGGAAAATGTGTAAGTATGTAATTAAAATAAAATATTAAGGAAATAAAATGAACGAGATGGATCATTTTCTGAAAAACATGGTGATCTTACCTAATGATATCATTTTTCAATTACCTACCCATATCTATAGGTGACTATTGGGTACAGACTTAATAACAAAAATAGTTCTAACATTGCGTCTAAAATTGTAGCTATACAACGACCAGATGCTGTACGAAATGGTAATCATGTTCGAGTCCAAATCGGTATCTGCCGGGCTCGCCAGTTTTTGAACGGCTATTTTATAAATTGGTGGTTCATTCTGTTTCGGAAACCGGTTTTTTTAATAACAACCAAGCTTAAACACCATCCTGATGTTAAGCAGTTACCGTAGCGTAATAGATGCTCATAATATGTACCAAAGGCATTGCTCGCACATTGCCGACCTGAAGGGAAGTGGTATAGAGGGATGTTCTGGGCTGCCCACGCTACCGGCTCACTCACGCATCATACCGCAGGTCTTTCTAATTTATCCGGTCAAGCAAGCCCGTATATAAGCCGCACCTATTCAATTGGCTACAGCATGACTTTACCACCGCAAAATCAAAACGAAACATTAAGAACAACTAATTTAATAAAACAATTCAGTTTTGTATCGCTCCTCATTGGCCGTGGTACAAACACAAACAAAGGGCCGACTACATCCCCACGATCCCATTACACCCGATTATTTACCAGCGTCAACGTCGGCCGCAGCCAAAGGTAATGGATACAAAAGCCGCATGTATCAATAAGCGGCTAAAGAGCGGGTAATCCGTCACGAGGACGCGACGCGCCGCCGCGCGACGTCCGTACAATGGGACATTACGCGGCTGACGCGCCCCTGGGACCACCGACAACCGTGGCGCATCATTGTACAGGTATTCAGGAGTATTTAGATGCGTAAGTATACGTTCATAATATTAACTAAGTACTCGATCAAATTAATTTCCCACCATTCTAATTTCTACGCACATATGAGGAAATAGGGAGACTCTACGATAGGAACTAGGCAGTGCAACCTCGCAGTATATACCCGTTTTTCATCAGTTGAAAGGGATTCGACGGATTCTTCAAATAATGGATTAGTATTAGGTATTCAGCCAATATGTACAACACTATATAAGCAGTAAGTTTATTTATTAAAAAAAATCCAATAGTTGTTACTATTGGATTTTTTTTGGAAGTTGAGAAACAAACAGTTGAACGGCGATCCGATGCAGCGACTCTTGCGCAACACAACGGCTGTCAATCCAATTTATCGAGAGTCGATCAGCGCGGCCCAATCACCTGCCGCCACTGTCTGTCGATGGCTGGTATTATATAAAATATTTTTCTACTTGGTGGATATTTTCCATGTTAATATAATCCTACTAACATTATAAATGCGAAAGTTTGTGAGTGTAGATGTATGTTTGTTACTCTTTTACGCAAAAACTACTCAACGGATTTGGATGAAATTTGGAACACCGATCGTTTATAACCTGGATTAACACATAATTCTATTACTTAAGTCTACGCGGACGAAGTCGCGGGCTGACACTATATAAGTATTATATTTATGTGTAATGGAAATTTAAGAAGTAGTTGCTCTAAAATAAAATATTATCTATTTTTAAGAGAATTTGGAAAAAAAATGATATTAAAGAATAAGAATAATAAATACTTACCTGCCAACTGCAATAAAATAATTAATGCCCATTTGCTATAAGAATCCCCAGAATTACAACCCCCCGTAGATATCTTAGGTCTCAAAACTCTGATAAATGTACTACCGTAATGGCCAGGTTTTAGTCTCAATTTTAATTTCCTTTATTTTTTCAATGAATAGAATTACTTACTTCAAATAACGTCACTTGGAATTGACCCTCCGCATGAGTCCAATATTGGCCGAAACGAGCCGCCCTTCAAAAAGCCATCGTTCATGGCCCTGACACAGCGTGGCGTGTGTGGTCGTCCGTCAGACGTGATGCCAAATGTAACTCCCGATCGTATCGAACTTCGAAGAAATACGCAGGTTGCACAATAAAATTGGGAGCAAATTGTCAAAGTATATTGACGGTCTTCGGACGAAAAGATTATTTTCGTCAAGTGATGGTCTTGATGATCCAGTCGTGACGTCGAGAGTCATAATTGTACCGGAAAAGCCATCTGCGGCCAATATTAATTAGGTACCTATCTCTCATTAAAAACAAAATATGGAGACATCAAATCACAGAAGTTAGTCGACAATCTCACATTGTTGTTTATAATGCTAATATTACTTAAGAAGTATACGTTTATGAAACAATATCGTCTTATAACTTGCAAGATTTAATTGGTATGCCCAACTTAAAAATAAAAATTGTTGAGGTGAACGACGTTTTACAACAATTTTGGTCTCTTTTTTTGTTTTTTCTTAATATTGTAGTGTTGTTCACAATAAATCTGATTTACGTCAGTTGTCTGTTACGCATAATTCATCATTGAAAGCAACTGTCAATCATACGTCAAAATATCACCATAGAATACCAGATTAGCTCCTAATTTCCCATAACATCGGGATTTTCGTGCGGTCACAATACACGTGGCGAATGAATGGATGACAATATTTGACTGCAAAGTATTGTGCGGTGTTCTGGTACAAACTTGACACACAATGGTGTTTATGACAGTTTCCATTATTTCACTTATGTCACATTCATTCAAAAACTTTTTAGGGCTCCGTACTCTCAAAGAAATAAATTGTTAACACTCTATAGTCTATTTTTGGTAAAGTAGCTGGTATTGGTAACTGAAATAATTTAATAGTGTACAAAACCGGCCAAGAGTTTATACTTTTTGTTGTAAATTATAGTGTAGATATATTAGAAAGCTACTGTCTAAATATAATAACAAAGGAATAGAAAATGATTCAGCTGTTACGGTGCAGTGTGCGGTACGTGCGGGCGGGCCAGGCGCGCGGGCGCAGCGGTCGCGCGGCATCCGACAAATTATAGACAAATCTCAGGGAGGTATTATTTTTTCATCGCGCTCGGGTGAGAAATGCGTGATTGAGGGCCGGCGCGAGATTACAGGCTACAGGCGACACGCCACCGGCCGAGCTCTCTCTCACACTTATAATTATTATTTAGTCGTAATAAAGTGTTAGAATAAGTAATTACCGCCACCAAAGAGACTGCCGCCCGAAACATTTGCGGTCACCATTACATTACCGGCAATAGCAATCCAACACCGTTCCCATTGTGAGATACACTTGCGGCATTACAAAGTTTACGTGCACGATACCATAAACGCCGATTCTAATAGGTACCTTCCACATCAACGTTTTTTAGCTTCTGCTCGACCGAATGTTTAAGCCAAATTACCCGGTCGAGCCCAATTTAAGACGATGTCGGCGTTAATATAGTCCATGATAAAATTGGAATAGGTACACGCCAATTTTGACACGTCGAATATTGCGTTAACTGTCATTAACAATTTTATGCAAATCCTAATTTGAATCACAGGTTTAAAATGGGGCAATTAGGGTGGAAATTATAGGGCTGGCGAGCCGATGGCAGGGTTATTCGTTGCCACGGGCCGCGCGCCGCAGTCTGCCCGCCGCCCGCGCCGCCCGCGCCGCCGCGGCACACGGCCCGGCAGGTTCTCGACGCTAAATTGTAAAGTCCAAGTGTAAAATTATGCTGAATATTTAAGACATATAGGTAGCTACTACACACAACCTACTGGCTACTTACATGGCTACACAGATAAATATGTTATAGGCGTTACAGCGGCGTCCCAAACAAAAGAGCGCATTAGGCTGTTATCGGATTCTGTAACTCATGTTATTATTATGCTTCGTGATATTCTATCCATATTAAGTTAGATTCATTGGTTAGATAACATAGGTACATTGTGATACAGGCGATTCATGTAGATAAGTAGAGGACAATCCAATGTGACCCAAATGAATCTAGCATACCATTGATAGTTCCGAAATAATCGCAGGTCACAGCAGTTTAAAAGTAATAACGGTCCAAGTGTCACTTCTCGGCGTTTCGGGGAACAGTCCAAGAAATCGCTAACAAATTAATGATATGTGTTCCGAGTTTGGTGTTGGCGCGGCGCGGGCGCATGATCACAAGGCGGCCGGTAATAGGCCGTCGCGTCCCACCCTATATTCAACTTAATGCTCTCGCAATTTCACTCAATATA
Source organism: Notodonta dromedarius (assembly GCA_905147325.1). NCBI lineage: Eukaryota > Metazoa > Arthropoda > Insecta > Lepidoptera > Notodontidae > Notodonta > Notodonta dromedarius. Next base: position 9,468,965 of record LR990159.1, on the reverse strand, counting down.
ATGAACACGGTAAAAAATAAGTTTTCGGCGGATCTTTAAATGAGAGTGGCGACGTGAGCGCCGCGACTCCCTGCGCCTCTTGTATTGATCCCCCGAAGACGAGCTCGTGTTTTGATCTGACGAAATTGTTCTACGAACTTCCAAATTGCTTTTTGCGTTATTGAAAGAGGTTTATAAGATTGAAGTGAATCGATCGCTGTGGATCAGTAATAGGTCTGTATAAAAAAGGGGTTGCATGTTCTACAGCTTTATTAAATTTGAATTAAGTATACCTACTGTAATGTACCGGTTGTTTCTGGAATAAAAATACAGCATCGGAGAGTAGGCAGAGGAGCAATATTTTAGGTACCCACACTCATATTTCTCAAATTGTTTGGTTCCAATTGGTGGTGGAACATTTTACAGATAAGTAGTGTGAAAAATCATATTAAATAAGATTTCATTCGTATCACCTGCTACCAAGTTAGGCAGATACTGTAAATAGTACATTGTTACCCTAGGAATTAAAGTAACTTATAACAATAGTTCGAGGAACAAAATAAGTATTTCACCCGAGGTAAGCACTGTGCCTTTAATTACGAATACATGGAAAGTAAATATAAAAACAGGAACTATCTTAAGAAAAAATGAGTGAAAAAAGAAGTATGAACAATACTCTACAACTCGAAAAGAGAAATGAAGATCGGATTGCCGCCTATTTTGTTTTTTTTCCGTTGGCCGGCCAGGTTCATTATTCAGCCATTATTTTTCATTTTCATCATTGAAAAAATGGTTAATATTTTGCCCAAATCTATGTTATTTTAAATAAATAGTTGAAACTACATTATAATAAAGTCATAAAAAAATATTTATTTAATTAATACTTAACTTTATGTTAATTCAATTTTACATCGCTCTGTAATTGAGTGACTGTAGTAAAAGTTTGAACATGGTTCAATAGACATGTGAAAATAGAACTAATTTATTTTTAATAATTCGACAGCTGAAAGCGATTCTCCCGAGGGCGGAAAAGTATTACTTTCAACCCGCTCCTTAGGCAACTTCAGACCTACTTTCCGAATATGAGTAATGAAAAAATAATTGCAATTCAATCGCAAAGCGTTCGGTACTGTCCTGGTTTTCATGATATTTCATCGATGAGTGACTTCATAGGATTAAGTGTTACAGTGAAAATTGACTATGAATAAAATCATTGACTGTGAAAAAGCACAGGTGAAATAGCAGTTAAAGAAAAACATATTTGCAAAAATGAAAATTATTTGAACTTAGCAATCATTTCCATCCCTAGTTCCAATGTGATAACAGTCAAATCTACTCTACGACTAAATAATATTCCTATGCTTATGTAGATAAATAAGAGGTGAACTCTATCTATACCAACATATTGATAAATATGAGGATAAGTGCATTCGGGATATTCGTACTATAGGTACCTATCTAACTTTTTCTAGCAACGCCCGGCCCCGCACGGATAGGCAAGATGATAGCAACTGTACTGTACTCATATCAACAATTGATAGCACAGACTCTTGATAACAGTTTCTTTTTGATAAAAAGAAGTTCTCAAGAACAATAAAACCTGACCACACATTTGTCCTTGATTATTCTTAGTACGAGTGTTCACAACGAGAATTAAATACCTACCTGAACTACCAATTCGAGTTTAAATTTTTAAACGCAATTCGGTTCGATATTCAATTGTTTCCAAACAGGGATGAACAGAATTCACAAAGCGTTCACACTCCGTGCAGCATTTACATTTACCATGACGACGTAGTAACAAACAGGCAAAGTATATAACAAGTTTATAATTTTACTGAGACGCAGTTGTGAGATAGCGCCCCCTCCGTCCCGGGGGCCGATCAGATAGCGCTGGAATACGACGACAGTTCGCAGCCTCCCTGCTCCGGCCAGCCTCGGTCAATGTTAAGATAAACACCATTCTCATCTACCTCTGCGTAAACTTTACTAATGTTCCCATGCTAATCAGAACATCTGCTAATCTACAATATTTAAGTAGACTTTAGCTTGTTTCAGAGGTCCCCCTCTTCGTGAAATCTAATGCCGTTTGTTCGAATATTAAATGCTCGAACATGCTCGATGGTTCATGAGTTCGAAAGGTCAAAAGCTCGAAAACTCAAAACGTCGATATGGTGTTTACCTCCCAAAAATATCTAGGTACTTCCTTATGCGCTTTGTATTTGTATGTATTTGTTTTATATTTTAAGAAAGTACTTACCACAATTTGCATTTTTTTTCTACATTTGCAATGTGTCCTACTTTGACTGCAGCAAGAAATTTCATGACAAATCCAAAAATTTGGTGAAGAGTCACCATTCAAATCTATGTCGCTGTATGGAAAGAATATTTTTATTCCAAATTAGTTTCTAAACAAATTAAGAATAAATATTAAAGTAGGTACTTAGGTAGGTACCTGCAAGACTAGGTAGGAATTTTTAGATGAAGGAGATCAGGATAACAGGCTTCAAGCGGCCAGCTCACATCAGATACTGGATAATACGACGACTATTCGCAGCCTTCCGCCCTCTACCGTGCAAACACATTTTTACATTTTTAAAGCTGTTCTGTATGTTTTGTTTTGTAAGATCTATCCGAATTAAACATGCGGACGGTACCCACATATAATTCTTCGTAATACGATTAAATGAAAACATTTTCACATCTTACTTAATAGGAATATCATCCCATGTACAATGTTAATGTTAGTAATAATCCTCCTAAATATGATTCATTACTTTAATTATAATATTACTAGCTGTGCCCCGCGACTTCATCCGCGTAGAATTGGATTATTGGGTTAAAAATTATCCTATATGTTAATCCCGGTTATAATCTATCTGTGTTCCAAATTTCATCCAAATCCGTTCAGTAGTTTTTGCGTGAAGGAGTAACAAACATACATACATACATACATACATACATCCACACTCACAAACTTTCGCATTTATAATATTAGTAGGATAAATAATTTAAAAATGGTGTCATCGTACTCAGTTATTATCTTAATAGGTACATTATAAACAAATTAACTGTTAACGTCAAAAAGTCGAAACTCCATTCACAGGAACTTCCAGAAATGACATCGAGCGACAACATCAAACAATAATTTCGGAAAAAGCAATTATCATTATCCAGATAGGAGGGTCGGAGGCGATCGCATTAACATCATAAAAGGGGCGAAGTTTGTCTACGCGCCCCCGGGACACCCGTCGGCGACGAGACAGTTACATATTACGCAATAAAGAGCTGTTCTCGCGAAAGGAAGTGTGAAAATGAACAACATCAAGGGGTTATCTTGAATTACTCACTAAAAACTTATTGCCGGAGGGTAGCGGGGGCGACGGGAGGGCGGCGGGGGTTGGATTTGCCGCGAACAGATAAGGGCGCGCTGTTGGGATCGCGCCGTTCTCATCCAATTACACGGTCGAGCGAGCGCGCCGAGAGGACCGGAGCGCAGATAAAAAGCGAAGCTGCCGCGACGCCGTCTCCGCGGGGATTGTCGCTGGGCTAACGTTTTCACCTACGACCCGTCCTCTGTGCCTGCCGACTCGATTTGTGTCCCGGCACGGTGACAGCCCCGACCTCTGCCACACGCAACACGACAATTGGATTATATATATAAACAACCTATACACTTTATATATATTTTAGTAAGTAGCAGTAGCAACACGATATATATGCATGATCCCAGCATTTCTTGTACATGAGATACCGACGTTGCTATCTTTGACTAGCAATAAGTCGAAGACCGTGCTCTATAGTTTTCAATGTCGGATAAACTGGATAATTTGGTCCCGTCATATACTCCCACCACTGTTAATTCTGTATCCCAGGATGGACAAAGGTGACGCTGAGGTTTGACCCTCGAGGAGTCCCGGGGAAAATCTAAATTGTCTTGGAACCCGTGCGAATTTAATCGAAAAAAAATAAGGGTTCGAAGAAATGATCCCCTATCCTCTATTTTAAAGCAGGATACAAAAATAACTGTATATGCTTGTTTCCGGCTTAGCCACAGAAGCAAAACTGATGGGAAAAGACCCGATGGAGAATATTTTTAAGTTCTCAAAACCTTTCGCTGGCAATATAGGGAGCAATAAAATGGCATACGGCAGGTCATATATTTTTGAGGACTATCCAAGAATAAATGCCAAAGATAGTAACAATTTATTAATAAATTAAGATGTTTTATAAATGGATATAATAATATATATAGTTTTGTAGAATGGCACCATCCTACATATACCTACTTCTGCAGACCAAAACTAACCTTATATGTTGCGAATTACCTTAAATTTTCCATTACTCATGCGAACTACGGAAGTGTTTGTCGGCCGCCTTCTCAGCAGAAGCAATCTAAGTCGACGTGGCTGGGGAATTACGCTTGCAACTTAGGTAGGTACCTACACGGCTTTTGATTCAATTAGAGCAATCGTCGCGGGACCTGTCCGACTCAGGGCTCACCAGTGTCGCCAGACCACCGCTCCAATTCGCTGCACGTTAATAATAATATAATTTTACTATACAAATTTTATTCTCCTCTGCCTCTGCTTATGCTAGCTTATATCTATATAAAAGTTATTTATAAACCACTGCGCAATGGTAATGCTGAAGGAATGGTTATCAAAACAAAGCACCTGACCGATCCCGGGTGCCTCAGAAATATAGAGCCTGATCTATTTTTTACATTTCATTCAGATTAAGTGCCACTGAAGGATTTCATGGTACGGTTATCCCCAAACCATAATTCCCGTCTTAGCCTGAGTACCGTAACCTAATAAATAACAGTGACATTTGTTTTCGGTACTAAGCCCCACCCTCTGTCACAAGCAGAACCCAATCCGACAGCTCGGCGGCCGCCGTATGTAAATAGTTCACCGAAAGTCGCCGCTCGTCCATCACGCGTTGTCACATAAATTATGCCGCGGCGAATCCGCGGTCGAATCATTGTTTGACTTTTATCTTATTACGTACATCTCCCGATTTTGTTCGCGTCATATTTCTTCTGACTTATCGGCTTTTATCTATCGTTTTGTGGCGAGTCGCGCTATCGATCACCCGATCCCTGCCGCGGCCCGACAAATGTCTCCGAATGTTTTGAGTGGATTAGGCGAACTGTCGGCCGGTCACTGCGATGACTAATGCGCCACCGAGCTTATTTGGAGCGCGTATAGAGTTATTGTCGCTTATCTGATGATGCGCGGGCGCAGCCGCGGCCTGTGCGATGGCGCGAGAGCACCCGCCGCGCTCCCTGTACCACCATCCACCGACTGCTGGTGACTAATGACCGCTCTTCTGAAATGTCTAAGAATTATTCCACATTGATCGCCGCAATAAATTACCTAAGTCACGCACTCGACTCCCAAGGAATGCGTGATTTAATATGTAAATAGCCATAACACGACTGGAACGTGAGTTGCACTTCTTCGTATCAAAGTTAGATTAATAATTCATCAAAGTACGCAACCGAATCCGATTATAAATCTGTCCCCAATCTAGTACTAGCGGCGATGACGTCAGATAATCCGCGATGCGACAGACGCTGGTCGGGGATGAACGGTAGTCGCAGCACGAGCCTCGCTATCTGTAGATCAGTGTCGCCGTCAGCCGACACCCGACACCTCGGTGGCATTCCCCGGATCCGCGTTAAATTAATGAAAACATCCATCCATAAAGACCCGAACGCCTCTGCATTCTTATGAATGAAATTCCAACCTGCACGGGTTCGAATCCTTTTTTATGATGATCATAAATTAAACGACCAATTTCCAGCGAGTGTCACAGCGCGGATAAAGGAATCATTTTTATAATATCCTCAGCGCTTAACAAGGGTACAAATAATGCCCACGCATATTCACGCGGCTATAAGTCGGGATCGAGAGTGCTGCCCACTGTCTGCTAAACTGTTAATATAAATAATGAACTGTGTTATGGCCTGGCGTGGTAGGTAGCACTGCGTTGACTAACGATCTTTTTATGCCCGGGCTCATAACTTGGAGTCAAGTCAGGATGCTGGTTTGTTTGTTATTGTTCGCGGGTTTTGGCATCGGCATCTTATGCAGGGATTTCATATTGTCAAAAAAATGTACCTTATTCAAACTTACCTTTGGACAAGGCCTTGATCAAAATCGCTCTTAACACTCTTCTAAGAGTAGAGACATTTTGTGACTCTTTGTACAACATCATCTCCGCCTTTTTTTTGTTTAAATGATTTTCCCCTCCACAAATGTCCACCAATCGATTAAGGTCCTTTGTTTCAGATAAAAAAAAAAAAAATCGAAAAACAAATTATAAGGAACACGACTCGTTCTCAAAATGAGCACAGCCCTCAAACTGAAGCGGGTGAACGCGCGATTCACTTGCTTACAATCAGCCCAAGCGAATAGATCGCTCGCTTACTAGAGTCCTTTGGGGCACACTTAAAAATCGAATTATAATAAAGGCAAACAGGCTATAATTCGCAATCGTAACTCGATACGTCTAGCGCAGTAGTCCTAGCCAGCTCCTGGCTACCTACGCGATTCTTGGGCGTGATGCAGCATCGATCGCGACAGTAAATTACGTCCACCGCACACCTACCTCACTCGTGAAATCTGGGCACTCCTATTACATGTACCTATATGCTACTGTGCATTGGTTGTCACACAAATGGGATCGGAAACCGAAATCAATGGTTAAAAATAAAACAAACAAACTCCAAGACCAGTATCTACATTACAAGACATTCTACATCAATTCATCATACATCAATTATTTTTACAAAATACCGTATCTCGAATCTTGGAGCGCATTCTCACTTCCCTAGTAATAAAACGGATGTGATTAATAGCTTTGAGATAAAGCTAAGTAAGTCTCCTACGTGGCGCCACTAGTAGGATCTTTTAGTAGGAACCCAGAAACACCGAACCAGACTTGACAAAAATATTATCTTATTTAGGACTACCAATGAGACAGAGTCCTGATAACCACTGCAATGTATGCTATTAACGTCTTTAGCAATACAGAGATGGGATGGAAGTGTGATTGCTAGAGTGGTATTATAAGTATCAACCCTGTATGAGACTATAAAGTGTCCATATAAATGATTAAGTGTTAAGTTACGATGTTCGCAGGCGCGCGCGCAGCGTGGCACCGTCCTCCATTCACTGGCCAGCGGATAATATTACCTTACCGCCGAAAATATCAAATCGACAGGAAGATGTTATCTGAACAGAAAGTTATAAAATTGAATATTTTCATGTATGATAGGTAGGTGCTCTGCCTACCCCCGTGGCGCGACTCTTCCGGCCGCTCGCCATCGCCGGCCTGTCTCTTCAACTCTACCATTTTTATGACACGTTTTATTGTGAATAGAGATGTTATTTAATATCGCTGTTAACGTCTCCACAAAATATGAAAAATGTTTTTTAGTACTTTTCCCGGTCGATGGGCTGAGCACGGCTGTTATCCGAGTTTATTATACGCAATAAATATTCAATAAATAACAAATACGTGTATAAATATAAGTAATTTATATTCAGATCGAAAGTGGTTATCGTTCAGCGATGAAATAGAATATGCATGCAACAAGCTGCTTACATTCAAGTTCAAAAGATTTGAGCTACACCTACATGTAGCCTCAGAAAGTTCTGACGAATTCTCATGGATATAATTTTGTATTCAAATTATTAAGATAGGTAATTCCACCATACCCAATACAAGCTCAAACTTTATTGCTCACGTTACTATTAAATTTCAAACGTACAGAACTCCATACCAATTCCCTACCGTTTCATAGTTTATTGGTGTAAAATACTTAAACAATTCAATTCACTTCGATTGTTTTCTTCATAGGTAAGCAGCCCACATACAGTTTTGTAACATTGGGCAATAACATTGATATATATCGCACATAGCGCACAGCGTGACAGCCATGCTCCTGCGCCTCTCTGCTTGGCAGTTAAATTGAAATAAAAGTATAAAAAAACCACTTTAAATATGTACACTATTAAAAAGCTATAAAGTACAACTTTAAACGTTCTAATCGCTCGTTTAACATAAAAGCCAAGTTTCGCGGTAGATTCATAGAGTACCTATTTATCGAAGTGGTTATTAGCAAACCGGTTATATTCACTCACGGTGATGCGTCCGGAGAGGTGGGCGGAGGAGTTATAGCACTCATTATCTCACCGGGAGACGGGTTTATTAGCATGCTAAATTGATTTCACCCGCCTACGTCACTTCGAATAACGTTTAACGGCAGAGATCAGAGTCTTGTTAGATTAATAAAAACAAAGAGCATATCTATAAATTCTCGGTAATAATGTCTTATTTAAAATCCAGTAATTGAGACCGTAGTTTGACTTTTGTGATTGCAATTATCATTTATTAAAAGCCGCTTTGTATGTCAAAAGCTAGCCGAATGTGGACTAACCTGTCGGACGTTTCGTACTAGAGTTGTACCTGAAAAACGGTATAAAAATGTAGAGTGTTGTGTCGCGGCGAATATCAATTAATAGCCGTTGGTGCGCGCGGACCTGCAAAAGTGTAAAGTGCAGCGAGGCGGGGGGCGTTGCGTAAATCAAGCGCGGATACGCGTAAATTGCCAACGTCCGTTTATGCTCTTCTGCTATGGTATCATCACTCTACTGGGCATTTGTCCTTAGATATACGACACAGGAAAGCTATATACGCGATTACCAAGACATTTCTAAAATCAGAGGTGTCAGGGATAGGAATGGTCATAAGTGAAGTGAAATTCGCAGCTAGGTACTTATTACAATTTAAAGCTCTGATAAAACATTCCCGAAACAAGATACTCATTAAACGCATTGCTATTGCGTTCGTGCATCTCATTACCTACTACAATTCGTTTCCTATAACATACCTGTGTATCAAATGTCTGTATAAGTATCTTTGTATGATACAGGGCAAACTAACAAGGCGGAGTATAACTCGCATATGTCGCATCGACGTATTTGTAACAACACGGGGACGGAGCAAATTTGAAAGCAAAAAGGTATGCGTTTGGCACCGGACGCCGTGTAAAAGTCGGTCCGTTTGGCACAGGGGCGCCGGGCACAGCCGGGCGCACTACACAACACATGCTGCGCGAAAATTATTGCCGGCCGGATTTTTCGAAAGCATTAATGCAAATTTATAGTACCGCGCAGCGCTAATTGCGAACGACGCGAGCCTGCTGATTGTTTCCCCGCCCAATTTATGGCAACACCTATTGCCGATTTAAACCTTTAATTGTAAACGATTCACGTGTTTTATTGGATAGTCGGCGAGTATTTATTCGCGTGCTCTCTGTGCGGTCGCGATTATTGATTTTCCGTCGGATGTGCTTTGCCGAATCGACATTTTTGAAGTTGCAACTTGTCGTGTGATATGACTTATTACTTACAAAGTATAAAAACACTACTTTAAATATAAGTTTCGAATATCTTTAATCATTTTTACAGGATAAACGTATTTCTCAGTTTAATTTTCTTTAGATCAAACTGGGTTAATTTTACAATTTTGGAGTACTTAAAAATTTTACTTTCCAGGAAACTTTGTTTTTTTTCCTGTAAAGTAAAATTGTAGTTTCTTCTGAACTCTACAAAAACTTACCATAATAAAATTCGTATTTCAATGCTGAAAATTATGAAGTCTACGGCGTCTCTACGAAATTGTAGCACGTCGAGTGAGAACTGGAAAAGTGTCGTAAAATTCAAGAATTACCTCTCGGCGGAAGTAGGGATGTGTTAATAAATTAAGTGACGTCACATCCGAGCGGTTAACAAACTTAGCGGCGACGGCCGGGGGCGGTTCCCGCCTTTTTCGCTTAAGTTTTCCGCGCCGCCGGCACCGGAAGTTCGGCCATTATTATTTTACGCGGGCAACAAGCGGCGCGATAATATCCCGCTCCTCAGCCGGGCCGGTCGCTTCAGACTGCCTTTAATGGCGGAACGTGTCTTCTTACTTCGCGCTTAATAGGTGTAATAACTTAAACAGAAAACCGGGATTTATTAAAGTTCCCGCCAGTTCTGACCAGTCGATGGTATTTTCGAAAGTGACTTGAGTGAATTATCTCTTAAAAGAAAATTATCTCTTACTTCATTAATATTCATCTGAGCTATCATTTGCAATAAATGTGAGAATTAAAATGGCATGTGTTGTCGAACAAGCATACCTATGTGGTAGGCAATAAATTTAAAAATCTAATAAAATGATGGAACAATGTTACACTATCTTGAATGATATACCTTATAACCAAAACAACGACAGAAAATATAATATAATTATTCCGTGATTATAAGCAGTGATAGCCGATTGGTTAAGCACGCATCTTGCGGGCACCAGTTCCTGGGTTCAAACCCCGGCTCGTACCTCTGGGTTTTTCGAAATCTATATGTGAATCATAATAACAATATGATTATCACTCGCTAACGGTGAAGGAAAACATCGTGAGGAAACCTGCATGTCTTAGAACAATTAAACAATTTTTGAAAGACATGTGAAATCTGCTTGAATCCCCCTCGTAATGAGGGGAGGCCCATGCCCAGGAGTGGGGCGTCAGAAGGGCTAATTTATTATTATAATTATTTTACTTCGTGATTTGTCCCATATCAGAGAACATAACATGAAAAGATAAAGAATTTTAGTCCTGGCTGAAAATTTTGCTGTCGTAGTACCTACGTAATCGCTAAATCATGGTGTTCTCAATTCCACACACGTCAGGGACCGGGTATCGTGTTTTGCGTAATCTCGAAGTAAGGCTTAGTTAGGAGTAAGCCGAGGTCGGGTCGGGGCCGTCTCTTCGGCCCCTAAATCAATCCGGGTCCGTCTGAGGCGACGCGGCAAAAATAAGAGGTCGCCAGGCTTTGCCACACTGCCATTGCGACAAACAAATCCGCTTGCGTGGCAGATTGTATGATGAATCTACACACCTGTGTATTGTGATTGTGATTGTGTCTCAATTGTGTGATTTTCAACAAAAATAAGGTAATAATACCTATTATTAATAATCTTCGAATGATCCCCAAACCTCTTGTGAGAGAGGCCAGGGGTATGTGGGATTCTTACCCACTAAAACCTCCCAGGTGGGCCGAATTGAGCACATCTGAGTGGCTCCGGGATCACCAAAAGGATCACACCGGTGACAGCATTATTACGTACCTATAGAGTTTTGAACCCAATCACCTAAATAGTTAACTGTGACATAGATATTTACGGCGTAGTAAAAAAATGAAAACTTTATTCATATTATATTATTATTATTTTTAAAATTTTCTTACTTAACTACGTAACTAGGTAAGAGATGTTGTTTTAGATACGCTGGAGAAGTAAATTATATATTTGACCAGAAGCCCAACAAGATATCGGTTTCAATAACTTATGAAAACTACACATGACGAAGGATAACTAAAACAGAAACCTTTAATACCCTTCATTCCGATTACTCCTACCACATGAAATAACAACTATCGCAAACCACCGATTATTTTCCCTCGTCATTACTCTTTCAAAGCTTACGTAAACATATTTAAGCGTTATTACCGGCAAATGCCACTTTCTCGTGCCGCGCCGAACATCACAATACCGAAATAATAGAATAAAACAGTTGACAGGCCATTGTGTGGTAAATTATTCACGAAATCTATTCGTCGCTCCAGATCTTGGGCGAGATTGTGGCGATATGGTGAATTGAGCGCGTTTCCATATTTCATGGCGGGTGAAGCGTCCTGATGACAGTCGTGACAGCGCTGTGTCGAGTTCTTACTACTTATACGTGACTAATGATAAATATAAATAAATAAAAACTTGTCATATTTTCAGATTAACGTCCCATATTGAATATAACAAAACAACATTGCCTTTTTGATATAAAACCTCTTTGACAATATTTGCTGATGATTTCTAACCTCATTTACTATAGTATAGTATAGATAAAAATGTAATAATACTTAACGGTTTAATATAAAATAACTTTTCGATTAGTCTGAAATAAAAAAAACTACAGCAAATTCTACACCTGGCCCGGTATACCTAAAATAAAAATTAAATATCAATCATTGAACGTACAAGGCGTACCTATTTACTGTAATTTTGATGAACAGAAAGTAGTTTTAACTGTAAGTAGCCCGAGGGTGAATACAATTAAAAATTAATCCTATGCGGCCATTGATAGTCGGTTAATGCGTCGCGCGCGCATCCGGACAGCGGCGGCGGTGCGCCCGCGCAGCCCGCGCCCCGTCATTACGCCGCCGACGATTCAATTCGACACATCTTCAGGGTTTCACCTCGCCCAATAATTACCCAGCGCTATCATTAAGCCGCCTGCACAACAAAACGTAATAACCTTGCAATTAGACGGTGGCTGTCATTAGATTGTAATAGAGTTTCGTACAACAATTTGTGAGTAAAATCGTCAAGCGTGTCACATTACCGGAGTCCATTAGGGCGTTTACACAACACGGAATTGAAATGAGCAGCCCGCCAGATTATCGTGATAGACCCAGGCCGCATTGTCTCGATAATAACGCTTTGCACAGGGTGTTTCGTTATTCCTGCAGTTGTGTACATAACGCTGAAAATGACAAATAACCTCAACCTATTTTCTTGTATATTTTGACAGCTGCGACGGCCTTAAAGCATTGGAAATGCCCAAGGCAAGAGGCGGTATACTTGAAAGCGATCAAACACGTTAATTTACATACATATAATTTTGGCCATAATATTTTATAGTAGGTAGTCGTTCTTCTCATACTATGGGTAATTTAAATCCGTTTCGGCACACGTATTATGATCGCATTAATAGCAGTGTATTAATTTATATTCCATTTTGGCTGTTTTATTTATTTCTATATCAAAGTCAACACACAAGCCTACGAGCCTGATGTTAACCAGTTACCGTAGTCTATATACGCTTGCTTTAATCTATGTGCGAATCATAATTTCTATATGATTATCACTTGCTTACGGTGAAGGTAAACATCGTGATGAAACCTGCATGTCTTAGAAGATTTAACCAATTTTGGAAAGACATGTGAAATCCGCCAACCCGCACTGGGCCAGCGTGGTGGATTATGGCGTTGTGGTAGTGGCGATTACGTCATAACATCTACCTGCATGCCAAATTTCAGCCCGATCCGTCCAGTGGTTTGGGCTGTGCGTTGATAGATCACTATGTCAGTCAGTCAGTCAGTCAGTCAGTCAGTCAGTCACCTTTGAGTTATATATATTTAGATATAATGATGTAGAGATACCTAGAAACAAACAAACTAGAGAGATATATCCAGAAAAAGCACCAAAGGACAATACATATTTAGTGAGCACAATATTTTCTCCCCCCCTTTCCCTTAACATTTCACACAACCTGTATACAGAGACAAATTGTAAAATCGTCCATGTGTCGAATATCCACAGCATATCCGGCCGATTTCGGCAGGTACCACGATAATATCCTCACTTGGGGCATTAGGATCGCGCCCGATAAGATCCTATCGGCTCAACGTTAAATAACACGCTTCCTGCAATCGCCGCGGTTATTTTAATAATATAATTACGCTGTTCGTATGTCGGCTTTTCGGCCCTGTAATGATGCCAAACAATACAATGTTTACGGGACCGAACTGTCGTTACGTTATTAATCGTTGGATGTTAATATTGTTTACCGTTTAATGAATTAAAGTTTACTTCTGTTTCACTGATGACAGTACAGTACATACAGGGTGATTCATAAATACGATTACTTACTACTGGTACATACAGTCCTTTATACATGATGTTTAAAAGGACCGATATATTATTTAGGTACATAATAATAGTGGCCGCCAATATCCGATACTAATGAAAATCCCTAAGTATTATTTTGGACTTTTGAAAGAACCTGTATTCTTCATAAAATATAAGTAACTGTACTTATATTATGTTATGTTTGCAAAAAAAATTACAGTGACTGCGCTGCAAAATGTTTTGCAAACATTCTGTCGCCAACAGCCATCAGACAACTACTGAAAACTACATAATCTCTAGTAGATAGGTAGCTAATTCCAAAATAGATATGCTACATATGATTTCATCACAAAATGTCTTAATTTTATATGAATGATAGAGATCATTCTTACAAAGGGAACTTAACTTTACCTACTCAACTGATAATCAAGCCACAAGCAATTATTTATCAGTACAAGAATTCGTCGCAAAAGTGAAATCTCTACATCCGACATATAACTAATTACTTACGTTTTCACTGAAAAAAAAATGTTCTTAACGTGTAATTTTCAGTCTCCTCTCTGTTTCTCTTTAACGACTAATCAACTAAAGTTGTTTCCCAGATTTTATAATATTTCTAACATGATCTGCACTCTCCCACCGTAGCGCACACAACTGTTGAGTTTTTTGTTAATAGATCTGATTAATGGAGCAAATTAATTTGTAGAGTCGTTTCTTACTCGTATCCGTCTCACACATGAACATTTAATCTATCTAACTTCCTTGGTCTCACACACGGTTGGATTGTGAGGATATTTTGTTATGATTTTAAATGGCATGCGCATATGGTGTCAATTAAATAAGATTGAAGTTAACATAAACTAAATTACAAATTCAAGTTCATTAAGTACCAACTTAAATTATTAGAAATATAAATAGATTAATGCTTATTATTACGACTTTCAGTTTTTCAGTATTGAAAAATATGTAGAGAGAGTTTAATATTTGAACAATGAATTGTTAACTAAATTATGCAAGTACCTACTAGTTCAATCGATGATTTAAATTCATTATTGTTCATATCATACAAGCGCTCTACCCTATAGCCAACTAACCAATCTAACTTTTTAATCAAAAATTACTCATATCAAAAGCATTCATATAAATATTGTGGCTAACCTACCTACCCAATGGTGTATTCATATAAATTACTTACCTATTACTTATGAACAAATTGAGGAAATTAAACATGATTGCAACTAACATCGTCACATTAGGAAGGTGCAGCGCGGGCGCACGCTGATGACCGCCTGGTTATTGTTTTAGATCACCGCCGCCCTTTAATTTACTGGATCGCGTGTAATTAAGGTTTGGACGGTAAAAACGCGTAGACTCACCCCTTTGCATGTGAAATTAGGTGTAATAACGGTCTTCAGGAAATAGTCTCCTATGTAGAAGAATAAGGTGGAGAATTATAGTCGTTTTAGTGAAATCAAAGGGTTTCCGCCTTACTTTATTAAAGTTTTCCGCACTCGGTTCAAGCGCTACAATAAAACTGTACAATGCTCCATTTTCGGAATGTCTCCATTGCCTTTGTCAGTTCTACTTTTCATTAGCAAACTGATAGTATCAGTGCCAATAGCTTAAAATCCACATGTGAACCACTCAAAAAGTTTGTGTTATTATGCTGATTTTCATATTTTCCTATAGTAATATCCATCGAGTATAGGATACCTGCTTAAGTAACAAGTACTTAATAAAGCGGGGCTTATATACACCGTTAAATAATGCCCAACTTACCTCGCAGTGAAACAAAAATACCTTTATTTTTTTCTAATATTCCTTTTCACCCCTACTTCAATTGCGTAAAAAGTTTAAGACAAAAAGTTGTAACGGCCATCCAATTAGTTTAAGAATCCGCACAGAAGCGCTCCGCCGACCCTAAATTTTTCCCAATTAAATGCAAAACTCGGCCGGCACCGGCGGCTATATAAAATTTAAAGTCCATACAATTCGCGCAACACAAATTTTTATTACCTTCGCTCTGTAAGTAAGTAAACAAAAAGAACAAATTAGCCGGCCTCGGTACAAGACGTCGCGTCGTCCGCGCGCCACATCCCGCTCGGGACACAAGGGTGTAAAAAGTAAAACAATAAGGATTCCGTGCGGCTGCAGAGGGATATTTATTGTTAATGAAAATGGCGGGATTTGAACTAACGTCTTGTAACTAAATACCCTCTCACGGTTAAAGCGGGCACTAATTTGGTTTTTATAGCGCGTCCTTAATTTGATTTGGCGGCATCGCGGCAGCTCCACTATTGCCTGTAGGAGCAATTAATTTGGCCGGATTATATTTTTTTTCTGCGGGCGTCCCCGTGGCTCGCTTACGCGCCCACAACACGATCGAGCCGAGGAGGAAAAAATAAAATAAAACTTAAGCCCCGTTTAATTTGAAGGGTGGTTCTGGGCTATTAAAGTAACACGCTTATGTATTGCAAATTATATTGAAATTTGTCTTCCATTACTGAGCGTCTTCCTCACACAAATGTTGCCCGCATTACGAGCGGGAGATTTTTATTCCTCGCTACGCCCACCCTTGTCTCCCGCTTTTTTACGTCGGAACTTTTGTGGTGCTTTTTTCTCGCTAATTAAAACTCTTCCGCGCTGTTTCCTCCCAGAAACGAGATCCGATCAATTAATTTTTGGGCGGCGTAAGCGCTCTCGAAATTTACTGGCCTCAATAAAAAAAAACAAACAACCTTCCGAAAAAGGGGTATCAAAAAGTAATTGATCAAATAATGGTTTTTACTTGAGCAAAGTTCTTTTTAAATTACGAAATTTTGTTTTCTCATCGGGCTATTTTCTGAGTAGCAGGAAAATACGTAGGCTATCATGCCGTAGCGTAAATCATCGAACAGAATGGTATTATTTATGGGAACTTCTATGCAATCAGCGAAGTCGGCGGGCAGCGGCGAACGCTGGGAGATGGAGTCACGCGCGCCATTGTCTCGCCGAGGACAGGCTATTTCATCTAGAACGATGTTTTATACACGTACACACAATTACTACTCATCTACTACCGAAATGGCTACCACTAAATTATTTTTGTTTCACATTACGTACAGCCAGTCATGGATGCATGTGACAAGACTGATATGGCAAACATAAGTCTCACGTCTTGAATGATGAATAATTACTTACGCTACTTCTCCGGTACTATTTCGGAACCAGTACAAATCTGAGGTTCAATAGCAATTTAGCCAATGTTACTCACGGAAAATGGCTCAATCTGACGAATGGGCCTGGGTAACAAAAATGTTTATGTGAACTAGGAACGTCCGATCTATATAATAAAACAAACGTAACGAAACAACAGCACCCTTCAATCAGTGGAAATGAAGGCTGAGAAGGTAGGAGCAGCAATTTGTCGTTGATGGCGGGCACCGGTGGGCACGGGCATGGCCGCCGGCCGCGGGAGCACGCGCCGAATTAAATGGAAATCAATAGCCATCGCTGGACGTGACCGACGACCCTCACATCTCGCCGACAGACATCGCTCTCACAACCAGGAATATAGAGTTCATGATGGACCTCTTGATAGGAATCAGAGGAATGCGCTATTTCTAAAGTTTTTGATATATTGATTTTGATTGACAGGTTTGAGGGAAAAAAAGGAAGCCATTTATTGATTTAATTAAATGCAATTTTATTTTAATAGATAGGTAAAAAAACTACTAATCCTACCGAAATACGTAGTTAGCAGGTACCTGCCAATGGGATAAAAATTATGTATCCCAATCCAATAAAATAAGTATTTAAGTAGTTAGGTAGCGATCCTAATTACCTATTATCAAAAGCCAGTCAAGTTGAATAATATAGAAAACACAAAACAATCAATGTAAACAATCATTATTGAATGTAAATGGGCGTAGCGCCATGAGCAGGGAGTGTAAAGGGTACATAGTACTTTGTATTTTGTGGAACAATTCCTGCTGAAATCACTACATTCCAATGTTGGATCAATTGAAATCGCCTGATGTTAGAAACATAGAATAACTTAGGCACTCCACAGAAAGGATACGAGCTCTCCGCTTACAAAGTTATAACTACAGGATTATTATTATTGTTACTAGCGACCCGCCCCGGCTTCGCACGGCTATTTTTATCAGTGTTTAGCTACTAAGAATATCATGCATATATTATACTTAATAAACCTTCTTCTTGGATTCAAGAGAATGATTACTCTATCTATTAAAAAAACCGCATCAAAATCCGTTGCGTAGTTTTAGAGATCTAAGTATACATAGGGAGAGAGAGACAGCGGGAATCGACTTTGTTTTATACTATGTAGTGAAGTACCTGGGTGAACGCACATTTAAATCCAGTACATACATACATATTTAACATATCTAAATGCAAGTAGACATACATTACTTATTTATCATTTCGTTATTGGTAATTTGATAATGAATTGAATGACAAAACCGTCTACAAAGTCGTACCTGTACAGCTTCAATGTTTAATTAACAATTGTTAAGGAAAGTATCTCATCTCACATCGCATCTCTCTATTAATCTTTGCGTCAATTCGGTGGGCACGTCGCATCGACGGCGCACTGTACGGTTCACACAAAGCAGTTGCTTCGATTGTCGTCGAATGATTGATCAATCAATGCATTAGAAAGCCGCGCTTGATTGCGGCCATTTCGTCCATTTGTTTGTACTGACGACCGGCAGTTCGGGAAATTGCACTAATGTATGCTTTAGAGTGGTTCTTGAGGGACAATATTATGTTCCTAGGCATGAAAAGGGGAATGGGAGAGGTTGATACATGCACTAGAAGGCAATTATTGTTATAAGTTTTTTTTTTTATTTGATAGATAGGTATTAATGGTAAATTATTTGGGAGAAGCCCTCACCATCCACCCTCGGCAGGTGAACCTCCAAACCAAAGAGGTAAGTTGATCGATTATGATAAAAGATGCCGACAAGACTGAACTCCGTTAGTCAAGAGTCTGTCTGTCATGAGTGCCCTTAAGAATTATTTTGTAATGGAATTCCGCGAAGTGACGCCTGAGTCAAAAAAATACTTACATAGGTAGTATCTATTGATTTTACCTATATCGAAATGTAATTATAATTAATACACCCATGGATAGGATTGACTGCATCGCTCATGTGGTAAATAATGCGCCATTTTGTACTAATAGGTACATTACAAAATGAAATACCTACATTTCATTAGTAACTTAAGTAGTTAAACAAACTGACCCGTGCCAAACTCTGTAAATTACTTAACCTTAGATATAGCCATTTAACTTAATTCTAGGTTTCTGTTAACTGTCACAAAGCGGGTAAATTAACCAAAACAGATCTACAAAATAACTGCTTGAAGAAAATTGCCTTTCAAATTAACTTTGATTTCATTGAATTAACTGCGAAATTACTTTTAAATTGTTAATTAAATTCATTCGGTTTAACAAGGGAGGTATACGCCTATGGGCGTTTCGATTCGTTTGAAGGCAATTTTCCACAAATATCAACGAAATAAACCTACGGCAGACGCTTACATAGTAAGCAATATCCACAAAAGGGCAAAATATCGCTGCAAATAAACGTTTAACTTTATGGACTCGAAAGATATTACCGATTCGTGATCTCCTTTTTGTTTAGTTTCGCCCGGTCGGCCATCTTGGCGACATGTGGCGGGAGATTTAGGCGGGAAACGTGCCCCGCTATATTAGATTATGTCGAAATGAATTGAGCGCTACTATTGGATATGTTATTGACGTAGATTTGCGATCGGAGGAACGAACTGATATTTCGTATTGTTATTAAAGGCGAAGCGCTCCCCGCGGACGTGAGCGGCGTCCCGAGCGCCGGCCCGCCCGATACGACGCCCATGGACCTATCGTTTAGGCCTCTTTATATTTTTCTTATGTAAATACGGTTTCATATCCGATGAGCTTTATTTATGTGGGAATCGTTTTAGCGAGATAAGTCTCTCCTCTGCCCCGTTGTTTCACCTCTCGCGATGCATATAAATTTTGTTTGTTTTGGAATACTGATTTATTGTATCCAGTGATCCATCCGCCTTTTATTTGGCTGTTTTACATATTACTTCAGATATGGAGCGTACGGATTTCCCGCAAAAAATAAGGCCGTAAGTTGTGGCTATGTCTTTTCTTAGAGATATCAACTTAGTTATCTACCTACATGAAACACATTTTCAAAGGATGGAAGTGTTTTAAAGAGCGCAGAACATTTGAAGTGTCGCTGAACATCAAAGAGTGTATGTGCCAGGCCGTAAGCGATGTTAAAACGTCTTCAAGGGTTTCAGCGCGGTAAACAGTAGCCGGGGTTGTGGTACAAGTTTAGAACGAAGAACGTACTAGAAACGTATATGTAGGTATTGTACTCATGAAGTCATACGCGACACTCAAAGAAATTTAAATTCTTTGGCGGCACTAGTACGCTTATTAAATACATACTTATTAAATCGTTCCGATCCGGTGGTAGATTTACCCTCGCCACCTCTCTTGGCAGCGGCATATGCCGAGGTCGTGCCCCTCGTGGCGCCCTTGAGCTAGCTGTCCCCCTGCCCCTCTGGCTGGAGCGCACTTGCGCTCGCCCTCTGTCCGGGTGAAGTTGTTATGGCCACTCTGGCCAACAACATTAGGTCATTCCAAAAAAAATAATTAAATAAATGGACTGCTAGACAAATTAATTTACTCTATCTCGGAATCATATTCAGAAACTCTACATAACTAGTCCACATCATAAATATAAGTAGTAGGCATTATCTAAACTGAAAAACTATATACCCAATTATATCACTTTTTTTAATAAGCCCGACAAAAACCTACTCGAAGTTCAACGGTAGGTAGGTATTTATTAATAGTATAGGAGGCACAAAACACTATGTTCTCCTGTAACTTGTGCCGCAGCGAGGGCGGGCGCACGCGAGCGGGCGCGCGGGCGGCTCGCTTTGATGTCGCGGGGGTAGTTATGGAAATTAATAAAGTGAACAACGTGTAATTGCTTCCGATAAGGCGGGCTGTGCAGGAGCACTCTCGTTTTTTGTGAGTTTAACGAGCCGCTCACAATACAAACACCAAGTCTACCTACCCGCTTCATACACCGACTAATTTAACTTACCGATTATTTTATTATGTAAATTTTTTTTATAATGAATTGAGTTACCCGGAATTTGTTCATCAGAATGAACTCGAAATTTTACAAAATTACAATGAAAGAAAGATTTTTTTTTTTTTGAACGGCCGCCGTATTAAGTTTTTATTGTCAAAATTACATGCAATTCTACAAGACTATGACTATGATTAAGACTACTAATAGGCACAGCTTTGAAATTTAACTATAAAATAAGAAAACTTTATTAAGAAGGCACATTTTAAAACCTGATCTCAAATACCAGGCTTTCAGAAATGTATTGGAGGTATGTAGATCGACACCTGTCGGTCTGGCGCTGTGACAACACTTGCGTCGGCGCACACGCCGCGCGCCGCCCCGCCAGCGCCAGCGCCTCGAGCGACGGCGACTTTCAAAGCTCCTGCCATAACCACTTAACTACCGCTCACTTTGTTCAATGTTAACTGCTGATAAACAGTAGCACTCCTCATCTATGGCGCCTACACTTCAACCTTAGAAAAACTCGACACATTTTTGAAACCACTTAGATCGTGGTTCTTAAAGACAAATTCATTTCGCATTTACATCACGGTTATTTATTTAGAGTTCCATAATAGCAACTCAACATGCCAATACTACTAAATGATCGACTATAAAACACATTTTGATATATCTCGAGCCGTCCCGGTCGCAACGAATAAATAATAATGAATAATGTTAAAAGAAACCTATCAATAAAACTGAACTTAACGTGTCCCGAAATAAAACACTTTGTTATTAAGTTGACAAGCAACCGTAAAAATGCTCCTTTAAAATGTAAAATAAACAGATCAATCATGTTAAAGCGATCCCACCGGGCTCGCACCGATCCCCGAAAAGAAGCCTCCGTAAGCGTCTATTATAAAGCACAGATGTTACCACAAGACCGATTTTATAAGCTGTCCCAGTCGAACATACCACACTTCTGACATGCAAAGCGAGACGGAAAATAAAAGTGATACGCATTTTTTATTCTTTTTCGAAATAAGAATTGTTCTACATTCGGGAGAGTGATTGACATGCGGTCGCCGCAGGCGCCCCCCGACGCGCGGTATTAAAGCGTTTCACAAGATGGCCCTCGAATTATTATCATTTTATAATTTATTACGCTAATTATGAAAGGGTCGTATTTAAAAATGAAACAAAGGTATTACGGATGCCACGCTTGTGTGGTAAAAGCTTTGCGGACGTGTAGCGTGTTACTTTTTGGGCGAATAAATCTAGGAAGGCACATCAATCAAGTTGTCGGATGGACGGGAAGTCCCGTTCCACATTATTATGTAGATCCGTGATTAAAACGTTTAAAAAATAACGAATACACAATAATATGGTTGTAACACAACAACCCTTTAATTTGATAGCTACGTAAAAGTAATGTGGGTCGGCCGGGCTATGTTAGCTTTTTAATATTTTCGTCGTTTCTTGGTTATCTCGTAGGTATTTTACGATATTGTCTCATAACAAGTAATGTTATGTATTCATGGGAGGCTATAATAAAGCAATATTGTCATTCGTGCGGTCCGGCGGCGGGCGGCGCTCTAATTGAAAGCGGCGCGGGCCACGACGTGAGAAGACTAGCCATCGGCTAATCCTCGAGGCTGAAGCGCGCCGCCGCCGCCGCCGCCCGCCCGCCCGTACACATGTATGTAATTGGAGATTTCACGAGATAACACTATGACCCCTAATTATGAAATGGGGTGCACACGTACTGGACACAAGATGAGACGCTCTAGCTTCCTGTTATCTCTTGTAATAACAACAGTCTTAGTTTATACGACTTATAGGTACCTACATGTAAACATACCTGAAAAGAATTTAATTTAGGTAATTATTTTTAAAAAGAAATCAAAAATTTTCATGACGTCATTTTGATGTAACTAGTATTCCCGTTGTAATGGTCGAAATTCCACCGTAATTCACTTAAATTTTAATTTTAAACGTCATTAAGGTTTTATTGTCATAGACTATTTGATACTGGCACGCAGAATGCATTATGGAAGTCCCGCCCCCAAAAAACTGTCACCGTCTGTCACTGTCAGTCAGACAGTCGGTGTGGAGGTTACAAATGTGTGTGTGTCAATTCATGGTAGTGTGTGTAAGTTTAATTTATTGATTTTAATGTATTTCCAAGTATTATAATATAAAAATATTATCATTCTACACTCCTTCTCTATATAAACTATAAGTATAGTGTACCAAATTTCATACTCTTCCATCCACGCAATTTTCGTATTAAGCGTTTGAAAGTTTTTCCTTCACGTATTAATATTATATGGATTACTAGGCTGACAAGACCAGAAATATAAATAATATTTAGGTAGGTAGAACATAACAAATCAATGGTCCGTAGAACATAAGTCTTCAAACGGTATTCAAATGAATGCGCAACTAGATACAAGTGGCAAGCAATCACAGCATCCCTCAGCTATTAAAGAGATTATCATCGCTAACTTAAGCCCTTTCCCGAAACTCCGACAATTTAGCTTTACGAAGCGTGTAAATTTACAATCTATTTAACGAATGCTCAGGAGAAACGATCGACGAATATCATTCGTTGAGACTCAAACGTATACCGCGAGATTATTCGAACGGCTGGCGAAAACAATCAAACACAAATTACTTGCACGTCAGTCGTAAACAAAGCTGATTCAGGCTATTTTAATTTGTATGTGGAATTGTTGAGCAGTGGACTGGAATAGGTCGTAAATACAGAGAGATCAGGGTAAGTGAAATGGGGGTTTGACGCGCGTTTCGACGCTTTCCAACGCTCAGGGGTGATCCAGTAAGCTGCGGGCGCACTCACGATTGAAACATCGCCGCCGAGCCTAAAACAGCCGAGGCTTAGCGCTTCTCGCGCCACACTTGATACCCGCCTTCTAACTTGTGATTCGGGACTTAGGCGCCGGAGTAAGGCAAATTCGCGACTCGCATAATCTCAAGACGCGAAGATTTTGTGAATTTAGGCGATACAATTCGCTCAATAGATGTTGGATTTCGCAAATAAGTAGCAGCTAGCGGTAACAAACGATGCGGGATCGGAGACGTTTGACATGGTCCCGTGCGGTGCCTAGGGCCGTCACAGAGGCTGTTCTGCGTTCACTCCACAAGACTGCGTGGTCACTGCCTTAATCCTTATTTATGGCAAGACACCCTGCGACGCCTCCGCTGGACCAACTATTTGTCAGGGCTGGCGTGCGACCAGCATCAATCTCGGACACCGGCTTAGCGATCTCGACGCTTGACGATTCATCTACGTACCCCATTTATCATCCGGGCCCTTTGAATCGCACAATAATCGAGTGGTCGCTATTATTAACAGCAACAACGTTATCTACTGCCAGTTGTCGGCAATAAATAGTGGCCGGACATAAAGTGACCAACAAAAGTGAAAGAATCACCCCCGACTACCTAATACAAGAGGCGTGCACCGGACAAACAGCAACAAAACGGCCCCCAGCGCTCGTTACCGATCGCACTAAATTACGCGCAACTTACGCGGGTCATCTTTCATTATTACGGCTCTATTTTGGCAAGTCGCAACAGGGTGCGCGCGGCGGTCACCGGGAACCATTATCCCTCTATTACGGTCGCAAGTTTTTTGCCGGCCACACTGACCGCTGCCCCTATGCGGGGTGCTGGAGGAGATAAAATCGTAAATTATAACCCAATTCCATGGCTGTTAAGACTTGACAGATGAAAAGGCTTAATGTTGAGAGTAAATAAAATAGGGGTACTCTACCATAAAGACATTTGGATATGATAAACGTTCGCTTGCTTTGTTTATGAACAGTTAAACGTTAGTGAACGACTTTTATTGCCTACACGGATATGTACCTATTACTATAAGAAACTATGAAAAATAAAGTAAAGAAACCCCGGAATGTTTGTAGTGATTGACGCATTATATTTTTTTCTTTACATCATTAGGAATCTAGTTAGATACGTACGTTTGTAAGTTGATAGAGCCAATTATACAATTGCTTTGAAGTTTCATATTGTAGAGTCGTTGATGTTCGTAAGTCCGGATTAATGTCAGGCCAGCGGGGAGCGGTCTAGTGGGAAGACATTACAGTAATGTCGCTGAAAGACCCTCCTTCCTCGGCGCCACCACGCCATACGCCAGCCACTTTAACAATACCCTATTACGTTGAACTAGCCACAGAGTAACCTATACTAACCTAATTACTAGAGATAAGTTAGTACTACGTCGCTGATCAAAGTACAAAAAAACACAAATTAATAATACCTAAAGCTAAATAAATAACTTCCAGGGCCAAAATGTCTACTGAAAACATATATTGCGATAATGATTTTTATAGTTCCTAGTACCTATTCTTTTTATTATTTTTTAGTAAACGTTTTATGACTACAGCAAATATTTATATATCTAATGCCTTGTATTCATAAATTATTTGCTGTTTAAAACGAAACGTTTAGTAAAACATACTAAAAGGGACACTAGAAACTACAAAAAGCATTTGTTTTAGTAACTTTTTCCTCAGTGTAGAGTTTAAAAAACTTGATAATTATCTTTCTACTGCAATATTTTTGAAATTAGTGCCAAACTACCTGCTAAAAAAATATTGGTCACTTTACTTACATAGTTATTTTTATCTTTGTTATTGCATTCTCTACAGCCTGGTGTACACTCTATGACCAAAGATAAGGAATCGTCCGATGGCATCGATGTCCCATGGCCGTTTGTGAGTTCAGATGCCTATTTAACTGGTCCGGTACGCGATTATTGAATTACAGCAAGGGCTGGCGTTGAACGCGGAACCCCTGCGGCGCGAGGCCTCTCTCTGCGCCCACAAAACGCTCCAGTGAACAGATTTTATACGAGGATGTGAATACTCTTGATATTCTGTGTTTGGACAGGGATGATAGAGTGGCGAGGACGAAATTATTGTAACAAATGAAAAACTATCATATTTAATACAACAGAAGCGTTAAAATTGATTTAGCACTGTTTGGTAATTAGGTAGGTAAATAGTTATGTATGAATTTGAACATTCATGGTCAGGACTCAGGGCAGTCTTATTTTGTAAGTACCTATCTAAATATAATATATAACTCAAAGGTGACTGACATAGTGATCTATCAACGCACAGCCCAAACCACTGGACGGATCGGGCTGAAATTTGGCATGCAGGTAGATGTTATGACGTAGGCATCCGCTAAGAAAGGATGTTGATTAATTCTACCCCCAAGGGGATAAAATAGGGAATGATTGTTAAGTTAAATTCCACGCGGACGAAGTCGCGGGCACAGCTAGTTGAATGTAAGCAACAGGCCGTTTAAAAAAAACTACGCATGTAAAAATACAAGCCCATGCACTGAGTTTCTTGCCGGAACCTTTCAGTCGAGGTCGATTGTATTTACTCGTTTATAGGTAGGTATACTTTACTCAGTATACACCATCGCTTGATTTGAGGTATGTACCTACTCATGGACTACACAAACCCCGCATTTACGAGCCATGACAAATCTGAATTACAATCATAACCTTTGTCCGCCGCGTTCACGGCGCATTCAGACCAATAAAATAACTCATGTCCAATTTATGTTAATACAATAAATAGTGACATAAATAATTCCCGAGAACGCACAGAAGACAATTTAAATTTATGTAGATACACTCTACTGTCTTTAAAATTGCGGCTTTAGGTGTACAAATTGAATGATTTGGGCAATAAAAAGAATATTATTTGTATTAAACTGTGTAGCTGAGACTAGTTACGGATAACTACATACTTACACAGTCATTTCAACGTAATGGAGATTCACATTTAAAACTATTTTAAAGTCATCATATTTCAAATAACATCAGTGATAGCCGATCGGTTAAGTACAAGGTCCTGGGTTCAAGCCCCGGCTCGCACCTTTTGATTTTTCGAAATTTATGTGCGTATTATTTTCAATATGATTATCACTTGCTTACGGTGAAGGAAAACGTAGTGAGGAAACCTGCATATCTTAGGAAATCTAAACAATTTTCGAAAGACTTGTGAAATTCGCAAACCTGCACTGGACTGGGCCAGCCTCTTGGATTCTGGCCTCAAGATCCGCTCGTATTGAGGGGAGGCCATTCAAAGCCATACCTTCCTTACATTAAGTGCCTTGAGTTTTATAAATAATAATGAATCTACAAAACTGTAGAGGATCACAATTTTAATGACTTACACCATAATAGGTATCCAAGGTAAATTATGAAACAATTTTGAATAAGAATGAAGTCGCGATGCTTTCTTTAGTTTCATAACATCACGATGCTTTAAGGAGAGTGTTCACGCGAGCGTACGCGGACCGCAATAATAATGACATGACAATAATTGTATCAAGAATACGGTTATTTGTACTGAAAGAGCGACAAACCGACAGATGCTCGCGGCCATCTTGCAACCGCGACAAAAGTATCGCATGCAGCGTTCGTGACTTTGCGGTCACACTGTCGCCGTTTAAAATGTCGCCGAAATTGTTCGTAATAACTCATAGCTGGTCGTGTAAACGATGTGACAATCAATACGAATGTAACTAGCAATCGAATTACGGATAAAATAGTCCAATATTATTACAACTAAAAACATTGTTACGTTGGTGGTAGAGCCAGCTGTGGCCGACTTACAGCTCATATAAGGGCTGGCTCGAACCGGGCAATACCACTTGTTTACAGAAGATTAGAAAGTAGCTATTATATCTACGTTTCGTACGATGTCTGCGAGAGCCGGAAGATAACCACCTCCTCTCACTTCCCCTAACTTTGTCCCACTCCCCTGCGAGCAATGCCTCTACGATTAGCCGGCATCCTACTAATATTATAAATGCGAAAAATTGTGAGTGTGGATGTATGTATGTATGTATGTATGTATGTTTGTTACTCCTTCACGCAAAAACTACTGAACGGATTTGGATGAAATTTGGAACACAGATAGATTATAACCGGGATTAACATATAGGATACTTTTTAACCCAATAATCCAATACTACGCGGATGAAGTCGCGGGGCACAGATAGTTGATATATAAAAAAACCTTTTTATTACATACAGACTTACTTTTTTACCTGTGATTCTACACATTTGCCTTTTGTATCTGTATGTTTAATAAGTACTTTATAAGGGTAGGTACCAAGTACCTACTTACAATAATAAAATAAAGCAATATGGGGACACAAGGCAAGGAGTTGTGAACCGTGAAATTGCCATCTGCGTCGCGAACACTGTTAAGTGCGTAGCTGCGTTGTGTTACCTATTTGCGACATCCCTTGATTTGTTTTTCTACTCCTTTTTAATAAGTACGTTCCTGTTTTTAATTCGTTTTATTATATTTTTTCCCCAATTTTGCCAAAATTCTGTCGTAAAAGTCTGGATCGCACAGCAACGCCGAGTTTATTAATCAAGTGGAGCGACATCTCTGGGCTTAATGGCATTTTTCTCGAAGGATGTCGTGTTCATTATATCCTGGGCAGGCGGGCGGTGTGATGAGAAATTAATCCGGGGGTGGGCAGGTGGCCGCAGGTGTACCGCGCGCCAATTTGCCGCAACAATAAGCCGCCCGCGCCGCAGCGCCGCCTTCTTCGTGGATGCGCCTCTAATCTGTGCGTCCACGTCTCCACGCATACGCCACATAAAACTACCAACTTAATGTTTACAGTCGTCTCCCTCGAAAAGTCACGAGCGTAGAGCGCGGCATTTTTGAAAATTATTTTCATGTTTTTTACTTTCAGCGAGCAAAATTAGAGCTGAGACATAAAAGACGCTATGTTGATAAATTTACAAACGTAATAAAAGTCCAGAAACAAAAAAATAATTTCTGCAAATGGTTTTAGCTGCAAAACACTGAAGAAAAGTGGTAGCTGGGAAGGAAAGCGCGACGCGGCTGCGGCGCGCCGTAATCCGAACATATCTCGGTACATTGCTCAGCGCGACACAGCGGGACTTAGCGAAAAGCCTCGCCGCGCAGATGCTTATCTCAATAACAGTTTTATTTATTTTTGCGAGCGACTGATCCGCTCCCGGCGGATCTGTCTAATGAAAATGGAGGATGGAGACCGCGCCCGCAAACTCTGCGTCGAGCCCGAGACGTGCCGAGACAAATGTCTCTGAGCGCGGATTGTGCCACGCGCTCGCTGAGTGTGGTGGCAAATAGGTAGGTATGTCGTACAAGAATAACAGCGTGTTATTACAAACAAAATTAAACACATTATAAACACGAGTTATGTCAAGTTTTACCTTGTTAACTAATTAACGTTTACTTAACTCTGTAGCCAATTTATAATAATGTCCGATGTGATAATGCGAGATGTACACGAGGTTACGAACAAAATTCGGGATTTTATTCGATTATGCTGCTGTATGGCGGAAAAATTGATCCAGCTCATCAATAATAGCAGACTACAGACCACAATTAAATAATTTCTGAAATTCCAATGGATGACATCTATTTATATCCGCCCGCTACAAAATGACAACAATCTTGCAAGAAGATATTGGGTAAGTTTATTTAGTCGCGAATTAACGACCGCAGCAGTCGTAAAGCAGACTTCTGGCGTCGTAAACTATAACACACATTACGATTCGTGTCGACTTGCAGCCA
Organism: Notodonta dromedarius; assembly: GCA_905147325.1. Classification (NCBI taxonomy): domain Eukaryota; kingdom Metazoa; phylum Arthropoda; class Insecta; order Lepidoptera; family Notodontidae; genus Notodonta; species Notodonta dromedarius. The sequence continues at coordinate 9,439,483 of LR990159.1, read as the reverse complement.
GCAGTACCTATGTTCACTCAATTCATCTCAAGACCTTAAACTTTTGTCAATATTTAACATTATTGTAGTAGAATTCTATAATTTTTAAGAACGACATATCCTGAATTATCCATTCTGCAGACGGTTAGTCAAGAAGTCAAGCTAAGCTAGGTAACAACGTAAGTCTGATAGTATTGGCAAATAAAGCGCTTTGTCCAGCATAAATTTTGACGTTTACAGAAAGATTTTTTATTTCATACTTGATCAGGATCAGCGCAGACGGACGGAGTCGCGCCAAAATGTAGTAAAAATCTAAAGTCTACTCAATTAGTTTCTGCATACGATTGTAATTGATACAGCCATGGAGCTTCAAAGTTCCACGAAGCGCGGTCCAGAGGTGCGCTGTTACCGTACCAGTTACTGTGATAGTCCTCCCTAAATCTTACTAATATTATAAATGCGAAAGTTTGTGAGTGTGGATGTATGTTTGTTACTTTTGTTAAGTTAAATACTACGCGGACGAAGTCGCGGCGGGCACAGCTTGTTATATATATATATATATATATTCTATTTATGGCCTCTTACAATTGGGTCAAGCCCAATATGATTCTGCCAATGTCAAGTAACGAATTGCAATAACAAACACAATTAATAACAGTACAATACAAAAATGTGACCGTCCATTTTGGAAAACCAAAATGGAGTCTCCGTAAATTAGGTTTAGTTTAGATTGTTACTACATTTTATCACTTCGCCGCCGTCCGTCTGCGCTAACTTTCCGACGTCATCTGACTTCTCTCAAAACGTCCATAATTCGACAGTTATTAAATGGCAATTCTCTCCTAGACCGCAAACAGCACGGAGGTGGAAATCTTGCGGTAGGAGACTCGGCGGTAGCGTACCGACGGTCTAATTAGGTCATTTGCCATAATTGCTAGCTCCAGATTGGTTTTTTCGCGGCGGCAACGTCCCACGGGAGCCCCGAGACGACGGTAGCTTTAATGAACGCTTCTAGTACTGAGAGTCTTGAATAAAAATCCTAGTTATACTGCAATGGTGGTCATCGCAATTCGGTCTGGTGAACGTTTGCGCTGTTGTGGCTGGTAATGGCATTTAATTAAGATGTAGGTATCTATTGGATGAGAAATAAACTTAACAGACGGCACAAAATCGCCAAACCAATACCAAGTCAATAAAATACATAATATTTTCAATAAGCCCGTAAAAGTATAATATTTATTGCATAATTTCACCCACCATAATATTTGACATCTGAATACATTTACAACACCTCAACTGTGAAGACAACTATTTTTTATAAACGTTTTTTAAATGTTTGATGCATGTTTTAAAAATTACATCTAAATCAGATTATATGAGATACCGTCAGCGTTCCCAGATTTGTAAAAATGTGAGGAACATGGTCTGAAAAAAAAAAGTCGAAAAATATGTTTTGTAGTTCCTAGCATTGTTTTTAGTAAGTACATTTTACTAAACGTATTTGTTATAACAGCAATTATTTATTTGCTATGATTACAAAATGTTCAGTAATAAATACTACAAAAAAGGATACTAGAGACTACAAAAAATATTTGATGTAATTAGTTTGTCCTCAGCGCCGTCAGATGTTGGAACAGCTAGGCTCTATTTGCGGTGGTTGTTGTTTCTGGAGTTGCTCCCGCTTCCGCAGCTCGTCCCGCAGCAACACCAGGTTCTCGTAGTGCTCGGCCGACGAGTCCAGCAGATCCACGCTCACATTCATTGTGGTCGCCTGCCGGTCTCGCTCTACAAGCATTGCGGAATCCGTCGCTTGACTCCCCTTCAGTACCTTTTCTACCATATCATCCAGTCTGTAATAGTAAATCCATATCAAGTTCAGTGATCTTTTGTAGATAAGTATCTAGCCGCTTTTAAACGGCTATTAGGAAATATTCCGTGGACCAATATGATTGAAAACTTATCCTATTTCTGTTTTTTGTATACGAATACCCTTAAGTCGTTTCTTGACCTTACGATGGGTACAGACTAACTGGATCGGAATCTGTTTCTTTTATTTAATAACATAAATACCTTCATGCCGACTTCACCATAACTAAATACATTTTAACTCTACAATCCTTAAGTCTTACTTTCTCTTCCGAATTTCAAGGTAGAGGCAGAATAGTAACACCATTAGTATCACGATCGCTCCGTTGAGCTGAGCCCACGTCAGGCACTGGCTGAACACATGGAAGCGCGTCACCTTCAGCTTAGGCACCAGGCTCCACACGGAAAAGTCAGGAATCAACAGCGTCAAAGGAAGGCCGAACACCACTGCGGCACCCGCCACCACGGCGACGTCGGAATCTCTCCTATCAGACATCACTGCGCGAAACGAGTATTGGAATCGGCATTTTAATCGATTTAAAACATTTCGAAAGATGATGGAAACTATATTTGTGAGGGATTTGTCAAAATAGCCAAAGATAATATTTACAGAGAAAATTGACAGAGGGCATAAAGCATTATGTGGTTCTTACGTATTATTCAAGGAAGTTTTAAGTTAGTAAATGTTACATTCTTGATTGCATTACAGTGTAGGCTTTGTTAGAAACAAGTAAAAGGACATTTCGAAGAAGATTACGTAGGGAAGTAGTTTGTGTTTTTCCCAAAAACTTCGACGACGACCGCTTGCCGCAGTGGTTCGAGCGTAGGCCGCTCGGCTCACTGCACATGGTGGTTGCGGGTTCGATTCCCGTCGGGGAAAATTTCGGAAATGGCCTATACGTAATTTGTCTTGGTCTGGGTGTCACTGGGATCACCCTCAGACCATTGTACGGTACCTATAGTACAAGCGTTGCTTAGTTTGGGACCATACAGTTGGTGTGTTCGTCTGGCGATATTAATTTATTTATTTACAAAAACTTACCGTGAGTATGTACTAGCGAAACATTTACAGCGATTTATGTTGTTGTCTCTATTTTGAGCACTCAAAAAATAGAGACAACATCATGTTTTGCAAGTAGGTGCAAGTACCTATTGGTGTGAATATTTCGTCCAGTGCCAACTCACGGTTAAGCAGGATCCTAAATTAAGTTTTATATTAAAAACCAGCACTCTATTTCAAATTCTCTCTTATTTTAACTTATCTCAACGCTGCTTCGCAACCCTCATAGCAACCTTACGACCGATGGTAGGTACTAAAATAAAGACTGACTTTGCAATATTCCAACAGAATTATTGAGGTGACCATCGCATTTACATTACGACTGACATAAACGTACCAATACCAATTTGAAAGGTTTACTGTCCAAAATTCACGAGGCAGCAACCGGTCCCGCACGGAGGCTGTGTCCGTCATATGGGACGAGCCGACGACGCGCCGCTCGCGCGGCATATCAATTTCGACTAGGTACACACAATAAAATTGGACGGTCTCCGGAGAGGGCTTAAACGATTCGCCGTTTTGTCTCGGGGCCCAGCTGCGTAATGACCGGAGCAGGAAAAAATTGTCAGCAAGAAAACGCGAGGGTAGTCGGGTTTATGTGCACGCGGCAGCTGGCGGCGGCGGCGGGCGGCGACGCGCTCCTAACGGCCTCTGCTTACCTCGCAAAACCCGCGCCAATTTTATTTATCGAAAATATAAACCGATTTGCGGAGGGCCCTCGTAAATTCTGAACGGCTGATTTATGGCGGTTACAGGGCGCGCTTAAAACAAAGTTGCTTCTTAAAGGACTTCCTTACTTGCCTATCCTATTAGGTACTTCCTTATGTGGACCTGTAATGAAAAAGTTACTCCCCGAGCAACTAGAACCAAACAGGCGTAACCACATACAGAAATAACACCAATAACAAAATATGGCCTCTTAATGTACTTACCTACTGACCTAACCTCTATAACTACCTACTTGCACAAGTAAATTGATAAATCAGTTGACTAGGTACCTAAGTAATTATAAGTCGCGTGTCACTAGAAACTTCCTCGAGGTATTAACAAGGAGGGAGCCGACTGATCGCAAATAGTTCCCCGTGGATAAGCGACTGAGTGCTTGCTGCGGCTAAGGAGACAGGCCACGCGAATCAATTAGGTGATTTGAGGGTTGCGCCATTGCGTGCGGGGCCCGCCATTGAATCAACAATAGTGTAATAGGTAGGTACACGGTATGGTTTAGGGCGCAATAAATTGTTCCTGCGTTATGTCTTAGGTACCTAGATACATTACATTGGACGAAACATCCATAAAAATAATGTTAAAATGATTTGAAATAATGTTTTGTCCAGTGCAAACCAAGGGTTTAGATTGACAGGCTTTTCTTCACAATAATAACATAGATAGGCATACATAGACGTTTGACTTTGTTTACTAGGCCTGCCACCCACTTCCACCACTGACTGTTACCCCTGTAAGCCAGAATCGACAATTATGTCAAATGATGACGTCGAGGTTCGATATTCTACGAGTCCTGGGGAAACCCTAAGTATTTTGTTTTTTTTTTTTGTTGTCACGAATTTAATTGATCGGAAGAATAGGAGGAGTTGGAAGAAAATTATCCATTTCCCTCCGTTAAAAAGCGGGAGAAAAATATAACTTATAGGCTGCTTGCCAAAAATTGCGAAACCGTTTTACTTAATCAACGAACCAATCAATTCCAAAGCCAAGAATGTAAGATTTAAGATGAAGAATTCACGAAGATAATATTAATGACTAATGATTTTTAATAGGTTTGAAATTATCGGACTTGGGGCCCTGCCCAGCTAACGTAGCTATCTCTACTTTGATATAACGCAAGTCATAAACCTCAAAATAATCAAACGATAGTTACGAGGACATTAACCAAATGGTTAGCCAATACAATCTAGCTACCAATAATACAAGGGCTCCTTCACGGCGAGTAATTGGAACGGAATTAATTCACCTTTATGAACGGCAAATTGTTTTGGAGAATCCCCAATCAATTTACTAAATTGATCGCTGTTTTATGACGGGGCTGATGTTATGTTGGTATCATTACTAGGTAATGTAACGGAAAGTAATATGATTAGCTTGTAGGATGACAGCTTGGCGGCATCCCTTGCGTTTTATAAATTTGATTTGGTACCTACATTCAATTTAGAATGGGTATCGATATAGATAGTACAAAGACAGTATTTTTACCGAAAGGACGACGCGGGACGTGGTGAGCTGTAATTGTGCAATTAACTGTATGAGTTGTAAGCAGAGACTTGACAGTTCTCGCTTCGCTGTTGTAAGCGCGTAGTGACAGAACTAACACATTTTTATTACTTTGTACGCTTTGTCTGTAAGAATAGTGGGTCGCATCTACGCGGATTGAACTATCTACGCATTATGACGCAGCTTGGCATAGTTTTACTACCGTAGCCGCTCGGTTCACAGTACCGCGTTCGATTACCGCCAGGGAAAAATTCTATAATGGCCTTTTTTGTTTAAATTGCCCTGCCCTGGGTGCCACTGGGATCGCCCCCAGTCCATTGTACGATACCCATTATACAAGCGTTGCTTATTTGGGACCACACAGGGGCCAAACTGTTAACCGCTGTTGCTCGACTCGACTCACATTCGACTCTTCTTCTTTTTTTAAAATATGGCTTTCATCGTTAGGTAGTCGATGATTTTGCCAACAACAGAGTTTTATGTGACTGATGGTCGGTAGGTGAGGCTTTTTTTTATAATAATCTAAAAATTTTGAAGTTGGATTGTACGGTTGAATATTATACATATAATTTAGTTTGATAGACATGAAAAAATATGATACATGATACACATTCGACTCGCAATACTTTAAAACTGACGTATCGCGTATCTGAATACGTCAGTCTAAGGCTGGGTTGCACCAAAGTAGCAGTCAAAGTAAAAGTTTGTGTCAAATTTAACAATAACTGTAACGCTGACTTTAACGGATACATCAAAATGTGTTGCACCGGCGAATTCATTAGCTTTGTTAAAGTTATCAGGGTTGCAAGTCAAATGAGGCGTAATTTACACTAAAATCGTTGGGGGTAACATTTTTAAATATGGCATTACTAAACATAACTGTAATAATCGCCAAAGAGTATGTAATCACTACGTTTATAATTGCTGCATAAATTCTACAGAATTCCAGTTAAATAATAGTTAATGAAATTCAGTTGAAACATTTCACCTAAACTTTAATTTTGATCATACTAATATTATAAATGCGAAAGTTTGTGTGTGTTTGTTCACGCCTAAACAGCTAGATTAAATTTGGCACACAGATAGTTCAAAACCTAGAACAGGATACTTTTTATCCTGGTCAAAGGTGCCCTAGGGTCCGCCCGTACCAAATCGCGGACGGCCGCTAGTTGTAAATAAAAGTAATTACTTTATATATAAATATTTTTATTGTTTGTCATGTATATTATGCGTGATACTGTTGACTTATGCACACCAGCTGTATCGCCAACGCATCTTTGGAACGAACCACAAGTTACTGTTCTATTTCTAAAAAATTGAATGTTCATGCAGCCTCTTTTTCAACTGAGCGCCTCCAGGTGATACGGGGGGGGGGGGGGGGGCCCGGCTTTCTTTTCCCATACGCTTGTCACGTTATCCCTCGTTTGGATAGGCGATAATCTGGTTTTCTCAACGCATGGTCTATCCAGCGCCATTTTATCCTTAGGATCTCCTTGTCAATGGGTTTTTGGTCAGTCCGCTCCCACAGCCTTGTATTTGAGATGGTTCGTGGCCAGCAGATCCCTAGTATGCGCCGTAAACATTGTTCACGAAGACCTGTAGTTTGCTGGTTACTTCATTTTTGACGAGCCATGTCTCGCATCCGTATAGGAGGACTGACTTGACATTGGAGTTGAATACTCTGATCTTTGTACGCCAAGTGATTACGGAAGACATCTAAACAGTTTTTAACTGCTCATATGCGGCTCTAGCTTTGATGATGCGCGCCTCTACATCCGCTTCTGCTCCCCCCAGTGGCTCCACGACGCTACCCAGGTAGGTAAAGAGCTGCACTTGCTGGACAACCTCGCCATTTGTGTAGGCGCATGTCTTTGGTCTTGCTGCAGTTGATGCGCAGCCTTTCTTTAGCAGCTTCGCTTGTGAGGTCCTCGGTCTTGGCCTGTAGGTGGTCATGGGATGTGGCGAGCAGACAGAGATCGTCTGCGAAGTCTATGTCCTCGAGGGACTTACCTTGCAACCATGGCAGACCTCTCTTCTTTATTGGTTACTCTGCGCATCACATCATCCAAGACAATCAGGAACAGCAGCGGCGACAACAAGCAGCCCTGTTTGACTCCGCCGGTGAGTGTTATCGGATCAGTTAGCAAGCCCTGGTGCAACACTCGGCAAGAGGAGATTTCGAGTAGGTACTCGAAATCTCGCCAAGAAAGATTATTCGTCCCATGATGAGGGAAAACGATCGGGTCTAGGTTAATAAAATTTTCTTTTTCTATGCACACTGAACAGGTCATCGTTTTCGTCTTCAGAACTGGTTTCCGCGAGTATTTCTCGGAGTAGCGATATGATGTTTAGAGGTTTGACAACGTTTGACATCTTTGACGGATATTTAACATTAACAATAACACTAACCAGCGACAAGTGACCGGTTACAGTTATGGTTAAAGTTATGACGTCATTTAACAATTTGTCAACTGGTGCAACTCATTTTTGACCTAACCGGTACTTTAACCGATATTTTGACGTTTGTTATTGTTAAAGTAAGATGGTGCAACCCAGCCTAAGTGTTCAGGAAAACTGTCATAAGTGACGTATTCAGATACGCGATCACTAAAACAAGCCACAGGCAGCGTTCACAAGTGAAGCAGCACGCAGCAGCACTTTCTTTCTGTGAACATACGGCACGGTGTTGATTGAGATTGATACTAGACTTATAAACGAAATGGTACATCCTACTAATATTATAAATGCGAAAGTTTGTGAGTGTGGATGTATGTAGGTATGTATGTATGTTTGTTTGTTACTCCTTCACGCAAAAACTACTGAACGGATTTGGATGAAATTTGGAACACACATAGATTATAACCGGGATTAACATATAGGATACTTTTTAACCCGACAATCCCGAAATTGTTGCTAAGTTAAAATACTACGCGGATGAATTCGCGGGGCACAGCTAGTTACAAAGTAAAGATACTACTCAAGATGAAGTAAGTATAATATGTATATTTTTTATTTCATATAATGGCTACAAATTTATAAAATATCAGTCCCCTTAACATTAGTTGTATAATAATTATTATAGCCAAACTCGATATAAGCAAAAGTATGTCAACAAACCTTGTTTTGTTTTTAGTTATTTTTACCAAGCAACGTCATGTTTGGCGGTGGTGTACGAGCCAAAACCGCTGTGAAATTAAAATTTTAACGTATAACTATGAAAAGATGATAATATTACAATATTAAGTAAGACCTCAATTAAAACCATTAAAATAAATAATTTAACCCTTTGTTGACAAACATTAGGTATATATCGAGCTTGGCTTTAGTATAGGTACATAATATCATAAATGTCTAGTACTTCATAATTAATGCTTAATTTATTAATTTATAGTCCTTAAATATCTAAATACATAGGTATGTCGCAGCCAACTAGCTTAATTCGCCGTTCAATTAACAGCCTAGGCACTTTACTAAACAGCGCCGTTCAACTAACGGCCTCAATGATATTCAGCCGTATCGTCTGTTACAACATTTAATAAACTGGCTGGCTAATGCTTAGGCAACTGGTTGACATTTAAGTACTACAAAACTTTTTCAAAATACTACCCAAGCAGAACGACCTGGATGGGTTTAGGTTAGGGTTTTTTTTTATGACCCCACAGAAATCCCACCCGTCAAAGAGGTTTGGTTGATCTAAACAATTTCGTAAAATACCTAGTACCTAATAAAATTATTCCATCAAAGTTGTTTTTTTCCGACGCCATATTGACCAAAGACAATATAGAATATAGGGATATTGACAGTTTGGTGAGTTTCGGCGCTAGGTGGCAGAAAGTAGAACTAAATTGAAATGATCAGGCTAGGCAGGTAATTAAAGGGCTAGGCAAGTAGTTAAACGTCATCGATCCAAGTCATTTGCCTAGCTGTTTGATCAAATGGCTGAATATCATTCAGGCCACTAGTTGAACGGCGAATTAAGCTAGTTGGCTGCGACAGGTATATCATTTTATTCGAGCTACACTTTTAGCGTAATTTAAAAAATATAATGTTTTAAAAACAATACCTTACATTTGGTAGGTACCTATCAACTAAGTTGATATAATAGATATTTTTAAAATTTGACAAATATTATGCTTTTTTATTCACACATAATAAAATTAAAACTATAAAATTGTTGTTTCCTAATACTTCATGGCTTTAGTATATTGGTTATAGTTTTACCGAATAGAACAAACCCACAAACCCACATATACCCCTGCAGACCAAAAGTAACCCTAGTACAAGTGGTTGTAGGTTGGTTACAGTGTGCAGAAGCATAGGTGGCTGAACTTTATCCAATTACGAATATTAACAACTCCCGAAAACGATATCCGTTTGCTAATCTCCCCGTCTGCTACGTTTTCAAAAAACAAATGAAACGCCACTTTGGTCGAAAATGAGTTTTATATACAGTTCGATAGTGTTTTCGATTCTCTTTCGACGTGTCTATAAAACTAATTTTCGACCAAAATGGCGTTTCATTTGTTTTTCCTTAACCTTCCGTAACCTCTTTGCTATTCATCCACCCCCTTATTAATAAACGTGGTTTAGCGGTTGTATAGTTTCACCACGCTTTGTCTTCCTCTTTCGAATGTCAAATTACTGATGACAGAAAGAGATAATTCTGTATTTAACTATTCACTCGCTCTACCACGTTTATTAATAAAGGGTATAATGTTTAAAACTGGGTGCTGCTGTTAAGGTGAAGGCGCCTGTCGAGCCCGCGAAATTCAAAATTTTCGAGTATTTTTATAGTTTATCCAAAATCTGAAAACATTTAAGACAACATTTTGTGATTTGCGACAAACACAGTATGCAGTGCGTTTATTAATATATTTATTTTACTCTAAATATTATCACAGTGGATATGATACTAGTTAATCACCAAATATACAAAAATCGTCAGATTATCTGGATAGCTGTCGTTCTTGAAATGTTTTAGAGTAAGTTGGATATATTAATAAATGCACTACACACGGTCATTCTCGCGAATTACAAAATGTGCCTTTTATTATTGTCAGATTTTGAAAAAAATCTAAAAAACCTCAAAAAATTTGAACTTCGCGGGCTAGGTGGGCGCTTTAGCCTTAAATGTCAACAACTTACAAATTGTATTGAAGTTTTTGCATTGTATAATAATACACGTATTAGTAGCAAGAGTCTATAAACACTGGTTTTTATTTACTTACTTAATTGATAGCTAGACTTCGATTCATTGTTTTATCTAAAGGTGCAGGTTCACATACAATTCAAACAATGAATATTTTTTTTTTCAATTTACTCAATCGAATTATAATAAACCAGTGTGAATGACCTAATGCGAATGAATCAATGTCAATAAGATTAGTGAGTAGGTACCGCTCGGTGACACAAGACAATCTGAGCTTCTTTTATACTTAGCTCTGAATGTAAATATTATTGTAGTGCCTTAAAGCCATTTAATGACGTAAAGACCGGTGACGACAAGGAGCATGGTACCAGACCATAAACCAATTATTATGTAAAGCTATCCTGATACCTACAAACTGATCGATCATAAACCGCATCTTGAATACCCACGACATTTCAAATTGACACTAAGGAATTTAACCGACGATGGCATTTCCTAAACATTATAAAATAAATTAAAATATTTGTGATTGGACTAGACAATTATCATTATAAAATTATAATCACATAATTATGAAAAATAATTCATCATGGACAAATCGGCCAAGACCAAGGAACACTTGGTCTGCGGCTGTAATGTTTGTTGGGACATTTCATTTTGATAGGAAAAATCATTTAAAAAATAAGACTGGTCGCGTAGAATTCTTATAAGTATCACAATTATCATTATCTATTCTCACTGTAGGTTTTTGTTAAATTGACAATTTAATTAATTTGACGCGTAAAAGTATAATAACTTTACGCAATCCTTACACTTATTAAGAAAGGCGTTATTATTATAAGAAACGACAACGAAAGTGACGAAGCTGCAGACGATTCATATTTTTTTTATCATAGACATTATAAATCACACACATATTTGAAGTCTCACGATTTTGCCAACGCAATTGTTTAAAATGATCTACCTGATATAGAACTGACAAAAAAAATCAGTGCCGTCTAGGGACGCCCGAAAGAAGCGAAGCTTTGCAGTAGATATTAGATATATTATATTAACGCGTAACGCGTAACGCGTTACGCGTTACGCTTTTCACCGTTTGAGTGCCCGGGTAGCGAGCGCCCCGAACGTCCGTAAAGAAGCTTCGCTTCAAAAACATAATAACATGTATAAAGTTACCTAAATCAAGGCCAAGGCTAAGCTTTTTATTTTCATTCGATAGGTACGCTAGAATAAAATAATAAATATAGCAGTAACTTGAATCATTATTTTAGTCTAATAGCTAAATTTATATAAATCACATCAAATAACTTTGCTTATAAACTATTGAGATAAACAACATTATAAATTAAATATTAAAATATAAGCACGTCTACTTATTTGTAGACATAATAAATAAACAAAACAAAAAATATCACGCGTCTGAGATTGTAGATAGATTTTAAATTATGCAAAACGAAATTAATTAATTCCGGTTCCAATACTCTTCTATTTTACCGTCCATCATTGGTACAATACTATTCCCGAAAATTATGGTCACCAATCGCACCAACCACCTTTTAGTCTTTGCACAAAACATAACTTGCATCAAAATAATTCCGAAAAAGTTGTAAGGTTGGAGCGAAGACAACGCATTGTGATTGGTATATCGAAAAAATTAATGGATTGTGATTGGTGGATCGTAATCTTATAGACCTTTTTAAGCGTATGTTTTTCGGCAACTTTTGTCCTAGGATGCCGTTGGCCATTGGAAGCGGTCATAATAATCACAGGTTAATTTTATCATTTTGATATTTTTGGTCAAATTTAGTAAAATTCAATATATACCAATATAAAGGTCGTTTTGTTAGACGGTGTCTATTAGATTGTCGACAGCCTCCATGAGGCTAGGCACTGAGTCCACCTTCATTCCGCGTTTGCGAAGGTCATTCAATTCCTCTACAAGTTTCGTTTTATCTCTGCCCAGTGTATCCCTGAAATAAGTAAAATATTTTTTTTTATTATAGATGAATACATCATGTCCGTCCCTGTGTTCCCGAAGGAGAAGCAGAGGTCACAGACAAAAATAATATTTTGGACGGAGTGCATAGAATTATTCAATTGCAGCCAGTAAAAGTAATAATAATATAATTAAGCCTTTTTAACATACCACTCCTGGGCATGGGCCTGCCCTCAGCATGGGGGGACGGGGATTCATACCATAATCCACCACACTGGCTCAGTTGGGTTGGCGATTTCACATGTGTTTCGATAACTGGTTAGGTTTTTATAAGACATGCAAGTTTCCTCACGATGTTCTCCTTCACCGTAAACAAGTGATAATCATAATAATACCAAATCTATACTTAATTAACTTAGAGACATGAAAACTCGTGAGTAGTTATTAAATGACTTATTGAAATTGTTAAATTCTATTTACAATTTAACAAGATTCACTTTAAGTACAAACATGTTGTTATCAGTTATTGAATTCCCCTGCTCATCAATGCTGTGTGTTGAACTGTTATCAGTCAGCTCAATTTGTGTGGCTAGTGTACACATGAATCATTCCACTGTCGGGCATGTGGCAGATATCACAGCAAATTAATCAACCTACATTGGCTGAGTTCCTAGTATGTACAGCACAAGTACCTAGTAGTAGGCAGCACAAGTGATGTGTTGATAATTTACGAAAATCTAATAAGACAGGTCCACACTGGACGATCCTTTATGAGAGAGGCTATCTGCGATTCACGATCCAGCCGCGTAGACCATTGGCACTTACCGCGCCTTTGCATCACAATCCGAACGCACACGATCGGAGCGCAGTGGATCGTCCAGTGTCGACCCCGCTATTCCATATTGGTGCTGGTCCTGTTAGTACCACAACTAAACTAGGCCAAACAACCAAATTGCCATCATTCCCTTGACTGCAGCATATGAGCAAGACGGAAATACTATTAGATAAATAGATGCCTATGCCAATATTAGTTTCGTTGTTATTTGATAACAAAAGAATCGGCATATGGCAACGTTTTTTTTTAAACCTGTTAATAATGTATGTTATTATTTTATCTGTTATGTAAAACTCCTTCCCAATTTTTTTTTCTTTTTCCGTGCTCATTGTAGAATCCATGAATTAATTTCAGTATTATTGACTCACCATATAGAGATGCAAGTGTGCAACAGTGGTATGTATATGAGCAGGAGGTCGGAGTCGCTGACAGCTTCATACCGCTTCAGCGCGAGTTGCGCCCAGCGCTCCACGGGCCCGGCCAGCGCGCCGCCGCTGGCGCCCGCGCACGCCACAATGCGGCAGAGGGCGCTCAGTACGACGCGAGATCTGTCTGTGTATACCTGGTAATTTTATTATGAACAATTAATTTTTATAAAGGTTATGACCCAGGAAATATTTTTTGTTAATGCCTTTCAAGTATATCACCACTGGTCAAAGGCAGGAGGCCTTTTCGTCAATACAAATCCTCGCCCATGTTCTGTTGTGATAATTGTCGCACAATCTTTGCCTCAGTATTAATTAATGTTGATTAACTATAGAGATGAATAAATTTACTTTAATTTAACACTGGCTTAACTGCAGATTCTGACTAAGCTCATGATAACTGGGAAACACTGATACATGTGATATCCTTAATAGGATTAAAAGTGTTTTTTTTTTTTCTTATCTTGTATGGAAAAACTACCTTGTTTAATAATTTAAAGCTGGTTTCCAAAACTGAAAGTGCTTGATCAAACTTGTCCTCACTAATGAGTCGCCTTGCTTCATTTAACTCATTATCTTGGAAGAAGGTGATAGCGGTGGGGGATTCCCTCAGTCGTGACTCACTTGCCATGAGTCCTAGCAATGACTCAAAGGCATCACATCTCGTTGATATTAAATTAGGATCAAAATTACCCATTACAATCTGAAACAAAACAAAAATTTTACTTTATATCTAATCTACTATATAAAAATAAGTCGGGTTTTCCTTCCTGACACTATAACTCCAGAACGCACCGATTTCCACGGTTTTGCATTCGTTGGAAAGGTCTCGGGCTCCGTGAGGTTTATAGCAAAGAAAATTCAGGAATAATGTTAAGGGTGGTCCACATTCCACGCGGACGGAATCGCGGGGCACAGCTAGTTTAATATATATATATTTTAATATCTTATTTCTAAGATTAAGAAATCACGCTCAGTATTAGGTAGTTAAATACTCTAAAATCACACAAAATGGGACGTATCAATTCTCACCAATATCTCACACAGTATTGCTAAATAGTTATGTGTGTGTAAAATATTCATGAGAATTGATATGTCCCTGCTATACCTATTTCCCTGTTGTGCAACTAATAAAAACAAAGTTTCATAAGATATGTTGCCTCTTTAGGTTCATATAAGACAATAGGAAGCCAACATAATGGAATAGTCAACACAATGGACATTTAGAAGTGTGACATGCAAATAGATAAGTGACTCACAACAATGAACTAATTCTGGTTTGGGCTAGTACTTGGTCAGTTTGCATACCTTTCTTGGAAATGATACATTGCTCAACATGGCTGGAAATTCTTTCTTCAAGCCGTTGTAAAGGTCACAAAAATGGGTGTAACGTCTCTCAACATTAACTGGGTCTGGATCGAGTCCGGTGGATTCCTGTCTCACTTGTAACATGTAGGCCACAAACTTTTTATCCTTCTCGCAGCCTTCCACCGTACGAGACGACACTATTTCAAACTTCAGCATATCAGTAACAATAATATATTACTTATTTTTAAATTAATTTGTGTATCAAGACACAATAAATGTCGTTCGACCCAAGTAAGTGGTGAGTTTTTTATTTTGTTTGCGAAGATTTGAACTATGTAGTATGTATGTATTGAATATGACAGTCATGACAGACATTATAACATGACATAGCAAACAGACGTTTACATTTTTTTAGGTTAGCACACCTTTCGCATTTAGCCAGAGTACTGCTTATCTGCTGTTTTAAGTTAAGGTTTGTCCATTTCTTATACTTACCTAAACTTCATAAATCATCCATGACAACTTTAGACCATTTAAAGACCTCTCTGATGACAACACACTCAACATTTTGGCAGCTCGCATATAAATACAAGAAGAATTAATGTATGATATTTTTCAACACTTTATTTTCCTTTACACAACAAAATAATAACAAAGGTCCTCCTTTATAATGCAGTTGGTCTGCTGCACCCTTAGATTAATGAACCAATAAAGGTCTAAGGCTGCACCTATCATAATTTATTAGTTTTAGATCCAACATAATAGATTCCATATCTATTAACGGTCGACATCTCCAAAAACAACGTCTATTGAAGCAACTAATATTGTAATATCAGCAAGCATCATACTTTTACCTAAAAACCCAAGTCCCATTAGGTGAGTGAAAGAACACGGCCGTATATAGACGCGGTAAGGTTTCGACGTACCATCAGCCACCATGTATAGGCCCAATTCACCCTTAGGAGCTTCAGTCGCAGTGTAAGTGGCTCCAGGTGGGACTGGATAACCTTCACTAAATAATTTAAAGTGATGTATAAGCGCCTCCATCGATGTCTTCATCTCTTTTCTTGAGGGAACACTGATTTTAGAATCATCAGTCCTAACTTCACCCTCAGGCATAGTATCCAACACTTGGTTAATAATTCGTAGAGACTGGCGCATCTCTTCAAATCGGAGGAGATATCGGTCGTAGCTGTCGCCGAATGTTCCAACGGGCACGTCGAAATCATACATGTCGTACCCGTCGTATGGGTGGGCGACCCTTAAGTCCCACCTCACGCCACAAGCTCGCAACATTGGTCCGGTAAACCCTCGGTTGATGGCTTCATGAGCGCTCACAGCACCTATACCGGCAGTCCTAGCGTAGTACAGCCTATTTGAGGTGGCGACGTCCTCAGTCTCATCGAATCGTTCACCCAGCTTCATACAAAGCTCGTAAACGTCATCGAGATAGCCTATCGGAATATCTTGAGAAACTCCTCCAGGCCGCACATAGGCGCAATGAACTCTAGCTCCGCACAACCGTTCGAATAATTCATACAATTTCTCTCGTTCCTCGCACATCCAAAAGAATGGCGTAATGCCGCCGGCGTCGAGGATTGTCCCCGACACATTGAGCATATGGTTTGCTATTCGGCACAGTTCGGTGCACAAGACACGTATGGCCTGGGCCCTCGGCGGAGCCTCTATATTAAGTAGTTTTTCCACGGCTAATGCGAACCCCTGTTCGTTCGCTAGGGTAGAGACGTAATCAAGGCGATCCATGAACGGTAGACTCTGGTTGTAGTGCTTGTATTCCATTAGTTTCTCGGTAGCTCTGTGTAGGAACCCGACATGAGGGTCAGCCCTGACTACTGTTTCACCATCGAGCTCTAAAATGAGACGAAGCACCCCGTGAGCCGCCGGATGTTGAGGGCCAAAGTTGATCCACATATTTTGTAGTTTGCGCTCAACAGGTCTCAATGTTGAGTGGTATACTATGTTGTAATATTTCTCAGTTTCCGGAGTGGGGTACATAACTGCACCGGAGAATTGTTTTAGATATTCCGGATCTGGATACCACCTGTGGCCTTGCGATACAGTTGAAACGGAGAATGGTCGCACTTGCTTTAGAAAATTACCAACACATAACTTCACGCTCTGCATTTCTGTTCCGGCTTTTATAAGCGTTCGTCGTTTTAAATATTTCAACACCAAATAGTAAAATAAATAATAACGTTCTACCTGCCGAAAATGATTTAAATGTCAAATAAGTATTAGCTGTAACTAATGGTTTTTTTACAGACTGCCAGTAAATTATACCTATTGAATATTAGGCGAGGTGCTAATAATTTACAATCGCACCCGCGAGAGCTCACCTTACCATGCAATTACCTTCTTTGCTTGCGGGAATGAACATTTACTAGTTAACTACCTAAAAATCCGCTGAGTTTCTAGCCGCAGCTTCCCAGTCGAAGTTGCGTTCCGATCCAGTTGTAGACTCAAGGAAAATATGTAAAAAAAATATTTTTTAAGTACACCCATAGGCCTAAACAAAATAAACAATTTGACTTTAACTTTCGCCTACAGTAGAATTAGGGTCTCAGAAAAAAAACTAGTTTTAGATAGGTACATACTATGTTTTATTTTTAACTGTTTTCCACAAAAATATGTTTGTATAAATATACACGTTTATAAAATCGCTATATACCTACATACTGATATAACATGTAATACATGGCATAAGCGTATCCAGTGGTATCTTTACGTACATAACCATAAGAAATACCACCATTGGATCTGTCTTACTTATGGTACAATGGCAAACAAGCTAAACTATCATAATATATTGTGTTGGTTCCATTGCAAACACAGTTAAAATGGAATACATAAATGAGACACTATCAGTCATGGTCACCACTTATTTAAGTTGGACTTCTTATACTATACTCGTGTCACCATATAAAATAAAATACAAAACTAGATATTTAGTAAAACGCATTTTACAACTATTTTAACTAATGTATTCGCGTTAAGTAAAACATAAAGTTACGCTATTATATTTTAAGTTTATGGTGTAAAGTATAAAAAATGTAAGTAGCAAAACGTGTAAATAATATTAATATCCTCTATGGTTTGATTTAGCTACAGTATATACCAGTGCTTAGGAATGTTCGTTCCTTATCATCATTAAAATATAAATAAAGGGCATTATATCTAAATATGAATAAAACGTAGATATTCAGAGAGCCTGTGAGCAGCCACTGTGTGGTTACTATATCCCCTATATCGCTAAGGCTAAAGCGCCCATCTAGCCCGCGAAGTTCAAATTTTTTGAGTTCTTTTTGAATTTTGTCAAAATCTGACAATAATAAAAGACAAATTTTGTAATTCGCGAAAAAGACCGTGTGCAGTGCATTTATTAATATATCCAACTTACTCTAAAACATTTCAAGAACGACAGCTATCCAGATAATCTGACAATTTTTGTATATTTAGTGATTTACTAGTATCATATCCACCGTGATAATATTTAGAGTAAAATAAATGTATTAATAAATGCACTGCACACGGTCTTTTTCGCGAATTACAAAATTTGTCTTTTATTATTGTCAGATTTTGAAAAAATTCTAAAAGAACTCAAAAAATTTGAACTTCGCGGGCTAGACAGGCGCCTTCACCTTAAATAGATAGTATATCTACTTATATTCTTCGCTTGACAAAGTATGTTATTTGTTTATGATTTTGCATTTATTTATTATAAGGTAGGTACTTACTTATATGATATCAATACATTGACATTCAAACCTATCTAAATTGGTAAATAAATAGCGCATAACTTATCTCAGTTAGCATTTTGCTGTCAGCATTTTTATATGGTTCAATACATAGATATAGAAGATTTTTTTACTATAAGCATCAATACTTATTTTCTACATTATAATATGGTGTGGTGTGATAGATATACAAGTAGGTATAACAAGATTGTATATGAGTCAATGTACGAATACTGATTGTTTTTAATATAATGAATTATTTATTTGAGTTTAGTGTAAGTAGTTATCACGTCTCTACAATATTTTATATAAAAACTCGTTAATAACTTTTATGGATAACTTATGTGCTTAGGTACCTATATTTAGGTACTAACTGTATTGTTTTGTAAATAATAAAATATAAGGACGGTGGCCGTTACATTTTAAACACATGCACAATTTTAATAAAATCTACATAAAATGTAGTTCCATACGGCAAGCGTAGTACATATATCATTATTATTCAAATTTGGTCCTCTATATTTTATTTGATAGGTACTCATCGATTTATCCAATAATCATTTCGTTGAACCTCCGATCATCCTCAAGGAAATTTTACGCCAATCATATTTCAACCATCCTTCAATTTGAAAGTTTTTCCGACGACTCTACATAGATGCAGGAGCAGACTTTTTGTAGGAGCCTCAGTATGTGTCCCGAGAACGTGTTGTACATTTCCGGTTTGCTTTGCCATTTGACGCAGGCGTAGTACACAGGAATGCCTGATAGGAGGATGGCGAGGCCTATGGCGGTGTCTTTGGGGCGCGAAATAGCGGGGATGATGACCAGGCAGCCGATGGCGATGAGGAATATGTAGGGGATGAAGATGTTGACCTTGATGGGGCGCGGGATGTCGGGCCTGGCGCGCCGCAGCCACAGCAGGCCCACCACGGACGCGCCCACCGACAGCCACAGAGTCTGGGAGAAGTAGTTGATCAGATCGAACACGTTGCTCGTCGTCAACATCAGGAGGGAGAACAAACACTGAAAAAGATAAGAATATTAGGTGAGCACCTCCATATTATTAATTAATCTATATATATAAAAGAAAGTCGTGTTAGTTACACCATTTATAACTCGAGAACGGCCGAACCGATTTGGCTGAAAATTGGTGGGGAGGTAGCTTAGAACCAGGAGAAGGTTATAGGATACTTTTTATCCCGTTCCAGTGGAACTTGACATAAAACGTGAAAACGTGATATTAATGAAAATGACAGCCAATGACAGCAAAAAAAAATATGAATGAAAAAAAAGTCTAGCCGTTGATTATTTACAAATGGTATAAAAAAGGAGAACCAACAGCTAAAATGTCGTCTATAGTTAAATATGGTTGAATATTTGATAATTTGAAATTTCGAAGTAGACAGTTGATATGTCAGTTTCGAATTTCTATTAGCTTATTGTACGGATATTATCATTAGCAATATGATGCCGCGTCCAAGACAATCTGATCTTTCGAGACAAAGCCGTAATGCAACTAGGATTCGAAACATTGCGAATGAAAGAACTAAAGAACAAGAAATTGGAAGTGAAGAGCGCCGCGGTAGTATGGCTCGAATTCGTGCTTCTCAATCACAAGAGCAAAGAGAGGTAGCCCGTGAAACGGCTCGGTTGGCAATGAGGAATCGTAGAGCAAACCTCAGAGATCAAGAACTAGATAACTAACGACGCACAAGAAGAAATTTATCAAGTAATGATTGTGGCATGTTCACGGGTCGGAAGACCATCAGCGTTATTTGTTCTTGCGCCTGATAATAAAACGAAAAATGTAGTCTATCACAAGGTGCTTCAATGAAGAGTGAAAACGAAGCACCAAAATACATGGCAAAGATATTGTTACCTAAAATACACAAACCCGAGGACCAGCTGCGTCCCATTGTAAGCCAGATTGACACACCAACATACAGTCTGGCCCAGCACGTAGCGAAGGTGCTCTCACTACTAAGAGGACACACACGAGCACATACAAAGGATACATAACATTTTGTAAGTGAGATTAAACATATACATCATGCTAACAATTAAACCATGGTCAGTTTTGATGTTCAGTCTGTGTTTACCTGTCTACCTGTAGCAGACTGCATCACAATAGTATCAAAGAAGCTAGAGGAGAACAACATGCCAGAGGAATATGCTGAATATACTTAAACGGTAAATCTAACCACAATCCAACACAGTTAGCTACAGTGGGTATATCTTTGTTTCAGAGAGCACAAGGGATCTGAGATCAGCAACACCTGGCAGACGAAATACATCATGTCAAGCAAATAGTTGTCAGACACTGTGAGCAATTTCTGCGTGGATAGGACCGCAACCAACAACTAAATATGAGGGAACCAAGTTAATAAATTTGACATCAGGAAGTCTAACACCACAGTCCCCCGTGACCATGGCTGCTGTAAAGCCACCGAAACTTCGGGAAAATAAAAAAGGAAATAAACGCGATAAAATCTGTATAATAGTTTTATTTGAATACATTAGATGGCCAATAAATAATCTTTATATTTGTGTTTTAAAATGAATATTTAATTAATCATTTTTTAAATCAGCACATTTATAACCTCAAAGGCGAAACAAAGTTTGCCGGGACAGCTAGTTAATAATAAAACCGCCTACTTGGTGTGCGAGAGTCGTGGGTCAAACTTAAATGTTATTATGTATACGAGATAGGTGATATTTAATTTCTATACTAAAGCCAAACTCAATATGGAATGATAAGGAATACCAGATGTGAAACAATAAAAAACGCCAGCAATGTAATAATAACAAAAAAAAAAACATTACATTTGTTGATAAACATTCCAATCTAGTTTAACTTAGTATACGCTTCGATCTATCATGTCCCACTTCCAAGAAACTGAATCTACCACATTTCCATTTTGCCTGTCACATATAGCGTCGAGGTCATCTCGGTACTACATTTTGGTTGGGTCTACCTCGATGACAATGTAGTTAATAGATGCTTACAGTGAAAATAAGTGAAGGTATGGGCGTCTCTTTCTCAATGTGGAACAGCGAGAAGAATGCTGGCATGTGTCCCTCCTGCGCTCCGGTGGCGAAGAGCCGCGCGGACGTGAACAGCACGCCGTTGACGCCGCCGAACGTGGACAGCGCCACGAACACCGGGATCACCCAGCTCCAGCTGCCGAATAACCGGTCGCCGAAGATCTGGGAATGAGGGCCAGAAGAAATTCAGCTCACCAGCTGTCGCTTGATCCGACTGGGTGACGTTATCTATCACTTCACTTCTGTGTTGTCCAATTATCGCTACATGCCTTCTACACACAACCCAACACGAAACTCAAACTCGAACTCAAAATTGTTTTTATTCATGTAAGCCAACAAAGCATTTATGAATAGTCAGAATCTACCACCGCTTCAGAATGCTGCTTCCACTGGGAAGATCCGGCAAAAATTAAATGGTAACTCTTTTCAATTAACAAAAGATGGTGTACATTCTCAGGAACAGCAACAGAATATGAGCAGGCGACACCATTATCACCTGTACCTTTGTACATAGTTTTAGTGTCTATGGTCGGTGACGTATACTTGTCGTTTTATTTTTACCACTAGGGCGGCGCCACATACATATGGCAGCGCCTTGGTAGCAAAAATAAAGCTATATGAAATAACTAGCGACCCGCACCGGCTTCGCACGGGTGCAAGAAACCTCTAAAATTATCAGTCTTTCTCTACTATATTATGCATGTTTTATACATATAAAACTCCCTCTTGAATCACTCTATCTATTAAAAAAACCGCATCAAAATCCGTTGCGTAGTTTTAAAGATTTAAGCATACATTATGGACAGACAGCGGGAAGCGACTTTGTTTTATACTATGTGCCTATGTAGTGATACAATGAAAAATATTTGTCGAAAACCCTATTCGAACTTACCACTGCAACAGCTGGGTTCGATATCATCTCTATCTTGGAGACGACGGCGAAGTAGGCCAAGTTCGCCAACACGTAGATAATACTGACCATCGGCATGGCAATCCATATCGCGCGAGGCAGATTCCTGGAATACAAAGGAGTACATTTATTACACCGCAGTTTTATGGCTCTGTGAGAAGTAATGATGACGATATTTTATATTGCATGCCGCAAATCTGATTATACATTCACGACCGTGCTTGGCGCAGTGGTTCGAGGTTGCGAGGGCGCGTGGTTGCGGGTTCAATTCCCGCCGGGGCAAATTTCGGAAATGGCCTTTTCGTAATTTGCCCTAGTCTGGATGTCACTGGGATCGCACCTAGTCCATTGTACGGTAACCAAAGTACAAGCGTCCCTAATTATTTTTTTGTTGTGTTTATTATTGTCATGAGAAGGTTCTTTGAAAGAAAAAAATAAGAAAGTTGAGCGGAACAATTCGAATTCAATATTCAAAGTTAAGACAGGACGACGTCTGTCGGGTGAGCTAGTGTATTTATAAACCTATGTCTGACGCTTACTAACAGTGAAATAACTTTAATATTGGCAAAACTACAGCCGTCTAACATGTCTAAAAAGTACCTACTTTATTAAGTAACTTTCCTTACAATTATTTATACAATATTCTTGACGAATTATTTCACAATATCTGTCACAAATTGCTAATAATTATGAGTTAAATATAAAAATATAGGTACCTATTTCAATATTAGTCGAAATCCCCACAGTATGCTTTATGATCATATTTATTATACCGTGGTTAACCACAATTACCTACAGCTGCTATAAAATCTGTGACTGTACCTGTGTAATATAAATTAAATAGGTAGGTAGGTAGGTGCACTATGTACCCGCATTTCGCTGATGGTCGGTTTATTCCCAATGAGCCTATTGCCGTTATACCGGATGCTCAATACACTCAATGTAAATTTAATAAATTACATACAGAGTCACTCCTTCTGTTTCTATCACTAAGTGCCTTATTGTACCTAAAATATATGACTAAGTACCTATAGGCATAACAACACCTCTCAAACATAGGCGACAAAGCGGTAAGATGCTTAATAAAACGTAGAAATAAATAATTGTATAATACAAAACGGATGTTGGCGTCTTGCCAGCGCAGCGCGTTATAAAGCTATTAATGTTATCCGATGCGTGTGATTCCCACGGTCAACATTTTATGGAATCTCGCAAAAAATGATTAAATTCCGCTTGTTCGGTAATGGCAAGACGTTTCATAGAAGTGTGTCGTACCATAGTAAAAGGTCCTGTAAGTAATCCATACTAATTCAGATAGCGAACACCCACTGTCACTGTCGGGTGTGAAATAAATGTGTCTATGAATAATACATGCAATAGGGAGAGTGCTAGCAATAGGTCCGATAAAACGATTCCTTTTTCCAGCAATTCCTTTTCCACTTTAGATTGCGTTCCGTTTGAATAAAATACCATCGAAGTAAAGCAAGTTTATCTTAACGACCCATATGTCAACCCCATAAACACTAAACCAAAAGAGGGTTAAATGTATGAGAAGCTTTTATAAGGTTGACTTTCCGTGGAATTAAAAATCAATTGCGATTGTAATTATATCCTACTATCCTACTAATATTATAAATGCGAAAGTTTGTGAGTGTGGATGTATGTATGTATGTATGTTTGTTACTCCTTCACGCAAAAACTACTGAACGGATTTGGATGAAATTTGGAACACAGATAGATTATTACCGGGATTAACATATAGGATACTTTTTAACCCAATAATCCAACACTACGCGGATGAAGTCGCGGGGCACAGCTAGTACTAGCATAATACGTTTGTTGGTCTTGACACCGTTCTATTCGGTCCACTTTAGATGACGCAACCTATTCGCATATTGCGTGAACTTCGCTGAGCAAATAGTAAAAGTGTTTAGATAGGCTTCCTTACGCTGGTGATATTTTTTAGAGTGATGGGAAAGCTGATACGAAAAGAGTTTATCCGGCGCGTGACGAACGTGCTCTGTAGTAATGATGCTAGTTACGGAGAGCGATGTGTCAGGTGAGATAAATATACGTCTGGTTATATATAAAATTGGTACCTATAATAAACATTTTGTGTACAAATTATTAAAGTAAATATATTTTATTACAAATGCCAGTCTCGTACCTATTGGAAATCCACAAATGGGGTGGTTTATTAGTTTTGTGTCGAGATTTTGGACACCGGTCAGACAATAAAGACGTGTTTGGGCATGCTAAGTAGCTATAAGGAAGCACGAATCACGATTTTAGCTAATATACAATGTATAATATACAAGGTAACAGAAAAATATCTCGGTAGAAAGAACTGACGATGGTTCGAGCGTATAGGCCGCTCGTCTCTCTGCACCAAGTGTTTGCGAGTTCGCTTCTCGAAGGGGGAAATTTTCGGAAATAGCCTTTTCGTAATTTGCCCTGCTCTGGGTTTTACTGAGATCACCCCCAGTCCATTGTATACGAACGTTGCTTAGTTTGGTACCATTCAGTTGGTGTGTTATTCTGGCGATGTTTATTTATTTGCCTTATTACTTCAAATACCAATACATGGGCCCAGAAACTTACTTGTAAGGGTCTTGTAGTTCTTCAGTGACGAAGTTGAGATAGTTCCAGCCTCCGAAGGCGAACAGGCCGGAGTAAAAAGCCAGAGCTATGTTCTCCGCGGTGTACTCCCCGTCAAACGCCTGTTGGAAGTTTTCTGTGTGTCCTAAAATAGATGTAACAGGTTTAAGCAACAGGTGCTAAAGCCACAACAGTGTGAAGTATTCCTATGTTTGCGCTGGAGGAAACATTCACATAACACATGTTGGTGTCTATTTTTTTTTCATAAAGTAGGTACATATGTACTATGTTTCGTCTGTGCAAAGAAATGGTAATATTTTGCTTTGGTAGAGGTGCCTCTACCAAAGCAGTACGTATGTTCGGAAACAGTGAAAACAGTTACATTTGCCATTAATTAAACTGTTTTTGAGAATTATTATGAGCTCGACCTAATTTTAGGTACTGATGATTAGCCCAAAACATTTATCATACTAATATTATAAAGAGGAAAACTTTGTTTGTTTGATTGTAATGAATAGGCTCCGAAACTACTGAACCGATTTGAAATTTTTTTTCACTGTTGGGAAGCTACACTATCCCCGGGTGACATAGGCTATAATATATTTTCAAAAAAATTAGGGATTCTTACTAAAACTCGAATAATGTAACCGCAATGTACCCGTGCGAAGCCGGGGCGGGCCGCTAGTATATAATAAAGAAACGGTAACATATAATTAAGTTGTTATCTACCAAATCAAAACAATAATTTTATCAAACATGTTTTGTTATTCGTATTGTTATCTGTTGTAAAACATTATTATAACCATAGATGAAGGAGCGAAGCAAAAAGTTCTAAAAGGTATTTGATTATAACGCAGGTTTATGCGATAGATAACCTTTTCACTAACATCAAATACTACTTAAATAAAAATACATCTTATGCGAGGATTAACGAATACAGTATGTAGGTACTAACCTTTGATAAAGGTACTAACCCCTAAATTTATATCTGCTAAGAGTGTTATTTATTATTATTAATTAAGAAAATGATTAATGGGTCCTTCGTATCGGACCTCCCGCAACCAGTCAGACTTTGTAACATATCTTTAAGTAATAAATCAATTGCAATGGTTATATTATATGTAGTATATAAGCATAAGAAAGCATTGATGCCTTATAAATTTAATAAAGCGTCCATTGTTTGGTTTGTTGACAATCAATTGCTTATTTTGTATAATACGATGCGATAAATTAAATATTAATAAACTTATTTTAATATAACTTTATCTTATATATTTTACCAACCTACCTATATATGAACGTATTATAGAATACTACCCAATGTGCGTATAATAAGGGGCGCCAGTTTTTAGAAAACCCCTTGGGTGCTTATAGGCACCCATTTTCATTTGATGACTTATTTAAAAGGTCTGGCGAATTGGGAGACCCCGAGCAAACCACGGAATCAATGTAACTAGGTACCTACTAACATTAATATTGAATGGGTATCAAGGAAAACAGGGAACATTTGTTATTGTTACTTACAACACAAAAAATACTAGTTTGTATAGGTCCAATTAGTGTAACTACGTTCCTTGGTGCCTTATAAATTGGTCTTCAATCCAGCTGTCTTGCTTCTGAGTCAATCAGACCATACAGTTATTTTTGTCTCCCGTCTTGCAACGGAGGGAAGTGGATAATTTCTTCCAACTCCTCCTATTCTTTCTTTCGATTAAATTCTTGCGGGTTTCGAGACAATTTAACTTTTCGCGGGGACTCGTCGAGGGTCAAACCTCGGCGTCATCATTGGTCACCACTGTCGATCCTGGCTTGAGGAGTAACAGTGGTGGGAGTGTGTGGCGGGACCCATAAATAGCGAATAACGTGAATGAGGTATCTAGTGATACCTACTAAATAGGAACTTACTCTTAACAAAATAAACTTATTATAATAATCCAAAGTGCTTTTCATCTTACATCGAACGTTTTTACAACTTAGGCCCTACAATGTTTAAAAAAAACTGCACTAAGCTTGAACTATACCGTGATCGTTACTTATTAATTATTCGCATTTTTTCACAGTTAATTACGCAATGATGTCTTCGAGAATGTGATAATGTGGTAATGCGTACAGTTTAGACATAGAGCACATGATAACTTGTAACCTTCATACATCAATCACTTTATCAGTAGGTAGAGAGACCCACGACCCACCATACTTATACATTTATCTTTGAAGGTTGCTACCGCTATCTTCTATTTAATATTGTCGTCCAATAGTCTCCTAATTATTAAATATTATAGAGGATTATTGATAAACAACTAATAGCGGTAGCTTTTTACCAAACAATACATTTCCCAAAAACTTTCGAGATTTAGTTGTTCTAGAGAGGTATAGTATAACACATTTCAATTCTTCAATTCCGCACTACTGAATATCGCTAAAAGGACAGGTATGACGAGACGCGGGCGTAGTGTTCGTGACATTGAGAGCGCTGAATTGAAATTTATGAATGACTAGCTGACCTGACAGACGTTGTCCTGTCTTTTAGGGGTATGAAAAATAGATAGTAGCCGATTCTCAGACCTACTGAATATGCATATAAAATTTCATAAAAATCGGTCAAGCCGTTTCGGTACTCCTGTATGGTAACTAACATTGTGACACGAGAATTTTATATTTAAAGATTAAATCAGAGAGCAAGTTGTTGTTTACGATGTTATTAATATAGTTCTTTTACCAGTAACCCTCTATATAACATCTCCTATATGTCAATAACATGAAACATATTTATTTATCTTAAATGTTGTGAAAATAAAAGTGCCTAGTAATATTCAGACATTCCACCGTTTTACGACAGACAACAGAAAATATTGTTATCTAAATCTGCAATAAGATAGATAGAACATGGATCGGGATTAAATCCGGATCATTTATCTGTCAAAGAAGTAAGATACGCCTTGAACAGTTTCATTTACAAGTGGCATCCCTGGGTTAAGTTTATTTTTAAATAAATGTAAGAATGTAAGTACCTACGAAACAAACGAAAACTAATTATTTCAGTAGTTCTCAATACTTAACTGTTTTAGTACTATTTACCACAAGTTTTATAATTACAGTAAGTAATTTATGCATATGAGCCATCACATAAATATTTGCTGTAACTACTTACAAAACTTTTAGTAAGAAATAAGGATGTACTTCAAAGAATACTAGGATATACAAAAATCATTTTGCTCTCAAAGCAGGTAGGTATGTCAACTTTTTCGTTGGAAAACAGGAAAACCCTTGAATGCGGGAGGGATATGTGGGAGTCCCCGCACCCCGAAGGCGCATAGCATAAACCCACTAAAAATGAACGCATGGTAGGTACCTATTCCCTGTTGTGGGGCAATACCACTAATTTATGAATTTCGTGTTCAACTTACCAATGCAGATGTAGTAAATGCCAGAGATAATGATCACGACGAGCGCCAGCAGCTTGGAGGTCGTGAACACGTCTTGGATGCGCATCGTCCATCTCACGCTGATACAATTTATCGCCGTGAGGGTGCCTGCGGACAACGCAGAGACAATGTAAACGATACCCGTTGGTGATATTATTCCATGCGGATTAATTTAAAAGGCAATGATAAGAATGAACCTGGCCTCTATTTTTTTATGTTTGAGCAGATGTTACAAATTTTAAGCCATGAGCACGTTTTTTCTCATAGCTTGAAATAGGTATTACAGCACAATATTTTTTATGATGGCGGACACCGGAGAATAGTGTGTTCTCTTTTAAAGAGGGAAAAGTTGTCGCGGTCGGCTGATAAAAAATAGATGTTTGTAGTTCCTAGTAGTTCCTTTACCGTTATAAGTGGTATTATCTTAAGAATGTTTTGTCATTAAGTAAGTATAGCTCATAATCTATGAATACGGGGCATTACATAGATTTTTGTTGTAGTTACAAAACGCTTAGAAAAATACTAAAAATACATAAATAATTTTATACAAACAGGCGATTGAAAAAACAATAATAATACCTACTTAGGTACCTACGATATCTTAGCTTTCAGACGTGCAAATTGGATAATTTATTTCAATGGAATTATGTCGAGGCAGGCTTATACATAGCCTTATTATAGTCACCAACGAATACCAGTATAGCCCGTTTTCTGTATAACTGGTAATTAAATTCGTAAAATAAATGACACAAACCTATAACGCCGATCATGCTATTGCGGCGAGAACCTCCGTCTTGAATGGATATATAAAAATTCAGGTCTTGTTTGTATCTGCAATACTCGACAAGAAGTCGACGGATTGACTTCATTTCTTTACACAACGGTGCATTTTTACTAGGTGATACAAAAGGGGTATACAATTTTTTTTGCAACTTAACTTTGTAAATCTCAAACTATCGGCTTTGTGGGACAGTTGAAGTACTAAAGGTTTTGTAGATTTGTGAAATCGGTCAACAGCTGTATTCCTATAACACCTTTAGTTTTTCAAGTTCCCTCCAAAGCTGATGGTTTTAGAATTACAAAGTTAAGTTTTGAAAAAAAAAGTATACCCATTATGTGTCACCTTGTATACAGGTTGAACAGAAAGGGTATACTTTTATTTTCCAAACTTAACATTGTAATTCGTAAACTATCAGCTTTGGAAGAAACTTGAAATACAAAAGGTGTTATAGGGGTGTTGACAGATTTCATAAGTCTACAAAACCTTCAGTACATACTTCAACATTCCCACAAAGCTGATAGTTTTAGATTTACAAAGTAAAGTTGCAAAAAAATAGTATACCCTTTCTGTTTCACCTAGTATAAGAAGTGTTTTCATATAGGTACTTTTTATCCCGAAGTTCTCACAGGAATAGGGAACTATTAACGGCCGGGTTTGGCTAGTGATTCATAGAAATGCAAAATATAAATTTAAGAAATAAAAATATAGTCAAAAGATTTTAGTAGTAGATAAATGAGCGACAACACTTCATTTATTAAATTAATTTGACATTACACTAAAGTGCCTATTCTATTGCTTCTGGAATAAATTGTTGTAAACGAACTCATTAGTCTAGTTTAGCCTAGTTCGCCTAGTTCCAGACAAACAAGTCCGGATCATGTTTCGGCGTCTTGCCGCAAATATTCGTCATGCGATAATGTATGTCTCTATCTCAAGTGACCTATTTTGATCACTTTTTGTACCTATTATAGAAAAAAGTCGGTAAACAAGCGTACGACCTGCCTAATGTTAAGCAGTTGCCGTCGCCGATACATGCGTGCTATACCTTAGGCATTGCTCGCATGTTGCCCACCTGAAGCGATGAATCAATAGCTTGGCTCTACCTCCGTGAATAAATATATATCGCCAGACTGACACACCAACTGTATGGTCCCAAACTAAGCAACGCTTGTACTATGGGTACCGTACAATGGACTGGGGGCGATCCCAGTGACACCCAGACCAGGGAAAATTACGAAAAGGCGATTTCCGTAATTTACCTCAACGGGAATCGAACCCGCAACCACCATGTGCAGTGAGCCGAGCGGCCTACGCTCGAACCACTGCGCCAAGCGGTCATCAAATGCAATTACACATTACGTACCAGTAGTCGCGTTGGCAAAAGTTTAATTAAAACATAACTTCAGCTCACTAAGGCCCGTGTTAATAAATCGACCTCAAGTCTGGAAGCGGTCTTGCTTTCAATGCTTTTGATGTCATTTTGTACTGGAATAACATAAGAATGACATTTCCAAGATCGGTCTCAGACTTGAGATCTATTAATACGGGTCAGTGCTGATATAAATTGTATAATATGGCTTACTTATCTCTGTGGGTAATAAAATTATCTGGACATACAATATTTATGGTAGAAGGTTGGTAGGTTCCTAGTTAGTATATATGTCGCCGCCAACTGGCTTAATCCGCCGTTCAATTAACAGCCTAGGCACTTTACTAAACAGCGCCGTTCAACTAACGGCCTAAATGATATTCAGCCGTATAGTCTATTACAACATTTAATAAATTGGCTGGCTAATGCTTAGGCAACTGGTTGAAATTTAAGTACTACAAAACTTTTTCAAAATACTACCCAAGCAGAACGACCTGGATGGGTTTAGGTTAGGGTTATTTTTTTTATGACCCCACAGAAACCCCACCCGGCAAATAGATTCGGTGGATCTAAAAAAAAACGTAAAAAACCTAAGTACCTAATAAAATGATTCCATCAAAGTTGTTTTTTTCCGACGCCATATTGACCATAGAGAATATAGAATATAGAGATATTGACAGTTTGGTGAGTTTCGGCGCTAGGTGGCAGAAAGTAAAACTAAATAGAAATGAACAGTCTAGGCAGGTAATTAAACGGCTAGGCAAGTAGTTAAACGTCATCGATCCAAGTCATTTGCCTAGCTGTTTGATCAAATGGCTGAATATCATTTAGGCCGTTAGTTGAACGGCGCTGTTTAGTAAAGTGCCTAGGCTGTTAATTGAACGGCGGATTAAGCTATTTGGCTGCGACATATATACAAAGTTATGCAACTAGTTCAATTCATGTGATTAATAATTATTCCTGTAATAAAATAGGTGCTTAAATACGTCATCAATCCCTACTTTATCCCTATTAATCAATACGAAGCGAACTAAGTAGCTACTTATTTAAGCTGTATATTAAGTACCAATTCATAATCCCGTAACGCGTTGTAGGGTTTCTTATTAGATGACGGAAATACATTTTAGCCGTTTTATTTTTACTTTTTTATGCTTGAACTAGACTACTTAACTATAAGAAAAATCTTAGGTAATACCTACCTACTTCTTAGGGTAAGTGAACTAATTCACGCCAACATTTAAGTCTAGATGGAGATGGAAGTTCATTTAAGTCTCTCGTCGCGAGTAATTAGGTTAAGTGGAAGCTTCCTCCGGCAAATCCCACTGGGACGCAGTGCAATCAAAGAATTAAAAGTATCTACCTAAGTATCGGTTTCCCATTCTCTCCGCTACGCTTTTTTATAATTTCTCTGAAAGCTAGGTATCGATCAGTTAAAGCTACCTATCGATCAGTTATTAAAAATTCTAAAGATGAAAATGTTGTTTTTTCTTACAATTTTTTTTATTCAATATGTCATAGCCGGCAATCCCTGTTCGACCCGTCTTAAGTTAAGCAGTCTTCAGGTAGATGCTTGCAAAGGCACGACCTGAAGAGAAGCGTACGTTTCACTCACTAACACTCTACGTCAAGTCGTTGTATCGGAAGGTTGTCTGTTTTATTAACTAATAGTACCTAATTGTGTAACTACCCACAATGGTGATAAAAAAATGTGTAAATTGTAAAAAAAATATTACCAAAAAAACGCCTGGATTAGAATGTAGCAGATGTGACAAGATAGTCCATGCCGATTCGGCGTGTGCTAAGCTGTCTAATAAACAGCTGAACACACTCCGAAACTCCCCTGGAATCGAGTGGAGCTGCGAAGATTGCTTAAGAAATCTTACTCGTAGGTCGTCCTTCCTGATCCCTGATGACGATGATGAAGATGGTTCTGATACAGGTTTTCCTAGCAACACCCCAACTATAGATACCAAAAAGCTTGTGCAGGATATCAGCCGAGAAATTAAGAAAACGTTTCGAGAGGAGATAAGTCATCTTGAATCATCGCTCGAGTTTGTAAGTGATCAAATCAGCACAATGGAACAATCGATCAAAAAGCAAGATAGTATAATCAAAGATCTTGAACGCCAAAACCAGCAGCTTCAAAATATGAATAAAAACCAAGAGTTAAGAATTACTGTTCTGGAACAAGGGTTGGAAAATTTTGAACAAAATATTCTCTCAACATCACTGGAAGTAGCCGGACTACCCGAAATTCTTCCAAAAGACGTAGGGAAATTAATAGGATCAGTAGCTGCAAAACTGGATATGGAAGCAAACGATATTCAATCAACCCAACGTCTGCCTGGGTCTAAGGATAAACCAGGTGCTATTCTTGTGGAGTTGAAAACAAAATCGGTTAGAAATCAATGGATTGATGCGGGTAGGGAGAAAAACCTCACCGTAGGACTACTGTTGCCTAATGCGCCCAAAGATAAAGTGGAAAATCGAGTCTATATTAGAGAAGCACTAACAAAAAACCTAAAAACCCTTTTATATAATACCAAATCTATGTTAAGTAAGTCATATCAGTTCATATGGTGTAAGTTCGGCAAAGTGTATGCTAGAAAGACAACCAACAGCAAAATTTATTATATCCGCTCCCTTCAAGATATCAAAGAACTCCAAAATAAACTTAACGAACCCGCTACATTGTAAAGTTTTTAACATATTAGACAAAATTGCATCAGTATGTAATCATGGTAAGTCAAATTACAGAGATCTTGAATTGTACTTCTACGAGTAACTTTATCCAACAACTACCATGTAAAACAAATCTCAATATCTCATGTATACACTTTAATATACGTTCAATGCAAAAAAACTTCACGAAACTACTCCAAGTTATTCACAATTGTATATTTCCCTTAGACGTCATTGTAATTACCGAAGCGGGTATATCAGATAGTATTGTCAGTTTGTTTCAAATATCCGGCTATAATATGTACACACAGCTACGATCAAATAAACGGGGAGGCGGTATTATCATTTACGTGAGAAATCATATTAAATTTACCTTAGCCCAACAAAAAACAATAACATTTGAAAGCTTATCAGGGACACTGAAGCTTGGTCCAAATTATGACGCAGTTGTGTGTGCTGTTTATAAGCCACCGTCAACAAATAAAAACTTTTTTGTCAAGGAACTAGATAAATACATTTCTTATTTCGATTCTAAACTCAACTTGCTTCTCATTGGTGATATGAATATCGACTTAAAATCCGTTTCATCCAGCAAAGATACATATTTAGAAACGCTTAGCGAGCACGGATTATTATGTGGAATATCAGACTATACTAGAATCGAAAGTAGATTAAATATAATCACTAAATCTTGTATTGATCACATATTCGCGAGATTCCCCACATGCGATCCGTACTCAGCGGCGTTAGATGTTGTACTGGCTGACCATCGGGCCATTATATTTACCTGCGTAAGCAACGAACCACCGAAGCGTATACAGCATGTGACGAAACAAATTATTGATTTTGAAATTCTTCATCAAGAGTTATCAAAGATTAATTGGTTACAGACAAAAGAGATGAAATCCCCTATTGACATTTACAATTTTATTCGTAGTTCGCTTCAAAATGCAAATAAAACTGCAACAGTTGTCAAAACTTATAATTTTACACCAACAAATAGAAACAAATTTCGAGTCCCTTGGATTGACAATAATGTCACTCGGCTATGCGAAAAACGCAACAAATTGTTTACGGCTTGGAAGAAAACTGTTAATGATCCCAAATTAAGGTTAGAATATAATAAAATACGTAACAAAATACACAAAATTTTAGAACACAAAAGAAATAATTATTACATAAAACAGATTAACGATAACTTTAGCAATACCAAAAAAGTATACCAAATTATTAATAATATTCTAGGACGAATGACAACAACTGTAGATGCAGCAATATCCAAAGCCATACGCGCAAGGAATAAACAATAAAATAATTGCTGATAATTTTGCAACTTGTTTTGACAGGACTGTAAAGGATATCATCCCAAACTGTACAGTGAAGTTATTAGACCCTAATTTATACTGTAAACAAACTAATAAGAGTATATTATTTCAACAACCTACAGATGAGCAAATACATAAAATTGTAAAAAACCTTAATCCTAATAAAGCTCCAGGGGCTGATAACATTAAAACATCAGATATTAAATTAGCAGGGCCTAATGTTTCAGCAGCTATTGCTCATCTTATTAATCGTAGCATTAGGACGGGTTTATATCCAGACCAACTTAAATTTGGCTGCGTTAGACCAGTATATAAAAAAGGGAAACATAATGATTACGTAAATTACCGACCAATTACTTTGCTTTCTTCAATAGATAAAATAGTAGAAAAATATGTTTGTGATCAAATTCATTCATTAACCCCCGACGAAAAACGACGGGTGTTATAAGTTTAACATGTGTATCTGTGTATCTGTGTATCTGTGTATCTGTGTATCTGTGTATCTGTGTGTCTGTCTGTGGCAACGTAGCGCCCAAGCTGATGAACCGATTTCAATTTTGTTTCTTTTGTTAGATAGGTATTCTGATCGAGAGTGTTCTTAGCTATGTTTCATGAAAATCGGTTCAGTCGTTTGAAGATCATCAGCTCTTTTGTAGGTTGAAAAAGCCACATTCACGGCCAAAACCAACTTCCACGGCTCGAATCCGATCGAAATTTGGGCTCATTGGAATAATATCTTTGCATCACTTGAGAACGGCTGAAACGATTTCACTTTATTATATTTTTAAATGATCGTAATAGTCTGAACTGGCTTTTTACAATATTATAAATCTGAAAAGTTTCCCGGATTCTGGAAAAAAATGATATTTTATCAATTTTTATATGAGATTTGTGTATGAACTAAAGACGTTCCATTAGGTCACGTGTCAAATGATGGATACGCGCACGCGTTAAATTTTGTTAATGGTCATGGAATATTACGCAATAATAATTATAGAGGGCGCTGCTCCGCCATTGAGAAAAAATACAGAAAAGAAACCAATTTAATATAATTTTAGCGTTATTTGGACGAACTAGGTAAAGTATACATTTGATGAAAAGGTCGTCGCATCGGGGGTTTTTAAATTTTCAATTTTAGAGTTATTTTACAATAAACACCAAGTCTTATGTCAGAATCAATACGGCTTTCAAAAGGGAAAAGGCTCGCCCGATCTCTTGTCAAAGTTTAGTGATATAGTTAATGAACAATTGAACCAAAGAAAAATTGTACTGGTCCTCTTTATTGATTTCTCGCGTGCATTTGATACGTTGGAACATAATCAGCTACTTAAAAAATTAGATAATTGCGGTGTACGCGGTCCATTGCTCAATTGGTGTAAAGAATATTTAAAAAACCGAACATACTCCGTTAAAATTAACAATACGTATAGCGAACCCATAACAGCCTCAGTAGGCACAGCGCAGGGATCAGTTTTGGGGCCATTACATTTTCTATCTTACGTTAATAACATGGGTGACTGCCTTAAATACTGTACGTGCCTCCAGTTCGCTGATGACACCTGCCTGGTATCAGCTGATAAAGATCCACAAAAAGCTTGCGACCTTTTACGAAGCGATTTTAATACCCTACAAAGATGGTGCCACGACGCGGGTCTAGTAATAAATTCACAGAAAACCAAGCTGATGGTTGTTCAATCACCGCACATCAAACGTCCATTCACGGCAAATATTGTCGCTCACTCTCACAATTGTCTTCATGATTTAGTTAATAATACATGTAGCTGTCCGTTAATAGAACTAGTTGATACCCAAAGATACCTTGGCTTAATTATAGATAACAAATTTAACTGGAGCAGTCATGTTGAACATGTCTGCAATAAACTGAGACAATTCCTGGCTAACATTATAGTACTTAAGAATCGCATCCCTTTCAAGGTCAAACTTATGTTGTACAACTCACTTGCTGAATGTTATATTCAATATGGATTAACCAGCTACGGACGTACATTTAGAACTTATTTGAATCAAATATACCTGCTACAACATAGAATTCTTAAAAATATAGTATCTACTAAAATTAGGCTTAAATATCAAGATGATACTATTGGGCTCTTTAAACACTGTAAAATTATACCGATCCATACTAAAATTCATTACATGTTGCTGAAAGAACAATTTTTAAATAAATCACTTCAGCAGGAATTGAAACATCCTATATGCACGAGGGCCGCTGCTCGAAACCAGCTCCGTACAACTCGAGCGACCAATGTGTACGGTGAGCGGACTACCTCCTTTATGATTCCTCGACTTATTAACAATCTACCTCCTACCTTACGCGATTCTATTACGCCCAACAATATTAAAATAAAGTTAAAAAAACATTTTTTAAGCACCATGGTGTGTTAAGTTAATGCGTTTACCTAGTTCCATTTAAAATAATACACCTTCGCATTATATTATATAGTTATAATTACCTACACTTAACTATTATTCTTGATGTAGATGTTATAACATCATTTCTAAACCTCAGTGGTTTTTTGTATGTTATGTACTTAGACAATATTACATGTGTTTAAATGATAATAAATAAATAAATAAATAAATAAACTCACCGTACGAAACGCAGCTTTAAGAGTTACCTTACACCAATCTTCTATGAGGTACTTACTACCCCGGACAGTCAGCCCATAGGTAGTACATACCTATGTGAGCTGTATCATGAATATAAGCAACTGGCGATAAAAAAATAAATAAAAAAATGACATGTAAAAAGACAAGCCCGCTGAGTTTCTTGCCGGATCTTCTCAGTCGAGGTCGCGTTCCGATCCGGTTGTAGATATAAGAAAAAAAATATGTAAAATTGACAATTTATAAGTGCCCCCGTAGGCCTAAACCAAATAAACGCTTTGAATTTGAATTTTAATTCAATCGACTACAGTTTGGCTCTACCACCTTAAAAATAGGTTTTTATTAGGCAAGTTATATAAGTAAGCATTTAAAGTGCCACAGTAAGTAAGTATTAAAGTGAAATAATGGTAAGGTATATATAAATTCTACTTTCATATCCGATCGATCGTGTTTTCATGGTAGCGCTACATACGCTACAGCACGGGGCTGAAATTCTCATTCAGTGTTTGTTTGTAAGGACATACATAATACATTTAAAAAAAATGGGTCCTGTCACGCGGGCTCAGAACGCGGGAGCGGGCTTTTTGTTAAGTTAAATTCCACGCGGACGAAGTCGCGGGCTCAGCTAGTACACCATAAAACCTATATCATCAGTACCTATTGGATATTTACTTTCCTCAAGGAAAACCAGATTATACCTACTTACCTACTTATAGCAAACTTCATTAATTGCCATGACTCCATATACCTATAGGTGCATTTAAATACTTGAGAATAAAAACAAAGGAAATCTTTTGAAGGTAGGTACCTGACTTACAACAAAATGTTATTGTATACCTACATATACTATTGTGTTGGTAAACATTGTGTTCGTGCGTGGTAAGTAGGTGCATGAACTCAGTGATAACTATAATTATGCAGCTAATGTTAGTAGGTCAGTCTGCCAATACATCACCTATATACCTATACTATAGGTACCAACCGGTAGGGTAGGTAAAGACGTTATCTCTCCCTACTTTTAGTAATGCGATGAGAAAGATTAATGGATGAGCAATTAAAAACGCATTAACACGTTATTGTGGGTATATAAAGACCATTATTAAGTAGGTATATATGTCAACAATAAGGGGGCTAACGATCTGTAACATAAGCGACGACGGATAAACTTTAAGAAACCCTGTTTATACATATACCTACATAGAACCAGCAGACCGGACTCGAGCCGGAGTAGGCATTCGTTGGCCTGCTCGTGTGTATAATAGTGTAAAATATTTTAGCCGATCACAAGAAAAGGCAGATCAAATTTAAAGAGAACAACACTTTACCTATGAACTTTCTTTATTAACATACAGATTACACATATTTTTTTAAAAAATAACGGGATTATGAGAAAGAAAGAAGAGAGAAATAAATAAATATTGATTTTGTAAGCTAATTTATAATTTAGCCTTCTTAACGACCCACTCCTGGACTGGGGCCTCATCTCAATACGATTGGGATGCGGCCTTCAGGCCATAATCCGCTGGCCTAGTGCAGGTTGGCGAATTCCACATATTCTTCGATAATTGGTTTGATTTGATATTCTTCCTCATTATGGTTTCCTTCACCATAAGCAAGTGATAACAATATTGAAATTATGATTCGCATGGATTTTAAAAAAACCCAGACGTGCGAGCCGGGGTTTTGACCATGGATCTTGTGCCCGCAAGACCTTTGCTTAGTACCACCTATAAATGCTACCGTACCTATTCGTACCTAGATTATTATTTCGGACTTTAGATACACCCTGTACATGTACGTCAGTCTCCTTACTATTAAGCTAGTAGCACCACCACCGGTTGGATCAGACGCAACAGGTTAACGCTCCGAGGCGAGAAAAAGGAACAATCAATCTATCAATCATCCAATTTATAAACATAAACTGGCTAATGACCTTTACGGATCTGACTAGAGGGAGTTCACAGCACAGAGAGCGTATTACTTCTAAATAAATAAATAGAAATATCGCCAGAATAGGATAGAAAACTCTTCATTATAGGTACACCAGGTACACGGACATTACGCTGCGATGTCTTCCAAACATTCTACCTATTTGATGGAGAGGATTTATATCAGGAGAGGTGGGTATAGTACAACAGACTGGGGAGATCCCAGTGGTGTCACTGGGTGACTGTCGTCTGGGTGTCCAGGCGAGGGTAAATTACGAAAAGGTCATTTCCGAAATTTACCCTGAAGGGAATCGAACCGCAATCCCCGGTGGTGCAGTGAGCCAAACGACCACTATAAGCTTTCATCATTACATGCTACGCTTGCACTGCAAAATATGTTGATGTCTCTATTTTTGGCAGCATATAAGAGGGACAACAGCATAAATCGGTGTGTTTCACCAGTGCAAACCAGGGCAGGGGTATGAATACCCGTGTTTTTTGAATATGGCTACTGTTCTAAATAGTGTACTTCCTCATAAGTAAACCTACATACCTATTTACCCAAAATTGCAGGGTCTGTCCAGTCGCACCGTTAAACATTATACATATAACAATGTAAGGGACCATCCATAAATTACGTAATACGTTAAGGGGGAGGGAGGGGGTCGACAAAGCGTGACATTGTGTGACAAGGCGTGGGAAGGAGTCCCAAATTTTGTGACATCACATTTTTACAAAATATAATATTTTATATATAAGTATAACAACACTAAATTAAACGTAAAATTGCAAAATATGTGACTTCACACTAGGTAGGGGGGAGGGGTCCTCACAAAAATGTGATCAGCTGTGACAAGGACGGGGGGAGAGGTCAAAAAATCATGAAATTCGTGTGACGTAATTTATGGATGGCCCATAAGGATGTACCTACAATCTGTGCGTCATACATTCACCCTACTTCGTAGATAGTTAAGTACTATCTATCCATACCATAGCTAAGTAAGCGAAAGTAATACTATTACAGCAACACAATAACAAAAGTATAAGTAACTACTTACCTTCTAATATTTTTTATAAAGAGAAAGTGACATAGTTAAAGGGCTAAACTAATTCGAATAGCTGCAGAGAGGCATTCACTATTATAACGACAGCGCCTTTCGAATCAGATGTTTTTTTAGTGAAATAACAGCTGTACAAAAAGGTCGGCATATTAAGATAAATTACTTTTTTAAGGCTGAAGCGCCCATCTAGCCCGCGAGGTTGAAATTTTTTGAGTTATTTTAGAAATTTTTCAAAATCTGACAATAATAAAAGACAAATTTTGTAATTCGCGAAAAAGACCGTGTGCAGTGCATTTATTAATATATCCAACTTACTCTAAAACATTTCAAGAACGACAGCTATCCAGATAATCTGGCAATTTTTGTATATTTAGTGATTTACTAGTATCATATCCACCGTGATAATATTTAGAGTAAAATAAATGTATTAATAAATGCACTGCACACGGTCTTTTTCGCGAATTACAAAATTTGTCTTTTATTATTGTCAGATTTTGAATAATTTCTAAAAGCACTCAAAAAATTTGAACTTCGCGTGCTAGACAGGCGCCTTCACCTTAATAAACCTTGGTAGTCAACCTTAGACAATCTATCACAGTCAACCCATGAAAAAACTGTGAATTGCATTTTAATTACATTTATTAAATGATCCATTTTTAGGGTTCCGGACCTTAAAAGGAAAAACCGGAACCCTTATAGGATCACTTTGTTGTCCGTCTGTATGTCTGTCTGCCTATCAAGACCCTTTTTCTCAGAAACTGGTAAAGTTATCAAGTTGAAATTAATACCAAATATCAAATGATATGGTCCCGTGTAGGTGTAAAAAAATAGGCTTCTAAGGCAACGCAATCAAAAGATACGGTGATTTATATCACATATCTTTATACTTTTCGCAAATTCACTTATCAATACAAAGAAATCAACGCACAGCCCAAACCGCTGGTGTTAGAATCATGAAATTTTGACAGTAAGTACCTTATATACCGCAAGTATTCACTAAGGAGGGATTTTGGAAAATTCCACCCCTAAGTGCATAAAATAGGGGGTGAAAGTTTGTATGGGGTAAAAAAAAAACCTAGAGACATGTAAATAAGGATTGAGGCTATTTATTACAAATAAAATATATTAATTTCAGCGTTTTGTAAAATTCCACCCCTAAGTGTGTAAAATAAGGGTTTGTATTCAGTTTGGTTGCAGTTTGTATTGGGTACCCGAATTTGTTTAAGCATTTTTGGGAACTATTTATTATTAAAATATCTTGCCGGTATCGATATTGGAATCCAGGAATGGAAAAACTATCTAAAATCATAATAAAATGTTGTACGGAACCCTCAGGGCGCGAGTTCTACTCGCACTTGTCCGGCTTTTTATTAAAAACCCTATAGGTACTTTTTTCAATCAATAACGGCAATTCAGCAATATCAGACAGACATTAAAAAAAGCCATCGAAATAATAAGAACAAGTTCAATAATCCCTGCAAGTACTTATATTATATTTAAAAATTAATTGAAAAACCAATGAAATTTTATAAGTAGCATAAATAATAAGAATTTATTTTAATTACTACAGGGTTGTCCAGGTTGGCCTAACATGCAATTGCAGTTTAGGGTATAATCTAGTAGTAAGTTGGTACCTACTATCACACGATTAAAGAGAACTCTAGGTTGATACCAACTACTTCAATAAACATCTACTTACAAACAAACCGATGAATTATTTGTCAACTTTGAACAATCACGTGGTGAAATGAATGAATTACTTCCGTATTACCATTGCGTAGAGTCGACGCAGCAATTGACTTTCACTATACGAAGCCTTGATTGTTCGTTCAAACAAACAAGCTACTTGAGCTGAGAACGAAGACTGAAGAATTCCAAATCGTAAACAATTTTGTGGAGCAAGTACCTTCAATTTTGCAACGGTAACACTGACCTTGTTATTTATACATATAGGTAGGTACTCGCCCTATACTCGTCTGTCAATGATCTATAAATAAAATCAGTGTGACGCCTCGGCCCTTTAAATGACGAAGTCAAAAGTCAATATGAAGTCATTGAATTATAAGTAGGTACCTATCCACTGAACATAAAAAATATTCCATTACCTCTTCCCAAGATAGGTAAGAACGCTGCAAATAAGTATATGTGGGATTGCCGCCACCAATGTACCAAAGAATAGGTAAGATAGTACCTACTGAATGTAGAGGACTTCTTCCCATTGTGTTAAAGCCTAGCTTATAGAAAGAAAAAGTCAGTTAATAATAACTAACCTAGCTTAATC
The DNA here is from genome assembly GCA_905147325.1 of Notodonta dromedarius. Lineage (NCBI taxonomy): Eukaryota > Metazoa > Arthropoda > Insecta > Lepidoptera > Notodontidae > Notodonta > Notodonta dromedarius. The sequence continues at coordinate 9,396,911 of LR990159.1, read as the reverse complement.
ATAGCAGGATTATCTTAAAAATGTGGTATAATTATAAATCATGCTATCTGTAATCTGTATCAAGTCACAAATTGTAGATAACACTTAAATGGCGTGAATCAAACATTCATCATCTCATCCGCGGATTAACGCGTGCGTGAGATAGGTATAAGTTTGTCATTACCATATAGACCTTTAAGACAAGAACTGCTCGCACTGGCACTGCTTAAATGGTCCATGCATATGTTGGGGAGTACTACTTACACAAGCACACCGCCGCTAGCAGCTTCACGGCGTCTTGTGGAGGATTGCAATCCGGGAAGAACGGCTTCACCACATAATGGCCGAATGTGAGGGCCACAATCGCCTGCGTCGTGGGCCTGATTATCAGCAACGCGATCCACATCCGCAGGAACGCCGGCAGCGGCCCGAAGGCTGAGTAAATGTACGCATAGTCACCGCCGGACCTCGTGATAGAGGTGCCCAGCTCCGCGTAACACAACGCCCCTAATGTCGATAGGAGTCCACAGGCCAGCCATATTATTAGGGAGACAGCTACTGATCTGTAAAAGAAAACATTACTATGACCAAGAATTTGAGCGTACACAACTGTGCTGTATCTAGGGTTAGCAGACGTTCGGGAAATCCGGACAAGCCCCGGACTTTTAGTCTGGTGCTGGTCAGTAATTACATGTTACTGACCCGAATACTAGTTTTTATTCACAAAGTTGCGATAACAGCCCGTATTGATAAATTAATCCCAACGAATAAATTAATAACATATTAGGTATGTTGCCTGCCTGGCTGGGTCGACCTTCGCAAATACCGGATTTGGTTTTCCTAGCGTATTGGACGTAAATCAGATATTATCCTTATGCCATGCCTTTGGATGTGCGGTCGATATGACGTGTTTTAATCTTTTTTGTAGTTGTGTTTTATTGCAATTGTCGACGATGATACTGAAGCTGAATAGTAATTAACCTCAGAATGGTACTAGCAACAAATAAAACAACCCATTCGACCATAAATGCCAGCGTTCAGTGCCACGGTCTACTAGTTCTCAAGCTTTGAATGGAAAAAGACAATTGTGACAATCGTGTCAGTGGAAACATAATAGCTGCCGTGAGAAAATACCTGCTTACCATGTCTTAATTGATAAATGGTAGTAATCAAGGAGAACATATTTATATTACGACTAGCGGCCCGCCCCGGCTTCGCACGGGTACATTACGGTTACATTATTGGAGTTTTAGTAAGGATCCCTATTTTTTTAAAAATATAATATAGCTTATGTCACCCGGGGATAGTGTAGCTTACCAACAGTGAAATAATTTTTCAAATCGGTTCAGTAGTTTCGGAGCCTTTTCATTACAATCAAACAAAGTGTTCCTCTTTATAATATTAGTATGACAAAGAAGTTAAAATTATTATGTGTAAGTGTAGTATCATTAGTTATACACATTAAACCGGTAGTTATAGAGATACATAAGTAAATAGATATTCCTCGAAGTCAACATGAACGCAAATGGCATCTACATCAAGTAAATTTTACACATATGTAATCACTAATTCAAAGACTATATAAATCCAGTTATGAAATAGGCAAGGACTACAGCAAATTATAACTATTTATATTTTACAGATTTCAGTTGTTTATCGTCATAACTTTTCAGAAATGTGATTTATTAGCAATTAAAGCCAATTTATTTTAAGTCATTCAGGACCATAATCCTTTATTTACAAAAAAATGCCTAAATATATTTTACCGGAGACTTCCAAGATTAAAACAATAAAATCAAGAAATAACTGGTGCCCATTTAACAATGAAAATAGGTGGCTATCCGCTGTCTCAGCTCGCATAAGTAAACACTAGTTTATAGCCTTGGCCTTAATCGTCATTCCACTCTCGAATTTACTACAGCACCGTGTCAAACAAGTTCTGCGAACGTTATCGCACACCGGTGTACAATGCCATAAGCGAAAGTCATACGCAACATCGAGTATCGACACAGCCGTCTTGTTAATTTTTTTCTACTAAACAAGCCGAGTGTTCAAAAAAACTTTTTTTTATATAATAACAATTGCCATGTATTAGCTAAACACATGAGTTATACTTACGTGGTAAATGATAAACAACGTGGGGCAGATAACTAAGTAGAAATCAGATTAAAAGTTGCGAACGCCCAAGAATAAAACAGACCCTTGATTGCAAAGTTAAGACGCTTTTAGGTCGTGAGCATAATGCAGTGCAAAAATAATATTTAGTGAGTACCTACCAACCTCAATAAATAATACCTACGCGATTCTCAGTAAAATAAATAGCGAAAACATAGTAGCTGCTGCGTAGCAATCACCCAAAACGTTAACATAATTAAAACATCAAAGTAGGGGAAAGCGTCAAAGGGGTTCTTTCAATAGTCATAGCAACTGGAAAAAAACAATTGCAAACTTTGTAGTTCTTAGCCGCCTAACTTATTGTGTTAATAGCAAGTTAATACGGCATGGAAGTAGTACTCTAAACTCTGACATAAATACCGTATTTTTGCTAGCTATAAAGACCCAGAAAAACATCTCATACCTATTCAGTTATAAATAGGCACTTAATAAAGAATTGCGAAATTCGACAGTCTCCAAAAATGTAGCGGCACTGGCGGGAAATTTGATCACAGCTTACCTAATGTCTTTGAAAACTCCAGTGGGAGATACAAAAATTCCGGAACCGATAATAGTCCCAATAATTATTCCGACTCCGTTGAACAATGTTATTTTGCGCTTTAAAACCACTTTGCCATCGCTGGCCGGAGATTCTTCACCCATAACGTAAAAAATCAATCGCGCACACCGGTAAATCTCGCACGTGGGCAGGTGCGCGCCGTGCGGGTTACACGCCGCCGCTGATACGGTGTCTCGACGCGACCGGACTCCGACTATCGCACACACACGACTGAATCACTTTCTGTTACCATTTTTATGATCTGCGAAACTGGAATAGACGATCCAGCTGACGTCAGGCGCATTGAACTAACGACGCGCCGAGCACTCAGGCCGGTCGCCACAGCGCATGTGGGTGTGGGGACTGGGGACGCTCGGAACCCGTGGGGCGCCGCCGCCGACCACGCACCGACAGAGACACCGTGACGCTACGCGGTGTATGCGACAAGGACGGCGAAATATAATGCCGAAGCGACGAACTCGGAACTTGATTGTTGCAGCCGGCAATATTCAAAAGCTATTCAACTAATTCAGCACTGATTGAACACTCGTCCTAGTGCATACGTATGTACCATGTAGGTAGGTAATTTCATCATTATCATCGCCAGACAGACCTAGTAATTTTTTGCCCTTGTAGTCAAAATAACACCTCCTGATGTAATTAGACAAATAAGTTGCATCATGCGGTTAGTTGGTGTCAATATGGACGAAATAAAATTAAACATTACCTGACGAGAGACCGGAAGAGCGACATTAAATCTACTCTACCGAAATGTTTTTCTAGTTCCATAAGTCCCGTTCTATATCCAATATCATCGAAGTATGTAACATAGAATAAATAGTTAATTATGCAGCTACAGTAGGTACTCTTTGCAGATAAGAAAAGCACTTTTTTGTTTCATTTTCTTTAAAAAAGTTGAGAAACTAACGACCCGCCCGGTTTAGCACAGCTGGTATACTATTTATAAAATTAATTAAAATGTAATTTATCAAAAGTTCCGAAAGAAATTCTGTAACTTATTGTGGAAACCGCACCAAAATCCGCTGCGCAGTTACGAATAACTAAGTGGACAAACAGACAGACGCAGTTAGCGACTTTATTTTATACGTTCGTACCATTTCAGGCTAGAGATAGAGAATATGTCATCCACATCCACTGCTCTAAGATTAGCCTGTAGCAAGTCCAAGTGTTGGTACCTTCACGTGGTGGAAGTGACGAGGCTTTCATTTAGTAACTTAGACTGAAACGTAGCTGTACTTATTCAGATAACAATCTGTGCTTGGGCCGCTGAGCTAGAGTTTGATGATTATCTCAGAAATAACCTACTGAATAATTTTTCTATCAGTTTTCACTAAATTGTTATGTCATGTAATGCTTTTTGTTTTATAAAAGGCCTCCAAGATCTGGAAAAGACAAGTGGGGAAATTTTAATTAGGTACATTTAAAGATCTGTTTTTATTTTTACATGTTTAGACAAAACTACATAGGTCAATAAGGTACTATTCAAATAATTACTTACCTACTCACATATCTGCGTAAGTATATAATATTACAAACTATTTCGGTATTTTATCTATTTCATGTAGTAACTTCGAACATTTTCTTAACTAACCATTATATCAATACTTATATCTACGTATTGCTTACTTGCGAGATTTCTGTCCTTTCCAATTTCCGAATTAGATCATCTACCTACCTGTCTGCTATACCTAAAGTATTCCGTGGTTAAGCCTCCCACCTCAAGTAATTTCACATAAACATCTACGTAGGTAGGTACTAACTCCAAGGCAAAATTTAGGGTCAGTTATTTTTCAAAAAATATAAATTAAATCAAAGAAAACAAGATGCACTCACCGTTTATAATACAAAACATGTATTGTTGTTCTATTGTAAACATGTTTTTGAAGACATCGCGGGAGACATCCTGAAATAACATGTATTTGCAGCAGCGATGCGCCCGCGCCGCGGCGCTGCCGTCGCGCGCTTATCCGACGCCATTTTCACACAATCCCCGAGCTTTCCCGCACACAGGTACGTACCACTGTCTCCACATTGTGACAAAAACTTATCCATTAAATCGTAAAAATCTTTTAGTAATCACTTTAATTAATCAGTGGCTCTGTTACCGCTCAATAATTTGAATAAATTACACCTAATTTAGTGCCGCCATTCGAAAACAAGAACATTGACCCTCGAGCACACGTAATAGTTAACATGTTTTTTGTTCATTGTGGCAATTACTGAATATAAATACCTCAAACAATGCACCCGATGGAAGTGAACTATGCGTATTAAAACAAAACGTTGTGCAAATTAAGGTGCGCACCACCGGAGGGTATCGCGGATTAATAACATCTAAAAGTGAACTAAGGAATGTGGCCGTCATGTTTCGGTTACATCAACGGAGCTACGGACAACACACTGTTACCTACCTAACCGTGCCGAGTAATTAGGTATACAGCGTGCTGTTCGAAAGATGATCTATTTATGTCATCATGTCCTTATTTTTTTAATAGATCACTAAGCATCCCCCGCAGTGGTAGCGGTGCGAGACACGAGTCGTGTCGCGAGCCGTGGTGCCCTTACACGTGCAGCCGTTCCATTGCGTATCGCTCTGAACAATAACAATAGTTTCAAGTCAAGTTATTCCAGATCAGATGACACTTATCCAAATATCGGACGACAGGAACGACCGCACCATGAATGACATTGCTAAAGAGGACATTGGGAAACCTTCAAGACCCGTCAGGAACAGACGATACACTCGGTTAGTAACTGCAAACATTGATGTGCATTACTTTCAGACTTTACAGAATAAATTTCTTTGTGCGTCACGCGACTACTCTTTATGCAAAGGCTCGTTATTGTCTAGGTAGGTACCTTATGTACTTATTTTCTATAATTGATTGTTTTCCAATTTTACAGAAGAAGTTTGGTAGCGGGCCAGCGTCCACAGAAAAGGCTATTCACACCAGAAATAAAGCGCTATCTGAAAGACTGGCTGGTACGACGTAGAGATAATCCGTATCCCAACAGAGAAGAAAAGAAATATCTGTCTCGAGAAACTGGCCTCACTTATATTCAAGTAAGATGCTTCATTACTTGTACCTAATGCCTACCTGTAATGTTCAGTTTTTACTTTATACCTACTCGTAGGTATCATGTTTGTGCCTAACACCAACCTAATTGGCTCAATGCCAGAAATTGCTATTTGTACATAAATAGGCACTATTTTTGTCTCTGCTTTGTTAACTGCTGTTCAGTCAACCGTTAACAATAAATAAAGAATACCCATTACATTATTAATGTTTAAACATGAACATGGTAACATTTTTTGACTCCAATACGATATTTAAACCTTCAGATTCATGCAGAAATATGAAATTGTGTTGAGCAGAAACAGCGTTCTTTCCTCTCCCTATAGTTAAACCTACGTAACCACGGTTAATAACTATAAAAACATTATTTTCAGATTTGTAACTGGTTTGCAAACTGGCGAAGAAAGTTAAAAAATGTGAATGTAGACCGAAACCAACAAACTTGGGGTCATCTGATCCGCACTTACAATGATCGCGCGCAAGGGAATGTGGAACAGTTTAGCATTGGCTCTGACGACAGCATATGGAGCGAGTCCGATCCCACCAGCCCGGGCAACGAGAACTTGGACAACGACGCCGAATTAACCGGCAGTCCGGAAACCATAACGGAATACCCGCAAGACGATTCTGATGCATTGACAATCAAAGAAAAATGTTTCAATTTCAACAACAACTCGTACACCGCCGATACCAAGGAGAATAAACAAGAACCGAAAACCATTACGAGTCCGATGCTCCTCAGCAAATGGCTCGAAAGTGCAGCTCGATTTCAGCCGAGCGAGTGTAACTACTCATGGTGGGCCGACGGGAAGAAGCGACGGCCCGAGCCGAAAGGTCAACGGATTACAATAAACACTTTGTCTCGTCATGACCGGGACGAAGTTGAGGCAGCAGTAGCTCTTACAGCTCTCGCGAGCGCCACCAGTAGACTGGCTGCGCCATGACTGTTTATCTCAGGTACGAGTATTTCAAAAGTGAACAATTGTTTGAAAGTAGAATTATTTACCAACTTATGATGATTAAGATATGTCTAAACCTTGTTGGAGTATATTATACCTGTTTAGTGCGTAAATCAAATTTACTCTTACGTAACGTCATTGATATCAGTGTTGCTCAAGTATTATTAAAACTAAGATTTATGCAATAAATCCTGCATAGATATAGTCATAAATTTTTGATCTCTATTGGACTAGTTTATAAGTCGTAATCATACCAAAGACGTGTTTATAACTTTAAACATTACAAACAATAAACTAAGTTTGTTATTAATTAAATATTGTTTACTTGCCCTATAAACCACAAAATTTTACCCTCTCCACTCTCCTATTGTCTACCTCTATGTATCGAATATATAAATAAATATAAATGTATAGTCCACACCAACTGTATGGACAAAAGCAACACTTGTACAATCGGTATGTCAAAGGACTAGCAGCAATCCCAGAAACATCCAGATGAGGACAAGTTTCCAAAATGCTATTTTCGAATTTCGGCCTGGCTGAATCAAACCTGCAACCACCCGGTACATAGAGCCGATCGGCTTCCGTTCGCACCACTAATCCAAGGAATTGTCAATGGGTTGTAAATTTAGTTTTTTTTTGCCAAAAAAAAAAAAAAGCAAGCAGTCGCTCAAGGGAGATCATGGTTTATAAGTATGTTCGCACTTACACAAAACATATAATCCACCTACATCTGATAAATCATGAACTAAAAAGAAAAGGATACTAAGTACAATCTAAATCTTATATTAAATAAAAAGTTGTACAATCTAATATTTATTATTTTATGCAGAACCCTCAGTTTCCTGTTTAGTATCTGTCTGGGCTTCCTTATTAGGGTTCTGTAGTTCAACATGTTTCTCCAGGTGTGCTAGGAGGGTCTGTGGGGCCTGGTTCAGTTGCCGCACAAGGCAAGAGCCAGCACTCTCAAGCACAGCACACAGCTGACTCCTGGCAGCATCTATGTTAGGCATTTGGCTGAACTCTACCAGTTCATTCTTTGACATCAATCTGTCCTGAATTATTCCCGCTGAAAAGAAGCAAAGGTTATTTTGTTAGTCACCAGCTTATGCCGGTAGTTAGGAAGAGGAGACAACTTGCCCCTTTTATTCATTCATGTTCTGTAGTATACTTACCCATTACTACCAATTGTGGTGCCTTCTTCAATATTTTAAACATTTTAGCAGCATTTTCAGGTTGGCCAAATATAATATTCTGGTGTGAAGTAAACAAGTGGTTGATGGCTTCATACCGCGTTCCGGTGGTCGCCATGCTAACTATTTTCTTGCCGTAAGTTCTCAAATGCATTTTATTTTTTGCCAATGCAGCAAACACTGGTGTTTTCTCTTCCATACTTATAGAGTTAACATGTAGAAATACAACCATTTTAGATGTGTTGAACCAGTTGAGACATTCATTGGCTAATATCCTTTCAAAGGGGTTGTCTATTTGTTTTGCATATTTATTTTCTCCTCTGTCACAAAACACTGCCTCAGGTAATGTTTTCTTAGATGGGCCATACACTGGTTTCGACAAATCAATCAATAACTGTCTTTCAAAGTGAGGTTTCCTAGGTCTTTGAATGTTAATCTTTCCACGAAATCGTTTAGCTATTAGGAATGGCGAATGTGTCGATAGCAAAACTGAAAATTGTCAACAAAAATATAAACTTAAATGTTGCGTGAACGCTTGACATTCTATAAGTTACGTTAGGGAGTTCTATTACCTTTGTTGATGGATGCCATTTCTTGCTACTTATTTATAGCTGAAATCAATGATTTTTATTTAAAAATGTTATGCTCCCAAATCTAAGTAACCACACATAACCTAAAATACTCCATCTCCATCTCCCTTTGCTGTCAACACTGTCAGCTGTCAGCACCAAGCTGTCACTTGATGTCAGTCAAAGAGCATAAATTTAGTTCAACACCAAAGAGTTCAAGCAACAACAGCTTCGTGGCACAGAGTACTTTGTATAGATTTGTCAGTGGTCAGTGTCAAGTCAACATATTTTATCCGCGGTCTGTGAGTGTGCGTGCAGCGTGTTCGAAAACGTCGAAAACGAATCTGAAAATAAACAAAACTGAAATAAAGAAGAAAGTTACTTCATTATACGTACTTACTAAAATTGCTTTTTGCTTTAAATTCTTTTAGCAACTCACCTCCCAGTACTTTCCTCGTGACCAATGAAAGAGGTTAGTTATTATCTATAAACATTGCACAACATTATTTAAAATTATATTAGTTTTATTGGTGTCTAATTAAACCATACTGCACCAATTTCTAGATAATGCGGGGCCACCAAGAAGACACGCCGCCGTCGTCCATAAGCGGTGACGAAATTACCGGTATGGAGGAAGAAGGTATCATATATCTTGATGAGATGGACGAGATAAACTTAGATGACGAATACATGGAGGAAGTCACAGACCAGGAGGAGGAAGACACAGAGATGGAGCCGCCCGAAGACCTCTCGGCCTTGCTATTTAACAAACATATTGGGTCTGTGTTCTGTTGTGATCTTCATCCTGATGGTAAGCTGGCGGTGACAGGCGGAGAAGACGATAAGGCCTACGTGTGGTCTGTGGAAACTGGAGAGATAATTATGAATTGTATGGGCCACAAGGATTCCGTAATTTTCGTGGGATTCAGCTTTGATGGAGCCTACCTGTGTACAGCGGACATGTGTGGCCTAGTCAAGGTTTGGAAGTGCAACTTGGATGAAAGTCAGCAAGAACCATGGACTGTTGCGTTTGAGTATGAAGCAGATGACTTAACATGGGGCCTGTGGCATTTCGCAGCCAGAGTGCTCATATTGGGATCAGTGAATGGAGATATCTATGTATTTAAAGTGCCATCAGGAGAGACTAAAGTTTTGCAAGGTCATAATGTAAAAGTGGAATGTGGCAAGGTGAGGTAACCATAATATTTTTTTATTAATTCCATTATAATACAGTTTAATAAATAAATATTGCCAGTCTGACACACCAACTGTATGGTCCCAAACTAAGCAACACTTGTACTATGGATACCATACAATAAACGGGACGATCCCAGTGACACTGAGATTTAGTCACATAACGAAAAGGCCATTACCGAAATTTGCCAATTCCCGAATTGAACCCGGAACCACCCGGTGCAGTGAACGGCCTCTCAAACCACTGCTCCAAATGATCATCAGGTTAATTTTGATATCTAATTTAAAATAAAGTGAAGAAATTCCACTTCTATTAAATACTTAATTTGCTTATAAAATAACCTAATAATAATAAGGAAAATATGTCTGTCTCAGCTTTTTCATGACGGTGTGCGCCTGGCAGCCGGCTATGAAGATGGTGCCGTTAAGATTTGGGATTTAAAAACATCAACAGTACAGCAACAAGTGCCTGCCACAGTGCACCAGATCCGAGTCACATCCATCGACATAAACCCAGAAGATAATCTTATTGCTTCTATATCTACTGATGGTGAGGACTTTCTCCTTGGTTATATTAGACAACATTTAATTTTATTGTAATGACGTTTTACACGGGGCTTGCAGTCAATAACAAATGTAAATATGACAATGACTGCAAACCTTGTTTAAAAAGAGATCATTATATTGATTAGATGTTTGAACCCTTCCCTTTCTTCTGTCCCATTCTCATTCAGATGGTCAACATGTGAGCAATATATTTTATTTGGTAAAGAAAGCATCTACAAGGTGACACATAATGGGTATACTTTTTTTTTCAAAACTTAACTTTGTAATTCTAAAACAAAAACAAAAGGTGTTATAGGAATACAGCTGTTGACCGATTTCACAAGTCTACAAAACCTTTAGTACTTCAACTGTCCCACAAAGCCGATAGTTTGAGATTTACAAAGTTAAGTTGCAAAAAAAATAGTATACCCATTTTGTATCACCTAGTATAGGCTGTGGTAACTACTTAACATGATGTGTGTTATACACATGTCGGCTGACTTTGTTATGTAAAAAAAACAAATTATATTGCTATTATAATTCCTGTCCTTCTCTGACCATGGGTGGCCTCATCCTCAAATACCCATGCATTAAGAATTCATTAGGAAAATAATGTAAGTACTTGCTTCATTTTGATATATACTAAATGGCTTTACATTACAGGCAAAGTGGTTCTAACCACACCAAACAATGGAAAGATTGTGGGACAGTTGGAGGTAGAGAATGACTTGGAAACAGTCACCTTTGCACCAGATGCACAGCTGGGACTCTTCGCTATAGGTAAGCACCTATAGTGAGATTTATAATATCACTTATTAGGTCATAATAAAGTCCATTGTTGAGTTCGATATTACATCAAACAACTAGCTTTTCCTTTAGCTACGATACGATAACAGTGCCACCTACTGGGACTAACTATAGCTAGAAACTAAACAGGTACCAAAAAACAAACATCAAAATTGGTGTAGCCATTTAGGAGGAAAATAATTATGATCACATGTACACCACCGGAGTTATATAATATTTAATGATGATATTTGTTTTGACTCAAAATAGTATTCAATGCTAAGTTATATCTTTCAGGAACTTTAACTGGCGCTGTAGGTATATGGGAAATTGCAAGACAGATGTTACGTCACCAATGTGCGAAGTCGGATGAGGAGGTTGGAGGAGTCACCAAAATGATTTGGGTGAAGAACCACCTCGTCACAGGGTGCCTGGACGGGTCTATACGAGTTTACGAAGGCAGGTCTGGCGAGAGATGCCTGATGCTCACGGGGCACATGTCCGAAATCCTAGATCTATGTTACAATCCCAAAGGTCAAATTATATTGACGACATCAGACGACGGCACGGCAAGAATATTTAAATATGAAGTAAACAAGGAAAACGATTAATGATTGTTGTATCAATTTCCTCCCTTATTATTTCGTTTATTTATTTTATCATTTTGTATGTTACATTTAATACTAATAATGTGATCATTATATCCAGCGGATAGCAAATTAATTCTTATGAGAAGATTACCCTGAAACCAATAAATTTCAAATTTTATAAATGTAAAACAAATTATGGTTTTTGTTATAATTATTGAAATATAATGTTATTAAAATACCGATTAATTTTAGGAATGTAGCTTGAAGGAGCTTAGATACAATTTAAATGTTAGATACCACTACCACTACCTAGAATTTAGGTCCTAGATTGTAGGAGTTGTGTATAGGGAACATAAGTTTCAGCTTTCACCATTAAATTGGCATCTTGTATCACGACACTGTCATTGACCCCTTTGCAGCGGTCACGTTATAAATGAATCGGTCGTATCCTGCTTTGCGACGATCCTATTTCTTTTATAGCTGGTCAATGTGCCCGCCACTGAACCACTGAACCCGCGCCATCAACAAATGAGTGATGAATTGTTTAAAATTTATGATTTTTAAAATGTGTGCCAAGCCAACACGTGGTGTGCATAGAAGGGTGAACGAGACGGCTTAAAAACCAGTTGTGCGAACTTGGCAGTGAATTCTCTTTTATAATAATACAACAATAATGTACCTAAGGAATACACGGACACGGTGTATATTTCCTTGGCATGTGTTCACTCCCATGCCGTTTCAGCTTTGAGTCATCCGCCGAACTGTAGACGGCTGTGTTCGTGCGTGTTAAACTTCCAAAGTAGCCGTGGATGGTAAGGCAAGCGCACGTAACGTTGAACCACGCACCACATGGACAAGATCGCGGACGGGAAATTAAATCACAAGTTTTTTTTATCATGTTCTGAATAACGCATTGTTTCGAGGAGAGTTTACTTACAAAATCATGGTTTCAACATTACCATAAGGTGACTTTTACTGTGATGAATATTTTAACCTACATGGAACAACGTGAAGTTAATGTATGGTATTTACTATTAGTCCGTGTTATCAGCTACCGTAGGTCGGTTAACCGCTCGTGCCTGTATGGTAAATTTATCGGGCCAGTACAATTCGATGGTGTTCGCCACCGCACGTGGTGCTTCCGACCGCAACCTATTCCGCAGTGTGAGTGATGCAATATTTGCATGACGGTGCCTCAGAATTACGGCCGTGCTGTTTGACAATGTGTGAGAGTTTATAACTTTATCAGTGCACATTTCGACTAAGAGTTTTTTATTATCCACTTTCATTAAATTTATAAACATTAAATATGGCAAGAGTGGGTGATATAGACGTACTGCCGCCCAAAACGATGGACACGGGTACGGAAGGCAGCGCCGCCGGCGATAAGGAGTCCGGGAATAGCGTTCGCATGAAGAAGGAGTTGGGCTTGCTGAACGGCGTGGCGATCATCGTGGGAGTGATCGTGGGGTCGGGGATCTTCGTGTCCCCGAGCCTGGCGCTGGAGGAGGCCGGATCCAAGGGCATGGCGCTCATCGTCTGGGTGCTCTCCGGACTACTGTCGATGGTCGGCGCTCTCTGCTACGCGGAGCTGGGTGAGTGGGATTTCATTAGCGAACTCATCATGGTAGGTACTTAATGTCAGACTTACTTGATTTCGTTACCTCAGTCGAATGAACTCATAGTTCATCTAGATATTTCCTGTCTGTAGTTAATTAAATCTAAATGGATGCGTACCCAGCCAATTTACGCTTCAGCATACATCAAATTATGATGAAAACTTTAGAACCTAGAACCCTGAACCTATCCTAGAACGTACAGCTGCATGGAACGTAAAAAATATGTGAGATACCTAGGTACCTAGTTACTTACTATATTATTGATAATTCGATTGAATTGTTCCACATTAGGATCTTACGTTGTATTGTATTCTCTTTGCATTAGGGTAGGTACCGTTTAAATCTAACTCTAGTTAACCATGCAACTATTGTTCTAAGTAACAGAGTTTAGTGCAGTTAAGTCATCAGTCACCTACTTACTTTCATCTTTACAGTCTGAAAGCTGACATAGTTATTTAATTAATCTGGTTGAATTTAAGTAGGTATGTAATGAGATATATACCTATAATATTACTTAGGTATTTCTTACGATAATGTAGGTATTTCTATAATTATACATATTGGAGCCACTTGCATAGTTTTGTCACGAAACACATTTTATTAATGACAATTTTCTTCCCTTATCAAAGATGACAATGGTTAAATTTATACCAAACGTTAGGGTATGTTCAGACGAACTGCATACGGACTGCAAACTAATCTGAAACATTGCGGTTTGGATGCGTTTTCTCGCCGACTCCAAGCGGACTGCAGCGTACTTACCTATATGGTATTATCGCTATCAAAAACGCCCAAGTCTACTGTAGGTATTAAGTATGCAAATTTTGACCTTTTAACACTTACCTAGTCCACATACTTGCAAAACCCTATCCGCCTGCAGTTTATTGGATGGTGCACCTACAACAATAAGTACTATACTGTATACTGATGAGTTAATTTCTAATACCTGACCTTTGATTCAATCAGTTGCTACCCAGCAGCTGTACTACCTAATAACCGACAGAAAAGAATTGCCATTATAGGTAATAGGAATAAGTAGTTATAGTGATAGGTTTTCGTGGTATAGTTGCTACATCATTTTTACATTTACTAGGCGCCATGCATTTTTTTGTTATATTAAAATAAAGCCTTCAACTATGTATAGCGAGCTAATTAGAAAATAATAGATAATGAAGTACTTACACATTTCTGAACAAGTTGCGACATTCACGACGAAAAACTGAAGTCGTGGATACAAGTTTATACTTACGTAAGTGTATCTATTCACATGTTTGATTAAGTTTTTCTTGTTCTCAACAAGACGATCAGTGTCTCTGCCCATTTCTGGAGCCAAGTGTATGAAGAAGAATTTATTGGGGAAAGTTACGATGCGCTCTGTCGGACATACTTAGACGCGCCATGTCTGTTCTGTATTAGTAAATAGGTAGCTTTTTTCAGTTGCATTTCCAAATAACTCCATCATGCCTACTCACAAAATATTCGCTATTATTTAAATGGGAACTACCAAGGTTACATTTTATGATAAGTAAATATATGAGTAGGTATAAAACAATTGATTGTAAGGAAAAAAACTATATATAGGTTGTAACCTATACCTATTGTATTGTTAATACACTTACCTACATAATTGTATTACAGTAAAAATGTAATGTAATGTAAAAATGTAATGTATGATAGGTATTATCATATAGATTATGTTAAGTCCTTTCCATCTGGGATATCATATATTAGGCTGTCATCGTATCCCTATAATAATATAGGTATATGCAGATAACATGAACTACACATAAATACATCATTCATAGTCGCTATTCATAAGTGATAGCAGGCTGCCATTATACAAATTCCTGTGAGATAATAATCTTGTGTTAGGCACACAGCACAGGTTGTTACCGTTGCATTATCTACTACTGCTACAGGCTACTGATCACTGTTCTGTAATGAGTCCGTTAAACATCGTTTGACACAGGCCTTATCTGGGAGGCGTCTTTCAAACGTTATTTTTGAATCTTACTCAGCGGTTTTAGAATCTCCATTCTTAGCCACAGGTGTACCTACCGAGGGGGCATCTGTTCCCCCCTGGACCTGGTCTGCCACCCCTTTTCATTCAGAACTCTTTGAGTCCTACTTGTCTTGTCATGTCTTGTGCCTATGGGATTTTTGACCCCATTTTAGGCCAAAAGGTGGTTAGGCTTTTGTAACTACTACCAAATAAACTATTATTTCTCCAGCTTTACAAGTGTTGTGGTTGCAGGTACCATGATACCGAAATCTGGAGGTGATTACGCGTACATCGGGGAGGCGTTCGGACCACTACCGGCGTTCCTGTACCTATGGGTGGCTCTTTTCATCCTGGTGCCTACTGGAAACGCTATCACGGCATTGACCTTCGCGGAGAACATCCTGAAACCTTGGTGGCCGGTCTGTGACCCTCCGCAAGTTGCCATCAGCCTTATTGCTGCGGTTCTTACGTGTAAGTATTATTCGCTTTTTCGCTTTTATATTCTTCTTCTTTTCGTTCGAATTTGTGGCAACTTCTGGTGTCGGCAAACTGAAGGCCTGAAAACTCCTACATGGCTTAACGACTGTGATAGCCAGGACCGATAGCTTAATGTGCCCTCCGAAGCACGAACGGAAGCGCTCAGTTGTAAATGCTTTCTAATCTAAATATATATAACTCAAAGGTGACTGACTGACTGACTGACTGACTGACTGACATAGTGATCTATCAACGCACTGCCCAAACCACTGGACGGATCGAGCTGAAATTTGGCATGGCATAACATCTGTTATGACGTAGGCATCCGCTAAGAAAGGATTTTGATTAATTCTACGCCCAAGGGGATACAATAGGGGATGAAAGTTTGTATGAAACTTTGTCAATTAAATTCCACGCGGACGAAGTCGCTGGCACAGCTAGTATTTATATAATAACAGAGTAGTTTACACAAACACTGCTGTAATTTATCTGTTAATATTTCTGCCAAAAGAAATGATTAGATAATAATCCGTAAATAAATAGGGACAACAACATAAATCGTAAATGTTTCGTCAGTTTACACGAGGGGTAATGTCAACAGTCTGTCCTTGTTACCCGACTGTTTTGCGCTAGACGAAACATTCACACAAAACGTATTGTTGTCTCTAATTTTCGTTGCCTTGAAATAGAAACAACAACATGTTTCGTGTAAATGTTTCATTCAGTGCAAACGAGGGGTTTAAGGATCGATTATTTAAGTTACGGTGTCAGTCTATTCCCGGTAGTCTAGTTAGTAGTTACCTGGGTCATTTCGCATCAACCAAGCTATGTGTTTACACTCCTTTCTTACTATTTGAATTGAACATCAAACGCGGTATTGACGCCCTGAGTAATCTTTTTGAGACACAAACAGCGTTTGTAAAACGGGACACTTTAAAACACGTCGTGTACTACTTTAGACAATCGTATATAAGCAGACACTTCATTTAAAGCTTCGTTTATGTTTTAGGTACGACGTTGGTAACAGCTGGGTAATTTAAAAAACATAGTATTTACTTACATAACGTACACCCACCTAATTAAATGAACATTTACCGAAATTCAGTAGCCTCGCAAGTGCGGATCCAGCCTTCGAGTCAAGAGTGGACACATAGTCAATGTTCAGACAGGACAGGCTTTAAAATTAGAAAAAAAGCATAATAAATAATTTTAATGAAATAAAAAAACATTTTTTCTCTCTTGTCTTCTCGTGAATGCACAACGGGTGCAATATATCTAATATTATACACAGGACTCCTGTATGAAGTCATGCGTGTCGTAGGTACTTAGAAGTCTTTCTGTGAGGTCTTGCCAGTCATCTATCTAATGTATACTTTTTTAATTACATTCCATGCCATTAGAAATATTATCAGTGGACGACCCCTCAAGATGAATAATAATTGCAAAGGCACTTAATTCATACACAATTCTTTACTTCTTATTGCTGATTTCAACACACGAATAATACCTTCGTATTATGTCATTCCAATAAAACCTGTACCTACCTATCGAAGATTTACTTCCACGAATCCTTTGCGATGATTTAACAATCCTCTCGCTGAATGCGTACCCGCTGGCGGAATTATTCTGTGCAATAAAATGAAGCGTCATTATTCATTCCAAAAGGGAACATTGTCTCCACCCCATGCTGCGAACTGGTTTCGGCCGCTGAGAACATGTTTTGCAAATTTATTTATGTAATGCAAAAACCCTGTTCCCAGAATGAGATAACGTGCTCACGATGAGATATTCGCACGTTAAAAGGGAATACCATAAGCAAGAGCTGCATTTTGTTTCAACCAACTAAACAAAAGAAGGTTCTTTGTTTTTATGTATATTGATAGGGTATCTACTATCTGTACACTACGTTAGGATTATTTTAGGTAGGCACCCCTACTTACTTGAATTGGCACCGACTCCAAGTGAAATAAATTATATTATGGTCCCGAGTACCTACGGCCCGCCTGATCTTAAGCAGTTACCTTGCCTTTATAGATACTTGCAATACTAAAAGGCATTGCTCGTTAAAACGTTAAAATTTCCCCTATTGATAATGATAAAGACGATGGTTAATAGGATACCCCAGGCCTATTTATTAGCCTAAATTAATTCAAAGTAATTCCCTAAGTATGTTACCTATTTGCTCTGACTAACATGTTACTTAAAAAGAACCCATTCTTATGATAATAAATAACTTTTTCTTGAATACACAGCATTAGTATGTTTTTATCTAACAAGATAGCATATACAGAAATTACGCTAGATGCAAAGAATCAAGCCGCATCACTAAACGACCCCAAGCATTGACGGAAGATACGCTACGGCACGTCGCCATCTATTATTGTAACGTGTTATTGAAGCCTCTTGTGTCACTCCAATAGGGCATATATATGTCTTTATAGCCCGGTACCTAGGTACGAGTACATTGGTGTGCCGAGTGTGGCCGCCTGTGCTGATTGCGCCTGACAGGATAACGAGGGCTTCCTCCCGCATGCCACTGACACACGCTCTTGTGCGGAGTCGCGCTCAACGTTCAAAGCGTAAGGGCGCTTAATAACTCGACGTGATTTGACTCTGCACTCCATGTGGGAACTTCGTGACCTTGTTGCTCTACGATTTTACTGTTTCACTTGTGACCGTAGAAACATCTGTTGGGCAGGTTATTGAGGACAGGTTACGCTGTTTTTATCGTCAAAATTAATTTAAAACCACATGTCTTGTTCTTACTTATATTGATGAATACTTTCTGTAAATTTCTTCCTTTATCAAAACCTGTAAGTATCAAATTTTGAGCCACACAATCAGCTTAATTAGATACACTGAGAAAATAAATATTTAGTATTTTTTACTATACATTTTGTAATCACAGTAGGTAAATATTTTATGAACACGACTCGTCGCTTAAATATTTTATGTAAGTTAGGTATTACAAAAAGCTTAGTAAAGAAACTACGAAATCAATCTCTGTCGTAGTTTTGTTTCTCATTTCATTAGCGTGAGACAGCCTTGATTTATTATTGTGCCACATTCAGTAAATATTGACCCGTTATTCAATTAAAATCCTAACAAAAGTCATCAACTACTGAATCATATTTGTTCCGCATCGGAAACTCAAAACAATGCGCACTCTACCTTACAAAACGAGTTAACGAGAGAAACACTCGTATGTTGCGTACCTACTTGTACTAAGAATAATCTGACTTATGCAATACTCCCGTTCCAGGTTTCCTCACCGTTATCAATTGTTACAACGTAAAGTGGGTAACGAGGGTGCAGGATTCCTTCACAATTGCGAAGGTGCTCGCCCTGCTGGTGCTGTTCTTCGCAAGCGTGTGGTACTTATTCGCCGAGACCACGGAGAACTTGGAGAATATGATGGAAGGGACGATCACGAAACCCGGTGAAATCGCGATTGCGTTCTATACGGGGCTGTTCTCGTACTCCGGCTGGAACTACCTGAACTTCGTCACTGAAGAGCTTAAGGATCCTTACAAGTGAGTACTTTGTTTATAGTTCAATAAAGAGTATACCTTGTTTCTATGTAGATAGGTGATAGAATTCACTGAAGTCAGTCAGCAGTGGTCCAAACTAGATTAATATGCTAAGATAAAAAATCGCCACATCTTGTAGCCTAATTTAAATTAAGCTATTAGTTAATTATTTAATAAGACGCATTCGTAAGTTTATTATTTCATATTGAGCGCACTCGCTGTGTTGTCTGGTATAACAATGTTATTCTTGTTTGTCTGTTAACACAAAGCGTTAAGTAAAACAAATATTAAAAGACATACATTACTAGGAACTGAAAAATGATTTGTATTTTTTAACCGACTGCAATCGCAAGACGGCAAAAATCTTTTTTTTTTTAGTTAAGTTTGATCGACCCAAAATAAACAATACGTCGTGTGGTTATTCCAGGAACTTGCCGCGCGCGATCTGCATCTCGATGCCGGTGGTTACGCTAGTGTATGTGCTCACAAACGTCGCTTACTTCGCCGTGCTCACCAACACCGAGATCCAGTCGTCCAAGGCCGTGGCGGTCATCTTCAGCGACAAGGTCCTGCACTCCTGGTCCTGGATCATGCCGCTGTTGGTGGCACTCTGCACTTTCGGCTCGCTGAACGGCGCTATTTATGCGTCCTCTCGGTTGTTCTTCGTGGGCGCGAGGAACGGCCACTTACCGTTGGCTATATCGCTGATTGATGTCAGGAGGCTGACCCCGGTGCCGTCGCTCATTATCTTGGTGAGTTGAATCTTAAGAATACAGCCTTACTGTAAATGTATTTTTGCGACTTGCCGGTTTTTTGTTATTTGTCTAACTGACACTCATGACTGACAAACTCGACCGACGGAGTTAAGTTTTGTTGACCTCTTCCATTATCGATCAACCTATTTGATTTATAATTTTGGAGGTTAACAAGCCAAGGGTGAGTGGTGGGTCCTTATCCTAAATTGTTTTACAATGGATTTCCGCCAAGTAACGCCTGAGTCAATCAATTATTTGTCTAACTGTTTAGACCAAATAATTACTAGTTCCTCATACGTAATTCGGTTAAACAAGGTTAGTTTATACTTACGTAAAATTGTTAAAGAATTTTACAAAATAAATTAAAAATAAACCGACTTCAAAATCACAAGTAGGCACTAAAAAGCGAAAAATAAACTAATATACGCGCTACCCACTCATCTATTTGAAGTCGGTGCCCGCCAAGTCTAATAGGTAGTAGATAGATACTACTTACAAGTATCTACCTACTTACTACATTCAATAGTAGCCAGATTATTGCATTGTTATTTCAGCTCAATCGGAAACCGGGAAGTGGGGACAAAATGGACTTCTAAAATGTTATTACATTGTTAGTTAGTTTTTCCTTGATTTCCTTGAGATTCCTACATGAGATCCTGACTTGATGATAATGGGACCACCCCCGGAGTATAACCTTTCGAACAAAAAAAATTTTTTTGAAATCGGTTCACTATTGGCGAAAATATCGTAGAACATACACAAAAATACATACAGTCGAACATAGAACCTGCTCCTTTTTGGAAGACGGTTAATTAAAATGGCATGCCAAGATTGTTTACCAAATATGACAAGTAAGGTCTTACGGTTTTGGTAGAGCCAATTTGTAGCCAACTGTCTACAGCTCATATACAGGATGGCTCGACCGGGGTAGTACCACCCTGTCACAGAAGATCGGTGTAAAGTAGCTATTATAGCTGCGTTCCGTACGATGAGTGAGAGAGCTGAAAGTCCAACCCCCCACCCTTTTTTTTTTTTTTTTTTTATTCAGGCATCGCAGGCCCATAGATAAATACCTTATAAACTAACATACATATTAATAAAACAAATAAAAACTAAACTAAACTGTGGGTGGTGACGGCGGCAATCTCCCCCGAAAGCGCCTGAACACCACACCCTTCGGCCAGTAGTCTTCCTGCATGAAAGTTGACAGCCTGTCCGAGGGGACCCTAACCACAAACGCCTTGAAACTAGCGTTGTGAGTCCTCTTCAGGTTGGCAATGTGCGAACAATTGTATATAGTTTTGCAGAACGAAATCAACGCACTGTACTGCTGTAGACCAAAACCAACCTTACGTTAGTGGTTCTAGGTTGGTTTCAGTTTGCAAAAGTGTGTGTGGGTTGGTTCCATTTTGCAAAACAAAGTCCAATTATGCCATTGGTATCCCAAGCATCTATATGATCCGGTAACTACCGGGTCGTACGCTTGTTTGCCGACTTTGTTACATAAAAGAGGAGCATTAAAGTGTTCCTTTCAATCGATTCTAATGAGCGACAAAGAAATGACAAGTTATGTTGATTCTACAGCTAGGTATTTCAATCAAACTCTGCATACGATGCATAATAATGATAGTGGTTTGTCACAATGTGCAGAAAATAAATTAGGAGTAGGTAAGTAGGTCTGAGGGAAAACATTTACGGCTATTTTTACACGGTTAAAGGGCCTTCAGTTCCCCTCCGTTTCAGTTCATAAATAAATATCTTATGATACTCTGACTGCACCCAGACTAAACAATGCATCCAAATCAAAATCTCCAGACTTGTATAGGCCGGTAATAATATTTCGATCTCATGTCTGAGTGGTCTTATGTAGTCCGCTTTTGACATGCCATCACTCGGACTTGAGTTCCATTTATTAATACGACCCTTTAACTGTATGATTCCAAACTATGCAACGCTTGTACTATGGCCAATTTTTCATCGTCCTATTCCATTTTACATAAAAAACGGCTGAGTCGGCAACTTTGGTGTAGACTCCTTTATGCACACTTGGTGTTCGACTGTTAAGTACTTATTTGTAACTAGCTGAGCCCGCGACTTCGTCCGCGTGGAATTTAACTTAACAGCTCCCGCTCCCGCGTTCTGGACCCATTTCTTTTTTTTTGTTTTTCTAAAATGAAAGTAGCCTAAGTTACTTCTTATAACATCAGCTATCTGCCAGTGAAAGTCCCGTCAAAATCGGTCCAGCCGTTTCGGAGATTACCCGGAACAAACACACAGACAGACAGACAGACAAAATTCTTTTAAATCGCGTTTTTGTTATAGGTGTCGTATGTACTTTCATATGCATTTAGTGAAAAGGTGTTATTTTGATATTACAACCAGACTCTCCAATTTTATTTTTTTGTATAGATAACGTGGTTCCTTTATTATTATTAGTAGAGGTTAGTGG
Organism: Notodonta dromedarius; assembly: GCA_905147325.1. Lineage (NCBI taxonomy): Eukaryota > Metazoa > Arthropoda > Insecta > Lepidoptera > Notodontidae > Notodonta > Notodonta dromedarius. The sequence continues at coordinate 9,374,452 of LR990159.1, read as the reverse complement.
ATAAATGCAAGATTAATATCATGATTTTATAGCCATATAAATAGGTGTAAAGTCAATCAACTGATATGACCTGGATCACGGTTATAAAAGAAAGTAAATTGGCATGAATCTAATATTTACGATTGTAGCATAGAAAGTGAACGTTTTTCATTAATATTCAACTGCCCGTAACCTAGAAAACCTGATAGTTACGTAAAGTCTTCGCTAGACATCCACAAAACAGCTACTCTTGATGTATCTCAATTATTATTACGGACTGTTGAAACACCTGTATAAGGCTTTAAACTCGAAACTACGCGGGCAGGGCCGCGGGTAAATATTAAATAATAAGCAATATTAAGAATAATTAGCCATTTTAATGTCCCATTCCTGGGCACGAGCGTACCCTCAATGGGAGGGGATTCGGGGATGTTATTTTGACATTACAATTACTTCAATTTTGGGCGTGGTGGATTATGGCCTGGGGTGCTACACTTAGCAACGATAATCAATACATCGTGACATTTTGTAGTGACGAATCCTACTCTAAATACAATTTTTTTTCGTCGTCGTATATCGTCTGAACGGACGATAATTTTGTGTCGTTCGTTCAGTAATCGATACGATGTTGTGTTCATGATCCACCACGCCCAAAATTGAAGTAATTGTAATGTAAAAATAATATATTTTTCTAAATGCATATGAAAGTATACTTATGGTATTGTTATTAAATGGGTTTGTATTACTATTTGCTACTTGACACTGGCGAAATACACCTATTAAACTGGGTGGGGAATATTTTTATTGAAAGAAAGAAGAAGATGAAAGTATATACGGTATATGTATCAAGAAAACAAAATGAGATTTTGATCTGTCTGTTTATTCCGGTTAATCTCCGAAACGACTGGACCGATTTTGACGGAACATTCACTGACAGCTAGCTGACTTCATAGTTAGTAACTTAGGCTGATTTTAATGCCTCGAAGTGCCATGAACCGCGGGCAACGGCTAGTATAATATAAAGTGATGATCATATGGGTTTTTAACATTGGACCTTAAATAAAAGCTGGTAGGTAATCATAAAAAAAAAATATTATTGCTGTTCCAGTGTATAAACACGCTGGTGCTGCTGATGTTCAGCGACGTGAAGGCCCTGATCGTGTACGTGACGTCGGTGGAGGCGCTGTTCATCATCACTTCGGTGGCGGGGCTGGTGTGGCTGCGGCGCGCGCAGCCCGATCTGGTGCGGCCCATCCGCGTGAGCATGCTGCTGCCCATCGCCTTCCTCCTCATCTGCGCCGCCCTCGTCATCGCTTCTTGCTTCAGAAACCCCCTCCAAGTCGGCATCGGCGTCGCACTGATAGCGCTCGGCGTGCCGGTCTACTTCGTCTTCATACTCTGGGAAAATAGGCCGTTATGGCTCCGGTCCGCGTGCAATTCCTTCAACGTTACGTGCTCCAAAATATTCCTATCCCTCCCCGAGGACTCCAAGGAGTTATGATCTTTGTTACTATAAGAATAGTGTTAAATCTTGTATGATTATGTTATTTATTAAGCGAACTACGTGAATGTGGAGTAAGGGATTTGTTTCCATGGTGATATTCACGAGCTATAACAAATGCCAATTTGATATGCTACTTTATGAAATTCAACTCTATTGCCGACATCATAGAGTTACATATAAAATGACGACGCATCTAAACCGCGTAGCTTGTGAATACCTTCAGGGGAAAAGTCCAAAGTCAATTTGCATAATCTTAAGTACAGATCTGTTTTACTGATGTAATGATTCCTATACACTTATGGTAGGTTAAGTAACTATACGAGAATGAAATGCTAAGCAAAAAAATTATGACAAATGTCTTATTGGTAATACAAATACAATTATTGTTAACATGACGGTGTGTTTATTCAGTTGTTACGAACTCTACGTCATCCAGTGTGTGTATATAGTTTAATGGTACAATGTTACACCACTTGAACAAGTTACCACAGTATCAGTGTACCTTTGGCACAACATATACATAGTATAAAACAAAGTCGCTTCCCGCTGTCTGTTTGTCGCTATGTATGCTTAGATCTTTAAAACTACGCAACGCATTTTGATGCGGTGTGTTTTTAATAGATAGAGTGGTTCAAGAGGAAGATTTATATGTATAATACATGCATAATATAATATAATTTATATGGCAGAACACCATTTGCCTGGTTACTTAGGTAGTTTTTAATAAAGAAAAGATGACCATCTTGCTAGTGACTATCAAAATTATTAAAACATTACAATGAGAGGTATTTCCCTTAATATTAATATTCCCGACTCAATAACACCATAATTCATATAACACAAGCTATTTTACAAGGCAAACTTCGTACTACTTGCTTATGTAATAGGCACCCACCACCATATGCTTTTGCTCAGTAAGTTAATGGGTACGTCCACACATACCGAGCAGCCTCACGAGGCAAATTCTTTGTTTAGCTCCGGATCACGTTAAGTTGTACGTATCAGAAGTCAAATTGATTGCTGATGTACCTATAGCTTTCTCTGTACCTGGTTGACTATCAATTTGATTGAACCTTATGAAAATACGCCTGACGCAAATGTACGAGTAACAAGGATCGGAAATTTAGAAGCGCCGATTCGGTTTATCAGGCTCTGCTTTCGATCAACAACATGAACGGTGAAATACTCAACAATATGAAAGCCATTTGAGACGATGCGATGTTTTATTTTCTGTATGAGGCGTTAATACTTAAGTCAATCAGGTCTTAAAGTTGCGTTTGAATCTTTTCGATTATAGGTAGTTGATATGAAAATGAAAAATTATTATATTTCCAAAGTACACAGTGTTACAAAGTTTACAAGCAAGATAAGTTGTGCTAAGTATAATTACAATTTAACCATTGTCTGTGGACCTCCAACTAGGCCTTGTCTGAATCATACCTAAGGTCCGTAGCAAAGGTTTTGCAGCAGTTTGAGTTTTACGGGTCAGCAAAAAAGCAAGAACTTATCAAGTAAGAAAGTGTCGATAATTAACCGTACTGCACTACTTCGGTAATTATACAGTACCTTATATTTTAAGAAATAAAATATGGGGCTATAATGAAACAAAATGAAATAATAATATGGACATGGGTTTCCCTAATAACCTTTTTTCCGTTGGAATACCCTTTATGGGTCCCCTCTCGTCTCGGGGGAGACGAGAGGGGTATGTGGGAGTCCCTGCGCCAGAAGAGCGCAGTATACCCACTAAAAACCAACGGTGTACCACCCTCCGCCATGCAGTGGGGCGCCCCGGGTCCACAGAAATGCTCCGAGACTTCCCTAATAACCTGCGTTGCACCCTCTAAACTTTTACTTTATAGGTAGGCAAGTACCTACTCAATATTTAAGTTTTCGTTTGACTCATATACTTGATACATGGCCATACAACGTTTTTTCGCTTCAATCCCAAGTGGACAATAGACTAAAGTTTTTGCCTCATCCGATATCCGACGGTGAAACACACGTAGGTACCCAACTGTGTCCAATGATGATATCCCTGATCAATGTTCCCACCTTGACTGTTTCCTTTCATTGTTACTGTGACAATTTCATACATAACATATCCATCACACTCAGATAGACTGGAGGTGGTTTGAGTTTAAACTGAAAAAACTTTTTTTTATACAGGGTGTAAGAGGCATCGTACCGAAATCTGATACCATGGATTCAACTAATGAATCTGGACCCAATGAAACTGCAATGTAAACTAAGACTCAATACTTACGCTAGTGCGCACATTTTATGCTAAAATCAATTTTTAAAAATACTGAAATTTTATGCATAGTTCTGGAAAATATCTACGGAAAATTCCAACTCTGGGGGGTCCAGAATCATAAGCTGAATTCATGGTATCAGTTTTCGTTACGATGCCCCTTACACCTTGTATAGGTAACTAAGTCAGCAAAGAAGTGTACTGCGATTAAGGCTTTAATAGATAAAAAGCATCTACGTATAGGTAAACTACGTTAACTGCTTAATATCAGCAGGTCGTATGCTTGCCAACTGAATCTTCCAATAGTTATACAAGGATAAAAATATAGTAAGGTATTTATTCGGTGTAAATAATACCTATTGGCTGATAATAAATTCGCGAATAAAATAAACAAAAAACCGACAGACTTGTTATCGCACAATTAAAAACTTATCCTCTAAGCATTTTTTCTTTAATAATTGTAACCTTTGTTCCCATAGCAAAAACTGTCAAGTCCTAGTGTTTGAATTTATTTGTCTAAATAATTCATCCGTGTATTGATTGTACAGAAACTCATTTTTTGACCTGAACCATGGCCGGCGGAGCGTGACAGCTGACGTGCCCGGCTCGGACATCACGTACTGATCGGACATCACGTTATGAACCAGCCGCGACGTCTCTATTGTATGCTCACCGTGGAAATTGGCCAAATTAAAGTTTCGTAACCGTTACGGAAGCCTATGAATCGTGGCCACCGATTCAATACGTACCAGGGCCCTAACCACGCTAGCTACTCAAATCGCAATAGAAAGGCAAAAGCTATAGCGATTACGTTTCAAACGCTCCGCTTTTGACGTTTTGCTACTGCCATTGATATGGCATGGTGTCAGCAAAACGTCAAAATCGGAGCGTTTGAAACGTAATCGCTAGCTTTTGCCTTTCTATTACGATTTGAGTAGCTAGCGTGGTTAGGGCCCTGGTTTTATGCAAAGGATATTGTGATGCCGGCTAATTTGACGAACCTAATTGTTATGCAAACTATCGTCTACCTATACATAAGACATACCTTTATTTTTCTACTAACGTATAAATTTGCCAGTGGCCGACTTTGGTCACGGAGTTTACATGCCGCCTGAGGCACATACAATTCACACCCGCTTGAGAACGACGCGATGCACACTGATTTATCAATCTTATACAAAGAAATAAAATTGAAGTGTCTGTAATTGAAAAATAACAGTTTTTTACTAAATGTATGGAAGTTTATAAGTATACGCCACTTAAATAATGAAACGATTTTTTTTTTTGTCTATCAGTCTATCTGTTTGTTCCGGCTAACATGCGAAATGGCTGGACCGGTTTTGACGGGACTTTCACTGGCAGATAGCTGATGTTGTAAGCTACTTCAGCTACTTTTATTTTTTATCGAATTACCTTCCACGCCGGCGGAGCCGTGGGTAAGAGCTAGTTAACTATAATATTTAAGAAGGCGGTATTCAGTATACTCAATTATATAGTATGCCAACCAAAGTATACTTAGATACTATCTAATAAGGCCATACCAGAGATACATTGAATACATGGAATGGCCGCTAACTCTATTTGGTTCCAATCCAATTAATCCGTTACATACACGCGTTACCTCCGTTAGGCCCTAAGGTACGTTCCTTTGCTGTTTCCCCAAAAAATATCACTGATTATCATAGATATAACATTGTATTGTAAATAGGTTTACCGACGCAAACAAAATTTGTTAGCGAAACGGAAGGCGGGCGAGTTCGATACAGATAAATGAACGCGTAGGTACCTTTAAATTTTTAAATATCATCGCAAAAAATATACCTACTTTTTTAACGAATTGATAACGGTGGAAGCGCCCAAATCTTTTGGCGGTTTTTACCCAAAAATATACGGTTGCTAATTTTAAATAACGGAATCCACCTACTTATAGTAAAAAACAGCGAAGCAAGCGCTGCTTTGTGTCTGTTTACCTTCATTATAATGATGTTTTTAAGATAAATATTTAAGATTCCGGTACCAGTTATGATAGTATAGGTACCCATGTATGTACTCATACTTAATACTTATAGTCGAATCGTACTCAAACGCAATATAAAAAATAAAGCACTGTATGAAAAATAAATGATACTCAATGACGAAGACCCTGTTCCATTTAACCCATTCGGTTTACAGATATTATGATAACAGTTCGTTCGAGGTTTATCTCGATTGGGCATCCTTTTCCCAAGCTTGAGCTAGTGTTGTCAGGCAACCCTAGAAAGGTGGCCGAAATTGTACTTAAATACTTTAAAAGGAAAAAAACAGAAGACAACGACGAGTGGTAGTATAGCTGTAGGTAGTATTCATAACACAATTCATAATTTGATTTGATTTGAACATTATATTGGTTCCTTTTCGACGATTAATTAGTAGGTACCTACTACGTTTATGTAAACCTGACTCCTATGTCAATAACTGCACTGCATGAGCAAAGTGGATAATCTACATCATTATTTATTACTTAAGTATGAAAGTGGTAGGTAGGTATAACCTTAAACAAAATAACTACTTAATCAATCAACCGAAGTCAATAGCAACACCAACATTGCACTCGTAGAGCAAAAAAGAAGTGAAATGTGCCATAAAATAGTAAAAGTAAAGTTATTTTTAACCTTAAATAGGTAGGTACCTGAATCACGTGATCAATATTGGATGTTTGGCTCTTCAGTTCTTATTTCGTCGATCGTAATACATATCTCTCCTTATCTAAGTATTCTAGTATATAAAATTCTCGTGTCGCGGTGTTAGTTGCCAAACTCCTCCGAAATGGCTCGACCGATTTTCATGAATTTCTGTGTGCATATCGGGTAGGTCTAAGAAGCGGTCAACATCTATTTTTCATACCCCTAAATGTTAAGGGTGGTCCCTTACTTATTTTTTTATTTTTTAGACAAAATTTAAGACAGGACATCGTCTGTCGGGTCAGCTAGTGATACCTATAATGCTTCGAACAATGACAATAGTCGTTGTTATTAATTTATTTATTTACATTGTCGATATCTGATTCATATTGGCATTGGCTATCTGTGCCAGTGGATGGGGATACCTATTTGCTTTGGGCGAAGTCGGTAAACACTCAAACATTAAATTGGTACATAAGTACGTATTAGCTGCTCTGATAGGTGCTAGTAGCAAGTAGGTACCTACCTACTGTTCATGTTATTGAAAAAGTTATGAAAAGTGTGTATCAATAAATGTAACCCTAACAGGATGTTCACTGGTCCTATAATACCTACCAAGGATTAAGTAGCCACTCACATACTACACTACCTAGGTATAGGTATCATGAAAACAAAACTCTCCGATCTTAGACACTATCAATTATCATCATACCGACATAATAAGAGGTGTTGGGATTTCTATCAGAAAACACGTGGGAAGACACTGCGCAAACACTAAATAGGTATTGTACTAACGTAAGTTACCCATTTGTAGCTAGATCCAGCATAGGAAGGGACTATAAGACTTTTGCTGGAACATTTCGTGTTATTTTCTAGCACAGATCGGCATAGGCCGTTCAGCCGCGCGTCAGAAAAAATATGAGATACAAAAATATTTCTGACTTCCTGGCTGTTTTCCCCTTTCAGATCCATACTTATTCATAAATATGTAAGTACTAGGTACCTACCTATTATAATGTGTTAACAAGTTGTATGACTTACATTTGTATAGCTCTGCCATGGTACCAATAAAAATATATTTCTTTCTTTATTTATTTACTTACATATAACACAGTTTGTATATAAAAGTTTTGTAAGATACTAGCTGACCCGGCATACGTTGTCCTGTCTTAACTGTGAATATTGAATTCGATTTTTTTCGCACAACTTTCTTATTTTTTTCTTTCATCTGAACCGTCTGACAATAATAAACACAACAAATAAATAATTAGCGTAATCGTTCCATCCGTTCACACGTGATGCGATGACCAAGGAAATAGAGATTCATTTTTATATAACTAGTCTGGCCATAGATATTGTTTCAACTAAAAAACTACAGATTTTTATTATTTGCTTAATTAAAACATGAAACGCGTTTATTATGACAGAAACTTCGATCGATTGCCCACAATGTCATATTTTTTTTCCGAGGTTAATGTTAAATTAAAATATGGGGTTGGGTGTTAAGAAAACAGAATTTCAGGCAAGCGCCTTGTACCAAGTGGGTATGGAGCCGTCAGTTATTTCCAAGACACTTCAAAAGTTGGGTAAGTATCGTATGTTTGTGTATTTTACTATCGTATCGATAGATACACCATCAGTTCCTCTGTTGAAAACCAGGAAAAGATCGGGCCGACCGCGTGCTATTAGAACCACACGAGCTGTTAATGCTGTCAAAGCCAGAATTCGCCGAAACCCCATAAGAACACAAAAAATGTTACCGCAAGTAATAAAGATTCCCGCTACGAATCTGTCGTGTGCATCAAACAATACCTGAGACTCGGTGCTTACCGTCGATATACAGCACATGCCCTAAATCAATCCCAACAGTTAATTTAGTGTAAGTATGCGCAATGTCTTCCTGCGTGTTTTAATAACTGATCTTCTCAGTCGAGGTCGCGTTCCGATCCGGTGGTAGATTTAACCTCGCCACCTCTCCTGGCAGCGGCCCAAGCCGAGGTCGTGTCCCTTGTGGCGCCCTTGAGCTAGCTGCCCCCCTGCCCCTCTGGCTGGGGCGCACTTGCGCTCGCCCTCTGTCCGGGTGAAGTTGTTATGGCCACTCTGGCCAACAACATATAGTCATATAAAAAAAAAATGTTTTAATAAATAGGTAGTTGTTGGCATTAGGAAATTACATGACGAAGCTTTTTATACGTATAAAAACTATGTTTCAATTTTATTGTGATCGACTTTTCTTACGTCACGCACGTAGTTTCCACGCTGCCTGTAAACGTAACCTATCTAGGAAACGTCACGAAAGTTTAGAGGCTGAAGTAATGCGTGGCGGTAGAATGCAAGGCCGCGGCACCAACACTGATCGAATCGAGTATTGAGCGTCGCTTAGCGGAAGCCCATTGTCTAACTTTTATCAGACTCCCGTCGTCAGCTTCTGAGCCAACGTTATTGCCACCTGTGATTAAGACAAAACACTTATACTTATACTAGCTGAGCCCGCGACTTCGTCCGCGTGGAATTTAACTTAACAAAAAAGCCCGCTCCCGCGTTCTGAGCCCGCGTGACAGGACCCATTTTTTTAATTTATATATATTTAAAGTTACTGCTTATAACAACAGCTATCTACCAGTGAAAGTCCCGTCAAAATCTGTCCAGCCGTTTCGGAGATACTCTTTTATTTCATGGGTTTTTATTTTTTTACGCGGAACCCTAATTGTTTTTTTTTAATTAAAGTAGCCTAAGTTACTCCTTAAAACATCAGCTATCTGCCAGTGAAAGTCCCGTCAAAATCGGTCTAGCCGTTTCGGAGATTACCCGGAACAAACACACAGACAGACAGACAGACAGACAGACAGACAAAAAAATATAAATCGCGTTTTTGTTATAGGCGTCGTATGTACTTTCATATGCACTTAGTGAAAAGGTGTTATTTTCATATTACAGACAGACACTCCAATTTTATTTATTTGTATAGATGTATAGATATTCATTAACAAACTTTTACCTTATACGAAATAGGCGAGTAGCGTTTTCTAAGGCCGGAGCCTCACCGGTAAGGCGATACGATAGCGATTTCGGTATAAGGTAAAACTAACCCCTATAAACATATGGCGGTGACCGCATCATAAGTACCTATCTTTATAAGCGAAGTTAACCTACCCTGTTAGCTGTTTTATTTATCTCTAAAACGACTTCAGACTGAATGATTAGAAACATTGAAACTAGGTAAGCAGTAAGTAGGTAGTCTTTATCATTCATGTTGAATAGATACCCTGATACCCTGTATATGGAATTAGGATTATTGATAGATTAAAATACTAAATTAAGGCAATGTCAATGTCAATAAAAGGTACGTTAGTTGATATAGGTCCGTTTCAGCCGAGTTTATGTAATGCTTTAAATATATCCTTGATTTTTGATTCTTCATATCTGTCGGATTTATCAGGCACTTAGCTAATCGTATACCTACCTAATCTACCATGTTTAAATAAGTATAAGTACCTACCTAGCTACCTACATTGTTATTCATTAAATTATATTTTTTAGGGTACCGTCCTCCGGGTACCTCAAAAGGAAAAACGTAACGCTTTAAAAAATGCTATTGCCTCTGGTTGTTTGTCATAGCAATTTTTCTCGGAAACTGTATAGCGTACAAGCTTGGATCTTGGTGACATTTACAAATTCCAGTTATTCCTGGGACACACGCGAGACGACTGGCCTCTGGACGGTTATTGCGAAACTATGGGGATCTCAATTTGATTACGCAACCCTATGAAAGAAAATAATGTATATAAGTAAATAGGTACTCATATGTAGTTAATAGTCCAAGTTACTTACTTTCTAATCAAATAATTATTACCTTCTGTATCTAGTATCTGTGTTGTTGTAATGTAAGCAAACAGAACACCCAGTACACACTTATCAGTGCAGTGTTACAATTACAACCTTAGTGACTTTATAACTAGATTAAGCGATTTTTATTTCTGGTTAGCGACTAAATATTTTTTCATTACTCATACTCGGAAAGTAGGTCTGAAGTTGCCTGAAGAGCGGGTAGAAAGTAATACTTTTCCGCGCTAGGGAGAATCGCTTTCAACTGACAGCTGTCAAATTATTAAAAAAAAACTAATTCCATTTTCACATTTCTATGGAACCATGTTCCAACTTTTTCTACAGTCAGATGTAAAATTGAAATAACATAAAGTTATATATAAGGCTAAAGCGCCCATCTAGCCCGCGAAGTTCAAATTTTTTGAGTTCTTTGAGATTTTTTTCAAAATCTGACTATAATAAAAGACAAATTTTGTAATTCGCGAAAAAGACCGTGTGCAGTGCATTTATTAATACATTTATTTTACTCTAAATATTATCACGGTGGATATGATACTAGTAAGTCACTAAATATACAAAAATTGCCAGATTATCTGGATAGCTGTCGTTCTTGAAATGTTTTAGAGTAAGTTGGATATATTAATAAATGCACTGCACACGGTCTTTAGCCTAAATTAAAGAACATATATTTTTAAATGACTTAATTATAATTTAGTTTCAACAATTTCTTTAAAATAACATTGATTTGGGCAAAATATTTAAAGATGAAAATGAAAAATAATGGCTAAATAATGAAGTTGGCCGGCCAACAAAAAATAAAACCAAATTGACGGCAATCCGATCTTCATTTGTTTTTTCGTAGAGTATTGTTCATACTTCCTTGTATTATTTCTTTAGCCAATTCCTGTTTTTATTTTTACTTTCCTTGTATTCGTAATGAAAAGCACAGTGTTTACCTCGGGTGAAAGACTTATTTTGTCCCTCGAACTATGGGCGCCCTCGCTACGCTCAGGCGCCAAACCACGTCTCGGGCCTAAATCAGTTACATTCACCCCTTGTGTAACAATGTACTATAGGGAACTTTCTGTCGCTTATTTAAATAAATACAAATACCTACATGAAATCAGTGATTAAATAGCTTTAATTTTACCCGACTGCGACTGTCCCACTAAATTGACTAACCTATGTTGAGATTATGAGAGTAACATAGGGTAAGTAAGTACCTACCTATAAAGGTAATATTTTTATCTGCGAAATAAGAGGGGGTAAGTATAAATAAAATTTGTTAGGTTATAATGTCTAGCGATGTTTATTTGTTAGTCATGTGGGCAACACCGCCAATGTTTAACTCAAGTGGTATTATTGCTTTTGCTCCAGAGGGTATATATGTCGCAGCCAAATAGCTTAATCCGCCGTTCAATTAACAGCCTAGGCACTTTACTAAACAGCGCCGTTCAACTAACGGCCTAAATGATATTCAGCCATTTGATCAAACAGCTAGGCAAATGACTTGGATCGATGACGTTTAACTACTTGCCTAGCCGTTTAATTACCTGCCTAGACTGTTCATTTCTATTTAGTTTTACTTTCTGCCACCTAGCGCCGAAACTCACCAAACTGTCAATATCTCTATATTCTATATTCTCTATGGTCAATATGGCGTCGGAAAAAAACAACTTTGATGGAATCATTTTATTAGGTACTTAGGTTTTTTACGTTTTTTTTTAGATCCACCGAATCTATTTGCCGGGTGGGGTTTCTGTGGGGTCATAAAAAAAATAACCCTAACCTAAACCCATCCAGGTCGTTCTGCTTGGGTAGTATTTTGAAAAAGTTTTGTAGTACTTAAATTTCAACCAGTTGCCTAAGCATTAGCCAGCCAATTTATTAAATGTTGTAATAGACTATACGGCTGAATATCATTTAGGCCGTTAGTTGAACGGCGCTGTTTAGTAAAGTGCCTAGGCTGTTAATTGAACGGCGGATTAAGCCAGTTGGCGGCGACATATATAACTATATTTCCTTCTTGCTCATAGTAGAAACTACAGAAACCACTATTCACCTTCAGCTGGTAATCGCAACCAATCGCCACAAAAGGTATTATACGTATATTACCTATAGGATTTATTGATACCACTGTCGGACTGTCTCCTGCGTCACTTGACCTACAATCTTATGTAATTATTTATTAACGTTTATATTGTTACAATACCTTCCGTTAAACTGATAAGTAAGTACCTTATGCCTTACATAATATAACGGACAATGAAAATGAAGATACTTTAACTGACGACACGACTTCATTATAAGATGCGTTCTGCCTTTATAGGAATCTAGGAACACACGTGAGACGTGAATTGTAATCGTAATACGTAATGGATGCGTGATTAGACTAATAAGATAAGAATGAGACCGAAATGTATTTATTGCTATTTGCAATAACAAAAGACTCATTAGCAGAAAGTTAACCCAGTAGGAAAACATAGATAAATAAGAAATGTTACAGAAATGTGCAGCTAGCGATGTGGTAGGTAGACGTATACCGTTGATATATACGACACATTTGCAAACGTAAAATCAAATAACCCAGGCAGTTATACCATTCGATAAACCGACTGCTCATGAATGAACTCTATTTATTTGTAATATATGTAAGTACCCAATACTTACTTACGTTCATTTATTGACTTTGATACCTGCCTACAATCACGTCGAAAATATCTTCATTTCAGATATCATTAGTAAACAACCCGACGTATAAATTCTTGTGGACGCTTATTTTTCAACACTGTCGGAGTGCGCAACGAGTCCGCCTGTCGCACACAATCGGGCGTAGGGCCCGCCACTATTCGACCTGTCATAAATAAGTAGGTACCCAAGTTAGGCTCTCTCCATGCCGGTCAGCGCGTAAATACACCTTATTATCAGTAACGGTGTTACAACTGGCATCGGAGCCTCCGGAGAGCGACGGGTGAAAGTCACAGCGCAGCGTCAGACGCGAACCTCGCCTCAAGTGATAAACACGCACCGCGGCGTCCAATAATTTAATTCGATCCGCGATTTCGTTAATGATAAATAAATATTTAAACAAACAAACAAAGAATCGCGAAGAGATCGGCCGATGCGCGAGCGCCACGCGACGCTTCACATTATCACGTACGGCGGCGGCGCGGCGGCGGCGTTGAGGCTCATCGGCTGATAGTGCGGCGCGGAGGCGCGGGACCGCCGCCGGCGCACCACCGCCGCGCACGCTCAGTCGCGACCATGTTTACGACGAGCGCCCTCGTAATCCTGGCGGCGTTGACCGCCGCCGGCACCGACGTCGCCGCGCCCCAGCCCGGGGCCAGCCTCAACGGCACCCTGCCCGCCGAGCGGTACTTCATCGGCAAGATATTCGACAAGTACGGCGACAAAGGCGTCATCACATTCGAGGTGAGTGCGATTATGTTTTGGACGGTAACACATCTAATTAGATTATCGTAAAGATTTTATGATCCATGGAGGATTGCATTGAAATAGCTATAAAATTCTTTATGTAGGTAGTTTGTCCACCCACTTCAAGAAACGTAAGGTTTTCATTTAACTTACAACTGGGAAATTAATAAAAAAAATGTTTAAATGGTCTAAACGTGTGTGTATTCTGCATATACCTATGTGATGTTTTATATAATTTAAGTAATTAGGTATTTTATGATTGACAGTATAGTCAAATTATATATAGCTTCAATTCTATTTAGAAAGACATATTATTTATTTGTTATGATAAAACCGGTGACAGACAAGAAACGAACGAACTGACCTCCTAATTTTCATTTTTTTTTAAATATAAACACATGTTCTTGGTTCAATTCAAGCCTTATCACCGTTATAATAGCAATTTAGTTAAATTTGCTGCATAGGTATACATTACACATTATTACATTACAGACTAATTGATAAATATCGAACTAATCCACAAGATAAAATATTTACTTACACCTACTTAACACATTTCCCTGTTCCGTAAGCGGAAGTTCATCGAACTTAATATCACCTTACTATTTGCTTAATAATATCACGATAGTTTACTTATCACACGCTTATCTTGTTAAATTCGTCGATCTATCGACACTTAGCGACTTAATTTGAAAATAACGAAGCTACATATTATATTAACTAGCTGTGCCCCGTGACTTCATCCGCGTAGTATTGGATTATTGGGTTAAAAAGTTTCCTATATGTTAATCCCTGTTATTCTATCTGTGTTCCAAATTTCATCCAAATCCGTTCAGTAGTTTTTGCGTGAAGGAGTAACAAACATACATACATACATCCACACTCACAAACTATCGCATTTATAATATTAGTAGGATACACATCTTACCTACTTGAACCGAATTTCGCACTGAGACGCGAGCGTCATTCAAGATCGCTTATAATACATTATGATCATCTTATTGTTCTTTCATTCAACACCTAGTTTGTTTTAATGCAATAACTATGCCGGCCGTTTGTTCCGAGACTGTGTATTATTTATACATGTTCATCATTAAACAAATAGGTACTAGTCTTACTAGTCCGGACGTAACAGGTTTGGCGGATGAATGACAAGGTACTACAGTCTTGCGGGTGGGATTAATTGCGGAAAGGGAAGTCGCGGATTCGAATCCCGGCGGGATAGACCTGCTTAGATCAGTGCACATTGTATTATTATTATCATGCTTGTTTCGTTTTCATGGCGTTAGATACCTACTTCAGAAATATAATAAGTAGTAAGTGAGTACAACATAAATAATAAATAAAATTACTAAGTACTTAAAATTCAGGGCTTTATAGTTTATGATTTTTTTTTTAATTCAAAATGATGATGTGCTTTATGTATTTCTTGGTAATCTCAAAACTAAAAACACACTGAAGCTATTATATTTATGTTAATATCTACTAACTTTCGTATTATTAATTATATAAGCAACAGGCGATTAAAAAAATATGGCAAAAAATAAAAAGACAAGCCCGCTGAGTTTCTTGCCGGATCTTCTCAATCGGGATCTCGTTCCGATCCGGTTGTAGGTTGAAAAAAAAGGAAAAATAACAATTTTAAGTGCCCCCCGTAGGCCTCAACGAAATATACTTTGACTTTGTATATGAAGGTATGAAAAATATACAATGTGTGGTTTCGTTACCTAAATTAATGCAGATTGGAAGTACTTAAATACCTATACATTGGTTACTCATGTATCTACTAGGTGGTTATTCATATCAGTCATAACCAGAGCATTGTATTTGCAGCAGAGATTTATTTGCGGGCAACATCATTTCTAATTTATTTGTTGTTCCTCTAACACACCCGTAAAGGAATACGCCAATTTACAAGTATCCCTGTACATACCGATATCCCATTGAGTTTACACTATTTACTTGAAAAGGCTTATCGATGAAATATACTTAGAACTCATTTATGAGTTGCTTATTGTTGAAGGAACATAATTAGGAAAAAAAACCTCAGGCATCGCTCCGTCGCACGCGCAATGTGCAACAAATCGATTCATACATAATAATCGCCTCTTGACTTTTATTTCTAAATTAGCCTCAAGTCCATTAAACTGCGAAAAATTACGCCTGAGGGGTATTGTTCTCTCACTGAAAAGATAAACACATAGCACGAATGCCAACAGATGTTTTGAATTGTACTAAGAACAGAGTGTACTCTAAGGTGGATCACTATTAACTCTTATTATACAAATTGGTGTAACGCATTTAAAGTTAACAAACAACGTAAATCTCACGCATTAAAAGTGTTATTATTTATTTATAAATCATTAAATGAGTTGTTACAAACAACCGTGTGATTTCATCGGACAGTTGTTGCACAGTACACACATTTATTATTTGTATATGCCTATAATACTATCACGGTAAGCATTCCAGCAACTACAATAGTGTTCATGGATTTTTCCCATCCCACTGAAAATATTATTATAACTCCGTTCGAAGCATATCGTTTTAATTTAACGTATGTGCGTAACGTAACCTTAGTTCATAATTGATCTTCTCAGTCGAGGTCGCGTTCCGATCCGGTGGTAGATTTACCCTCGCCACCTCTCCTGGCAGCGGCCCAAGCCGAGGTCGTGTCCCTTGTGGCGCCCTTGAGCTAGCTGCCCCCCTGCCCCTCTGGCTGGAGCGCACTTGCGCTCGCCCTCTGTCCGGGTGAAGTTGTTATGGCCACTCTGGCCAACAACATATAGTCAATTCAAAAAAAAAAAAAAAAAAAACTACATTATCTTGGCAGATAGGGGTAGAACTATTTGTTCAAACAAATAATTAAATAAAATTACTTATCTATAACCCATTAGATAACTCTTTCAAAATATGGCCAAGGAGACAAAAGGCCGGGGCCGCACAGGCGATTGCGATGCGACTTTATAAACCAACTTTTCTCTCAGGTCATGGCCACCGCCATTTCTGGAGCTATGTATTAACAAAATCGCTGTCGCATCCCAATCGCTTTACCGGTGTCTCCCCACCTAGGTGAGTTTAAAGGCAAAGCCCACAAAAATTGGGCTACGCCATAAGAATAATTAATTTGATCCTATGCCAAATACATTATCTTCTTCTTCTTCTTCTATAAATATAAAAATGAATGTTTGTCGGTATATCCTTTATAGAATCGTAAACTATGCATTTCATCATGTCATGATCTTCAGCAAAGTGTTGTGCATGAGCCCACAAAGGTTTCTGAGTTGGTACGACCAATCTTTGACAGCGTAGCAGCACGCGCAGGATACAGCTAGTAGTGTATAAAACTCAATGTGTGCCTATACCCGGAAGGCTATGGAAAAATAATGTCGTACCTGCACTTGAGGCAGGGACTTGACATAATGAAACAGCCACATGCATAATTTTACGAATCATTTTTTTTGTAAGGTAAACACTACAATGAAATTGATAAACATATGAACGCACACTTAAATAAATCTTCAACACTAGTACATTTTACGCACACTAACCGGTCAAATACGTCAACATCAAAGATTTGAGGTAATGCCTTCTTAGCTAGCCGGCATAAGCCGGTATAAACAATAGGTGCCAAGTGGTGAAGTCGCCGATACACAGCAGTACCCTGGCGGAGTGGCTGATGCGCCGCCGAGGCCAACTTGTAATGACACCGGAACAATCAAATTAATGCTCCGTTGTACTATTGTACAGCATAGACTCTTCCGTACATCAAATACCTATTTAATCAAGTTCTGGGGGAATCTGTTTCCTGGACTCATAAAAGAACTGACTGATTTCCCGAGCTGCTTCCACGTCGAAACTTTATGTATCTTTAAAATGGCTCAGCCTGAACTGAGCACAAACTAAAGAGAAAAATAATATGTCGCATACGATTATTGAAATGTTGAATAAATCAAACCTGAGACCCTAGAAGAAATATTATATAAAAGTTTATTTAGACTGTATTATGTTAATTCACTACTTCCACATAATATCATTCACAGCTTCAAAGATTAACTAGTTAAGGTAGGATTGGTAAGTAGTACTCGTATGTGAAGATCAGCACCTCTTTAGCTAGTATTATTTATAGCCAAAGGCGAACTAGCAGTATTGGCCGCCCTAAGCCATGTAGTACCAGCTGCCCCCTCCGCCATTTACTGGGACGCATAATATTAATTTACTTCTTTGCCAACATTTATTAAAATTAGCGGCCCCTAATGCCTAACCGCCCTACGCCTGGGCCTAGTCGGCCTTAAGGGAAATTCGCCAGTGGGTATAGCACCTACGAACAAGTTGTAGACGACCCTAAAGATTAAACTAAGTACTTTCATTATATAGGTATGTATAGGTAAGAATGTTCCATTTGCTGTTTTTAAGTGCAATTACCTACAGACAGCATATAAAATTGTTATTATCATCGTATCTTTAAGACTGTAAATTTTTATTGGTATCAAACTTTAGGTCCACTTGGAAATTGTGCGTAAAATTGAAAAAGACAAATGCGTTTCACTTATCAGCATCATTATCACTGAACACGCATGTAACAAGTATAGGTAATGTGGCTAATAAGCCTTCAACTTGACCCAGTGTTAATTGACACCTGCAAAATTTATTAACCGGTAGGCTCGAACGATACACGACTACTTGTAGTAGGTATTATTATCGATTTGGAATTATCAGTGGTTGGATTTGCGCTTTCATAAATCGTTTTATAGTTGTTGTTTTCGCAACAGTTATTTTTATCAATTTAAAGACTGCACTCACGTGGTAGATTACCAAAATAACATGTAGTATTGTAGTGATTTAGACAGACAAGTGGAAACCTTTACTATTTCGATTAGAAAAAAATTTAAAACTTATTTTCTCTATCGCATAACAAATGAATCTGTCAACTTGAACAGGTACCAAACTCTCAAAACCAATTAAAATCTTTTATGACTAATCAAAGCATTGGAATCAAAGAAACACTCCCTCCTTATCGAGATCAATCATAATTCTGCCAACTAACTTCAAAATCTTTGTTTTGAAATGAAAAGTGTGTCGGTAAACCTAGCACAGAATTTGTTCCTTCGCGTCTGTTTATTCCCATCAAAGGTAACCACTGTACTTCCGGTGGTACTATTAAGTTTCTTACTAGTACCTACCACTGTAAATCAATAATTTTAAGACAACCACACTGATACTTTTTTATTAAAAAAATGTTGGCCATTTCATGTTGATAAGTAAGGTAACCCCGATTTGACATTCATTTTAACTATTACAGGGCTTTGAACATTTGCTGGATAACCTGGGGCTTGGTGGGCACGTGTTCAGCTCGCCGCACGACCTGGCCATCCACAAGATCAACGGCACGTTCATCCAGCTGCATGACACGCAACACCGCCACCGCAGATCTCCATCCGCCGGTCAGTTCTTATCTTACACACTAACAGCCTGACGAAATAAATGTACCTAATGTAAAAGTACCTATTGTCCAGAGGCGGATCCCTTAAATCGGAATAGACCCAGGCCTAGAGCGGACAGATATAAGGGGTGGCTAATGTTGAGAAAAGTTGTCAATAAAGTAAATTCATATTATACATGTCTGTAAACGATGAGCTGAGAAAGCGGCTGGTAGTACACTGTCTAGGGCTGCCAACACTGCTAGTCCGCCTCTGTTTTTGTCTATGTCGTTGCCAGCAAAGACGAGGAGCCAACTTGTTGACGCAGTGTCGCTCATCTCGACTCGCTCCCTTGTCACTAGTTGTTACATAATGAAAGCGACTCCAAAATCTCCCAAGTTCCTGCTTGCCTAGACTCTTGTTCTTCTAGGTTGTTGTTCTTGGTGGGGGCGCTACTGTACTTAATCTGAGTACCTAGCTGATATGTAGACGCTGTGTCAAGATGGACCACGTAACTTTGCAGACAGACTATACGTATTTTATGAGATACGAGCCTTAAAACATTTTAAAAAAATCATTGGATGTGTTCGGCATTAGAACACATCCAATGATCTAGAAAACAGCGTAACCTGCATAATATACTCGTATGTGTAGCAGCCATCAGTAGGAAAATTTCGAAATTGCCATTTCCAAAATTTATCTCGACGGGCATCGTACCTGCAAGCACTCAGTGCAGTAAGCCAGCGGCCCACCCTCGAACCACTACGCCAAGCGGTCATCATTCTTAAACAAATAAGTAGGTAGGCACTTAACCTATCTAGGAAAATTCTTGATTAATACCTACTCAAATAAGCACTTAAGCATTTTAATTAGGTAGGTATTTAAGAGGTTTTACTACTAACTTTTCAAGTATTGGCGCCACTATCAATAAATTTAGATAAACAACAAAGTAATACACTCAAATGTATTGTGCGTAGTTTAAACAGAATCTAATCATCATCTATCATCATGGAAGTGTACAGACGCAGGTACCTACCTATATAATCACATGACATAACTATACACTTATACGAATTAAATTATTATTTTAATAGAAATGTCTTACCCGATGACTAATTTATTTTACAACTTCGCAAATAAAAAACATGCTATCTCCTCCGTGTACCTACCTAGACCATTCAAAATTCTTAGATCTATGTTAAAACCGTACCTAATACCAATTTGAAATCAGTAAAAAGTTGGATGTAAAAAGTACATAATCAGTAGGTAGGCACCAGGGATCTTTCACGGATCTCACTCACCATACCTTGACCCACCTTCAGCGTCTCAAATTATCGAATCAATAAGTACTTAGTACTTACAGTAAGAAAAGAACTGTTAAAATAACTCATCAACACTTAGATACTTAACCTCTGATCAAGCAGTATTGAATTAGGTACCCAAATCTTAGCAACGTAATCAAACAATCATGATAACAGAACAACGACATACCTTATGTAGAACGATGAAAAACTACCAAATTAAGCAACACTACTGTTAAATCCGATATAAGGCCTAACTAAAAAAAGCACTGAAGTCTATTTAAAAGAACTGTTTAATATTTTTTTTAGGTAAGTACCTATTTGTTAATAAAAACATGTTTGGTAATTATGTTATTTAAGTTCCAAAAAACAATAACAAACTAGGAATAAGGTAAATCCTACTAATATTATAAATGCGAAAGTTTGTGAGTGTGGATGTATGTATGTATGTATGTATGCATGTATGTATGTATGTTTGTTACTCCTTCACGCAAAAACTACTGAACGGATTTGGATGAAATTTGGAATACAGATAGATTATAACCGGTATTAACATATAGGATACTTTTTAACCCAATAATCCAATACTACGCGGATGAAGTCGCGGGGCACAGCTAGTAACATTATAATAATGAGTGGCAAATCAATCAAAAACCCCAAACAACAAATCATGTTGATAAACATTATTATACTTAGGCTGATTATCAACAAAATTGTCTATTGATTAGTCAAATCTTGTCGAAATTGTATCTAATTTAACCTTCTAAGTTCTAACTACTGTTTATGTGTCATAAAGAAAAGGAGGAAGTGGAAATCTAACTCATTGACTGGTTAATTTTGCTTCATCCTTGAGTGGAAATTGTCAAGGCGCCTGCTGCTATAGTGAACACTGTAAACTAAACCTTGGTG
The DNA here is from genome assembly GCA_905147325.1 of Notodonta dromedarius. Classification (NCBI taxonomy): domain Eukaryota; kingdom Metazoa; phylum Arthropoda; class Insecta; order Lepidoptera; family Notodontidae; genus Notodonta; species Notodonta dromedarius. The sequence goes on along the minus strand of LR990159.1, from coordinate 9,353,165 downwards.
ACTGATACGTTTTTAGGATATTTTTGTTGCCAAGGTGAAATCACTCTTATTTATTTGGCTGTAATAGTACAGGTTGTTTGACAGTCACAATAATGGATATACTTACTTAGTAGTGTCTATCTCAATGACGTTTGAGGCAAGCGTAACAATTTCTTTAAATAATTTAAATCCATTGAAGTTAATTCCGTGGATTTTAGTCATGCTGAAAACAATGCAAAAGTTCGTACAGTGCGACAAGGATTATAATAAACGTGGCCAAAATCGGAACTAACACCGCCGCGCCGCCATATTCGTAAAATAGAAAGATTTTTAAAAACTTGGAACAAGAAGCGGCTTTCATCAACTGTCACTCACGTTCATAATTTATAAGTAGTTATAATCCTTGTCGCACTGTACACTGTACCTACACAAATTATTATTTTTTGCCGAGTTTAGAAGTGTCGGTAGGTACCTACTCAAAAAGTATGTATCTAACCCAAAGTACTGCTACGACCGAAGAATGCCGAAGATGCACCAGTCAGGTGATTCTTGCGATGCGACGATGGCTATTTACTTATAAGGAAATTATAGCTTGTGTGATGTGGCCACCGCCATAATTGGGAATTTGAAAAAAAAAATGATTTTTTGTTATGTATTTTGAAACTTTATTAATATTGATATTTAAATCAAAAAACAAAAAAAATATTTTTTCAATTAATTATATTCAATTAAAAACTGATATAATTTAAAAAAAGATCACGTGACTATAAACGCGCCATGCTTGGTCACGTTATAGTTGTGACGTCATAATGTTATAGCTATTTAATAACAGTACAGCGTTTAGGGCTATTACACGTGACTAGACAATAATATTGAAAATTTATTCCTAAATAAGTTGTTAGTTGGTTATGATTAGCTATGTGTGATAAAGGATTTATTAAGGCAAAGTCTGATAATATTCCTGATGTGGATATATTTATGATAACCAATTTTATACCATTTATTTTGACGTTTTTCATCTTGGGGAACATTTAAAAACATTTTTTCAGGAGTTGTTTTTGTAGTAGGTATTCATGCATAATGGTACAAAACAAGAACGATAACTTTTGAGGGTCGACAATTTCAATATAAATATTTGAATATTTAACAATTACAACAAAATTAAATAGATCAAAACACTGTACTTATTATTTCTATAAGAACTGCAATGAGGGAAAACTAACATTATGACGTCACACGTGCTCGGGTTTGTTCGGGAGCTGTAGGCGGTCTTCGGTACTGGATTAAAAAAAAAAATTTTATTTTGAAATAACTTCTGAATTATTGCGATAATAAAAAAAATAAGAATGTTTTGTTATAAAACTTATATATGATCTTGCCATTTAACACTTTTTTTTTTTCAAATTCCCAATTATATGTACGGGAGTTTGTTTAAAAAAATCGCATTTGCCTTACCACAATGCCCTCTCTCCTCCAAATGATAAACACAGATTTTCCCAAAGCCTTTCGTATTTATTCAAATACATTTTGGACATGGATAATAACTTTGAATGGTCACTATCTGCAGTGCGAACATTCAATTTCCTGGCCAATACACCAATCTTATTTTTTCATCAGCTTGACGTAAGCGAAGTATCTTTGAAAAGTAGGTAGGTCGCTATAAATGTACAATGTAAACCGTATTATCTAAGCTGTAACTAATTTGTATAAATTGCCTTCTTCAATTCTTCTAAGAAAAAAACATGTTCCGAGTACCTAAGTAAGTAAGTACCTATATGGCTAATTGAACATTTCGTTAGGATAGGATTAACTTTCTACGCATTTAATTTTTACTTAAGTAGTACTTAAGTAAGTAGGTAGTAGTAGTAGGTAGGTATATGTTTTACCGCATAGTTTTAAAGTGCCTCTATGGTATTGTATTTTTTTTCATTTAGCTAGTGTGTATTTAATACAATTCATTTTAATATCAACAATATCTAGGGTATACCATATTCCCAACAGATTAGCTAGTAGGAAAGTGATAAATAACAAACTTGAAATCCGGTGTAACTTGTCCTATGTTTGGTAGAAAGCGATGCAGATAGTCACCCACCAGTAGAGATAGTTCCGCTGCTGCTTTCTCGTTATGCGACGTCTTTTGATGTCGGGCGAGCGAGGCCCTTCGACGCAACCTTCTATGAAGGAAACCAGCTATTATAATATTTTCTTAAATAAGTATCAAACATTTTATAAAATTACGGAAGATTGTTATTTTTTTTCGTTCATAAAAAATGGAACTTATTCATTGCTAGTCACGTACTATCAAATACTTCAAACTAAGGTCATGAAGTTTCAAATACCTATTGGCGTTGTCTAGTTTATAAAAAGTTGGCCTTTAGCGCTCACTCCTCAGCCCAGTGTCTCGTACGTCAATGGACGGAGAATGGTCATTTAAAATCGCGATTATCCTATTACGAGTGGACGACAACGGCTCGTACGTGGTTTGACCCCGTCCAATGGTCTGCCTCATAAATTGATAAGACAAGATTAAATAAATTTACCATTATTGTAACTACCTCGACAATACACTACACTTACTACTCCAATTAGGTTTTTCGTCTGCGGTTCTTAGAAATGTCAAGCAATCAATCAGTAGATCTGAAGTAGCTTTAATGACTAATTGTCCTCATCTGCGCTGTTATAATAGATTTACTAGCTGTGCCCGCGACTTCGTCCGCGTGGAATTTAATTGACAAAGTTTCATACAAACTTTCTTCCCCTATTTTATCCCCTTGGAAGTAGAATTAATCAAAATCCTTTCTTAGCGGATGCCTACGTCATAACAACTACCTGCATGCCAATTTCAGCCCGATCCGTCCAGTGGTTTGGGCTGTGCGTTGATAGATAACTATGTCAGTCAGTCAGTCAGTCACCTTTGAGTTATATATATATAGATTAAGTATACAAATGTTTACGTTGGAATTTATTATTCTAAGTATTAGGAAGTTACACAATTTACCTCACCCTTATAAAACAATTGCCGTTATTTTATCAAAATATAGGCACCGAATTTGTTCGTCATCTATGAAACTCGGAGTCGATCAGAGCATTCCCTAATTTTTTTTTGTATTTTATTACAGCGGAGCCTATTTTGCAAAAGTCATGCCTGTCGCCGCGAGAAATATTGGAAGTGTACGGGATGGAGAAAGAGCCGGGAATCATAACAATTAATCCGAAGACATTCTTGGAAATGTGCCCCGCGCTCGTCTACCAATTGGATCAACACTCTTGCTACAAAACGGAGGTGCCCACGCCCAAACTAGATAGACTTCGAAGTAAGTAACTTAGTTATAGAGTTTCCCTGCGAGATCTAATCAGGAATGAGGAGATACGCTGAAGGACCAAAGTAACCGACATAGCCCGCAGGATTGCTAAACTCAAGTGGCAGTGGGCAGGGCAGATTGCTCGTTGACCAGATGACCGATGGGGCCGAAGAGTTCTTGAGTGGCGGCCGCGCACCGGAAATCGTAGCGTGGGTAGGCTACCCACAAAGTGGACCGATGACCTGGTGAAGGTCGCAGGAATCCGCCGGCGGCAGCGCAAGACCGGTCATTGTGGCGAACCTTGGGGGAGGCCTATGTCCAGCAGTGGATGTCTTTCGGCTTAGATGATGAACTCAGTTACACCGAATTAAGCTCCACTGATTTCTCGCCTGATAAACAAAGTAATAGCACCTATGTTTAGGCAGATAGATACCAACCAGATATTGAAACCTAATTATAAAAATACGTACTTTTGTTTGTTTCAGCGTGGATTTATGCAACCTTGAGCATTTTGGTGATCAGCGCTACAGGTTTACTTGGCGTAGCGATTGTCCCAATGCTCAAATCGGTGATATTTAGTCACGTGCTACATTTCTTAGTAGCAGTAGCTGTCGGCACCTTGTGCGGAGATGCGCTCTTACATCTTCTACCACACGCACTCAAAAGCCACGGGCCATCTTCCACACCGCAAGAGGAAACCGAAGTGGTGCTAAAATGTAGCGTCACTTTCCTCACGATTCTACTATTCTACAGCGTGGAAGCCATCATGCAGACACTAAACGGCGGTCACTCTCATTCTCACGACTCCGGGAAACCAGTAGAGGAGTTAAAATCGGAGTCAACAAAACAAGTAGAGTCTATCGAACTGGGAGCGATGATGCCCGGTTCACCTCCGCCGCCGGTGGAGCGTCCCATGACGTCCACTGCTCTCATGGTGATAGTAGGAGACGGGCTGCATAACCTGACTGACGGTTTGGCCATCGGGGCCGCTTTCAGTGGTGATCCAGTGACCGGTTTCGCAACCGCACTGGCCGTATTCTGCCACGAACTCCCTCACGAGCTCGGCGATTTCGCAGTTCTGCTCCGTTCTGGTATGAGCATCAAACGAGCACTGTATTACAACATCCTTTCCTCGGTGCTAAGTTTTATGGGTATGGCTGGAGGGATTTGGCTCGCGGAGGACCACGAGTCCGCCTCCCAGTGGATCTACGCTGCGACGGCTGGTACCTTCTTCTATATCGCGCTCGCGGACTTAGTGCCGGAGATAAATCAAAACAATCACGGTAAAAGTATTAACTTACTGATGGCGATATTGGGCATATTAACAGGCGGCATAATCATGTTAATGATCGCGCTGCATGAGGACTCTATTCAGTATCTCTTTAGAAATGCAGAACAATGATATTACATTAGTCAAACAAATGCGCTGTGTGTAGATATTTGTCGGTTGTAACCACGTAATAACCATGTGCTTGAAGCAATAATAAGAGTCTGAAACAAACAGTGTACGAATTAATATAAGATTGTGAGCTTACATTTCCTTCCATGTTTTGTTATAAATTTCGCTCCTTATGAAATGGTAAAGGCGAACGAAACTACAAGCCATGGCCGGGAGCCTGTTTCAGCAGCTTTTCAATTATTATTTTTCATATAGATTCAGTACATTTATGTGATAATCGTACTCATGGTTGGTGACAATGTATATAGTAGTGCAATAAGCTATAAATATAGATAGATAGAAGCTAAAATAATAATCTCTCCGGCAGCAAAAACCTGAAGTAGGCATACCTAGTTACTATGTCTAACGCCCGCGGCTATTCTTTTTAAAGAAAGAAATAGGTACAACTAAAAGCTGTACTAATAAGTAGTATTATTGATTCACGAACTTTTTTTATAATATTTATACATTTTATACCTAAGTATTTAATTGTAAATTGAATTGCAATAACCATTTATGTAGGGATAATAAATAAATTGGAATAAAATGTAAGCAGGTATACCTAGCTAAAGTACCTACGCATGCCTGAAAATAATAGCTAGGGCTACCTACACGGAGTATTATACCACGAATATGAATGTTATCCTATAAAATTATGTAGGATTTATATAAGAATGCATATAAATCTAATATTGTTCTGACATTTTAAATACCTATCATAATAAAATAATAAGTGTAATAATTATAATATAAATAGATACCTACCTAAGTGGTGTAAGTGAAGGTATTCTACCTACCAGTCTATCTTATTACTGCACTTATCTTTGTACCTATGTAAGTATTTAATAATAATTTTAAATTACAAATTTAATAAGCTCAAAATAAATTTTAATTAAAGAAAAGAAATAGATACTCACTTACCTATCTATTTTTTTCCATAATGTAAAATGTAAATACTTAAGTAGGTAGGTACTTAGATAATTACTTAAGTACCTATTATTAATTTAATTATTGTAGGTAGCTAATGGTAAATTTTATTTTATTTTCGCTGGTAATCGAAATAAAATACAAAATGCTCAGTACTTTTGATATGGAAGAATTCAATTTTGTAAATTAAATCAAGTAAATTTTGGTAAAAAATATGAGTACCTACCTAGGTACCTACTTACAAACTGTTCGGCCCGAAATAATAAATCGATCTCAAGTCTGAAAGCGATCCTGGAAATGTCATTGTAACGTCATACCAATACAAAATGCCATGTCAAAAGCGTACTCTCCTCTCGCTCTCAGACTTGAGATCGGTTTACCAATACGGGCCTTGGGGGCCTTGCTTACCTACTCTCTAGTTTCTTGTAACTATGCACCGTATAAACATGTTGTAAGATTGACAACAGAAGTTGCACAATAAAGTTGGTTACCGAATTGGCAATCGCTAATCGTGCGACGATCGCCGCATCGCCTTGACTACGTACGGCTGGAGCCGCATCCGTAAGGCGATTGCGATGCAAGTGGAAACGGTGATTTATAAACAGATAAACAAATTTTCCTATTATGTTATCGTATTGCATGTTGCATCAAAATCCTGTAGATCGTATATTCGCGCGAACGCGGTTGCCAATTACTCGGACAACGCCTAGGCTCGCTGGGAACTGACGCAAAGCTCTGACGAAGAGCCGACGTTTCATAGATCTTGAATTAGCCTGTTTTTATTGAGTTCACTGCATGTCAGTAGGTAGGTAGGTAATCATATTGTGAGAAATTAATTAAATGGTTATGTTTGCAATAAAGTTTAAAAAAAATATTTTTTCATTATTTTCCTATCAACGAACTAGGTAGGTACCTACTTACCTGCTTAGTTACACATTCATTGTATTACTTATTAAATACCCAGCCCCGGATCTAGGGGGGGGCAAGCCGGGGCCTATGCCCCGGGCGGCAAGTTCAGAGGGCGGCAAAGTTCCTACTTTACAGACGAATGGACAACTCGTCAGAAATTTCAGTATTTTTTTACTGTGGCCATATCAAGTCGACCGATACCCAGGGGTAAAGTACACGGACCACGTGACCGGGGGCGGCGAGAGCGCGCAGTGAGACGCGCTGCACGAACATTATTCGCGAGACATAGTAGGCATAGTTCAAAATACGCGCCCCTCGCCAGCAGGAATCGCAGATCGCGGCAGCACGCCTCTGGTTAAACATGTGTGTTGTTTGTTTATGTTTATTATTTACTAAAATTTTGTAAGTAGGTACTTGTCGATCAACCGAAGGTAAAATACTGTTTTTATTAGTGTCACATCAATAAATCTATCACAGCTCATTGATCGCCTTTCTAGCCCTCAGTATTTTATCATAACTATGTTATGCTTTTTAATATATTTATTATTTTTAATTGAATGTAATACCTACGTGCCATTACTTACGCCATCAATCGTCGTTATTAAAATTAAATTGAACCTATTACTTAAAATTTACTGTTTTGTATGCTCAAAACTTTGCAAAATATGAGACAAATTCCAATGGAATATTGGATAAATGAGACTGGGAAGTTGCTGAAAAAATTGGTATTGAACCTATTTTGCAAAAAAACTAATGTTGAAATGTAATAGTACATTGTTACACGAGTGGTGAAAGTGACTTATTTTTCCCGAGACGGGGTTTGGCGCCCGAGCGTAGCGAGGGCGCTAATAGTTCGAGGGACAAAATAAGTCTTTCACCCGAGGTAAACACTGTGCTTTTCATTACGAATACAAGGAAAATAAAAATAAAAACAGGAATTGGCTAAAGAAATAATACAAGAAAGCATGAACAATACTCTACAACTCGAAAAAAAAAAGATCGGATTGCCGCCTATTTTGTTTTTTTTCGTTGGCCGGCCAACTTCATTATTTAGCCAGTATTTTTAATTTTCATTTTTAAATATTTTGACCAAATCTATGTTATTTTAAAGAAATTTTTGTAACTAAATTATAATTAAGTCATTTAAAAGTATATATTCTTTATTTAATACTCAACTTTATGTTATTTCAATATTACATCGTGCTGTAATTGAGTGTCTGTAGAAAAAGTTTGAACATGGTTCCATAGAAATGGAACTAGTTTTTTTTTTTATAATTTGACAGCTGTCAGTTGAAAGTGATTCTCCCGGGCCAGAAAAGTATTACTTTCAACCCGCTCCTCAGGCAACTTCAGACCTACTTTCAGTGTATGAGTAATGAAAAAAACATTTCGATGAGATGTCGAATTACAAACACTTCAACCTATGCAACTATTTTCTAAAGAAATAATTATAGTACCTATTTGATCGAATCATATCAGAAATTTAATATTCATTGTTTCATAAATGGTGAATGTAACTTATTTTGGCCCGAGACGTGGTTTGGCGCCTGAGCTTAGCGAGGGCGCCAATAGATCGAGGGACAAAATAAGTCTTTCACCCGAGGTAAACACTGTGCTTTTCATTACGAATACAAGGAAAGTAAAAATAAAAACAGGAATTGGCTAAAGAAATAATACAAGGAAGTATAAACAACACGCTACAACTCGAAAAAAAAGATCGGATTGCCGCCTATTTTGTTTTTTTTTTCGTTGGCTGGCCAACTTCATTATTTAGCCATTATTTTTCATTTTCATCTTTAAATATTTTGCCCAAATCCATGTTATTTTAAAGAAATTGTCGAAACTAAATTATAATTAAGTCATTTAAAAATATCGATTCTTTAATTAATACTTAACTTTATGTTATTCCAATTTTACATCGCGCTGTATTTGAGTGACTGTAGAAAAAGTTGGAACATGGTTCCATAGAAATGTGAAATAGGAACTAGTTTTTTTTAAATAATTTGACAGCTGTTTGTTGAAAGCGATTCTCCCTAGGGCGGAAAAGTATTACTTTCAACCCGCTCCTCAGGCACTTCAGACCTACTTTCCGAGTATGAGTAATGAAAAAGAGGTTTGTTTGTGCTACCAAGCTGAATTTGAATTTTACTTTTCTTAATGGTACCTACTAATATTTTGAAAATGTCAATTGAAGAACTGCAAAAGTATGGAGCAGATCTGGCTCGAAAATACGAGCGAGATTTAAGCGCCGCTGAATTCTGCCAGAAACTCTACGTTTTTAAGGAGCAAGCTCTCTTTTTATTTGGTTATGTCTCTATAGGTATATAGAAAAGGCTTACGGTTTCTAAGTACACCGCATCACGAAGTACGTTCTCAAAGGTCTCAACTCCTCCCCCGGTTGCCCCCTATCCACGGGAGCTCTCTTCTTTGACGTCGCTAAGGCGTTTGACAAAGTCCGGCACAACGGCTTGATTTACAAGCTGTACATCTTAGGCGTGAAGGACAGTCTCGTGCTTATCTTACGAGACTTCTTGTCAAAACGTACCTTTCGATATCGAGTCGAGGGCACGCTCTCCCCACCACACCCCATCAGGTCAGGAGTCCCTCAGGGCTCCGTGCTCTCCCCCCTCTTGTACAGTCTGTACACCAATAACATTCCCCGCACGAACAATGTGCAACTCGCCCTTTACGCGGATGATACCGCGCTTTATTTCTCCCATCGTACCAAGGCTCAAATCACACGCGTTCTCCAACGCGCTGTCAATTCTCTCGGAGAGTGGTTTAGGAAATGATGAATAGAGTTGAACCCGGACAAAAGCGCAGCCGTGCTTTTTGCCAGGACCACCTCTCGACGCCCCTCCAAACGCCACACTCGCTCCAACTTAGGTACTGTCTCTTTGTACAAGCAGCCTATCCCTTGGTCCAAATCAGTTAAATATCTCGGGGTCACTCTCGATGGCTCCATGACCTTCGGTCCTCACATTAGAAACGTCCGCAATCGAGCCGCCTTTGTGCTCGGTCGCCTTCATTATCTCTTATGCAAGCGGAGTAAAATGTCCCTTAGAAATAAGGTGACACTATACAAAGCTTGCATACGTCCCGTCATGTCCTATGCGAGCGTTGTGTTCGCCCACGCGGCCAACTCGCACATTAGTCGCCTCCAGGCCATTCAGTCCCGCTTCCTTCGCAAAGCCGTCGGAGCCCCGTGGTTCGTAAGGAACGTAGACCTTCATTCTGACTTACGCCTCGATTCGATCCAGAAGCACTTCAAAATAGCGTCCGAACGCTATGATTCTTGAGGGCTTCTGAGCACACCAATCCCTTAATCGTCGCCGCCGCCGATTATGCACCTACACCCGCGCCAGTTGCATGCCGCCGCAGGCCGCGGCATGTGTTGCTGGACCCCCCCGACCCACTCACCGCTCTCCTAGACTCAGATGTCGAGGAGAACGATACACGCACACTCCCCACCAGACACCGACCTCGCCGGCGAGGTCGACGAACCCCCGCTTCCGCTAGAAGGTGCGTCTACTTACCTAGACGCACCTTGGCACCCGACAAGCCCGCTGAGTTTCTTGCCGGATCTTCTCAGTCGAGATCGCGTTCCGATCCGGTGGTAGATTTACCCTCGCCACCTCTCCTGGCAGCGGCCCAAGCCGAGGTCGTGTCCCTTGTGGCGCCCTTGAGCTAGCTGCCCCCCTGCCCCTCTGGCTGGAGCGCACTTGCGCTCGCCCTCTGTCCGGGTGAAGTTGTTATGGCCACTCTGGCCAACAACATATAGTCATATCAAAAAAAAAAAGCTTACGGTTTCTATCTCTTGCAACAGATCTACGCGCATGGTTTGCAGGATGCTTTTCCTAATATTTGTATTGCCCTGCGAATTTACTCTAGGGTAGAGGTTTTAACAACAATATTTGTTATCTTCTATGAGCCAGGAACGCTTATCGAGGTCTTGCAATCTTAGTGATAGACAATCGAATTGCACACGAGTTAAATTATGACAAGTTCATAGATTTTTTGCTGAACAAAAAGCTCGAAGAGTAAAATTATAATATATTAGATTTTTATCATACATATTTTTAAGACCGACGATTTTATTTTATGACGACCGCTTGGTGCATTGGTTTGAGCGTAGACCGCTCGGCTCACTGCACGTAGTGGTTGCGGGCTCGATTTCCCGGGTAAATTTCGGAAATGGTCCTTTCGTAATTTGCCCTGGTCTAGGTGTCCCTGGGATCGCCCCCAGTCCATAGTACGGTACCCATAGTACAAGCGTTGCTTAGTTTGGGACCATACAGTAGGTGTGTTGAAATCCTATCCTATGCTGGGTATATAATATATATCCTACACGTTCATATATATCTGTAGATACATAGGCTTCATAGAAAAAATTGCGATGGATGCATTATTTCCGGAAGGCCTATGTCCAAATGTCATAATTGACATGATTAGTCCACATAAAAAAATAAATAAAAAATAAATGTGTGGTAAAAATAAATATAAGTGGGCGGGGGCGGCACAATTTAGATTTTGCCCCGCCTAAAAAAAATTGAAGATCCGGGGCTGTAAATACCTCCTAGGTATGCCTATGTAGATTGTTTAAATGAACAAAAAAAGAGGGCATAGGTAAGGTAGGTACTATCACAGCTGTATTTTCTCTCAGGTGGGTAGCTAGCTGTGGCAGAGAATATCGTCTATTCAAATATGAGAAAATAGTAGGTACTGGTGGTGATAGTAAATATAGTACCTACCTACTAATATTTGTAGTAGAGTGGTTGTACTCCTACCAGGCGGTTGTGCGTAGTGATTATATTCTCTTTGGGTGTGTATGCCAAGAGTGGCCGGCCACACCCCTGGTTGTTGTTGGGATCACGTATCTATATTCAATGATGTGTACAAAATAGTAAAAAAATAGTGATATCGTGTATCAGACTCCAATGAGAAATTAGTCAATGTTACTAATAGGGTTTGGGGGTACCTATATTAGGCCCAGCCAAAGGCTTGCATGTGCTCAACCACAGAGATAGCCTATGTGCTCAACACATAAGTAATAAAACAAGAAAATATTATCTTACTTGGAACTGGCTAAATGCAAAGACTGGCCCAATCGCTAAAAATATTATATTGACTGTCACTGTCATATTGACTGCATTGAAATTGAAATGACTGAATGAATAGTGAATATGAAAAGTTGTATTCTCTAAAAAAAAGTCGTATGAAAACTAAACTGAAAAAATAAGAATCTATTATTACGAGTTGTGTACCTAGCTTAACTTTGTTCTTATAAGTGCTAACCAAATCAGAAAAAGCTTTATTCTTGATATATAAGCTACCTTATAGTACGCGCCTAAGTCGTAAAGGAATAAAAATGTTTAAAGGAATAGTAAGTACAATTGTAAGTAAAAAACATTAAATTAACAGGTTGATGTTGTTAAAAATAAATTACCGATTGAATAATCATTAGAACAGTTTTTGTAAAAGATAGAACAATAACAAGGTAGAACGAAAGTCAAGGTAAAAGTAGAAGTTTTTCATTGGGAGTGTGCCTCAGCCCAAATAATTTATTACTTTACCTGTACTATTGAGTTTACTTTTATTTACTTTACTTCTCAAACTAAGTGGTTTATTAATAAGTACTACTACTAATACTTAATGAAATTGTTAAGTTTTATATTTCAAGTTTCAGCTTTTAACTGTGGTTTAGGCCAAGCCTATTTCTGCAACTCGCGCTACTTAAGAGGTCATAGCATGATGATATATTCCCGGTCTTTTGTTTCTATGAGAACCCCATTGAAATTGGTCCAGTTATTTTTGCATGATGCTTAAACAAACAGACAATAAGAGACTATGACATAACCTGATAACACATTACTTACATATAGGTATATTTACCTACCTGTTACCACTTACCAACCTACTTATTACTTGCTATTATAATTTTCCTTTATTATCAATACCAATTGAAAAATGAATGTTTAGGTAGTTTCTTGTTTGATGTTCCTCATAGAACTTAACTGATTTGCAATAAGCTTTTTCTAAATGAAAATGGGAGTCTAATTTTAGTTAAGTACTTACCTACTTATCCATATTATTTCCTAGTTAGATAATTACCACAATATCCATATACCTACTAAATGTAGTTATGTACCTAGGCCCCAAAGAACCAAGTGAGAGGCTCTTGGTGACTGTGTCCTTTTCCATGAGGGTATCCTCAGGGGGTATTTAGGTAAGGCCACTAGGAGCAACAGGGGCACAATCTCACCAGGGGCACTGCCCTCGGCTTGTTTTTGTCTGCAAAACTATTAAAGTATAATAGATCATAACATAGGTTAATAAAGTACAATAATATATTAACCAAAAGTTAGTGTGTGATCCAAGATATTTGTACTTGATTGTAGAAAGATACAACTTGTCCCCTATGGTTCTAAAACCAAACTTCATTATTCATTGCATTATGGAAAGGATTGAAAAATTTTCAAAATAAGAATGTCAAATAGACATATCACAGTTAGGATATGTCTCCTGTGAAAGTCAATTAAATTTTAATTATGTAACTAAAATATAAATAGTCCAAATAAAAATAACCAATATCATAATGAAATATCAATCCAAAAATCCCCAATGTTGACCCCAAAGCTAGCTTTAAAACCCAGTGAAGTTGAATAACTTCCAAAATGGGTTGCATATCATCTCTGTTTAAAACTAGCGTAAGTGAAAATAATGTTATTTTAAGAGTTTTTTAATGGCAGTAGAGACACTAAAGTTAGCCTTATAATCTGTGGTAGAGACATTGTCCAAGTTACAGGGTTGGTGGGGTCTTGCCTGTTCCAATACACCTATCTCAGTCATCTTCATAACTTAGCTTGATACACCACTGATCAAACTGAATAAGTTACCAAATTTATTCTTTAACCTATTGTGATAAAATATTATATCATATATCAAGTCTCATAATACAATAAGTACTTACCTACTAAACTAAACCTAATTATGTTTTTAGATAATTTTTGGGGCTGGTGTTTACACAGGAGTTTACGTTGCTCAAAATTACCAGGTAATATTATGTATTAATCTGTCGACTCATACCTGCTACACACAACCTGGCCTGATTCCAAATTAGGATAGAGCTATAGGAAAACAAATTTAGATGTCAATTTCTTATTTTTTCATATAGCTCTGTCCCTCTCAATTGGAAATCACATCTGAGTGTGAGAAAGGGGTGTTATGTGCTTATTAAATGCTTGCTATAGTTGATAACATCATTTGTTTTGTTTCATCAAACTTGCAAAGGAGGCCCACAGTTGTCATCCATAAGTAAATTTTAAAACACTTTGATGCATGCTTTGTTTGTAGGCATTCTTGATTAGAGGCTCTTGGTTCAATATTAAATGCCAGAAACATATACCTATGGCCTCTTTTGCTCTGTCACATTTCTGTACAAGGCGAGTAGTTAAATATGTACATTAGTTTTCTTGATGACTGCGAGGACCGCACGGCCACCATTCCCAGTCTCGAGTCATAATATGAATAGTTTTTCAACTCTTCAAGAACTTTCCTTAATTTGAGATCTTAAACTGAGTCCCACATACTTCACACAAAAAATTGCCTACTTAGGTGCACTTTGACAATTATTATGTACATTCAATAGAACATTTTCTTACATATTTGAACACAAATTCTTTGAGGAGTTCAGAAACAAAGTTTGTGGCTCTCGGAATGGTGGCCGTGCGGTCCTCACTCTTATTCTTCTTTAATTCAGGACGCTGTTCATCTACTTTGTAAAAAAACACTTCAGGAATGTGACAAGGCATTGGATAGAAAGAAAAAAGGGTTTGTTTTTTATTTTTGTTTGAACCAAGAAAATTAATATCTGTTTTGTGGTCTGTTTATGATGCTAGACTCAAATATTGTTTCTACTTTATGTATTCCACAGATAGAAAAAGTAGAAGAACCCAAAGTTCTATTTGAAAAAGCGAAAAAATTTATCAGTGACTCAGTGTCAAGTTTCAATGGAGAAGGGAAAAAATGAAACAAATGATGGCAGCAATACGAAGTAGCAAATCTATGAAATAACATGATGTATATTGTAAATACCGTTTATTAGTTCTATACAGTGATAATTTAAATAAAATTAGCATTAAATAAATGTCTGGCTTTATCAATTCAAACCCTATATCAAAGAGATACCACCTCCAATATGCTCCACTCTTGTTTGAGGTTCTTCAAATGCTAGCCAGTCACTGGAATGTGTTGGCAGAAGTCCCATACTTTGGCATTTATATAGAGCAAGTAGAATATTAACAATATTTCCAATAAAGTACACAAACTTCTGGCCTGTAGCTTGAGTGCCTTCTACCATTTTAAAAGTGCTTTGAGTAGCAAATAAAGCTTTCACAGGACGCACGATTAACATGCCCACCATCATAATCGGAAAAATGGATATTGAATTGCCAGCCATATACATAATAAAAAGATTCATGGGCACTTGTTTCAATGGACCAAGAGCGACATCCCACAACTTTTTTATTAATAGCAGATTTGAGTCGGTATCCTTGGATGACTCTGTATAACTAGCGTTAGTGGACTGGCTATAACCAGGTGGAGATGGCAACTCATTGGTCGAGGTGCGACTCCTGAAACAATACAGAAAATAGTAGATAAACGTAGATCCCTGGCAGCAGGCATGTTAAATGATATGGTTGGGATAAAACATGATGATAATACATTGATAAGTGTGACAGGTACTTACTTTTGATTGAAATCCAAGGCCCATTTGAACTTTTTGTTTGATTTAACCTGAGACATGGCGATTTAATAAGATGAAACTTAGGAACTAGAGGTATACTTAATAAAAACAATGCCTGGAAATAATCGCAGCTCTGTTGTGAATCTTGTTTTTTCAGGCAAAAGCAGCAAAATATAAAGTAAGATAGTCCGAGACAGCGAAGTAGGGCCGAGTGAGTTTGTCAATTTTGACATTGATGATAGTGATGTATCGGTTCCATAAAACCGGCACATACTGGTTTTTTTGTAAAAAAACGATAAATTAAAATGTACAATCTGTATCAGCATTTGGAAGATTGGATATCTGGATATCTGAGGCGTTCGGAATAGATCGTTTAAAATATAATGTGGTGGACTCGGCCTAGAAATGTACAAAGATAACTTCATTCGGCCAACCAACATTTAATTTCGATTAGTCTAGCTGGTATTAGGTTTTGCACCTTGCTTCATTTCAGAGATCCGTTCTACGAAAAAAATACATACAGCTCGAGGCTGGTTAACACAGATGGAAGACCGCTTGCAGCATTACAAATGAATGCTTTCGTTCGTGTTTCTGAGGGCACATTAAGCTGTGTCCAAGCTATCACAATCGTTAAGCCATGTCCAAGGCCATTGGGTGGCCTGGAAACTCCGACACTAGAGTTAACTACTAACTCATACAATAAGAAACAAATAAAATAACCTATTCAATGCGTAACTCGAAATGGAATTGGCTGTTTTATGTTGTCATATTGTATTTAAGAAAATTAAATTTTTGATGGTTATTCATAGGATAAATAAAGGTAAAATAAAGATTTGGTTGAATATATTTATGAATTTAAAAAGAAAACTATTTTTTGCCAAAATAAAGGTTAAAATCGGTTCATCACTAACGGATGATTTACAAACAGAGTACTAATGTCTATTATATTCTCTTTGATAATGTGCATTTACATGAAGGATTTATTGTTTTTTCAATTTTGATTAGCACAAGTTGGGTAAAAACACAAAAATATTGATATTCCAAAACCAATATACAAAAATATTTACGCTTACACGCTCTGTGTATTCACATAATGTTTGCGGGATATGATCGATTATGATCAAGAATTTTATATTATACTAGCTGAGCCCGCGACTACGTCCGCGTAGAATTGAATTTAATAAAAAAGCCCGCTCCCGCGCGACAGGACCCATTTTTTTTGTTAGTACTGCTTATAACATCATCTATCTGCCAGTGAAAGTCCCGTCGAAATCGGTCCAGCCGTTTTGGAGATTACCCGGAACAAACACACAGACAGACAGACAAATTTTTTTAAATCGCGTTTTTGTTATAGGTGTCGTATGTACTTTCATATGCATTTAGTGAAAAGGTGTTATTTTGAAATTACAAACAGACACTCCAATTTTATTTATTTGTATAGAAAGGTACTCTTTGTAAAAATTCAACCTTTTTATAGATAAGAGTGAAGTTGGTCCCTTACCCCATGTTTGCACAGACCAATATATTTCCTACTAGCTGAGCCCACGACTTCGTCTGCGTGGAATTTAACTTAACAATAAAGCCCGCTCCCGCGTTCTGAGCCCGCGCGACAGGACCCATTTTTTTAATTTTGTTTTTCTAAAATAAAAGTAGCCTAAGTTACTCCTTAAAACATCAACTATCTGCCAGTGAAAGTCCCGTCAAAATTGGTCCAGCCGTTTCGGAGATTACCCGGAACAAACACACAGACAGACAGACAGACAAAAAAAATATAAATCGCGTTTTTGTTATTAGGTGTCCTATGTACTTTCATATGCACTTAGTGTAAAGGTATTATTTTAATATTACAAACAGACACTCCAATTTTATTTATTTGTATAGATATAAAAGTAGAAACCATTTATCAATGATAGAAACAATAGGTATGTTGTTGTCTTTATTTTATGAAGACGACAAAAGAGACAACAATAACAATAAACAAGGATTGTTTGTGAATACGGCCGTTACTCTAGTTAACTCTGCTGAACTCCCAGCGAAAGTATCAATGCTTCATTTGCAAGATTTACCCAAAAAATTGATTGTCTCCACAGAAAAACATGGGGCAGGATTGATTAAATTAATAGTAAATCAGGCGTTAGTGGAGCGACAATTTCGCAAAAATAAATGTATTATTAAAACTTTTACAACTTTCAACTTATATTAAGTAGGTACTTAAATAGTTATCTACAAAATTACTTCGGTTTCACTAGATACGTTCACCATATGGTCATCAATTTCCTTTAATGTTTCTCTTGAAACGATGTGATCCTTGCAGAATACGACTATCCTCTTGCACGCTTCTCTCATCACGTCTTCTGGCACAGTGAGCACGATTCGCATAAAATTGGGGAAGACGAAACACTGCGAAATAATTGAACTTTGATTAGATAGGTACTATCATATTACATCACTATACCAAAAAGTAGGTATTTTGTTAACTTTATGGATGTGTTTATGGATTCCGACTGGAGCTATCTCGGGATTCACATATCACACTATAAGGTTATACAAAAATAGTACTTACGTATAGGTAGGTAGAGTAGAAATGAATAATCACTAACCTGCCCTGGTAGGCAAAATACAGATTGCTCTAACACCATTTGCTCCACAAACTGAAGTTCATTCTTAAATTTTGGAAACATTGGTAGTTTGATCTCGATCATCATGTACATGGCTCCCTGAGGCATAATCGGGCGCAGCCCGGGAGCACGGCGCAATTCTTCGTAAGCCAGTTTTGCTTGATTCTGTAAAATACATCAATTTTATTATACTTGCATCAATCTAAATTCGTATATTTTCTTCTACCTATGTTATCCTGAATAATAAGCTATTAACCTTGCCTCAAGTGTCATTCAAAATTATCTAACCCAATGTTCCCTGCAATATGCGTGCATGCAACCTACCTACATATATGCGGACTATATCGGAACTGCAGTTTTGGTTTCCATCTAAACGGCCCCCTTTTTTAATTTTATTTTATAACCCAAATTAATATTTGGGTTATAAAATAAAACTCATACTATAATACCGTTCCTATCCTATACCTTGGGGACTTATTTTTTTGTCCAAACATGCTTACCTAATTACTCTTTTATTTATAAGTACCCATCAAAAATCTCGTTCAAATAATTTTAAAGGACTTCTTTCCTAGGTATCTACTCCGGTGCAGTAGATAAACACAATAACAGAAACCAATGTATAGTGGTAAGTGTCTACTATGCAAATGTCATGAAACTTTTCCACTAACCTCGATAAATAGCACAACCTCGTCAAAGAAACTTTGCGGCGTGCATTTCAAAATCGTTGGTAGAGCCCTTTGTATTATTGTGTTCGGCCCCAGTATCCTCGTTGCTAAATTCGACAATCCCTTTCGGACCTCTTTTCCAAATATATTCTGGCGGTCATGGATGATCACCCATCCCATGCGCCAACCAGGAACTAGAAACCTTTTGGTGAGACCGCCACACGTCAGTATGGGTACGTCTTTGGAGAGAGATGACAAGGCGTGGAATTCATGGTTGGAGAAAACAAAGTGTTCGTAAATTTCGTCTGCGATAATAGGCACGTGGTTTCTTGATGCGATATCCAGTATCTCATACAGGTGTTCCTTGTCGTACACCGAGCCGCATGGGTTCGACGGATTAATGACCACTATCGCTGCGGTGTCGTCGTCTATTTGACTCTCCAGATCCTCCAGGTCCACCTTCCATTGTTGGTCTGGCTGCAAATAACATCCTCTATCACATTTGCTATTTAACCTTTAATCAAGGATTAATACGCAGTTATAAATAAAATAAGACGTATAATGAACAGTATGCAAATCCACGATACAATAAACTTGAAACTTGTTATGTTTATATAACTTGTTTAACATCACCTCATATTTTATACTAGTTTTACCCCCAACGACGCCTATGCATATACTCGAAACCTCCGTGAGCACCGACCTACAGTATGTTATTAATAGACACACGTACCGATAATTAAAGTACACAGCCCAGAAACTTTGGGAATTCCTAACTTTATATTTCAATCATAACTCGAGTGTTATGTATAAAACTTACCAGTAACTTGTAATATTTAATAACAATTCCTAGGCCTTCGGCAAGAGTTTTGTATATCATAAAACCGGGTCGTGGAACGAGAACATTCTGCCCCGGGTCGGCGAGTACAGTGACGGCGAACTCGATCGCGTGTGAGCAGCCGCTGCACAGGACCACATCCTCGGCGGTGACGGGGCCCTGGTGCGCACTGTACTCGGCCACAGCTTGCCTCGCTTCCAAATGTCCTTTTGCAGGGGCGTAACTCCTGCTAGTGAGCCATTCGTTACACTCGTTCACAGCTTGCAACACTTGCTGGGGAGGATTCAGGTTCCCAAATGTCGTAGGATCACCTAGAAGGATCATGTACGCCATTAATGTTATTTCTC
The DNA here is from genome assembly GCA_905147325.1 of Notodonta dromedarius. Classification (NCBI taxonomy): domain Eukaryota; kingdom Metazoa; phylum Arthropoda; class Insecta; order Lepidoptera; family Notodontidae; genus Notodonta; species Notodonta dromedarius. Next base: position 9,333,396 of record LR990159.1, on the reverse strand, counting down.
AACCCGGTTTATCAGGTTCGGTAGGTATACCTTATTAAAAATGTAGTGAAATCTAAACCATGTTGACCTTGATTTCGCAATATTCTGCTAACCTATATCTGCTTTTCTATCTAAGTAACATGATTATTTATTCAAAGTTTGGTAAAATATACTTTTTGTGTAACAAACGAGTCCATATTGCGTCAGGTAAAAAATAAAGTCAAAGTAGTTTGAACGAATAAAGTAAACAAATTTCGTAATTTTTCTTCACATTAGACCCAAATAATGAGAAAATAATAATATTAACACACAAACTTTAGAATTTTTCAGAATATTATTATTTAGGTAGGTTGTAGACACAGTGTAGGTCTGCATTGCTAGATAATAATTAGGTATGAATTAAAATAATGATAAGTACCTACTTTACTCTGTAAAAAGTGCGCACAGATACCAAACTCCTAGATGAAATCCCAACAGGCAGTGTTCTCAAGTATGTTCGTTCCTTAGTAGTTTATGGATACACACTTAACTTTTCACCACCCGAAAATCTATAGGTACTTCGTAACATTTCTTCCAAATGGTAAAAAAGTTAATGAAGTAAGTATGAACAGTACTAACCCACTGAAAGCGCTATGAGCGGTTTGCTGGGGTTGGGCTCCACATTAAGGTTCTCGACGATATCCCGTATCAAGTTATGGGTATTGCGAGCCAGCGTCGAAGCACGCACCTCCCATGTATTGGTGGCTCGGGACCGTCGCGACATCGGCACAAAACTTGCGGATTATTGAAAGTTGCGGCGACACTTAAACTTGAATTGAGAATATCGCTCGCATTTCGATACAACTCAGTTTTGTATCGGAACAGTGGCGTTTGACAGCACAGGCTCTCGAGTCGTGGAACGGGTTTGAAAATGTAGATGTGATGACGGCAATAGAATCAGGTTGTTTATAAACTTATTCTGCTGGGCACGACAACATATCTATTTAAGTAGACGCCACTACGAAGCGTATATAGTATACTACGTCTATACTATACCACGTCTTGTGGGCATTAAAAATGAATACTTGACTATGTACCTGGATGCACAATAACGGCAACATATTCTTTTTTTCGTATAAGTTAGTGACCATCTCTGGTGTCGAAATTCAGTCCAACTGAAGGCATCCAACATGGCTAACGTCTGTGATAGCTGGGACCGACAGCTTAATATGCCCGCTCTCGAATAGCTCGAACGTAATCGCTCAGCTGCAGTTGTAGGTTTTACTGAAAGTCTTTACTGAACGTTGCTAGCTGTAGCAACGTTCAGTAAAAACTTTCCAATTAGTTTAGGACCCTCTAATAATAGGTAATAACAAAATAAAAGTCTATCCGTATGATAATTTTAAAGCACGCTGTATAATAAGTATGTATACTTAGTAATTTTTAGCCTATTTATTTTTTATTATTCCAATGAACATCACTAAAAGCATCCTAACCGATAGCAATACCAGTTTGTGATAGCAATATCTAAACAGTTCTTTTTGTTAACCAGTTTTAGTCATGTGCATCTTGTCGAGGGTGATATGTTCACTTAAATACCGCATGCAACAATGACCCACATAGGTTTTAATTTACGTATGTTTATAAAACTACCTACTCTGCAATGGAACTCTTAAAAACGCTGGAACTCTCAATAATTCATCGGAAATACTCACATTTTGACTTTAACGTTTAGTAGATTGTGCCTACCTATAACAAGGGAGCTAAATGCTCAGGATGCAGTGCACATCACACAAGAAATATAATTTTGGGACAGAATCATACTGATACCACACATTACTTTTAAACCCCCTCTTGAGAAAAATAACGTACCTCGCTCGTTTATTTAATGTTTTCTTTTGAAAAAGTCAGCCTGCGCGCTGGCTATCCTTACCTAGTATCCATCCCCTTAGTACCCTTACCGACAAATAACTTCAATCAATGAAGCTACCTGCTTAAAATTTCCTCGCCTTTATCCGACAATATTTTCGTTCGTTTGGTCGCCGACCACAAAAAAGTAATATTCGTGTTTCAAATTCAAAACATTACTCCCCTATGCCCTATATGAAAGTCCCTCTATGCTAGTGGAGAAAATACCTGCTTTACTTGCACCAGGGGTCTTTGACTCGAACTTCGCTATAGAAAGGAACAAAACATAGTTTTTCGAATAGAAGAGATAAAAAAAGGGTTTTTCTGCTTCAACCGGGACTCGATATTTATCCTTACCCCCGCTCTATGACTTGCAGGGAAGAGAAGGTTCGAAATCCCTATATTGCATTAAAACTGATCCTGTAGAATAGGGTAGGACTGACGTATGACGCTCCTCCCCATTTTATTTCGAGTACGATTGCGGCAGCAAAGCCTGACACTGTGCATTGGCAATGGCGTGCGTCGTCACTTTTAATTGCTATTTGCGTCAACCAGGCGTTAGTATTTTGTTTGTTGGTACCAAGAACTTTGTTGGTACCAATACCATTGATGACATGTGCAAGTGCATAGAAGTGATGCTGCAGTGCACACTAGGAACATAGGGGAGGTGGGTTTAACGGAATCGGAGTCGGAATGGAAGATAAATGTGTTTATTAATTGTTAAAGAAGGCAGCCAGAGGGATGGGCGCGGGCTCGGGAGGGCTCGGACGTCATGAGAGGATTCCTGGGCGACAGACAAGTCAACATTTGTAGATACGTACGTACTCTGTCTGACCACCAAAAATTATATTAAAAGGTACCTACTACTACTGACCGCGGTCGTTCGTAGCATTTCGTTAAACCTCCAAACCAAATTAATCGGAGGGAGCCGAAGTCGGAGTCGGGAATCGAACGACACATCGAACATTTCTAATGCATAACTAACTATGGAGAATACATAGGTAAAGGACAGGCGTATTGGTGTATAATAAGTAAGGTAATCCTTTGATGAATAATTAGGTACGTAATCAATAAAGAGAGCATAACTTCAATTCTGGACATGTTTCTTGAAATGTAAAGATGACCGTAGTACCCATCTGGATTATTCAAATTGCGTTGAAACCTCATTTGATTGAGTAATATCTAATTATCTACTCGCAAGTAGGTACCTAGGTGGTTTTTTTTTTACTATGCTTACGCCCAACTTATCTGATGACAAGGAATTAGACCGGCTCCTCATCAATACCGGCCTACGTAGTAGCCACGGACCTCCCAAGGTACCTAGGTGGTAGGTAGGCACCTTAATTAAAACATGGCGCAATAAGAAGTTGTAAACAAACATTTAGGTGCTTACTACGTAATAATCTTAGGCAAGGTTGTAAACAAATAATCAGGTAGGTAAATAGGTAGGTTACACCTACTATCTAAAATGTCACGCAGTAGCTCTATTATACTAGTAGGTACGTACCTAGGATTATCTTGCAGTGTGCCTAACAAAACATACCTATGTATACCATACTAGCTGCTGCCTGCAGATCCGCCCGCATGGTAGGTACTTCGGTAGAATAAAAGCAGGTAACCTAAGTTACTCTTATAACATCAGCTAAGTATCTGCCAGTGGAAGTCCCGTCCGGTCCAGTCTTTTCAGACATTAGCCGGAACAAACAGACAGACAGAAAAAAATAAACGTTTCTTATTTTAGTAATTGCCGTACTAATGAATTTAGTAAAAAACGGTTATTTTAAAATTACAAAACAGACAATTCAATTTTATAGACTTACATAGATAGGTACTCAGGTATTTACTTTACTTCAAAACAAAAACAAATAGGCAAATAATGAAAACAACATGATTCATATTATGTAAGTAGGTAGGTACATAGGTCAGTTGTTGTTTTTCAAAATGCATTATTAAAACACGTGCTCATACCTACTAACTTTCGATGCCTACGGTCCTGGGTACCTACTTTAATTGCATAAGTATCTTACCTACTTATTACCTACTTATATAGGAACCTAAGTAAACAGGATGGATGGAAGGTTCAGAAGACAAATGCTTCAGTAGTGGACACTTTATTTTAGAGATGCCACGAATATTCGGCTACTATTCGGTATTCGGCCTATTCGGCTACATTTTTTAATATTCGGTATTCGCCCGAATAGCATGCAGTATTCGGCCGAATACCGAATACCAAATTATGGCAAAAAAAGCACATAATTATTATTCAAAAAGATTTAGGTAAGTATTATTTCAATCACAAAAGGTTAATTTTCATACATCAATTAATACTTCAGTACTTAAAATCTATCAAAGGTAAGTTATGATGAATGAAAACAAGTTTTTCAGCATTTGTAGATAGCAAACGGCATTCTTCATAAATAATACCGGCTTCTGAGAATAGTCTCTCACTATATACACTACTGCCAGGAGACGATAGATAAATCTTAGCAAATTTTGTCAGAATTGGATACATTATTGCGTTTGCTGACCACCACTTGTAAGGGTCTGCCGTCCTATTTAGTGCGCTCCGTCGCTCCCGCACCTAACGCACTGAGACAAGTCGTAACCTGTCGCGCGCGAAATGCACATTTTTTGCCGAACATTCGGCCGCCGAATATTAGGCGCTTCGGCCAAGTACGTAGTCGAATATTCGGTATTCGGCCAAATCACTATTCGTGTCATCTCTACTTTATTTAGAAAAGCGTAGGTACCTATTTATAATTTTTAAATGTAATAATAAGCACAGCAGCAATAATATGTTACTTAGTGGTTACTTCTTACCTTACCACTTTTCGATTTTAAAATCCACATGGATAACTAATATTGGCACCTGAAATACAGGGTGTCCTAGTTTGGGTGTCAGTGAAAAACTGTAATTCGATAAGGAAGTGAAAATAAACTAAGTAGGTATGTATTATTATAAACTATTATTATTAATATGTACCTACTGCAGAAATATGCGAATAAAATATGAAAAATATGAACTTTACTAATAGTTACTTAAGTACTTATAATATTGTTTGATGATCACATTTTTCTCTGGGTACTTCAATTTTTTTCCATTTCTGAACTAAGTAGGTAGGTACCTAGTGCGACTAGTTCAACACAAATTCAAAGTTAAGTGTTCCGTTACAAGTTACATGTAAAGTAACGATAGAGGTACATGCTCCTATTTTCAGGATCTAAGAATTAAACATGGCCCCCAACCAGACAATAAATACTAGCTATGTAGGTACTTAAGGTGGAGGCGCCTGTCTAGCCCGCGAAATTCAAATATTTCGAGTATTTTATAGTTTATCCAAAATCTGAAAACATTTAAGTAAGACAACATTTTGTAATTGGCGACAAAGGCCGTATGCAATGCATTTATTTTTATATAACAGATAACCAGAAAAACTGGCAATTTTTGTATATTTAGTGATTCACTAGTATCATATATCCACCGTGATAATATTTAGAGTAAAATAAATATAATAATAAACGCACTGCATACTGTGTTTGTCGCAAATCACAAAATGTTGTCTTAAATGTTTTCAGATTTTGGATAAACTATAAAAATACTCGAAAATTTTGAATTTCGCGGTCTAGACAGGCGCCTCCACCTTAAGTACCTACATAGCTAGTATTTATTGTCTGGTTGGGGGCCATCCATAAAATACGTCACACGAATTTCATGATTTTTTGACCCCTCCCCCGTCCTTATCACAGCTGGTCACATTTATGAGACCCCCCCCCCCCCAGACCTAGTGTGATGTCACATATTTTGCAATTTTACATTTAGAAATTTATGAAATTAAAACAGCAGTTCCGAATTTTTTTTAATTCCATTTAAATTTATTTCAATAAAATTAACTTCAAATAAAACATAGGTCTGAAAATTAACAAAACATAAAAATATAAAAATGTATAGTCATGCAGACAGAGTTGCAACTATTTTTATTTTTATTTGTAGGTATGTATTTTAAATGTAGTCTTGTAATACTTAGATATAAAATATTATATTTAGAAAAAATGTGATGCCACAAAATTTGTGACCGCTCCCCACCCATTGTCACACAATGTCACACTTCATCAACCCCCTCCCTCCCCCTTAACGTGTGACGTAATTTATGGATGGCCCCTTGTTATTGTCGTATTTCTATGCCATTTGTTCATAAATTATACAATCTTAACAACATCATTATCAATTTCCATTATCCTGTCTTTCTCGGCCATATGGTCTTCGCAGAAGGTGACCACGCGCTTGCAAGCTTCCCGTAATATATCCTCGGGGACCGTTAACACGATTCGCATGTAGTTGGGGTAGTTAAAACACTGGAAATAGATAAATGAATAGTCAATTAGTCCTTTTTTTCTTCAGATAACCTACTTTACTTGCAATTTGAGTTTATCACATTACTAGTACATATTCTAGTTACTACTAACAAATTGGTTTAAAAAGTACTTAACTAATTTTATTAAAACACTTTCAGGACCTGTTTAAATAGTTTTGTGTTAGGTACTTATTTAAAAGTTAAATATAATGCTTACACTCAGCAGTGAGTCACTTATTGATCACGAAATGAAAATACAATTAGGTAGGTACTTACTGTAAGTTTTCATATTACAAATTGTTAAATGAAGCAAATTTTCTATGTAGTTTTCCGTAATAAGAAAAAGTACCTACTCACCTTCCCTGGTATACAGAGCACGGACTGCTCCGAGCACAGCTGTTTGATGAACTGTAGTTCATCACTAAATTTTGCGAACAACGACATATTTATTTCAATCATCATGTACATGGATCCCTGTGGCATGATTGGACGCAGTCCAGGAGCTTTTTGCAGTTCTTGGCAAGCCAGTCTTGCTTGACTCTGGAACAGAAGTTAGAATTATTAGTACACTAGCTGTTGCCCGCCGGTTCCGCACGCGTGTTGCTTTGGTAAAATGCAAGTAGCCCAAATTAATCCTTATAACATCAGCTATCCGCCAGTCAAAGTCTCGACAAAATCGATATGGCCGTTTCGGAGATTAGCCGGAACAAACAGACAGATTTTTTTTTTATACTTAAGTACTGTTGTACCTATAGGTACTGTATTTTCATACGCATTTAGTATTTAGTAAAAAGCTGTTATTTTAACATCATTAACCGACACTTAAATTTTATTATTTATTAGGAAGGTATTTATACTATGTGAAACAGAAAGGGTATACTATTTTTTTTGCAACTTAACTTTGTAAATCTAAAACTATCGGCTTTGTGGGACATTTGAAGTACTAAAGTTTTTGTAGACTTGTGAAATCTGTCAACAGCTGTATCCCTGTAATACCTTTTGTATTTTAAGTTTCCTCCAAAGCTAATAGTTTCAGATTTACAAAGAAAAAAATAGTATATACCCTTTCTGTTTCACCTTGTATATATTTTATCCAGTGTGTTTCAAAAGTTGAAAATAATACCCGGAGGTTTGAATGAGCAATTAATAATAAAATTAATGAGCATATACTCGTATAATGAAATCCCATTAAGTTATTATTGAATTTAAAACACTTGTTTTGAATTATTTCCCGCTATTTAATAAATTAATGTCATATCTCAAGGACTAAGCTAAATGTTACCAAAATGTTTATTAAATACTTATTGGTGGTTTCTACTCGTAGCTACCTCAATTATTATTTCAGAGTTATGAAACGTCCTGTATAACAAGACCCACTACTATTTTTATAATAGGTATTCTGTGTCTTCATTCTATTTTTATTATTCTGCGATTCGACTCTTTTTTTAACATTGACGTCTGTTCACCTTACTTTTCACCTTGGTCGCTTTTTGAAAAACATAAACGAAGCTTGTCATTATTAAATATTATTATATAAATTACGACAATCGTTGTAAATAACATCTGTAGGTAACCCCTAGACGACTCCTCGCTCCCACTGACTGCAAGAGGTCACCCCCTTGGTTTAAGTTACTTAATTTCCAGGATCGTATCTACATATCTGGACCTGCAGCTTCCTTTTCTGGCTGCTCCGTCCGAGGATATTTTACATTTTTTCCTAAGTACTTAGGTCATAAATAATGAGAATACAAATTGAAGCGAAGCAAGCGCCCATTTCTTATAATTTAATTTTATTATTTACTAGCGGCCCGCCCCGGCTTCGCACGGGTACATTACGGTTACATTATTGGAGTTTTAGTAAGGAACCCAATTTTTTAAAAAATATAATATAGCCTATATCACCCGGGGATAGTGTAGCTTCCCAACAGTGAAAAAATTTTTCAAATCGGTTCAGTAGTTTCGGAGCCTATTCATTACAATCAAACAAACAAAGTCTTCCTCTTTATAATATTAGTAGGTATGATATTTAGCTTGAGTAGGTACCTAATATGAGCCAAGAAGACCCACCCTTGGCCCACCCTGGCTATGCTCGTCTAACTATCTGCAATTTTTACCGAGAAAGTCTATCATTATTATGAATAGAATAGAAATACCTCAATAAAAGACATCATATCGTCGAAATAACTCTGTTGTGTTTCTTTCAGTATTCTCGGCAAGGCTTGTTGTATCAATGTGTTCGGACCCAGAATCCGGCTCGACATATTCAACAGCCCTTTCCGCACCTCCTTGCCGAGGATATTCTGTCTATCATGAATGATCACCCATCCCAACCGCCAACCGGGCACCAGGAATCTTTTAGTGATGCCGCCACACGTCAGCACAGGAACATCCTCGGAGAGAGATGACACGGATGCGAATTCGTGATTGGAGAAAACGAAGTGTTCGTAGATTTCATCGGCAATTATCGGCACGCGATTCCTTGCTGCTATGTCGATTATTTCTTTCAAATGCCGTTTGGTGTAGACGGAACCGCAGGGGTTCGACGGATTGTTCACGACTATCGCCGCTGTGTTGTCGTCGATTTGACTTTCTAAACTTAAGAGATCTATCTCCCAATTATTTTCAGGCTGAAAATGATGAATTGCCATTGAATTTATTATTAAACTTAATATTCTAACGTAAGTACCTGCTCAGGAAGATTTTAACGTCAGAATATTTTAACGTCATTGAGAAAGAAATTGAATAGTATCAGTTCATCAAGGCAGCACTCACCAATAAATCATAATATTTTATCACGATCCCTAATCCTTCGCCCATAGTTTGGTGTATCATGTACCCTGGTCTCGGCACGAGGATGTTCTGTCCCGGGTCTGCGAGGACGCTGAGCACCATCTCGATGGCGTGCGCGCAGCCACTGGAGAGTATGACGTCGTCGGCGGTCACCAAGCCCTGGTGCGCGCTGTACTCCGCCACAGCCTGCCTCGCACGGTACTGGCCAACCGTCGGGCCATAACTCCGACTCTCGTTCAATATAAGAGCGTCGTAGACTGCTTGAAGAACGTGCTCGGAAGGCTTGATGTTCCCGAACGCAGTCGGGTCCCCTGACACGAAATGACATGTATTTTTCAGCCTTTAGAAATTGAAAAGCGATCGAGAATTCGTTCAAGAACTATAGTATCTGAATGAATTCAAGGTTAAAAGAGAGGTATTTACATACTCATTTAAATATTGTTTAGATTGAGAACAAGGGAATGTAGATAGGTATTTCATGCAAAACAAAAGTGTGCAATCGATTTGAAAATCATCTAACAATACGTCTTGGAGCCTCCTAGACGTCATCTTTGTAGGTAGGCACTTATTTACACACACTTATTATTGGTAAAACGCTTGCACACTTCGCTTCGGCATCTTATCCATTTGAATATTTTTCTTAATAAGTAAATATTTTACTCAAATTTTGTTTTACAATGTAAATAAATAAATATCGCCAAACGAACACACCAACTGTATGGTCCCAAACTAAGCAACGCTTGTACTATGGGTACCGTACAATGGACTGGGGGCGATCCCAGTGACACCCAGACCAGGGCAAATTACGAAAAGGTTATTTCCGAAATTTACCCTGACGAGAATCGAACCCGCAACCACCCGGTGTAGTGAGTCGAGGAGCCTACGCTCCAACCACTGCGCCAAGCGGTTGTCAATGTTCACCAACGTTTGTAAAATAAAGAGCTACTTTACCGTATTGAAAAACGAATAATATAATGATTAAAAAAAACCTAGGTGCACTAAAACTTGAAATAACTAGGGAACTAATAACTTATTTATTTTGGAGTCGGTCCAATTCATGTAAGTAGAGGTACCTAAAGTAGTGTAAACATCCTCCTTTTTTGAAGTCAGTTATTTGAAGTCAGTTAAAAATAAGAAAGTTCAGCGACCGATGTCGCTGACTGTACCACAGGAACGTAGGTAGGTGGGTAAGTATCTAAGTAATGTCAATAAGTAGGTATCTCGTTGATCTCAAGTCTAAGGGCGATCTTAAGTACAGTTTTGACATGTTATTTTATACTAGAATGACATTTACCAGATCGCTCTCAGACTTCAGATCATTTTGTTAAACGGGCCTACGTTGTTAATTACTTACCAACAGAAAGCGGAATGTATTTCTTATCAGGGTTTGGTTTCAGCTTCAGATGTTCAACTATCTCTCTAATGGGATTGTGAGTATTACGTGATAACTTCGACGCCCGCACATCCCACTCTTTGCAAGCCCACGACCGACGCGACATGGTTAGCTATAAACTAACGAATAATAACGAATCTATTTCGTTACATCTCGTATATATGTTGGCAATTGGCATTTAGTCGCGAAAATATATATACATAATATACATATAGATAAGAGGACAGGTTTTCGTTAAACGCTTTTATTTAGTTTGACTTTGTATAATTTGTTTGTTCGTTTGCTAAAAATCTTAAGATGGATTTTTGGTCCAATTCTACAAGACCAACCAACTACAAAGTTTACGGCTACGCCTAGGGTCAAGTGTATATCGTCTGTACTAGACTTTATGACCACGGAATAAGGAATAATTACTGGAAAGAACCAATTCGAGGGCCGCACATCTCCATGTAGTTCCTACGCTTTATTCGCGAGTAGAAACAAAGGTGCAACAAACAAAGTAAGAAGTCAAATGCTCATCCTTACCTATGACGGAGTACGGGAATACAGTCATTGCTAAATATCAAATATCTACCTTTTCGCTCACAATAGTCAGCGAAAAGTAGGTACTTAATTAGATAGGTACCTATTTTATTGTTTTGATGTTCAGTTTTTGGAAATGGTCCTAGAACCAGAATCAAAACCAGAATTGCTACTTAACATAAGTTAGTCGCAATTCATATACTTAGTATATCTACCTACCTAAATTATTATCAAAAATAGATTGATCACGTGTAGCTACTAAGTCGCCGGATGATCACCACACGTTCTAAGTTTACATAGGTATCATTTCTAATAAGATGCAAATTTATTGCGGCCGCGTGTCTAGCTAGCTATGGTTAGCTATAAACTAACGAATAATAACGAATATATTTCGTTACATCTCGTATATATGTTGGCAATTGTCATTTTGAAATACTTAGAAATACTAAGTATTTCTTGATAAATATGTAAGAATTTTGATACCACATCATGTAGTATAGTGAGATAGGCATACGGATTCCGCCAGGCAGCGCACGCTGGAGGTGTGACCCGCGTGCGACGAGAAACGACGGATCGTCCAAGAACACAGAAGCCATGTTAAGGAAGTACTATAGTACCTACCCGAGTATACTTACTAGGGTTATATACTATAAGTACTTCCTTAACTCCGTACTTCCGTACCTACCTGCCTAAAAATGACAATTGACATCCTCTATTTCAGGTCCCAAATCGACAGACATTATGATTTAAAATTCAAAAGAAGAAAGGTACCGTGTGTAATTTTTTTTTCCTATGTACTTACCTACTGTAGGTTTTTGCAAGAAAGATAACAACATTTTCAGGGCGTTGATTTTGGTTTTCCAAAATGGACGATCACATTTTAGTATTGTATTGTTATTAATTGAGTTTGTTATTGCTATTTGTTACTCGACATTATTGGGAGAATCATATTGGACCTGACCCAATGGAAAGAGGCCATTAATAAGTATATATAAAAAAAAAACATTTTCAGATTTTTGTGGTCGACAATAGTAATAAAATACCGTTCCAATAGTGTTGATTACGGGTTTTAAAATCAATTGGTACCTAGAACTACCAACGCGCAACCATTGATATGATATTTTTCAACCCTGTAGCTACCAAAGAAATCGAGCTATTCATTTATTTCATTTTTTAAATGTATTAATAAATTGTCCTCATGTCCTGTCTGGATGGTTTTTTATTTAAATGGCAAGTCTGTCGAAGTCCTTGCGTGCAAATGCTTTTGCAGGCAGTCGGCAAAATAGGTAGGTAAATGGTTGGGGACCGACTCGCAACTTGCAAGGCAACATTACGGAGGTCAAAATTAAATAAATGTCTCACACTATAAAATATTATTATTATTATGTAACACACCTAGCAGGAGTAGTAGATATGTTTTTTATTGGGTAATTTACTTACTGGTTATGCAGGTCGTGGAATTTGTCTGTATGGCGCCTCTTCACAATCGGAGATTATAGACGACTAGCTGAGCCCGCGACTTCGTCCGCGTGGAATTTAATCGACAAAGTTTCATAAAAACTTTCATCCCCTATTTTATCCCCTTGGGGGTGGAATTAATCAAAATCCTTTCTTAGCGAATGCCTACGTCATAACATCTACCTGCATGCCAAATTTCAGCCCGATCGGTTCAGTGGTTTGGGCTATGTCAGTCAGTCACCTTTGAGTTATATATAATAATATTTAGATTTTGATACCACATCATGTAGTATGGTGAGATAGGCATACGGATTCCGCCAGGCAGCGCACGCTGGAGGTGTGACCCGCGTGCGACGAGAAACGACGGATCGTCCAAGAACACAGAAGCCATGTGAGCCATGTTAAGGAAGTACTATGGTACCTATCCGAGTATACTTACTAGGGTATATACTAGTGATGTAACGAATGTTGGATTTTTGACATTCGCGAATGCGAATGCGAATGCGAATATTTGGCTTCAACATTCGCGAATGCGAATGCGAATGTTGACTTTCAAATAAGAAACCCTAAATTGAAAATTAAAAAAAACCCCGATGCGACGACTTTTTAAATTACAAAAGAGCTGATAATTTTCAAACGGTTGAATCGATTTTCGTGAAACATAGCTAAGAACACTCTCGATCAGAATAACTTTCTTAAAAAGAAACAAAATTAAAATCGGATCATCTGTTTGGGCGCTACGATGCCACAGACAGACACACAAATACACATGTTAAACTTATAACACGCCTATTTCTCGGTTGTTACTAAAGAGCGCGCAAAATATTAGACAGGATAGACATTTCGTGTCAGCCAAACATAGCCGAACCCATATACATAGATTGAAAAAACGAAGTTAGTCACATAAAGTTAATTCGAAGAGATTTGTTTTGATTTGAGGGTAGTTTAGTATTATTTCGATAATCAAATTTATTTTATATTCAAATTTTATTGAGATATTTTAATTATATATAAATTATTTTATTGAGATATATAAATTTAATATTTTAATTAGACTAACAAGAGCAAAAGAGAGAGATTCTATTTATAATTTAGTTGCCTACCTTAAGACAGTTATTTTTTTTTTAATTCAAATATATGTAAATAAGTGCATTATGTTCAAGTGAGCTACGATCGAAGCTGGTTTGCAGCCAGAGACTAACGCGAGGGCTGTGCTGTGATGGAGCCAAGGTGTGTAATTAACAATGCTCACGTATTTCATACGACATTTTACAACTTAATTGCGAGTAAAAAATATTGAGAGTACAATCTTAATTGGAAAAAATCACAATTGAAGAATTATTTTTAAGACCTAGAGAATTGCAGGATGAATGAAAAATAAAACAACATGGCGCGCCGTAAGTTTTTAGGTTTCCGTAGTCTAACTCGGACCTCTTATAGTTTCGGCACGTCCGTCTGCTATCACAGTAATTTTATTCAGAGACTATTAGGGCTAAAATACTGCAAACTAGGCAAAAAAAAAGTTATGTACAACTGAAAAACTGTTTTTAAATTTTGATAGCAAAGTTATTCCATTGTACCTGCCGTACTTAACAAAGGGGAGCGAAGAAAAAAATGTTTACACACCCTCTCGATTGAGGTATTGTTCAGTAAGTATTTTAAAATTATTTGAAGGTTTTTTAACAGTTTTTCAATATCAATTCCCGTTTACGAAATATTGAGCTTCATTGTGGCCTTTTTTACTTAAGTAGCAAGATCATCATCCTTTAAATTAGAACCACATTATAAATGGTATATTATAGGAAATAAATAGTTCTTTACTATTTAAAATCCATGTAATTATTATTTTTTTAATCTAATGTTTGGATTGAGTCTCAAACCACGCACTACTGAATGTGTACCCAGTCTAACTTAATTATTTGAATTAAAAATCCTTATAAGAATTTTCATCAGTCCAAAAAGAAAATAAATGTTTATGTCCAGCAAAAGCTGAAGATGTCTATGATGCCGGTTTAATAAATTTAGTAACAGAATTTCTTACTATTTTATTTAAAAAGGTGACCAATCGTTTTTTATTTCGCAGAAATCAATAGGTTACGTGATCCGCCGCGTTCGATGTTTCATATCAATTAAAAAACATTACTTTTATTTTATGAGTTTCGTATTATTGAAAAGTGGCGCGATGTCTACGGAACCCTGGAGTATGCGTAGTCCGACATGGATTTGGCCGGTTATATTTATCTATGGGTCTGGCAAAGCCGGTAACAATTATTATATTATTTGAAATATAATAAATTGAATGTGAAAGAAATTTATTTAAATAGTCAATGTATTTATGTAAAATATTTTAATAAACATCGTTTATTTATTGTTTTAAATGTTTACTATTTTAGGGATAACTCTTTACTAAGATTTAAAAAATGTGAAGTCAGTAGCACTAGTGCGTAATAAGCTGCAATATGAACCTAAAATCGGTGCAATAAGGGTCACCCTATGAGCAAGTTTGTTTAAATAATATATAATTCTTACTAGTTGTTAACATTCCATATCCATCTATGGGTAATTTCCTTTTTGTTTTTCAAAAACATTCGCCAAACATTCGCATAGATTCTTGCGAATGCGAATGCGAATCCGAATGTCAAAAAATATGCGAATATTCGCGAATGCGAATGCGAACGCGAATATTCGTTACATCACTAGTATATACTATAAGTACTTCCTTAACTCCGTACTTCCGTACCTACCTGCCTAAAAATGACAATTGACATCTTCTATTTCAGGTCCCAAATCGACAGACATTATGATTTAAAATTCAAAAGATGAAAGGTACCGGGTGTAATTTTTTTTTCCTATGTAGGTAGGTTTTTGCGAGAAAGATAACAACATTTTCAGGGCGTTGATTTTGGTTTTCCAAAATGGACGGTCACATTTTTGTATTGTATTGTTATTAATTGTGTTTGTTATTGCTATTTGTTACTCGACATTATTGGCAGAATCATATTGGACCTGACCCAATGGAAAGAGGCCATTAATATAATAAAAAAAAACAAACATTTTCAGACAATAGTAATAAAATCCTGTTCCAATAGTGTTGATTACGGGTTTTAAAATCAATTGGTACCTAGAACTACCAACGCGCAACCATTGATAGATTTTTCAACTCTGTTGCTACTAGAGAAATCGAGCTATTAATTTATTATTTTTTTAAAATTTATTAATAAAAAGTAGGACTTAAATGTTCTCATGTCCTGATTGGATGGTTTTATATTTAAATGGCGAGTCAATCGGAGTCTTTGCGTGAAAATACTCTTGCAGGCAGTCGGCTAAATAGGTAGGTAAATGGTTGGGGACCGACTCGCAACTTGCAAGGCAAAATTAAATTAATGTCTCACACTATAAAATATTATTATTATGTAACACACCTAGCAGGAGTAGCAGGTATGTTTTTTATTGGGTCATTTACTTACTGGTTATGCAGGTCGTGGAACTTGTCTGCATGGCGCCTCTTCACAATCGGAGATTATCGACGATTACCTACCCGCGAGCACGGTTGTGTAAGTATTGTAGTTTTTGGTTTTGCCGAGGGTCTCTCGTCTGTGGTCTGAAGGTAGTAAAAAGAGAGTAGGTAGGTAGGTACTTCTGTGAGTTCGGATTTCCGAAACATTTGTACCAATTTGTCATGTTGTCTTGCTTTTGCGATGTCAAAAAATAGAGAAAACAATTAGAGTCCGACCGAAACTGGTTTTCTGGCCGAAACCGAAACCGAAACCGAATATTCGGCCGTGGCTTCAGTTTCGGCCGAAACCGAAACCGAAACCGAAACTCACGTGGTCAAGTATAAAATTCCTTAAAATTAGGACATGAAATGGAAACACAGTATATTCATTTTGTTGTAATCATTTATTTAATATAATATAAAAAAATATTAATAATATTTTTTGTGCGTTATCGCCCGAAGTAAAAATTCTTTAGAGGTTATGTTTTGATGGAACTGATTACATGTAAGTTTTTGTTTCGTTTCTGTACCTACTTGAATGATTTATATAGTTAAATATTGAGTCAGTAACTTTGTTTTGTTGTTCTGTTATTAACAAAACCGAAACTGCCGCCGAAACTTGATTTTTGGCCGAAACTCGGCCGAAACCGAAACCGAAACCGACCTTTCGGTCGGACACTAAAAACAATATAAATAAGTGTATTGTCTCGCCAGTGTAAACTTACTATAATGTTTAATATTGATGGAATACTAAGACGCATCATCATCATCATCTCAGCCGAAAGACGCCCACTGCTGGACAACGGCGTCCCCCAACGTTCGCCACAATGACCGGTCTTGCGCTGCCCGCATCCAGCGGATTCCCGCGACCTTCACCAAGTCGTCAGTCCACCTTGTGGGAGGCCTACCTACGCTACGCTTTCCGGTGCGCGGCCGCCACTCAAGAACTCTTCGGCTATCTGGTCTACGAGCAATGTGCCCTGCCCACTGCCACTTGAGTTTAGCAATCCTGCGGGCTATGTCGGTTATGTTGGTCCTTCTGCGTATCTCCTCATTCCTAATTTGATCTCGTAGGGAAACATAGTCCTCTCCATTGCCCTTTGGGCTTTGATAAAAGAAGTAACTTTATCAAAGCCTTTGGGTGACTTTGAGCTTCCTTTTGAGGCCCATTGTGAGCGGCCAATACTAAACGTAGACGCAATCATTCAAATTATTATAAGAAAAACAAAACAATGACCATTCATTTTTCACTTCCCGCCAAAAAGTCTGATTACAAGACGGGATGGCGGGCGATCAACTTGCTTGAAAATTTGACGCAGTTAATGTCACTGTCATACATCACACAATCTCAGATTGTCAATTCTTCTGTTATGTTATGGTAGGCGTCAGAGTTATAGGTTAGCTAAGTCGTAGTTTTATTAATTTAGTTGTGAAGTTATTTATAAAAACGTCATTATGTTCATTTATTTATATAAATCAATGAAAGGTATGGCTGTAATAAAAAGAACGCTCACAAAACAGCCTACTTCCAGTGAGGAAGCTATTAATTACTGTACGAATATAGTGAGGTAACTATATTGCATTTATTACTACATATTTGGACAAAATAGTAAATAAAAATGAAGTAGGCATACAAAGAAATAAGAATTTTGCTGTTACGGGAAACATATTCTGGTACTTAGTATATTTTACAGATAGACAGCATGATTATGAAAATTTTTTGGCGTGTCTTCTCATGACGAAGTCTGTTCGTTCACCGGCGCTGGTAGTGCGGGCATTCAACGTAGAAATAGCGCGAATTCAAGACCAGACAACCGATACCCAAACAGCTGCATTCAGGTTACAATTCTGGCAAGATACATTGACCAACATTTTCAAAAGTGATCAAGCACTTCAAAATATACCAGCTAATCCAATCGCTCAAGAATTATTTAAGGTAGTTAAATGTACCATACATTCTCAGCCTCACCCTTCAGAGCTATTAAAATTCTATAATTTAAATATGTTTTAGGTATGTTGTTGTTATGGTCTTCAGAAGAGACACCTAGAGAAACTTATATCTTCAAGAAGTAATTTATTGAAGTCTAAGTACTTTCAAAGTCTAGAAGATGTTGAAAAGTATGCCGAGGCTTCTGTGTCTACTGTGTACTACCTGATCTTGAGTGTAGCAGGTGTAGCTAATGTCCACGCCGACCATGCTGCATCACATTTAGGCAAAGCTCAAGGGATTGCCAACATACTCAGGTATTGTATTATTAAATATTTTAAATTCCACTCTGTACACATTTGAACTTGTATATTGTGATTTCTAATATTTTACTATTTCAGGTCCGTCTATGTATCCAGCCAACATAAAACAGTATCTCTACCCATGGACATTTTAATGAAAAACCAAGTTAGCCAAGAGAGTGTACTGAGAGGCATTGATAGTGAGAATATAAGGAATGTTGTGTTTGAAATTGCAAGTAGAGCAAATAGTCATTTATCAAAGGTAAATACAATTCAAATGTATCTACTAAGACCTCTTATATTATAAAATCTCTTTAATTTTAAGAATGTAGGTTCTATTATTGCTTAGATGACTTAAACCTTAAGGATGGCTTGTAGCCATCTATGACTAAGGTTTTGGTAGCTATTTGTTTATTATTACTCCTACATAACTTTATTTTCAGGCAAAAAGCATCAATGTTCCAGAAGCAGCCAGGCAAATATTTTTACCAGCTATTGCAGTGGAAGTTTACTTGAAAAAACTTCAAAAACATAGTTTCAATATATTTGACAAATCATTACAACGAAGCAGTCCAGTGTTGCCAATTATTTTATACTACAATAGGCTGCTAAACAGATTTTAGAAACAGACTTTATTAATTTATGATTCTCACTGTAGTGATTTGAGATACACTGATTATGCATTTTTTTATGTAACATAGAAACACTAGTACCTTTGCAATTTTATTTTTAATTTTAAACATGCAATTTAGTAGATCTTATAATCAGTTTTATTGATGGTGTCTATCAACCTTTCTTTAGTAAATGTGTAGGTTGGATGTGAAAAATATTAGGCATAGAAATGTTCACCCAGATTAATAAATAAAATAAAACCAATATTTATAGAAATTGCACTGTTTACTATTAAGCTTCTTCATGCAAATAAATATTCATTATTACATTTTGAGATTCAAGCATACTTGTTTGGCATCATGAGTACCTTAAGTTTAATATCGCTAAATATATCTAGTGATTATTAAATCAAAAGTTGAAGGTATTAATTAAAAAAATATTCACGTTTTTGTGCAACATCGGTTATACAAACTGCAACTATGACATGTAAATTGCATGCACTTATGAATAGGTCTTAGGACAATTTTTAAATTTATTTTGTTATCAAAAATAGCTTTGCATATAAAACAATCTCATGCAATTCATATAGGTACTGTTATAACTTTGGTTATGTACTCTTCAAACATCTTTGGTTATAGACAATTATTTATTGTGATGTGCAAATTGTAAAACTAATGTCCATGCTTATAGGAATACTTATAGAATGTAATTTAATGTACGAGCTAAATAAACCAATAATCACAATTTGAAAAAATATCTATAAAATACTTAACAAGAGATAAGTTTTAAGCAACCTAATTTCATGGACATGAAAAAAATAAAGGTACCCCCCATCCCTTGTTTTATAAGTACTAACCCTCATTGACTATATTATCGACCACGCACAATTAACAAAAACAATAAAAATAATATTATTAGCTTACATTAAGCGAGTGAACTATATTATTTGAGAAGTGATTAAATAAACAAAGATCAAAAACACAGCCGATCAGAATAATAATCCTAATTTGGAATGTAAAAGTGTACAATGTTAAAAATATTTATCTGACACTTAAGCATAATATAAAAAAAGCTTATATTAAGTACTAATATTTCCATCATGATAATGGACTTGCTTCACAATAAAAAAGCTGCCATACATAGAACACGCAATGCTACTTTATTCTGATGGTGTTAAATCTTTCTCAGGCTCTCCCTCACATAATATTTGTTGGAGGAGATCATAGATAGGTTCAAATGCCTTTCGACAAGCTGCATTAGTCAGAATAAGGTAGTCATGCATATCATGGTGACTGATAGTGCCATCAGTTTGAATTAAACCTTTGTCTATAGGGACCATTTCTACTTTGTTTATGTTAACAACCTTCTCACGTAACAGTTGGTTGATCTTGGCATTTTTCTCTCTGAGTGTATTTGGATGTTGGCCACGTGGTAGGAGACTCTGAAAACAAGAAAATCGGTAAACAACTATACTTCAACACTTGCTTTATAAATACAACAGAAATTAACAGTATACTCACAGGCAATACTATATAAGCACTTGGGTGTTTGTCCCTGATTGTTCTAATTATTTCTAAGATGCCCTCGCACACTTGCTCTGGAGTATTCTCAACATTATTTGTTCCAACATGCACAACTATCACCTAAAATATTAAAAACATTGTAAATATCAAGATGTACTTTGTAATAAAACCAAAAAGATACCATGTGATAAACATAAATAAGCAGTGATAGCCAATTGGTTATGCTTAGGGACACAAGATAATATGAATTTCTTAGGGGCATGAGTTCCTGGGTACAAACCCTGGCTCCACCTGACTTTTAAAAAAAAATGTGCAAATCATAATTTTTAATATGAATATTACTTGCTTATAGTGAAGGAAAACATTGTGAGGAAACCTGCATTTCTTAGAAAATATCCATAATTATACCAACACTCTAATACACCCATGGTGGATTATTGGCAGAGTCCAGCTCAAATTTATATTTATACTAGCTGTGCCCCGCGACTTCATCCGCGTAGTATTGGATTATTGGGTTAAAAAGTAACCTATATGTTAATCCTGGTTATAATCTATCTGTGTTCCAAATTTCATCCAAATCCGTTCAGTAGTTTTTGCGTGAAGGAGTAACAAACATACATACATACATACATCCACACTCACAAACTTTCGCATTTATAATATTAGTAGGATATATATAACAATGGATACTCAACACTCACTTTAGGATCAACATGGTCAAGTTCTCCATTTTTGATACGCCATAATACATTTTGAGTTTGATCCTTGTGGATGCTGAAGTTAAGGCAGTGCAGGGGTGCAAACCACTGGTTCCACACCTCAGTGTGTTCCAAAGCTTGTAGAATTGAGTCACCTATAAATATTACATCTGCTTCTTTGCCTTTTGCATCTGACAAGAACCTGTTATGCTGAAATCATAATAATAAGATAGAAATCATTAATTTGTAGTTGGCATTGTAGATGCAGATAAAATTTAAAAGCAGAAGTGAACTATGTTATATCCAACATAACACCATAAAGTAAACTTATTGTAACACAACAGATTAGTAGATAAGACCTGTAGTATTCTGATAATAAAAAAAAACAAGTTTCACACCATGGAAATCCAAATCACATAGGTAGGTTATTTAAATGTTAGAATAGTTAAATAATTATGCTCAGCAAATACTGAAAATGGAAACTTACGATGCTTTGCCATCTACCATCACCTTCTGTGTCTTGTTGTGGTGTAGCGACCGAACACGGATTCATTTTATTCTACAGCAAAACAAGAAAATATAGCACATCAGTAAATAATAAGTACAAACGTAGATATGTCGTAACAAAAAACGATAATTTACTTGGTTTACCCCATACACGAATAAATACTCGAGAGAAAAATAGCTTGGCGCCTGCCTGGCTGGTTGGCGGCGTTGACTGTCACTAATGTCACTGTCAGAAATTCTGCTTTCCTCAAAGATGGCTCAGTTGAATAGGGCTACGTTCCACTAAGCGTTCACAACGATTTTCAAAACTCAAAGAATCAAAGATGGCGACCTTGAAATTACGGGTTGGAGTGTAGCCTTAGGGGCGCTTTGACTTAGGGTTAGGTTAGGTTAGAACAGTGACCAAAACGCGCGAGCCGAGCGAGCGAAGCGAGCGTGCCGCGGCAGCGGCCGGCGAAGCGCCAGAATCCGAATGTGTCATTAGGTTATTTTAGTTCCCAGTTAGGGGGGCTATGGAGCCAGGACTTAGACGGACTTTTACTATATACTATATTTGCTATATACTACAGTAATACACTATTGTGTACATGTGTTTATACATTAAAAAATGTAAAATGTTCTCACATAAGAATGCAACTGTACCTGCACATACAAAAATTATAAAATATGTATGAAAAAATTATTTAAACCCAAAGAGAAAAGAAAATACTCTAAAAAACTAAAAAACTAGAAAAGGTCCCTGATTATGTCAGGGGAAAAGCGGCGGCTGAGCACACTCTGTGCAAAGTAAAAAAAAAAAAAAAACCTAACCTGAGTCATAGCGCCCCTAAGACTACACAATGACCGTTTATTTTCAAGGCTTATAGATTATAACCTAACCTCTTAAATCTAAGGGCCCAAAAAAAAAAAAAACCTCTTAAATCTTTTGCTTTCTTTTTACTAACTCGCTGTTTGTATTATTATTTACCTCCAGCTTTATAATGCATTCCCCGTGAGTTTACGACTGTAACGGTCACAAGCAAGTGGAACGGGAAAAACTGCGGTCGTGAGCGTGATCGTTGTGAACGCTAACTGGAACGCACCTTAGGTATTTCGCCAGTGTCAAGCCACTTCGGCAGTGTCAAGGTATACAAACACATATTCATAACATTACAATACAAAAATGTGAAATCCTGTCAGAAATTATTTTTTTGGCGATTTTGGCTTTTTCGGACTGAATAATAGATATGGTGTATTTTTTCTTGAAACAAATTGGTTCTGATTTGTCATAATATTCCACGACCGATATGCTAGAAAAAAAACATCGTTGCTTGTGATCGACCATAAATTAAGCTTCATTCATGTCATTTCGCGCGCGAAACAATTTGACAATTTGAACTTTTGTTTGTTTGGCTTCCCGTTACGGACTTTCTTTTGGTGTGAAATTAGTGAATTTTGTACCGGTAAGTGGCTTTATATTCATTATAAGTGTTTATTTCATGTACTCAGATAAGAGATTTGATAAAATAATGCCAGAAAACTTGTTTTTAGAACCTACAGATTCTAATGTTGTACGAGTTCGGCAGAAATTGTGCCACACTTTGAATGTTTTTTTACTGTTTTACTACAAATTAGTGGCTTTTGATGTAAGTACATAATAGCGTAATAACTAGTTATTATTCATATTTTCAATAATATTTGTCAGATTACAACAGTTTTATGTACAAATACAAATATCGAAATCATCGATAAACGATAGAAGCCATAAACTAAATAGTGACGGAATTTTTGTTATCTATTTGACAGTTCCGCGTATGTAAGCCATTGTATTGAATTAACCCAGTAGTGCGTGGTCATGTCGATAAAATTATCGATAAAGGAATATTTAGATTTTCGAATTTATTTGAATAGTAATAATGTACATATGTGATACCTACAACTATTACTACTTTTATTACTGTCTTTTATCTATTTTAGGAAATGGCCAATTGGAATGTGGGAGACCACGAGGCGCCGGAGCACATCCTAAGCCTCCTAGCGGACTCCGACTCGGAGGGCAGTGACGTCGAGGAAACCGAGTACCTCGACGTCGAGGCGGTAGACTTCCAATTCCTGGAGGAGGCGGAGGAGTACGAGTTGGCTCCACCAAGTCAAAATGTAAGTATATTTGAATAGAGTAATTAATATTTTTAAGCTTTTATTTATTACTTTTGAATTATTTATTGTGTTATAATAAACTAATTATTACTTGTGTTTATTATTTCAGGTCGACTTGTTCAACATTTACGACGAGCTTGGTGTAGAGCTGCCGAAACTGTGAGTATAAAGATGGTGGGCAAAGAAAGCAAGGGTATTATGGAGCCGAGTTGATGTGTTTTTTTTATAGTCCCGCTTCTGCTACCGCCTCCGCTGCCACCGGTAGTCCGCCTTCACCAGCGCCTTATCATACCCACGTAAGTAGCAAAGCATTTTATGTATTTTTAGAACATATTGTTGAAATAGTGAAACGTTTATTTTATAGATTGAAACTTTGTTATTTTACAGATCCGCCTCCACCTCCTTGGCGCGATGTTCGCCAGGGCCTTCCAGCTCTGCCGCCCGCGAGTCAACACCATCGCCACCACCATCACGTGCAGAATCCGTCAGCGTCATGTAAGTTATATTGTTTTTATATTTGTTATAGGTTTTACCATATTTTTGTCAATACGCATGTACTTACAGTAGTTGTATTTGCCCCCTTAGGCGTAATGTCGTAATCCGGGTAGAAGTGGAGGAGATGCAGCCGTAGGACGACATCGTCATGGTCGAGGACGGGTATCACTTAGCAGATGAGCATGTCCTGTACAATGCGGCCATTCCTGGTGCAGGACCGCAACCGCTGCAAGGTGAACGTGGTAGTGGCGCCGCGAGACGCAGACGGGGACAGGGGTGGGGAAGGAGACGAGGTAGGCAAGTAAGGGGAAGGACAAATGATGCCCGATGGGTGATAGGAGATCGCCTGAGTGAATTGAACATAAATTATGATGATGTGCCTGATGAACTAAGGTTAATGGTATCAAGAGTGGTGGCGACGAAAGAAGAAGCGAGAGCGAGGAGACGACGAGAGGAAATAGATCAGATGGATGTAGACGATGGCGATGATGAGTCGCTGTTGGTTGGGGAGGGAGCTTCCGCTCAATTCGATTGGTTTCCTATGGAAACCTATCGAGGCGAGAGGGAGCCTTTTCTTCCCCAATAAACAGGGTCTGTTGTCCCATGTGAGAATGGGTATGAGGCGTTCAGGCAATATTGGGACAATAATATTCTGTCACACATTGTGACGGAAACGAACCGCTACGCCGCCAATATTGCCTTGACGTCTGCTACATTCGACAGAAGTTGATATGACACCTACATTCACGAACTTCTCATTCTCTTCTCTTTCTGGATAATGCTAGGGATCGTCCGCATGCCCTCCATCGAATCTTGCTTCACCACCAACCCCCTTTTGCAGACCACCATCTTCCGCAAAATTTTCAGTCGTGCTCGATATGAGCATTTGTGCGGAGCACTGCATTTTGCTGATAATGCTGATCGGCCTACAAATGATGCCGACCGACTCTTGTTTAGGCCCGTATTAGCCCCGTATTAGAACATTTGGAATTCCCGGTTTAAGAGTGTCTACATCCCGTCCCAAAATGTTTACATTGACGAGTCTTTGACATTGTGGAAAGGAAACCTCTCCTTCCGCCAGTATATAAAAACCAAGCCAGATAGATTTGGAGTTAAGACTTTTGAACTCTGCGAGTCTTCTACGGGCTACCTGTGGTCATTTTTTGTATATACTGGCTCCTCCACCATCTATGAATCAACTCTCCCGACCAACATCCAAAAAACCACGGCAACTGGTCTCACCCTAATCCGTCCCCTCCTCAAAAAAGGGTATACTCTTTTTATGGACAACTGGTTTAACAGCCCCCTCCTCGCGCGATACTTGAAAGCGCCTAAAACTGATTGCATAGGCACTTTATGCCCTAACAGACGCAACGTACCTCCATTGGTGGCGTTGGCCAAGATGAAGAAGGGGGAGTTCATAGCCCGTCATTCAGGCGACATGACTGTACTTGCGTATGCGGATAAGATGCGTAAGATTACTACCTCCACATACCATGGCAATAGTCAGGGCCTCATGCCGTCCAAACCACACCGCCCCGCACAGTTCAAGCCGACTGTGATGTTAGATTACAACTTAGGCATGGGCCGTGTGGATAGGAAGAACCAAATGTTAGAACCGTATCTACTTGAAAGAAAAAAATGCGCCAGATGGAATAGGAAATTGTTCAAGCGACTTCGCAACTGTTCTATTTTAAATTCACACAACCTATTTTATTCCTTCTCCGGCTCGTTCAGGGAGCATAATCACATTTCGTTTAGATCTCGTCGGCCGTATTCTTGAGCACCTCCTCCATCATATTCCGAAACCCCCGTCCTATCATTTCCAAAATCGTCCCACATCCGGTGGTTTTACGACTTCCGGATCTAACCACACCCCCATCCTTAATCCCACCCTAGAAGCCAATGGGCAAGACGGCGGTGCTATTATTGTACTGAACAACGTAAGCGCCGAGCGACCACCTACCTTTGCTCCACTTGTGAAATCCCGCGGTGTGTGGAACCTTGCTTTAGGTTGTACCACGCTTCCCAATCCCATTCCTAATTATTCTTTGTTTTCTTCTTTTTCCTTTCTCCTGTTTCATTTCGCGCGTTTTTTCTTTCGAGTATGTTGCCATAAAATTATTTTACTTTTTGAACCTCCTACTTTCCACAGACAGACCTAAGAGTTAGAGTTACCCGTGTCATACCAATTTCTGGTAAGTGTAGAGTATGTGGTATATGGTAGGGGTATGGAATGCAACCGTCGGGCTTTTGTGTGATGAATAGTCTGATACGTAGTGAGTGACGAATGTATGGTTTTATAGTGTTTTAATGTTTATTTGTATCAGATGTTTTGATTTTGTATTTTTGAGTATCTGCTAAATTTGAAGGTCCGTTAGAAATCACTTTAGCCATAAAAAATATCTATATGTTTGTATAATTTTTTGTGTATAATACAACTGAATGCAATTTTGTACAAGTATTATTACATGTTTTGTTTGATTGAAAATAATATTGTTTTTTATTAGTATCCTATATTTATGCCCCTATACATACTTGGTTTTAATTTTTTTATGTCTGTTAGAATCACTATTTATATTTGTATATATTTTGGTGCACAACAAAACACTACAATAAAAATAAATATTATAAAAAGGAACCCTATTTTTATTATTCCTATGGTCCAGCAACCTACGTTCATAGGATCTATTCTTGAACTAGGGGTGATCCCAATAACACCCAGACCTGAATCAATTCTGAGCAGCACAGTGTCTATACTTCAGTACTTTAGAATAAGGTAAATAAATCATTAAGAAATTTATATTTACCCATATTTCTTTAATATTTTTCTTACAAATTAAAATAACAATAGTACATTGTTACACGAGTGTAAAGAGGTAAACACTGTGCTTTTCATTACGAATACAAGGAAAGTAAAAATAAAAACAGGAATTAGCTAAAGAAATAATACAAGGAAGTTTGAACAATACTCTACAACTCGAAAAAAATAAATAAATATCCGGTTGGCCGGCCAACTTCATTATTTATCCATTATTTTTCATTTTCATCTTTAAATATTTTGCCCAAATCTATGTTATTTTAAAGAAATTGTTGAAACTAAATTATAATTAAGTCATTTAAAAATATTTATTCTTTAATTACTTAATACTTAACTTTATGTTATTTCAAATTTACATCGTGCTGTAATTGAGTGACTGTAGAAAAAGTTTGAACATGGTTCCATAGAAATGTGAAAATGGAACTAGTTTTAATTTATAATTTGACAGCTGTCAGTTGAAAGCGATTCTCCCGGGCCGGAAAAGTATTACTTTCAACCCGCTCCTCAGGCACCTTCAGACCTACTTTCAGAGTATGAGTAATGAAAAATACGTTTATAATATGTACAAAATAATGTATTCATTAGTAGGTTCAGAAACGCATTTTCGTACAGTCAGCTTATCGAGAAGTATCGTAGCGGCGCGCCCATCACTACGGAGTGTGTGCGTGTTCGACATTAAAACAATAACAAAAAAAGGGTCACCTTAGAAGGGCGATATCATTGTTTATTTCTATGAAACGTCGGTAAAACTGTATTTTATTTGAAGAGCTATATTGTTTTTATTTATGTTTAACATTTTGCAAGTTCCAATAACGAGTGATAATGGAAAATAACAGCTGTCAAAAATATGATTCGAGTTGTTCCCTTGTGCCACAAATCGCGGTCTTTCGTGAATAAAAGTGGTATATTTTTTTTATAAATCATGCCTGAAAATTACATAACAAATGTTTGCAGAGTATTCTAATAATATTGTCTCTTATACACAACACGTCAAGACTCTGATTACGATGTACTTAAACATTCATGCGTTGAACTACGCAATTGCATAAGCGCGGCCGCGCGCACTGTGTACTTTGAGTTCGATTATTATAAATATCTACGATAAGACATGTAAAAAATGCTGTTGTTTGATTAAATAGTTGTATATCCTACTAATATTATAAATGCGAAAGTTTGTGAGTGTGGATGTATGTATGTTTGTTACTCCTTCACGCAAAAACTACTGAACGGTATTGGATGAAATTTGGAACACAGATAGATTATAACCGGGATTAACATATAGGATACTTTTTAACCCAATAATCCAATACTACGAGGATGAAATCGCGGGGCACAGCTAGTTCATTATAATAAATCCAAAATTTCGTGTCAATTTGTACAGTAATTATTTCAGATACCTACCTACATAAAGCAACAAAAATGAAATTGTATCCCGTAGTCTGACTTCAACAGATGATTTATAATTCTTGAGTTGTAATAATATGATTGTTTATTCTGTAAAATAATGCCTCTTTGTACAAGAAACTATAACAGTCATCCGAATGAGGATAGCAATAGAATTTGAATGAGAGCTTAGACCATTAAGGTGAAGGCGCCTGTCTAGCCCGCGAAGTTCAAATTTTTTGAGTTCTTTTAGAAATTTTTCAAAAAATTTTGAAAAGACAAATTTTGTAATTCGCGAAAAAGACCGTGTGCAGTGCATTTATTAATACAATTATTTTACTCTAAATATTATCACGGTGGATATGATACTAGTAAATCACTAAATATACAAAAATTGCAAATTATCTGGATAGCTGTCGTTCTTGAAATGTTTTAGAGTAAGTTGGATATATTAATAAATGCACTGCACACGGTCTTTTTCGCGATTTACAAAATTTGTCTTTTATTATTGACAGATTTTGAAAAATTTCTAAAAGAACTCAAAAAATTTGAACTTCGCGGGCTAAAATAATCTATGAATGAGAGGGTATTTTACGAGTCATGACATTTACCACCGCGCCGCGGTAAGGCATTAGGCAAGTACTCTGTGGCGAGTGACAGCGAGGCTTGACGCATTCAGCGTATAACGATATTTAAACTAAACGATTATCGAACGATCAGTTCAGTATTCCAAAGAGTATTATAATCAGTTGATAATAAGGATTCTCTTTCATAGAGGTATTCTCTATGTTCTCTTTGGCCAGGATAAGTGAGGTTATGTTGCTATTTATTTTGTCATAATAAATTTTATTATAGAAATTAGAAAATAAATGCCCGCTCCGATACTTGGTTCCGTTTGAGATAAAACAATCTTTACTAGATTCAAATTATTAGGTATCCATTTCGAAGCAAAAATTGTTTAGGGCATTTGATCCAAGCAAATTTGGTTTCCGGATATGAATGAATTATTATCTAACTTGGAAAATAGACACCGTAAGGAAAAAAAAGAACTTCAGGCTCAAATTCAAGCCCTAAAGAAATCTGCGAAAAATGACAAAACCAAGAAAAAAGAACTTACAGCCGAAATATGCAGACTAGAATCTGAAATGGATGTTCGCCACAAGCATGAATTAGAATCCATTGAGCAAGGCCCAGAAGTTATAGAAGAACAACCAACGCCTACAGTTGAAAATGAATCAATGAAAGTGAAAGTTTCTAAAGCCCAAAAGCGTAGGGACAAAAAGTCACAACAGGAGAAAGAAAGAGAAGAACAAATAAAACAACAAGAATTAGAAAATCTTCATGGACCAAGAAATACTGAATTGCTAGCTATAAACTCGAAGTTAAAAGAAAAGAATCTTGCAATATTTGGTATCCCTTCAGATGGTGATTGCTTATACAAAGCAGTTTCTCATCAAATGTTATTTACGAGGCAGCAGGAAATATCTGTTGACAATCTAAGGAAAAATGTGGCGCTCTTTATAAGAGAGAATAAGGAAGACTTTATACCATTTATGAGCAATCCTGACACATGTGACAATTTGACTGATGCTGAGTTTGAGGAATATTGTGAAAAAATAGAGAACACTAGAGCTTGGGGTGGTCAATTGGAAATTAGGGCTTTATCAAACTCCTTGAAGTGTCCCATAACCGTCCTTCAGGCTACAGGCCCTGATTCCATTGAGCAAGGGACAGAGTTTAATGGTCCACCGTTAATTATTACATACCACAGGCACATGTACAAGTTAGGAGAACATTATAACTCAACTGTTCATAAAGAAACAGAAGATGTAGAACAATAATGTTTGTAGTCTTCAGAGTTCAAGTTTCCATAGGAAGAATTTATAAAATTTTATATTTTCTTAAAACAACTACATAATAACTAATTCATTGGTAACTGATTCATTCAGATGAAAAATATTTTGTTTGCTTTTTGATTATAAATTTATTAGCTACATTATATAAACAGGCTATCTTTAATAAATAAATACATCATTCAAATATTTGTTTTTAAATAAAACAAACTATCACTCTGCACATTATATTATTTATTTGTGAAAGCAAAACACATTTATGTAATTAATGTATAACATAACATAATCTTATTTAAGTTTTAATATTTATAAAAATCAGTAAGGTGATGCAATTTTATGAATCATAAAAAAAAGGATGATAGAGAATGGGAGGGTTGACCAGGAGGGATTTGCAAGAGTCAATGTTGGCACCTTTTAAAATTGGATGACAATAATATCAGTAAACTGGGTGAAAATTAAAAATGGTTAAGTGGAGGTATTCTTCGGAATACAGGATATTTCATGCATCACCAGGACATTATTTATGATTTGTACACTATGGAATTCGAATAACATTATTCTAGGACAGACCCTCAGAATACGGTTGGTGGCTGCCGTCATGTTATGTATTTATATAATTGCTAAACAACTGAGAAATAAATTAGGATCCATTCTGTGCAGGTGTCTCAGTGGGTGCATTTTCACCCTCAGCATTATGCCTGTTGGGGTCATCTGGTTTCATAGCAGGGAACAACAACACCTCCTAGAAACAACATAATATTACATTAATTTGAATCCTACTAATATTATAAATGCGAAAGTTTGTGAGTGTGGATGTATGTATGTATGTATGTATGTTTGTTACTCCTTCACGCAAAATCTACTGAACGGATTTGGATGAAATTTGGAACACAGATAGATTATAACCGGGATTAACATATAGGATACTTTTTAACCCAATAATCCAATACTACGCGGATGAAGTCGCGGGGCACAGCTAGTTATCTATATTTTTTTTAGGTTTATTTCATGTGATACGGAAATATTATGACCTATGTAATGTAATTGTAGACAACTGTTTATAACATACCTTGATGTTATTAGAATCTGTTAGGAACATTGTAACACGATCAATGCCCATGCCCCATCCACCCGTTGGTGGAAGACCATATTCGAGAGCAGTACAGAAGGCCTCATCAGTGGGCGGAGCTTCATCATCGCCAGCAGCACGGTCCTTTGCTTGCTGTTCGAAACGCTCCCTCTGTGTCGCCGGATCATTCAATTCAGTGTACGCATTGCATATTTCTTTCTTCATAACAAATAGTTCGAACCTGAAAGGCACTTATATATTAATTACAGTGTTCGAAAAAATCAGATTTTTATAATAAATATCAAAAATCCGATTTTTTGATATATATCCGATATATATCGGATATATATCCAGGCTAAGAAAAATAAGTAAATTTCATTATGTAAGTGGATTAAACACTTAAAAAAGGGAATGGAATTTGTAAAATAATATGAGGGTCAAAATAACACATTTTTAATTTAAAAAAAGTAAAAAAAGAATTATTGTTTATTAGAGAAATATTTTTTAATAAACACTTAAAAAAGCAAGTACCTATTATTAAGATACGAAAACAAGTACCTATTATGAAGTTAAGGTTTGAATTTCAATAAAATAAAATAGCCGTACTAGTAAGTTAAAGGGGATTTCTCCACTTTAAACGGGGAACTTTAAATGAGGTTGCCATTTTTGAAAACATTCTAAATTATTCTGAAATGTAGTTTTTCGCTATGTGTTACCAGGGTAGACATTAATCTCCAATTTTTTTTGTTCAGAAGACAGGAAAAAATCAATTGATATATATCAAGATAAAAATCGATTGATATATATCGTGATATATATCATGATATATATCCGCTGATATATATCGGCGAACCCTGATTAATTATATCCAGCTGTAGCAAGAATTTGTGCATGCCCTTAGACATTATCAATTGTGGCATAAGAATTGAGATTGCTAACTGACCTTTCAGTCAAACCAGGTACATCCCTGTGGTATTTAGACAGAGGGCTCATGATTTGAGGGTGATCCAATATAAATGTAGGATTGATACATTTTTCCTCCAAAAACTCTCCAACTAATTTATCTAAAAGCCTCGCTGTAGTCCTAGGAGGCGGACATTCTATCTGTAAATAACATCCACATTACACAAGACAGAAAGAGCAATAGATATCAATACTATTACAGATACTTAAACATTTTAATATGTACTCACTTCATGTTTCTCACACAACTGACTCAGTAGCTGATTGGCTTCCGGGCTATCTAATTTATCAGCTGGAGGGAATTGAACATTGAGAGCCTTTTCTAAACTGGGGATCATGGGAATTTTGGCGAAGGGAGGTGTGAAATCAATTTCAACTTCTTCACCTTCAGGACCATCAGGATGGTATTTGACCTAAAATAAAAAGATCATTATGTCAATGTTTAAAATAGATAAGTGAGTACAACGAAATAAAATAAATTTAACCTTAGCTCTGGCCAAGCTCAAAGGCTACAGTTATTATGTTCATCTATAAGTTCAGAATAGAATAGATAATAGTTATACTTTCAAACTGATTAATACTTTGTTTATACACAAAATTTATTCGTTACATAATATTATTTAGGTTGTAGTAGTATGTATGGGAAGTGACCTACAAAATAAGTCATACTCATAAGTAAATAAGACAGCCACTTACTTTATAGCTACCATGAATACTTTTGACCATACCAGATATCATAGATTCCGTGATAGCAATGACATCGTGATAATCAGCATAAGCCATGTAGAATTCGCATGTGGTGAACTCAGGATTGTGTGTCAAATCAATGCCTTCGTTCCTAAATTGTCTACCAATTTCGTAGACACGATCTAAGCCTCCGACCACCAACATCTTGTGGTATAATTCTGGAGCTATTCTCATGAACAAGTCCATATTCAGATCATTGTGATGTGTGATGAAAGGCTTGGCGGTGGCTCCACCTGGGACCATGTTCATCATTGGCGTTTCAATCTCAAGAAAACCCAAGTTGTCCAAAAAACGCCTGACGTAAGCAATGATTTTAGCTCTGGTGTAGAAAATTTGCCGAACCTATATAACAAACATATTAATGGTGAATTCATAAAAAATATAGTATTCTTTTAGGTTAAACCTAACCTTATTGTAGGTATAAAGAATAAATATTAATGGCAAATAAAAGTCTCACTCTTAAATAATAAATAGCTGTTATTTAGTTAGACGGGAACTTTTGTTTGTGGGAACCTTTTATTTCCAAGGATATAAGACACTTATTTCAATCCAGGAAAATAATAAGTGTTCACCATGCCAACTTTCACAAAAATCCATTATGTCAATTTCACATGATATGTTCCCAAATTAATATGTAGATAAGATTTTTAAGATTTATTTTCAATACCTACAAAGACAGTGAAAAGTTACATTTATGTTATAGGTACCTTAAAAAATAAAAATGCTTACCCTGTCATTGAGAATAAGGTCTAGGTATCTCTTTCTGAACCTAGTTTCCTTATCTTTAAGGCCAAAGTGTAAATGTGGCAACATATGCAGGCAGGGCGACAGCAGCTTCACTGTTGTGGGCACAATAGACAGTTCCCCCTTCTTGGTCTTCCCGGGGTGACCCACACAACCAATGATGTCACCCCTTCTCAATTTGTCAGTGTCAGTTACAAACTTTTCTTCAGATTCATACATTTTTGCATTTGCCATCACCTTAAAAAATCAAGAAAATCAAAATGTAACTAATACATGAACTTTTAATATAGATTATAGATTGGTTTTGAAGAATGAGTAAATCCTTCTAAACCTACCATTTCAATTTCATCAGTATACATTCTTAACAGTAAACTTGTTTTGTTGATTTTGAAGAGGATTATTGAAAATAATTTAAGTAGGTACCTGAAGTTTGACACCTTCTCCTCTCAGATCATAAAATATGAGTTTGGCCCCCGACTCTCGGATGGAGTGCACTCTGCCCGCCACGGACACAGTGACATTTTCTAACACGTCGCCACTGCCGAGATTGTTATACTTCTCAATAAACTCTCCCAGTGATATAGTAACATTGAATTTGTGTGGGTATGGGTGGTCGTCCTTTGAACCATTCTTGAGTGCTGCGACGGCAGCTGTACGCAACTTATAATACTCATTGGGACTGATTTCTTCTTCAGCTTTAGCTCCTTTCTTCTCAGCTACTGGAGCCGGCTGTTGAGCAACCTTTTCGGCTTTCTCTTTTAACTTTTGTTCAGCTTTCATTCGCCTTTTTAATTCACTGCAAGGGAATTACAGAATAGATGTTAAGTATTAAACCTAAACTATAAAAAATACAACATTTAACCAACCGTTTGCCAACTGTAGACGAGTAATTTGCACACCGATTGATGAGATAGTTAGTTCGTAGAGGTAAACTGAGCGTTTTTAACACGTACATAATGAGTTCACAGGATACTCACTTCTTTGACAATTTTTCACTGGTAGTTTCAGCCATGGCTTACTTTATTATTTAATAAAATACGATGAATTAATTCACCACTTATAACCTACAAAGATATTTTTGACAATTTGACACGTTCTCTTTCATAGAGAACCGAAACCCTCTATCTATGGTTCCTCACCATTTCTATTACATTCTAGTGTTTCTAATTTTCTATAGCGTGCAAATACATTAGTGATGGAACATTTCACAGGTAGCTTGTGAAAACTCATATTATAAAGGTCTTCATAAGTAGCACCTGTTACCGATAAAGGCACAGAAGCTGTTAAAAATCAATGCAAATAAATCGCAAAGCGTTCTGTACCGTCCCAGCTTTCGCCCGTAGGCCCGTATTAATAAATCAATCTTAAGTCTGAGACCGGTGTTGAGTACGCTTTTGACTTGTCATTTTGTACTGGAATGACATCAGATATTATATAATATGACCGATGATAGTAGCAATCATTGCCATGCCTAATGTCCATTGTCCGTCCATCTCCGTTAGGCTAGAAATAATTGCAACTTTCATAAAATTATGGGCTTCTTTTTCTGTTATTTCCCTATGAATAGGAAGTCCCTGGTCAATTGTTTATTATGAAATTTAGGGACAGTACCGAACGCTATGCGATTTAATTGCAATAAATATAAATCAGTTTCTACCTATCTCGGTAGCAGGTACTACTTATGAAAACCTATATAATATGATTTTTCTCGCGCTGCTTGTACGAAATAAAATAAGAGTAAAATTAAATCTTTAAATAACCCTCCAACAAAAACCCTCAAAAAAGAAATAAAAACGTTTTCAAGTCAACGATTTCATAGTTCTTTAGAGTTTAGATAATTACAGTCGAAATAATAAGTACTAATGGCGTATTATTTCTCGTTAACGTTCTTTATTAATTATCATTGAATATTAACAAATTGACCCCATATTCCACGTTTCTCTTCATTCACTAACATTTATTTTTTGTACTGGTAATATTTGTATTGACATCACAGCTGTTCATTTCGTGTGGTCTGTCTTACTAGGGAAATTGTTATAATTTATCTGAAAGTGAGTCCTATTTAGTTTATTTGATTGCAATTCACAAAATTTGTGAATTGCAATCAATAATAAATACAATTTGATAATATACGAAAGTATTGTAAAGTACAGTGATTTGATATCAGGTCGGCAAACATTTTATAAAATTGACAAATTCGTTTCTTCTTCATTACCGTGAAATATAAAGAAGAATCGCTCAAAACATTACAATTTGTTTTACAAATTATATGGTTGATTACAGGTACTATCTTATGTAGACAGTATTGCTTAGATCAGCTGTCTAAATTATCGAAATACTATGCCTCTCTTTGGTAAGTCTCAGAAGAGCCCTGCGGAGCTTGTGAGATCATTGAAGGATGCAGTGACTGCTTTAGAAAGGGGAGATAAGAAAGCTGAAAAAGCTCAGGAAGATGTGAGCAAGAATTTGGTGAGTGTAGACCATTGTTACAATGTATGGGGCAATCAGTTTGTTAGACAAAGTGTGGGGAAATTTAAATATTGGCTTTGTTGTAGCTTTTGATAAAGAACATGCTGTACGGTACATCCGACGCGGAGCCGCAAACTGACATCATAGTAGCACAGCTAGCTCAGGAACTGTACAACACCAACCTACTTCTTCTCCTCATTCAGGTATTGTCACATTTTATGATAACATCAATAAATAATGATTGATACTCTTATAAACTATTAAGGATGTGTCTCATCTGCTAACTGAATGAACTAATATAATTAAACTTTCACCCAGAAATCCTATAGGTTAAGGTTTTTTATGACCACCCGTTGGTGGTTTTTGCAGACAAAGCACACAGTTATAGTTAATCAACCAATAATAATCTAATATGATTACTAAATATATTAGTCATCTGGTTAGTGGAAATCTAGCAATAACCAACTCAATTATGGAACATTTTTGTAGAATCTAAACCGCATCGACTTTGAAGGCAAGAAAGATGTTGCTCAAGTGTTCAACAATGTGCTCAGGCGTCAGATCGGCACCAGGTCTCCCACGGTGGAGTACATATGCACCAAGCCTGAAATACTGTTCACTTTAATGTCTGGGTAAGTACACAAAGTCATACTTGGAATTTCTAAGTAAACTAGTTTAATATTTACTGTTGATTTAGGGTCTTAATTGCCTTTCGCAATAGCATCTCATAGTGAGGTTGTATGGACCAACTTGGTTTACCAAGAGTAATGTCAGATAAACCTGAGATATTTATGTCTTAGATTTAAAATATCAAATTATAGTCAAAATTGCTGCAGGGTTTGCAAAACATCAATTTTGATAGTGATATATTAATCAGCATAATTATCCTTTCTTTAACATTCTTAAATTTCAGTCCTTTTATCTGAAACATGGAAGTCTGTTTGGCTTTTCATGAGTGACATTGTGGTATAGTAGAGTTTTTTTGTGAAAGTAGATATATTTCAGTATCAGTAGCAGTGTTATCACACACACACACACACACACACACATCAAAAACAGTTGCTATTACACTGCAAGATGGTCCATGATAGACTTTTTGTTCAAGTAATGTGTACAATGATTGCCACCTAGGACTCATTTGTCATGATTATCATAATTAATTATCAAGTCATAATGTTGTGGATATAATGGGTGTGGCTGTATATGATTTCAGGTATGAACATCAGGAGATAGCATCCAACTGCGGCACCATGCTCCGGGAGTGTGCCAGATATGAGGCTTTGGCTAAAATAATGTTGTATTCTGATGATTTTTACAATTTCTTTCGTTATGTAGAAGTATCGACTTTTGATATTGCCTCAGATGCCTTTTCTACTTTTAAGGTTTGTATGTTGTATTGTACACCCAGATGAAAATAATAACTTAGATGGAGCCTGAAGAGCTATTGAGTGAAGCTATCGACAGTAATAACAAGTAGCATCAATCCAATATTCCTTTTTAGAATTGCGTAATGTGTTTTTACATTTTTTTACGACGCAATACGGCATAAATACAATTATAAATATTTTTTATGTGATAATGTACAATCCCAATCGCCAATCGCGGGTAGCGAACAGCGATCAGCAAATCAAAAAAAAAATGGTTTGATGCTATATGGTTTTACTTTTGCAGGCTTCACAGTTATTTTGCGCTCCGCCTAAGTTTTTATTTTCATTTCTTCTCTGTAAGCAAAAATCAAGTCTTGAAATATATCTAGAGGCTAAGTAGAAAATGCATGCTAAATGTTCTGCTTGTTGGGAATTTCGTGATATGTAGGGGATTCAGTCAATGGAACCTATTTCACAATAATTATTACCCAAATTTCGATTTACCCAGTTTCAAACAAATGTGTAAGGCGTAAATAAAATATATTTAGGACAAACACTAATGACTAGAGTATGTTTTATTACTTACTATTTTAAAACTATTTTAATTGTCATGCCTAATGAAATATTACAAAAATTGTTTAATGTGTTCTGCGCATAGTATTGTATTGGAATAAAAATTATCATTAGTATAATGACTCATGCTAAACTGCATCTAAAGTTGCCTGTTTGTCTTCCAGGAATTGCTAACGCGACATAAAATGTTGTGCGCTGAGTTTCTAGAAACAAACTACGATAAAGTGTTTGGGCACTATCAACGGCTGCTCAACTCTGAGAACTATGTGACTCGACGGCAGAGCCTGAAACTCCTGGGGGAGCTGCTCCTCGACCGCCACAACTTCTCCATAATGACACGTTACATCACCAACCCTGATAACCTTAAGCTGATGATGAATATGCTTAAAGAGAAGTCACGTAATATACAGTTTGAGGCTTTCCATGTTTTTAAGGTATCTAACAGTTGTATTAAAATAAACCATTGATAGCTTCTCTCTCGCAGTACCAAGGTATATTAACCAGTTATATTGTTTCAGGTATTTGTAGCGAATCCCAATAAACCAAAACCAATATTGGACATCTTGTTAAGGAATCAAGACAAACTCGTAGACTTCCTCACCAAATTTCACACGGATCGTTCTGAAGACGAACAGTTCAATGATGAGAAAGCTTATCTTATAAAGCAAATCAAAGAACTGAAGCCCTTGGAACACTAACACTTATTGCATTTCACTATATCGCCACTTCCTCCTCAAAAGAAGTTAGTTATAGATGCTATTATATTTAAATGCTTCTAAGTCACCAGAGGGTGATGCGCGGCGCCGCAAAGACACAAGGTTCAGCAAAAAAAATTGGAAATCTAAATAGATTTTACATTTGGTCTGTGATGAGTCAGGGAAAGTATATTTGTGCTACGAGCAAATTAACATTTTTACTAAACAATCGTAGGAGTTAGTGTTACTTATGGTTTGACTTATGTCTTTTGTAAGTTGTTAAAACCATTTTTAGTTTTTATGACGTGTTTAGTGACAGCTTCGGAGTCACAATCGAAATAATCATTATGTATTCGGTCACATTTGCATGCAAGTTTCCCCAAGTTGATTATCCCTGTTGGATTTAATATGACTACATAGACCAGATAACCTGAGATATTTGAAAGAGTTGTATTGTATATATACTTACCTAATTTTTTATTCAAGCGTTTTGTAATGTTATTTTTTGTATTTTAAATCGATATCAGAAGTATAAATTGTTGAACATGAAGGAAAGTAAGTATATTTTATATCTTAATAGTATATCATTCCCATCAGTATTGGTTTAGTTACAATAAAGTTATTAATTATCACTGTGTTTCCAAAATATGTACAATACTTTAATATCATAATTATAATTTAGTTATATGCTTATAGTAGTATTTCGGATGTTTCATTAATACATATTTGCGAAATCTACACAGGTATTTTTTATTAAATTAATATTATTATATTTAGTTAAGTACAGACTTATAAGTTTCCAAAATTGCTGTATCATATTTTAATGGATAATTATTATTTTGTGAGCATCATTAATGCAATTACATTCTATAGAAACGGAATAAATAAGATATTTATATCACTTTCATTTATTACTTCTTGACTTGTTGGCATCCCTACATTGCTTGATCATAGTTAATGAAACACTGATCACAGTTATTAAGATATATTCAGACAAGATATCTGTACATACACGGAATCTTATTAATAGAACTGTACAGGTTTTGTTAACTACTCTTAAAATTATCACGAGTTACCTGACATAGAACAGATATTTACACCATATTTTATTCACCTATAACATTGTGTGTGGTAGGTAGTACCCATATTAATAAGTAATAGTATGCGGTGCTTTATTTTAAAGTCTGTGAAGGTAAGTATGCATTCGTTACAGTTGAATCTCCGAAAGATAATTGCTTTCGTGGGCCTCGAGTTATGTTAGCAAAAACGAAATTAAAATATCGATTAAGTACTCTTTCAACGTTTGTAATACCATCGATAATAATTCTAATTCGATGTCAGGTAGGGTATATACTCATAGCTAAACTTACCACGAACTCAAACGAGTCTGTCTCGTCAAATATAACCAAAGTTAAGATTTATTATTACCTACTTACATAGAAAAAAAAACAGTCGAATTGAGAACTTATATTTTCGAAGTCTGTTAAAAGGATAAAGTACCTTGCTGTTTTGTTATTACAAATGAAAGTTCTGACTCCTGATGTCTTACCTAACCTACATACCTTCGGTTTCTAAAAATAGTACTTATTTATTCGGAGTTAGTAATTATTTTAATTTTACAGTTAACCATTTCCTATACATATCAGAAATAAGGAAAAAAATGTTAACTCGATAAAAAAAGCGTAGATAATTGTAGTTACTGGAACAATGAGGAAATCGCACCTAACAATTACTAGGTATTCGCCTAATCAGACGTGAAGGTAATTAGAATTGTAGTAATGTTTTTCCGTGCTTTTCAATTTCGAACTCAAACGAAAGGCATCTAACCGACCCTTGTTAACACATTCTCTTGATGTTGAACCATGTTTGATTTGAGATACTTTAAGAAGTTTTGAACGATTTCATTGACGGTACTGCAATTCGTGAGTGGGTTTCATATTTGTTGCAGTCGCTGTCGCCAATGTCTCAAGTCAGTAGTTTGTCAAGAACTGGGTACTACAACAAATATGCTCTCTC
This sequence comes from Notodonta dromedarius, assembly GCA_905147325.1. Taxonomy (NCBI): domain Eukaryota; kingdom Metazoa; phylum Arthropoda; class Insecta; order Lepidoptera; family Notodontidae; genus Notodonta; species Notodonta dromedarius. Next base: position 9,292,619 of record LR990159.1, on the reverse strand, counting down.
ATTAATACATAGGATCCTACTAATAGGTACCTTTAGCATAATGAATACTTATGTAAAGGAGCGCGCTTCGGCCTGCCGACCGCTTGGGCAATACGGGCGTGATGATGGTCACCTATGGCGCCTGGGTTATAGACGCCCACATCGGAATAACTTAGAAAGTATGTGAATATCAAGTACGACAATTTTACTTAGTGACCGTAATCGAAGTTACCTCATCACATACATTTATTTGACAACAGTACCTATAAATTTAGTTTAGAAAAAAATATAAAACAGACAAGACACATTCCTCTGTGAAACTTTTCTTGTTTATGTATATGTTTAGCGAATAGCGCTCCTCCAATTCCATTAACTCAATTGCCTAAGTATACTTGAATGTGTATCGATCCCCACATTAGTCCGTTAAATGCAATGTAACGATTAAATTATCTGTCAAACCTTAACAGAGTTACAAAAAATGATAAGTACCTACACGAGTTCAGTCAAATTTTACAAGGTATAACTTGAAATAACTCTCGTTTATCACTTGTTTAACTTTTTGAGCGCCTACTAGTGTGTTGGATTTGGATGTGTTTATCAAATAATCTACGTGGCCACTTCACTCAACTTTTTTATTGAAAAAAAAAAACACCAATAAAAGCAACGTTTTATTCGATGATATAGCCATTGATGTGTTTTGAGATACATTGCGATCGACCCGACAGTTTGTAGCGGCGCTGTTTGTCGATCAAGATCTCAGTTTGACTGAAGTTTGACTTTGTTTGATATTTGGTTACAACGATTCCGTGTTAGGCCACTTATGTCTTTAGCGTGAACCCGTCGACCGACTCGCTTGCCATTCGTGCGCCCTATATGACGTCATGATAATGCTATTGCCATGACTGAACGTGATATTGTTAACTAGTCATGGCATTGAGTTATTATTTTCTCACGTTTTCCCTTATACAACAAACTGTGTAAACTGCTGTGGCTGTTAGTTCATTACTCAGTATTACCTTCATAAGTATGACTTCCTCAAATGTAATCTGACCGAGTTTTAATTTCATCTGGTACCTAAGTACCTACGAACTATTATTTAGCATGGGTCAGGCATATTTGTGTGTATTTACTTACTTACCTGTCAATTAGTAGGTCCTACATGATTCAAATAAAATAATATTCCGTTAGGTGTCTCCCCTGTGCAACTTCTAACGGAACAGAGGGAATAGGTACTTACAGAAAATTCTCACAGCAGTAAAGTTATCACCTTATTTGAATCCATCGCATAGATTTTATCAACTCAAACTTTTCCAGTAACTAATGTTAAATTTCAATATAATACAAGTGAAATTATTTCTCACGCAAATTGTTTTATTTAAATCTTTATTACCCTCCATACAACGTATGCACGTTATACACGACTCCACAAATAAAATATATCCATCGTACCCTGGTTGGATCGTCCATCAGTCCATAAACACACAATAATTTCAGTCTTAAGACTACACGAATCCGGTTCAACTCTAGGTTCATACATATAATATATAATTACTTTAGCTTGAAACCGAAATATATTTGTATCGCTACTCGATACCCTTAATTGCAAAATAATATTTTTTTCGATTAAAATAGAATCAAGAACCGGATGCGAGTAATCCGGACCTATTAGACTCAAAACATCATCTATTAAGTATTAATAAATAAATAAAGTAGATAAAACATAAATGATTACGAACATTATTAGATTATATTGCTTTTGCCATTAAGGAACGATTTCAACATAAAATAACTCGAATCTATGTTATCATTAGTGTTGATACAATACAAACTTGTGGAAGAACTAATTGAGATATCACTGCCCTCTTTAATGTGCAAAATTTAACACAAATTCACAAAATATAATAATTTAGTAAATAATTTAGGTAAATAGGTAAAAGTAAACACATAATCACACAGTTTGTACATGCATTATGAAGGATGGAACATTTATAAAATCACAGAAATAGGGTACAATGATAAACATTTTAACTTAGATGTGTTCCCGCTTTACGAGTCATTGCATAAGGATACCTAAGTCGCTGTCCTGTCAATGTTGGAAAGTATATGTATAAAAAGTATTTTTTGTAAAGTTGAAATAAAAATCGGCGAAGGCAGTGTACCAAAATAACACTGAATAATAAAATGTATAAAGACACTTATAGATTTAGATTGTTAAGTTTGATTATTAGTCTAATTATAAATATCTAGTTATAGGCGATAGGTAATATTCTACTATTCTTTCATTCATGTGTTATTTAACAAACATACTAGTACAATTCATCATTTTACAAGGTGATAAATAAAACATGACATGAAAGCTCCACTCGGCTTGGAACTATAACCGTTGACATTTTAGATTTTAAATTATCGCGTAATATATCCACATTTAGTTCCAACCCAACGATTATATTATCAGAGATCAAATTATATTTTTTAGAGATATTGGATATTTTGAAATTACTTTATTCGGAAAATTGACGTGTTGCGATCAATTTTCGTCTCCCAATTAGCTGATACAACACAATGCTAAGTATCTAAAAGTGCGAATCCGGTACTTTCACACCGCGCTGTAACAGGTGTTATTTATTTCTTAGCAATTACTTATAAGGAATTCGGTCATACATTTTGCCACATTGTCATTCGTGTGTATGGAATTCATTGACATTAATATGGCGGGGAAAGGGCGGTCGGCGTGGCAGTGTCATGGCGGCATTACATGCGCGGGCGCGTCGCGGAACGCACTTAGCTCATGACGATGAGCTGGCCGGTGTTGTTGGCGTACACCAGGCCCTGGCCCGGCTGCGGCGCCCAGCGGAGGCAGTTGAGGCTGGTGAAGCCGTGCTCCCAGTTCTGCTCCAACTCCTTGATGGGGGACAGGCCGGTGCGGCTCGAGCTCTCTGGAAATATTACCATTCAATGCTCTACGGCCCCAAAAGGTCGGATCGCTAGTGAGATACAAAAATTTACCTAACAATTTTTATTTATAAATCGTCTTAAACTCATTTAAAAATAAAATGCTGAGACTTATGAAATCTGTCAACAGCTGTATCCCTGTAACACCTTTTGTTTTTAACCCCCGACGAAAAAAGAGGGGTGTTATAAGTTTAACATGTGTATCTGTGTATCTGTGTATCTGTGTATCTGTGTGTCTGTGTATCTGTGTATCTGTGTATCTGTGTATCTGTGTATCTGTGTATCTGTGTGTCTGTCTGTGGCAACGTAGCGCCCAAGCTGATGAACCGATTTCAATTGTGTTTATTTTGTTAGATAGGTATTCTGATCGAGAGTGTTCTTAGCTATGTTTCATGAAAATCGGTCCAGCCGTTTGAAGATCATCAGCTCTTTTGTAGGTTAAAAAGCCACATTCACGGCCAAAACCAACTTCCACGGCTCGAATCCAACCGAAATTTGAGATTATTGGATTTCGATTTATTATATTTTTAAATGATCGTAATAGTCTGAACTGGCTTTTTACAATATTATAAATATGAAAAGTTTCCCTGATTCTGGAAAAAAATTATATTTTATCAATTTTTATATGAGATTTGTGTATGAACTAAAGACGTTCCATAAGTCACGTGTCAAATGAGGGATACGCGCATGCGTTAAACTTTGTTTGTATTGTTAATGGTCATGGAATATTACGTTATAATAATTCTAGAGGGCGCTGCTCCGCCATTGAGAAAAAATATAAAAAACAAATCTAATTTAAAATAATTTTAGCGTTATTGAAAATTCTTCCCCTGGGCTGCTCCCATCCACCTCAACCAGAGTTATTACATGAAATTGAATCATAATTGATAATATTTTACTAGGAATTAAACCTCCGTGGCATCAATATTTAGATTCGTTGTCTATTCTAATGTCAATTATTATAATGTCATAACAAAATAATGACTCATACTTTTACGCAGAGTTTCTGTTGATTATTGTATGCATTTGATGAAAAAGTCATCGCATCGGGGGTTTTTAAATTTTCAATTTAGAGTTATTCAAATTATTCAAATTCCCATTTGCAAACTTTAGTTTTGAAAAAATAGTATACCCTTCCTGTAGTGGCCCGTGGGTGGAGAGTACTGACCGAGCGGCTCGAGCCTGTAGAGCAGCGCGAACACGTTGTTCCTGTTGTGCGGCGCGGTGGTGAAGCGGCGCGAGCCCAGCCCCACGGCCAGGTGGCGCGCCGTGGGCGACAGCGCCACGGACACGGCCGCCTGCTCCAGCACCGCCGTGTGCAGGCACTGCCCCAGCCGCGCCCACTCCAGCGAGTACACGCCTGACACACACACACACACACATACACACACTCGTACACGCTCCGCACGCGGCGCGGCGCCGACCTACCGACTTACGGAATGTTTGTCAACAAACCTTGATTTGTAAACATCTGCTAAACACGAGTTAAGTCAATTTTCTTCGTGTCTAACTTTTTTGTAATAACACCGCACGTGTTTGGTGGTTAATGTATAGTTCAGACAACGCTGAGAAACTATTTTTATTTATTTCATAACTAGGAAATGGTATCATTACAATATTAAAGAGGAAATATGGTTATAAATAAATACAACTTACCCAGCCAGTGATTAGTGTTCCTCAACCTCGGCACTGGCAGCAGCGCCACCAGGAGTCTCCCGTCCTTGGATATGTCAATGCTGGCGTCATTGTGGATCCTGCACCGCTGCACCACTACATTTTTCGCGCCTGACAAAATCATCATAATCTTAGGCAAATAACTAATTTAATCAGTTTGTTTCGACAAAAGAAAATTTTCTGTAATAAAGAGGGCACTCGGGAGAAAATTACATCGACTACGAAGTAAAAGTTTCTATCAAACGAGCGAGGGCTGCGGTCATATCGCTCGAGGTTAGTCTCGATATGCTTATAGCGTTCTAAGGTGTGTGTTCTCACTGTCTGATATCTGCGGCGCGTCGCCGGTAGTGAAGTCCCAGGCCTGCACGCGGTGCGAGGGCGCGGGCAGCGCCTCGGAGATGATCCCGGCGTCCAGCAGCCCCGCCATGCCGCCCAGCCGCCGCGCGCCGCCCGCCCCCGCGCCCGCGCCCGCACCCGCCCCCGCGCCCGCCCCAGCACCCGAGCCCCCCTCGCCGCCGTCCTCCTCCACCACCATCGCGTTCTGCAACCCACAGGATACGGTCAAATAAGCTAAAATAGGCTACCGGGCCGCTCACTCCACGAAATTCGGATCGAAATCAGTTCGGTACTGATGAAAATTAGATTCAACTACCGAATGATAAAGTCGCGAACCAATTTTGTTTAAATAAATAGAAATGCACGAGTTTTGGATTTAGTCAGCAAAATTTTGCTGTGAAGTATAATCTTAATTATTTTAAAAACAACAAATAAATAAATATCTCCAGACTGACACACCAACTGTATGGTCTCAAACTAAGCAACGCTTGTACTATGGGTACCACACTATGGACTGGGGACAATCACAGTGACACCTAGACCTGGGCTTACGAAAAGGCCATTTCCGAAATTTACCGTGGCGGGAATCGAAACCGCAACTACCCGGTGCAGAGAGCCGAGTGGCCTACGCTCAAACCACTGCGCTAAACGGTCGTAATATTTAGATATTTAAATACAAGTACTTTAGCTTACTAAAATAACTAGCGCATGGAACCTACCTGAGCGAGTATTATAGGTTGCAGGAACTCTTGTATCCTGGGCAGTCTCTGAGGCTGCGCCCCCTGCGCCTCCGCGTTGGCTGGCAGATCGTTCATCTGCATCAGAGGCATGGCGACGTTGTTCAGCACCGTGTGGAACTGCCCGTGCTCGTCCGGTCTGTTCGCGTCGCCGCGGGGAGTCAGGATATGGGGTCGAAACATGGCCAAGGGGTGCCGGTTGCCACCCTCTGGGTTACTCGGTCCCGGGGAACGACTCTCCTGCGGGCCCTCTCCATTATTGGGTTGGAAAGTGAACATTTCGCGGACAGACGAAGGCGTGTAAAGGCGAATCGTCTGCAGCCGCCTAAACCTATTCCTGGCGGCGTTTCTCAACCTGACCGCCTGCATATGTGCTATTCGAATAAAGTTGACTCTGTGCTCGAACTCGTTGATCTCGTTTCCGGGCGATTCTGGAAGATTGGGATCATTGGATGGGAGCGCATTCGACGGTCCCGCAACCGGCTCGTTGTTTTGGGGCTCGCCTCTCGGTGTTCTGAATCTCGGTATGGCAGTTCTGCCGGGCAAAGAGCGTAACGCTGGTATCCTGTAATTGGATACAGGGGGTATAGCTCGCTTTTTATTAATTGGATGAGCGGCCGGGTTCGTTCGGTGCAAAGCTTTTTGCCGTTTGCTCTCTATGTAAAGGTCTCTTCTATTCCGGGCCGTTAAGGAGTTATTTCTGTTAGCAGCGGCAATTTGAACTGCCAGTCGATTACTCCACCTTTGAGATATAGAGATAGGTGAAGATGTAGATGGATTCTCCCTTTGTACATTATTATTGGTTTCTGGCGTCGATTTGGAGGTTGACGGTTTTTCAGTATCCTGTTTATCTTTTGCTGGTTTATCTTTTATTTTATCTTTCTTTTTGTGTTGCGAGCCGCTGGCCTGCGGTTCTGTAGCTGGTTGGGAGTTGTTGGAGGGGAGGAGCTCGTCGGGCCCGTCTACGTTGACCGGCCCGGTGTGCTCGACATTTTGGATCCTAACCACGTCCAGCGACTCCACGCGCTGCGCTGTCGGAGCCGGGTTGCTGCCGGAGCGTCCGCTGTTACGGTTAGACATCACAATTAGGCAAGTCAAAGCCAACGCCCTTTTGAGCGTTCGCAGCATATTAATGATCAGTTGACTGAGACCTCGCTCCTCGAGACACATCATCATCATGTTGAACATCACAGACAGCACTTGCATCGCTCGCATGCGTATTTCATGTCTAGTCGCACTAATCTCAATCGCGCGGGCGAAGTCCCTGCGTGACCTATTGTTGTATCGAGGAGCCAAGCGATTAGCATTCGGATTTCGCGACCGTCTTCTGAGTTCATCTTCAGGTCGCCAACGATAGCTCGATTGCAGTCTCCTTCTGAGGGATGGAGAGGATCTCACGCTGGTCGAAGATCTCAGTTGAGAAGATCTTCCCGTCTGTGCCGGCCTATTGTCATCACCACCGCCGGCGTTCAGTTCATTTTCAGTCGCATTGGCACTGTTCGTGTTTTCAGAACTGGGAGGCGCGTTTCGCCCTGCGGCTGAAGCCCTGGTATTACCTTCGTTTCTCGGATTGGTTCTCGGATTTCTGGTAGAGCGAGTCAAATTATCCGTCATGTCGGTCAACATCATGCATCGGTCCAGAAGAGGCCTAGTGTAATAACTGGGCACGTCCTGCCTTCCCGTCTCTCTATGTAGCATAAGAATACGTCTCCGTAAGTTCTCCCACATGGTGCGCAGCTCTCTCATCGTCGTTCGATTTCCTCGCAGCCAGAGATTCGTCAACTGCATGGTGTGTTTCTGCAGGGCGCTGACCCCGCTCCGGACCCGCCTGTAGGCCTCGTCGGGCGGCACGGCGCCGCCGCGGGCCCAGAACTCGTCCCGGCTCGTGGAGGGCCGGCCCGGCTCCCCTGGCTCCCCCGGCCCTCCAGGCTCCCCCGGCTCCCCCGGCTCCAGCTCCGCCGCGTCCCGCGCGCCCGAGGACGACGCGCCGCCCGAATCGCTCTGAGTTCGCACGCGAAACCTATCGTTCGATAACGACACATTGATCCCTCCCGAATCCCGGGACGGGGCTCCGTCGCTCGCGCGCGACTCGTCATTCAGCTCGAAGACCATTCTGTCGGTGGGGTGACTCGGTCTCTCGGCGGAGTTCGACCGGGGGGGTCGGTCGTCATCCCTGGAGTCGTCCTCTCGGAACGTGGAATTCCTCGTTCGGAATATGTTGACCTCGGAAGAGCGGTCGCCGTCGGAGTCGGAGCTGGAGGACAGCAGGCGGCGGCGCCACGCGGCGGGCGGCGGGCGGCCGCGCGGCCGGGCGCCGCGCGCGCTGGCCAGGCTCGACAGGGACATGTTCGTGATCAGGTTCAGCAGCCTGGTGCCGGAGTCCCGTAAAATGTCGCGAATCAACTCTAAGCTCTCATTAATGGTCTGCGCGTCGACGGGCGCGCCGACGGGGCTCATCTGCGTGGAGGAGTTGGTCATGGCGGGGCGCTGCGCGGCGCCGCCCGAGCCGCCAGGCGAGCCCCCGGCCGCCGCCCCGGCCCGCGCCGAGCGCCGGCTCGCGGCAGTGGGCGACCGCTCGGTATCGGCGGACGAGGAGGGCTCGTCGTTGCCGGCGTCACGATTTTGCGAGGGGAAGAAATTCCTCCGACGAAACGCGAACTCCCGGCCGAGCCCCGACGCCGATCTCGATGAAGTGAATATGCTGGTGCGCGACGCGTTGGCCGAACTGGAGTCGGGCGCGTTGTCGGCGAACGAGACTCTCGCGGGCCGGGGAGTGCCGTTGCCGGACGACGAGAACGGATTGGGTAACAATCTCGTGCGTTCGTTTTGATCCACGGTTCTGAACGTCCTCTCGGGTCCGTTCAACGGCTGGAAAGCCGAAGACCGCGAGCCGAACAGTGAACGCTCGAGACTAGAAGTGTTCTGGCTTCTGAAATTAAAAACAAAGTTACTACTTCTGTGTAACAGTGATTGAAATCATGATAACAAAACCACACCGGTACCTGAGGGACGGGTTGCTATCGAAAGACAAAACATCGAGATTGAGTAGCCGGCTGCTGCTGGTCTCGCCGTCGCCGCTGTCGGCCGAGCCGTCCTGTTGCCGCGAGGTGCCGGGGCTGGGGTTGGCTAAAATAATACACTCTATATATACTAAGGCTGAATTAAAATACTAAAATTATCTACCTAAACGCATGGCATTGTTTGATGACACTTATATAGACAGTACAAAGCGAACAACATTTCGGTCCACAACTTGCGTAAAAACAAGTCAAAAAGTCGCTCGGTTTAGTACAGTACGCTCACATGTGTTCTAAAAGTGTGTTCTAATTTACTAAGGCTGGGTTGCACCAAAGTAGCAGTCAAAGTAAAAGTTTGTGTCAAATTTAACAATAACTGTAACGCTGACTTTAACGGATACATCAAAATGTGTTGCACCGGCGAATTCATTAGCTTTGTTAAAGTTATCAGGGTTGCAAGTCAAATGAGGCGTAATTTACACTAAAATCGTTGGGGGTAACATTTTTAAATATGGCATTACTAAACATAACTGTAATAATCGCCAAAGAGTATGTAATCACTACGTTTATAATTGCTGCATAAATTCTACAGAATTCCAGTTAATGAAATTCAGTTGAAACATTTCCCCTAAACTTTAATTTTGATCATACTAATATTATAAATGCGAAAGTTTGTGTGTGTTTGTTCACGCCTAAACAGCTAGATTAAATTTGGCACACAGATAGTTCAAAACCTAGAACAGGATACTTTTTATCCTGGTCAAAGGTGCCCTAGGGTCCGCCCGTACCAAATCGCGGACGGCCGCTAGTTGTAAATAAAAGTAATTACTTTATATAGAAATATTTTTATTGTTTGTCATGTATATTATGCGTGATACTGTTGACTTATGCACACCAGCTGTATCGCCAATGCATCTTTGGAACGAACCACAAGTTACTGTTCTATCGAAGACCTGTAGTTTGCTGGTTACTTCATTTTTGACGAGCCATGTCTCGCATCCGTATAGGAGGACTGACTTGACATTGGAGTTGAATACTCTGATCTTTGTACGCCAAATGATTACGGAAGACATCTAAACAGTTTTTAACTGCTCATATGCGGCTCTAGCTTTGATGATGCGCGCCTCTACATCCGCTTCTGCTCCCCCCAGTGGCTCCACGACGCTCCCCAGGTAGATAAAGAGCTGCACTTGCTGGACAACCTCGCCATTTGTGTAGGCGCATGTCTTTGGTCTTGCTGCAGTTGATGCGCAGCCTTTCTTTAGTAGCTTCGCTTGTGAGGTCCTCGGTCTTGGCCTGTAGGTGGTCATGGGATGTGGCGAGCAGACAGAGATCGTCTGCGAAGTCTATGTCCTCGAGGGACTTACCTTGCAACCATGGCAGACCTCTCTTCTTTATTGGTTACTCTGCGCATCACATCATCCAAGACAATCAGGAACAGCAGCGGCGACAACAAGCAGCCCTGTTTGACTCCGCCGGTGAGTGTTATCGGATCAGTTAGCAAGCCCTGGTGCAACACTCGGCAAGAGGAGATTTCGAGTAGGTACTCGAAATCTCGCCAAGAAAGATTATTCGTCCCATGATGAGGGAAAACGATCGGGTCTAGGTTAATAAAATTTTCTTTTTCTATGCACACTGAACAGGTCATCGTTTTCGTCTTCAGAACTGGTTTCCGCGAGTATTTCTCGGAGTAGCGATATGATGTTTAGAGGTTTGACAACGTTTGACATCTTTGACGGATATTTAACATTAACAATAACACTAACCAGCGACAAGTGACCGGTTACAGTTATGGTTAAAGTTATGACGTCATTTAACAATTTGTCAACTGGTGCAACTCATTTTTGACCTAACCGGTACTTTAACCGAAATTTTGACGTTTGTTATTGTTAAAGTAAGATGGTGCAACCCAGCCTAAATGTATTTATTTAACTATTTTATAGTAAGCTGGAAGGTGTTCTAGATATTTTTTAACGTTTGGTAAATTTTCGTATGACCCCAATATCCGCTCTACGTGTAGCTTTTTAAATTTCTTTGCACTTCAACAAGTGCACATATTGATGGTAGTGTAAGGCCTAAAGGTCGATCTTACGTACCTACGTTTTTATATGGATAAGAATGAAATTTCCATGAACGCTTTCAGACTTGAGATTAACTTATTGTTGCGACCCTGAAACTGTTTAGTCCAATATCTCGAAGAATACCTACTTCTCAAATCAGCTTGAAACTAAAACGCATCATTAGACTAGAATTACTCTATCAATCCGTAAAGAAATGTCTGGAAAATTCGACAGAGATTCAACCACTTTAAAGTGTAGGTATAGGTATAAGGTGAACGCCCTTGCGTTATCGGGGGGCGGGCCGTCTCGAACGAATACAAAGGAAAGCCGACGATGTGTTTTCGGGACCATTCCATTCCGATTATTATTACCTATACCGAGAATGTTCGGGTAGCAACTAGCCCATCTCTCTAATCGGTATTTAAGGAGTCGACATCGAGACAGTTACTTCTTTCTTGGAAGCGACAGTGAACGTATCTCAAGTAAACGAACGAAGAGGAATATACCAGCGACCTAGGCGATTATATTGGAATACTGTGCGACTGCTAAGTGATTCGGAACTCTGTTGTGTGTAACTAGTGTTAGTGAACTAGTGCACTATTGTGTAATTGTCAAGCTTGTGGAGAGCGTAAATAAACCTTTTTGAAAGTTACCGGCATTTACTATACCCGTTGTCCGTAACATTAATATTACGGGCGAATACAAATACTTGGTGCGGCATCGTCGCGTCACAATAAGTGTAATTATAAAGCCTTGCTCACCGTCATCGAAGGAGGTTGCCACGCGCGCGCTGCGCGACCAGCCCGACGTGCCGGGCGACGCGTCCGTCTCCATGGGGTCCGTGCCGCGGTCGATCTGCAAACATTATCACTATACAACCGAGTCCTATATCCCAAACCCATGTAGAAAATAATATTCATCAAAAAAGTTTTATCTGTAGAGGAAATATGCACTTCGGCATCTTTACCTTTCTGTGCAGTAAGTTGGCCGGTCTGAGGTTGGATCGAATGGCTTACCAATAAATGTTTATATTTTATCGCCTCGAAGAATAACTTCAGGCCAGCGTAATAGTAGTAAAGATCGAGTACCCATCAAATATAAATTATATTATTATGTACTGTTAGATGGAGCACTAACCACTAACCATGATTACCAACTTATCCATTAACTCTAACGCTAAACCAACTTACTTCAATCAACCAGGCATTCTTGCCGGATGTCGTAGACTTAGATACTTGCGTTAGTGCCAAACTAGAGATGGGACACCGTGAGGTTTTATCGACACAAAATTTACTTTCAGATCGATGGAAGATAAATAAATGAAAATTGCTTTTTGAAAAAATAACGACGACCGCTTGGCGCAATTTTCATGCTGGTTGCGGGTTAGATTCCCGCTGGGGCCAATTTCGAAAATGGCCTTTTCGTAATATGCCCTGGTCTAGGTGTCACTGGGATAGCCCCCAGTCCGGTACCCATAGTACAAGCACAAAGTACAGTTGATGTGACAGCCTTGCGATATTTATCTATTAACTAGCTGAGCCCGCGACTTCGTTCGCGTGGAAGTTAACTTAACAAAAAAGCCCGCTCCCGCGTTCTGAGCCCGCACGACAGAACCCTATTTTCCCTTTTTTTAAATTTTGTTTTTCTAAAATAATAGTTACTAGCCTAAGTTACTGCTTATAACATCAGCTATCTACCAGTGAAAGTCCCGTCAAAATCGGTCCACCCGTTTCGGAGATACTCTTTGATTTCATGTGTTTTTTTTTACGCGGAACCCTAATTGTTTTTCAAAAATTGAAGTAGCCTAAGTTACTCCCTATTACAACAGCTATCTGCCAGTGAAAGTCCTGTCAAAATCGGTCCACCCGTTTCGGAGATTACCCGGAACAAACACACAGACAGACAGACAGACACACAGACAATTTTTTTTAAATCGCGTTTTTGCTATAGGTGTCCTATGTACTTTCATATGCATTTAGTGAAAAGGTGTTATTTTGATATTACAAACAGACACTTCAATTTTATTTATTTGTATAGATGTATAGATAAACAGTGCAATTACCGTGCTCGGCGGTGGCGGCGTGTTGGTGAGCCGGTGCCGCACCATGAACAGCCTCTGATAGTTGCGCACCAGGCTGTCGTATCGCTGCACCAGGTTCTGGTAGGAGTTGACGATCATGTCTTGCGCCGCGCCGGGGTCGGGCGCGCGCGGCGGCGGCTCGTCCCGCCGCGCGAGGCCGAGCGGATTGTTTGTCGGCCCCACTGTCGGGTTCTGTTGTAGTAAAGAATTATTGGCGGGCCCTCCCGGACACGCCCACAGCGATATTCCCGTAATCAGTTTGTAGCCGAGAGCATCGAAAGCCACATATCTGAAATACACAATCTAAGAAGAATGCATAATATTTATAATGAAAACATAAAATTGTAAAAAACTAAAATATATATCGGTGAGACTCAAAAGCTCAGGCCGGTATTAATAAATCTCAAGTCTGAGAATGATTATGGAAATGTTATTCCAGTACAATATGACATTTTAAAAGTGTACTACAATTCAGTTTCACAATTTAAATAAAAATAAATTTAATAATACCAGCCTTAGGGAGCTAAACAATAAATACATTATAATCTGTTCATACCAGAATTACAATTACTAGTGTTTGGACAAAGATTAAACAGATTGAACTAACTCTTAGTTCTGCAAACCGAAACTAGGTACTTTTCTAAAAAATATAATGAAAGGGACTTGAACAAAATAAAATAAACAATCACCGTCTAATGCAAATTCCAATAAACATACCTGACTTTTTCGTTGACATTATTGGTGGACACTTTAGTGAATGGCGCGGGCTGGCTCCAGTCCCAGAAGTAAAGCTCGTTGTACGTCGCTATCACCAGGATTTGGTCGCGCGGGTGGAAAGCTATTGAAGCTATGACGGTTTCATTGCGCACATTCCACACTTCACTACCACCCTGTATACAAACGGTTCTCTGATATAAAAAAATAAACTAGACGGCTGTAATCGTCACATTCCCGAAGAGCCTCACAGTATCGAGCGTGTAAGGCTAAGGAGCATTAAGTTTCAACTGGATATAAGGTGGGTGTAAGGGGCATCGTAACGGAAAGTCGGAAACTGATACCATTGATTCAGCTCATGATTAATACTCCCCAGATTGGGAATTTTCCGTCGATATTTTCATGAATTATAATGAAATTTTACAGCATTTTTAAATTGATTTTAGCATGAAATCATTATACAAATCCATATCATCCTACTAATATTATAAATGCGAAAGTTTGTGAGTGTGGATGTATGTATGCATGTATGTATGTTTGTTACTCCTTCACGCAAAAACTACTGAACGGATTTGGATGAAATTTGGAACACAGATAGATTATAACCGGGATTAACATATAGGATACTTTTTAACCCAATAATCCAATACTACGCGGATGAAGTCGCGGGGCACAGCTAGTTTTACATAAATAAATAAATAATTTATATTTTAGACAAATTTCAATGTAAATTATAACTCAATACGCTCAAGAGTGTATTTCATGCCGTCAGTTGAATCCATAGAATCAGTTTTTATTACGATGCCAATTACACTCCGTATTTGGTAAATTTGATATTGGTGTCGTTATTTACAGCTAGAATAAAAAAAAAAATTCGACAAAAAATCAGAATTAACCTATTTATTTATCTGTGAAAAAGGCAACGCGAACAGAGGCAACGGTTGAAATGATGTATGTCAGGGAGACTCACGCTGGCGATGTCCCAGACGCGGACCTGGCCGCCGAGGCAGCCGGAGCCGATGAGCAGCGGGTGCGAGGGGTGGAAGGCGATGCACCACGGCGTGCGCGGGTGCCCCTTCAGGATCCGCACGTGGCGCCCGCTTGCCAGCTCCGACACGTACACATTGTGGTTCCCGTGGGTCGACGCTACCTTGGTCCTGAAACAATTATTTTTGTGTGCACTACACAATTATTACACAAAGACAATATAAAACATAATTATTTAGCCCTTATGACGTCCCAATCCTGGGCACGGGCCTCCCCTCAACACGAGGGGGATTCAGGCCATAATCCACCACGCTGGCCCAGTGCAGGTTGGCGGATTTCACATGTCTTTCGAAAATTGGTTAGATCTTCTAAGACATTCAGGTTTCCTCACAATGTTTTCCTTCACCGTAAGCAAGTGTTAATCATATAGAAATTATGATTCGCACATAGATTTCGAAAAATCCAGAGGTGCGAGGCAGGGTTTGAACTCAAGACCTGGTGCCCGCACAACGCGTGCTGAACCACTGGCTATCACTGCTTTTTACAACACACACAAAATAATAAATACCTAGCTCAAATATTGACTATCTACATATAAAGCTACATGATTCTTGAGTGACGTAGGGGTAAATGCTATTCATAAAATTAAAAAAATATCTTACCCATCAGGACTGAAAACCATTAGAAATGTAGATCTTGGATACCCAGGTAAATCACACGACTGAAAATACAATGTAATCATTATAAATCGCATCACATAGGAGTAAACTATACAAAAGAATGGATTCATACTCTTATTTGAAGTGTTTTCTGCACAAGTATGTCCTCAGCAATGTTTTCTAGTACAGTCTTGTTGGGCGCGCTGTGTGGCGGGTTGAGGCCACGCTCCCGCCACTGCCAGCTACGAGTGACGTTGCCCACATTCTGCATTTCGTCAATCGGTTCATTCTTGCAACCGAGCCATTCATTGTCAATAACTGGGTCCATTTCCCTTCAGAAAATGTTTAAATTATAAAATGAACTGAATTTGGATTACAGTTGCTGAATGAGTCATTTTACCAATGCTATTTGGCCTATTTGTATTCTAGACTTTGTGGTACGGAGATAATCTATGAAAATAATGATTTGTTTTTTGCCTCCGATGAAAAGTATAACATAAACGGAGTGTGTAGAACGAGTGAGTAAAACCAGCAAAGTTATGGCAAATAGCATAAATTCAGTATATATTTTTTCGATTTGTTCATGTATTTTTAGATTTATTATGACACAACATAATATAAATATTAATTATTATGTGATTAGACATAATATACTTCCAATCATAGGTTCGGACAAAGGTTACAAAATTTACAAAAAGCGAATCTTCAAGAATCTGAATTGATGCTATTTTGTATTAATTTCACTAACTTCACTCACTAGTTCATTGCCCTCTGTCTATTTTTTTTCTTTACTTGACTTTTTAACAAGTGTATGTAAATGCAAGTACACAATTGTGTATTTTAAATGTTATGGATGTCAATGAGTACTGTGATTTAATTTTATTAGCATTGCAGGGTAGGTTAATTTAATATTTACCTTGATATTTACGTAATCATGGAATTAACATGAGTGTAGTGAATCTGAAAAAAAAACAATAGTTTAAGAAATCAAATGTTGCTTTACCATTGAAGGCTGCGACTCAACACAAAGAGAGATGTTATGTATGTGATTTTTGTCCGTCTCTGGCATCACAGCTTTAGATAAAATGTATTAATTTCAATGAAGTTTCCGTTTATTTTGATATTGGTGAGGTGGTTGTTAGTTTTATATGTAGTCTTTTTTTAAATGGAAATACAAAATATGCCCTCAAGTTTTTTAACAAACTTATAAGTTCCTACTCATAGCATTTTTATGTAGTCAGTACCAGATGGTTCAATGTCTTATGCAACTTGAATGAAAACCATTTAAACTAAGATGATTTGGTATATTCATCATAAGAATCAGTAGGTTAGTATCGCTAGCCATAAACATACACAATGTAAGTAGGTACCTATAACGTAGAAGCACTGCCATTCAGATGACCGGGAGGGAGTGAGCCATGTTGGAAATTGAGAACATGTTACCTTGATCAAATGGTATCTATTGAACGTTTTACGCGAAAATTCCAGAATTTCAGGCACATCTGATTAAGAATTCACAAAGATTCGACGAAATCTTGTACACAATCCGCGTTTTCACGCTGCACAGTGACATTATAAAAACAACGTATTTACCTTAAACATTTTGTAAAATGTGGAAGATATCTGACTAATAAGTAGTAATCTTTATAATTTTCTTAATTATATTAGTTTTATGCGATAATTTATGTAATATTTACGCTTTTATGACTCAAAAATCCATAACAGAAACAATTCAACAGCACCAGCTGCGAACTGTCAAAATTAGGAAAATAATACAGATAAACAAAATATCAACCAGTTGCAAACGGGAAAAATACTATTGAGATTTAAAAAAAATGTATACAATCTATGGTTGCACTTTGTAAAGCCCGCTACACACGATGTGAACGTGAATATGTGACGTGAATGTAATAGCTCTCACGGTATGAACAATAATAAGCAAATTATTTTTCTCTTACACTAAATAGTTTAAAAAGATCGCTATTTCACTGTCTTAGAATAGTTCAGTACTGTTTTTGTGTTTTGGTCTTCTTCACCGGTCTTCCTATGTCTTATTCTTCCTATATCTTACTCTGTCTATGCCCCTCAGGATAATTGTGGCTTTCAGTTATTTCTTGTGGGTTACTTAGTTTCTCGTAAAGACTACTATTGTATACTGTAAAGTTTCTACATTTCTTCCATCGTTTCATCACTGAAAAAAATTTTGCAAGCGAATCTTCCATTCTTTCATTTCTTCTTTCCATAATACATGGCCATATTCAAGGAGATTATATTGGTTATGTTCCAGAATTATTAATATTACATGTTTTTGGTTATTTATTTTATTTATTTATATTCAGGCATCGCAGGCCCATAGATACATATATACTTACCTACTTTATAAACTAACATAAATATTAATAATACAAATAAGAACTAAACTATGGGCGTCGACGCGACGCGACGGTGGCAATCTCCCCCGAAAGCATACATTATAAGTAATTGTTATCGTTGTGTAATGTTATCGTTGTGTAATGTAATGAGTAAAATAAATGTATTAATAAATGCACTGCACACGGTCTTTTTCGCGAATTACAAAATTTGTCTTTTATTATTGTCAGATTTTGAAAAATTTCTAATAGAACTCAAATAATTTGAACTTCGCGGGCTTGATGGGCGCTTCAGCCTTAATGAGGAATTTATTTACCTACTTACTCATTTACGAGTTACGTTACGTTACGACTGACTAACAAAAATGTTACCGTAAATACACACCAAACTTGCCCGTTTTTTTAAATAAAATCGAAAATATTTTTTTTTTATACGAACGAATGTCATTTTAGTTTTCCATTTGCTACAACTATATTAAAATTTAAACCATTATTTTTTATTTTTAATGGAGGTCAAAGTAATCTAGACTTTTAGCCAACATTGCCCACGTCGATTTTGACGCAAATACAATTCTTATAAATACGTAAAAAATACCAGGGTTAGAATTTAAGACAATCTTGCCCTAGGTTTTAAAATGTTGTTTGAAGTATAAACGTTTTCGTAGTAAAATGGGAAATGTTACCTAGCGAATATTGCTATTTTCCATACAAGCCCCAAAACGGTTTTAAGTTTTACATTTCAGTAAAATTATATTAATATTTTACTTCACTACTACATAAAAAAGCCTTTAAAAACCTAAAAAAAAAAATACTTCCCAATTGCCATTCGATAACATTTATTAAAATTAAATTAAAATAAACTGCCTGCGGTTTTCCATTTAGAACTATTTACAAAAACTCTGGGTAAGAAATTTGCCCGTGAAAACACGCATCAAACTCGTCAAGTCCTACCAGGTATCTGAATGAATTTGGGAACAAATGCTATATGTAGTGCGGTCACAAATATAATCTACTTTCCAACACAGTAAAAAATACCTATTGCCCTAAAACTAAATTATTTTCTTGTGTTGGCGGGTTTGCCTACAAATTGCTTTTTGGGCAAATATACCCTGTTGGGCTAAGTTGGCGTATTTGACGGATCATTGACAACCAGTGTCGCCAGCTTAACTTGGCTTTCGAAGCACGGAGGTCAAATGTTATTAGGTGAGTCGGTGACCCATCCAAGATACCTTCGACTGAGTATGTTACACAGTCTATTGAGATGTATGTACCTACCTACCTATTTATTCACCGTCGAGGTTGTATTGTAACCTCATCCTGGGGAACTACTTAGTTGATGGTTATACCCTGTGGTTATACCCAAATGTTACTCAGTAAGTATATTTTTTTATTTTACCGCCGTACACAACATTTTGATATGGGTATGATTGAGAGCATCCGAGCGTGAAATGGCATCTCCGATCCTTTCTGAAAGTAGGTAGGTATGCTCTACCTATAGTATACTTATGTTCGGTACTTACCTGCAAATAGGTATTTGACATTTAATTGATAAACTCTACATATAAGTACCTATACATATAAGAGCGAAGGAAATTATCTTTGAGTTTCAGAATAAAAATAGGAGTTGAGTCAATTATTTCCTTGCTGGTGTCCAATAAGGTAGATATAGGAATTCAGTACGTAGTTACTTTTGTACCAATTTCTAGACTTAGATCCAACCTCCTTACTCACAGCCTCTATTTCCACCTTGTTCAAATATTCAATCAAGACAGAAATAGCTATTCCAAGTAACGACGTAACATCCCTCGATTTTCAAAGTAGAACGGTAGGTAGGTAAGTACCTACCTACTTGACTTAATTTATTGATCGACTGGCTATGTTTAGAACAATGGGATACCACTTCACTGCAAGTAGTCTTTATATATTATTATTGTTTATTTGGTAGATAAGCAAGTTTTATTTATAATAATAGCCAATATAACGAAGATTTGAAATTCAAATTGGTTTTCATGTAATAACATTTCATGTGTTGCTTTGTACCTAGCTAGCTAAGTATCTACTGGAATTACTTATTGCATAAATTTTCCTTTTTGCTTTCCTTTCTTTCATTTGTCCTGTGGTCTCAAAAGACACTGATTAAAATTCATGACCAACAATAGACATTGTTTCAGATCAAACATTTCTTTGTGTGTAAGATAAGACGCGAGGGAAGGTACCTACTTACTTATATACTTCAATTTGTTCCTTCCGTAAAGGGTTTCTTTAGACATTTACAACTAATGATTATAGAACAGAATAAATCTATTAATCCTACCAAGGCAGTAATTTGTATTGTTATGTTTCATTGTATATGTTGGAACATAATCATGTCGTATCCTGATTTCGGCTGATCTACTAATATTCCGAATAACCACACGGAAAAAAAAATATTTTACAATACTACCAGAATGTGTAGTAAACGAAAATTCGTTCCCAGTACCAGTTTTTAGTACACCTAATCATTTTTTTCGTACAGCTAACAATTTCATGTTTAACGGCTACAATATGATCGTAATGTGTACTATTCAATTCTAGTAATTGGGAATCTGGTAGGGATTACAATATAGATCTTTACGCAAACAATAACATTGTAATATTTCAATAATTACGAATAACATTGTTCCTGCAATAATAAAGTCGATTGCAGTTACATTCCTTAGTTTGTGGTTACAATGTGTAAAGTAGCGGGGTGTATTGACAGGTCGGCAGTGTTGCCGTTCTAGAGACTTTGTCGCTAGATCTAGCGGAATTCATGAGTGGTTAGCGGGGAAAAAAATTGAGTTGGCGACAAAAAAAGATTTAGACTTCTAGCGAATTTTGAGCCGTCGCATATGCGACTTTTTTTCCGAAAATATTTGAAGAATAATGTGTTTTTTAAGACCACCTGACTACACCTGAACAACCATAAACATCCGTCCTGGCACAAAATATAGCCACAACCCCAAAGTTTGTCTCGTTCACAATCTTTTTATAAACAAAAACCAATGCCCAAAGTAGCTGGTGTAGGCATTGGAGAAGCCTCCGCTTCCAGTGCCAGTGATGCTGAATACCCGGTTGACATATGTTTAGATTTTGAAATATAGGTAGTAAATTATGTAATTCTTAGAAAACGTAACAGTTTCAGTTTTTTATCATCCAGAACATTTGTTGTGATTTTTTGAATAAATAGTATGTTGATTTTGTTTTTTTTTTTTGCGAAAAATGAAAATATTTGCCAACAACAACGATCGGCGTCAAGATTAGACTTGAGCGTCAGCGATACGGTTTAGCGACTTCTAGCGGATTAAAAAAAATATTTACCAATATCTAGCGGATTTTTTCTTATTACTAGGGACTTTTAATTTTGTAGAACGGCAACACTGCAGGTCGGTTCCCGCTTCTTTCATTACACTAGCGCCGCGCATTCGATCGAAGTGTTCTGTTCGTCGTTGCCACAGAGTACCTGTCGTTGCATTGCATCTACTTACTAAAAAAATTAAACAGTGTTCCCAATGGATGAAGACACGAGATCATTTCTGTTGCAATGGTCGATGGCCGACTACATTGACGTATTCAAAGGTTAGTTTGGTTCTTTGGTTACATACTTTATCTCCTAGAAGTAATCTTTTCCGCGATTCACATTAATTAAAACAGTGTAGGTACCTTACCTTTTTGTTTTTTTATTGCTTTTACGTCAATAAGAAAAGTAGGTAAGTGATTGTAGGTAGTCTTTCGGGAGGTTGCATATCTAACTAGGTACCTACTCATAACCAACTCTTTTCGGTACCTAGGTTTAACAAAATTATTATATCTGGATTACTAGGTCGGTACCTATATAATGGCAAAAGAAACTGTAAATTGACCGTAAATTACCTACTTCTTAAATTATTAGGCATTGGTTTGTTTACAGGAAACAGGATTGATATCCATACATTGGGAATTCTTGATTCGGATATGATCAAAGAATTAGTGAAGCCGATCGGAGATCGAGCGAAATTGCTGCAAAATCTGAATCTGTGGCGGCAAATTTCAGACTATGAACCTATAATGCCACAAGTAAGTGCTAAACTTAGTTATGAACTTGGGTACCTCGGTAGGTACATTTAGTATTAGTTGTCAATTACGTCGGTACCTACCTAACATAAGGAGTAAATAATCAAAACTCATAACAATAATTGGGTCAATGTATGTATACACAACTCCTTAGGGGCTTAATCCTTATGTAGCTGAATAGTTCTATTAGGTATAATATAAAAATTATAAAAATAGTAATTGATGTTTGTGTTGCAGAACAAAGATTTTGAATATGATGATTGTGAACAAGAGTATGCTGAAAATCATAAACAAAAGAAGAATGACAAAAATTATGATGGTGAGAAAAATAATTCTTCAAATACATTATAATACATCTAATTTATTAGTTTATTATATTTATGTATAATAATTATAAATTAATTATGTTTCAGACATACAACAAGACATAATCTGGCTTCAGAAGTCAACAGAACCATGGCAAATGATTGAAGAAAAATGGCGAAAAACAGCCACTGCAAGATTAGAGAGTCTTAACACCAGTGACAAAACAATCGCACAGTATATGATTGAATTTCCCGCCTTAAAAAAGCCAGTTGGCTATAGTCTGCTGCTTGAAGATTTCAAAACAATTTACCCAGACAAAGAAAATCTGCTGCATGAAAAATTTGCTTTATTCAAGAATAAAATTTTAGACTACGCAAGGCAAAAAGCCATTCGCGATGATGCAGTGAAAATAATGATTTAACCACTCGAAACTCTTTCTGAAGGTTAGTAGTGTACTTCATTGTAACTTCACTTCACGTGTAATTATCTCTTGTCCAATCGAAAATACTGGCTAGTCTCCACCACTACAATATTACTATTTTATCTGATATGCTTTATTTCATAGTATAGCAGTGATAGCCGATTGGTTAAGCACGCGTCTTGCGGGCTACCAGGCCTCAGGTTCAAACCCCGGCTCGAACCTCTGGATTTTTCGAAATCTATGTGCGAATCATAATTTCTATATGATTATCACTTGCTTACGGTGAAGGAAAACATCGTGAGGAAACCTGCATGTCTTAGGAGATTTAACCAATTTTCGAAAGACTGTGAAATCCGCCAACCAGCACTGGGCCAGCGTGGTGGATTATGGCCTGAATCCTTGAGGGTAGGCCCGTGCTCAGGATTGGGACGTAAAAAAAGGGCTAAAATTATTTTTTATGCTTTATTTCAGAAGCAGCTGATATCGTCAAAGCTGCGGAAGCCAAATCAATAATAGCATTCAGGGTACTGTGAAACAGGAAACGGCCGAGGGATTTATAACTCACATAACTACTGCATTGGAGCTACACACAACTGTTTCCAGCAGACAAGAGAAATTCTCCAAACTAAATGTAACGTTGCAACCTTTTATTATAATTGTCGGAGAAAACTGTTACAAAATTTCCAAATATTATGTTATTGTAAATGACACATTTTATGTGCTCCATACAATAGAGGACGCGGTTGACGTTTGCTTCAATTTTCATGTATTGAATTGTAGATACCCTATTGAATGTTCCACTACTTGGCAATTTATTCAAAATGGTCTCTATGACTTGAAGACCCCTTACGACAAGCAGTATATTTCAGTCAATTCTTTGTTAACCGACTTTGGGGTTGAAATTTATTGATATGCCTGAATGTTTTTTTGTAATTTGATTTTACCAACTGTAAAATACCAGTGTGGTCATATTAAAATAATTCATAGAAATATTCAAATTCATTATTACCAGTGTGCTGAATCAGGTTGTAATCGGAAATATTATTTGCTTAATTCTTTTAAAAAACATTTGGCAACACATAATATTTTAGAAGATAATGTTACAATAACAAATCTAATACTTAATATAGCTTCTAATAATTGTACCACTCCAAATAATACTACTTTACACGAAGTAATACCAAACCCTGCATCAAATTTAAGTCATAGTAATATTTCCAATGTTTCATTTCCAATAGAACGAGAGATATCAAATCTATCTACATCCGAGGGTTCAATTAAAAATAAATTTGCCATTGAAATAAAACTATTTTTACGGATTATATCGCGTTTATTTACTTTTTATAATTCGTAAAATAGTTTTATTTCAATGTGTAGTATTCGCGTAAATATAAGAAAACAATAAATTTGCCAGTTTCACGGCCAGTTTATATGCGAATCCATTGATACCAAGAAATGTTATTCAAGTTGTTATGTCTAATTTAGAAAATCTTATAAACAATTCTGTAGTGAATCCTATCACTTCTATATTATCAAAATCTGTTCAGAATCAATCTCCAGAATCCTGTTTACCTAAACTATATAATCACTTGGAGTCCATACAAGGTAGTCTAAAACATTTTAATTCTGAGTATTCACGTTTTAATTTTTTCAAAATAGCGGTATTTATATTTAACCTATTGAATATACATTAGGACATAGAATGGAATCAGTGTCTGCTAATAACGTTATAAATTGTGTAACTGGCCAATATATACCTCTAAGACATGTATTAAAAAAATTATTTGAATTAAATAACGTGCTCAGTGCTACTCTTGAATATTACAAAGAAATGATAAAAACGTCAAATTTTATAATAAATAAAAGACTGGTTTTATATTAACTTATCTTTTTGTGTATTTCTTATTTATTAAGTGAGAACAGTTTGTTATATCTTACGAAGTCCATCCCGCAAAATTAAACTTTCGAAGATTGGTTCTACTGAATGTCTTCGTGAAATAGAACAACTGTAAACTAACCCTGCCCACCATACTAAACTAAGTTGTACTGTAGGAATTTGTTACGTCTAATAATGTTAATTGTAATTGTAAAATTTCTGATAGTAATATGTACTACCTACTTATAGGAATGTGTACACTATAAAAAGTGGTTTTGATCAGTTACTCAAATGGTGTTACTGCCAACACAAAAAGTTACATGTGATTTTATCAAAAGCTTTGACTAGCAAATATAAATTGTTTGTCAATTGTGAGTTCACAAGTCACTTTTTTGTGTAAGCAATAACAACATTTGAGTGACTGATTAACAGACTACTTTTTTCTGTGTACAAATTCCTATAGTATATGCTACAATCAGAATCTTTACAATTACAATTTCCATTGGTAGACGCTACAAATTCCTATAGTATATGCTACAATCAGAATCTTTACAGTTACAATTTCCATTGGTAGACGCTACAAATTCCTATAGTATATGCTACAATCAGAATCTTTACAATTACAATTTGCATTGGTAGACGCTACAAATTCCTATAGTATATGCTACAATCAGAATCTTTACAATTACAATTTCCATTGGTAGACGCTACAAATTCCTATAGTATATGCAACAATCAGAATTATATTAACAACAAGTCGTTTGATAAAGGGCACAAAAAACTAGTAGTAGTTGGAAATCAGTCTAGTAGGATTAACAATAATATATTGTAATATAAACTATTCATATAGTATCGTACAGTATGCACCTTGTTGTACGTACTAAACGATTATTTGTCCCTACAAACACTTTTTACAAGAACTGACTAGTAGCGATTACAATGTGTAGAGTTGTCACATATACTACTAAAAAAATTGTATGCACTACCAAATTCTGGTTATAGTTACCAGTTTTTTTTTTCCGTGCAATTACTTAGTTTCCTAGCTACCTCCATAATGCATAGAAATGGGAATAAAACTAGAAAGAAGATTTGTAGGTAGGATCAATTAGGTAGGTATTTAAGGCAGTTAAATCAAAAACTATACCCATTTTGGGATGGGATAAACCATATACTTATCTACTTACTAAATACAGCATATTGCAACCTATGAACCTACCTATTGATTCTCAACTGAAATAAGTCCATGTAGAAATTGGCGACAGTTTTGTGACGTTTGCATATAGTTTAGGTAGTTGACGTGACGGTAAGTTTCAGCCCAAGACCCTAACCACGCTAGCTACTCAAATCGTAATAGAAAAGCAAACGCTCGCGATTACGTTTCAAACGCTCCGCTTTTGACGTTTTGCTGACACGAGCTTCACGATTTCTACTGACATTGATATGGTACGGTGTCAACAAAACGTCAAAAGCGGAGCGCTTGAAACGTAATCGCGAGCGTTTGCTTTTCTATTACGATTTCAGTAGCTAGCGTGGTTAGGGCCCTGGAAGTCCCCTGGTGGAGGGCCGCTCGTCTGAGGGCGTCACAGTGCACTAATTGCCAGGCGCCTGTCCTGACACCCCGTCTCGACAACTCCGTCTGTAACGCTGATGAGCTGTGTTAGCTCACTTCACTCCTAAATAGGCAACACTACAAATACACTAAAGATGGGTACACACTAAACAACAACGTCTTTTCAACTTACAAATAAATTAAAATACAAATAGGTACTTTATATTTAATTCAAAGCGTATCTACTAAGACAAAGAATGTTATATAATATAGCTAATAGATTTCTCCAACGTTAAGTAGTATAACCTAAACGACAAGCATAGCATCTTACAAATAACTTAGGCTCATAGAGCAGTTTCAGGATTTATTGAAGTACTAGCTGAGCCCGCGACTTCGTCCGCGTGGAATTTAACTTAACAAAAAAGCCCGCTCCCGCGTTCTGAGCCCGCGAGAAAGATTTTTTAAATTTTATTTTTCTAAAATAAAAGTAGCCTAAGTTACTGCTTATAACATCAGCTATCTACCAGTGAAAGTCCCGTCAAAATCGGTCCACCCGTTTCGGAGATACTCTTTGATTTCATGTGCTTTTATTTTTTACGCGGAACCTAAATTGTTTTTTCTAAAATTAAAGTAGCCTAAGTTACTTCTTAAAACATCAGCTATCTGCCAGTGAAAGTCCCGTCAAAATCGGTCCAGCCGTTTCGGAGATTACCCGGAACAAACACACAGACAGACAGACAGACAGACTGACAAAAAAATTTTAAATCGCGTTTTTGCCATAGGTGTCGTATGTACTTTCATATGCATTTAGTGAAAAGGTGTTATTTTGATATTACAAACAGACACTCCAATTTTATTTATTTGTATAGACTAGAAATAGCATCGGTCATGTTATTGGCGAACTGGTTGCCTCTTAGCCAGTTGGTGAAACTTGTAAATAGATATTTAGAAGTCTCTTAGGTGATATAACTAAGTGTAAGCACTAAGCACCATACGGAGGCTTGTGACCATAGTTATAGCTGAACTTCAGCATAGTTTCGGCTTTAATTATGCTTTTAATATACGTATTCCCTTATTATGTAGTTTCTGTAGGGTCACTTTGGGCCAATATTCATAATTTTAATTTTGAACATGAGGTCAGGACTTTAGATCCAATCTTAGTGCCTAGGTACTTTTCTAGTTAGATTTATAAGCTTTTATAAACCTGTCTGGGTCTGGGCTTACGGCTGTAGAGACATTCATACTTTAATTATTTCGTTTCTTCAACTCATCTCCATCGGTTTAGAAAGATGCCGCAGAACAAAGTCTGCATAGCTACGGTTTACCCTCGTGGTCTCGTTAAAGGTTAATAAGAATAATTTATCAGGAAGTTAAATCACCAACTTTCCTCGTTTCCTGTGTTTTATTTGATAAAATAACAAATTATGGAATTGTTTATGTAGCTTGCCCGACATTTACGCTGTAAAGTTTTTGCATTATAAATCACCGCGTGGGCTGGTACCTACGAGTACTACTAGGTAACACATCCTACTTAATCAATTTGGAGCCCAACGCAAGTGAAATATTAATCTTTAAAATTATTGGAGCAGTGATAGCCGATTCGTTAAAGCACGCGTCTTGCGGGCACCAGGTCTTGGGTTCAAATCCCGGCTCGCACCTCTGGATTTTTCGAAATCTATGTGCGAATCATGATTTATATATGATTATCACTTGCTTACGGTGAAGGAAAACATCGTGATGAAACCTGCATGTCTTAGAAGATATAACCAATTTTCGAAAGACATGTGAAATCCGCCAACCCGCACTGGGCCAGCGTGGTGGATTATGGCCTGAATCCCCTCGAGTTGAGGGGCGGCCCGTGCCCATGAGTGGGACGTCAAAAGGGCTAAATTATTATTATTATTAAAATTTATGGGGATAATATATGGGAGGCCTCGGTTGAAAATCAGCGCTGTGGTCTGCCGCAGCAATATTCTGAGCTGAGACCTATTAGGAACATAGTAATACTGCAGTCTGCATTATATATAAATAGCTTATGTTTGTTGCCTAATAAATAATTTCTTTCTTTCTCTTTCCTTTTCAGGTACCTTAGTTTGCTGCTATTAAATAAAAAAATAGAAATAGCTCTCAACTTTTTCTAGGAATAAAATAAATACGTACTGGTTGTGTTGATGGTCCACAATAACAACGCTGGCGGTAAGTAGTAGCGAAATATTAATTGGGGCATGAGATTTCCTGTAAATTTGATTCCCGCGTCGCTGCTCCGGTGCTTCGCGCCCGCGTCACGTAAGCTGATTCCGTTCATTTCAAAATTCCACGGCTCTCTACCATCGCGAAATAAAACGCGTAAGGATTTGAGCACGACGTGATGTGGAATAACAGTAAACAACTCATGACTACATAAAATATCGTTTTAAAATATGCATCAACAAAGGTTGTCTGGAAGAGATCGCATGCAGTCTGCGATAAGACCGCCCAATGTGCACTATTGTTTTTTTTTATGTTATGAGATACATTCCGAACTTTAGTGTGCAATAAAGAGTTATTCTATTATATTCTATTAACATGTTTTGGTCAACATTTATGAGCACTCTCATTTCTATCTGTAAGAAGTCCTTCTTCTATCAGCGATTAAAAATCACAAATGCGCTGTGGCTCTTCTAACTGTACCTACATATTGTCGACCGAGTTCTTTTACAACCACATTTATCTGGCATGGATGTCTGAATGATATTTAAATCCAGGTCGCGAGCTGCTAAACTATCCTTTGGTAGGTTACCTATGTGTTTACTATAAATATGTGTACAATCAATTCGAGTAGGTGCCTGCTCGGTTTGTCGTTTCTGAATATCCACCCCATCAATCTTGGTCTGATACTTTCACTGGATAAATGGATTGAGGCCCGAATTGAGACGGATATAGGCATCTACCATGTGTCTACTTCATGTATAGAGATTGAACATAATAATCTGACAGAAATGTGAGTGGTAAGGCGATCGATATTGGTCATTGAGGTCAAGTTGCCATGAAAATTCAGGCAGAGAAAAGGTTTCAGATTTCAGTCTATATCCAAACCACATTGAAAGTGCGAGCTGAATACATATATTTAGTACGTACACTACCTACATCTACTTCCTCCTTTTTTTTGGGGCCGAGGGGTCAGATCATGATATAATTTATTTCAACGTGCTGGCGAACCCGACGCAAATAGCATCGGAAACCTTGTTGTCATGGAGGTTTTATATTCAAGCACATAATATTCTGATATCCTATTATGTTCGGACATAATAACAGAGTAAGCCTACGCATTACTCTGTAGTAGGCTAAATATAGAATTAATGGACCGCCACGTTTCAGCATTGTATCCAAAACATACTTATTGATCTTGAGCGGTCATTGGTACGACAGGGAGTTGCTTTCGATTTTGAAACCGGCATGTTTAATAGATTTTTTTGATATGTGGAATTATTCTATACAAACTTATGTGGTAGTATCAAATATTTTTTATTTGGGTAGGATTAATAAAATAAGCAATAGGAAAAACTGTACTATATGTATATTATGTTGCCAAAAATCATTGGGAGAGCCGAGGAGCAGACAGGATATTAGATAATATTTTTATATTCGGCGGGTTTATGTATGTTGGATATCTCTATTTACTGATATTGGCGTCCCCTCACCAGGTTTTGTTTACGACAAATAGGAGAACATAATAATAAAATGAATTAGGTACTTACGCAGTCGCGTTGCTTATCTTATTTTCTAGATTTTAGTTTTATATCGAAGTAAGTTGTATAGTGAGCCGAAATAATGCTCTTATAGAAGTTAATTTGATTGTGTTATAAATCTAAGGTTTAGACATAGGTATTGGAACAATGCCATATCTAGACCGATGAAGGTGATTCGACTAACTGATTGAACATTATTGTATCGTTTTGAATTATTAATGCCATAAAGTGGATGTAAGTACATTAATTAATATCACTATTTAATACGTCAGTAGTACTCAATAACATTATAATCTTTGATTTTGAAATACACAGTTATAAAATGGACCTCGTTCCTCGTCTCATTCGTTGTAGTAACGGATATTGGAGTAATAGGTACCGTTTTTGAACGTTTATTTTCAATTAACTCGTGCAAAAACGGCGAGTAACGGCTGTGGGGCGGGATTTTGCTGATTTTGTAGGAATTCCTATCGTCAGTGCAATCTGCTCGACAAACTGGACGCCGGCAATCGCGTAATTCAATGAACACTTCCCTAATCGAGTGACGAGTCGAAAGCCGCTCCGGCTAAAAATAGCGTTACCGTTTCCAAATTAACGAATTTGTTTGTAACAAGAAACGATAGAAACTTAAAACTGAGAAAGTTTAATGGGTGGGTCTACCCACCTTAGTTACTTAGAATTTAATAAATAATAATATCCACGGTAAGAGCCTTTTAGGTGTTGATAACATTTTTATAAGACTGCATACAGCTTATAGGTATTATTAGGTACCTATTATTGAAATACACTTAAAATTATACCTATATTTTTTTTATTCAACAAAGTCACAGCATCATTCATCTTATTCAGGCGACGTGTGACCGTATCACGTTTTGGTCTCTAATTTTTAACCGCACAAAATAAAAAGGCATTTCTCGATATAATGTTTCGTCAATGCAAACGAGGGGTTATCAAAGCAACTTCGAAACCTTATCAAGAACCCAAGAAAGTACGAGAAATCTCAATGTCACCTGATAAGAAATTGCGTCAATAAGGTATAAAATAAATTTCTCCTTGACAATATTTACATGGAAATTATCTGCACAGCGAAGTAATTGAAGGCGGAGTCACATCGTGACGTCAATGGCGCGACTTTGACGCCCCTGTTCAGGCTGCCTGTATGAGATAAGCCGGTTTCCTCTCCCTGTATTGTCTAAAATCTAGTTGCTTTGTTACATGCTTGCAACCTAGTTAACACGAGTTTAGCTGAGAATTAACCCGCTCTGAGGTTAGGTATGAAATCAATCTGACGACCGCTTGGCGCAGTGGTTCGAGCGTAGGCCGCTCAGCTAACTGCATATGGTGGATGCATGGTTGCGGGTTCGATTCCCGCTGGGGTAAATTTCGGAAATGGCCTTTTCGTAATTTTCCCTTGTGTGGGTGTCACTGGGATCTCCCCCAGTCCATTGTAATATACTACGGTACCCATAGTACACGCGTTGCTTAGTTCGTCAGTCTGGCGATATAATAATAATAATATTCTCATCTATACCTGCACATAGCAATCTCTACATTATATAGCTGCTTCATAAGTTTTTAATTTCATAAAAATAACGTTTTATAACCTCATTAATGACGCCTAGATTACAGTTTAATAGCGCTGATAATAAGTACATAAATAAGATTTACTAGCTGAGCCCGCGACTTCGTCCGCGTGGAATTTAACTTACAAAAAAGCCCGCTCCCGCGTTCTGAGCCCGCGCGACAGGACTCATTTTTAAAATGTTGTTTTTCTAAAATTTAAGTAGCCTAAGATACTCCTTATAACATCAGCTATCTGCCAGTGAAAGTCCCGTCAAAATTGGTCCAGCCGTTTCGGAGATTACCCGGAACAAACACACAGACAGACAGACAGACAGACAAAACAATTTTAAATCGCGTTTTTGTTATAGGTGTCGTATGTACTTTCATATGCATTTAGTGTTTTTTTTTTATTTTGATATTACAAACAGACACTCCAATTTTATTTATTTGTATAGATTTACACTTGCATTTTCTTCATCAACGTTGTTTTATGAGGATAGATTTACCTCCAAGTTGGTATTACGACTGTACATCAAAACGTAAATTGAAATTTATACTGACGTTTATTATAAACGGCACCCAAAATATAGCTTTTCACAATATTCCCAATGTTCATTGGAAAAGGGGCTTTAATTATAAAACTACATCAGCCAACCGGCCGCAAAGTCGCTACTACCTGCGAAAACAAGCATTCGTGCAGTCGCTGATGCGAGAATCATATGCGTAGCGCGGTTTTCATCAAATGTTGCGTTCCATTTTTCCGTTATACGCGTGTACCTGCGACTGATCCTCTGTTCCGCCCTGCCTGCCTTTCGATTATCCAGCGGCATGGGGAGCGGATTTCATGATGTTATATTTCATCTGTTTCCATTAATATTTTTTATCATATTGCGTAGCATTCGCTGACAGCCTACTCAGCAAACTATTAATTCTGCTGTTCTTTCTTTTACGAGTGGAGAAAATGGAAATGTTTTCGTAGCCGATATAATATTGTTTGGTTAAATCAATTTCAGAGGAAATATCAATACAGACAAAAATGAAAGTACCATCACACATAGTTATATCGGCTGTAGGTATAGGTAGGTCGGGCCCTGAATTCAGTAGAATTTCATAATTTGCTCTTGTATCGAATCGTAGTTACTGGTTACAGGGGTCGTCTTTAGTCCATTCTATGGTCGGTATCCATAGTACTACGAGTGTTGCTTAGTTTGCCAAACAGTTTATGTGTTATTCTGGCGTACTTATACAAGGTGACACATAATGGGTACACTTTTTTTTTCAAATCTTAACTTTGTAATTCTAAAACCATCAGCTTTGGAGGGAACTTGAAAAACAAAAGGTGTTATAGGAATACAGCTGTTGACCGATTTCACAAGTCTACAAAACCTTTAGTACTTCAACTGTCCCACAAAGCCGATTGTTTGAGATTTACAAAATTAAGTTGCAAAAAAATAGTATACCCATTTTGTATCACCTAGTATATGTTATTTATTTAATTGCTTATTTTGTGACATAAATGAGTACCTAAGCTAATCTTACTAAAAGTGAAAATAAATCGACTTGTTTTCAACAGAGGTTCAAACGAGACGTAAAAAAATATATGATTAACATTCGTCGAAACGGTATAAAAAGAAGAAGGTTCTTGACATCGTTACGTGAATGTAGGCACATCGTACGCCGCCGAGCCGGGCCGCGTCACCCCCAGCCCTCATTGTAGCGAGCTTTCCAATTACATCGGAGATGGATATTTGCGCGCTTCGATGGGCGCCCGACTGCGACTGCGTCTACGACTCTCTACTGTTATCTCTCGAACGAATGCAAGGGCCCTCCAAATAAAAGCCTAAGAATCATCACGCCGTAAAGCATAAGTATTGCTATATAAAGCTAAGATAAAATCGTATAATATTTATTTATATACAATATACTTACATCAATTTCAGTAATATTCTGCCTGTTATTGAGACAAGCGTTAGGTACGCATTGTACAAGTAGTTTCAAAAGTCCGAAATAATTGGTAGGTTAGGGATTAGTCGGAGTAGGTATAAAAATTAGATCGAAATTTGAACACTTTTAGGACCTGTGCACACCACGTGTTTTAAACGCGCCGTCGACCCGCGTTTGTACTTTGTAGCGACGATTCAGACGCGATACGCACGCGAGTCAGAAGCAGCCTGTAGACCTTTGTAGGATAAAATCGCGACGTCAACGCGCGTTTATAAAACGTGGTGTGCACAGGCCTTTATACTACCATTTTTTAAAAATCATGTCTCATCTACCAACTGAGCACAATTTCATGAAGACGTTGCATTACAGTAGTTTGAGTTACACACTCAGCATAGTGCATGAAAATACTCATTTAGTAATATAAAAAAGTACCTAGATGTTGCATTTTAGCTCCTCCATCACACCTTGCAAGGAATACGTAAATTTACCAGTAATCATGTAGGTATATCGAAATTGGGATATTAATACACAGCCAGGAGTACACGGAGTGACCATCCAGAGCGACAGAGTTCGGACAGTTCGGAACTACTTGTTAGTAGTTGGCAAGTCCGGAAGACAATCTCCCGAGTTCCGTCTGCTATCGCCGACGACGCGCGACGGCTAACGATGAACGATCACTGTTTAACAGGCGTGCTTTATTTATGGCTACTAATTAATTTGCTGCTATTTAGGTGTAAGGAGAAATTATCCTTGACCGGTGTTGCGTCGTTTTACACCCAGGTGTCACAGGGAAATGATGAAAACGGAGATTTGTTCAAATCCCTAAGTTTTGTTCAATTGACGAAAGATGTGAATAACAATTAAGGTTAGATTAGATTTTTTTTAAAGAACCAAACCTAACCTAAGCTGAAACTCCATTTTGACCATATCCCTACGACATACTTACTTATAGATATCGATAGATTATCCATTGCGTCAGCTTATGGTCGCGTTAGGTCAAAAAGAAATAAAAGAGGCAGTTGAGTCAATTAAATTTAATTGGGGATGATATCGGCGGTATGGGCGCACAGCCCTGCACCCCCGGGAAGTCGGGATTCGGAATACAGCCGTATAGATAGATTATTTTAGAGTTTGCTTCGGAAAGTTTGCAATGTTTTTAACCCCCGACAAAAAAAGAGGGGTGTTATAAGTTTAACATGTGTATTTTGTTTTTTTTGTTTGATAGGTATTTTGATCGAGAGTTTTCTTAGCTATGTTTCATGAATTCAGCCGAAGTTCAGCCGTTTGAAAATTATCAGCTCATTTGTAGTTTAAAAAAACCGTCGCATCGGGGGTTTTCTAAATTTTCAATTTTAGTTATTTATTAACTTGAAGAGTAGTCTATTACTACATTTATTATTTCCCATGCCAATACTTGCCTATCAAGCCTATCAAACATTATCCCGGGTATTCTTTGTCCCGGGTGTATAGTAACAACTGAAACATTTGATAAATTACCATAATAGTCGGCTAACAAGCGAACGATCCGCCTGATGTTAAGCAGTACCGTAGCCTGTAGATGCTTGCAATTACAAATGGCATTGCTCGCACGTCGCTGAGCTGGAGGGCCGTGAGGGGTGGGTGTTGGCTTCCGGTTCTCTCACTTATCGTACGAAAAGTGGCTATAATAATTACTTTACGCCGATATACCGTGAGAGGATGGTACTATGCCCGTCGAGCCCAGCTATACATAGTTGATTGGCAGCATAGCTCTATTATCGTAAAACCTAAACTATGTACCCAAGTAATATTGTTCCAATTTCATTTCTTTTTGAAAATATATTTATTAAATCAATTGCTATAATATAATATTATTTTACTGAATCGCATAAAACTTCAATAGAAATATATTGGATCGGCGACAAACGGTTTATTTCGCTACGAGAAACGAAAATGTGATCAATATTCGATAATTCCATAGCAGATGTCGTAAATGGCGGGGTAAATGTTGTCGATATATTTATGGCGGGTATTTAGCTCGTATAAAATATTGATTTGCCGCGGAGTAAACAATAAAAATGCCTAAGAGATTTATTGGCGTCGTTTATCCGGATGATCCCGGAGGATTGCCAGTAAATGATCACCAAGGATAGTCCTCACACTCGAATGTTGTTTAGAGATTACTATATTAAATAACTCTTAATTAGTTTGTCTTGATTAGTAGGTAATCTGTACACAGCAATTTAATAACCAAGTCATACTTAGTGTAACTTGATTTAAAAGTTATAAGTTATAACTCTACACTTTTTAATCCTGAGCGAATATGTAGTCAGTAGTATGACTGATCATTAACATTCTCAGTATTGTTTCATAGCTATTAATTTATTCTAGGTTCCTACTTACCTACTTACTTACTTAATTAATATTTATCTATTTCCCGTCTCAATAGAAATAAACGGCGTACCAAACGTAAGTAACGTTAAGTGGGCGAGTTTTCGTTTCCCGCAGGCGTGATCGATCACAGTCCTCCAGCGAGCATAGCCCAATTATAGTACACGCAAACTCGTCACTCATTAGTGATAGATGGACAACACAATTCTAGGAATATTCCTTTCAAAGCGTTCGAAAAATCTATTTTGGTTCAGCTCATCGAGCAGAAACTTAAGTTAACTGAACTGTAAGTCTGTGACGGGATCATAGATATAGGCGCAGCTAAATTTTTTAGGTCTGTGATCTGGATAGTAGGTGCAATATAAGGAAGTTATAATAGGTTCATGCTCAAATATATATATATATCGTTATAGTATAAGTATATTGTAAGTTCTTGACCTAAATAACGTGTTGCCTTCCAGTATGCGAATAAAGGAAATTAAACTTTTAATTGGGATTCGTAGAAAATTCGCGATAAAGGTGTTTGGGTGTAAAGAATAAATTGAAAAGCTTTCTTTGTTTGGGCACATTTTAAAATTATTTCCTTCAATATCCTTATTACAAACTTATTATGTTCTTCGTAGTTATGTAGGTATGTACCTACCTATTGAAGAAAATTAAACCTATTCCAACTACTAAAAACAGGTAGTTACAGGTCAACAAACTCATAAAAAAATTATAAATAAGTACTTATATATGTGTAAGTAATAAGTAATCATATTTTTTATGAAGAGTACCTAGGTACCTCCTAACAGTAGGCTTACCGTGGAAGTAGGTGTCAAAATTTTTCTCCTCCCTTATAAATCTTCATTTTCATTACACAAAGGGAGAGAAAGGGGGAAGAACATTATCGAACATCTTCCTTATTGACTTTCCGCCCGCGCCGGTCGGGCCACGTAACTAGACTTAGTATGTATAAGTAGATAATATTCATCGTGGATACAATCCTATGTACATAGGTATACGTACACGCCGTATGGGTAGTGTCAAAGATGATAATCTTATAATCTTAATAGTATGTACCGCATAATAACATTATAAGTAATCCCCAATAGAATATTCGTAGGCGCAAAATATCGTAGCATCTATGAAACGAGATTGCGTAGCTTTAACCTTGAAGATAATTGCCTCTTCAGAATAATTAGGTACAATTATGTCGCTAATCCAGCACTTTGGCACTCTGAGTAATTGATAGAATTCATATTATTGCTTATCTAGGATTAATTGGTGATATTCTTTCTTATATCTGCTTGATCTGCTTCTTATATACCAACCAATTTAATAAAATTGAATACCCCTTGTATTCAGGGTGTCTCAAAGGCCCAAATATTAAATCAGTAACATATCCAGTACTTCATATACGCAGATTCCTAGTGAAGACAGACTATATTTTATGTAGCTATTATATTTTCTGAGTTACGATAACGGGCATTTAAATACCTACATGCCACTGTCGTGTTGCTGCCGTAGAACACATCCAATGACAGTGTAAGATGTATTCAGCAGTAGCAGCCACAATAAAAATTACAAAAAAGTGTTGCAATTTTGATTTACCATTACATTATATGTCTGATACTTATGCATACTCTAGTAACTACATGAGGCATGCTGTACTATTATGAAATTTTGCCGTTAACCTCTCAACCTCATTTTGCAATTCAACAATTTTAATGTAGGTAGGTCACAGTTCATAGAGAAATGTACTTATGCATTAATATAAAGGAGTGTGTTCCCTGCGCTGTCGGAGCGCTCCATGCAGGACTCGCACTCGGTAATAAGGTTAACGAGATGGGCGAAGGCTTTAACGAGCAAGGGATTCCTCTTTTCATTGAATAAAAAAGACGGCAAAGTTGTAATTCTGTTTAAATCAAATGACGTGGGTATAAGAGGGAGTCGGAGGAAGTCGGAACATTAAATGTTGTAAAAGTCTATTTATGGCAAGCCCATGCTAGCAGGGCAAATACAAGTTATCAGCGCTAGAGTGCCTATGGTTACTTACAAAGTTTTGTACTAGGTACTAAACTACTAATGATCCCTTTCTTGTCAAACACTCAATATTGAATATGAATAGCACATGACCTATCTACGCGAATGCATCAGTAGCGCAAGACGTAATTCCAGTGGCTGAAACTTGGCTCGGATAAGCCGAGTATTTCCTTCCACTCGGAAAGTTTTATGACTCGGACGAGATAGATCAGGGATCGGAAAGCATTATTGGCTATTCAAGATTGTGTCGTTTCGACCGGGAGAATCTGCTATTGAGTACGGAATAGATACCTTCCAACTAACTAAAATGTATTCCGCATGGCTATATTTAAAAGGCAATAAATTTTTACAATATTCTACATTTTCTTCTTATAAAGTACCTGGTAAGATTAATAATAATAAGTATCGCCAGACGAACACACCAACTGTATGGTCCCAAACTAAGCATCGCTAGTACTATGGGTACCGTACAATGGACTGGGGGCGATCTCAGTGACACCCAGACCAGGGCAAATTATGAAAAGGCCAATTCCGAAATTTGCCCTGACGGGAATCGAACCTAAAACCATCCCGTGTAGTGAGCCGAGCGGTCTACGCTCAAACCACTACACCAAGCGGTCGTCAAGATTACTAAAGCGCCCATCTAGCCCGCGAAGTTTACATTTTTTAGAAATTTTTCAAAATCTGACAATAATAAAAGGCACATTTTGTAATTCGGGACAAAGACCGTGTGCAGTGCATTTATTAATATATCCAACATACTCTAAAACATTTCAAGAACGACAGCTATCCAGCTTCACCTTAACATCAGTTAGTAAGGCGTACAGTGAATCCATAGAGTTGAAACCGGGTGTAAATAGGTCTACAATCTACATCCTACTTTGTAGCATCAATTATTGCGGGAAATTAAGGGGGGAGGCAAAGTTTGTCAAATCTCTCGACTCTATAATCCTTACAGTGCAGCTTTGTTTACATTCAAACTGCGAGATTGGAATTATATTAAGATTGAGCTGCGATTGTGCTAAACTTGTCGAAAGACTCAGAGCGGGATCTCGTTCAGATGCAGATTTAGGTCAGACGTCAATTGGGTTCCAACAGTGTAATTAATTAAGACTTATGAAAGTTAAATTGCTTATTTGAATCTCGAAATCAATTAATGTTTCATTAGTAAAATGTGTTGAACATTATTTCACGGGAAACTTTACAGTATCGAAGTTTTTGTGCTCCGCCTCTCGGAGAAAATTCATATAAAACTGTAAATCGAATGAAAAAGTGGAAAGGAAGTTTACACAGCTAGTTTTACAACTGGGTCGTGGCTTTGCTTGCATTGAATGTTATCCAAACGTTTTATTGGTGCCATGTTAGTAGGTTCTTTCTATGAATAAAATCTATGAAAAGGTGGAGTACCTTCGTAAGGACTTACATACTATTTGAAGATTTATGTAGTAACTAGTTTTTGCTCGCAGCTTCGCGAGCGTATTTTATGGATGTCGACAACAGCGCCACCTATCGGGTCCACATACTTATAGCTAAGAAAAATCCAGTTTAAAACATATGTAAAACAACATCAAAATCGGTTAAGCCGTTTAGCAGGAGAAGAATTACGAACACACGCACACCTACTCAAACGGTTGAAAATTTTCATTCATAATAAATTAATACCTAATAACTTAGGTATTATACGGACACTAGGTAGGTAGGTATTAGGTACATTGCCAGAATTTTGTAATACATTACTCCCGTAAAATTGTCATAGATTAGAATTTAAGTCTCTTGCAATAATATTAATATTTATTACTTAGTATTTTTTAAGTTTCTCAACACGAGGTAACCAACCCGAAGGCTTCAGGGATTTCTGCCTTAATACTTCGGCTTTGAAAGATTTCCGATAGGATTACGGTTGTCTCGGAGATGTGTCGAATTATTGCGATATTTCGAACAACGTGCCGAAATTAAGGACGATGCCAATATACCTACAAGTCGCGTGTTCCAATTAATTTTGAATTGACGCGAGGGAGAGGCTGCTAGTAGACGTCTCCAGATGAAAAAGGTTGACTTTATATGAAAAAATCGTTAGCCATTTGCACAACGCATGGCACCCAAGATATAAGAGATATGCAAACTTTATATGCATAATACATTTTATCCCACCCTTTCTGGAACACGGAGATTTTAGATAATATCTACATCTACAGCACAGTGTATTCGTAACACTTAAGTACCTACCTAGGATGTTTATTTTTAAATAAGACGACGAAATATTTTTTTTTTGGTAGGTTGGTTGGTAATTTAGTCCCTAGATACCTACTATTGGTAAATATTGAAAGGTTCTTATAAACGCCAGGCCTATACATTATTATTCTGTGAATGGCCTCTGAAATGAACGCTGTGAAATATTACTACGCCGTATCTGATTAGAAACATTTCATGGTGTTATTTGACAGATGTCACTGCACCACAAATAGATAACGGTGTAAAGTTTTATCATACCCGGGCCAGGCATGGCACTGACGATAAATTGATTGACGTCTGCGCAATCAAGCGGCCGCCCCTGGCCATAGGTATACGCCTGATAACTAACGCCAAGAAATTTCAAACCCCCCTTTATAATTTTACTAGCGACCCGCCCCGCTTTCGCACGGGTGCAATGATGATACTAAAGTGTTTCTCTACTATATTATTCGTGTATTATACATACAAATCTTCCTCTAGAATCATTCTATCTATAAAAAAACCGCATCAAAATACGTTGCGAAGTTTTAAAGATCTAAGCATACATAGGACAGACAGCGGGAAGCGACTTTGTTTTATACTATGTAGTGATACTGCGTCCAAAGAAATTGTAATACCTATAATGCTTATTGCAATTTCTTTGGTTGTGTCCGATGATTGTCAAAACAGCCGGTGAATAGTGAGTCGAACAAGTCTTCTTTATATCATTGTACCTAATAACAATGTCTAGAAAACAATTTCAAGTAGGTAGGCACATAACATATATAACATAAAAAAGATTACTAGCAAACTGAATTTACCACATTACTAGTATTTCCGTTAGCCCCTCCAGCTAAGCTAATGCTTGTGTTTGGAGTGGTTTTATGTCATAGTTTAATGGCCAGGATGGGGATCGAACCCGGAAACTCACAGCTACGAGGTCGGCCACTCTAACCAATAGGCTATTGACGCCCATTGTATTAAATCATCGTATTTTAGTGCCCAAAATGAAAGTATTTTATCTAAGTATTTATTTATGGTTCCATTTCTACTTCTGCAATGCACCATATTGCTTCTCTTAAACATGTACAATTTAGGCGATGACTTGCACTTGGCAGAACTTCTAAATTGTATTGTTGACTTTGCGTTTGAACCACAATAATAGAAAACTTATTACTGTACGATTAAAGGCTTATAATAGTTCCCGCGGTTCTATCCGGAGTCCCCGCTGTGAACGATTTTATAACAGCGTTGTTATTTCGTAACTTGAATCTGATTTCCTATTGTTAAAGTCGTGCTTAAAATTATATGCAATTAGCTTTAACAATTCAGTTTCATCTCGGGTTATAAGTTGGCGGTCAACACGCCACGCAGCCAGATCGGAGGGAAAGTTAATAAATCAGCCACACATTACACGGTCACTGATTCTTTATTAACAGATGTAATTAATCCTCAGAAGTTATTATTTTACTGCGACCAGTTTTTATGCGACGTGGAATTGAAATGGACGTACGGATGGGCGTTTTCTTTTTATTTATTCTAACATTAAATAGTGTACGTTACTTATTACATCGTTTCAGTTTTATTTCTTATTTCTGGAATTTATTAATGTTATTAAATAATTTTAGGTGTTCGCTTCACCAAAAATCAGATCGGGTGAGGCAAATTATAAAAAGGGTAAGTATAAGTAAGTAAAATATAATTTATATGGGTAACTCAGAACACACAAGTCATCCATCACATATATTAAATAACTAGCTGAGCCCGCGACTTCGTCCGCGTGGAATTTAACTTAACAAAAAAGCCCGCTCCCGCGTTCTGAGCCCGCGCGACAGGACCCATTTTTTTAAATTTAGTTTTTCTTAAATAAAAGTAGCCTAAGTTACTGCATATAACAACATCTATCTATCAGTGAAAGTCCCGTCAAAATCGGTCCAGCCGTTTCGGAGATACTCTTTGATTTTATGTGTTTTTATTTTTTTACGCGGAACCCTAAATGTTTTTCTAAAATTAAAGTAGCCTAAGTTACTCCTTAAAATATCAGCTATCTGCTAGTGAAAGTCCCGTCAAAATCGGTCCAGCCGTTTCGGAGATTACCCGGAACAAACACACAGACAGACAGACAGACAGACAGACAGACAATTTTTTTTTAATTCGCGTTTTTGTTATACGTGTCGTATGTACTTTCATATGCATTTAGTGAAAAGTTGTTATTTTGATATTACAAACAGACACTCCAATTTTATTTATTTGTATGTATTATTTAAAATTTCTAGAAGAAAGCATAAATAACAACTTAAGACAAGAGCCAGAGTCTAGTTCGAAGTCAATAGACGGCGAGAACGCTGATGATAATAATGAAGACGGGTCTGGTAACAGCGGAGCTGATGAACCTGATAACAATGACAATGATGGAAATAAGTTTGAAGAAACTATCGAAGAAGATGGTATCAGAGATGTGGACTATAATGATGACCCAATTCTAGAAGGTGGTAGGTACAAATAGAGTATGATACTCCTAATGGAAGACATTTTTATTTGTTCCATAACCATGCTTGTAAAGGCGGCTAGGGTGATTGTTTTTTTTTTTGCTTCTCAGAGAATTCTGCAGCAAGATCAGTTGGAGTCGGTACGTACTTACAAAAAGCAACAAGATCTTTAGATAGATACCGATAATATAAAATTAACAACTCTTACTGCCCTTTTATATGCAGGCGACACTTTCACTCCGCAAGAAATGCTTCCTATCACAAATAAATTTATAGAGAAAGGTTGGTATAATGTTACATAATTACTAACTTACTTATTATGTATGAGAATTATTTGTAGAACTGGATATTGTCTTTTAGTTATCTAAGTTTTATTGTTATATTTTCAGTTGATAATCGTGGTCGTAAGTACATACCTACCTACTTACCTAGATGTTGAAACAATAATGTTAATGTTTGTTATTATAAATTTATAATCTTTGTTTCATTTAGAGGGTATTGTAAGTTCGGCTGAAAG
The DNA here is from genome assembly GCA_905147325.1 of Notodonta dromedarius. Taxonomy (NCBI): domain Eukaryota; kingdom Metazoa; phylum Arthropoda; class Insecta; order Lepidoptera; family Notodontidae; genus Notodonta; species Notodonta dromedarius. The sequence continues at coordinate 9,249,985 of LR990159.1, read as the reverse complement.
TCCCGAGGTCTTGGCTGACGAATTATTTAAAGCCTTATGTGAGTATCAAGAAAATTGTTTTTAGAATGATTACTTATATTTATCTTTCATTTTACTTTTGCACTCTTTCAGTCTTATCAACCAAACGCATTGTAGTTTTGGAAGGTAACGGGCAGTTTCAAATAATTGGTTATTCTTTTATGTGTGATTATTCATTACAAAGTCACTTTTTTTCATTTTAGAGAGTGATATTCCTGCTTTGGACGCTCTACAAGGTCTAGCACTCAACGGCGATGGTATGACGAAATTAATGAACACATATATATTGAACGGAATCTTTAGTATAAACTGACCTAACTCGACCGTTTGGTGTAGTGGTTCAATTGTAGGCCGCTTAGCTCCCTGCTCCGAGTGGTTGGGTCCTCTTCCCGATGGTGAAAATATCAGAAATGGCATTTTTGGGTTCCGAACCTTAAAAGGAGAAACGGAACCCTTATAAGATCACTTTGTTGTCTGTCTCTTTGTCTGTCTGTCGAGACCCTTTTTCTCAGAAACGGATAGAGATATCAAGTTGAAATTAATATCAAACGCTATGGTCCCTTGTTGGTGTACAAAAAATAGGCTTCTAAGACAACGCAATCAAAAGATACGACCATTTATGTCGCATATTTTGATACTTTTTGCAAATTCACTTATAATAACAAAGGAAAGTCAACGCACAGCCCAAACCGCTGGTGTTAGAATCATGAAATTTTGACAGTTGGTACCTTTTATTCCGTAAATATGCACTAAAGAAGGATTTTGTAAAATTCCACCCCTAAGTGTGCAAATAGTGGGTGAAAGTTTGTGTTGGTAAAAAAAAACTCAACTTAGAGCAATGAACATTAGTATAAACGTTACTCATTATAAATAAAAAATATAATTTTCAGAGTTTTATAAAATTCTACCCTAAGTGTGTGAAATAAGGGAAAACTGTTTGTATTGGGGTCCCGAATTTGTTTAAGCTGAAAACGTTGCTTTAAAAACTTAAAACACTGGGCAGAAAATCTAGAAAAAATGAGGACACTAGCACATGACACGACATTCCATTTAACATTATAACAGGAGAACCGAGAAATGGGTTCACTAAATCACGAGCTATAGCCGACCAAGTTAAAGTTAAGATGATTCTGAATAAACTCAATACTGAGATTCAAAAATCGACCGCAAATTCAACTTTGTTTTTTTTTGCGTTTCACTACTTTGGTTATAGATACGATAAATCTTCGCTATTGAAATGGGTCCGGAAGCCTTCATTGTGCATGTACTGACGTGCACATGTCCGGTTTTTTTTTTAATTGCTTGGTCTGGATGTCACTCGGATCGCCTTCAGTCCGGCACGGTCGGCCTCCAGTATGGTACCCATATTACAAGCGGTGCTTAGTTTGGGACCATACAGTTGGTTCAGCTAAAATAAATGTTTGTTAGGCTAAGCTAAAGTGTTTGCGTTTCCTATTCAATCTTGTGGTACAAAGTGATACACCTTTTTTTTTCTCGGACCTATATTAGTTGTGGACCTTCGTGCGGCGGTTCAGTACTCCTGCACAGTGCAACTATCTAAAACACACAATATATCTGGTGAGTATTTATTGAAAATATCGAATCATATAATTAAGTCTGTTCCTAATCATTATTTATGTTCTAAATTATATTTTAGGGGAAGCCATGAGCCATAAGCGTGAACCTGGAAAATGTTGTTATAGACGTGAGTATGAGGTATATGTAGTATGTATGTACTATGTACATACTTTTGAAGTATTTTACTTGGGAACTTATTAATAAATAATTCATTAATTTTACTGCAGTAATTTCGAAGAAAGTCGAGAGCAATGAAAACACAAAAAGGCGTAAGGGTAAACATAATACTTCTTTATTTCGTTTAACTACGTCATAGGTTCGATTATAATATCGATTAACACTTTAAAGGAGTAGTGGTTGATAAACTGAGTAAAAGGCGTAATTTGGTCGTGAACACCGGCCTTAGGTCGAACAGAAGAATGGAATCTGCTCCCGATAGCGTGGCAAGAGGAAGAAGGAAATATAGAACACATCGCCACAGAATAAATAGGGCCCATAGTAATCGTAACGGATTGTTATTTTCTTTTATACAACAAAGTCAGCAAACAATGGTGCCTGTCTGATGTTAAGCAGTTACTGTAGCTGTACTTGCAAATACCAAAGGTATTGCTGACACGTTGCCAACCTGAAGGGTGTGGAACGGAGGGAGGGATATCGAGTGGGTGCCGTATTTTATATTGAACGTTCATTTTGCTTTGAATAATAACTTTATTGTTTAGTTAGAAGAAATAAACACAAAAAGGGAGATCCGCAACTGAGACAGCTCGACAAGAAACATAACAGTGAGTAGATCAAATTTGTATCCTTCTATATCGTGGTTGGAATCAAAATGGTAAATCAAAGGATCGAATGTTTCAGAAACAAACCCAATAAAGTACTGCCAATGGAAATACGATTGTGAAGATCAATGGAATATACCTACGTGTAGACTACGTTTGATCTGCCCTAAGAACAATACCAGAACTCCTATGTATGAAAAGGGTAAGGTAACTCACATCAGTAGCGTGACGACCGCTTGGCGCAGTGGTTCGAGCGTAGGCCGCTCGGCTCACTGCACATGGTGGTTGCAGGTTCGATTCCCGCCGGGGTAAATATCGGAAATGGCCTTTTCGTAATTTCCCCTGGTCTGGGTGTCACTGGGATCGCCCCCAGTCCATTGTACGGTACCCATAGTACAAGCGTTGCTTAGTTTGGGACCATACAGTTGGTGTGTTCGTCTGGCGATATTTATTATTATTATTATTATTCAATGCTGTCACATTAACTTCAGCGCTGAATCCGCACTCCCACAAATATGAATGTGTTTAATAACAAGCACAGCGCGACAGTAGCACTTAAGGCTAAAGCGCGCATCTAGCCCGCGAAGTTCAAATTTTTTGAGGTTATTTAGACATTTTTCAAAATCTGACTATAGTAGAAGTCACATGTTGTAATTCGCGAAAAAGACCGTGTGCAGTGCATCCTACTAATATTATAAATGCGAAAGTTTGTGAGTGTGGATGTATGTATGTATGTATGTATGTATGTATGTATGTATGTATGTATGTATGTATGCATGTATGTATGTATGTTTGTTACTCCTTCACGCAAAAACTACTGAACGGATTTGGATGAAATTTGGAACACAGATAGATTATAACCCGGATTAACATATAGGATACTTTTTAACCCAATAATCCAATACTACGCGGATGAAGTCGCGGGGCACAGCTAGTTTATTAATATATCCAACTTACTCTAAAACATTTCAAGAACGACAGCTATCCAGATAATCTGGCAATTTTTGTACATTTCGTGATTTACTAGTATCATATCCACCGTGATAATATTTGGAGTAAAATAAATGTATTAATAAACGCACTGCATACTGTGTGTTTCGCAAATCACAAAATGTTGTCTTAAATGTTTTCAGATTTTGGATAAACTATAAAAATACTCGAAAATTTTGAATTTGGCGGCTAGCCTTCACCTTAATACATTTTGGTTTTAATTCCCAGGTATCTCTGCGGAACAAATTGAAGATAAAAATAAAAATTATACATCAATAAAACAATTACGTAGAATGTGTAAGTGACATCTATGAATAAAAGGGATTACTTACAATTCAAGATTAATAATTATCTAACTATGTACCTATAGTCGTTATTCGTTTTTATAGCAGTACCTACCTAATGTAATTTTTGTTTTTAACAGTGGGCATTACTGTTTTGGATGAGCAAGTCGAGAGAATACGTGAGTCTCCATATTTTTTTAAGAGTCTAAGTCTACACCGTTCGTTTTAAATGTCAGATAATAATACTTGCGGGTTTTGGATGAGTGTAAATCATAGAGTTAAGTCGTTTATATATTAGATCGAAATTGAAACACTTCTTCACTTCTTTCAATATGTTTTGCCTCATATTTTTATATTAACTTTTAAAGTACTTTGCGAATTTTTTACAAACATTTTCTTGAATATAGATGGCTGTTAATCTTTCGCTGTAAGTCTGCAGTTGACACTGTGTTCTAGGCCACTGGATGTGTTCTGAGGCCGAGCACGATAGTTCCAACAAATATTCAAAGCCTAATAAACTAAGAAAATTATGATAGTTACTTACCCCTAGTCTGCTTTATTAGGCATAGCTACATTATCACGTACCGTATATGTACCTAAATTAAACACTATACTTTTTTTCTAAATCAGTATGTATTAAATCATTTTCAGTTAAAAATCATGTTATGCGTAAGAGCCCCGATAATTTTGGTAAGTACCTTAAATTAATAGTAGCAAGCACTTACCACTGAAATTATTTACATACTTTTTTACATATACAAATTAATCAATTAATAATAATAATTTAAAGGAGGAATGAATAAAATACAAACCCTAGACGAATATTTCAATGGAATTATAATTTCGACACATCGCAGTAAGTTAATTTATATATCTGTTGTGGTGTGAATAATGTTAATATATTCTTGGTAGCGAGAGTTAAAGTTGGAATTAATTCTTCAAAAGGAACCACCGTGGCCGACATTGCCGTGACAAGGGCAGAACATGATACTGCTCCTATCGTTTTGACTGGTGAGGAAGTGTTGGATAAAGCCAATGAAAATAACAAGGTTAGTAGTTAACACGAGTATAACTAAGTAGGTATGTTATTTTTAGGGTTCCGTAGTCAAACTAGGAACCCTTATAACTTCGCCAAGTCCGTCTGTCCGTCCGCCCGAAGTCCACAGTCACGTTACAGTAATTTAATTCGGAGACTATTTAGGCATAGAAGGTTGAAATTTGAACAAAAATAGTTTTGGTAGGTACCAAAACATGTGTTTTTGTACTGGAATGACATAAGAAAGTAATTTCCAAGATCGCTCTCAGACTTGAGATCGCTCTATTAATACGGGCCTAAGTATTGATAGAATAATATTCTAGCGTAGGTAGGTACCTCCCGTCGTGAGATGGTTTTCATAAATGATTTTGCGTTATCAATGTAAACATTTGAGCTTCGCAATAGGGCCAACAGTAAAAGATGCGCTATTTTATTTAGGTTCGCAAACATCCCCTTATAACATTACCGAGGCGACAATACAAACTTAGCCTTCCTGACTTCGTAACTTCAGTCTCTCTAAATTATTCAGGCTCATGCTAAGATCCTAACAAAGGTAGGAATAAATACCTATCGCCTTCAAAAAAAGTACCTATACCACGGCCAAGGAGAAGCGATACAAAAATAAATGGATTATGTTATTAAGTTAGTTTTTATCGTTTTGCCTTTACTTATTTTCAATTATCATTACGGTTTCCGACACAATATTGGCGAGCCCAGCGGCGACCGACTCGAACTTGAACACTATGATTATCTCTCCCATTTAATATCGCTTCTAATTATCCGTGGTATGTAGTACACGAGTCAGTGCATAGAGCAAATAAACTATGAAAAATACAAGCTATAAAAATACAGCACTTAGGAAATGCAGCTTACTGACCTTAGGTTTATATATTTCACTTATTTTATAATTATGTGCTGATATTTCCTTATGTGTTCCCTGTGCTGAATAAATATTTTCATTTCATTTCATTTCATTTCATTTCATTTCATTTTCATTTCACTTCAATCATTAGAACGTTACAAACTGTTTGTGTATAAGTTGCCCGCGACTCTGCAATTTTTTTTTTATTTCAGCCACCTGGAATAGAAATGGCATCGTTGAGAAGGAAAACATTGCCAACCCCATCTACAACACCTTTGACGTATGCATAGACCACAGCAAAATAAACTGTTCAGTTCAATAAGCTTTTCAAATTATTCTGCCCATCTACCACCTTTACCTATGTGTAGCGTCAGTTAATTTCAAGGAGGTGCGTGATTTATTGAAAATTGACCCATATGCTTGTGCCATAAGAGTCACAGCAAGCGTTTTCGTGAAATGAACGAACTATGAACGCTCGTGCTAGGAGCCCGTCTAACCTTTGATAAAGGAAGGAATGGATACAGTACTTCATACTTCATTATTATTCAAATGCGATCTCGCGGCAATGACAGTGTGTGTAAAGCGCGCCGGCGCGCGGGGCCCGGTGTCAAAACTGTGCAAAACGACGTCAAAACTATGGATACGCCTCACGATTTCAAGTCAATTACATAAGAATATTATAACGTGGCGGGTTATATTCAAAATACCGTTTTCGTAAGAGAAAAAGTATTAAGCAAATATGAAAATATTTTTATTTATTTTATCGGTCCACAAAAAAATACCTTAATACATGAGATTTTAAAAAAACTGGGACTTTAAAAATAAAATGTGACATTTAATTATAAGCGGCACGACGTCCTTATGATGTGTACAGTGTTAAGTTAAACAGTATTAGAGAAGCAGCCTGGTAAAAAATGTAAGAAGTTATACACAAGCAAAGACAAGTGATGGAAGTGTTCATTATATTGCTTGGCGCAGTATCGCTTGGCTTGGTATCGTGACGACTGTTTGGCACAGTGGTTTGCACGTATACCACTGGGCTCACTGTACCGGGTGGTTACGAGTTCGATTTGCGTCCCAGGAAATTTCGGAAATGGCCTTTCTGTAATTCGCCCTGGTCTGGTTGTCACGGGGATTGCCCCCAGTCCATTGTACGGTACCAAGTATGATATCGGTACATAGTACACGCGTTGTTTAGTTTGGGACCATAGTTGGTGTGTCAGTCTGGCGATATTATAGCAGGTGCGGTATTGAGCATAACCGCCGATTACTCAAATATAAACCAATATATTTAACCAGTTTTCTTTAACATCCGGTGGCCTTTGTTACTTGTGAAAAAATCCGATTCATCAAAATATAATGAACAAAAACAGGTACGTTTTGTTGGTCTCCAATCGGGTACTCTCGTAAAAAGTATGGCATTAGTCCATTTTTCACGCCTCTCTATAGATTGAGGAAATCTATGGGAAAATGTTGAATTCACTGTCGTATCTCAAATTAAATGTCTTAAATTGCCCTGATAATAAAAAAAACTTTTCGAGTTTAAACTGTCGAGAAAAGTACCCTAAAAAATATATTGTCATCGGAAGCGACATTGAACATGTGTTAAGAAAGCAATGATAGAGGAATATACGACGACCCTTAGGTAAGCGACTATATTGGACGACTATGCGACTGCTATGTGATTTGGAAGTTTTGTGTGTAACAAATATTACTGTACCTATTAGTGCGTAAAGTTAAGTTTGTGGAGAGCGCAATAAACCGTTTTCTACGAAAACGGCATTTTAATACGAAACAATGTAATTTTATACAAGTCGTATCCACATTATCCAACTACATAGAATGTATGAAAATATAAATTTTACTTTTTCTTGTAAAATATTGTATTTTAAGGGGGACTCACTGATAAAATGAAATGCCATTCGCTTTTTTATGCTTCCAGTTCTCACTTTTACATGTTTTAATGATGCAAAACGGTATTTTTTCAATATTTTACGCCGCGGTTTTGACAGCTCGTGTGTCAATGGTCGATTGTAGACTAGCGGGCGACTGCGCGAATTTTGAATCATGCGTATTTTTTGGTGGAACATTGCGTGTACTAACATGCGGTATCCTTCCTTCCTTTATCAAAGCGTCTAACACATAGGCTATGTTGTAATTGGAAAAGCGGTTATTCAGTTCTACGAGCAGCGTGTTGATAAAAGACGTCTCGCGTCAATAGGTAGGGATAGGCTATACGAAACCTATTCTCACTCCCACCTACAATAATTATGACGTACAAATAGCCTACGGCGAAAGATACTGTTCAGTTCAATAAGCATTTCAGATTACTAGTGGTCGCCCGTTGTCCCACCATAATTAATTTATCATCATTAAGGTTCTATTGTCAAAGACGATTTGATACTGGCACGCAGAATGCACTATGGAAGTCCCGCCACCACCGTCCGAAAAAAATAAAAAAAATACTATCACCGTTTTTCAGAGACAGTCAGTCGGTATGGAGGTTACAAATATGTGTGTGTCAATTCATGGTAGTGTGTGTAATGTATTATTTATTTATTTTAATGTATTTCTAAGTATTATAACATAAAAATATTAGCATTCTGCACTGCTTCTCTATATAAACTATGGGTGTGCCAAATTTCATACTCCTTGGTCCGCGCAATTTTCGTATTAAGCTGTTGAAAGTTTTTGCTCCACGTATTAATATACTAGTTTATGCCCGCGACTTCATCCGCGTAGACTTAAGTAAAGTATTCTATGTGTAAATCCAGGTTATAAACTGTCTGTGTTCAAAATTTCATCCGAATCCGTTCAATAGTATTTGCGTGAAAGAGTAACAAACATACATCCACACTCACAAACTTTCGCATTTATAATATTATATATATAGTAGGATAGATTCTGCCCAACTACATTTACCTTTGTGCAGAGTACTACCAAATACCGAGATAGGTGAAAGGTTACACGTGCCTGTTGCTGCGCTCACCACTAGCTCTTGTGAATGCCATTAAGTCGGGCAAGGCCGTGAATTGCAAGAGACGCTGCGGTCGTTCCCGGAAACGAATGACAGCGCTCAGAACTTCCGGCCATCCAATACAATAACGATTTTCGCTGTACACTACAGCATCGTTTGTAATTCTAGAGACAATAGACTCGATCAATATCTGAGAAACAGAGTACCTACTTATATTGGTTTGGATTTAGCAACTTTTGAGTCTACTGGTTTCAATTACTCGCCTACGACCGACCCTTTAGGAAATTTAGCTTCACTTGACTCAATCAGGATCGAATTTCCTTCGCTCTTTAAGCAATTTACAAATACAAATTACTTATTTACAAATTTCAATTCGCTAAAATTACGGAAGTCATATTTTGGGAAACTCATTTTGTTCTCAAGGACGTTGTGACTGTTGCCTATGAACTTATTTATTCTTAACCAAAGAATATAATGTATATAGAAATAATAACGAGTGAATGGACCAACTTACCGGTCATTCACACGAAGAAGGCAACATCGTTCTGTCTAGCTATATATTTTTGACAGACAATGGCCGTGTTTGATATCTGGATACAGTAACATATTTTATATACATGTTTTATATACATAAATAATACTTAATAATTATTGGTGTCCTTTTCACAGTGTGAATGACCACTTACAGTTAATTAAAATCGTATGTAGTCCCTATCCTTGCCTGTTTTATTAAGAACTTAGATGTACTAAGTACCTACAGAATTTATTTTACTTTAAATCATTTCGAAAAATAGATGACTAGAAATAAAATGGGTTAACACTATATAAATAGAGTCCTAGTTCACCAGTTGTTAAAACCCATATCGAGTTTCCATCCGGTCGGTCTCGAAATGATTGGTCGGTTTCAAAACTGTTATCTTTTTTTATAAAACCACTGAAACGGGTGGAAATATGTTCAGAGGATTGTTTATTTTTCAAATACGGAATAAAAACGCGTACCTAGGTTACCTATAAAGCAAAATGGCTAGTTTCATTACTACAATAGGCTGAAGAAGAAATTAAAATATAGACGAGAGAATACTTATGGCGAAAACTCACAAACAATAGATGAGTCCGAATAATTTTTCTTTAGCAATGTGATGAGATCACAAACTCGAGTAATTTGGAAACGTGCAGTGAATTAGTGAGAATTATATTATTTAGAAACTTTCCTACCAAAGGAAGAAGTTTTATCTAGGTTCATTAAATACTTTTAAAATATACTATGTTTTTAATATTAAATTTGCTGGTTAAAGTAAAAACAAACTACAAAACTTCCATCCTTTATTCCCGAATTTGAATTCGTGGTCAAGCCATTCTTACGTTTATACTCACAGCAATGTCAAAAGTTTTCCTTACAAACAAACAAGTTACATTTATCACTGTTTATCCGATACAAAACATAATTCTCCTTGCCTTTCTCCTTTTGCTGCTCTTCATTTGTCATACACCTACCGCGGCGGCTGTCCATCTGAATAATAGATAGCAGTATAGCAGCCACCAAGAAGTCACTGGGGACCGATTTATAGTTCACTCGTATCCAAGTAAGTCCCCTTTATTTCCGGATAGTTTAAAAATAAAGTTCTGTTTGTTTGCCGTTTACGTCCGGGGTGGAAACATGAGAGCGTATCCCTCTTTTGCAATTTCCACTCCCTAACGGTAATATTACAGCGAAATATCCCGTTAGTTATCATAGATCGCGTTAAATAATGTAAGAATGCTGAAGGCGCTGAAGGCTGCAAACGGACGGCTCCCGCCCAGCGGGGTCGTCGACCTCGCACACTATTCCGGGTCCCCCGCCCCACATTTTTCTTTTCGGACTCTATGGGGCTGGCGGGCGTACGCTTCACTAAATGTGCTCCGTCGTCGTCTTGCTGAATATGCGACGACTATTGTTCTGCTTTTGCAATTTAATGTGTAATCTTGTCTGCTCATTATAAAAGGAGTTACTCCATTTGGTCGAGAACGTTGAAAATTTACAGTTACAATGTACAATTTTTATTTTATTTTATGGAGATTTTATCCATTTCATCTTCCGGAGTTTTTATTGCATGAAAACATAAAACATTGAAACCAGGTGTTCTGAAAGTTATAACGATTGATCGTAACGAAAGGTACCTAGTGGCCGGCTTAAACTTATCATTTTTCATATTTTGCAAGAAGAACGAGATTTTTACTTGAATAATACATCGCGTTGCAGGAGCCAGAATAACGAATGAATTCTTCGAATGCTCTGAGAAAATAATAGAGAGAGACCACCTTATTTGCTACTACCTGTGGCCACGTGCCTCATGTGCAACGCATTTAGATATTTTATCAACTATTATTCAATTTCCAAGAAAATTTCGTACATATTCAAACTAAATACAATTTTATATGTACAGCAGAGGACGGTCAGCAAAGGGGTGTAATTTCATGAAGAAGCTACGATGAGGAGCGACTCAATTACGCGGTATTCAGCGCGTAACGAGCGCGGGTGTGATTCCTCGCATTGAGCTCAAAGCATCAAGCACTTGGTCTCTGTCGGCCTTTGTGTAGGTACCCACGAACTTCTTATTCATTTACAACAGACGCACGCAGTCATAGGAGCCCGACCGCTTTGAGCGCAGTAATAACTAATGATACAGAATGATACAGCCGGCATAAATTGAGAGCAGCGGATAGAAAGGCGACTAATGGAACAAAGGCTTATACATATACCTAGCCGATGAGAAAGAAAAACAGCAGCTTATGATGGGTATGATCCTCTAATCTTATAAAAAGATTATATTTAAGTATCTACAATCCGTTGTACAGTCGGTAGTGATAAATAAAAAAAGGTAACGTTTTTCAAGCTTTAGGTACTCCTTAATTTGTACCCAATTATTTATGAAATTACTTATGCTAGAAAATATGTGGTTTCTAGTGTATTTTGTAGATATCTTAATGATGAAAATAAGTTTAGTAGAGCTCGCTTCGGCGTGTGGCTTCGGTTTGCGGGCATTTGAGTTCCTGCCGATAACCTGTCGAATGCACTAGTAAGCTACTTAGTACCTCATAGCAGCAAATATTTCCTACAATATTGCAATACTTAGCCGAACGTAATTTACGTCACTCAGTTCGACTGTGCTGGTCGAATCGGGTTCGAAGGATTCTCTTCATTGTTAGTAAGTGGTAGGTGCATAATCTCAATCCACGGATAAAAGATTGCGGGTAGGATGTCTATTTTATTTGAATTTATTTCCAAAATTACTAAAATAAATCACAGTAGGCTTTTAAATCTGATCATAAAATTGAAACTGCTATGAATTCGTGTAAAGAACAACTTTTTGTCCCTGATATTCATTCTGACTTCTTTCCATTATCGTATATTTTATAAGAACGTACTACTAAACTCTTAAAAAGCGTATCGTAATCGTAATTTCAGTGAGCTGAGCTCGTACCGAAACAAACGGGGCTTAGTCGAGATCTCTCCGTAATTAAATACTTAGTCGACCCTCCACAATGTCGGCCACCATTTAGCCAACTTAAGTTCTTTTCATTGAAACCATCAAGGAAGCGGAATAATGGTGCCTTTCTAGAAATCCGACGCATCGAGATTATTACTTAATTTGCTTGGTTTTACGATTTGGCATATTAGATAATAAAAAATCCGATTGGTGAAAAGCCTAGAGTTTGAGTTTAAATGTATATAAAGAATATTGCTAACCTACTTGTCAACTTGTTACTAAAAATAGCGCTGATATTTTCAGCAATAAATGCGTGGAAAATGTTCCCACGTCCACCGCAATCGTATTTAATTGATATAATTGGCATTTAGGACCGCCATTACTGAATCTTTCCGACCCTCGGCCCGGCCCGGTCCAGAATAGACGCAATTTTTTCATTTCTCTCGCGAAAATAAAATTCGCTTGTGCATATTTCCACAATTCCCTTTCAGAGTTGTTCATTATTCAGACAGATCCCTTTTCAGTATTTTGGGCACCGAAGATAAAAGTCGACCCGTGTAAGTTGCGCTTGTTTCATCCTCCACCCATAGAGATTATTTGCCAAAAGCATTAGGTACCTAGGGTTATTTTCATAACATTAATCCTTTGATATGATACGATCACTCATCATTTAGGAAGAAAAACTGAAACAAAACAAGACGTTTTCATGCAAAATGATGTGATAAATACGTAACTAGCAAATGACCAATCACTAGTATGCCTTTGGTAAACCAACTAAAGCATAAAGGGAATAATTCAATTCTAACTTCATGTGTATTTGTGTGGATGGCGCTATAAAAAGCTTCAATTGATTGCGGTGTGGCGCAAAGCCGCGGGCGGCGGCGGCAGCGGCGGCGGGGGCGGTTGCGGGGGTGGCGGGGCGCCCAGGTTAGCCACGTGCACTACACATGAAAAACGACCAGTAAATCACGACGGTACTTGAGGCGATCTCCCAGCCACGACGATACACGAAGATGTAGGGGTCCCCACAACGACGTCACGTACCGGCAATAGCGACTGGCAAAATCTTGTAAGGTATTCTTCCTAAAGCAATAATTGCTGGCAATGAGAAACACTCACAAATGTGATATTTTATCACATTTATGTATTGGAAAGAGTATCTTTGCGTTATCATAGATTTTTATCTATTTTATAAGCCGACTCCAAACTAGGAGAAAGTTAAACTAAACTTATGGGTTTCCTTTAAAACATTTGAAGTCCTTGTACGGCTAGTTTCTCCATTGAATTTTCAACAATCAAACAATGAATTTAATTTAAAATGAATGCAATAAATTTTACTAAGACAATTATAAACACTATCGACATAAATAAAGGAGGATTAAGATTAACCTTTCACTGAGCCATCGTAAGTTAACTGTGTTTATGCCCGCCTATGTGGGTACTACAGCAAAAAGAGGGTAAACCGCCTGAAATGTGGCGATAACTTGGACACGGAAATGAAACAGGCGATGAAGATAAGTTGTTATTACTGTTTGTATGTTACCTTGGGCTTATGGCACCGCCAGGGTGAGGGGACCACGCGATTACCGAGACATACGAGTATGCTGTAAGAAACCGACGAAATGTTTTGATTATGTCGCTCAAGAATGCCACAACACAAACTATTGGTCAACATGACGAGTTTAAAATGTTTACTGTATGAGTAGGAGTGTTCAGTATTTAATAAATAATTATATAAGTGGGCAAACATAACTCCTTGGCCACTATTCACCTGCAGCCTAGCCTGCAGCCCTCTAAAGTGTTGTGCCACTTGAATTAACGAACATCAGTAATGCCGATACACGCGATACTGAAGGTGATCAAATAGGTTGATAGTACGGGATGGCAGACGGTCCTATAGACCACACACGTTGCTGAGGCTAGAAATGACCGTCAGTTCACGCGAAGAAGCGAGTGCGTCAACATGTTTTGCACACAGACGAGACGAATCCAGAGAGAACTGAACATTTGGAATGATGCACCTACTCACGTTCAATCGAAATCGATCAAGCACCTTCAATCAAAATGCCGTCAAGTGGCTTATCCTTCCAAAATCTTCCCAAAAACACGGTCAAATCTACTTGATCAAGCCTAGATCATGCCATTGGATCAAGCGGCAATATCGTGTGTGGCCGGCGTAAAGTACTTACAGAGAAAATTCATGTAATAGGTTTGTTCTCTGTACACATTATGTATGTGGGCATTTCCGACTAATCTTGTAATCTTCTGCATCTTCGTACAACGTAATGATAGGAACATGTTATGTGCCAGTTACAGCCGGTAGTAATTTACCGACCATTTAATTTCCAACGCCGGCATCATACGTTGTTCATAAATAGTGTTATACATGTGACGGGTATTTATGCTGCCAGTCGACTTTATTAATGTCTGGTGTAATGCACATAATCGGCTAATTTGCGTTACTCTCACGGGTGCTCGCGTGTACTTTCAACAGATTTTAAATGGGTTTGCGTCAGACGTCAAAGCCCATGGTGTTCTTTTATTATGCGGCGGTGCAACATTGGATAAATACAGGGTCCGCGGCGGGAGCACCAATGCAAATGAACGTTTTTATGTCTCCCGCGCGGCGGCGGCGACCGGCGCGCCGTGCACTGCATTTGTCTGCACAGAATTAAACCGTGCATCTGAAAAGGTTTAAGATGAATGAGAGCCGTACGCTCACAATGCAACAACAGTTTAGAACAACTTATTCCTGTAGAGCGAATGTAAACAGTCCGCCTTTTATCTGCATTGCAATGTTTACAAACACGAACCTCGCAAAGTACTTGAAAATTTAATTTCAATGAGATTATTCAACTTATTGTTTTATGTGTTGCAATGTAATAATAAATAAATATCGCCAGACTGACACACCAACTGTATGTCCCAAACTAAACAAAGCTTGTACTATGGGAAACGTACAATGGACTGGGGGCGATCCCAGTGACACCCAGACCAGGGCAAATTACGAAAAGGCCATTTCCGAAATTTACCCCAGCGGGAATCGAACCCGCAACCACCATGTGCAGTGAGCCGAGCGGCCTACGCTCGAACCACTGCGCCAAGCGGTCGTCAAATAGCGTAATGCTTTATTAGATCTTTAAAATACTGAATATCTGTCACTATAGTGTCGACGTTATGTTTGCTATATAAGGGATCTATATTTAGGGATACAGTGTGTCTGAACCGCGTCTGTACAGGAAATGACCCGCAGATGAGTTGTACCGTTAGCTTTGGAGCTTTAGATGCGTCTGTACCTCGTATTGTGGTAGGTATGTGGATATTGATGGTGTGAAGTTTGTAAACGTTTTGTGGTGCAAACACAAGTCGTGTATCACTCCTTGTTCGACTCTGCAACATCCTCTACGTATCTAGCGAATTTAATTTGAAAGGTATAGAATAATATATTGTACCATTATCGTTTAAAGGATTAATTTAGTACTTTTAGATATCCTCTGTTATTCACGTCTATGGAGATATGGCACTTATGTATAGCCAGGCAAATTTTAGTATGATTTTTGGAGCGCTGATTTGAAAAGGCCCGATTTAAAAATCTACATATCGGAGATGAGATGATTGAGGGAGCTTCGGTCCCTTTATGCGCAGCCTGCTGCATAGCCCCTAACAGGGGAAAGGGAAAATATTTTATGAAATATACACTTTTGTTGGAAACTGACACGTGGCTAATATTTATGGGCTTATGGAAATAAAAATGATGAATGTATTTTCGCATAAATATCTTACATTTTAATACTGCCAATACCTAACAAATGTTTGATGATTCGTCTAGAACAATTTGGTTCCGGACTAAACTGCAAGGGTAATTATTAGGTATTAATAACAAAGAAACTGCAATATCCATGTACTTACACATTTTTAGGTCCTGAACTGGTGAAGGCATAGGTAAGTACTTAGTAGTAGTAGTAGTATAAGTAGTGAAGGGAACTTATTGTCTTGGTATGAGTTTAATCTTTGTTGCTGGTTGATAAATCTAGCACTAGGCTACACTGGCATTTGCAGTGGTCACTCATAGTTATTACATACGTTTGAAACCTTGACACAGATCAAACAAAAGTGCCAGCCATCGCGTGCATTCTTAAAACCGCATACGACGCCAGTCGTGAGTTAAAAAGGTCAGCGTAAAAGTCGATGGATAACTTACACACCATATTGAAAGTGGACCCCGTTGCGTGTCCAATAAGCCAGCCGTCAGTTATTATTTCCACGTTTATCAAGTAACCGCGCGGGTGAGAGGATGCTTCTCGGAACGCTCGGGTTAGTGGGCTACCCTGGGATCGAGACGGCGTCTCTACCTGCCCGGCTCCCTCTTGCCTTACCTGCCATTAAGCACGAAACATTTTTCTCCGGTGTAATAAAAACAAAACACCAACGTGAATTTTATGGGAGTCAAAAGAGTAGTGTTTTGTTTCAAATCCATTGTGGCTGTTATTTAGCGCTGCTTTTTACTTTGCTGCATACAACTGCTAAGGTACCATGAAATGAATTACTGTTTCCTTCTTACTCTGTCGCATCTATTTTATAATTTAGTATTCGGTGTATCGGACTTATAGCGTCATGTGGACGCTTTTTGTGTTAGGCATTTTTAAGATTGGACGGACACTCTGAAAGCGGTCTTGAGCACGCTTTGACATTTCCAAGATCGCTCTCAGACCTATTAATACGGGCTTTAGTGCTGTAAACATTTCTTCTAGTAGTTAGACGTATGTACTCGAGTTGTCTCTCGAAAACTTCTGTATTGATAAATGAGGGGGGAAGTGACAGTGACACGGGCGCAGGTTGCACCCCCGGGCCTGACGCCGATGATAAAGACTCAATCACTTGCCCCTGACAGAACTGGGTGACTCCTTTCTACCCTTGATGTATGGCAAAATTTTGTAACAATTAATATTTATCTTCTATTATTATGTAAGGAGTGAGTGTTGATAAGCGTCACAAGCAATGTGTTATAGAAGATGAGTGCATGAAAAATTGACGTGATATAGATCTACTTACCTAACTAGTATTGACCTTAAATAATTTTGTACTTTAATAATACCTATTAGCTCCAAAATGATGTTCCCTTAATCCAATTCCTTATTAATGGGAATCTTACGGTGTACTTACGATTAAAGGGAGATAACGTTTTAATTCAAGGATTTATTTTATCTCTCTCTATGCCTAGGATCCTATTTTTGAAGTCAATACCCCCCCCCCCCCCCCCCCCCCCCCCCCCTCTATAAGTAAGCAGGTAACGGCGGAGTAAGTAATGATCGGTGGGATGCTATAAAATTATTTCTAGTTACCTATACATAGAAAGTAAGCACTTATTTCTGTAGAATATTGTCAGTTACGCATAGCTAGGGTTTCTTTCTACGCATGATGAGTAGGTAGGCAAAATATGGCTAATAAATATAGTATACCCGTTATAGGTGATAGATTTTGTTTCCAGGATTCCTAGAATGGTGTACCTACCCAAAAACTTCTTCTACTTCCTTTGCATCCAGGAACGAGAGAACTAAGTACCTACTACCTACTTAAGTATTTAAGTCATAATATTGTAACGAAAATTAATAAATATTGTTTTCTACGTCTATGTTGTGCGTGGATAGGCGCGCGCACTAGCCGGCAGCGGAGGGCGCGCGGCGGCGGCTGCGGCGCGCGGGGTTTCGGCCTCGGCACTCGGCATTCGGCCCGCGGCGCCCTCGCGGCTCGCTCAGTCAGCGCTTGACTGCGCGGGGACAGCGTCGCTCCCCGACTCACCTCACGACGACTGGTTCGATAACCTTGCGAACACATCGCACCTTCTTCTGAACCCCAGACACGCGAATTTTTAAGCAAAAACATTTACGAACTTATACAGAATCGAGCCACTTTCATTCAACTTAACTGAGACCGGCTCCGAACTTGACCTGTGATTGTTTGCTCGAGCTGTCAGTGCGCGTGTTGTGTTTTATCGATAACATAACCTGTACAATTTCAAGGGCACAGAGACTCTTGCTGGATAGTGTTGTGGTTGTGGTGTTGTAGGGCCGCTGGACCGGTCTGCCTATTGTCCTTCCTTAATAAATGTAAGTGGGCGTACCTATTCGAAAGTTTGAAAATCGATCGGGTGACGTGCGTGCGTGGGATTACGTTTACGTAATCTTTGTTTACCTTGGGAATATGCACTGTGGCGACGGTTCACCCTGATTCTTCCGATCTAAGACAGTCACCGACTATCCGGATGAAAACATACTACCTATGGGTAAGTGTACGTTATTAGATGAATGAATTCGTAATGTCTTGCTTCTATCGTTCACAATCTTTGCTAAGTTTTTTTTGTTTTCCCTCTTAGGCAGGTTTACCTATTCTAATGCTTTTAGTGTAGGTACTTAGTTGATATGTTCTTAGATCTTCCTTTTACCCATTACCAGGAATTTTCATGAAAAACCAAGAAACAGCGTGTTGAAGATTGCTTGACTGTAAATAAACTTTAAAAGAGTCAGCGTGAGTTTTATTTTGCAAGTTTTCAATAATTAGGTAGATACTTACCTATGTCTGGCGAATGTACTAACAACCTAGGTAACTAATTATTAAATTAATAAAATAACTTACAAAGCAGAAAGGGTTTCTTTCCTACCCACATAATGTGTAGTGAAATGGTTTTCTAAACACTGGGATGAATGAGCTCACATGCTAGAAAAGCTATCAAAGAATATATCTAGTGAATAGACAAAGGTACCTACCTACCTACCTACCTACCTATGAAACGAAAAAAAAGATTGCTTAAAATATCTGTGGGTAGGTAAAATAAATTTTATAATGCTGAAATTTTTTAGCATATTAACTCAAGAAAATATTAACTGAAAATTGTAATCCATGGTACCTATCAGTTTTCGTTATGATGCCACATACACCCTGTATAGGTAGTAGGTACTAGTAATAACATGGATTTTATCATATTTTAAAGGTCCATTCTTCTTATCCTAAAGAAAGAAGTTTTTTTCGTGGATAACATAGATATTCCACGATGAATAAATGTATTGAGTATGCTTTGACATGCAAATTTCAATCGAAAACCAAAGTGGACTTAGCACAGATTCGATTCTCTCCATACGCTGAGCTTCAAACAACTATCGTTGGCTATCGTCTACAAGTCCCCGCGTGCAATAAACGATCGTAAAATCTGCCACACGTTTGCTTACTGTCCCCCTTCAGCCAGTCCTGACCGGTTCAGGTAGAATAATTGCACAATAAAACAGGTTCCCACAATATATATGAAAAAGCTTGCAAGGCAAACCGTTACGAAGCATTTAGTGCTTATTAAAAATGTAATAGCTGGTGTAAATAAATGATTGGTAATTGCAATGAACGGAATTGCTGGCTGCAAGTCAGCCTGAGGCCACACGGCACTAGTAGTTCTTTCAGGAATTGCTGTTCATATTTGATGAGCGTCAGTCCGTGTTACAATGGCGCCGGGATGAGGTCGCCTGGCGGACATCAGGCATCCTCTAGCTATCCTTGTATAATGATCATACGCGGCAATTGCTTTTCGTTCAGCATCTTCAACAGGTTTTGCAATATAGCCGGCAATAAAAAACATTACAGGTCTTACATATATACCTATATATATACATTAATACCTATTTCTACTCTTTCCAGTTTTCTTATAAACGATACATTTCAATTGTTGGATGTGTAAATTATTCGCAATATAAAATCAAGGTAAAGGCAATGGTCTAATGCTTACCGATATAAATTTATTTAAAGTATTTTACTGACATCAGAAATTTATTTGAGTTCTACAGAAAAATATAATTTAATTCGTTATGCTATTAATAAATTTCCCGTCACCGCTAACTCCGACGTCTTAAAATCACAGAAAATCTCAGGTAAATATTACAGGAATCACGCTTTAAAAATCCACTTGGACGAACGAACAAAGTAATCATTTAAAAACAGATTAGAAAAATCTGAAAATTCGCTACATGTCGTTTCTGGAACAGAAATGGCTTTTAAAGATGTCATTACTCTCTCGGGAAATTACCTTAAATTACATGGTGTAACTGTTGCGTTACGTGTTCGCTTCTAGAAGTGGGGCGACGTTTTACACGAGCCCCTGGTACCGAGAAAATTAGATTGGCGTTTGAGGAGTACGTGCTCGATATACATTTTCTAATCACCTGGAAAAAATACAGATACAGAACAAGTATTTATTTCAGTAATAACGGTGAGATAAACATTAAATGTGCATGTTGAACAAGCAATAGCCTTCTCAATAGACTACTGACTTATGATTCCAATGATTTTTTCTTATTCAAGCTTGAGATTTGAAATGAATGTTCGCGTACGAAGTACGAAGTATGCAGTATGCACGTTGACCGCCCGAAGACCTGTTTGTAAACAAAGTTAGATGGTAGTCCACGCGAGATACCATCGTGGGTACATTCAGCTGTGACTCACAATGATGCCATCAATTCGCGGGCAC
Organism: Notodonta dromedarius; assembly: GCA_905147325.1. Classification (NCBI taxonomy): domain Eukaryota; kingdom Metazoa; phylum Arthropoda; class Insecta; order Lepidoptera; family Notodontidae; genus Notodonta; species Notodonta dromedarius. The sequence continues at coordinate 9,229,488 of LR990159.1, read as the reverse complement.
CAGTGACGACATCATTATAGGACTACTGCGCAGTTTTACAATAAAGAGAATCGACCTTTAGTGGACTTGAAAGGTCAGTTTCAACGAATTATCCACCACGTTTAGTGTCCACTGTTAATTTTGTAATGTCACTCCTGTCATGTCGCCACGTCATCCTGGATAATATGTGTGGAATGAATGAAGACTAACGCTACATATTACTTATAAATAAAGAAAAGAAATAAAGAAATATTTTTTATTGGTACCATGGCAGAACTGTACAGAACTAATCATATACAGATTAGGTACAGAGGTGGACACATGGAGAGAGTTATGTACAATCATACCAGGCCAAAGGGTCAACAGCTCAGCATATGCCAGGGTGCATGCGTGATGCATACCATCAGACGCTGGTTTTGTGCTGCAACCCCAGAACGAAACACGCACCGCCACGGCAAGCACTACATAACTTACCGTTCCCCAAGGACACAATGGACACTGTACCTTTTGATACTGCTGCACACATAGTATTATGTATTTGTACTTCAGCCTGCAATTGCCTCCAGCTTTACAGACATAATGTTCGTCCGTATTGAGATTATTTGAAATAAGCTATAGTAGGTATATTAGGAAGTGTGTCTTTATTTTACTTCTAAGCATCGATTAAATTTGCATTATATCACCAGATAGGTATTGCAGTAATTACTTTATCTACGTGATCGTTAAGCTAACAGTTTTATCTGATAACACTATATCACGATCAGGAAAATGACAGAGTGTTCGAATTTGGGTAATTAAATGTCAATGCGAGTATTTATTTAACTCATAAAACCGCTATGGGTCAACTGCTTAGGAATATCTAAATAAATTATCCATTTTTTGTGACGTATTCAGTGTCATAAAATAACGAGATAAAAAGATGACCTGCCAGGCGCCTGCGTCTCATTATTTATGGTTCACAGCCTCCCTTTTGGTAAGCCTTCCATAAAGGCAAAATTTTCCTCACCTTTGCAGGTTTTCTACTTATTTGGTCATAAAAAGATTTTTATGGCATAGATGTTCACTGAAGATCAAGGTGGGTGTTATAGTTAACATTAAAGTAGGCAGGTCAAAGTTTAATTAGTTTTCACGCGACTTGATTTTCTTAGTTCAAGTTTGACAGCGGGGCTAGGTCGAGGTCGGACTGATTAGTTTCATTAATGCATGGCCACATTAGATTTCATATTCTTCTTATAACATACGGTTACACCGTATGCTTCTAATCTAACTTGACACACTAAAATCGCTTTAATATTTGAGGTCGGAAAGAAAATATGAAAAAGCATTCAGTAGATGACATCACACTGATGTAAAACCTCGGGTAAAATTACCATAAAATTGCTTTCGCAAAGAGGTATTACCACTGTTGATGATAATTACCATTAGCGGTTGGTAAACATTTCATAGATTGTGTAATTATTTCAAGTAATATTGAATTAACACATCTGCTTGCGGTATTGTATTTGGACCGAGACAGAGTCAGACCGGAACTAGCAGCGGGTGCAGCGGACCGAACATCGCTCAAGGTCGCTTCGCACACGCCTTAACAATTCAACGGGATTTAACCACAAAGCGCAATACATCATAACTCATAAAATTCATAACTACGTGCCATAAATTGCTCATAATGTATGAACAACAGGCGACATTAAGTAACAAACAGCGTCTGGTCAGTTATTATTTGAAAGTCTTCGCCATGAGATGTTTCTTAATTGTTTATAGGTAATTTGAAATAATCAAGGCTTCCTAGCGATTCTCACACACTTTCTACGCTTGTGGATAAAGATCTTCCAACTTCGAAATGAAAGTAGGAATGTAGATAAAAATAATTGGTTATACGCAATGATCTAATGGCCGGAATATTGCGGAAATGCTATAGTGAAATACAGTGATAAATGGTAATGAAATAGTTAGTGTGACGTGTATGAACAATATATTTACAGATACACACTTATATTATTTTCTCGTTGAGTAAAAACCGAAACTGATTTATTGCCGTTCGGATCGTGGTACGAAGCGTGACGGATAACGGGCTCGAGCCGGCTTCTCAGTGCAACTATTTATTATGGATAATGGCCGCAGGCTGTCATGCCTCATCAGACAAATCTCACTAAGTGATCGCTCTGTTCCCCCATCAAATGGCACACTATGTTCGATAGGTACATGAATCATAATCATAGATTTCAAGACGGACTCTAAGGTACTAAGTTAACCCAAAAATTGATTAAGCAATGTAAAAATAAGAATATTTATGAGCATTCGCGTGACTGCTGATGATTGTGGCGAAATTTCTCTGCAAAAAATAAGAATTGTTTCAAATCACGGGTATTACGCGATGAACGCTGAAATATTCTTTCTTTTTTGTTAGTTCTTAGATATTTTAGGAGAAAATGCTAGTTAGACATGCGATATATATGGCATCCGTACCTTCATCTATTGTGTTTATGTGTCCGTAAGGTAAAGAGCTCCTGAGATATAATATTTTCATATGAAATCAACCAGTGAAAGTGCATTTACTCTTATTTGAATTCTGTATGCGTAGGCAGTGCGTAGTACTTACTTACGTCGTGTAATGTGGAAATCACTAGGACCCAGATCACGTCACAGCCGGACGCCCTGTTAACAATGATAAAGTATCTGCCTTAAAACTTAAGTTCTCGTGTTTCTTTATCGTTAGCGTTGTGATCGTTTTCACGTGTGTATAAACACTATCTAAAACGGGCTAATGTTAATTAATGAGAGTAGGCACTAGTTTTGGCTACATTTAATGCAAAGTCATGAAGGCGTCATCCAGTAAATATATTACTTAAATTAACAATGTAAAATTGAAAATTCGTTCGCGTATTTACAAGCAGCATCACATGACTCATTAAAGTGAAGTCATTAAAATGGTTTGATTGCTTGCTCTAACACTCGATCATCTCTGTTTATAGCGTCGGCTCTTTTGGTAGGCACTCTCTTTGTTTTTTACGCGCTTAAGTAGTGGCGGGGTTGTTCTTTATTTTTAGAAATGTTGCCTTTCATGGATAAATCATTGAATCCGGTCACGGCGACATTCAGAGCGCGATGTGCGTATCAAGTATCGATCTGGTGAGCGGCTCAGCTGCGTCGCCCCACATTTCACGCTCGTTGCCAATCGCAACCAACACGCTCGCTTTGGTTACTCGCTTTGGTCTCGCCGCACCGTCTCGCTGCTATATCACCGTGGCATTTACGGATCAAAACAATGGATACAAATAGAATACGCCGATGCTATTTATCTTCTATTAAGGACTTGGCATTTTCATATTTCGCTATTTCAATGCTGCAACCATTTGTGGGCATAAAGTTCACAATGTTTATATTATCAACTTGTTTCAAGCATTCCTGATATGGAAAGGAAATGGATTGGACTCTGGATGAAATGTTGTAAAACAGTGAATGATTAAACTTAGTTGAAAGGTACGATGTTTGATATGCCATTTCTGTGTTTGTCAACAACAGATATGAGTAGCGCCGGTTGTCTTGTTGCGGTTGGCTGTGTTTTGAGGCGATGCCGAATGTTGCACAACGCCAGATGTGCGCTGACTCACGGCTCCAGCGCGAGTAGGTGTCGCCTTTACTATGACTTAATTAGCTCTCTCTATTGTTACCGAGCTACTGTTAATTGTGTAGGTAATACTGCACAAACATCCAAATACATACATTAAACTCTTTGAACAGAATATTGCGGTTGTGCTTGTTTATTACTATTAATTAAACTCAACGCCTCTTTAACTGTTTTCTACAACATGATATCACCATTAATGTTGGAGCGCTCCTGTTATGCGGTCACTAGTTAATATGGCAAAATAGGTACGGTAATCCACCACTTAATCTCACTATAACAATTCATAGTCATGAACCGGCTCAAATTATGTCAACCACAGTAATGTCTGCTCTCGGTTGCGAACACCGTGAGAAACGTTTCAAGCAAATTAACTTTCCGCCATTACTGTCACGCAAGATACAATTATCAGAATACTGCACATAGGTGCCTATTAAGTTTTTCTTGCGTTCGTTACGTGTGGTGCGTAACGATGGCCTGTGTAATCGATTAAATTAAAAAGTTTCACGTTCATTCGCACTGATGATTGCTATTTGGGTCATTGAACTAACGGGATTACGAGTGAGTGAATGCATTCTTGTCTTGACGTGTCGTGTTATTTTTCGTGACACGTGTGCATCGTCTGATATCTCTAACTACTTGAGAAAATTAGCACCATCCGATCACTATTGGTAATACTGTTATACGAGTATTATTCATGCGCCCCTTTATGTTGCATTCGCTATGCATACATTAGTATTCCCTATAGAACCCCGTGACTTCCGAGATCCTAAAACAATTCTCTGTGTTGCTATAAACACATTAAATTATGCATGTTACAAAGTTTGCCATCTAGTAATTTATTCAGACTTCGTTGAGTTGCCATGTATGTCTTACGTAAGATAGTTGATGTAAGTACCTACAAAGACCTAATAACTAAAGTTAGAGAACGCGTCTTTGTACGACCACGATAAGTATGGCGCGAAATTGACATCGTTAGAGGATATGCAGCTGGGTGCAAGAAACATGAAGAAAAGAACAAAATGAAGAGTTCAAATAATTTGTATTTTTGTTCTTTCCGAACTACCTACTCGTAGTAGTAGGTAGTAGGTGGGAGGTTCGGTAGGTAGTAGTAGTAGGTAGTCCGGTCCAAATGGACTGGTGGTTCTGTGATAAAAATCAGAGACTGTTTAATAATAAAATACATATGTTAAGCTAGATTCATCAATATTTGTCACAGGCGAATTGGAAATATCGAGCAAATGAATGGGAACCATGAGCAACAAGATGTGCAGTATTTCCGCGGTGAAACCTTTGCCGCGAGCGCGCAGACAATCGCTCCTCGTGGCGGCTTTGTCAGAACGAATAATGGCAGCATTGTTTGAGCGCTTTTAATTAATATCGAATCGGCGACATACGATATCTTCATCGGACAAATTGGAATCGATTCCAATGCAGGCACATTTGCGGTAAACAGGTAAAATTGTTCAATATTCTCTAGATTCTCAAACAAAAGTAACAACAACAACATGATCTAATTTTTGAAACTAGTTTTAAAATTTGTTATAGATTGTACCTTGTTCCTTAATTTAATTTAATAGATAACTATTATGTTGACATGTTTACAGCTGGCATGACTTATTGATTACATTTTTTGTAAGCATTATTTTTAGAATTGTAAGTATTACTAATATGGATGTTGTAGCAGTTGCAACTCAATCCTATCCGTTACAATACGTATTAAACACATTCATTAATTTGTAAGCAGATCACAAATAAGGCGTGACAAGGTCTAAAACAGTGATTATCGCCTTCAAGTAGGTACCTATTCTGTGGTGATATCACGCCGTCATCGGTGACTAGCGTTACTCATAGTCTAAGATACGGTCTAAGAAATATATACCCTCATCTGTTATTTATTAGTGATAAGAAATAAATTATAGATAATATTCACATTAACACATTGGAAATAGGTGGTCTAGTTAAATTGCGCCCGAATAATATTAAATAATAAATTTATTAATTATATTTTAATACCTGTTTCCCTCACCGGCTATTTTAAAAAAAACGTACACTAGTTAAAAGATTATACCTAACAGAATTGATAACGTGAGTTTGCCTGCTTTCATTATTTATTTTAATAATGAATATGCTATTATATGTAATGAGAAAAATCTTCATCAATAAAAACTCGCTCTATCATTGGTTGTCACATGAAGTTGCGCGCGCAACGCATCGTAGTCACTCTCACCACTCGCATTTAAAATTTAACTATTTAATTTCGGGCGCAATTTAACTAGACAACCTAGGTATTTGCAATGTGTTATTGTGAATATTTTCTTTCATTTATTTCTTATCACAAATAAATAACAGATGAGGGTATATATTTCTTACACCGGATCTTGTACTATCAGTCAATCGTAAAGATACTAACGTGTTTTGAGTCTGATTTATTGTTGTGTAATGTTCTTTCTCATAATGTACCTGCTAACGACAAATTACGGAATCACTTTTACCGCTGCCGACTTGATGTCGCTCATTAGCAACCATATTTTTTACGGTTGTTACGTCATCATGTTCAGGATGTTAGTGTCGCGATATTACTCATAATCTTATAGTAAATTATTATCTGAGAAGTTGTTAAGCCACGAGTAAATATAATGCTACATAGATATTATTGCGTTAAGCGAGTAAAACATTGAAATTTTGTTGACATTCCTTTAACCTTTTATATGGACCAGGATAATATTATTTTAGGTAGTCAGCATGTAAGTACGTCCCTTTACTGCTGATCCCTTTATTCCTTTAATCTGAGGCTGATAAGGTTATTGTCTCAATTAGTCGACGAATCGCCCCTGTCGTTTGCTCAGTAAGAATTTCCCCTAGTCCTGGAAATGACTAATAAAATCCCTGTTCGTCATTTTATTGAATATTGATTATAGCGTCGGCTGTGGGCCTCTGGCGTTTACTGAAAGCTTTTGTGAAGGGCATTCGCGTGGTGATTGACAAATTGCCGCTGATCCCGGGGTGATGGAGGACCGCACGTTGGCAACAATGATTAACCCGCGACCCGACTCGCTCGCCTCATTTCCTTTGGCGCATTTTTCTTAAAACGAGGCTTACAATAATAAATATCTTATTTATCAAGATTACCAATCATTATTTTTGTATCAACACTGAGGGCTTCTGATTGAGGCAAATAATTCAATCAATATAAATTGGGATAAGTATTTGCTAAGCAGTTATGGAGATAACGTTGATGGAAGGTTTTTTGGGCAAAATTTGTTTTATATCTGGGGCGTAAAACTCAATGAATAAAATAAGTCTATAGAGCTACTTATTTGTAATAGTTAAAAGACCTTAGACGAACGCCTACATGGAAATGTACAACTTGTTATATCTGCTAAATAGCTCCTCAACAGTCTTGCTCGGTTGCGTATTCTAACAAAAAGAGCGTGAGAATAAAAATAACACATTCATCGAAGTGCCTCATGTGAGACCCGTCCCGTATAATAATTAAACCGGAATATATTAACGAAGTTCAAAAATGCATTCATTAATAGGCCGCCAGCCGCATTATGCTGTCGTCCCTCGTACCTGCAGCTTTTAGAATAATCTTATGAACTCTCCTTTTAACAGGTTTCAAAATTATTTATTTTAAGAAATTCCGGGACACAAGTGTTATTTACAGATCAACGTTTTTAATTATGGCTTGATCCGCATTCATCCTATAAAAACTCATAAAATTTGTATTTTTCCATGCTCATCTTATTCATAATTCCTTTTCAATGCTTGTTCGCATGTTAGGTTTTTGTAAGCACATACATTTATCACTGATGTCATCGTCTTGAGTTTTTGTGTTTAGATAAAACTGGTTGATATTTCAATACACAAGTATTCATTTGTATAACGTTAAAGAAATATGTTCGCCTGCAAACTTAAGGTTCAATTTGAAGTGGGCACTTCAGGGATAATCCTTATTTGAGTATCTCAGCAGCTTTGAAAGGCAATTTGTTTGAAAGTTACTGTTCAAGGGTGTTCATTTACATATATTTGTAACTATAAATCATGGGGTAGTTTCCATTAGCGCCAACCACAGATATACGGTCCTATATTATTAAGGTTGAAGCGTCGGTCGGGTTTATTGCAGTTTCTCTCAAGATGACGCTGTAGTCAACAGATTCTACTTATTTATTTTTTACGCAAAATTTGAGCATTTCTAAGATATAATACTATTTTTTGCGAATAAGGCTTATTATACTGCATTGACATACGCAATAATATCAACCTAAAACAATTCATAATCAAAGCGTTTTCCGATGAAAAACTTCTGTCACTTTTTATTGTAATACATACACGCACACATTGACAAAAGGTGTATTTTAGCCACTAGCCACTAGAGGGCGTACTTTTATATTTATTGCGGCCTTTTTATTTTATAATAAATAGCGAATATATTATATTTTTGCTATTGTAAAATTCATTATTGTATGTGTATTCATCATTCTAAAAAACCGATAAAAAATATACATCTGTTATAGAATAATTTTATTGTCTGACTAGCTGTGCCCGCGACTTAGTCCGCGTGTAATTTAACTTAACAAAAATTTCGGGATTATTCATCCCCTCTTTTATCCCCTTGGGGTAGAATTAATCAAAATCCTTTCTTAGCGGATGCCTACGTCCTAACATCTGCATGCCAAATTTCAGCCCGATCCGTCCAGAGGTTTGGGCTGTGCGTTGATAGATCAGTATGTCAGTCAGTCAGTCAGTCACCTTTGAGTAATATATTTAGATGTTACTAAATATAGTGAAAATATAACTGTAATACACTTGTTTGTGTAGTCCACTTTTCTAACATATGAGATACATTACTGAGAAATAGATGTGGTTTTCCATGTGAACATATTTTTATTTATAACAACAACAATAATTACAAGAAATCAACATAAAAATCGTGTCTCTATCAAAATTAAAGGACCTAGAGTCCTATACAGAGTAGCGTTAGTAGTGTTTCCTACATTGAGACACTACATGGCCTACTTTTTTGCAATATGTACACGACACCTTAGGCACACTATTTACACTAGACGACGAAAAGGCACTAGATGTAGCAGAGGCATCTCGGCGTTCTTCCTTCAGCAGGATCGATGCAACCGAGTCTGTAGATATCAAGGTGCCGGAATGCTCTATTGCCATCACCATTGGCTGTAGCTGTCCTTGAGTCCTGCCAGCATAATCACACCAACAAGTTCATCTTCCAGACCAGCTTGATTGGCAATCAGTTGTTGTTGCACGCATGTCATTCACATAGGCTTATATGTTCGAGTACAATACAAGTTTAGTACCAAGCTATTTCTTCATAAGTTGTAAGCGTCGAGCAAGCCCGCTGTCAGCGTAGGCTTCCCGAAGTCGCTTCCATGTTTCCTTCGAAGTTTCAGCTGTCATGACGATGAGATATAGATGTTCGCTTAGACTCAAGCAAATCTTGGATCTTTGGCATCTTTGCGTTGAAAGTCGTCAACTTCCTCCGCAGGCTTCATGACGCAGTCCCATAGTTCGCTGTCGATCAAGTACATCTTCATGGCGAAGCTCCAAGCCGCGTAGTTGACGCTTCCCTTTAATTTTGCGAAGCTCAACGTTGTGTTGGCACCCACTGCTGTTGAAGAGCTACTAAAGACAGTTTGCTGTGGTTGTACCTTTGACGACGACTGTTCTGAGTAGCAGATTAAATAAAAACATATACGGAGGCCAGACAAGATATTTAATGTACAGCGTATTTTGATAGACAGAATAGAACTCTATGCAAAGAGAATACATTCTATGTAAAAACAAATGTCAATATAAATTACACGGAATTTAAAAACTAATTATTAACAGGCCAGTTCTTTGATGATTTCCACTACGTAGGTTGCAACAAAGATAATCTACTATATAAAAATAAGTCGGGTTTTCCTTCCTGACGCTATAACTCCAGAACGCACGAACCGATTTCCACGGTTTTGCATTCGTTGGAAAGGTCTCGGGCTCCGTGAGGTTTATAGCAAAGAAAATTCAGGAAAAATTTCAACAGAACGCGGACGGAGTCGCGGGGCACAGCTAGTAATAACTATATTAATTTAGCCCTTTTGACGTCCCACTCCTGGGTACGGGCCTCCCCTCAACATGAGGAGGATTCAGGCCATAATCCACCACGCTGGCCCAGTGTGGGTTGGCGGATTTCACATGTCTTACGAAAATTGGTTAGATCTTCTAAGACATACAGGTTTCCTCACGATGTTTTCCTTCACCGTAAGCTAGTGATAATCATATAGAAATTATGAGTCACACATAGATTTCGAAAAATCCAGATGTGCGAGCCGGGGTTTGAACCCAATACCTGGTGCCCGCAAGACGCGTGCTTTAAGCAATCGGCTATCACAGCTTCAGCTCAATCAAAATAATACCAATAAATAAACAAATATCGCCAGACAAACATACCAACTGTATGGTCCCAAACTAAGCAAGGCTTGGACAATGGATACCGTACAATGGACTGGGGGCGATGCCAGTGACACCAAGACCAGGGCAAATTACGGAAAGGCCAATTCCGAAATTTACCGTGAAGGGAATCAAACCCGCCACCACCCGGTGTAGTGAGCCGAGCGGCCTACGCTCAAACCACTGCGCCAAGCGGTCGTCAATCGTCGATGGTAGTAAAAGTAAAAGTAAAAGTAAAAGTAAAAGTAAAAGTAAAAGTAAAAGTAAAAGTAAAAGTAAAAGTAAAAGTAAAAGTAAAGGTAAAGGTAAAGGTAAAGGTAAAAGGAAAAGGAAAAGGAAAAGTTAGTCGCGACACCACACTGTTCAATGCGAAATAGAAAGACGATACGAAAAAAATAATAACTGGCTTGCTTTCTATAAGGGAGAGAGAGAGACATACAGAGAAACACGCGCACGCCGCACATATAGCGAAAAAAGTGTCGTTACACATTTTTTGGTCTTAATTTTTTCCGTCTAGCCCCCTTCCGCAACGCGCGATAAGGAACTTCATTCCAATATTTATTACATACTAGCTGTGCCCCGCGACTTCATCCGCGTAGTATTGGATTATTGGGTTAAAAAGTATCCTATATGTTAATCCCGGTTATAATCTATCTGTGTTCCAAATTTCATCTAAATCCGTTCAGTAGTTTTTGCGTGAAAGAGTAACAAACATACATACATACATACATACATACATACATACATACATCCACACTCACAAACTTTCGCATTTATAATATTAGTAGGACTTACCTAGTACATGTGTACATATATAATACTAGCTGAGCCCGCGACTTCGTCCGCGTGGAATTTAACTAAAGCCCGCTCCCGCGTTCTGAGCCCGCGCGACAAGACTCATTTTTTAAAATTTCGTTTTTTCTAAAATAAAAGTAGCCTAAGTTACTGCTTATAACATCAGCTATCTACCAGTGAAAGTCCCGTCAAAATCGGTCCACCCGTTTCGGAGATACTCTTTGATTTCAAGTGTTTTTTTTTTTTACGCGAAACCCTAATTGTTTTTCCGAAATTAAAGTAGCCTAAATTACTCCTTTTATCATCAGCTATCTGCCAGTGAAAGTCCCGTCAAAATCGGTCCAGCCATTTCGGAGATTACCCGGAACAAACACACAGACAGACAGACAAAAAAATTTTTAATCGCGTTTTTGCTATAGGTGTCGTATGTACTTTGATATGCACTTAGTGAAAAGGTGTTATTTTGATATTACAAACAGACACTCCAATTTTATTTATTTGTATAGATAGTACAGTAGTATCTATGGTTTGTATATACCAGGTTCGGTATTTATTTGGCAAATACAGTAAATTTTCATTTTTATGTACCTATACGGTAATCCTAAGCCAGCGGCAACACTATCCTACCCACATATATGGATTTACATAGATAACGCAAATGTATGTACTTAGCGTGTCGGAAAACCCCGACCAAGCGTCAAGGTTGGTCGCCTATAACTTACAGTCCTTCACGACTACAGATATAAAAATATGAGTATGAGCGAGATAATCACTCGAGAGAATCGTAGCGGGCGGAGGGGCATCAGCGGCATCGGTGTCTTTGAATCGGTTTGGATTTCCCACCATCTATGACGTCACAGTAAGTGTTAAAAATTTGGCACGCTTGGTTTCAATACAAATCGTGATACTTGCGTTATCTATGTAAATCTATATCTGTGATCCTACCTATAATACACTAAACGAAAAATTTTTTTCCGACAACAAACGCTTTTATAATAGACATCCGACGTTGTCAAGTCGCCGCTCTCTACCAATTGACAAGTCGCGTCTGCATCAACGTAGTACCTCGTGTGGCGAATTGACGACCGCTTGGCGCTGTAGTTTGAGCGTTGGCCGCTCGGCTCACAACATCGGATGGTTTCGGGTTCGATTCCCGACAAAGGAAATTTTCTGAAACGGCCTTTTCGTAATTTGCCCAGGTCTGGGTGTCACTGGGATCGCCACCAGTTTAATGTATGGTAGCCATAGTACAAGCGTTGCTTAGTTTGGCACCATATAGTTGATGAGTAAGTCTGGCGATATTTATTTATTTATCTGATACCTATCATGTCAGCGATACATTAATTTATTTATTAGAAACTTAGTATTGTATTATGTCCGGAAAATATTAAAAATACTTAGCTCGTTACTTCATTTTTTTATTGAATGTTATTATTATGATAATAAAAGATGAAAACCCGGCTTCGCTCGGGTGAAATGTGACTCATTACAATTTTCGGCATGATGTGTTTACATCCAAACAAAGTTAATAGAAATACAAATACATCCGACAGAGAACCAAAGTTATCGACATAGCTCAAAGAATTAGCAAGCTGAAGTGGCAGTGGGCTGGCTATATCTCGCGAAGAACCGACAACCGCTGGGTTAAACGTGTTCTTGAGTGGAGACCTCGACTCGGCAAGCGTAGTGTAGGACGCCCTCCGATCAGGTGGGATGACGATTTGCGAAAGACTGCAGGCAGATGCTGGATGCGGCAAGCTGAAGACAGGGCGCTATGGCGCTCATTAGGGGAGGCCTATGTCCAGCAGTGGACAAGCATAGGCTGATGATGATGATGATGAAAGTTAATCACTATGCAAAGCAAAACTAAATGAAATGAATACTCGTACGGAAACATCATGAACATAGAACACTGAATTTGTTTGTTCTGACAGCTCAATAAATAAATGCACTTCTTCTTCTTTCTTTAAAAATATGGCCCACCAACTAAGAACACTGGCACTGTCATCACTGACACTGCCTGACATGCGTCCATAGAAAATATGGCGGTACTGTGCCGAATATTATAATTATAACATTGTTTATCACGACAATCCGAATTTTGCGGATATATGTTGTCGACTCAAAATCATTATTTTTTTAAGTTTTATTATTCTGGTAACGTTTCAATCGAGTCTACCGTACCCTTTGACGGAATTATTAATATAGATGGCGCAATATAGGGATATACATATTTGCAATAAAAATTTGGTCACCACCATCTGTCATTTCAACTAGTACACTATTAGCACGCAGTTTACTCAAAGTACAAATTTTATGTTAATAATGGCCTAATTTAGTCAGATGGCGCTGACAAATTCACACACACAGGCGTAAAATTTAACAAATTTTACGATCGATTTTGATTATGTTAATCTATTTTTAAATGCCTGAAATCATTAGATGCGAATACAATAATTTATTTAGAAGTGATAAAATCCATTGTTTTAAGGAAAAACTTTGTGTGTCTCGTATAAATTCGGAATGAAATATGTATGGAGAACACGACCGCCCCCATCACCTTAAAGGGATTTTACTGAAGTAATAATATATGTTCTAGGGATTGCTGTCATTTGTTTATTTTCTTAGGATTGTGCTATGAATTTAGTTTCTTAGCATACCTACGTACGAGTATTTAATACCTGACTACTTGTTAAGCTACTCAATTTATTATCTAGTTCAAATTACTTAGGGACTTACGTGGGTCTTTTTAATTGTTGGGAAATATACAGCTTGATGTGACTCTTATGTTAAGAATTATATTTCCCAACAAATACTACAAAGAGGTCTCGCCCAAGAATTGCTTGTTTTGTAGCATAAGATTACCGCTCTATTGCACATTCGTCCCATTTAACAATATACTGGGTTTGTAAGAGTCATGATCCATTCGTGTCTAACCGATGGTGTAACACCCAATTGTATTTGCGACGTTGCAATAACTAGTCTATAAAGTTCAGCCATAAAACTTTCTCAGTGTTTAATGCTGCATGCGTCGTCTCAGTGTATCCATTAGTTATTATTTCATGCTATTATTGGACGATTACAGATTGTTACACGTAAGATTGCGCTCTTGTGTAAGCCGAAACAAATTATTCCGTCTGACAGCTATGAATTTTTATGTCTATTAATTTAAACACTATTATTATACTATCTTAAGTCATGACCACGATCGAGTAGACGAAGAATTATAATAACGTCGTTTTTAAATTCTATAACGGTTGAAGAAATAGCTTAGCAAGGGTCATAAATAGCGCGTATGAATATAAAACGAACAATACTTGAAATGATACGAAGTCTTTTTAAATGTGGGTATCACATGATGGTGTTTTTACTTTAGGTACCTATAAATTCTTCCTTCACGAGTTGACGTTTCCCCCTCTCGAGACGACGACGGCTAAATGTCTTCTGAGTTATGGAATGAAATTGCATACATATAAGGCAAAGGGTTCTCGGGCTGAATAATAAAGGGTCTCGTTGTCCAAGTCGAGCGGAGGTCACGTCTGCACCGCCGAGCCGCTTGGGCACCAGTTTATGCCCGACCTATGCAACTAGCATACTACCACTAGCACCTACTATGAAATTAACACCATTCCATAGTAGACAATACTGGGAACAGAAGACAAGAACAATTAAAACGAAAGTAACCAATTAAATCATGAATTAAGCAGGTAAACATGTCGTGTAATGAATATTGAATAGGAAAGTGAATGCGACACAGGTTAATCTTGGGCCTAATGACGACGTTTCCTGGGTATATGATGAATAAATGAATCAACAAGCACAGTAAATGGCGCCGTTAAAAATAAGCAGCTATACGGAATACAAAATCAGAAAATTATTATTTGCCGTAACTTGAAAAAAAAATATTGACTTCGCCTACAATTGCATACAATTTAAATTAATTGTAACAAAAGTCAGTTGCATTTTATCGATTTCTTTTACTGTTCCTCTTATCCATTGATGGTGACTCGGCCACAAAAGGAAAAAATTACACAAAGTAATTATACCGCTGCAAGGAAGGGTCTTCGATTGTTTATTGCCTCCTCCGCCGGATGTTTCTACTACTCTATTTATATTCCATGTTTCTTTTATGCTTCGAGTTGTCAAACATTCCGAGGAATGAACGGTTATTATGATAAGCAAACCGGATTTTACAAACCTGAACGAATGCGGGCGATGAGAGAGATTATGGTAAAATGGGCTGTGAATCTTTGCAGCGCGCGATCCCATTGCGCTCGGACACTGTCAGAGTGCACGATGATTACGATTTACCAAAGTAGTGCATGTTGGAAAGCGCTTACTTTTCACTTTGTCGAGATTTACGGCTTCAAGTGGTGGCGTTGGCGCATGGCGGTGTCTGGTGTCATCGGGGCTTTCTAGTGAAATGCTCTTGGAGTGAGCCGCTGCGCCGCGCCGGCCGCTCGTGGCGTGACCCCGCATTGATATACGCCGAACTCAAGCCGTGATATGAGACTACGAATTATATTCGTAGATGCAGAATTTAAGAAGGATCCCCTAACCTACCATTCATTGTGAATTCATGTTGCAATTTTATATTTTGATCAATTAAATTGAAAAAAAGCAGTACATCTCTGCGTATCCCTCCGGGGATTCTGTGCGAAAGAAGTTTTAATGATTTCGTTTTTTGTTTGGTCGGACGGAGAGCAATTATTACCTACTGCAAAAAATATGTTTTGGGTAACATTTTAGGTAGGTGTATCTGGTGATGACTTACTAATTGGCCAATCTTGCAATTTTATTTGACGAATTGCCCACTAGGTGCGCCCACAGCGCGCGTGCATTGTGTGCGGCTCGCGACCACGATGTTCGCACTAGTATATAAGAATGAAAGTACATTCGTATTTTGATTTGGTAAATATCAAGTATACTGGATAAAAAAGATACCTCACTTTTATATGCTTGTGTAAAAAAAAAATATCACTTTGTGATAATCTTATCAAATTGAATACTGATTCTTTTTTTATATTTATATAAAGGCTATCAGAAACGCCCAATTAAATTGTAATAATATTTGTTTTTTTTGGAAACGCGCATATCTATCATGTGTACTTGTAGGCTAGATTGTAGGTCACATAGCCAAAGAGCATACAGTCATAAAAATATGCCAGAAATGAACAGTGTCAGGTAAAAAGAGTATTGTGGCGTACTTTCTTACTTTCGTAGATAATAACGTACGCCTACGCGAAAAAGAGTACAATACTGTATAATAGATGTGACAACCCTAATTCGCATTTCCCTCCTGCCCTGTCACGAGCGTGTCCGTGCACTTTCTCTCTCACGATTGCCCTATTTTGCGCCTACAGCTATGACAAAATCTCACTTTCATAATTGTTTGGACTCAATCTATCTTTCAAAACCTTTAAATATTGCTTGTTGCTCACCATGCACAACTGTCAATTTTATTTTGATAGGTCTTGGCCGTTTCGGTAGTGGTCCCTATGCTTTCTATTGCGGAAACTGCTTGAAGGATGATTAAAATAGAGTTTGTTGGAATTTCTCATCAGATTCAAAGAATTCAGAAATGGTGAACCTTTTCACTAAGAAAAACGGTTAACTTTACAAAAATATTCCCAGGAAACGTTGGTGTGTAAATTTATCGCAGCAGTGGGCGATGTTTTCTAAACGCGGGCCAGCGTGGACCATAATAACACCATGTTTGTTGTTGGATACCGGTGACGGGCTCGGACAGTTTTATCTTTAAAAATAAATACGCTCTCAAAGGCCGATGAACTCAGGTGAGAAGCTAAAAGTGTAGTGGATTAAGATTACTAGGTTATATTACAGATAAACATCGATACCCGGTTGATCGTTAGCTTTGAGTGCAATGATTCACAAGAAACAAATTGTATTTGCAGCACAGGGAATCAAGCTGTCAGGGTAGAACCCTCTATTTTACGCACAGCAATCTGTGCCTATAAGTAATTTATAGTTTAATAAGGCGAATAGCACGTCCACCTCACATGTGAACACTTGCGCTTTCGCCCGATGCTATTAATTAGTGATGTTATTCAACATGTGGTGCATTATTTCACGCTCCGCCTGCTGACGGAGTTCCGGAGTGCGGCGCATTCAATGCGTAGGAGTCGATCACTTCCCAAGGCAAAAGTCTACACGAATTTGACATTTTTACTTTGAAATGCCGCTCTACTGACGAGTGTCGCAACATTGTTGATACAGTAACCTGACCTAACCCTTTATAGAAAGCTGTTAGGTACAAACGTGTCGAAATATAGGCCGTTAGTTCATTCAACCGTTTGAGATATACACATTAAATGGGTTAAGTCAATTATTTGACTGATACTTCTATTCTTTTATATGTGAATCGTGATTCATGTTTTATTGGGATTGATTGATGAGGTTTTTGTATAGGATCTTGCATGTTAGCAGACTATAATGACCTCTGAAAGACCGTCTTTGCACTGTCACGGTCATTTACGGCTTGTGAGATTGAATCCGGAGTTTTTTTATTGCAGTTCTCATGTAGCAACGATGTGAGCACAATAATCGTAAAACCCGATCCCCTCGCCGAGAAGTGCGCTGACTGTCCGCACCGTGATAAAGGAAAATGCATTACTTCCCTAGCGAGGGCGAGCAGGGGGTTTTCCTTAAACCAGCCCTCCAAAATGGCGGCGCAGGTCGTTAATGTTCGGCTCAGGAGCTGCCCAAAATTTTAAAAGTCCACTTGTAACTTTATTATTACCGGCTATGCGAGCTAGGTACTGTAGTAAAATGAGATAAGAATGCGGAAATTGTGACATTGCTGCTCTTTATTGTTTGGTACAAGATTGTAGCCCAGTATTTCATGTGTTTGATAATCATTAGGCATTTGGTAGACAGACTTGAGATGGTCTAGTGGGTAAAGAAGAAATGCTTATAATCCATGTTTCTTAATGTTGTCTCAAGGCGATTTCACAGCGCGAAACGAGAGAAATCGATGTTGCAACTAAATGTTGAATGTTGTTGAATAGCGGAGAGCTTTGAATAAAACTAATAGATACCGATTACCAACTATTACCATTTATCTATCATCTATTATCATCTACTAGTTCTTGGGTAACGATCAAGTTGTGGATATATGCTAAGTGATTGCAGGGTTTACTTTCTTGAGTCACTTGTCTTGGGAAAGAGAGGTATCAATAGATGTCTATTTGTTTTTGTGAAAAACAGTATCTTACGATCTAGTGTTTAAAATGCCACAAAGAAAACACATTATGGAAGTAGTTGAGGAACGTTATGGATTATTATTATATTAGGTACCATAATAACACGGTTCTATAGGTACGTTAAAAATATTGCAACATGCAACTAGATTAGTATCTTGCGTGTTAGCTAAAGTATAACAAAATAAGAGGCTTATTCCGTGATAGGTTGCTTACCTAACATTAACTGCTAATGTGAAAAAACTGCCGTCGTTAGTCGTAACATGTGCTAACTCCAGCGGTCAATGCACCCGAGCTACTTGTAGTCGTTAAAGTCGTTACTTTTTATTTGCGGTCAAATAATTTGCATACGTTCAATTTCTAATCGTTAGATCGTAATTTTTTGAACATTCGTTTCACCGCGGTCCTCATGCTCGCTTAAATGAGTTTACTGCATCGCCCCCCTGCTTAGACCTGCTTAGATTAGCTACTAAGGGACATCATACAAACCTTCCTAAATGCGCTAAAGCATAAAGTATCTTGCATAACAGTCATCGTCTACGCAGTTGCCATATTTTGACATAATTTTGACATTATCCGTGTCATAACTCGGGTTTATCACGTGTTTAATTTTATTGCATCTATTATTGTAATAATACCAGATATTTCAAAATACATTTATCATACTAATATTATAAAGAGGAAAACTTTGTTTCTTTGATTGTAATGAATAGGCTCCGAAACTACTGAACCGATTTGAAAAATTATTTCACTGTTGGGAAGCTACACTATCCCCGGCTGACATAGGCTATAATATATTTTTTAAAAAAATAGGGATCCTTACTAGATCTCGAATAATGTAACCGCAATGTACCCGTGCGAAGCTGGGGCGGGCCGCTAGTGATATATAAAGTAATTGCAAATGTTATTTTCGAGGTCACAACACTGAATTACCTATTGCGTGTTTCAAGAAGTTGCCGGCCATATATCGCCTCGTAGAGCGTCATATGTTTAACCGTTAAGGTTAGAGGGACCCGGGAGTGCGGCAACAACGTGGCTTCCACCTGCTGCGGTTCCGTATTTGTTTTATCATAACGAGCCGTTGAATTTACTTTTGTTGTCATACATTTTATTGCGGCGTACTCAAAGAAATTGTCTTACTTATAGGTAGGCACTCAACTGCGAGGCCTTGTTACACCATACTTTGTTTACTTCTTTCGAATGTCAAATTACTGATGGGAGAAAGATACAGGTAGTTCAGTGTGTGCCTATTCGCCCTCTAATCCACATTTATTAATAAGAGGGATAATGTTTAATTTTTTGATCTTAGTGCTGTTACGTTACATTTCAGTGCCTAGTTCATGTCTTGTCCGTGTCGGCATAAGTGCGTCAAGTATGTACTTAAATTAAACAAGTAGTTCGTACCTTACTTAAGTCAAAAGTGTTTCAGCCGTACACTACAATACAAATCCTCGTTACCGTAGGTCTGTCGTAAACTCTATTCTATTTCATGCGACCGTGATGTGCTAAAATTATCCTGTATTACTTCATCTCTGCGACCTTCTTCACGCTCGCATTTGGTATGCCTGTCAGCCGTGTACCGCTCGCGTTGCAAGTGCGAAATTAAACGTCTACTTCTGCGTACGCTTGGTAAGCGTTGGAAAATATCCTTGATTACTTTTTGTGGTAGGTATCATCTTTATTATAGACTAAGACGTCATGCAAAGTATCGTGCAGTATTAAAATAAAACCTTATACAGGTTGAAACAGAAAGGGTATACTTTTTTTTTTAAATCCTTAACTTTGTAATTCTAAAACTATTAGCTTTGGAGGAAACTTGAAAACAAAAGGTGTTATAGGGATACAGCTGTTGACAGATTTCATAAGTCTACAAAACCTTTAGTACTTCAACTGTCCCACAAAGCTGATAGTTTAAAATTTACAAAGGAAAGTTGCAATAAAAATTGTATACCCTTTCTGTTTCACCTAGTATATAGGTTCACCTGTAGTTTGGTACAATTCTGCCCAGACGCGGGTCTCACCCCAGCGCCTGCGAATATTCCGATGCCGGGGAGTCTTGCTACCAGAGTGGGGTGCGGGGTGGGACGTGACCAGGTTTTATGATGAGGCCAATCAGGACCTGTGGATGCCACGTCCGCGCCGCGTGCCGACCCGTTTAGCCCGATGAATACATGCCTCTTGTTTACAACTCCGAAACAAGATGACAAATGACATGAAAAGTATTTAATTTTTTTTTCAATAGTTTACATTATCTTCGCTAGTTATGAACGCAAATATCTTGACGGCATAGCTTCATTATGATTCAAAATAATACGATGTTCTGCCCTCTTCTTGATCGTAAAGTTTAAGACTTTTTTACGGAGACAATAAGCTACCATACAATCAAGCGACAATACAAAAAGTTTATGGTAACGCCCTACGGATGTTTTTGTTCTTAGTAAATTCCTGAAAAGACAAAACAAACGATTTAATTTACTTTTCATAGAATTTTATCAGTGTGTCTTCTAAGAAATTAATTTCTTGCGTTTTCCCAGTTATTGGTAATATTTGTTTGTACGTATTAAATTAATTTTAGTAATTTCTTATGAAAGTTATTATTACCTAATGTTACTTAGCCTACCTAACATACAATTTGAGGTCACCCCGACCACTACCTCACCACGTGCGCTTTGCTTTAACATATTAATTAAGGTAGGTGACTTGTGTTATGTCACATTTACAAATTAAAAATACACATTTTAAAGCATTCATTCATTTGCGCCCTCCTCGCATTAATTTTGAAAACAATTCCCGAAGTTGCTAAATATGCAAATACTTTTAAAGAATAGCCGTTTACGTTAAGCCCGCTAAGTACCTATCGGTATTTATGTACGTATTTTGGTTTATACAAAAGTTTATTTTTTAACCTTTTCTTTCTATAAATATTTATTAAAAGGTACCTACTTATGGTGATTCCATGCTCCTTCCTCATTTGATCCTCAAAAGAGTTGAATTATAAAGGTTGAATTGCTAAAATCATTTAAAATAACTAGGTACTATGTAGTCTACTTTACGAGACTCCGCCACGAGCAGGCATGCTCGTGTTTTACAAAACAGCTCCTTGTGATTGGGTGCAGTTCTATTTCTGGCTTCCAAAAATGTTTTCGTAATTAGATCGTGCTTGTACATAAAAAGTGTATCGGCAGATTAGGCGGCCATGTGCTGGGCGGCGGCTACACGCAGCAGCCGCTCGTTGGCCCGACGCCAATCAACTCTAATTGCATATCAATATTTTCTTAATCCATTTCATATTACAGTTACCTATATCGCTTGAGAAATTCATTTTCGTGCTACTTGTTTGAAAGCCTTTACTAAATACCCATACACAGCTATTGCTTTCAGTATCTACCCATCATAATAATGTATATCATGAAATTATTTTTTTCTGTACTTAGAGCGTAATAAGAAACAATCTACCCAGCAGGTATATATAGGTATATCGTGTGTTCGGAAATGAGTAGTGTTCGCAGATCGGTATTGATCTCTACATATTCAGTACTTTCGAAGGAATTTTCAAGAATGCTTGACCCAGTTCGATGACGCCGTTTTTGATTTGCACCTATAATTACGTAAACATAGTTAAATCGTATTCCTACGCAGCAAAAATATTGCACAAACGAAAGTCAAAATTTGATTAACATTATCGGTCAATGCCGTCCATCTCCCCGGCGGCGGCGGCACGAGAAATATGTTGAGCGAATTAGGTCAGCTCATGTAATATGAGAGGGAACCAGGAACCTCTGCGTCACGGCCTATCGGCATCGGCCGATGGTACATTTTTATTGGCTACTCGGTGACTGATGACAGATATTGATGGGGTCCGATGTTACAGTCGCAGGCTCCCTAGCAATATTTGTCGGTGGTCGTGCCGCGGTCAAAGCTAATGGCTTGGGAGTTTTATTTATATGACAGCTCCATAAAGAGGACGACGATAATATGATCGAAATTAATGGGCGTATACGATAACTTACTTTCCTTCAACTTAATCAAAGGAAATAATAGTTGTGTTTTCCTGTTAATCCTTCGGTATTGGGTTTTCGCTTGCTTACGTTAAATTGTTACAACGGACTGCTCATATATAAACTTCTCGAATTCGCTGGGTTCGTATTCGTACCAAAGAAAAGATTTAACTATGTATGCGTTAGTAGGTAGGTACACAAGGTACTAAGTACTTTGTTCCCTTATAATTCGCTCGAGTCCCGTTTGAAGCGTCTAAAAGATTTTAATGTCAGCTAAAATAACGTTTCCAAGTTGAGACACTAAAGTTGAAAGGGTAATAATGAAACAATTAAAGCTACCCGAAGCTCTTGAACACGGACGCGAGTCGCGACACAATGGGTCTGAGCAGGACACACCGCGGAGAGACTAAAGTACCTATCGCACAGTTTTATTATTCCGCACACTTGACAAGTATGAAAAGTGAGGTCGGTTGAATGGAGGGCCTGTGGGGGCCAGAGTGCGTGCTGCGATCCCATCGCGACCCTCGCCGGATGTGCTGGCTCTGCTGGACACATGGTAATTAGGTACCTCGGGGACCTCACTCAGCTCACTACCTATTTATATTTTCTTGCACAACAAACAATATAAAATAATTACAATGTATAATAGTACACATCGCCTTTTTAGGTGTGAATTGAATGCTATTCTTTTCTCTACTCTGTATTCAATGCAGGTTTATTTAATACTTACAACAGCTATATACCACTTGTTTAGATTGATTTCAAGTTAGGACCTACCTGTATAATTATTTTAATATAACACATATCTCTTCTATTTCAGATTTGCTCCACTTCTGCCTTAAATACTTCAGATAAAGGTATGCTTTTATATATTAACTAGCTGTTGCCCGCGACTCCGGCCGTGTGGTACTTCAATAAAATAAAAGTAGCCCAAGTTACTCCTTATAACATCAGCTATCTGCCAGTGCAAGTTTCGTCAAAATCGGTCCAGCGGTTTCGGAGATTATCCGGAACACAACCGTATATATTTTCATATGCATTTACAAAAAAGATATATTTTGATGTAACAAACAGACACTTCAATTTATTATTCTACTAGCTGTGCCCCGCGACTCCGTCCGCGTTCTGTTGAATTTTTTCCTGAATTTTCTTTGCTATAAACCTCACGGAGCCCGAGACCTTTCCAACGAATGCAAAACCGTGGAAATCGGTTCGTGCGTTCTGGAGTTATAGCGCCAGGAAGGAAAACCTGACTTATTTTTATATAGTAGATTTATTTATATGAATAGTTTAAAATCTCTAAAGAAATAATCGAGTGCGGAACACAGCATTGATCGTCGATTGATCGGGCACATTCTGTTCCCAGGAGCCTTTGTTCGAGCTGTATTTACGTTTTCCACAAGTTCGGACCATTTATTAAATAACTCGTTGGCAATTTAGCCTCGTTTCACTTTTCCCACTCACCATGCAAAACTAGGTTACAGCGAGATAATAGGTGCCCATCTCGTTTGTTTTGCTCTATTGTTTGCATTCTCCGGCGCGCCCAGTTCCTGGATATATTTTATTGAAAAAGCTTCTCAGAGTTAATAGGTGAGCACTGTTTGGCATTTTGTGTCAGACGTTCGGCAGCGCCGCTCTACTATTGCCTCACTGTGCTCGCCGATCCTCGTCTATGTTACTATACATAAATGTTTGTGAATATATCCGAGTATTGAAATCATCTACGATATAACAAATATTAGGTACCTATAGCTATTATTTCAAACAGCTTTGCCTGCAATTATTATTTGAATTTAATTTTTATTACTCTCTCTCATGTAATCTAACCCATTGTTAAGTATTGCAGTTTAAATGAGAAATTATTAAAATGAAGCATATTTCTCAGAAATTCTGTTAAGTACTGCGATCAGACGTGTCGCGTACGTAACTAAATGAAAGTTTGTTTGTTGTCCCGCTATGTTTGTCCCGAGCTCGCCGGGAGCCGTTCTGCTGACTCCGCTGATTTAGGGGGAAACTTTACTTGTTTTGCATTTTACTGGAACGCGCGGAAAGTCGCCCTCGAGATGTGAATATTTTAGAAGTGGCGTAACTCCGCTAAGGTGCGTCCCTTTATGCGACTTCCGAGCAATTGCCTCATATGCTTTCAAGGGAGGTAATTGAAACACGCTTTTAAGAGTGAAGTGCAAATAATAATTCTCAAAGAAATGTTTGCTATAAATATTACAGAACATTTTAGATGAAAAAATATTGTGCATTGGGATGAGTTCATTCTATTTCCGGCAGTGACAGCCATGTATTTCCTTTTATTTTTTATTTCTTTTGTTTCTTTTACTTATTTATTTTTATTTGTGAGTATATTTATATTACTATGCGCGTATCCCTGCTGTACTTATCAATCCGGAACGAGTGCGGCTTTTGTCTGCCTTTGAAGAAGGTTAAGTAAACAGCCAGATCGCTATTCATGTTGAAAAATGGAATAACCACGTTCCGCTGAATGGAATTTGCACTTTGGATTCAGTTTTAATTAAATTATTAATTGATAAAAATTTTAATCAGTAAAACGTACTGCTAAAACAGGATTGCTGTGAAATTTTTTTATTCCTGTTACCATGATATTAAGTTATTTTGCACATACTTCAAATAATCACTTGATATCAAGCATTCATAAACGTATTATGCCATATTGTGATAACAGTCACATAACAGTGTTGTAGCAGTCTTATTCTTATTTAATAGGTACAAACTACTTTAGCGGGGCTTTCGGAGGAGGAACCATGTAAGTGATAGGTAGGAAACGGCTCGAATAATATTCACAGAGCATTTCGATTAATATGGAATGTAAATTAGCATGGAAAATTGGACACCCCATCGGGTACTCGGTAGTAAAAATAAAAAATACCTACACAATATGTATAGAAGCCTGAAGCAATATTCTTCAGAATTGTTATCAGTGATCAGGCACATAATTAGTCGAGAAACCTTAAAAGAATTAAACTTCAATGGACGTCCAGTGAATACAAAAAACAACTCGGGCCGAGAATCAATGGTGTAATCAGATTACGACCTTTTTGATAAACCGACATTCTATTTGGGTCGGCGGAATCCTTTGAAGTTATCTACTTATAAGTTACAAATCGATACGAGCTGTCCCATTAATTAAACACGTATTGTCAGTTGGTATTACAATATTGATTTTATCAATATTGATTTTACGCTGAGTGGATATAAATACAGGCAGACACAGAAAACATTGAAACCAATAAAAATATTGATTTCATTCATTTGTTGTTTGTTTCCGAAATGTTTTAGTATATTCATATCACTTTTCATGTGAGTGTACAGTGCTGCTTCAACACATGTAAATACCTAGGTACATTTTATTTGATAATATTTCGTAAACAAGGTAACGCTTAAATTGTATAGCAGCAATAGGTATCTTAATACAAACCTGCTGTTTTTCTATTGATATTAATTAGTTTCTTTTCACAACCTGCTTGTAAGCAGATTTCCTCAGACACCTTATTCACTTCTAAAAGCCAGGGTCTATCTACATATAGCGACATCCGAAGAACATAATGGTCCTGTCGTAAATTTAGAGTAGGTAATTAATGATGTCAATTCTCAGAGATAATCAATTTGAGTACATACATAAATAGTGTAACCTACTAATATTATAAATGCGAAAGTTTGTGAGTGTGGATGTATGTATGTATGTATGTATGTATGTATGAATGTATGTATGTATGTATGTTTGTTACTCCTTCACAAAAAAACTACTGAACGGATTTGGCTGAAATTTGGAATACAGATAGATTATAACCGGGATTAACATATAGGATACTTTTTAACCCAATAATCCAATACTACGCGGATGAAGTCGCGGGGCACAGCTAGTATAAAATAATCTATTATAGTAATTTGTATTGAATTATAAGATTTATTAGGGAATAAATGTCGGTACATCTCGCCAGTGCCTCGCACTGCCAGCTAACGGTTCTGTCCGCCGCCCGCGCTAGGTATAATCTGGTTAGGGCGACCGCGCGCCGCTGGCGCTGCCCTGATCGAAATGTAATTGGGTATGCTCACCTGCCATACCGCCCTATTACAATATATAGTCAAACATATATTATACCCTCGATATCGCACCTAAACTTCGTAGGAATCATTCTACGCATGGGTTATAACCAGACCACCTAAACGAAAGAACAACTTCTATAGGTCAGATCGATTCGAAATGGGGTATCCTGTTAATTCAATTATATTGTATAGATATGATAAACTTAACCTGATGCTGCAGCATCACCTAGAATCTGCAGGATACCCTCGCCAACTTACAGCACAGGTATCGTCTGTGTGTTCTTTGGAATGGTATCAATGAATAGATTATAGATAAATACTGTCCATCGTAGCGTGTCTACTAAACGATTAAGCGTCGTCGTATCACGGATATTTTATTCAGTATCTCCTTTGTTCAGTGTAATTTGAAGTGCATTCCCTTTAGTACCTTTTACGGCGTACTAAAATACAATAAGCTCCTTAGTAAAAATTACTGAATTAAATTATGGAGTAGTAATACTGCACCATGTACCAAAATCCTCACAATTTAAATTCCTTTAGCAACTCCGATGTAAAACAAAAATAATAAAAGGGATGAAGGTGTAATTAAGCGAACGCGCCGTTTACCTACACAATGGCCAGACGATTTGAATGTACGAGCTGGTGTTACGATGGATTACATTTTAGTAAGTATGAAACATACCTATTATGCCTGTTACATCAATTGCAAAACGAAAAAAAGAACAATTATGAATGAGACCGGAAAGCTTGTTTTCGCAAACTCAACAACTAAACTTGGCCTCGTCGTAAAGAGATACAGCAGATTTACTTCCCGGTTAGTTCGGGATTGGCATCAGTATGCAGCCGATGCTAGTGGGTCCACGGAGGCGCTGTCACCCACATTGCTCGCCGATCAAAACTCGCTCACTGTTCCACCAACTGCTATAAACCGAGCGTAACAGACTCAAATTGAAATGTCAGTCTTTCAAATATTCATCGAACGTAACGGTTCCACCTCTCTGACTAGTTGGCTCTGTAATCCACTTGTGTTGTTTCATTTATTTTAGGAACAGGTGCAGTGCTTGATGTTATGGAAGCTAGAGCGGTTTTGCAACAACTATTTTTAAAATGTTTGTATTTATCATGTAATTTTTGAACATTGTCTTATGAACTCTGTACAATATATGGAGAGTGTGCCTTATAGTGTTGTTCATTTAATTATTTTCATAGAGTTGATAATTCACAATAATCTATTTACAATGTTTCGGGACAAAATAATTTATTGGTGGGAACAATAACTTGGCAATAGCATACCATGAGAACTTCCAGACAATATTTTGAGAGACGATTTTCGGGTTTTCCGATTTTAATACTTTTAAAATATGTAATATAAATACAGTTTCAATTGTAAAATTAAGAATACTTCTCAGTACTTTCATTCAACCGTTTTATACTTATTTAATTTTCATATCGATTCTTGATTTTGTGAAAACTCCTTTGAAATAGGCAATGCGGTGTTCGGGACTCAGGTATAATCAAAGAATTTTTATTAATGGTATATTTATCAGTAAAATTCTCGAGATTTTGTTAAGACTAATGAGAGAATGGAAAAGAGAGAATAAATTAAATAACAATATTTAAAACTATGCACTGGAAATAAATTATTATGCCAGTATCTAAATCTCTTTAACATGTGGTGCCTATAATATAATGCAACTACGAAATAGTGTAGAGACGCTGACGTCTTCGAGCGCTGAACTGAAAATATAATAAAAAAAAAATGAGACGCGACAGATCCTTTGTTTCACTTAACCGGACCTTCTTAATATTGGGATAATTTACTTACACGAGTTCGAGGTTTGGCTGTTTACGTCTCAGGATCGGTCGGATCGTCTACGACGCTCATATTCTAAATTTAGCAATATAAAAAAGTCATAAGTGCTTTAAAGCTAGCATGGATATAACATGTTAATAAGCATTTAAAACACAGTAAACAAATATTGCTGATGTCCTGAAACACAACGTCTAGTACCTACTTATACCCACTAATAAACAAAAATCTGTGATCAGTTAAGTAATTAAGGTTAATTTTAATCGTCGATAATGCTCGATATAGTTACTTATTCAAATTGGTGTTACAATATAATTAATTATATCTACTCAATTTTAAACATTGAAAACATATTTTTTTAAGTTATATATAAAAATTGGTTCTTAGGTATGTTGGCAAATTAAAAATTGATTTAAAGGCATTTCTTGTCCTTGACGACACACAGTCAACTGTATTGCATACATAAATCTTAACGGAAATTACGGAATTAAAAAAGAGGAAGTTGTCAGACCGTGTATGACCTATTTTAAAAATTAAGGACGGCTAGACCGTCTTTGACGGGACTTTCGTCGGCAAATAGCTGATGTTAAAAGGAGTAACTTAGACTACTTTTATTTTATAGAAGGAAAACGAGCAGAGCGCGGGCTACAGCTAATTTGTAAATATTTTTACTAACCTCATCTCCATCATCCTCAACTCTAGCATCCTCATCTCCATCATCCTCATCTTCAGGTACTGTGCCTTTTGAAGAAATAATTTAATCCGTATACGTCACGTTATGGGGAGTTTTCAAATCCGCACAATAAATAATAAATAAAAAAACTTACTCATTTGTTTAGAAATAATCCTGTTAAAATATTCTTCTAGGGTCTGTATTTTCTCATGTTCCCCTTAAAATGATAATTTAATGAACATAAATAGGTATAATGTTACTCCAAGTGGTATGCTGACTATTACTAGCTGGGCTAGCCCTAGGCGTTGAGCATGGTAGGAGATTGCGCTGACATCAGCAAAAGGAATGGTAAAATCGCCTGATCAAGCGCATGAGTTACAGGTAGGTACACAACTCACAAAACAAAATTAGAAAATAATGTATTAGTTAAAAAGTATAATGAATTCATTTATGATGGGTTTAATTTTATTTACGGAATTCAAATGTTATATAGGTACTTACTTAATTGATTTCATTATTTTAATTATTCCGTCACCGGAGCCTTAAAATAAGGCGCATGAAGTCCATTTTTATATATAAATTTTATATTATAGAAGAGCATAATTTTTCAAAATGTTATTTGCATATATATATAACTATATTATATTTTTCGCAATGGATCAAATAGACCAACACAACTTACCTCATGGGGTGTTAAATGGTTAAATGCCCTAAATTTTTGAATGGTTTAACTTACCTGGTTTCTTTTCAAAAAGATGAGTATGAACTGGAAGTAATAGTATTAATTTATAATTAAACCCTACTAATTTAAACTTGGTAAAGCTACTTAAAAAAATACTCACGTATTTTCTCGACTTCCTCATCCAAAAGACTAATGCCCGCTGTTCAAAATAAAATTTATATTACCCATAATAAATAATGATTTAATTTTCACGTAGGTATTTATCTCATTATTGTAATAAGAATTAAAATTTATTTGAACGTAAGTAAGTATATTCATTATTTTTCAACACACTTGATCGTGAAGAGGCTCTTATTGCACCGTTTTTAGGTTCACAATGCAGCTTATTAGTGTCGTTTACTTTAAATTACCGCACTAGAGCTTTTTACTTTACAGTTCTTTTTAGGGTTCCGTAGTCATTTCGCCATGTCTGTCAATCCGTCCGTCGGACGTGACAGTAGTTTTATTTCGAGACTTAGGGCTAGGAGCTTGTAAATTGGCACAAAAATAGAGTTTATGTACCACTACAAACTACGTATTTAAATATTGAAAGCAATTTTTCTAGGATACCTACGTCCCTTAAAAGGGACGGGGGAGTAAAATAATATTAACTCCATCGAGTGGGGGAGTGAGTTGCAATCATTTTGAAGTTTCTTTGTCAGTTTTTCAAATTAATTCCCGTTTACGAAATATTGAGCTCTTAAGTGACACTTTTACGCGAGTTCCATCCTCTAACTCCCGAACAAAATTATAAAGTTTATTTAAGGAAATAAATTATTATTTATTAAAAAACGTATTGTTAAATTTAAACAAAATAAAATATCGAGAGTTTGGACTGATGTTCGAACCCATGTACCACTCACCGCTAAATGTACATGGAAAAACATGGCGAAATTATCAATAACTTGGCGGGATGTCTACGGAACCCTATAGTATGGGTGGTCCGATACGCACTTAGCCGGTTTCATTACGTATAAGAATGTTTGGCGGCTTCGCACGTGCCACAGAAAAAAAATTGCGGCGCGCCAATTTTGGTTTCTTTATTCATCCTGCAATTCCCTCTAGCTATGTTTTTCACAACAAAGTTGTTAATGTTGAATGTTTTCAAACATAACATTTTATATTTTTTCCACGCAAGTGTGTTCAAAAACGTCGTATGAAACGCGTGAGCATTGGTTATTGGCTACACTAACACTTGGCTCGAGCATAGTGCAAACCAGGGCTCGCGTGTACTGACCAACGTAGCTCACTTGTATCATAATTTATTATTATTTTACATAGGTGTTAGTTCACTTACAAGTTCTACGAATTTGTTTGATTGTATTTTCGTGCTCATCTTCATTATGATGTATAAAGATACCTAGGAATATAAAACTAGAATGTAACTGCTTCCTTACTTTACTGTAAACACATTCATATCTTGTGGGAGCACAAATTTAGCGCTGGTCTGGAATAAATTGCTTTTAGCGATTAGCGATACTGTATTTCGATTTAAAAAACGTTTTATTTCATTGTTTTGTGTACAATAAAGAGTATTATATTGTATTCGACTGAATTCACGCAACAACAGATATGCCACGCCATGATGTTGAGTGATTTTTACCCGACTGCAGGACGCGATAGGGGTTATGTGTTTATCAGCCTATGTATGTATGTATGTTTCTATGTGTCACTCTAGAGATCAAACTCGTGTGCCGATTTTGACGATTCTTACGTCAATCGATTCGTCTTAATCTTGCGAGTATCACTAAAGACATGACAGTAATCAAAATTCATAACTCTAAATTGAAAATTTAAAAACCCCCGATGCGACGACCTTTTCATCAAATGTACCTAGCTACCTTTACCTAGTAGTTCTTCCAAATATATAAGTGACCGAGATTTGCGTAGCTCCCGTAGCTCAGTATTCATAGCTCATATCGCAAATTCATCTGGTACAACTAGATTCGATGCCAGATTATGAAAGCGCCATTTACATCAGTCGTTTTGGCTTCCTCATTAACAATCTAAGATAACTAATGCAATGTACAATAGTCAACAGAAAATCTGTGTAAAAGTATGAGATATTATCTTGTTATGACATTATAATGATTGACATTAGAATAGACAACGAATCTAAATATTGATGCCACGGAGGTTTAATCTACTATATAAAAATAAGTCGGGTTTTCCTTCCTGACGCTATAACTCCAGAACGCACGAACCGATTTCCACGGTTTTGCATTCGTTGGAAAGGTCTCGGGCTCCGTGAGGTTTATAGCAAAGAAAATTCAGGAAAAATTTCAACAGAACGCGGACGGAGTCGCGGGGCACAGCTAGTCTACTATATAAAAATAAGTCGGGTTTTCCTTCCTGACGCTATAACTCCAGAACGCAAGAACCGATTTCCACGGTTTTACATTCGTTGGAAAGGTCTCGGGCTCCGTGAGGTTTATAGCAAAGAAAATTCAGGAAAATTTTCAACAGAACGCGGACGGAGTCGCCGGGCACAGCTAGTCTACTATATAAAAATAAGTCGGGTTTTCCTTCCTGACGCTATAACTCCAGAACGCAAGAACCGATTTCCACGGTTTTACATTCGTTGGAAAGGTCTCGGGCTCCGTGAGGTTTATAGCAAAGAAAATTCAGGAAAATTTTCAACAGAACGCGGACGGAGTCGCGGGGCACAGCCTAGTTCCTAGTAAAATATTATCAATTATGATTGAATTTCATGTAATAACTCTGGTTGAGGTGGACGGGAGCAGCCCAGGGGAAGAATTTTCAATAACGCCTAAATTATTTTAAATTAGATTTGTTTTTATGTATTTTTTCTCAATGGCGGAGCAGCGCCCTCTAGAATTATTATTGCGTAATATTCCATGACCATTAACAAAACAAACTAAATTTAACGCATGCGCGTATCCATCATTTGAAACTTGACTTATGGAACGTCTTTAGTTCATACACAAATCTCATATAAAAATTGATAAAATATCATTTTTTTCCAGAATCCGGGAAACTTTTCAAATTTATAATATTGTAAAAAGCCAGTTCAGACTATTACGCTCATTTAAAAATATAATAAAGCGAAATCGTTTTAGCCGTTCTCAAGTGATGCAAAGATATTATTCCAATGAGCCCAAATTTCGAACGGATTCGAGCCGTGGAAGTTGGTTTTGGCCGCGAATGTGGCTTTTTTACCTACAAAAGAGCTGATGATCTTCAAACGGCTGAACCGATTTTCATGAAACATAGCCAAGAACACTCTCGATCAGAATACCTATCTAACAAAAGAAACAAAATTGAAATCGGTTCATCAGCTTGGGCGTTACGTTGCCACAGACAGACACACAGATACACAGATACACAGATACACAGATACACAGATACACAGATACACAGATACACATGTTAAACTTATAACACCCCTCTTTTTTCGTCGGGGGTTAAAAATGGCGAAAGCCAGGCGACATATTGTGAAAAGAAAAAAATGAAAATCGATTAACTAGAGTATCATTGAATAAAAGGTATTTAAAAATCATCTTTAGCTTCAAATGACTATTTACTAGCTATAACGATACATTATGGTTTTCAACCATTCTCGCTTATATTTTTAATAAGTACTAGGATTCTAAATGGATTAATAATCAGTAGTTTAGACATCACAAGCTATTTAATAGTCAGCACGATATTAAATCCCTCAAATGAAATGTCAAGATCGCGAAATTGACCGTCTTATATTATACCCTAACTAAAATGTGTAAAATAAAAAATCTAGACTGCCTCAAATCGTCCCAATTGATTATGGGTCCCGGCCGAATTTTAAAATATACTGGACTTATTTTTTGTTTTCAGTTTTCATTTAAAGTTCAGGTTTTAATCGGACGGGATTTTTTAATTTACTTTTTTTTGTGTGTTTGGGTTTTGTTGTGTCTTGTGTTTTCTGGAAAATAGTGTGCTTAGTGCGGGATTACACGCAGTCCACCGCACACTGTGGTATTTGACTCGATTTTCGGACATGGTCTTTTTATTGCAGAATTAGATAGTATTATAGATTTATAACGTTAGAGTAGAACTCCCGTGTGTCATTTTCACTTATTTTCAGAATTATGATTTTTTTTAAAAGACGCTCTTTTTTTCGGTGAAAATTTTTAAAAAATTACTGCTCTCAAATTATATGATTATTTAATGATTTGATTTCAGTGTATATAAGAATGTCTAAAGCTGCATTTTATGAAGTAATTTTGGTAATTATATATGCAGTGGAACGCGAGTAATTAATTATTTTAACATTTTAATTCTTATTTTTTTACTCCTAAACTAAGCCGTAGTAGCAAATAATTTTGATACATCTAGAATATATATGCCATGAGCAATATGTATAAAAAAAACCGAAAGCTAATCTCACTTGGTATAGAAGATACAGTGACTTAAGTTTTTTGAAAATTTTCGGCGAAAGTTCGGATGATTTTCATCGAAAATTTTAAACAAGTTATTTACATGCAGTACTATAAAATAAGCTTTTATTACCTATTCCTCAATTAATTCAGCACTGAGAAATTGCTGGTGTCTTCTGCCAAACCTAAGCGAGTGCTTAGGTAGGTAGATGAGTATCCAGCACCTGATTTTCAGCATCTGTCCTTGATTCTTTATTGATGTCAGTATCCATTTCTAAATGTTCTTCGTTGACGTTGCTGGCATCTAGTGGTTTTATTAAGGCTAATGCCTGCGGTGGTAGTGGTCATTTTTTTTCTGCCTGTTACGCATTCGTATATTTGAAATTAGTTGGTCGGACGACTCCAGAGCCCTGTTAAACAAATCGATGATAGTTGTAATGCGATTAATTTTTCGACAATGATGTTCTCGATCAAGTCTCCAGAATTTATTTCTTGATTCGGCAGCTTGCTCGGATAACCTGCCAATAGGTAAATTCGTAGATTTCATAATATTTGCGCCGTGGACCAGTATTTTATGTATTGTGACGGGCATGGGATACTATTCGTAGTACGAGACGTATTTATATGCAAGTGGCCTACAGAAATGATTGAATTTTTCATCATCTGTCGGCAAGCCGCTAGACAGCACTATTAATATAGTGTGCAGATCATCAAGGAGCCACTCGAACCCCTGACTGCCAAAACTTCTAAGGGTCATGTAATAAAGGCTTCATGCAAACTGTATTTGGCCGCCATTGACAGGAAGGTATTGAATGCAATTCTAGGCACACCTTCACAGTTGCGGTGCCCTTACTGTAATTTGACTGCCACACAATTTAATAACTTGCACGAGGCTTACGCACTTGCATATAAATACGTCTCGTACTACGAATGGTATCACATGCCCATCACAATACATAAAATACTGGTCCACGGCGCAAATATAATAAAATCTACGGATTTACCTATTGGCATGTTATCCGAGCAAGCCGCCGAACCAAGAAATCAATTCTGGAGACGTGATCGAGAGCATCATTGTCGAAAAATTAATCGCATGACAACTATGATCGATTTGTTTAACAGGGCTCTGGAGTCGTCCGACCAACTAATTTCAAATATACGGATGCGAAACAGGCAGAAAAAAAATTACCACTCCCACCGCAGGCATTAGCCTTAATAAAACCACTAGATGCCAGCAACGTCAACGAAGAACATTTAGAAATGGATACCGACGTCAATAAAGAATCAAGAACAGATGCTGAAAATCAGGTGCTGGATGAGTGCTTAGGTTCGGCAGAAGACAATCAGCAATTTCTCAGTGCTGAATTAATTGAGGAATAGGTAATAAAAGCTTATTTTATAGTACTGCATGTTAATAACTTGTTTAAAATTTTCGATGAAAATCATCCGAACTTTCGCCGAAAATTTTCAAAAAACTTAAGTCACTGTATCTTCTATACCAAGTGAGATTAGCTTTCGGTTTTTTTTATACATATTGCTCATGGCATATATATTCTAGATGTATCAAAATTATTTGCTACTACAGCTTAGTTTAGGAGTAAAAAAATAAGAATTAAAATGTTAAAATAATTAATTACTCGCGTTCCACTGCATATATAATTACCAAAATTACTTCAAAAAATGCAGCTTTAGAGATTCTTATATACACTGAAATCAAATCATTAAATAATCATATAATTTGAGAGCAGTAATTTTTTAAAAAAAATTCACCGCAAAAAAGAGCGTCTTTTTAAGAATTCATAATTCTGAAAATAAGTGAAATTGACACACGGGAGTTCTACTCTAACGTTATAAATCTATAATATTATCTAATTCTGCAATAAAAAGACCATGTCCGAAAATCGAGTCAAATACCACAGTGTGCACCGTGACTGCGTTTTTACGCGAATTTGGTATGGGTGATTCGTATGGCCCTACTAGTAAAGTGGCGAGTTAATTAATCTCTTTTTTTGAGCATTATGTTTCCATTCACTCGACAAACGCAGTAGTCATGTAAAGGTCTAAAGTCGCACTACCGTGCCAATGAATTACGCGACAGCTCAGGTATATATATTACCGTTGTCTTTAGTATGGATAAATTACCGTCTTTGGGGGCACTG
This sequence comes from Notodonta dromedarius, assembly GCA_905147325.1. NCBI lineage: Eukaryota > Metazoa > Arthropoda > Insecta > Lepidoptera > Notodontidae > Notodonta > Notodonta dromedarius. Next base: position 9,193,596 of record LR990159.1, on the reverse strand, counting down.
GAGTTGCCTTCAGGACAAACCGCATGAAGTCTACAAGTTTCTAGCTTAATTTTTAAGACCTCTTCTTCACACTTGTATTTCCAATGACAGTTATATCTTATTGGATTCGTTTCTGAAACATTTTATTATTTAATATACCTTATTGATTGGTCTCGTGTGGTTTAGGGAGCATGCAAATCTACTTACTGTTATGTTCCCTTTTGTGCTGTCTAAGTTTCGGAACTCTCATCTTCTTTTTCTTATTTTTTCGAACTAAAAAAACAGTTAATATTGAAAGCAAGGCATATGTATCTAATTGTTATGCTCAATATTATTGATTGGTCTCGTGTGGTTTAGGGAGCATATAAATCTACTTACTGTTATGTTCCCTTTTGTGCTGTCTAAGTTTCTGAACTCTCATCTTCTTTTTATTATTTTTTCGAACTAAAAAAAAACAGTTAATATTGAAAGCAAGGCATATGTATCTAATTGTTATGCTCAATATTATTGATTGGTCTCGTGTGGTTTAGGGAGCATACAAATCTACTTACTGTTATGTTCCCTTTTGTGCTGTCTAAGTTTCTGAACTCTCATCTTCTTTTTATTATTTTTTCGAACTAAAAAAACAATTAATATAGAAAGCAAGGCATATGTATCTAATTGTTATTAAAAATAATGCTCAATATAATATAAAACACTGTTATGTGCATACATATAAACGTCTCAAAAGATTAGAAGAATAAATAAAAATCCGTTACCGTTTCTACGGGTCTTATTTACTCGTACTCTGTGCCCATGCATTCCATTTCTCCTTTTTATTTTTCTGGTCGCCACACTTTTGCGAGCAGAGTTTCCCTTCTTCGATCTACGCCCGGTTTTCACGAGAAAATGACGCCGTTTCATCAGTTTATTACCCCCTTTAAAATTGTAAACAACCTTGAATCTATGAAATCTTATAAGGATGGAACTGTAATTTTTAACTCTTGCGTAGTAAAAATTAAGTCTATCATATTTACCATGACGCCTTTTTGTTTTAGTTTTTTCATTTATGTCGACTTTCTTCGTAATTACTGCGGCAGGTAAATACATGAAATATTAATAATAATTACGGAAGTAAATATATAGAACATTTTCTGAGTTATTTGAATATTTGTCAACACATTCGTGTTGCTGCCTTGAGGCACATTAAATTGTCTAGAAAATTGGGTTATCTGCATTTCCGAGTAACAACCAAAAATATTTAAGAACAAGTAGGTACTAGAGACAGAGCCCACTAGACTGGTGTTAAAGAAAAAAAAAGTGATCCAACTTTAATCACATTTTTATACAATTTAATTATACTAGGTGAAACATAAAGGGTATACTATTTTTTTGCAACTTAACTTTGTAAATCTCAAACTATCGGCTTTGTGGGAAGGGAGTTGAAGTACCAAAGGTTTTGTAGACTTGTGAAATATGTCAGCAGCTGTATACCTATAACACCTTTTGTTTTTCAAGTTTCCTCCAAAGCTCATAGTTATAGAATTACAAAGTTAAGTTTTGAAAAAAAAGTATACCCTTTCTGTTTCAACCTGTATGTTCGATACTTATCCAAACCGCTGAGTTATTATTTATTTATAAAGGTGCGTGCACATTGATTGCAAGTAAGGAAACTGTTTATGAAGTTATAGAGTATGGCTGCAGGTAGTCTAGACTGAATATAATATCGTTATCCACTATTTCGAATTATTTTTAATAGGATTCAGTAGATATAGGTATCAGCCTGATATGCGATGCACTACTCACCTCTGTAATGACATTTGACAGGTGCACGCTTGTTTCCCATCGCTTCCTCTAAAAGATTGTTAAAAGAACATGAAAAAGGTACGACATAATAAGAAATCAAGAACTATTCAATAGCAGCGTTTTACTTGAAATAAAACGCATATTACACCACTTGTTCATCACTGGAAGCTTTATACAGTGTGTAAGCGGCATCATTAATAAAACTGATACCATGAATCTGGACCGCCAGAGTTTGAATTTTCCATCGATATTTTCATGAACTATGCTAAAATTTTGTATAATTTTTAAATTGATTTTAGCATGATACGAGTATCATTGGACAAATTTATCTTAAGTGATTTTACATATATAGGTCAATAATTACTATTTTGGACATAAACTGCAATGTACATTAAAACTCAATACGCTCGAGCGCGCATTTCATGCTCTCTAATCAGTTTTAAAATATAGAACATTTTAGCATATATCATACAACTCTGGGGGGTCCAAAATCATGAGTTGAATCCATGGTACTAGTTTTCGTTACGATACCCCTTACAGCCTGTAGGTATATATCGCCTGGTGTCGTCACTTATGAAATATAATTAAAACTACAGCGCTAATGTGATAGACAAGTATGGAATAAAACCAGTTATATTTTTGATTTATATAGGAGTAAAAGAAATGAGTTACGGAAACATGGGTGATTGGTAAGAAAAATTGTATAAATCAAAGGAAACTTGTATGCAATCTCAATTCAAGAGTTTCCAGTGATGGCCAAGTGGTTTGATTGATATATACATACCTTTAATAGGGTGTGTTTTGGATGGTCGCTCTGTGTAGGAGTTCCCGACCTTCGTGCGGACATACGCAACTAGAATCGTTCCGGAAAAGAAAAAGTGTTTGGAATGATTTTATATGTATAGGTACCAAAACGGCGAAAACTTCACTACAAGAAAACCTTGTAAAATTGATTTGATTACCAATTCTGTTTTTCAGCCACACATATGAACACAAATTATGCCTAATAAGAGATTCCGTTCAATATAATTAATTAGTTTAGTCATACCATCTCCGTTGAGCGCTAGAGCTTGTAAGGCATCCAAACCAGGAATCTCACTCTCTAAAATGAACAAATGTTAATGCATCATTCATATACTAGCAATATAACAAAATAGCATAACCAATTATTTTGAAATGTCTGTTACCTTCCAAAACCACTATTCTTTTAGTTGATATGACTGAAAGAGTGCAATGGTAAAATGTAAGTTAAGTATGGGTTATAAAGGTTAAGATCAATTTTCTTGTGTACTTACAGAAATAACTGAACAATGTGTCCGCCAGGTCCTCGGCACTCTTAGCTGAACTAACGATCCCATGACCCTCTAAATGATACAAAGAGTACAAAATTCATAATTAAAAACATTACTTATATTACTTTTCATCCAACAAATAAGAAGGCCCCTAACTGTGTCAGTACTTACGACCAGGATTGTCAACTGCGAAAAAAACAATGAAACAAACAAGTGAAATACTTAAATATCTAGTTTTTGTAAAGAAAATAAAAGTCAGTAAATAATTATGTAACATTATACTAACCTTTCTGAATATACTTCTGAGCGATTGGCAACAGTTCGGGCGGGGTGCAAGTATCACCTGTAGATAAATAGGGCTACCCGTCAGATTTTTATATACATTTTTGACCTATACAAAAGTGTTGCTCCTTGCAAGTATTTTACTAACCGACTCTAAATGATCTTTCTGCTGAATAATCTGAAAAACAAAAAAGGCAACCGAAATAACGCGTGCTAGTCTTCTCTTATGAGTGTCATACTCTATTTCTACATACCATCGTTTAAAAATTGGTGATCGTCATAGTCATCTTCTGCAATACCACCTTCGTTGGATCCCTCAAAATCACTTTCGCCATCATCATTGTCATCGGGTTCATCATATCCGCGGTCACCAGGTCCATATTCATATGGATCCAATCTGCCAGTATTGATCTCTAAATTATAATCATCAAACTCGTCCTCTTCACTGACTTCACCTATGTCATCCGAACCAGACTCCAGCTCTTGTCTTAAGTTATGAGCTACATTTCCTTCTAGAAATTAAAAAAGTTTTATTTCATCCATGGTTGCATTGTATGTTATGCCAATTATAAGCTATGTTTTCTAATATACCTTGCTTATAATTCGCTCTTCCCGAATTGGTTCGTGGTGAAGCGAAAACCTGAAATTGTATTTAACCTGTAAACACTATTAGTAATTTAAACAAAACTAAGATTAAATCAAAGTAACTTACTAAATTCAAAGTTAAAATAAATAAAAAGGAAACGCCTATCCAATCGCCCATCTTAGTTCTCAATTTCAAAAATCGGCGCAGTGAAAATAATAACTGCTGGGTAATAATTACATCTGTTGATGAAAATGCAGTCACCGTGTAATGCGTGGGCGATTTATTAACTTTTGCTTCCATGTGGCTACGTCGCGTCTTGACCGCTAGTTTCATCCGATAACTTGATAACATTAGATGAAACGAAATTGTTGTAAAAGCACACACTTATTTTTTATCAGAATTCTTAACAATAAAGTAATCTCAAATGGAGTTACGAAATAACAACGCTGTTTTAAAATCATTCACAGAAGGGTTCCGGATAGAAATACGGCGGGAACTATTATAATAGAGCGGCAATAACCCAGCATTTTCACATGCAATATTATTCGTAATTTCTCGCATAACCCCACCAAATCCCAACTCCTCCGTGTCCTGGTTAATAACCAGGTTTCAGGTGGGTTGTTGCGTCAGAGGGCGCACGTCCCGGCGTGGCGCGTCAACCCGAGGACATGTCGCAGTAATAATGGGACCGTACGGAACCCCGCCCGTTTTAAGGCCCGACCACAATATATTTTCCGTAGCGTAAAACTAATGTAAGCATGTGCCGTCCTACTCACATGACAGATTTAATACATAAGTATGAATATGACAGCATGATATCTCGATGATACGATCAAGTTGCTGCTAGGAGTTCCTGCTACGCTAGGCACCCAGATCAGCGCAAATTTCTAATAGAGGTGCGTTTCGTATGAAAATTAAGAGAGCCGGTAGTCCCCAACCGCCTTTCTCCTCTCCTCCCACAGTCCCACTCTCTTTCAGGTAGGCAACGTGTGAGCAATGCCTCTGGTATTGCAAGCATTTGTAGGCTACGGTAACTTCTTAACGTCAGCCGGGTCGTACGTAAATAGATGACACGTTCGGCAAGTAAAAATTCTCATAGAGAAACGGACGTTTGCTTTTATTTATACAACGCAGTCGCAACGTACCAGTATCACTATCTGGTTCGGTCCCCAAGGCCTGGTGTTTATTTCCCGTGAACAGGGAAGCGTTTTTATTTATCTTGCAAGGTGCGCATACCGTCAGATTTAAATAAAGGTTTAATTTTTAAATTGTTTGCTTTTAATTTTAAGTCCAAATTTGTTTGCAGCTAAATATCACGTTAAAAGCGCCGGGAGTTGGGTCGAAGAAAAGAAATGATCCTGTGTACCTATATTATGAGTTATTAGTTATTATGAGTTAGCTTCGGTCACGCTATGAGAAGATCACATTGGAATTAGTCTAATGTATAACTCGTGCGAGTTTGACATTCGCGACTATCACGTAACTTTTGAAACTATGTTTCAATTGGTTTCAATCTCAATCTCATTTTGCCAACAGAATTTAATATTACAACATGTCGATTGAAATACAAAACAGGAAGTCCCGATTTCAATGGACAAATTGCAATATTTATTTCCGTTAGCAACACGAGATGATAAGCCAAGAGAAACATGGTTGCAATAGTTACGTAATAGCTATGTTGCTGGGTGGCGGCGCGGGAGCAACTAGTGCCGCAGTGAAAGGTTGCGGCACGATGACCCGCGGCAGATATGCGCCCGCGCCTGCTCCCCGCGCTCCAGTAGCAAACGTTTGTTCCATTGTGAAGCCAGGTTTCGCCACTTAGCGCGAATCTCACCACGAGAAGAGTTGCTAACACCTCGAAAATTACTAACGAGTTTCGTAAAGACTGCATTGTCCGTTTGATCTAGATTTCTTTGTTGCCCGATCATTATATTTGCTCTCTATAGTTATAGGTTATCTCATACGACCTATTGTGAAAATATATTGTATGGTAAATGTCCCAACAGTTTATACCTACCTACTTACCTATATCTCTATGACCACGATGTTACTAATGTGGTAATTTTAGAGGAATGTGTACAAATATTGCGTAACGCCCTACGAGCATGAACATCATGAATGAATTGTATGAATCAATTAAAGTTTTTTGATTGAAATAACTTTGCAATAATTTTGAATGTCATTTCTTTACGTGTAACTGGTGAATAGTATTTTATTCACTAGACGTAAAGAATTAATGTTTATTAATATACCATAGTAAAATATTTAATAGAATTTAGCTGAACAGAAACGACAAAGTATTAAAAATAAGTACTTAAATGTTAGCGTGCATTGGATACAGATTTTCAAGCAGGTAGGTAATTGACGGTGTCTATTCAGCAATCTAGGACGCGGGAATGGTTGTCTGCAGCCGCTCAGCCGGTACACCGTGGCTCTATCTAGCCACTGACAGGGAGGGTTCTAAATTTACTGTACAGTTTATACATACAACAAATAATTCTATGTACGTATAGCGTAGTACTGAAATTTACAAAATATGTTCTTGTTAGGACCATTATTTTTAATAGTCATTTTATCGCGCTACAAACATAAGTACTTAGGTGAAAGTAATTAAAATAGTTGTTTAAAATATTTATTGCAAACATTTATTAGATTTCGAAATATTCAAAGTTCTGAAGAATATAAACCGCACCAGAATGTCGGCTTTACTAACAGAACTCTCGCAGAATCCACAACAATAACCGCTGCCGTACCGAACTCTACACAAAGCGCTTTGCAAACCGTTACCACGAGTATTGGAAATATTCGGATATTTGGTAATGTTTGTGAGAAATTAAATAAGCGAATAGAGATCGAGCTGAGGCGGATATCCTAGAGGTACGTCGCCGGGCCACGTCACATAATTTTACGGCAACCGATAGAGCTCCGACGTCGCGCGCCGTCTAGACGCGACAGATGCGCTAGACTTGTTTTACAACTTCTCTTCTAGCCACGAAATAGTGCGGCCGCTCCCGGACCGATCTACCGACAAATCCGGTGTAAGAACGCGGATGGTAATGCAACTGAGGTGTGATTTTAGATGGAAGTGCCCACGGCTGTGAGCAGTGGGCCGAGGAGACACCTTGCGGCTTTCGCAAGCAGATTAGATTTACAGCCCTGATAAAAGTGATCGCTTGCACGCATGAAATATCAACTAAGATATAAAACATTTCAGACATTAGAAACATATTTGAAAAGTAAACATAAGACTTTAGATGCAAGATCTATTTACGAACTGACTCTTTACTCGGTTAAATACTTATATCAATCCAACTACTAACTGAATTTAAATCATTAAAGTACACGATGATATCACTAACCGTGACATTCATGTCTGTATTTATTTAAAAGCAAAAGCGATGAAGTAATTTTCAAACAAACTTGTTTGTCATGTTGTCACTTATGTTGTCGTGTTGGAGCTAAGTGAATACATTAGAGCCTCCTAGCCTGTCGGAGAATGACCTTTAGATTCATACTGTACAGATTTAAGATTCAAAAACATAAGTTATTTTATTTCTTAACGTAATATTTTACTTTAGGCCTGCGTTTATTTATGATAATGAACGTAAACTACGTTTTGAACATTTTACCTCAACTCAATCCTTTCATGAGTTATTATTGAAGATAGGTACTTAATTAAAAACCTATTGATTCTTAGCTACCTTGTAATGGGGGTAGCGTTTCCACAATAAATAACACCGGGGCGTGCTGTATCGGAAACCGATGCATTATAATAAAAACACAAAACAAGCGAAGCTATTGTCTGGTACAGAACACTTCCTTTCACTTCAAACACACAAACATCAATTTGTGTAATCTCAGGCCACTTACCGCAAAAACAATGAACCATTCCACATGCCTTCTCTGCGACTATACCGAGAGCGGTTCCACAATAAACGGCCAGCAATGTATGCGATAAAGTTCCATCTAGTTTTTTTAATAGCCAACACAGAAAGCATCAGACTGCACGTGACAAATTCCATTTTAACAATAATAATTTAATCAATATTTGCGCGTGAGTAATTGCGCGCTTTCTATGTTTCATTGATTTCATAAATGACTCTAACCGACGTATTATATAACTAAGTATATCAATTTGGCTGTTGATTTCACTCTAGATCATTACTAGAATAAACTTGTTAAGCAGTACAAGTTTGATAATAAATAAATAATAATAATAAATATCGCCAGACGAACATACCAACTGTATGTCCCAAACTAAGCAACGCTTGTACAATGGACTGGGGGCGATCCCAGTGACTTCCAGACCTGGGAAAATTACGAAAAGGCCATTTCCGAAATTTACCCTGTCGGGAATCGAACCCGCAACCACCCGATACAGTGAGCCGAGCGGCCTACGCTCGAACCACTGCGCCAAGCGGTCGTCAAACAAATGTAAACAAAGACCGAACTCTTGGAGCGTAGTTGAAGATATCGGTCGCCGTGAGTGCTCTTGTCTCTAAACGCATTCCCGGCGGCTCTGTCCACTTGACAAAGAGAATTGAAATCCACAAGCTTCTTGTAAGTCGCAAAGCGTCTCATAGTGGCTTACTGAAATCCAAAGGATATACGCGCTGCAAATACACACGGACTACACGGAACGGAACCGGAACTGTAGAGAAGCAATTATTTTGTTTTCGTTTAGATCGAATCTAGAATTAAGTTTCCTGATTACAAATTATATAGGTAAAGTAAGAGGTAGGAGGCTGGAATGGTTTGGACACGTGGTGAGAAGGGATGAGATGCATGTGACTAAAAGAGTGATGAATATGAATGTGGATGGATACAGTGCGAGAGGAAGGCCCAAGAAAAGATAGATGGATTGTATTAAGAGTGATATGAACGAGGTTGGAGTGGATGTGATTATGACAGGAAAGCGTGATGTATGGAAGGAAAAGACATACTGCGCCGACCCCAGATAATGGGAAAAGGTAAGGCAGATGATGATGATGATGATAAACTGTACTTTGGTGGCGTCATATTTTATCTTGTATACGTAACTATATATTTTTCTGATCTAAACATTGTATAGTCCCGTCCCACCTTTCATATCCGAATCAAAAATACCGCTGTAGACAGTTATTCAAATAAAATCAAATCGAATACGATACCGTCGATTGCAGGACGCCACGAGCTGGAACATCGCTATCGATGCTTTGTCCTATTTCCTACCCCTCACCTTCACGCCGCCACGAACATTGATGGAACTGTTAAAAGGAATCTCTGTATTGACAAAAATGTATTGCTCGGAAACATAAATATATGTTTTCGGGATATGTATTCGATTTATTCGTTATTTCGCTCATGTTTTTAAACATGTAGCTGACAAAAAGATTCACTAAGGTTTACTCGTATGTAAATTGGGAGACTAGACTGAAATATACCTAAATATGTAAGCGTTTCCAGTATAAATTGATATTATTAGCTGATACCTAGAGATTCCAGAACCAGACTAACTACAATACAATAATAGATGTGGGAGAAGGTTTCATGAAGAATAGTTAATGTGTTTGCACCGAACCAATGGACACTTATAGCTATATTTATCGACATAATAATATTATTAACTAACTAGCTGTGCCCGCCGACTTCGTCCGCGTAGTATTTAACTTAGCAAAAAATTCGGGATTATCGGGATAAAAAGTATCCTATGTGTTAATCCAGGTTATAAACTCTCTGTGTTCCAAATTCTATCCAAATCCGTTCAGTAGTTTTTGCGTGAAGAAGTAACAAACATACATCTACACTCACAAACTTTCGCATTTATAATATTAGTAGGATATTAGAAGCTGTTCAAGAACCCCAGGGGTATTATGTCGAGCCAATACAAACGTTAGTGCGATTCATTTAATATGCATCTGAAAATGGAGCATTGCCCGCGGGACACGGGTAATGTTGAAGCAGCTGCTGATATAGCGCGAGCGAATGATACGGTCATCCCTGTCGTGTTAGCCTGCAGTGAGCTTTGATAAAGGAAGGAATGGATACAGTACTTCATACTTTATCATTATTCAAATGCGATCTCGCGGCAATGACAGTGTGTGTAAAGCGCGCCGGCGCGCGGGGCCCAGTGTCAAAACAGTGCAAAACGACGTCAAAACTATGGATACGCCTCACGATTTCAAGTCAATTACATAAGAATATTATAACGTGGCGGGTTATATTCAGAATACCGTTTTCGTAAGAGAAAAAGTATTAAGCAAATATGGAAATACTTTTATTTTATTTTATCGGTCCACAAAAAATACATTAAATAAGAAATACATGAGATAAAAAAAACTGGGACTTTAAAATTAAATGTGACATTTAATTATAAGCGGCACGACGTCCTTATGATGTGTACAGTGTTAAGTTAAACAGTATTAGAGAAGCAGCCTGGTAAAAAATGTAAGAAGTTATACACAATCAAAGACAAGTGATGGAAGTGTTCATTATATTGCTTGGCGCAATATCGCTTGGCTTGGTATCGTGACGACTATTTGGCACAGTGGTTTGCACGTATACTCACTGTACCGGGTGGTTGCGAGTTCGATTTGCGTCCCAGGCAACTTCGGAAATGGCCTTTCTGTAATTCGCCCTGGTCTGGTTGTCACCGGAATTGCCCCCAGTCCATTGTATGGTACCAAGTATGATATCGGTACATAGTACAAGCGTTGCTTAGTTTGGGACCATAGTTGGTGTGTCAGTCTGGCGATATTATAGCAGGTGCGGTATTGAGCATAACCGCCGATTACTCAAATATAAACCAATATATTTAACCAGTTTTATTTAACATCCGGTGGCCTTTGTTACTTGTGTAAAAATCCGATTCATCAAAATTCGTCATCGTTTTGTTGGTCTCCAATCGGGTGCTCCCGTAAAAAGTATGGCATTAGTCCATTTTTCACGCCTCTCTATAGATTGAGGAAATCTATGGGAAAATGTTGAATTCAACTTTTAGAGATTTTCGAGTTTAAACTGTCGAGAAAAGTACCCTAAAAATATATTGTCATCGGAAGCGACATTGAACATATTGTGTTAAGAAAGCAAAGATAGAGGAATATACAACGACCCTTAGGTAAGCGACTATATTGGACGACTGTGCGACCGCTATGATTTGGAAGTTTTGCGTGTAACAAATGTTACTGTACCTACTAGTGCGTATAAGTTAAGTTTGTGGAGAGCGCAATAATCCGTTTTCTACGAAAACGGCATTCTAATACGAAACAATATAATTTTATAGAAGTCGTATCCACATTATCCAACTACATAGAATGTATGAAAATATAAATTTTACTTTTTCTTGTAAAATATTGTATTTTAAGGGGGACTCACTGATAAAATGAAATGCCATTCGCTTTCATATGCTTCCAGTTCTCACTTTTACTTGTTGTAATGATGCAAAACGGTATTTTTTCAATATTTTACGCCGCTGTTTTGACAGCTCTTGTGTCAATGGTCGATTGCAGACTAGCGGGCGACTGCGCGAATTTTGAATTATGCGTATTTTTTGGTGGAACATTGCGTGTACTAACATGCGGTATCCTTTACTTCTTTTATCAAAGGCAGTGAGTGACGATTGTTCTAAGTAGTAGTCAACTCAAACCGCTCACCATCTCGCGCTGTTCAAAGCGTTTTTATAAATCCTGCTGGTTAGCACAACCAGCGCGAGCCGCTTGCTTGATCTCTCGTGTTACTTTGGGTAATCCATTATAGCCGTTAATAGCTTAACATAATACTGGATTATAATAATCTCTAAGCGAAGTACAATAGTATCATTAAGTACTAAGTATCAGTACTAAGATCAAAGCCTGCATGTGCCCGAATGTATACAAGATTAACACACCGCAATCTGGCTGGCATGACTGAACATAACACAGTAGAGCACCTTGTTACGTCTTCGCTTAACGTGCTGTAGAATGCTTCGTGAGAATCACGTGGTTATATGTTATGACTAGCTGTGCCCGCAACTTCGTCCGCGTGGAATTTATTTGACAAAGTTTTATACAAACTATCATCCCCTATTTTATCCCCTTGGGGGTAGAATTAATAAAAATCCTTACTTAGCGGATGCCTACGTCATAACATCTACCTGCATGCCAAATTTCAGCCCGATCCGTCCAGTGGTTTGGGCTGTGCGTTGATAGATCACTATGTCAGTCAGTCAGTCAGTCACCTTTGAGTTATATATATTTAGATGAAGATGATAGATAAAAATGAGTACAATATGTTTGAAAGTTCCACAATTTAGTGGCTTCTTTCCACTCTTTTTCATCGCGATTCCCTTGGGAAGACATATATTGCAGATTTTTATTGGCATGGTTAATAAAATGTAAGTCAGGTTCGTAATTGACGTTCAATGGCGCGGTCTGGGCGGGCGTCGGGTATCGGCGCGGTGTGAGCGCGCGAGGGCGTCGCTTTCCCAGGCTGGGGTGCACGGCCCACGCGACGCGCCCGCGCCGACAGCTGCGTCCGCCCGCTGACGTCATCGATGCTTTGCATTCACGATTACTGCATACCTATTCAGGATTTCCGTAATGACTGTGACGACATATTATTATTATTATTAGGAGCCTGTAGTGTCCCACTGCTGGGCAAAGGCCTCTCCTCCCTTCTTCCAGTTGTCTCGGTGTGTTGCGGTCTGACGACATAAAAAGGTCATTTTGAATGTTTGTATTTGCGAATTATCAAAAATCTTCATTGTAGAGAATTCTACTCACAAATATTTTCAGTTAATTACTGAAAATATAGAATTATAAGATTCTAAAGAACCATCTAGGTATATAGGTATAATATATGAAATATAAGAACAAATTGAAACGAATTGTCCGTCGTTAACATAGGTAATAAAAGAGTCCGAAATATTATGCAAAACCAAGTTTATTTATTGCACTTAATATGATTGTGTGCTTTACATGAAAAGTGGTGTCGTTACGACATTATTGTGGATCAGTAGTAGCAATTTGTAATTTCGTAAAAGCAATTCACTTTATTCTCGAAAAGTGAAAGATAAAACATAAAATGTTATAACAGTAAGCACTGTCGCCGTGATGGTTATAGTAGGTAATTCGCAGTAATGTTTGTTGGAGTGTTAACGCGCTATTATATACGTCATTAAATACCCACATAACCGCTTTTAAATATGGTTTCTTAACACAAAATATAGAAACATTTTATTGAAATGAATAAAAAGAAAATTATCTTAAACAAAACAAAACTATTCGGGTCATGGCGAAATTGAACAAATTTTAATTTAATTGTCTTAGCTAATAAAATAATTGCATCAGGTACCTATTTCTCAATTGAATACTCTTTTATGGGTTAACCAAAACATTATACTTACTGGTAAATGTAGCAATGCCAGTGAGAGGGTACTGATACTGACATAGTTGTCGACTATTTCATTCTATTAATTATTTTCATTTTTATTTTATCGGTATAAGTACATATATATTTAAATACCTGTGCTTTAAAAAAATATCATGTAATGTTATTGTTTGGGTCTTTGCTATCTAAAAGAAAGAAAAAAAAATAGTAGAAATAGTAATTCGATCTAGGGTGTGATAGAGGAGCTAAGATTGAACAACTCACGCAATTCAGTTTCAATTTTCAAATTATCTGATCCGCATTCAATCGATCATACAATATATTAAAAATAAGTTGGTACCTAAGTACTTACCTAACGATTAGTTTTTCACACAACTCTGCTCGGGCCAGCCTGTTGACGAAAATAGCCTTTACTGTGGCAAAATTTAAATCAGATATTGTATCTTATCTATACAAATAAATAAAATTGGAGTGTCTGTTTGTAATATCAAAATAACACCTTTTCACTAAATACATATGAAAGTACATACGACACCAATAGCAAAAACGCGATTTAAAAAAAATTGTCTGTCTGTCTGTCTTTCTGTCTGTCTGTCTGTCTGTCTGTCTGTGTGTTTGTTCCGGGTAATCTCCGAAACGGCTGGACCGATTTTGACGGGACTTTTGCTGGCAGATAGCTGATGTTATAGGGAGTAACTTAGGCTACTACTTTAATTTTAGAAAAATAATTAGTGTTCCGCGTAAAAAAATAAAAACACATGAAATCAAAGAGTATCTCCGTAACGGGTGGACCGATTTTGACGGGACTTTCACTGGTAGATAGCTGATGTTATAAGCAGTAACTTAGGGTACTTTTATTTTAGAAAAACAAAATAAAAATAATGAAAAAATGGGTCCTGTCGTGCGGGCTCAGAACGCGGGGGCGGGCTTCTTTGTTAAGTTAAATTCCACGCGGACGAAGTCGCGGGCTCAGCTAGTTGATAATAACAATTGTTTCCATGAACACTGCGGTTGGTCTGCATTCAATATGTATCTAAATATCGAGAATTCGATACCATAAATGGTCACGATTGTATCGGGAAAGCGATAATCCATATATATTTGACGTAACTACACAAACGATTATTCGCTCATCGATTAACCTAACTGGGTCCAACCGCACTTTTGCTTATTTAGCTCCATTAGTGGAGGAGGCAAATAAAACTGACGTCTCCGTTCCGCTCATTGGTTATCCAAGTGATATAAGTGCCTCGTCGCGGGCCAACTTGTGGCCTAAAAGTACATCGCATGTTGCGGCCGCGCATCAAACCAGCCATTATCGCGATGTATATAAATTTTAGCATCTATAGAAATAAAAAAAAAAAGTCTATTTGTAATGACAAATTTGGTAACTGAGTTTTAACCAACTTCGAACAAAGGAGGAGGTTCTTAATTCGACTGTATTTTTTATGTTTGTTAGGTACCTCAGAACTCCGTTATTTATGAACCGATTTGAAAATATATTTTTTTATTTCAAAGGATAAAGTAGGTACTTACAGATGGGTCCCATAGAAATTCAACTAAATCGGTTCAGTAGTAAGACATATACATATAAACTATTTACGGTTACCAGCAATTCAATACTTAGATTATTTAGAAAAAATGTTTCGGTTAATTTATAAGTAGGTGCGTGCTATAATATTATATACTGGTACACTTCAGATTAAATGTGCATTAAATTTGAACAGTAGATACTCGACCACTTCCTGGCGCTCTAGATACTGACTGACTAAGCGGGATCACAATCTACCCTTAGCGAGACGTCAAGGAGGCTCGAGAGCCGAAGTGACTCGCGCCGCGATACTCTCCAGAGGACACTGGAAATATCAATGTGTAACTCTTCCATCCCCCTCCGAGGCAAGCTCTCGCCCCCGGCACTCATGATAAAAGCTATACCCCGGCCAACGAGAAGCGATGCGAAATGGTAATAATGTCGAATTGAAGAAAACATGTCGGACACCGTACAGTTAATTTACACCGTAGAAACAACTTATTTAAAAAATAATCGATTCATTTTCTTATCGCTTTTCATTGGCCGTGGTATAACACCAAAGTTTAGAAATTGAGATCCTCCAAAGTTATAAGCAAGCAATGGAACTGGTTTTGATTAATCTAATTAGAACAGAAACCACTTGCCACGATGTACTGGCCTCATAAAGTTGGAAAACTTTAGCTTTTTGTTTTCCTTTTACTTTGGTGTGCGTTCTTTTATTCCTACCATTTATTTTCATTTAAGTTTAATGTATTTTATTTCGTATTTCCAGTTACAATTGTATTAAGTACTTACATTGTTTTGTCTTGCTTGCAAGAACAAATTAGGTTTTATTCAATTAAATATAATAAATAATAAATATCGCCAGACAGACACACCAACTGTATGGTCCCAAACTAAGCAACGCTTGTACTATGGGTACCGTACAATGGACTGGGGGCGATCCCAGTGACACCCAGACCTGGGCAAATTACGAAAAGGCCATTTCCGAAATTTGCCCTGGCGGGAATCGAACCCGCAACCACCATGTGCAGTGAGGCGAGCGGCCTACGCTCGAACCACTGCGCCAAGCGGTCGTCAAATATCCTTTTCGTTTTCTTGGATCTGCCTTAAAACGCGTAGTGCACATTTTTACCTAGATATTATTAAGCAAGCAAGCAACCATTTCGGTAGATAATAAAATGCTCATGGTTATGACTTGTCAAAAACATCTATAACAATTGGAGTGCGTAATAAAGTTTCATCGAAATTTTTACTTGGTCGTACGCTGCTAGGATGAGAGTCGATGAAGGCAGTTGGCACTTTGCCAGCCGGAAGCCAATCCTGGCGCGGAGTCAGGACATTTTGATACAGCCCGCTTTATCACTGAACTTTATTTACATAAGTACATACTTCTATTAGATCATCTCGATAAATCGGGGATAAGATATTAGGTATAACAATAATTTACACAGCGGCGTTTTGGTTGCAACATAGAATAAGAATCTGTTTGCTACACAATCCAATGGCCGGGATGCTTCAATGAAGTGTAGACTAAGAATACAAAATACAATAATGTCTACACAAATAAGACAATCATATGTGTGCTCATATATTTCGTCTCGTGTCATGTTGTTGTCGTGTGAAAAAGGAACATTGTTTTATTATATTTTTAGACGAACCGTCACCGGTACGGCTTAGCGTTTGTCTAGTGAGATTTCCTTTACATGTCGACACTCAGAAATTCCCGTCAGCGCGCCGGCATCTTTTATCATAACTTTACGAATGCTGCCATTGTTTCACGTGTTTTTCGATATGACACACTTTCTTTTATTTAACACCTAGCTATGTGGAATAAAATATCAGACGAGTTTTTTTTCACGTATAAGTTTAGACAATCAAATTACCTACCAGGCTAGTGACACGTAGGGATTACCTACCTAATATACATATACTTAATTTAACAAAAAAAACATAAAAGTCGTTTTATTTTGCTGTAAACGATTTGTTCTAAAATATAATAATTACGGAGAAAGCACACTGTAATCTGGGGGCGGAGCCGAGCGCTAAATGGGTCTCCATTAGTTTTTATGGAGAAGGAGTTAGCGACTCCGACATGCCTCGTCTAACTGATGCCGAGTTAAACTATGGAATTACGTCCCAAACTCGGCTTAGAGCTCGCACTTTCATTTTATCCCCTGATTATAATTATAACTTGACTGTGTGCTAAATTGTAGCTTTCCAACAATCGACTTATTAAAATAACTACTTACTTACTACCCACTTGTTCGCGTTCTAGACGACAGTCAACAGATTCCTACCTTTATGATCTTGATATGTATTCTGTGATCAGCTACTGCCTGATAGATATTCTTTGCCTACGTAATAATAATAATTTAGCCCTTTTAACGTCCCACTCCTGGGCACGGGCCTCCCCTCAACACGAGGGGCACTCAGGCCATAATCCACCACGCTGGCCCAGTGCGGGTTGGCGGATTTCACATGTCTTTCGAATATTGCCTAGATCTTCTAATACATGCAGGTTTCCTCACGATGTTTTCCTTCACCGTAAGCAAGTGATAATCATATTATAGAAATTATGATTCGCACATAGATTTCGAAAACTCCAGAGGTGCGAGCCGAGGTTTGAACCCAAGACCGCAAGACGCGTGCTTTAACCAATCGGCTATCACAGGTTCTTTGCCTACGTATTAGTTATTCAAAAAAGCCTCTATAAACGAATTAACAATAATACCTTCTATTAAAGTTAAGAGTATATTATTTTGGATTCGCAATTCGTTAAAATACAATGATTGTTGCTTTAACGAATTGCGAATTCGCTGTTTACTTAATCGATTTTACCAGCGAAGGACCACTTCAATAAAGTAGTTAGGTATTCTAAGTAAGCACCTACCTACTTACACAAGCGGGAGCTGTAACTTAATCAGCACACGTAGGGGTAAGCTTGTAGTTGCGCCCCTAATTGCTAAATTTCGGTTACGGCACTGTTGAAGGTGCGTTACACCTCCGAGGAGCCTAATGACGATGTTCCGCGTTCATTATGTCGATTGAGCGGCAGCAGTTTGTGCCTGATATGCTAATCCGGTCCCGCACACTCAATATGGGCCTGTCAGTGAACCCTTTGACCGAGTTTTTAACGCCCGGCCCGAGCGCCGAAAGCTCAACCTGTTTGTTTGTTTATGTTGATCTGTGTTGATGCCGACCTTTGATAAAGGAAAAACAAATGCCGACGCGCATGTACACTACCGTAAAGGAATATATCCCTTCATATAATGCACCATTCAGGTGTAACAGATTGTAATATAACTTAAGCCTGCACTGTATAGAAACGAGTTTGTCAAATGTTTAGTTAAGGTTAAGTAGTCCTTATATTTATATAAGGATTACTTTAGGTAAGGTTAAGAGTAAGTAGTCGTTATCTATATATAAATAAGAAATTCCAGTGTACGTGGGTTCGTAATTCTTCTTCTAAGCGGCTTCTCGGAATTCTTAAAGTATTTATGAAGTGAAGCTTCTATACGGACGTTCGGGGCGCTCGCCGCGCGTCCACTATATCCGTGCAAAGCGTCAGTAGCGTTACACGATGACGCCAGTAGCGTTACGCGATGACGTCAGTAACGTTACACGATATAGAGTGGCAGCAGCGGCGCTCTACGCTTTATACTATAAAGCTTCGCTACTTTCGGGAGTCGCCGGCACTGTTTTTGTATAACGGGTTTACCTGGATGATTCTTAGATATGACCCAATTTTTAGCGCTATTGTAGACATTCAGAAAATATAATCTACGTAGCGAAGCTGCGGGAAAAAGCTCGTAGGTATAAGAACTACCTTATAATTAAATAAGTTATTGTTTTTTTGGTAGTTAAACGTTCAATTTCTTTGTTTCAGATCTTCCTTTAAAGTTGGATAACAAAACTTCCGCCGTTAGCATCGCCAGGTATGTAAAAGCATATTTGATACTTCATGTTTCTTTTCTATATCTGTTGCGCATGACGCGTTGAAGTCAACAAAGAAAAAGCTAGACGCCTACTGTTTCTTTCATATCAATGAAAGAAATATAAATTGTTCATTCGTTATTTACAGATTTCTATGTTATATAACTGTATGGCTATATTATGTAAAAGGCGCGTTAAAAATGATATAAGTAACTATCCACTTTATAATTAGCATTTTATATATTGCATTTTTCGATTGATTTGCATATATAAATTATGTTGCGATATAAAAACCGGTCTCCTTACTTTCACTGTCAATTCATTGTAAATACTGAATATAAAAGCAACAAGCTCATTGCACATGTTTAACTTTCTATTGATTTTTATTATAATATTATCTTCTCGTACATTTAGTGGCTGACTTGCACGTCCATATATAGTGTAGCATTTGTGTAGCATCGCGAATGAATGCCACATGTTTTATATTGGACAATAAAATTATCGTAAAGCGTCAGGGGGACAATACAGGCGGCTTTTACTGCGCTACAATATATCAAAGTATTCTACAATTATTGCAATTGTTTAGTGACTTATCTATAGGTATTTTATGGGAATAGGGACCGCGAAGTACATGGTATATCCTGGTATTAACTTTCTTAAATATTATACTTAATTATTATCTTTCTTAAGATATTCGTATATGAAGACACGGTTAATCTGAAATTGATAATTTCAATGCATTGTACTGTATATTATATATAAAAACGTGTCATCGTCATAGTTCTGATTGATCACTTATACTTTATGCTAGGTTTGTATGTCTGTGTACGGCCAGTGGCAGAAATTGAAACCGAGATACCGAAACATACCACTGGCATAAACAAAAAGACGTTATTAATTTTTTTTATTACAAACAATGTCGTAATAATAACGCTTAAAGCTCCGTAGCTAAGTTTAGGCTCTCGGTACACGGAGTAACAATGCTGTAGGCACCCTGAATCTAATAGCATTAACACCCTTTCACAGTGGGCCGATTGTTCTGTATCTAGGTCATACTGCAGTCCCGGGTTATTGTTCAATCGATATGTTGACAATGCGTGTAGGTACTATTGCTGGCCAATTTAGTTTGTAGTTATTATGTTGGAGTATATTAGGTATACTTCGTACCCACCGGTTCATGTAATGTACGCAGTAATGTGATATGAGCAGTAATACATGCTTATTACGTATTATGGACATAATATAGATACAAAGAGAATTTATACTTACCTACCTACCTAGTATATTAACTAGCTGAGCCCGCAGCTTCGTCCGCGTGGAATTTACCTTAACAAAAAAGCCCGCTCCCGCGTTCTGAGACCGCGCGACAGGACCCATTTTTTTAAATTTTGTTTTTCTAAAATAAAAGTAGCCTTAGATACTCATTAAAACATCAACTAGCTGCCAGTGAAAGTCCCGTCAAAATCGGTCCAGCCGTTTCGGAGATTACCCGGAACAAACACACAGACAGACAGACAAAAATTTTTTCAATCGCGTTTTTGTTATAGGTGTCGTATGTACTTACATATGCATTTAGTGAAAAGGTGTTATTTTGATATTACAAACAGACACTCCAATTTTATTTATTTGTATAGATAGATATGTACACGAACGAAATACAACTTTTATTTAAAAAGAAAATATGTTATTTCCACTACAAATCAAATAAGTAGGTATCGATATCGACGCTTTTATTTCGGCATAGCAAATATTTTAAAATAAATCTTAGTGCAAGTAAAATAAAGATTATTATTGAATTGCGTTAACGTTGTTTACGTGAATATTTATTTGTAGCAATTATTTTGAAGACTTATCTCGTCGATTTCACAATTAGATCTTGAATATTTATGAGTGTTTCTGTTCAATTTAATGTAAAGAAGAATAGAGTAATGATTTACGAAAATTAATCACAAAGACGTGGTCTGTCTGCATAAGAAAACAAGATGTTAGACATCAGACTACTAAGAGGAAGTTTTGAATACAAATAAGTATGCTAAGATCTATTGAAAATATATTTTAGTTGTAGCATGTACAGAAGCAATTCAATAAGTTTTATGTACGGCGTGGCGAAGTTGAAAACGTGCTATAGGTAAATTTGAACCAATTTACAGCGAACAATGACGCATTGTTTCCCAAGGCGAGATTTATTTGCCGACCGCTTTCACTGAGGAGCGGACTTTCTTTTGCGTTGGCGATTTGAAAACAAACATGATCTATATCGGGGAGCTTTTGTTATGTTTCCGCCCGTTTCCACGATAGCTTTCACTTTGTATCCGCACCATTCAGGCATCTTCTTCAGTTATATAGTCTTATTTTAATAGTACAGGCGCCTAAATGAATGCCAATCATGATGTAGGGACGACCACAAAAAAAAATGTAAGGACTTAATGTTTTTCTGTAGGTTGGTAGCGTAACGAATACCTAATTTAATAAAAGGTCAGCTGTTAGAATGAAAACCGTTACCTACTCCCAGTTACTCCCAGTATTTAATAAGGTACTGTGCAAAATATCGCACATTAAAATAAGACCTATACCTACTTATGTATAATACTCACCGTGTTTTGCTTGTTATGTGAGCAGAGAGTATATAATTGATATATCTTATGTTCCCTTGAGTCTAATGGGGCACGCGCCGCAACATCTCCGCTTCCGCCGTAACAGGGGAAATTCTTCATTTATTATTCACAGTCACTCAACTTCTACATTTTTTTCCCATCGGGCCTCTTAACATTCTCAAGCCGTTTCAATTATTCAATAATTATACGATTTATTAAAACGTAGGTACTCGTACGACCATTCCTATACATATACATTTATCACATATACATTCATTCCTATACATTTTTGGAGTGGATGTGAGCATGACAGGAAACCGCGATGAATAGAAGGAAAAGACATACTGCGCCGACCCCGGATAATGGGACGAGGTAAGGCAGATGATGACGATAATTCCTATACATTCGCATTTAAGATCTTGCTCGTTAATTGAATTACTACTATTGTTCAGTGCCTTTTTATTATTCAGTTCGGAAGGCGCTGAGCCCCGGGGTGTGTAGGCACTTACACACTCAATAGTCCGCCCCCGCGCCGATCTCTCCTCGTCACCTCCAGCGTTATCTATCACTTTGAAATTCACCCGCGTTAATTTATGTGGTTACTTGTTCCGTATCTTGCTTTCATTAATTCGAATAGGATCCCCGTGTTAATTCTCTTAAAAGGTCTGGATCGCCTACACTTTGTGGAAGTTCTTAGTCTTACAAGCATTCCGCATCTCATCTCGTGTTTAGTTCAACTATAAGTTCAGGATTCTTCACGTTGTTTGAGATGTTCGGCGCACTTTCATAAATTCACGTGATAATGAGTCTGCTATACTCGGTATTTATTTTAAATAATTAATCTGGTTTGGTAATATGTGACCTAGGTGAGCAATTTATACTAAGTAATGACATAATATTTAATTAAGTAATAGGTACCTACTTACCTTCAGTATCTAACACATTTCAGTATCTAATTAGTTGAGTAACTATACATATACGGGCTGACTCCAACGGGGTAGTACCACACTCTCACAGAAGATCGGCGTAAAGGAGCAATGCCTTTGGTGTTGCACGCACCTCTATAGGCTAAAATTTAATGTAGTTTTGGTAAATTTGATATACTTATACTAGATCGGCTCAGTAGATACACCGAAATGTTTAATACACGTACGCAAATAAGTTCCCCATTTTCGTCTCCGGTGAAGTAGTTTGCATGTCAAATTCGAAGTAGCTGGCAACACCCTCACATATTGAAGGGGGCCGCCCTGACGCTTCTCTCTATGTGGCAACACTCGTCTTTGATACACGCCTTTTGATGTCTGCTTCCCGAGCGACACAATGCCACTGTTTACCTTCGCTCCTGAAACAACTTTGCTTTTCCCACAAAAATGGACTTTTTAACGAGATGTACTTATAAAACTTGTAAGATCATCATCTATTTAGATGAAGCATTCAACTTCTGAATACGTCCATGCAATGTTATCAAACGATTATTTTTAGGGAAGAAACTGTAATACTGAAGTCAGCATTAAAGGTCTGCTTTTAACCTGGTCCTATTAGTTTTCCCCGCGCCGTCATCCTACCAGGAGGTAATCGAGTCATAAAAAACTTTATATATCAGATTTTACGTGCCGCCTTTGAAAGAATTGACTTAGTTTATGAGGGTAGGTACGCTTATTTTGAAAAGAAACGTAATCTCTTCGACATCACAACTACTCAATATTAAGCTTTCTTCCGTTTCTCACTCGAGGTAGATACACACAGGTAGATATACTCTTGATACACTACTTGGACGAATTAATGGCTTTACGTACGAAACATTTTTTTTTTACTTCATAAAGCACCAGTAGCGAAATAAGAGTTTCCTACAGGCAAATAACTTTTCGAATCAGCTTCAGGAGTTGGCCCACCATCAGATTACAGTGGCCGACTTTGTGAAACTACATTTGCATTTTCATAAAACCGCAAAGGGAGATATGGAGTGGCGGTAATGGCTTCTGAATATATTGGGCCACATTCTCAGAATGTATGAATTTGCACGTATTTCCGAATACTTCGATGTCTTAATCCGGTTCTCACGGTAAACTGGGTTTTAAAATTAACAGTATTGTTGTGAGCACGTTTACACTACATGCATGTAATGTCACACAAAATGCAAGACCTTGCTCAAACCTTGGTCTGAAGTATAGGTAGATGTGTAGCAGATATTTTACTTATTTGCTATAAGCTTTAGAAATAGGAACTCATGTAAACTTAAATTCATTTAATCATTTAAACAGTGCTTTTACTTGTTAATTCAGTAAATTGAAGGATAGGTACTGGAAGGACATAGGTACTTATCATTCGTGTTTGAAAATATTTAAAGTAGATAAATTTATCTCGCTATCTATCCGCCCGAGTTCTCCTCGAGCAATCATAAAGTTATTTGCAAAACGGCGGCAGTTATTTCTGCACTGTTGACACCGGCCGCAATCTGATTGCGGGCGGGCGGGCTGCGGGCCGCCGGCCGCCCAGATAAGAGGCTCACGGCCAGGAGAGTCTTCTGAATATTGCTCATTGTTACATTTATCAACGCTGCACATTATGCAACCGCCGACTGCCGTCGAACAAATATTTTAGCAATCCGACGTGAGTCAACAAAATAGGTACAGCTATAAGTATAAAGCTTGTTCTAAAATAACATCGAATAAACATAACCTAACTTATAATAATAACATAAATTGGCATATATTTTTACACCACGTATTATAAATCGTAATAGGACTTTTTCTTAGACCATGGACTTTTTAGTGTCATACCTGCTAAATTATTTATAAGTTTTATTACCTGACCTACCTAGTTGAAGTTTAACCATTTCATGGAATAAGAAATTATTCTTACACGTAGGTAGATACATCACTAACACAATAACAGTAAAAGTTTTGTAAATAGCACTCCAGCTGCAAATTAAAACGTTTTCTGAGAATAGAAAATTATTCTGCGACAGTATAGAAGGTCGGATTCTCGAATATTAGTGTATGATTTTATTTTTTAACTAGCTGTTCGCGACTTCGTCCGCGTGGAATTTAATTGACAAAGTTTCATACAAACTTTCATCCCCTTGGGGGTAGAAATAATCAAAATCCTTTCTTAGCGGATGCCTACGTCATAACATCTACCTGCATGCCAAATTTCAGCCCGATCCGTCCAGTGTTTTGGCTGTGCGTTGATCACTATGTCAGTCAGTCAGTTAGTCAGTCAGTCAGTCAGTCACCTTTGAGTTATATATATATAGATATAAGAATGACGACATGGTCCATTCATCCATTCATCCATCCATTTACACATCTAATATGTAAATGGATGAACATAAAATATTGATATCTCTCGTTTCAGAGGTCCCCATATTGAACCTTGACTCTGCGATGAAAAGTTGCAACTATGAAGTCTATCAAAGTTCATTACAATGCTGTAGACTTACCTATCGATGAACAGACTATAAATATCTATAGTTGGTAGCTGTGGTCGTATACATTTCAGCCAGGACGGGCGTTTATTGAAACGGGCTCCATCGCCGTTTTCGTTTTGTTTTACAGTCCATTCATTTTTAAAAAACAAGCAACAGGAACTAAACTGGTTAACACACATGGGCGGTTCTAATAGCTCTCTCCATTGTCGGTGGCTAACTGGGGCGCTGCACACCAGGACACAACGTGGGCCGCGGCGGGGTGAAGCCGCTGCAGACTGAGCGTTGATACTGGCATTAAACATACTGTATAGTAGAGTTGATCAATGTTTATTAATATTATTTTAGTAACTTTAAGCATCGTGGTAGAGATTTTAAATCTTCAGTTCTTCAGAAGAAGTCCCGGATTGCATATAGTGAAAAAATGATTTGAATTAATTACATGGTATTACTTATAAGTAATCCTTACTAATATTGTAAATGCGAAAGTAATTCTGTCTGTTTGTCGCGCTTTAACGCCAAAACTACTGAACCGATTTAAATGAAATATGGTACACATATAGTCTAGAGCCCGAGAAAGGACATAGGTTACTTTTTAATGCGAAAAAAGGGTTGTAAGGGGTTGAAAGGCGGGGATGAAAAGTTGTATGGAAGTATCGTCATTTTTAGAGCTAGAAGCTTGAAACTTATTTTTAGGCTGTTGATTCGATATAAATAAATATGACATTCAAAGTTTTTTAAAGTCTTACCCTTAAGGGTGTAAAATAATTAGCCTAAATAATTAAAAATGCTACCCAAGGACACTATTCCATGCGGACGAAGTCGCGGACACAGCTAGTATTGTTATGTGGGAAGCAGTCGAGGCTTTTCATTTAAAAATAACGAAACGATTACTTCAAAAGTTTTTATGAAGTTTGTACTGTAACGGGCCGAGCCCTTACATGATTTGCTCGCATGAATACACACATAACTGTACGGATTACGAGTTTAGCAGTAAAACAAATCGTAGGTAACATTTACGAGGTGCGGGAACAACGCCAATATGTTGAACAATCGTATCAGTTCAGTTCAGAGGTGGTGGACGTTACTTCACAGTGAGTTGATATCGAATGTAGCCCCAGGATGTAGGTCGCGTGCCGGGGATGCCTTTGTTCCGACTGCCGCTGTAAATTATCTACATTCCGTTCTCCTTCATAACTCTGTATCGGCTGAACGTACGCCTCACAATGGAACGGGGAAAAAAGTGAGCGTTCCTTTTTCTCCCAAACTTCTATTAAATTTTTCGTTTAATTTTCCCCGTACCTATAGGCAACAATTAGTAGGTACAATCGTGTCGATTGGAATTACCAATTTCACAGTTACACGCAGTAAATGTGGATATAGCCTCATGAAGGCCCACCCCGCCCCACGGTATTACTTTCTGTAACACACCTGGAAATGAAAATTTTACACGTTCATTTTAACCGTTTACATTTTATTGATGTCGGGTACACTAATTAGAGTGGAGGCTGTAGCTAGCTGTTGTAAAATATGTGCTGGCCTCTTTATTTTAACGACATTTAATTGTGAATTAGTAGGTAGGTACTTAGGTATAGATAATTCTTCGAGTACTAGGTACTTCTTCGAGTACCAATTATGATTTAAAAAAAAGTTTATTAAATGTCATAGTTCTAGCCAAAATCTAAAATAGATTGAATATTTATGTTATGTTAAATCCCAGGCAGTAAGTCCGTACGTATATAGACGATAACCTAATTTCCTGCATAGAGTGACATAATTTATGAAAGTTAAATTTCGTCTATATTAAAATAAGCACACATTTCTGTCGTCGTATTCATAATATAAAATGCAGCGTCCCTTTCTGCGGACAGGCCGGAACGTTCAAAACTTTGTGCGGCGTATTTTGTGGGCTATAAAATATTTTATAACAGCCACAGGTGTGATGTGAAAAGCCGCGACTCGGGATCATATTACATGAGAATTTTCAACGTAGGATCAGGGTACCTACTGAGAGAGTTAATCAACCTTCCTTTGAAAACAATCCAAAGAGGAACGTATCAGCAGTATTGCCATGGATTACCTAATGGCGTTGATGACGGTCACGATCAGAACAACGAATTATGAAACACTTTTCCTGACTTTCATATGTTTAAACGAAATCTGTTGTTTAACTCGTGGTTCAGCCAAGTCTACCACCGCCATTATGATGATTTGTTTTTGTTATAAAAAACTTTTATTTTGTACTTTGATTTTAAAATCAACAAAACCCTGTATTCTTGTACTCAAAAGAGACGGTACCTACTGTAAACGTTCAGCTGTACCTATTAGTATTCTGAATTGCGCCGCTCTACAGCAGAATGTCAGGATAGCAGATGATTTTGCGTTATAGCAACAGCGAGGCGTCTAATCCGTTGGCCAGCGCGTTTCGCCCAGTTGAGGAGTTAGTGAAGTGATCCGCAAACGGGTCGGTGCTCCATTTGGGTCATTTGGATCGGTGTCAGCGGGCCACGTAGCAGCTGGCGGCGGCCGCACTCGCCTGCAATATCATTCCTTCACACATTTAGATTAATTGGAAACGTTTTACAAATCGAAAATGTCATAAGGTTTTGTAATAGTGTTTCTTTCTTTTTAGTTTTTGAAACACAATATAAGTAACTAGTTGCTGCCCACGACTTCGTCCGCGTAGACTCAAGGAAAGTATACTATGTGTTAATCCAGGTTATAAACTATCTGTGTTTCAAATTTCATCCAAATCCGTTCAGTAGTTTTTGCGTGAAAGAGTAACAAACATACATCCACAAACTTTCGAATTTATAATATTAGTAGGATTACTTATAGGTTGTGTCCAAAGAATTTGTTACAAATTCTTTGGTTGTGTCTTTCAAAATTGTGCGATTTTAAACAGTAAATCAAAAGAAATGACAACACGAAGATGGGAGGTCTTTCAATTCTCCCAGTTCAGTCAGTATATTGATACAGAAGATTTAATAATCAGTTCAGAATATTGTTGCGCACTTTATAGATCCGTAAGCTTTAAAAACGGACTGCAACATGGTCATTCGCGTGTAAAATAAATGACGTTTTAATTCCGTTGCGTTTCCTGGTACCTACTCGCCGCGCCGCTCGCTGCTGCGATGCCTGCATCACGCACGCGGAACTCTCAATATTTCAGTTATGTATTCACGACTGACGCTGCCCTACTTTTGAAATATGTGTTCGGCCATTATTGTTTAAAATATTCAATCACGAGATTATAATTATTACTCGCTGATCACCATTTCAATGAGAAAAGTGCAGAAGGAACTGCAGTTAGCATAGTTTACTCAAACGTGGCTTTGCGGATTTTTATTAAAATTATAATTTTGTTTCAGGAATCTGGAATGATCCAAATTCACAAACAGCACAACATACCCCCCGATCGAATGAACAGGTACCTACTTCAATTATTTTTCTTGATCCATGCCCTTGATCGACTAGCGTGCCAAGCGAACGTAATCTATCTATGATTGGTCTGGGAAGGTAGTCTTGCCCTTTGTTACATTGGGATCTATGGGAACAATAATATGGGTGCACTGCAGTGAACCTTTGCCTACGCCTTGTGGTCCTATTCAAGGTCCTATTGGTGTAAGAAATAGATGCCGTCCTTACTATATTATTGTGTATAATTGTATTGTGTGTAGAACGTTTTCAGTCGATATCAAACCCAAGATACCTCTAAACGAAACGGTAATCTAACCCAAAATAAAGCGGGCCATCTTTGAAGCTTCGTGTATCAGTTGCCATAGTTACGAGATACGCTATCAACCCCGACAACCGGCCCTCGACACTCGTATTTGCATGAGATTTTTGCAATTTTATTCCGCGTACACAAACGAAATCAGCATTTTACGATTTACTTGTGCTTCAATACGCAAGTACTTTTATTTTTTCCGTTGTGCACAGCTATTTTTATGTATTCTCCTGAAGAAATAGAATACGTTTTGTGCGAATACGTTTCGTTATCGTCGAAACTCGAAGTTATGATACTATCCGTAACTGGCACAGTAATAAAGTGTATCATAAAATAAATCGTAGCGAGAATAGCACGCGATTATGTTTGTTTAAATTTTGCAACGATTGGGGATCTCTGTAATATAGGTCAGTCTAAAAATATATTAGTCCGTGCATTGACTTATTATATTACTTCAGCACTTCTTAAATATGCAGAAAAATCTTGCAAATTATTTACGAAGGCAGACAATAAGCTACAGGAATCATTGGCAACTATGTTTACATAATTTCGGAAATTGATTTACAGTAATTTGTCCCGGTCTGGGTGTCACTAGGATCACCCGCAATCTATTGTACGGTAGATACCTACCAAGATAGTAAAACATTGCTTAGTTTGAGACCACACAGTTGGTGGGATAGTCTTGCGATATTATTATTGTATTATTACTGATAGGGGTGGTGTGTTTTAGGTTAGGTTATAATAATAATAATAATAATCATTTATTTCAGGAATAGTTACAGTCTGTACATACAAATAAAATAAAATAAAAACATAAAAACCCACAATAGTAGGCGCGTCTCTAAAACAGGCATTTTAAAAATAAAATGATTGTAAAAACAGAAAAATACTAACACATTTCGCAGCGTTTTATTCCTTATTTAATATTTTGATCGCGGTGCACAGATATCCAGCATTTATGTGTAGTTATGTGTAGGGCAGGTTTCATACTATAGCGTAGCCGCGACAGGGTTTTGAAGGAAAAGAGTCACGCGTTCAATCACAATCCTTGATCTCAGCGATACGTTCCACTCTGTGTCGTCAACCACAAGCGGGGTAATGGTGGCATCGCGTGCCTCTCCAAATTATCGCTCGCGTTTCATGCCGTGTTACATGCCAAAGTGAAAGCTCACCACTAATATCACTTGTAATCCACTTAAAACTTTATACTGCCCCTTCGTACGCAACGCGAATAGTTTTGCCAACTTTATGATGAATGAATATTATGTAGCTACATAATACAGTTAATTAATGAAATTGAAAACAAAACTCCTTTATGAGGTAAGGGCGGCTCTCTAGGCGATACGGCAAGGCACGCCATGCTCAAGCTCCACGTGAAATGTGAGTGCTACCTAAGAGGTAATAAAATAAGATTCAAAATCATTTGCGCTTACAATAGTACATTGTTAACCTAGGGGTGAAGGTAACTTATCCCGAGTCTTTCACCCGAGGTAAACACTGTGCTTTTCATTACGGATACAAGGAAAGTAAAAATAAAAACAGGAATTAGCTAAATAAATAATACAAGGAAGTATGATCAATACTCTACAACTCGAAAAACAAATGAAGATCGGATTGCCGCCTATTTTGTTTTGTTTCCGTTGGCCGGCCTGGTTCAATAGAAATGTCAAAATATAACTAGTTTCTTAGTACTAATTTGACAGCTGTCAGTTGAAAGCGATTCTCCCTAGGGCGGAAAAGTATTACTTTCAACCCGCCCCTCAGGCAACTTCAGACCTACTTTCCGAGTATGAGTAATGAAAAAGCTTTTACTGTGCTGTGTCGCCTAGTGAACTCATCGGCCTTTACTAGTCTTTACACCGGGACTCTACCGCGCAACTGTCAATTGTCTTCTGCAGCTCGACCTTCAATCAAGAAGAACTCAATGAATACGAAACAAGTGTCAAAATATTCTCAAAATAAATCTCGCGACATTAGGAATGAGAAAGTTATTCCTAAGAACCCCGAAAAGCTTCACCCAGATTTGACTCGTTACATGAAATGCGACATACTCCGTCGTCGTCAATGATGTTCGCATATGAGACAACGAGTGTGACGGGCGGGATTAAAGGGGGATCCCTTCGAATAACTTTTTCGTCTTTGTGCTCTGACTCCATTATGAATTACGACAAGGTAATAAAACCTTTCTTCATTTAATAGGTACTGAATACTTATACTTAAGTTCATTAATTACCTCGATGTCATTGTATAATACGTTTGTAAGAAAATTATCTAATTAGGCTAGAAATAATCCGTTCATTCTATTATTTGGAATCCATATATGGAAGCCATAAATAAGCCCATTAAAATCAGTCTAGTAAGTCGTTTCCGAAAAAAATAGCGGGTATCAAATACAAACTTTTGAAGTTTAGGATGTTTAAATCGTTCTAGTTTGAAGTCCGTTCAAAATTAAACATCTCGTAGCTTTAGTAACTACGCACCTCTTGTAATTTTGTATTTGTATAGGTAAGGAGTTGCCTGTAAATTAATAATTTTAATATCGCCTAAATAGATATGTGTAATATATATTTAAATACCACCATAATTTTCTGTCAAAAAAATTATTATACGGCAGCCAGTGTATAAAATGGTTGCACCGGTGCGTTCCGTTACGAAATCCCTCAGGGTAGCCAAAGGGGAGGTTTTAGTGGGTAAGAATCCCACATATCCCACACATTACCGACAAGGGGGATCTTTGGAAGATTTCTTGCCCGAAAACAAAAGTAATAAAGGTATTACGTGTACCACTAAAATAATTATCGTTGCCTGCCACGTGGTTTAAGAAAGCTTCAACTATTTAACACTCATCTGGTGCAAGAGACGGATTTCGTCTCATAAATTTCCACCGTAGCCCATTGTCTACCTATCGCCGTTGATGTCGTAATTTAGCCGCTTTGCAACACGCGCCGGCGACACTGAAATATTCCCACTGGCCATTAATCAAGTTCTTTTCTAAATAGATGGCTGATTAAATTGTTAAATTGCTGCATTTATCCACCGAGGGGTTGTCGAAACGTCGTGCCGTTGATTTATCTAGCTCGAGAGGTGACAAGCTGATTCCTCGTAAGTTCCTGAGATCTAGTATCAATCGGATAAAGTGTCCGACTTATCAACTTAATGGAGTGTTGAGCCTACTTGAGCTTGTTTGCTCAGCAAACCTGTGAAAAAAGGAAACGTTGCACTCAGCATTTGGGGAAAATATAATTCTACCCATGGTATAAACAATATTATTGTACCATCAACTGCCATTAAGAAACCACAATTGCGCCGGTTATCCGAGAAATCCAAAATACATTATTTATGAAGACAAAAATTAAATCGAGAGACCGGACGGCCGGAATAATTTGGTGTATAAGTACTTACATCGGCCTACTAATATTAAATTAAGAGGAAGCCTAAACTGTATTTAGTGGGCATAAAGATGCGGAAAAGGCTCGTGAACATCTTGACGTTAATGGATGGTACTTTTTTTCCAGGGCGTGGGCGTGAGATGGCACGCGCGGGCATGCTGCACAGGGCTGGAAAAAATGGAGCTGAGTGAGTAGCCTTAACTACTTATTTTGGTGGTGTTTCCCAACTTTTTCGACGTCTTGTCACTTAACAGATGATCTCTGAGTTAAGGTTAACTTGTGGCTAAAGTAAGTAAGTATTTCACGGAGCTTTTTAAGAGCAAATAGCAATTGAAATCCCTATTATCATTCAACTATTTACCCTCCTATATAGTAAAACTCTACAATAACAATTATATGTCTTATAACAAAAATAAATCCTATTGATATGGGTCTCGTCATCGTTTATCACAAGAATTTATTCGTTTCCTTGGTATGTATTGTCCTTATAAGTATGATGTAATTGCTTATTCTGCGATATTGTCCGCCTACATCCACATGACTTTCTCCGGCCGACATGATTTGGCACTTAGCGTAATTGACACAATATTTAGTCTAGGACGTCTTCCACTATAATACTGTAATGTCTCTTATCTTTTAACTAAATAATATGTCAACTAGGTATAGCAAGATCAACAAATTATGTGTATAATTCCGCGACACGTGTCGCTCGTGGCTGGATTTGTTTTGCCCCTCACTATAAATATACATAAACTGTGGAGAAGAGCTCGCACGATTGCCCTTATCACAAAGTACTTAAGGGTGCGGCGGCAAGGGCGGGCGGTAGGGTACGGCTGGGCGGGCGTCAGGTGCAGGCCTGATAGAGCAATTACTTATTTTAATATTTTTAATGCCGGTCTCCGGAGGCAACCGGCTCTTTTCACCCTCTGATAAAGTTGTTGTTATTATTCAGGTGCTTCAAGGAAACAGGCCCTGAAAAATTTCCTTTTCGGAGGTAGCAACGAGCGACAAAAGCGCTGTGGCCTACTTTCTCTAAATAAAATCGGAGAGTCCTATTTGACTTGGACTATATTTAACGTGGCCTTTATGGTTAGAAGGAGGTGCCCGCCTTTATAAAAGGCAACTGCCGGATTAACAAAATAATCATATACCATTAAATGATATCCGCCAAATATGAATTTAAGTTTACACACAATATTAATTAGTTTAGTTTCGAAACATTTCAACAAAGTACGTACATCATAACTCTTGCTTTCTGTTACCGCAAACAGGAAGGAAGTAAATATGTGTGGTGATTTAGTAGTACATATATCTACGAGTAAATAATATCGAAGGTCCAGTTTAAATGGTTAGACGCTGCAGTTCCGATATTGAAAGTTACCACTTACGATGCCTCATAGGATTCCAAAGCGACGTAACTTTTTAAAATGATCTTATATATATAAAGGCCCGGTAGACTACATTCACTTTATAAAACACTTGTGCAGACAGAAACATTTGAACTTTTATAACGAATCCGTTAGAGTAAGTTATAGGGGACAACACAATGGAAAACGGACCTTATAAGTTGGTTAGCGGCGCATGTTATTAGCCGGCGCTATCTGTCTCACCGAAGTTCGCAGACGGCTCCCCGGAGAATACTCCCGCTCTCCTTTGATGCGGCCACCCTTAATTAGGGACTTTAGCATTGCGATATCAGGTAGGCTTTATATGTTTTATTAATCAACCCTGCCCGCCCATGGACTCCTGGTTATAATATCGCTAATTCGCAATTTGTGTTACGGTAATAATGTTTCACTGCAAATAGCTGCACAGTACAAATTTCTCTGAACTGTCCCGTGTTATTCCGTTCACGACATTGAGTATTAGCCTGCTAACAGGAGTTGGACCGTCGGTTAAGTTACTTACCGCTGCTTTCACTGTAACTTTATCAATTCTGGGGCACGCTCGCACCACTGATGTCCGGTGGACCACCCTTCACCCCCACTAACGATGCCTAGGCTGTGCTTTACCACTGCCCCCGCCCTCCCCGCGCCCCCCAGGTTCTCACCTCAGTCCGTACTCATCTGCCTAGTGCAACTTTAAATTGTTAGCTGCAACTTTGCTCCGCACTCGAATGAACTTTATTTGTGCATTGCCATACTCCTCTTTCAAGTTTTGATGAATATTTTCTAGCATATAAGTATTTATAGATTTTTGTATTTGGGCTGCATAAAAACCAGACTATATATTTTATTTCTGAATAAACTCTATCTACTACACGTAAGTTGGGATCAAATAGTATTCTTAGAATGCTTCACATTTTCGAATACCAAAACCTCAAATGCACTAGTATGCATAGTTGCGTTAGACACGGAAACGCAAATTTGAGTCAGTCAACGCTAAAATAATTCTTTATTTTTGCGCCGGCATACGAATTTATTTCAAGTATGGTGCTGCGGTGTTGTTCACATGACTGCGCGCCCCGCATGAGCGCGATATTTGATTCCATCTCACCAGTGATCCGTCACGCACAAGGCCTCCGCCTTCGCGTACCCCGTAATAACAAGTTACTACTTACAACATAGGTTTAACTGCCGTTAACGACGAGGCGTATGTTTTCACAGCCTTTATAAGGTTATAAATGTAATAATATACCTACGTAGGTAATGACTTTATGAAAGATCTATAAAATGTTTTATAGTGAATACGACTCCGGAATTTCGGGATGCTATAACGCTTATATTTACTCTCATAAAAGATTATTTCTTTGATGTTTCTATACATGTGATGTTGCTATAGTTATCAGCTACGTATATAATATTATGAAGACCATATGGAAGTCAATGCAGTAAGCATCAATGTTATTTCCTATTCAGCATCTCACGACACTATTAATGCATTATGGACGAAGCATCAACCGCCCGGTGCAAGATTGCTGCGGCTTTGTGTTGTTTACGGCGCAATGGACTCGTCGTAAATCAGTATCTTGCTTTCATACCGTAAGGAACTCATAACTTTGATTGACCTCTTTGGCTCGCAAAGTGCCTTTTCGTGGTGCCCGATATTGGGCCAATGGGCCGATTTATTGAAGTATCTATTATCCACACATTATCAGTAAAGCATTATTCGCAGTAAACTATGCAACATGCATAATTGGGAGATATAATAATAAACTGCTTTAATCAAGAACTAGCTTCGTATTCAATTACGAGTTTAAGTCTTATCTAACCAAACATCTATACAAATAAATAAAATTTGGAGTGCCTGTTTGTAATATCAAAATAACACCTTTTCACTAAATGCATATGAAAGTACATACGACACCTATAGCAAAAACGCGATTAAAAATTTTTTGTCTGTCTGTCTGTCTGTCCGTCTGTCTGTCTGTCTGTCTGTCTGTCTGTCTGCGTGTTTGTTCCGGGTAATCTCTGAAACGGCTGGACCGATTTTGACGGGACTTTCGCTGGCAGATAGCTGATGTTATAGGGAGTAACTTAGGCTACTTTAATTTTAGAAAAACAATTAGGGTTCCGCGTAAAAAAATAAAAATACATGAAATCAAAGAGTATCTCCGAAACGGGTGGACCGATTTTGACGGGACTTTCACTGGTAGATAGCTGATGTTATAAGCAGCAACTTAGGATACTTTTATTTTAGAAATACAAAATTAAAAAAAATGGGTCCTGTCGGGCGGGGTCAGAACGCGGGAGCGGGCTTTTTTGTTAAGTTAAAATCCACGCGGACGGAGTCGCGGGCTCAGCTAGTGGCTAATATAATTGCTAAGACTCCATTAAACTGATTGTACACAATAACGTTATATTATTACTGCCTTATGTATAGGCGGTACATATATACATACATATGTATGTATGTACTACATATTATCGAATCTCCCAGAACGGAATACCAATTTCCTTACACGGCGCTTAGAAGCTTATGAAATGGGGTTTGAGATTTGTTTTTAGTACATGCGTAGATAGGCGTCGTGTACGGCAACAACATGCCTTAAGTGCTTCCCTTTATCAAAATAAATGGCTATTACGATTCGACGTTTATTTTATTTACATTACAATGAAGGCACGGTGCTTTTTCCTTTTTTATGATTCGCTGTAATGGGGGAGGTTTCTTAAAGAAAGGCCGCATTATAGATAGATTACTTTTACTGGTCGTTTAGAAGTGGGTCAGTGTCCCGTAAAAGTTTCCGCGAATGTGGACCGCAATTGCCATTACCGCAGCCGATCAAAGCAGCCGGCTCTCCACACGATGACCCTACAAATCACGAGTGTCTCGGAAAATCGTGAGTTTGTTTTATCCCCTCGGCGCGGCATGTCCGCCGTATGGATTATACGGGCCTCCTCTAATTATGAGTGTCTCTCGACACGGATGTAGCTAGACGCCGCGATGAGCAAAGCCTTACCGCTTTAGTATAATCTTGTTTGCATCGAGTTGGGTGCACCGAGCCACCGCGCTGGGTAGGCGGCTGCATAATTATTTTCAGTGTTTGCCCCCCATTAACATCTGCCGGAGGTCGGGGCGCAGAGGTGCGCGGTGCGGCGGCGGCGGCGCGGGCGGTGACTTGGTTGCAGCTCGGCTACAGAGTACAGACAGATCACAAATTCCGTGGGAGCCTGTAATCCTAGTACACAGACTAGCGGTAACATCAAGGGTATAATTTACCTACGCAGAGGTTGCAATAGTACATTGTTACACGAGTGGTGAAAGTGACTTATTTTTCCCGAGACGGGGTTTGGCGCCCGAGCGTAGCGAGGGCGCTAATAGTTCGAGGGACAAAATAAGTCTTTCACCCGAGGTAAACACTGTGCTTTTCATTACGAATACAAGGAAAATAAAAATAAAAACAGGAATTGGCTAAAGAAATAATACAAGGAAGCATGAACAATACTCTACAACTCGAAAAAAAAAAAAGATCGGATTGCCGCCTATTTTGTTTTTTTTCGTTGGCCGGCCAACTTCATTATTTAGCCAGTATTTTTAATTTTCATTTTTAAATATTTTGACCAAATCTATGTTATTTTAAAGAAATTGTTGAAACTAAATTATAATTAAGTCATTTAAAAGTATATATTCTTTATTTAATACTCAACTTTATGTTATTTCAATTTTACATCGTGCTGTAATTGAGTGACTGTAGAAAAAGTTTGAACATGGTTCCATAGTAATGGAACTAGTTTTTTTTTTATAATTTGACAGCTGTCAGTTGAAAGTGATTCTCCCGGGCCAGAAAAGTATTACTTTCAACCCGCTCCTCAGGCAACTTCAGACCTACTTTCAGAGTATGAGTAATGAAAAAGGAATTTATAGTTGTAATCTAAACAAAGAAATTAGCATAGTAATTTGTCAACTGTTCATAAGAAATAGAAAAGCATACTTATGTTATTATTATGTCGTGTACCTGTAAACAAAGATCAACAGGCTCGATTTCAGACAGTTGTGAATTGTGATCCTCTGACCGCCTACTATGTAGATGTAACCGCAACTTATAAGGTGATCACTGCCGGTAGGTATACATACATTATACACACAACGCGTGTAAACTGAGTGTGACGGCGCCAAACAGTGGTACCTGTACTCCTATTAAGTAGTAATAATAAGTAGTAGCAAATAATAAATGACGCGCAATAGGATGCTCACCGGAAGACCTACTCGAGATAAAGTAGGTCGATGTGATCAAGAATTTATTTTTATGGTCCACGCAAATGGTTTTCTGCATTTTACTTATTTGTATTACCTACTTATTACAGTGATGAGCTAGGTAGGTTAGATTATATTTTTTTTTTTATGTTAATTTAAAATTGTTTAAAGTCTACACTTACATACATACTAAACAAAATATTATGTAAGTAGGTACAATATTTGGTTTGTGTTTACAAAATACAATGGCGGTGATGGATATCTGTCATCTCCGCGGGCTGGAGGCTGGCGCGAATTCTGTCTGGGAGATGCAAATTCTGTCGACTCACCCGGAAAGCAATTACGGAGTGTAAGCTGCCGCTCGTTCTTCTGCACTGCTTACCATAAATCAATCGGAACGTAGATGGGTAGGAAGGCACACATAGGTAGTAACATTTACAACTACTAACAAAGATAAACATTCAACATGGTCGATAATATCAAAGTGTTTCATGTTCATTAACACCTAGTATATTATCCACATTATAATTCAAGAAGTTTTTTTTACTGTTTAAAACAATTTCTTTGTTCGATTCATATTTTGTCGTAATGACTTCATTAGTGTGTTTGTATAGGTCTCATAAATAATGTACCTATATGCTAATATTTGCGAAATACTTCATGAGGATTATGGAAGGATTTTATTCGAGTTTAATAATTAAAACAATGTGGGCGTGATGATTAATAGGAAACGCCTTATAAGCTACGCTGACTTCATAGTTTTTTTAAGTAGTACCTATATACCTATTAGTATTAGTCTTCGAGTTATCGACGTTGTCTCCGAGAAGGACCTGACAACGTTTATCAATGTTATTTCGCACGATCCCGAACTTTAGTAACAAAAATTCACAAAGTAACAAGTATGAGCGAGTTCGGTCCCCAGTGCGGGCAAGCCGACACAAATTGTTCAGCAGTGACATAGAAGTGTCCCAACACGATGTTCGCAATTCTGTGATAAAAGTAAATAATACGCACGCAGGAGCCATTCCAACAATTTGCTTAGGATTTTATATTGTGCTCGTGATTGCTAGTGTTGTTGGTGCCTCATATACTTACCTACTACTAAACACGTATACCTACGGTCTGATTTTGATAATGCACGATATGTTTATACTAAAGTTGATGTAGGTAACCTACCATAAAATAATTATGAGTTTCTTACGAACAGCTGTTCTTTTCCGACGACCGCTTGGAGCAGTGGTTCAAGCGTAGGCCTCTCGGCTCACTGCTCATGGTGGTTGCGGGTTCGATTCCCGCCGGGGAAAATTTCAGAAATGGCCTTTTCGTAATTTGCCCAGGTCTGGGTGTCACTGTGATCGCCCACAGTCCATTGTACGGTACCCATAGTACAAGCGTTGCTTAGTTTGGGACCATACAGTTGGTGTGTCAGTCTGGCGATATTTATTTATTTCATTAAATCGCTTACCACGCTACCTAATACTTATGCATTCTTTGAATGTTACTATAATAATAATCTGTTTATTTTATTTCAAGAATCATGGTCAATATATTAATACATACTATATTAGGTAGGTAACTATTGTTAATTAATATGCAATTAATTATATCTACACTTACAGCGGTTACTATTCTTAACATAGATCATAGGTATTCGATTCGAAAATGAAGCATTAAATTTATAAATTGTCCGGAATCGTCGTTCCCGAGCGTTTCCGATGTCAACGACTGCATACAACCGATTTCCGATGTCCTGATGGCAATTTGCGTTATGCCGGGGTTGAAATGTTAACTGTTACATGTAAATGTTACATTTTTCATTTAAATAATAAAATGAGAATTTTGCAGGGCTACAGAAATAAGTATAAAGTAGAAAATACGAATACTTACTTATGTTAGCGTATTCAGAAAAAGGGCAATACAAACCTAAATATGTATTCCCGGGCTAGGCACGGTCGGTCAATTTGTTTAGGACCTCTGAAGACCTCACTTGAAGGAGATGCTGTTCCTTTTCTCATTTCAGTTACTCAATAGACTTAATATTTGCATACGAGGGATGGTATAAAATTCGTACAATTTTATATGTGCTTTTATCACTTTGTATGCATCAATCATGCTTTGTGGGGCGAGACAAGTGGCGGGCGCCATCTTTAAATAACGATATAGAGCAAACAACATTATGTACCTACAGTAGTTTTAGACCTACCTTCTTTATTAATTGAACAAGTTTTAATAATGTCATATTACTACCCACTATTTCCGGGACGGAGGCACCCTAAATTAATGTTTTTTTATAAGTTAATTCTCTACAAAAAGACTTTAGAAAAAATAATAATAATGGCATGTATATCTCGCTTCTTAAGAGCGAGAGATAGATATTTATGTTATACGTTA
The DNA here is from genome assembly GCA_905147325.1 of Notodonta dromedarius. Lineage (NCBI taxonomy): Eukaryota > Metazoa > Arthropoda > Insecta > Lepidoptera > Notodontidae > Notodonta > Notodonta dromedarius. The sequence goes on along the minus strand of LR990159.1, from coordinate 9,153,695 downwards.
TAAATAGTGGTCACGCCCCGAGAATATTTTAGGGTGGGCTATGATTTACTGGGCACTTCCTTTAATCACAGAAAGTGTTGTAGCACAGATAAGGATCGTCCTGACCTAAAAGCAAGCTGAACCGCACTTTCTATATGAGAGTGTATTATTTGTATGGTTCCTAATACTACGTGGACAATAATTAAGTAAGTAGGTAATATGTTGTTGTTTATTCGAAATAATGTCTTTGTTTTCTTAGTGAGCTTGTATTGTCTAATGGATTTATGGGCAGAGGCCCCAATATATGGAAATTCTATAAGTATTCAACAACAAATAATAGTACCATTTAATTCTATGCAGGCTGAAATTTAATTCTTTGGCCAAACATCGATGAGTGATTCATCGTGAATAAAATAAGACTTAGACCTCATCCCTAAAAAATATAAATCAGGCCCTGCGATAATAATTAAACAATCAAACAAGATGAAAGCATAAAACAAGTTATTCCACGTTTTTTGTTAATTACGTATTATTATTTTAATGAAGGCATAGCAAAGGACTATGATAAAAAAACGTCCTGAGTAGGTGCGATAAAACTACGTGACAAGATTTCATTTCAAGCGATAGAATCAATATTAAAACAACAAAAAATTAGGTTCGTTTTATATCTTTTGGATTTGTCATTTTGCCAGGATTATGTCAGTTACTGAACCTCAAGTATCAATTTTGACATAAAATCAAATTTCACCATGTATAGCTAAAAGTTGTATAATGCATACATAAAATCAATGAAACTCTACTATCACAAATATGCGCATAGTCTAGGCACCCCATCCCCGCACCTGTCAATTTCCATAATGGAACGATGTCGGCCTTCGCTGACCAGCTGTTATTACATAAATATATCTACATAAACCTATTGTAAGCCCTACGATAAAAGCTTCCTGAAAACACAGTCAAACTACCATTAAATACCTGCTTTATGCACGCCACATAAGGAATAAATTAACTGTGTGTTCGCGCTATGTAATACCACGGCACGGATACCGAATTATCTTTATAACCCAATATCAGACGATTTGTTTCACAAACAACATTCATAATAAGTACCTATGTAAGTAGACTATTTTTATTATTGTATTTAAAAAACAATGTAGAGTTTCAATTAGGTAAAACAAGTTGTTTTCATATCGTTAAAATTTCAAATTATTTGCTAACAAACTAACAACGTAGAAATATACAATGTATTATTTAGTGCATTACGGTTCGTTGGATTCTGTAAATATGAACCAAACTGACGGAATATTGTAATAAAGTACCTAGTTTTAACATATATAATTCATTTTTTACAATAACTATCTAACTACGGAAGGCTTAACTGAATCGATTGAGAAAGTTTAGCAGCCGGGAAGGTCGGGGTGCGCTTCTGGTGCGACGCAGACGAAAGTGAAGGTCTCCGGCCCCCACCCTCCCCCACACACCCTTTGCAGATGTACGCGTCGGGAGCAACTCCAGATGCTAGAGAAAGTACATGAAAGGGAACTTTTATACATTACCTGCCTTAAATAATTATATAACCGTGTTAAGTCGTCCTATTTTGTATTTTCATAAATCTTATGATGAAGCCGGAAGGTAGGCAGTTTATAAGACTATTCTTGCGACCGCAAACGCCACTGAAAAGTCACTGGAAAGCAAATTACCTAATTTCGTTTACTTGAATGATGTATTTTAAATATTTTCACTCAAGGGTGGAATATAAAAATAATCATGTTTTCTATCCTCCAGAGAACAAACAGTACACAAGGCGTAATATTATAACGTCAAACTTGGAAATACATCGATATTTTCTTGTCTCGCATGTACCTATGTGCTGTTTATTGCAGGCATCGCGATCGTATCTATATACGAGTATATATAACTCAAAGGTGACTGACATAGTGATCTATCAACGCACAGCCCAAACCACTGGACGGTTCGGGCTGAAATTTGGCATGCAGGTAGATGTTATAACGTAGGCATCTGCTAAGAAAGGATTTTGATTAATTCTACACCCAAGGGGATAAAATAGGAGATGAAAGTTTGTATTAAACTTTGTCAATTAAATTCCACGCGGACGAAATCGCGGGCACAGCTAGTCGTTACATATAACCTATGATAGGTTATGAAACATTTTTAGCGTTGCGTCTGGCGTATTTTAAGTAAGTTACGCATGCAATAGCCCTCATAGAGTTGTGGCATAATTTAAGCTCTCTCACTAACGAGCAGGCACTCAAGTGAAGCCCCTCTCATGCACATTCCTCCAGACTAGGTGATATTGTGAGATTTGTAAGCACATTGTTTACGTTGCGTTGCGTGTCAAACAACGAGCTAAGCTATACGCACCTTCCGCTTCCCTCCTGTGCATTCTCTTTGACATTTTCTCGTTGCAAAATTGAAACTTTGGAGTTTTACGCTTAGTATACATCTTTTTTATAAGGTCCTTGCCTACGCCTTTTACAAAACCTGACAGCAATACTGCAGAATTGCTGGACGGGCGCTTTGCATTAATAAAGATAGGTGTAACTGGAATTAAATCTGTACACCAGTTATTAAATAAACCGGTTCAACACCATATTATTACTATAGGTACGTATACTTTATCTGTTTTGTAAATAGTGCTTTTGAATAAAGTTATGAAAGGGTACGCGAGGGTTAGTGATGTGAGCAAACACCGCCATGGAACATGTCGGACGTCAGCGTTACTGGCTCTCATGGCTAATTAGCATGGGGAGACACCGCCGCGGCGGAACGCGCCTCGCCTCCTCGCCACCACCACATAAATATACCCATTACGCAACCCCACTAAACATCACCACTCATTTCTAATTAAAAGCATTTTAAGGCAAACTTGCTCTTAAAAACGGCGAATAATGTCTAAGGTGATAACTTCGCGGATCGTATCTAGTTTTACGATGAGCCAGTGAGGCACGTCAGCGTTAACGTTTTTAGAGGTCGTAACGCGACTTTCCATTAGCACCTGACCGTCAAAGCAAGTGTGATTAATCTAATTTGTCCGTTCGATGACGGTAATTACACTCTCCAGACAAATGTAAGCGGGGAGGAATATTCTTTCAGGCACGCCGCGCAGCGCGCTCCTACCCCGCCAGCGCCTTGTCGACGTCACTCACCCTTAATGATTTACTACACCAATTCCGTCTTCGTTTAACTTTCAATTTAGTCGTTGTTATTATCCACTGAAGATAACGATTTTACACATTTATTGTTATTTTAAACACCATGAACAAAGTATTCCGTAATCTAAATAAATTGATTTGCTTTTAGATCACGCGCAAAACGATAAAATGCGGAAATGGCGCCTTCATACCTAAATAATATTTAGATATTGATCTACCCTTTATTTTGTGAGGGTTTTAATTAAAACTAATTACGGGGCTTACCGTTCCGATGGTTCGACGTGAATCTTGTGCCCGAATGGCGGCCGGGGGAGAAATCGGCATTTTGTGACGTCTTCCCCCTTTCGTCCCCTCTGCACGCAGATAATTAAGTGCAGATAGCTTCACCCACAGGGCACGGGCGTGGAATCAAATATCCACAAGTTTTTAGGAGAGTCGGCGGGTCGAGCCGGCGGCGTCGAGTGCACCGCGGGCCGCTCGCTGGGCAGGGACAATTTGTTGGGGTGGCTATGTAAACGACCGTGATTATATTGATTTTTAAAATGACATCTCTTTCCACCCTTTAAATTGTGGCTTAGTGATACCGCTTTTTCGTCCGTTAAAAAAACGTCTATCGCGTCAGTCGAGCGGGTGACGTTAATAATATTAAAAGCCAATAAGGAAATACTATTGGCGATTACCTAAATCATAGATACTATTTGTACCGCATCGTATAAATACGTCGATATATTACTGTTTTTTAAATTAATTCTTCTCAAAGTTCGCTATTCATATTCAAATTCGGTCAGAGTAATATCTTTTGATGTGTTACCCTATGATACTTAATTTGCATGTTTATAGCGCTTTCGGATAATGCTTTATTTATGCAACATACTGTTGGAAAGAATTGTTCATCGGCATGCAGCATCCCCTGTATTGTTTGTGGAATTAACGCAATACAACTAGTGGCGACGGCAGACGTATAAATCACGTAGCTAATGCTGCAGCATCCGGCGCGTCTCCGCTTATTGTCGAGCCGCGGCGGCATTTGCTTATGTCGGGTACTCCACCGGTGGGCTTGCCAACGGCACCCTCACTGGGCGACGCTGTCGTCGCCTGGTAACGACAGGAAAAAGGGGGCCGACAATTTATTAATTCGCAAAAATTACTTTTCTGAACCATTTTGCTTTTGGTTCCGCATTTAGCTCAATAAATTTTTGGACCCGTTGCGGTTTTAATACTGGTTTTATCACATGCTTTCGGCATGTGATAAATCCTATACCTATCCTATACAAAATTTAAATTTGTGTTTTCAAAATCGAGTTTAAATATACGTTGTCGGATAGGTAATTGAAAACATTAAGTTACAAAAACTTCTAGCCCAAAGCATATTTGGTCGCCTTTTTCCTACGAATTAATGTTAAGAACCTCGCTTTACATTCGCGCATATCGTGACTACCATTAGGTAAGTAGATTATAGTCGCCTATCCCTCGTTTGAATTCATTCCGCAAATACAGCATATGTAATCAATTTTTTTTTTTAATATATGTATCTTGAAATACATGTATGTCCTATTTAATTTCGTCATGTTAAAAGCACATAAACTCTCGCTATAGGAAACATAAACAACAACTCTCAAAGTTCCGAATTGTAAGGATTGCGCATCCTTTTTACGTAGGTAAGTTAGGGGGCGCGGGGATTATGAAGCGTGGAACCCTCCGTGGTGTTATTACCATCGTTCTCTAACCCGATATTGTGTTGCAACGCTTTTGTAAATTGTTTTATAAGCACAAAGCCTGTTACGCGGAAGATAATGAATGAAAGCGTGATATTTATTATTCTTATTTATTTATGTTACGAAATGCATGTTAGGAAAAGGTTTGTACAATTTCACTGTTTGTGCAATCTGAAAAATACTTATTTGTTGTAAGTGAAATTGGTTTAGATTAGGTTAAAACATGTGGAATATTTTATAATAACAACGTTCATTACAATTACAATTTTAATATAAATTTTACGGTTTACCTAAAATTAAATTAATATCCATAAAGTTTGTCGATTTACAAATGCAAACAGGTTTCTGCAAAAGTTACGTGAACAAAAAGTATAGTTTTTCGTTGGCGCGTCGGTCGTCTAGCCGCGGGAGAAATCGATAGCCGGCTGCAACTACGCAGGCAATCTTACTGGCTCTCTCAAAAGTTTTATTGTTACCTCTATGATGTAGTTAAAACAATTTCAAGTTTTGACAAAGATACTCGTATCCTTAAGAAAAGTGGCGGTTTTAAAACTTAATGTTTAAGTAAGACATAAATACTCTTCACTAGGATTTGACGAAAATATAATTTCCATTTATATTTTATAATAGTAATTTAGCCCTTGTAACGTCTCACTCCTGGGCTTGGGCCTCCCCTCAGTACAAGGGGGATTCAGGACATAATCCACCACACTAGCCCAGTGCGGGTTGGCATTCACATTGTCAAGCATTATTTATGTATTCTTAATATGGTCCCATTTACGACATCGTAATTGCGTAACTATTCTTTTTATATGTATATAAAAGTGGCACTAGACAGCTCTAGTTTTATGATCGTTTAAACACATGCACTTGACACATTTTTACAACCGTTACATGGCTCTCATAGCGAGCACGCCACAGACGATATGGAGACACGCCACGAACTTTATTTGTGACTAGCTGAGCCCGCGACTTCGTCCGCGTGGAATTTAACTTAACAAAAAAGCCCGCTCCCGGGTTCTGAGCCCGCACGACAGAACCCATTTTTTAATATTTTTTTTCTAAAATAAAAGTAGCCTAAGTTACTGCTTATAACATCAGCTATCTACCAGTGAAAGTCCCGTCAAAATCGGTCCACCCGCTTCGGAGATACTCTTTGATTTCATGTGTTTTTATTTTTTTACGCGGAACCCTAATTGTTTTTCAAAAATTAAAGTAGCCTAAGTTACTCCTTATTACAACAGCTATCTGCCAGTGAAAGTCCCGTCAAAATCTGTCCAGCCGTTTCGGAGATTACCCGGAACAAACACACAGACAGACAGACAGACAGACAAAATTTTTTTAAATCGCGTTTTTGCTATAGTTGTCGTAAGTACTTTCATATGCATTTAGTGAAAAGGTGTTATTTTGATATTACAAACAGACACTCCAATTTTATTTATTTGTATAGACTTGAAAGTGCCGGTATAGAAACGGACTAAGGCCTAACGGACTATTAAAATATCGATCTTAAGTCTGAGAGCAATATTGAAAATGTAATTCTTATGTCATACCAGTACAAAATGACTTGTCAAAAGCGTTCTCAAGATCTTTCTCAGACTTGAGATAGATTTAGCCTAAGTGAAGTAATCTTGTTTCATGTTGCCCTCATTGCTTAAAGCGGCTTAAGAAAGACGTTAGAAAATGTAGCTTATCAAACAGATACGTTTCCGTTTCTTGCAGTTTCAAAGTGGCTTCAGTTTTACGCAACTTCATCGACTAACATGCAGCTTTATATAAATAATAATAATTTAGCCCTTCTGACGTCCCACTGCTGGGCACGGGCCTCCCCTCAACATGGGGGGGCAGCTTTATATAGTTTAAAAAAATACACACGAATTGTGAACCTCCTCCTTTTTGAAGTCGGTTGAAAATCGCTATTAATTTTGTATGACGATGTTGGTATGTATACAATATGGAGGCTTTTGTAGAACACCGTACACAGTTTGAGCTTCGTTGAACTCGGGAACGTGACGAAACACCTCGCCTGTGAATTGTTACAATCTAAAGGCAATGTAGGTACCTACTGTGTACGTATTTCAAAGTTCACACCGTCTGTTATTATGGAAACTTATACAAATGTTGTAAGGCTACGAAATACTTTGGAATTGCTGGATCCATGGCCACTGACTGAATTAACATTGATTTAATTAATATCTGTTGATGACATTTTGGAAGCGATTTGTATTCAATTGGATAGGTTTTTATGATCTCTTTAAAAATGAACACTAAAATCTTAACCTACATTATAATTTTGATGTTAATTTACAATATTATCGTTTCTGAATTTAGGTTACGAATCCTACTTAATATTATAAATGCGAAAGTTTGTGAGTGTGGATGTATGTATGTTTGTTACTCCTTCACGCAAAAACTACTGAACGGATTTGGATGAAATTTGGAACACAGATAGTTTATAACCGGGATTAACATATAGGATACTTTTTATCCCGATAATCCCGAATTTTTTGCTAAGTTAAAATACTACGCGGATGAAGTCGGGGGGCACAGCTAGTTTTAGAATAAACATTTCACAAAAGCAATCAATACTGATTGTTTGTATTTAAGTGTGTATAGAACACACGAAAAGTAATCACGTCTCTCTAATTTGTTTACTAAGCGGGTGAAATCCATAAATACTAATCTTGGCGTTCATACCGTAAATCAGGGCGGGGGAACGTCGGTGTCCCAGAGATATTACTCGGCCAGCCGAAATTAAAATTAAAATGCGATGTATCACGCATTTTGCGCTCCTACGCTTCCAACCCCTGTGACATAAGTAAATTGTTTCCGCGTCGTGAACGTAAATCCAATTGTAAAATAAATAAATGACTTACCTCACAATGACCCATGCGTGATCTTTAAATAAACATGCCTGCAAACTACAGTAATACACAGAAATTAAAAAAAAATTGGATTATGTATAATGCTTCATTATAGAAAAGGAAAACTAGTAAGTCCTAATTCTGTATGTGAAGATAATGATGGTTTTGAATAGAGTGTGAATAGGAGGGGAGCCTTTTTCCCAGCAGTGAGATGTAAATATAATTAATATTCTCTGCAATTCTGTATACTTATTCTGTGTTATTTAATATTCTACACATTTTTTTATTGAATACTTAAAGCTCTTAACTCACTTTTAAGTACTTTTACTTATCCTCTAAAGGTTGTCTCCTAGGATTGATAATAACCCAATAGGCTGTTTGGACGTTAATACCTTAACGAGGATTCCGTAGCTGTCTGAGCAGCACGTTGAGGCAACTCGCGCCCTAATTGCTTAATTAACACCGCAATCAGACGCCGGCTCACGATAATCTACCTTTAACTGGATTTACGTATACTGACAGCTTTCAATGAAAATTTAAGGCCGGCAATCACTACTACACTAGGCCACTGTTATGCTGCCGGCACGGTAAATATAGGCCCATTCGTGATGAAAATAAAGTTGTTTTTTGTTAATAAAAAAAAAAAAAAATGCGTACGAAATTTGATTTTTAGCTTTTTCCACTAATTCCGGGATTTTTACCAGTAGAGATATCCTATAACTCCTATATACATTACATATAAATATGCAAGAGAACAAAATTCTATTGAAATAAGTAAGTAAATAAAAAAAATTGACGTAACAAAAGTAAGCAAGTTGCGATTAGTCGCAAGATGCACATTCTTTTCCAGCAAGGAGATTTTAAGTGTCGTTGATACATAATATTATTGAGTTGGTTACACTTAATGTTGAGTCATTGCGTCACGAAGATCTATGCGTTCACTTCAGATACTTAAGTGGGTTTTAGTGAGTAAGCACAGTCTATTTTATTACGGCGGAACACATCGCTTCCATGAGTTGAAAAGTTCAATATTGACTCACAAAATTGCTTTAAGTCGCTGCAGCCGATAATAGTGAAGGCTTATTTGGAATGTCAACCTTATGGCATGCACCGACGAGTGGAATTGCTTCCGGGGCTTGTTTGAGCGAGGTGTTGTTACCGCTCGCCGCGCTTATTGGCATGTCCTCAAAGCTTCCTTCCGACGACACGCCGAAGACGGCAAGGACTTTTCGGTAGACCGTCCAATAATGTTTAAACAACGCTACACTTTGAATACATTATTATTATTATTTATAAATACGTTATTTAATATTATGTATTATTGCTTATTTTTTCTGTTATTTCTGCTTTATGAATTCTTCTTGTAATAAAGTATGCGGTTCAACAACAAGTGAACAATTGTTAACCAATATTTTAAGTAGCGAAAAGATTATTTGACACGATATTAAATATTATTGAAGAAGACACTAATGTACCAGGAAAGTTTTGGTAGTTATTTCCGATCGTTCGATCGATGCGTTTTCTTTTGAATATAGTTGTTTAAAAATAGGCAGTTTAAGCTTGTGATGAAAATGCACGTCGTTCTCTCTGAGAAATTAGGAAGGTAGGTATGGTAAATTACGTCTATGGTTGTTGGTAAACCCATGCGCTTATCCTCCAGATAGACTCAATTCAGTTAGTTATCAGTTTGATTAAGTTAGTCCCTAACTGGTGTTCCAACGTAACAAAGTTATTTTGTTTTCGGGTGTCGGTAGGTACCCAAGCACGGAAAATTAATGGTGGGAGTGTGATGAAACGACTACGGCTTAACTTACGTCATTAGGATTGTAAGAAACAAAACTGTGTACATACGCACCTACTTATAAGTATCAACAATAAGTAAGGTAGTTGAGACCTTATCATACTAATATTATAAAGAGTAAAACTTTGTTTGTTTGATTGTAATGAATAGGCTCCGAAACTACTGAACCGATTTGAAAAAATCTTTCACTGTTGGGAAGCTACACTATCCCCGGGTGACATAGACTATAATATATTTTCAAAATAATTAGGGATCCTTACTAAAACTCGAATAATGTAACCGCAATGTAGCCGTGCGAAGCCGGGGCGGGCCGCTAGTTCTTTATAAACCTTCTACTAACTAGAATAAACAAACGCAAAATCCGTCTTTATTCTGCCTCCCGGTATAGAATACGGTTATCTAGGCGCGTGTGCATACCTATTTGACGCGTTTGGGGTGGAAACGCCAGACTGTGAGGCTCTGAATCCCATCGGATGTTCAAAGACATCTCGACACGTCTGGTTGAGATATCGGGAAACCAGGCAAGGAGCGCTGGTATTTATTTCCGTCAACACATCAGCATTGCACTGTTTTTTTTTATACGGCAACGTTTCCAGCGTTCTGGGCACCCTGCCACCCGGTATTGGTGGGTGATTAGTAGGATTTATAACAATTTTTAGGTTAAATCTTCATTTTTAATTAAGCAAGAACTTAATAATAATAATTTGAATATGTTTAATAAAACTGTATTGTTCTAATCAAGCTTAAAGTCCTTTTAAATGTGAAAATACCTCAACCCAAGTATTAAATTCTCCCTTAGAAAATAACACTAACAAAACTTCTAGCCAACTAATTGGCCAAGTTCGCTTCGCTTCACAACTACTTGAATTATGTTCGTACGGAAAAACTTTCAACTGTACCGAAAATTCCCATCTCACAAGTACTCTAACTTTACGTTAGACGTTTACGTTATTAAACGCAATGTTTAAGTTATTTTATTTATGATAAATTGAAGCCCGCCGTTAAATTTTATTTTCCACTAGCTGAGCCCGCAACTTCTTCCGCGTTGAATTTAACTTAACAAAAAAGCCCGCTTCCGCGTTCTGAGCCCGCGCGACAGGACCAATTTTTTTAAATTTTGTTTTTCTAAAATAAACGTAGCCTAAGTTACTCCTTATAACATCAACTATCCGCCAGTGAAAGTCCCGTCAAAATCAGTCCAGCCGTTTCGGAGATTACCCGGAACAAACACACAGACAGACAGACAGACAGACAAAAAATTTTTAAATCGCGTTTTTGCTATAGGTGTCATATGCATTTAGTGAAAAGGTGTTATTTTGATATTACAAACAGACACTCCAATTTTATTTATTTGTATAGATACCAAAAATAAAATAACAAGGAAATAAAAGCGTGATGTTATGGTAGTTTTATTATAAGCTGTAACATTCATATTATGATGGTAAGTCAGAGCGGCAACTTAAGTCATTCATGAATAATTGGATATCGCTTTGCAGAACAGAATGAACCCACATGCACTGCTGTAGACCAAAACCAACCGTAGTGGTTCTAGGTTGGTTTCAGTTTGCAGAAGTGTGTGTGAGTTGGTTCCATTTTGCGAAAGTAGGTCCAATTGTGGTTATACCTTGTAATTTGGATCGCGCTAAAGCTTCAAGTACCATACTGTACTTGAGACTTTAGTGCGATCTGAGGTTTCATGCTGCTTATACAGGATCACATTACGCCATCTGTCGGCGCGAATGCATATCCATGATTTCAGTTTTGATTGATCTTCGAGATATTTTCCGCCGTCGCGTCGTGGAGAGGCCGCGCGCATTGAGTTGTTGTTGTGTGTGCCAGCCGAGCCTACGCGGCGTCTCGTCTGAGGTCGACGCCCGAGGGTGCGCGCGGGGGAGCCTCGGGGTTGCTTTGCACTTCCGCCTCGCTGCACTCATTCCCGCATAAATAGTACCTGCGTCAGTGTATCAAAATGTAGGCCTACTGTTGACACGCCGAACGAAATTCCTTGCGAAATGTGCGTAAAAAATTGCGGCAAGTTATAAATCAGTTTAGTTAGCTATGCAAAGAGCTATTTTCATCAAGGGATTTATATTTAAATAAAATTGCTTGCCTAATACATCAACTGTATGGATGGGAATCGCACCTGTAACCACCCGCTGCAGTGAACCGACAGGTCTACGCTCGAGCCACTACGTCAAGTGGTCTTCTTATTATTATCGATTGCCGTGACCGCTAGCAAAAATAAAATACCAACTAAACCTACCTTACAAACTAGTCCAACTAATCAGCACAAACCAGCTCCGGTTAAAAGGAGAAACGCAATTTGAAGTTCCCCTTAAAAGTTTCGAAAGCGCAGGAGTGTGGGTGAAATAAAACAAAGGCAGGCACGCGCCCGGCGCGCCGCGGCACTCATGCTGAGTGCTCTGCTTTGTGGCAGGCGGGCGATACAATGCAATACATGATATCTACATATACATACATACAGGCAAATAAGTCGCAAGTCTACTGAACACGGCGAAGTAGGCTCCACCGCTCGAATACGGATCCGATATTGTGTTACCTGTAAAATGTATGCATCACGTAGGTATATATAATATGTGTTTTATTGCCTACATAGGATATGTGGTTTACTGGTAACATGACTTGCGAGCGTTTGATACGAGTTAGTATAATACATGTATGATCATAATCAATCCTCCTCTATGATATTTGAAGTTATGGAGCAGATCTTGACTTGACATAACTTACACTTGCGTTTCACGCGCGTGATGCCAATTAGTACCAACTAATAGGCATCTCGCGCGGCAGACCACCCTGGTCTTAACATAATAACACTGCTGCTCTGATACTATATATTTTATGTTAGGTATGTATATACATGTCCTTGAGTATTATTGAAACCAATAAAAATGGGAAAGCTTTTTCTTCAAGCAAGTGAATTTGAACCAATATTTTTCTGTTTCAAAAGATACTCCACTTGATTGTTGGTGTCCTTACGGTCGACCGTGCAACGGAGATCATTAGTGAGGTGAACACTAATGAACCTCTCGATCGGGGACACAGATCGCCGGAGGAGACAAGCCGGCCCATCTAGATAACAGCGACTTGACGAAATATTGGATTTTTCGTGTCAAGAATTCCACAAATTCCCGCCTCCGGGCACTCGGTCACTTTATCGGGGGAGCTTTTAAATTTCGCAAAGTTCATTGGGTTAAATAACAAGTTCACTAATAAACAATTTTTCTGAAACTTTGTTGAAGTTTTTGTTCACATTTACAATATTTCAGCGGTGGTTTCAACTCCTTCTGTTAATTTAATGGAGCTGGAAATTTCACAAATACGTTACTTGCATGTTAAACAGTGTTGTGCAGTTTATTGAGCAAATATAACAGCGCGCCACGCTGCGACCCCAGCACGCGGCGAGGGCTTATCGAGAGATGGCGAAAGAGCTCTCTTCTTTTGAAAGGGTTACTTTGTGGCTTCCTCTAGAACCGACCACTTTACAGCGCCAAAGACATACTTCCTTTACAATATAATGAATTCTTTTATAATGCCTAAATGTATGTTTAGATACCGCTTATTCTACTTTGACTTAATGGCCTATCTATACACACGTATAACAAGCGTTTTATACAATCTTCCAACCCTACCCCCCAAATTATAATACATAGGAAAACGTCTTAAAAACTCCCCCGAAGGTTTGAGAACAATACGCAAGATTTTCGGCAATTTAATAGATACCGGCTACTGGCTACTATGGCGCCAACTATATTGAAAGTAAATGTCACGACGAGGATAAAAAGATCTTCATTATCATAACACTATCTTCATGAAAACAAACATATTTTTGAGGGCGTGAATAAATCCAAGCTGCTTGTCAGATAAGCGAAATGAAACAACAGACTACCTACGTACGAGATACTCGTAGAATCAAATAATGGAATCATTTATGTTATGACACTGCTGAAGAAAGATGGAACCAGTATTTTACCAATAACTCTGTATTGGTCATATTATAATAACGCACGATATTTTGTATGGGGCCTTAATGTAACATAACGATGATGTATTAACTACCTACCAAGGAAAACTGATCGTATAATCTTATCTGTTGCTTGCACAGATATAGAGTGGTTGCTTGGTACAACTGGTTGATAGCGAGTGATTTTAAAGGTCCACCGTTAGAAAGAAACGGATTAGATTATTATTTTGTGGTAGATACATCATGTCCATTATTAAAATAAGACCTTTATATTATTAACGTTCAATTGTCACTGAAGTGCTAGTGGCTGCTAGAGTCGCGTAGAAAATGAGTTCCACTTACCATTATCTCGAGGAATTGATTGGTGCAACCTCCCTCGCTGCCACTTGTTATATTGGCTAATTTAGTATAACAATCCAACTAGAAAGTCGTTGTGGAAATTGCTGGGTAAATTGAGTTCGGTTGGCTGCTGTGGTGATACGATTTTGCGTCCGTTTTAGTATGATTTCAATGCATCTGGGCCATCTGGCCTACATACAAGGTTTTCATTTTCATGGCACTATATATTAGGTCATGCTTTTAATCCCTAAAATAAGAATAGAAAAACAAAACAAAACAGATCTTCCTATATCCGGGCTTTGCTAAATGCAAGCAAAGGCAAAGCAAAAAACCTATACATAGATCCTTCATTCCTGGATTTCTAACAAGTTACTTTCTTATAAAAAGCTTGAAATCCGTAGTTGCTATGTGTGTAAGCAAAACGTAAAAAGTGATTCAAACAGCGGTCTAGGTACTACAAGTTTCACTCCTCTGCCCATTTCTGTAGCGGTAGCTCCGAAATAGATAATCAGATTTCAATGTTTGACAGTATACGCGAGATGGTTCACTTACGACGTTTTGGGCAAAAAATCGGGTCAAATAACATTATGTAAAAACCATAACTTTTTATATATGATTATCACTTGCTTACGGTGAAGAAAAACATCGTGAGGAAACATGCATGTCTTAGAAGAGCTAACCAATTTTCGAAAGACATGTGAAATCCGCCAACCTGCACTGGGCCAGCGTGGTGGGAGTAAGACCTGAATCCCCTTCGTGTTGAGGGGAGGCCTGTGCCCAGGAGTGAGACGTCAAAAGGGCTAAATTATTTATTTATTTCTTTACTTTCTTACAGCGGGTCCGATGACGTGCAACGCTCCCTGGAGCTGCTGGACCAGGTGCTGAGCGAGTACGACGAGGGCGAGCCGCGCTCGCTGGAGGCGCGCGCGCCGCCCGCGCCCGCCACCCCCGCCACCCCCGCGACCCCCGCCACGCCAGCCACAGACGACGACTCGCCGCTCGCCGGACACACCTCCGAGGACGATGGATACATGAGCATGAACGGCAGGAGGTAAAACAACCTGAGTTCATCTGAACCTTTTGTTCAATACCCATTAATTTGGCTGATTAAGTACTGAAATGTATAGAACATCTCACTATCTTTTCAAATGGCCTTATTTAAGGTGATGGGGGCGGTCGTGTTCTCCATACATATTTCATTCCGAATTTATACGAGACACACAAAGTTTTTCCTTAAAACAATGGATTTTATCACTTCTAAATAAATTATTGTATTCGCATCTAATGATTTCAGGCATTTAAAAATAGATTAACATAATCAAAATCGATCGTAAAATTTGTTAAATTTTACGCCTGTGTGTGTGAATTTGTCAGCGCCATCTGACTAAATTAGGCCATTATTAACATAAAATTTGTACTTTGAGTAAACTGCGTGCTAATAGTGTACTAGTTGAAATGACAGATGGTGGTGACCAAATTTTTATTGCAAATATGTATATCCCTATATTGCGCCATCTATATTAATAATTCCGTCAAAGGGTACGGTAGACTCGATTGAAACGTTACCAGAATAATAAAACTTAAAAAAATAATGATTTTGAGTCGACAACATATATCCGCAAAATTCGGATTGTCGTGATAAACAATGTTATAATTATAATATTCGGCACAGTACCGCCATATTTTCTATGGACGTATGTCAGTCAGTGTCAGTGATGACAGTGCCAGTGTTCTTAGTTGGTGGGCCATATTTTTAAAGAAAGAAGAAGAAGTGCATTTATTTATTGAGCTGTCAGAACAAACAAATTCAGTGTTCTATGTTCATGATGTTTCCGTACGAGTATTCATTTCATTTAGTTTTGCTTTGCATAGTGATTAACTTTCATCATCATCATCATCAGCCTATGCTTGTCCACTGCTGGACATAGGCCTCCCCTAATGAGCGCCATAGCGCCCTGTCTTCAGCTTGCCGCATCCAGCATCTGCCTGCAGTCTTTCGCAAATCGTCATCCCACCTGATCGGAGGGCGTCCTACACTACGCTTGCCGAGTCGAGGTCTCCACTCAAGAACACGTTTAACCCAGCGGTTGTCGGTTCTTCGCGAGATATAGCCAGCCCACTGCCACTTCAGCTTGCTAATTCTTTGAGCTATGTCGATAACTTTGGTTCTCTGTCGGATGTATTTGTATTTCTATTAACTTTGTTTGGATGTAAACACATCATGCCGAAAATTGTAATGAGTCACATTTCACCCGAGCGAAGCCGGGTTTTCATCTTTTATTATCATAATAATAACATTCAATAAAAAAATGAAGTAACGAGCTAAGTATTTTTAATATTTTCCGGACATAATACAATACTAAGTTTCTAATAAATAAATTAATGTATCGCTGACATGATAGGTATCAGATAAATAAATAAATATCGCCAGACTTACTCATCAACTATATGGTGCCAAACTAAGCAACGCTTGTACTATGGCTACCATACATTAAACTGGTGGCGATCCCAGTGACACCCAGACCTGGGCAAATTACGAAAAGGCCGTTTCAGAAAATTTCCTTTGTCGGGAATCGAACCCGCAACCATCCGATGTTGTGAGCCGAGCGGCCAACGCTCAAACTACAGCGCCAAGCGGTCGTCAATTCGCCACACGAGGTACTACGTTGTTGCAGACGCGACGTTGTCAATTGGTAGAGAGCGGCGACTTGACAACGTCGGATGTCTATTATAAAAGCGTTTGTTGTCGGAAATATTTTTTTCGTTTAGTGTATTATAGGTAGGATCACAGATATAGATTTACATAGATAACGCAAGTATCACGATTTGTATTGAAACCAAGCGTGCCAAATTTTTAACACTTACTGTGACGTCATAGATGGTGGGAAATCCAAACCGATTCAAAGACACCGATGCCGCTGATGCCCCTCCGCCCGCTACGATTCTCTCGAGTGATTATCTCGCTCATACTCATATTTTTATATCTGTAGTCGTGAAGGACTGTAAGTTATAGGCGACCAACCTTGACGCTTGGTCGGGGTTTTCCGACACGCTAAGTACATACATTTGCGTTATTTATGTAAATCCATATATGTGGGTAGGATAGTGTTGCCGCTGGCTTAGGATTACCGTATAGGTACATAAAAATGAAAATTTACTGTATTTGCCAAATAAATACCGAACCTGGTATATACAAACCATAGATACTACTGTACTATCTATACAAATAAATAAAATTGGAGTGTCTGTTTGTAATATCAAAATAACACCTTTTCACTAAGTGCATATCAAAGTACATACGACACCTATAGCAAAAACGCGATTAAAAATTTTTTTGTCTGTCTGTCTGTGTGTTTGTTTCGGGTAATCTCCGAAATGGCTGGACCGATTTTGACGGGACTTTCACTGGCAGATAGCTGATGATAAAAGGAGTAATTTAGGCTACTTTAATTTCGGAAAAACAATTAGGGTTCCGCGTAAAAAAAAAAAACACATGAAATCAAAGAGTATCTCCGAAACGGGTGGACCGATTTTGACGGGACTTTCACTGGTAGATAGCTGATGTTATAAGCAGTAACTTAGGCTACTTTTATTTTAGAAAAACGAAATTTAAAAAAATGAGTCTTGTCGCGCGGGCTCAGAACGCGGGAGCGGGCTTTAGTTAAATTCCACGCGGACGAAGTCGCGGGCTCAGCTAGTATTATATATGTACACATGTACTAGGTAAGTCCTACTAATATTATAAATGCGAAAGTTTGTGAGTGTGGATGTTTGTATGTATGTATGTATGTATGTATGTATGTTTGTTACTCTTTCACGCAAAAACTACTGAACGGATTTAGATGAAATTTGGAACACAGATAGATTATAACCGGGATTAACATATAGGATACTTTTTAACCCAATAATCCAATACTACGCGGATCAAGTCGCGGGGCACAGCTAGTATGTAATAAATATTGGAATGAAGTTCCTTATCGCGCGTTGCGGAAGGGGGCTAGACGGAAAAAATTAAGACCAAAAAATGTGTAACGACACTTTTTTCGCTATATGTGCGGCGTGCGCGTGTTTCTCTGTATGTCTCTCTCTCTCCCTTATAGAAAGCAAGCCAGTTATTATTTTTTTCGTATCGTCTTTCTATTTCGCATTGAACAGTGTGGTGTCGCGACTAACTTTTCCTTTTCCTTTTCCTTTTACCTTTACCTTTATCTTTACCTTTACCTTTACCTTTACCTTTACCTTTACCTTTACCTTTACCTTTACCTTTACCTTTACTTTTACTTTTACTTTTACTTTTACTTTTACTTTTACTTTTACTTTTACTTTTACTTTTACTTTTACTTTTACTTTTACTTTTACTTTTACTTTTACTTTTACTTTTACTTTTACTTTTACTTTTACTTTTACTACCATCGACGATTGACGACCGCTTGGCGCAGTGGTTTGAGCGTAGGCCGCTCGGCTCACTACACCGGGTGGTGGCGGGTTTGGTTCCCTTCACGGTAAATTTCGGAATTGGCCTTTCCGTAATTTGCCCTGGTCTTGGTGTCACTGGCATCGCCCCCAGTCCATTGTACGGTATCCATTGTCCAAGCCTTGCTTAGTTTGGGACCATACAGTTGGTATGTTTGTCTGGCGATATTTGTTTATTTATTAGTATTATTTTGATTGAGCTGAAGCTGTGATAGCCGATTGCTTAAAGCACGCGTCTTGCGGGCACCAGGTATTGGGTTCAAACCCCGGCTCGCACATCTGGATTTTTCGAAATCTATGTGTGACTCATAATTTCTATATGATTATCACTAGCTTACGGTGAAGGAAAACATCGTGAGGAAACCTGTATGTCTTAGAAGATCTAACCAATTTTCGTAAGACATGTGAAATCCGCCAACCCACACTGGGCCAGCGTGGTGGATTATGGCCTGAATCCTCCTCATGTTGAGGGGAGGCCCGTGCCCAGGAGTGGGACGTCAAAAGGGCTAAATTAATATAGTTATTACTAGCTGTGCCCCGCGACTCCGTCCGCGTTCTGCTGAAATTTTTCCTGAATTTTCTTTGCTATAAACCTCACGGAGCCCGGACCTTTCCAACGAATGCAAAACCGTGTAAATCGGTTCGTGCGTTCTGGAGTTATAGCGTCAGGAAGGAAAACCCGACTTATTTTTATATAGTAGATTATCTTTGTTGCAACCTACGTAGTGGAAATCATCAAAGAACTGGCCTGTTAATAATTAGTTTTTAAATTCCGTGTAATTTATATTGACATTTGTTTTTACATAGAATGTATTCTCTTTGCATAGAGTTCTATTCTGTCTGTCAAAATACGCTGTACATTAAATATCTTGTCTGGCCTCCGTATATGTTTTTATTTAATCTGCTACTCAGAACAGTCGTCGTCAAAGGTACAACCACAGCAAACTGTCTTTAGTAGCTCTTCAACAGCAGTGGGGGCCAACACAACGTTGAGCTTCGCAAAATTAAAGGGAAGCGTCAACTACGCGGCTTGGAGCTTCGCCATGAAGATGTACTTGATCGACAGCGAACTATGGGACTGCGTCATGAAGCCTGCGGAGGAAGTTGACGACTTTCAACGCAAAGATGCCAAAGATCCAAGATTTGCTTGAGTCTAAGCGAACATCTATATCTCATCGTCATGACGGCTGAAACTTCGAAGGAAACATGGAAGCGACTTCGGGAAGCCTACGCTGACAGCGGGCTTGCTCGACGCTTACAACTCATGAAGAAATAGCTTGGTACTAAACTTGTATTGTACTCGAACATAGAAGCCTATGTGAATGACATGCGTGCAACAACAACTGATTGCCAATCAAGCTGGTCTGGAAGATGAACTTGTTGGTGTGATTATACTGGCAGGACTCAAGGACAGCTACAGCCAATGGTGATGGCAATAGAGCATTCCGGCACCTCGATATCTACAGACTCGGTTGCATCGATCCTGCTGAAGGAAGAACGCCGAGATGCCTCTGCTACATCTAGTGCATTTTCGTCGTCTAGTGTAAATAGTGTGCCTAAGGTGTCGTGTACATATTGCAAAAAAGTAGGCCATGTAGTGTCTCAATGTAGGAAACACTACTAACGCTACTCTGTATAGGACTCTAGGTCCTTTAATTTTGATAGAGACACGATTTTTATGTTGATTTCTTGTAATTATTGTTGTTGTTATAAATAAAAATATGTTTACATGGAAAACCACATCTATTTCTCAGTAATGTATCTCATATGTTAGAAAAGTGGACTACACAAACAAGTGTATTACAGTTATATTTTCACTATATTTAGTAACATCTAAATATATTACTCAAAGGTGACTGACTGACTGACTGACATACTGATCTATCAACGCACAGCCCAAACCTCTGGACGGATCGGGCTGAAATTTGGCATGCAGATGTTATGACGTAGGCATCCGCTAAGAAAGGATTTTGATTAATTCTACCCCAAGGGGATAAAAGAGGGGATGAATAATCCCGAAATTTTTGTTAAGTTAAATTACACGCGGACTAAGTCGCGGGCACAGCTAGTCAGACAATAAAATTATTCTATAACAGATGTATATTTTTTATCGGTTTTTTAGAATGATGAATACACATACAATAATGAATTTTACAATAGCAAAAATATAATATATTCGCTATTTATTATAAAATAAAAAGGCCGCAATAAATATAAAAGTACGCCCTCTAGTGGCTAGTGGCTAAAATACACCTTTTGTCAATGTGTGCGTGTATGTATTACAATAAAAAGTGACAGAAGTTTTTCATCGGAAAACGCTTTGATTATGAATTATTTTAGGTTGATATTATTGCGTATGTCAATGCAGTATAATAAGCCTCATTCGCAAACAATAGTATTATATCTTAGAAATGCTCAAATTTTGCGTAAAAAATAAATAAGTAGAATCTGTTGACTACAGCGTCATCTTGAGAGAAACTGCAATAAACCCGACCGACGCTTCAACCTTAAGCGATCGGTATTTTCTTGCACTTTTGTTATTTGAGTTTGCTATTCGAATCACTAGGTGGTGTTCCTTCCTAACCCTATACTTTAACATTTCAGAGCGAAGTTCGCGCTGGGTTTTCGTCCGACGGAGGAGCGCGAGGAGCCTTCGCCCCCGGACCCGCCGTCTCCGCACTCGCCGCCGCCGCCTGAGGAGGCGCAGCGCATCATATCCACACTGTTGCCTAAGTATGTACCTGTATATTCAGTCCATAACTAGTTTTATGGTGTCTATATTCCTGAGACGCCGCGGCGGCACTGCGGGTTGGGCGGCCGGCTTTATTTTGATACAAAGCTCACCTGCCGGGCTATGTGTATAGAACACACAGACTTAGTTAGCCCGAAATCGTTCCTAGTTAAATTTTATTGGTAACAAAATATGCACGGAAATAATTACCGAAAAAGCTGTTGCAGTATTATAGAACATTGCGAAATAAATTTTAAAACAGTAAAGATTCTCAAGAGAGATGAAAAGTAATCCAGGGCATCTACGGGGTACCACAAATGCTAACACCTTCATGAAACTTACTATTACATAAAAATGTTACAGGGTGTCACCAGTGAACTCGGCTAAGCGAATGACATCGGTGGAACAGCGTGAGGCGGAGGAGAAACTGGAGTCTATCATCAGCGTCAACGGAATCACTACAGCAACACAAACCACTTTTGTTAGTATCTGTCCAGTGTTAAAATTTTCCTAACTATACATGTATTAATAGGAATGCACCCAAAACATATGCTACCGTTTTTCAAAAACAAACATAAACCACATCATTTTCAATCCATCGTCACCCAAAGCTGAGTGTAGATCTCCGCCATATAACTACATTCCTTTCGTTCTTATGCTCTCCGCATTCAGATCTTTCCTGACAGGTTCACCATGAACTATAAACCACTTACTACTTAATAAGTAGTTACAGCTTAAATTTCATATCATATACATAACACATAACAAATTATCCTAACCTGAGATTGCAATGGTGTAACATTAGCATGGAGATGTATGTTGTTTGTCCCCATTTTTTCTCTGCAAAAAACAGGAAGAAGGCCATAAACCAGTATAAATGTTGCGCCAGTGCCAGCGAAATGTACCCCATGAATCCTATGATCATAAATCCGAGCGCGATGCACCTGACGTCTGTGATTCACGGCACTAATAACGTGTCAATTTACATTTCAGCCAAAAACAAGGCACCAGCGTCCATACGGTTGGGAAAAGGACAACGAAGCGGCGGGTTTTCAGCTGCAGCCGCCGCCCGTGCCGCCGTACCGGTTCGCGTCGCTGCAGCACGGCGCCGCCGCGCGCCCGCCCGACGCCGCGCCCGCCTGGCTGCCGCCGCGACACCACGCGCCGCACGTCAAGTCACCCGGCGTCGAGAACCCACCCATATTCCCCTTCATGGGTTTCTCGAGCGAATTCACAGACAAACCCTACAATGAACACCCGGTCACGATATACCCCGGCCCTAACGTGCTATACAGCAGACAGGCCCACTCGCCGACCTGCAGCGTCCCGAAGATATCGCCGTCGCACACCAAGAGCTCTGAGAGGAAGAGCGGCGCGAAGCGAGACAGCAGGTCGGACGGGGAGATGCTGTCGCCCAAAGGGAAACTACCTCCCCGAACTCTCGCCGGTTCTATGGAGCGACATAGAGAAGTGTGTAGAGGATCTTCGGAGGACGTGATGGGGAGCTGCAAGCGGAGGAGCCACGACGAGGAGCACTTCTCGGACGACTCGCTGGAGGACGCCTTCCCGCCGCCGCCGCCCGCCGCCGCCACGCCTTCCAAGCGCAACTCCATAGCTTGGGAAGTGTCACTTGATGGAGATGATCCTCTACTTACTCCTGGAAGCACAAAGGTGGCATTTTATAAATACAAAAATGTTACAATAGTTTTATTTAATTTCTCGTAATTTTTAATTAATGTTTAATTTCAGGTCGTTGGGCGTCGGAGAAGGAAATCAGGCGATCAGTCACACTCGAGCACAAGTTCCATACCTCAAAGAGAGGACGACGACTGGGGCGACGAATATTGGCCGCCACCGCCGCCGCTTACGCACTGTGAAACTCTCGCGTCCCCCAATTCTGATGCCGAGCCCGAAGGTCGGCGAATGCAGGATTTGGCGTCTGGCACCTATGTTATACGAAAAGGCAAAAGCCGCAAACAGTTACCCAGTTTTAATAAAGGCACAAATAATAAAAATTCCAATACGAGCAATTTACTACATAGCCACAGCTTAAACAGAAGTTTGGATACAGATAAGTCGATAGACGGGTCGAGCATATCGATCAGCGGCTCCGGTTCGGTGGGCTCCTACAACTCGAGGCCGAGTTCAGACTTGAGTCTGCCGCAATCCCGGTACAGCGTCGATTTGAACTCGCGACTGAGTCGCGAACTGAACACGCCCAACTCTAGATATAGCATAGACCTGTGCACTCCCACTTCCAGACTGAGCAAAGAGATAACGTCGCCGAAATCTCGACTCAGTCTAGATCTCAATAACGGCCAAGACAGATACATCGCCCAGGAGTACTTCGGGCACAGTCCGAAGAGTAGAAAAACTCCAGAGAGAGGCGGTCACTTGAAAGGCGCGGTCGTCCAGAACAAACTGTCTCCGCAGAACAGATTTTCCGATTTCAAAAAGTATTCTTCGACTTTCGATAATATACAGTCCCTCATAAAGGAAGGAAAAATAGAGGAGACGCCGCAGTCGGAGTGCAATGAGACGGTCGGCGAGCTGTTGACGGCGGCGCCGAGCATGGTGCGCGTGGTGTCGCTGCCCAGCCTCGGCGCGGACGGCGACGCCGCCGCCGCCGCCGCCGCCGCCGCCGCCGCCGCCGCCCGCCCGCCGCTGTGCCCCACCGTGGAGGAGGAGGAGGACGCGGAGAGCGCCGACCCCGCCTCCAGCGGGGACTCCTCTCCGCTGAGGAAAATCGAAAACAACATTAGCGCTATATTAAGTCACGGTCGGGACCAAAAACATTTTACCCCCTATATACCCAAAGACTGGAATATACATAAGGACGAGTACTGTGATGACGTATCTAAGGATATATTAGAATACAATTTCCGTTATAGTTCTAGAGAGAGGCAGAAGAGACACGACATTCAGAAGTCGTCGAGTCACAATGAAATACAGAATCAGAGGTCGATGGACCGCCGCGATCGTTCGCGGAGGTCGAATAGTATGCACAAAGCCACCAGCGCCAAGGAGGTCAGCTTGATGCGGCAACCTTCGTCGTCAGATTCGGCAGTATCGAGCGGAGGAGACTTCCCGCTGAACGTTCAGATAGTAGAACATTCGTATAGACACCCACCTCTACCGCCGTCACCTAACTTAGGACACGAAATGGGTCCACTGCCACAAACGCCGGAGTCTCCCAAGTTCCCTCCCCTGCCGCCGTCTCCTGTGCAAGAAGTAGAAGACGAATATACAGAAATAATGCAGCCCACGGAGAAGCGACATGTAAAGAAAGCCGACACCTTACCGACACCCACCATGGAGTCTAGAAGAAGGTATACATGCATAATTGATATAATTTTTATCACTTTATAGTTCCTTCGAATTTACATAAATAGTGAGAGAGTGCTTCTAGTGTCATGCACCTTAAATGAAATGGATTTCATTGATTTCAGACCTTCAGAACCGCCGGCTGTGCCTCCGCACCGCGACACCACGAATAGCCTTAAGACGCGTTCCATGGAGACCAGCTACAACAAAAACAGAAGAAGCAGTACCTTCAAAAGTGGTTCAACCGACAGAAGAACATTGCCTACAGGTATATATTTATTATTCTACGATATAGGCACACCCAGGGCCGTAGAGTTACCTAGTAGAGATACCTATTGTCGGAATTAATGTTCTTTTGACAATTACGTATTTCTGTGTAACGCTCAATAGGTGTTTTTTTTTTAATAATGATAAAGGTGCCCTAGAAATATACTTTATGAATATAGTAATCGCCAATTTCTATATGAATTATTAAGTAGTTCAAACAATATTTGATATTCAATCAATTTCAAAAACCTTATTTGGTACTAGCTGAGCCCGCGACTTCGTCCGCGTGGAATTTAACTTAACAAAAAAGCCCGCTCCTGCGTTCTGAGACCGCGCGCCAGGACCTATTTTTTAAAATTTTGTTCTTCTAAAATAAAAGTAGCCTAAGTTACTCCTTAAAACATCAGCTATCTACCAGTGAAAGTCCCGTCAAAATCGGTCCAGCCGTTTCGGAGATTACCCGGAACAAACACACAGACAGACAGACAAAAAATTTTTAAATCGCGTTTTTGTTATAGGTGTCGTATGTACTTTCATATGCATTTAGTGAAAAGGTGTTATGTTGATATTACAAACAGACACTCCAATTTTATTTATTTGTATAGATAAATCGACAAATGAATAATTTTATTGGAAATTACTTATTTTTAACTTGGGATCATGCGAAGAAAAAGTGTCCGATTAAGCCCTGGAAACTAATCAACGATGTTTAGTGTATGTACTTAACATTGTACTTTCAACTATAGTTTTAAATAAAGTGTTCACATAAGTTCGGACTAACTTCTTTGAATATCCGCGCATTGCTAGAGAAAAGCACGATACAAGTATTGGCGGCAATTGGGCATCGACGAACTCACGTATGTGTGCCTCAACCTACATTGGGTTCTCCCTCTATTAATGCCAAATTGACCGACCAGCGACAGTACCTAATGTCCTGTTTCTTAGCAGACATTGGTGCGAGTGGTGCGCGTCGCAGAACACTACAGCGGCAGAACCGCGAGGCGGCGGCGGCGGGCCGCGGGCCGCTGCAGACCTCCGCCAGCCTGCCGGAGACGCCGGTGTTCGCGCGCGGCTGCGACGTGCCCCGCACCCCGCCCAGGAACTCCACGGGACCACCCAGGAACAGCACTATCAACTCCATACAGTCAATAGGTTAGTGTTAGGCCTCTTATACACACGTGTTTTTGCCGTGAAAATCTACGGTTAATTCGTCGTGTGTAGGCACGGTCGTCAGGCGCCGTGCCGTGGCGCCGCCGTGCACGTCTACAAGCTTCCATAGTGATCCATACAACACTGGCGACCGTGCCTACACACGACGAATTAACCCTAGAGTTTCACGGCGAAAAACCGTGTGTGTACAAGAGGCCTTAAGACCTTCTTCCACGGCGCGACCCAAAAGAAACACGTTACAAACTAAAAACAACCCGCCTGTTGTTGAATAATAGTATAGCTTCGCTTCCTCAGCTTCACTCGGCTTAGCTCATGTAGACAGGAACTGAAGCGATCCTCATAGGACTGCCAAGTTGGTCACCCTTATTCTCCAAATAAATTGATGACTCGATGATGTAAGAAAGGAAATATGTGGATATCTTTACAAGTATGGCCTCACCTTATTTCGTTAATAAAATGAATCATCATTAAAACTCCAGTTTCCTTGCAATTTTGCAATTACAAATATCCGTGATACGATAGGTTTACGTACGATAACATACCTACCTTCAATTCAACGGCTATAAGTATTGATAGCTTATCGTTAATGATTGCAACTAAGTGGAACAATTTTATTGGGAGTGTTAACAAAACATAGGCTACAACTTGCTCCATTTTCTGATGAAAATGCTTTGAAAATAATAATTATATGAATAGGAACTTATGTACTCAGTAACTACCAACATAGGACTTAGTAGTTAAGAGTATACCTACACTATTAATTTTAATCATAATCATGTGACATAGGTAGGTATATGTATTTCGACAACTTTCTAGGTACCGAGTAGGATTTACTTAAACATATGAACTGAAAAACCACATTCTCATTATATTAATACGTGAAGCAAAAACTTTGTATCCCTTTTTACGAAAATTACGCGGATGGTGGAGTATGAAATTTGGCACAGTCAAAGTTTATATAGAGAAGGAGTGCAGAAAGCTAATATTTTGATGTAATAATACGTAAAAATACCTTTAACTAATAAATAAATAATTACACACACTACCATGCATTTGACACACACACATTTATCTTATTACGTATTTTTCTTTAATTCGGAGGGCGGGCCTTGCATAGGGCATTCTGCTTGCCAGTATCAATCGATAAGGTTTTGTGATTGGTATTTCGCAAAAAAGGTCACAAATAATAATGGATGGGATATGATTCGCCACCGAATCCACCGAATCCATTTGTGCAATGAAAGCCCATCGTCTTTATATTCTTAGATTGCATCCCATGTATTTCATTATAATAATAATTAAGCCCTTTTGACGTCCCGCTGCTAATGCTAATAATCCACCACGCTGGCCCAGTGCGGGTTGGCCGATTTCACATGTCTTTCGAAAATTGGTTAGATCTTCTAAGACATGCAGGTTTCCTCACGATGTTTTCCTTCGCCGTAAGCAAGTGATAATCATATGGATGTATTTCATTACTCAATGCAAATTATATTGTGTGACGCGCACAGCCCTCCAGTATAGGCATGCTCTACCAAGATGGGTTTTATTAGAGGTGGTCGTAAACCAGCCCAATTTGCTGACTTGCGACCGTTTGCGACGAGCACTATTTTGTATTAGTGTGATGCAACACGAATAAAAAAGAATATATAAAGGTTTTCTACCTTTCTTTCTATTACGATTAACTTGCTAGTCGATACCATCTACGTGTGGCAAATTTTATAGCTCCAATATCGGTAATTTGATGTACAAAAAATTTGCCATACTAATATTTTTACGTAGTCGCTAGCGACTCGTGAAACTAGGGAGCGTATCGCACACATGGTACAGCTATAGGTAGTCGTAGGTATATTGCAGACAAATATACAAATTTAAATGGAAATTATTGGGAATTACCTCAAAAATACTTATTAGTAATTACCTTAATGTGGGTAGTATAGTAATGCAGGTAACAATCTGATTTACTTATCAAACAATACCGAAGCAAATAATGTTGTGGCAAATTTCCTCCACACATTTTCAGGAAAACTATTGTACCTACTTACTTATTTTATTTGTAATCGACATCCAGGTAAATCGAAATGTAATTAAAGTTTCCCTTACGAAGTGATCAAATTAACAAATAATAGGTATATGAATTATTAATATTAGTCACACACACATCACATCACATCATCAGCCTATGCTTGTCCACTGCTGGACATAGGCCTCCTCTAATGAGCGCCATAGCGCCCTGTCTTCAGCTTGCCGCATCCAGCATCTGCCTGCAGTCTTTCGCAGGTCGTCATCCCACCTGGTCGGAGGGCGTCCTACACTACGCTTGCCGAGTCGAGGTCTCCACTCAAGAACACGTTTACCCCAGCGGTTGTCGGTTCTTCGTGAGATATGGCCAGCCCACTGCCACTTCAGCTTGCTAATTCTTTGAGCTATGTCGATAATTTTGGTTCTCTGTCGGATGTATTCATTGCGAATCCTATCCTTCAGAGAAACTCCGAGCATAGCTCTCTCCATAGCTCGCTGAGCGACCTTAAACTGGTGGACCAGCCCTACCGTGAGTGTCCACGTCTCGGCTCCGTAGGTCATGACGGGTAGGACGCACTGATTGAAAACTTTCGTTTTCAAGCATTGCGGTATTGATGACGAGAAGACTCGACGTAGTTTCCCAAACGCTGCCCAGCCCAGCTGGATCCTCCTCTTGGCCTCCTTCTCAAAATTGTTTCTACCTAACTGCAGAATCTGCCCAAGGTACGTGTACTCGGAAACAATTTCAAGAAGGTGGCCATGTACGATCACCGGTCCCGGATCAATGTGGCCATTGATCATGACTTTGGTTTTATCCAAATTCATGCCAAGACCGATGCGTCGCGAGGCTGAAGCTAGGTCGTCCAGCATCCGGTTCAGCTCCTCCAGCGTCTCTGCCATTAAAACTATGTCATCAGCGAATCGCAGGTGCGAGATGTACTCACCGTTTATGTTAATGCCCTTACCTTTCCAGTCCAACGTCTTAAACACATCTTCCAGCGCGCTCGTGAACAGTTTCGGGGATATCACATCCCCCTGTCTCACTCCCCTTCGCAGTTGGATGGGTTTAGACTGCTGGCCCTGTACTTGGACACTCATGGTAGCGGCGTCATAGAGACATCTCAACACCCTGATGTACCGATAGTCTACTTGGCATCGCTGTAAGGATTCCAGAACAGCCCAGGTTTCGACAGAGTCAAAGGCCTTCTCATAGTCCACAAAGGCCAGACACAGAGGCTGATTATACTCTTCGGACTTCTGTATAATCTGCCTCACTGTGTGAATGTGGTCTATGGTGCCATATCCTCCGCGGAACCCGGCCTGTTCCGGTGGCTGGAACTCGTCGAGTCTCCTGGCGAGACGATTCGTGACCACTCGTGAGAACAGCTTATAGACGTGGCTCAGGAGTGTGATGGGTCTGTAGTTTTTAAGAAGGGTTGTATCTCCCTTCTTAAAAAAGAGCACAACCAAACTCCCGCTCCACGCCTTTGGAGTTCTCCCACTGTGAAGGACGGTGTTAAACAGGTTCCGTAGCTCCTGTATAATAGGGGCTCCTCCTGCCTTCAGAAGCTCTGAAGTAATTCCGTCCTCACCGGGGGCTTTTCCATTTTTAAGCTGTCTCAGAGCTAACACGATCTCATCTTGACTGATGTCCGGCAGTTCGTTGGTATAGTGGCGTGTCAGGGTGGCTCTGGAATCATGGTCGTCCCGTCGATTAATATTAGTGTCAAATAACAATTAGAATAGTAACAAGCTTATAATTCTGCTAATATTATACATTTGAATGAAGGGATCTTGTTCTTGTTATCTTGTTCTTACTTACGAACTTTTATGTGTGTTTTTTACTGAATGTCACGCAAAAACAGCTCATCAGATTAGGATAAAATTTTGTACAGAAGTAGTTTATACTCTGGAATAACGTATAGGATATTGCTCTTCATCTTCGCTATTTAGTAATAAACGTTTTATCTGTTTATAACAGGAAGCAGCGCGACACTGGGCGGGTACGGGCGGGGCTCGGTGATGGGCGCCGTGTCCGGCGCGGGCGTGTGCACCGGCGCGGACCTGCTGCGGCTGGGCGGCCCGCCCCGGGGCTGGTACCCTCGCCAGCGGCACAGGTACCTATATCCCCAAAGATTCTTTAACTTCAGATGTTAGCAAAAATACTACCTATACTAATGTCAAACTCAGATTAATTCAGATCCTGCTACGTGGGGCGGTGCAAGCCTAGCCCCCAAAGCTATTTCCCACTGTAACACGTGTCTGCTTGACGCAGGCCGGCTTCCACCGAGCATCTGGACAGACTAACCGCGTCATCAAAGATGGCGGCTGATCACCCCGCGCCCTGGGAGGGCACCGGCGCCCGCAAGCCTCTTACGCTGCCCCCTAACTTGACGCCCAAGTTCTTCCAGAAGTCCCCGAGAGAGGCGCTTCGCAGAGTTACCAGCTTACTAATACGGAAAGGTGAGTTATTAATAACCTTAACATAAGTAATTTTATGCTAATGATGATTATAATGCTTATGCAATTAAAACTACAGAAATTGACGTGTTTCTGTGCGAAAATCACAGTCTGGTACGGTAAGTTTACACTGACGAAACATTTACACACCCATTTTTGTTGTTTTTTCTATTTTTTAACATAACAAAATAGAGATAACATCATAAAGCGGTGTATGTTTTGTCATGCAAACCAGCAGTTATATTATCTGGTTGCAAATATTTGTGTAAGTAGGTAAGTACGTACGAAATCATAACTAAACGCCAGGTGGTAAGTACACTTATGCGACAAATTCCATAAATTCCTCATTCCATATTTTATAATAGGTACTTACTTACCCAAATACCTACCTATGCTGTGCACGGAGGTACAAATAGACAAGTCTGATGATAAGTAATAAACTTGAAATCGATAATAAGGAATGCAATTAATGCAAAGGCAGATGCTAATTTAGCAGTCCTTTTCTAAAATGATTACATTAATGAAGTGGTCAACAGATATCCTACATGTTACCAACTTGCTCCCTTTGGTGAGTACTAGTAAAGTTGACCGAGGCGAAGACCAACCTATTATACCTACTATTCAACGCTGCTCAGAGAAAATTCAGTTCAAATGGATCACGAGTTCTTCTTACCCGTGTGTTTAGTAATTAGGCATAACCCAATGGTTAGCTTCTGGCATGAACTAAATTACTCCCTCTTTCCGCCCAAGGCTAAACACTGAACAACTTTTGAAAACCACCATCTCGTGTTGGTTGATGTCAGTAGGTATTTCAACGTTGGTAGCTGAATGAAAATGTTCAGCTATTCTATAAGTAGTGGAGAGTGGGTAACGGTGAATCAAAGGGCACAGTGAACAAACTGCCATATTTGTCTCTGTTTTGGTCTCACAAACATAGAAAATAGACAGGCGCAAGCTATTTACATTTCCCCCGCGCTGAACCATTCTCCGCTGTGCTACGATAGGTGGTGTTCACGTTACCACGGTACGAACACAAAGAGTACGAATGTTGTTTTTACGACTTTTAAAAAGTTTTATTGCATGGATGTGTGTCTATATTCCGAATAATATATTAATATCTTCCTACCACAATGAGTATTTCTAATGTTCATTTACTTATTGAAACTCTTTCTCTCTAAATGTAGGTTCGTTTTTGTTTTTGTAATTTTATTGTCGCCGATGGGTATCAGTGGTTAATTTGCTTTTGGGTCACAGCGGATAGCAATTGATTGTACTCCACCGAGGCGTACTTGGATTTCTTTGGCATGATAGCGTTTCATTTCGTCTTGTTCTTATAGTTATATAGTTGAATGATGACACAAATGGATTATTTGAAAAACAAGGGACTAGCATTATTTAGAAAGGAAATAATAAGCCGAAGAAAAAAAGTGGTTCACAGTTACCCACTCTCCTATAGTGAAGTAGCTATCATATTTTATTAATAGGCTGGGCAAACAATTAGTCATAATCATAACGTGTAGACAGATCGTTTAATAATAACACGCCTACCTACCTGGAATTCGAAGGTGATGTAATAGGTGTGTAGGCAAATAGGTATATTTTCCACCGAATAAATTATGTTAGTTCAGTAACAATGTTATGTAACCTTGCTTATGTTACTGTAACATAAGCAAGGTTCAGTTGAAAAACATGAGCAGAAAGTGTAGGTATTAGGTATACCTACTTACCTATACAGGGTTACTGATGATAATTCAACTTATTCCTTGCTGGGTGTGACGGAGGTGTTAAAATGCTGCAAACCTGATCACATTGTATGCTCAGCTAAATTTAGTAGTTTACAAAGATATTTCCATATTTGTGATTTTTGTACCCGAAAAACTATAGTTGATAACATATTGATTGTTGACATCACAGCAAAGCGATATTTATAATAAGATATTCGAAAATAACAAACAGTCTAAAGTTATTACTAAATTTAGAAATCTTAAGTTATCAATTAAATCACATCATTTAAAAAAAAATAGATAAATACTAAATTTCGCACAACAAAATGGTGGTACAAAGTAAAAGTTATTGCATTTTAGCTCCTCTATCACTTCCTGTAAAAATACGTGTAATTACAGTAACCCTGTATAATAAATAGTCCGTAAAAGAGCTTTTAAGCCCGATGAGCCCCAAATTTAAAATAATCAGCTACATTTTAGTGACCAACACCCCGCTTGTAATCTCATTCATGACATCATTTACAACGGCTATTTTTTGAAGGTGCCATTAACCTTATGCCTATTAGAACATAATAAAACGATAAAATAGTATTACATAACGTAGAGATCGAAACGACTTGAACTAGTGCCAAAAATATTGTCGTATGTAGGTATCTAGTAAAATGGGTGATCTTAAAATAGTGTCGCCTGTTAATGACACACATTTAATCATAATCCATCACTATGGAGAATGTTATGCTTTCTAATACGGCTATCTCGACAACGTAGAGGTTGGATTCAAGGTCACAGGTAGGTACTACTCTTTGGTAGCATAATTAATAATCTTAAAATGGTGAGCATTTTCGTAATAAAAAAAACATAATATGTAATAGACACGTATAGCCTAGGTGCCTGTTAATATTTTATAATGGGACCCGAAACTACACGTCATTAGTTATCATTGTAATCCATAATTGCATTCAACGCAGACTTAGGTATCTTTAACTCTGAGACAATCTGCACAAAAATGCAACGTTGTTCATCGTTGGTGAACGGCATAATAAAAGCTAACAGTATCTTCTAATTAACGAGCAGTGTTCTAGGATTCAACTCGATGATTTGTCTTGTAACCGTTATATTTCATAACAGATTTCGGCCTAACAACAATAGATGGCGCTAGCTGTTCGAATTGAATTTAAATGACTATTTTGTGTAAGCATAATGTATGATGATGACTAATCGACCACGATGCACTAATAATCTATCTGTTACTCAAATATTTTCATAAGAAATAAGATTACGAATAAACTTCGAATCGCTTCGGTATAAACAGGAAGTTTTAAACGTTCATGTTTTGTGTTGTTAATTATCACTATCATTCAACATTAATATAATTTCTCAAGCAATGCCTTTCTTCGATCGAATTTTTCGTCACAAGGACCTGACGTCTTGACGCGTTTTGTGTTACATCATAAGAACATAAATACTTACCTACCTAATTGCTAATGGTAGCGCTCGTCAGTAAATAAGTAGGCTCATTCGAGAAACCACTGGCCAGAGTTAATTTATGTTCCTGAGGTAACATTATTTAGCGGCAATCCTTAACGCCCTAGCTCTACGCTTCATCAGTGGATGACTCAATAATAAAATAAGTGCTACTTACCCATGTATGATATACCTACATGAACAACTTGAATGAAACTAGTCTGTGGGCTTAGGATCCTGTTATTATTCCGATCTAAATAAACCGACACATCGAAGCCGTGTAACAATAAGGCGTTAACAATCGCTTACGGAGACCTAAAAAGTTGGGCTGCACAATAGTGAATAGCATACAATGGCGATTCTGTTACCTGCGACATCAATATGTGCATAATAGTATGGCGAGGCATGGCGCGCTGGCGCTGCCCGCCGCCATCAACACTCACCCACCAGTGATTCAGAGCCGCGCGCTCGCCCTGCATGACTGTCGCGCCGTGACTCACCGCGCGAGGGCGCGAGGGAGGATGCCAATACACCCATATTCTATGATTAATAAACGCGTGAAAGCAGATAATGCCTGACTCCCGATATTATTTATTACATACTCCTACAAATAATTAATTCTGAGAAAGTGTTGCGATTCTCTGATTTACGCGCATCCGCTGATATGTCATCGAACGAGGCATCCGCAGCGAAACGTTAATGCAAATATTAGTGTTGAGAATAAACTGTTAGTTACAAAGAAGTCGGTTTGGAAAACCGGTCCCGGTCGCTGCCAAAGAAGGCAACCGGTCAGACTTTGAGGCCAAGATCGTAGCTGTAACTGCTTAGCCGCACCGCCGACGACGACGGTGCCCTACATACAACCTAACCGCTATATTCTTAATCCACCGACTAAATTATACCAAGCGACTTGGACACTAGAAAAACAATGAAACTAAATTTCACGAATCATTGATTTGTACCGTAAATTTGTCGATGATTCAGGTCTAAATATAGCATTTGACCATGGGACAACGTGGTGTAACGGGCACGTTGACTAAAGAACACATGCATTTTTGAAACAAAGTCTCGTGAAGAAAGTATTTTTCAACGTATTAATGACCTGAGTTTCTCAAAACACCCTCCCTGTGCGAAGCGTGCCGAAATATTGAAGATACTTGCTTCTAAACATAGTTTGGATGGTGGCCAAAGTTCATTCAGTCTATAAATTCTCACGTTATTTAAGTCGTCGATATATTTTCAAGGGAAAGCCCTATGGTTCTGGTTAATGTTGGGATAACTAGGGCAAGAGTGTATTAAAAACGTCAGTGACCTTCATCACGTTGATTCGGATCTCAATACAAATCTTTTATGTTGGCAAGTACTCCTATAAACTTTCGTAGCATAGCGACATTCTCATAAGGAGCACAATTCAAGATACATCGATAAATTGGAATTATACTTTTAATGATTTTTCTATGTTGACTGATAAGTTTCAATGAAAAAGTGATCAGTTGCATGCGCGGCATAGTCACCAAGCCTTCAACTTGCTTTTCATATCTGTCGCTCATATCCAATATTGATAACGATATCTGATATGGAGCCCTATCGGCGATAATACCTATGCCATAATCAACAAACGCCACTTCTTAATCAACGTTATCTCAGCCGAATAAACTGTATATTTGGAGCTATGCCCTATGTGATGAAATGAAACGGTATTATGCAATAAGGTAGGTTACCAATTAAAACGGGGTTGAATAAAATTCAGCCTCTTTATACTAAATATGTCTTTATACAGATTATACTTCTCTTTAGGTTACCAAGTAAAAACGTTTAAAAAACTGTAAACCACCTACAACTACTGTCACGAATTATATTTAGAACTGCCAATAGATAGCGCTAGTAGTATTCATAAACGCTGAAATATATTAAATAGTTTTTCTGTCACTTAGTATTTTTTATATTGTACTACCTACTATAATTATATTTATGATCTCAGAATCTCTTCATTAGACATCCCTCTCGATACAACAACACAAATAATGTCAGGGGACCCCTCAGAGGTGTGGGGACCTCACTTTTTCGATTTAATATCTGCTATATTGATTTTGTTCGTTTAAAATGTAGCCGACATAGGCTAGCCCGACCATAATAACAAATCGATTGACACCTAATTCTTTAAAATCGGACGGGTAATTAAGGCGCTACGGTGGAATGTAAGAATTATACATACAAACAAAACTAGGTACTTACATAGACTGCTAAAAACATAACCCTATGTTGTTTTATTGCCTTAGTTGGGAAAAAAGGCAAGACGTGGAAACTACCTACTGGTGAAACTCAACAAGATGATAGCTACGTTTACATAATCTGCTTGTCGTGCACAATAGACGATAAAACTCAATGTATAAAATATCATATTTTTCCAGAAAATAATGTAGGTATTCTGCCAGTATGATTCTGTCGGACCTCAGTAGGCATGCATTGTATTGTCCACAGCCTGCGGCTTGCATGCAAATGGCCGCACATCCGTCGCCCAACGAATAATACGTCCGGCGTGTAGTAGAACTATGGGCCGTAATTTAATATTCATAGTTACGTGGAAAAGGTTGTTCTGAAGAAGCTCGTGACTGATCCGCTCTCACTATCTATTGTTATTCTGTTTAACTCTATGTTGAGCTAAGATTTCGAAAACTATTTGGTCCGAAGAAAACTTGTATCCCTTAATACTAAGACTCCTATTAATAAATCGATCTCAAGTCTGAGACCGATGTTGAATACGCTTTCGACATTTTGTACTGGTGTGACATAAGAATGACATTTCTAGGATCGCACTCAGACTAGAGATCGATCTATTAATACCGCCCTAAGTAAGTGGCATTTGTTTTTGCCGAGGCAATGCGAGGTATGTCAAATATTTAATCCCTGATTAGTCCACTCAACTTGACACTACTCGAAGCACTTTGACAGACGCTTTCATAGATTAGGATAGGAAAGCGGATTACAAATTGCTTTAAATTATCAACCTTGTCAAGAAAGTTTATCTGGTTATGTTTAACCAGATACAATTTTTCAACATTCTCAACTTTCTTTTTCGGGCGAGCCTATTCCCATTTATTTTTGTATTGAGGTTAGTTTCTGGCCTACCAAGCTCATCACCAAATAGTATATTCAAAACATATTCTTTGTTTTCGATGTTTCAATGAAACCTGTTAAGTACTGTCCTAAAGATGTTTGTAATTCTTCCCTTCAATTCGACCGGTACGTTCCGAGGTTATCGATGAGTAAGCTTCGCTAGCGTCATTATATCTGTACTTCATGGGTATTGGAAAATATTTGTAGAGTCTCAGTTGTACATTGCGTGTGCGCCTGACCTTCACCTTGGAGGCCCACGTGCTTGCCAGCCTTAGCTCAATGTTCTAGTACTTAGTTGTATGGCTAACGTTACATGTTCATAACATCTATACAAATAAATAAAATTGAAGTGGCTGTTTGTAATGTCAAAATAACTGCTTTTTACGAAAGCATAATTAAATTATACATATAAGGTACTTAAAACAAAAACCATATTTATATTTTTTGTCTTTCTGTCCGTTTGCTCCGGCTAATTTCGAAACGGATGGACCAATTTTAATGGACTTTCACTGGCAGATAGCGGATGTTATAAGGAGTAACTTAGGCTACTTTTATTTTCTCGAACCAACCTACCACGCGGGCAACAGCTAGTAGGTAGGCACTAAATAAATAACCAAACGCTCAATATGTGGGCACAATAAAACCATTTAAACTAAGCGAGTTAAACGACCGGCGAGCCAGTAGTTAGCAAATATATCTTTATTAAAAACACCAATAAACATCGGCGTGGCACGCAAGACACCAGTTTATTTGGAAGTGCAGACGTACTGTGCACCTATTGGTTGTTTTGGGCGTGAATGTTTCGTCTGGACACTTTGGAAGGGACTTTGAACATTTGTTATCGTTTTATTAAGTAAAATTTACCCCTACAACGATACAATACTTTTTTTTTGTTAATGGCCTCTTTCCATTGGGTCTGTTATATACTTGGCGCTTCGTATTCTACTTGACAATTATAATGACGGATCATTATGTTGGTTGGTCTGTTTAGTGGCGGGCTTTTTTTGGTGACGACTAATAGAAATGAGATCGAACATGTGTCTTGTATGGACCAAAGTCCTCAAGCAAGCGTACGCAGTTACCTTTAGATGTTTCCAATATTAATGCTTTCTTGGCGTAGCTCGCACGTTGCCGCACTGAAGGGGGATAGATGGAAGAGAAAGGGGGAGCTTCTAGCTCACAACTCATCGTACGAAATGTAGCTATAACAGCTACTTAACGCCGATTTTCTGTAAGAAATACGAGCTAGATATTCAAGTTCAAGTGCTCGTATTTCAAGCTCAAGCTGTAGCTTTTGGCTCTACCACCGCAATGATGATTCTAGAAGGATTTGAAAAGTCTCTTTGTAGGTGCATGTAGATGCATGTCACATGTGCGACCTCTGATGGCGTGTAACTTCATAAACCTTTTTATGGATATGACTCCGTCGACAAGCGTCAGCGCCATATGGCACTCACTGTACAGTCGTGTGTAAAAAGTAATTTAAAAATAATAAAACTGCGTTATCAACGGCAGCGCTATCTTACAAGCCGGTGAGTCACACAGCACGTCCATGTCACCGTTGTACAGCGTTATGGTAAAGTGTTAACACAGGCATCACTCTCCGCTTTGCAAAATACGTGTGTAGGCTTCAGTTTTCTGAAGTGGTCTTGGAGAGGGGAGCTAATCTTTCATTGTAATCCTCTTAAGGCTATTGTGCGTGACATTACTAAAGCTTAACCTTAGTGGTATCCTTTAGTATCACACGCTCGAGCACGGCCTCGTGGTAATCCAATATGGCGAAGCGCCACGCTCGACTTATGGCGTGATTAAGTACTTACTCGTTTATGACAATTCACGTTCATTTCTTGATTCTAATAACAGTGATCAAACCTAAATCTTTGACATTGGTCATGCATCTTATCTAGTCTTTAACTAGGTACCTACTGACCTACTTATAAACAGTTAGATAAGTATGCAATCCGCATAAGCGAATAAGAAAATCAGATAGGTAAATTACCTTTACCTATAAATGAAAATTCTATAGTAGACTAAATAATAATGTACCTACACATATTTTAGCAATTTTTGCTACAAAATGATGTCCATATTTAAATGCATTAAAGCAGCTGACAAACAGAGGTATATTCCATCTCGTGTGTCGAACGAGCCGTGAACTTATTTTTAAACTTGAATTGAGTGGCGGTGAGGCGGCGCGGGCGCAGCGCGGCGCGCGACGGCGGCGGCGCGGCGGACAGAGCGCGCTCGCGGCGCGGGCGCGGGTGTGCGGCCATCACCCACATACCTCAGGCTAGGCTCACACCTGTGCACACACATGATCGTACTTACCTACCTATGCAATTTTACTGCTGTAATGGTTCCACTACTTACTTCATTATAATAAACAAAATTATTAAATCAGTACGTTTGTAGGTTCGACTTCCTTTTTGAACAATGATTATCGCTTAGTTAAACGGTGAATGCAAACATCGTGAGGAAACCTGTCCGTATTTCGAGAGAAATTGACGAAGACAATGACGAAGACAATGACGACCGCTTGGCGTAGTGGTTCGAGCGTAGGCCGCTTGGCTCATTGCACCGAGTGGTTACGGGTTCGATTAACGTCGTCGGGACAAACTTCGGAAATGGCCTTCTCGTACCTTTAATATCTCGTAGGTATAATGGCATTGCTACCCTTTGGTAAATACAGTCGTGATGCTTTTATTGGCGCACTTTGGCCGTAAAATCAACTAGTTTGAGGCCACGGCAAATGGCATGACGTTCTCTCATGCCGTCATGCCTCCTCTACGCCACCCCCCTCGAACCCCTTGTGTGTGTGCATGCATACTATACACAACACATGTTTCACAGCTGCCGGGCGTCCCGTGACGGATAACTTTTTCTTGTGTAATGTCTAATAGATATTAAAGTAGTCGTGTGACAATTTTCAAAACCACTTACACGATAAGAATCATTTGTTTTTAAACCATAGGTATTAGGTACCTATTGTGTGATTAGAAGTAAAATGATGTTTATTGTGTTACCAGTTTTTAATATAGAAAATAGTGTTGTGACAAAATAATTCACAAGAATCACTAATTAATTACATAGAGTGAATCAAAACTCATTTATTTTATATTTACCTACTGGGAATTCCAATTATATTTATTAATCGATATAGTAATATTTTGAGTAGTAGTGATGATAATGAGGGAAATATAGCCTATGCCTACTAGGAGATTTAAAACAAGTTTAAGTAATAAGTATTATTTCAAATTAATCTTGAGAGTGGCATTTGTCATTTCTTCCAATCGAATACTCTTCTAAGTTAGCCACTCTCTGTTTTTTCTTTTAAATCCGAGAACTGAATCACTACTATACTAAGATATCACTATTGCAATAAATATGATGACATTATTTTACAAAGTGACACTAGCACCTGTCATTTTACTCTATGAATTAATAATTGCACTTTACCTACTTACTTTCGAAATCGCAAATGAAAATATTGGAAGAGGCGGCTCTATTTATTACTTATTAAATATATATACAAAATGTTTTATATTAGAGTTACAAATATAAAACATTTTGTATGTACCTACATTGTGTGTGGTTACCCTTTATCAAAATTAAACTAACAACAAAATTATCCTGCTTTATTTATGCTTAATGTAGCAAACAATATGTACCTTCGGGTGACGAGTGTATGTATCCAACTGCAAAATCAAAATTCCCGTAATCATGAAATATTGACCAACTGCTTATCTACAAGGCAAATTAAACTACACTACCAGGCAAATTATGTATGAAATCCTGTTTATTATAACTTTTCCGAGTACACCTCATTGTATTATAAAAAAAATTGTGTACCTACATCATAAAATGAATTAGAAATGTACATTGAAAATAAAAGTATAGGCACCGAAATATCAAAAACAAACTCAAAATTGATGTACAGTCCGCGACGGGTAAAGATGGTTTGTTTTTATTTAGTTCAAATGTACGTCAAATACCTATAATTATAGCACTGATAATATGGCTCTTTGTCTATTTCATTACATTATTGTAACTTCGAGTGAGAACATTTTACAATTATAATTTATAGATTAACTTGGTAACTACTTATTCGAAATAAGTTAGTCTGTCGGTAGTCAGTACCGTAGTGACATTATTATTATTTAAAAGTCTCAATTGTAAGTACTTATAGTATGTGTTAATGTTTAAATTTAATATTTATGAAGCTATTAATATATTTTCATTTTTCCTGTTACTTTTCCTGTTTGTAACGTGTTGCTCTGTAGTAGCAAATTGCAACTAATGCAGCTTTTTGTTTAGGTTAGTAGTTACATTATTTCAAAGTTCTTATTTATTGTACTTAAGTAAATATAAAACACATGCTTCAAATACCTATTAAGGAAATGTGATTAGATTTTCTGCATCATAAATGAATACGTCAGATTTGGCAGGTTTTCTATAGGAGAACAGTCAAAAGTGACGCATTCAGATACGTGATACGTCAGTTTTGACGTATTGCGAGACGAGTGAGTCTTGTCGAGCGACATTCGTTAACAGAGTTCGGCCCGAGATTTTTTGATCGCCATTTTGGTTTTCCAAAATGGACGGTCACATTTTTGTATTGTATTGCTATTAATTGTGTTTGTTATTGATATTCGCTACTCGACATTGGCAGAATCATATTTGGCTTGACCCAATTGTAGAGGCCATTCATATAAAAAATATATATTATAGAGTTCGGCCCTGGACACGGGAGAGGAACCTCCTCGCTATGCGAACCGTATCCGGCTGAAGGCGAAGGCGCCTGTCTAGCCCGCGAAATTCAAAATTTTGAAGTATTTTTATAGTTTATCCAAAATCTGAAAACATTTAAGACAACATTTTGTGATTTGCGATAAACACAGTATACAGTGCGTTTATTAATATATTTATTTTACTCTAAATATTATCACGGTGGATATGATACTAGTAAATCACTAAATATACAAAAATTGCCAGATTATCTGGATAGCTGTCGTTCTTGAAATGTTTTAGAGTAAGTTGGATATATTAATAAATGCACTGCACACGGTCTTTTTCGCGAATTACAAAATGTGCCTTTTATTATTGTCAGATTTTGAAAAAAATCTAAAAGACCTCAAAAAATTTGAACTTCGCGGGCTAGGTGGGCGCTTTAGCCTTAAGCTAATTCATTAATGGGTTATATTCGCTCGGTTAAAAAATTTGTTATGTTTAGCATCTTAATGTCGGGTCCAGTACTGATGCTATATGTGGAGCATGTGTTAAATCTATGGCGCGACGGTTGGTTGCGATTCGTGGCGGCGCGAGTCAACGCCACTGCCAAGGTCGACTCGTCCGGCTCCACTTCAAACAATCGTTCGCCTGGGATCAGTCAGTGCAGCCATGTTCATATCGTCATAGCTTGTATCAATAGTGGCTTAGAACAAACCGATAACTCAAAACAACCTCATGTAATGGTGGTAATTCTGTTGCTAGACATCAACTTAATTTGATAAGTATAAGTAGGTAGGTATCTACTAAATTACTGTCTTCCTATTCTTCCTAAAGTTGTGTTTGGTGAGTCTACAAATTACGATAAAACTAAATCACATTTAAATTATGTTTGTGGACAAATTAATTAGCACCTTTAACGACAACAGAATTCGAATCAATATTACCTAAATACCAATGTTTTAAGTGATTTTATTGACTTTTCTCGAATCTCAAGATAATCAATTTATAATTAGTAAGTAGGTACCTTTCGTTTTATTTACATAGCACCTGAATGTTATTTATCTTCGAGACAATGAAATCGCATTCATGGAAAATGCAAAACGGACCTTAGCGGGTAATGTTGAAGGAATTTTCCGATCACAGCAGGCGGCAGACAAATACAAGCGACGAATACTAACCACTTGTTGATAATTCTATTAGGATATAAAGTAACAGTCAGCTCATTTCACGAAGGCGCGTGAATTATTACAAATTGACCCATATGCCAGTGTAATAAGAGCCACAGCGCACGTCTGCGTGAAATGAACGAGCTATACCGGGATGACGATGCGAAATCGAAAATGCGTAGAGTTGAGCATCGAAGTGTATTTATTTGCGGTTGGTAACATTGTAGTAAGAGGAAAGCGATGTAAATTCGCGAGCGAGTCTGCTCGGGTGAACGCTCGCGATAGAACCGGTCTGACAGGCAGCGGTGGTAAAAAGGATCTCCGGGGAATGTGCCGCCTGCCGCTGCGGGCCGCGGCACGGGGTCCGCATTAGTCCGCAACATAGGGTCCTATCTGCCTGCACCCAGATATTTCCGGTTTACATTCAAACATTTCAACTAACTCTTATC
Organism: Notodonta dromedarius; assembly: GCA_905147325.1. Classification (NCBI taxonomy): domain Eukaryota; kingdom Metazoa; phylum Arthropoda; class Insecta; order Lepidoptera; family Notodontidae; genus Notodonta; species Notodonta dromedarius. Next base: position 9,110,750 of record LR990159.1, on the reverse strand, counting down.
TGCTGTTTGTTTTATTATGAACCCTATGACAGGATGCTGTGGTTGATATACTTATAAGTAAGTAGGTAGGGATGTACATAAATCCAATATGTTGGTCTCGTTTGTAAAAATGCTGTTGCGCACATTATATGGGTAGGTACTACAGAAAATAAATATCACACGTCGACATTATAAAATTCAGTTTTTTGAAGATACCGCTCGCTCAACGCAGCGTTATCAATATTATCGATTTCAGTATCAGTTTTGAAACAACGATACGTTCACACATACGTAGGTATTTACATCGAAATAGGTATGTTATGACACTGCCTACCTATACATTTCTAAGTAGGTAGATAACTAATATTAATAACGTGAACCTACTAATTAGTATTTAATGTATTATCTAATTACTGTAAATAACTAAGCGTAATAATGACAATGCTCATTATTACAGTCGGTTTTCTTGACTGTTAGGTAGGATCATAAAACGTATTAGCTTATAGGTTAAACAATTATAAAACCACAGCGTTATCGTTTTATATGGTAGTTAGGTAGATTTCTTGAATTATAATTAAATGTTACCCAAGCAAGCATCTACTTACCTGACCGTTGTCAGTTACCTATCCCGGTTTAAAAAAATACTTATCTTACCACTGATTGCCATTAATACCGACCTTCCACATCTATTTTTGTTATGAACACAGTTGACTCGTAAATAGGCATCAATTAAGTTATTATTCTATACTTTAAAGATGTCTTCTTCCACAGGGAACAATGGGAAGGAGAAAGAAAATTCTCGAAGCAAAGAAGCCACGTCGCCGGCTGCGCGCTCCGCCAACGGTCAGTATAATTATTGTCCTTCCTTCCCTTATCATTGCAGCCCGCAAATAACTCGATTTTCCTTCCTGTGACCTGAAATAAAATGGACGTGGAGGATATTCAGCGGCGAGCGCGCAGTTACCAATAGGCAGTTACCGGGGAGATAATCGCTTAAAGCTTGAATGAGTGGTTAATAATCGAGCTTTCAATCGCGGGGCCGGGGGAAGAGTCGCGCGGGCTGCGGCGCGGCGGGGCGCACATGCCGCGTCCCCGGGGGCGCAGGCAGCGCGCAGCCGCAGCGCCGGCCGGGGCCCTAGCCGCCGCCACCCCTGCGCCGCGCCCGCCCCACCCCGCGCCGCGCACCCCGCTCTGCAGGGGCGACAGTTATCGGGACACCCCATCCTACCACATTTTTGCGGAAATTAGAATCCCTCGTCAGATATTTGACTACATCATTGTACGACTCATTATAATAATATCACAACTTAAACTAGGTAAATATGTAGGCACTTAATTATGAGTCATGAGATAAGTAATTTAATAACTAATAATGTAAACACGTTCAAGTAACGACTCATCAATCAATAATAATAATCACCGTCTTGATTCGAGACAAAACAATGAACTTGATATGAGTATAAATAGTTTACATTGCGCGGCACTAACATGGCCAAGTTGGCGTCGCTCGTTTACATTATGTAGCTATCTCGTTTATTTTAATAATTATATTATTGTCGCGGACACAAAAGCGTCCAACGCCCGTGTGATATGATAATGGGACGTTGAAACACAATGTCAGCGTGTTATTAGACGTGACATATCAATAGGACGAGCGAGCAGATAAAGGAACATCCGTCTTTACTCTTTCGTGCCTACCTACTGGTGTTGAATTTTCAATGTACAATTAATACAATAATAAGTATTGTGTAGTAGAATAGAATATACCCGGTAGGTACTTACTTACTTACTTACTTACCATTAAAATAAAGGTGTTAGAACATACAGGTAATCGCCTAGTTTCCGCTTTACCTACCTAGATACCTACATTTATTTATCATATTTTTTCAAATCTATATCCATCCAAATTATCAAATCAAATTAATTATCTCATTAAGTATCAAAATATCATTATTTATCTGCTATGCTAGAGTCATGGCGACCGCTGAGATGGTTTTGTAAGTCTCTACGTAGATACTACGGCCGGACGGAACCCTAAAAATGCCACTATGTAGCTCAACTCGCGTGTAAAATAAAATAAAATTACCAGAGCGGATTAGCTTGAATTTTGTAAGGGGACTAGCTGGTTAATTAGGACTTCAGACTATTCAGGACGGTAAAAATGAGGGCACTAAGTACATTTAGTAAAGTTTAGTTGGTCTACCAACAGAATAGGGCCAATGGTGCCCTAATTCTGTTGGCTGCTATTATATAAAATATTTAATTATTACGTAACATTCGTATTGCTCGTGCATTGAGGTAGTTTAGTGTTTTTCCAATCCTACTTAACCCCAATCCTGTATGGGAATGTAAGTAGGTAGGTACGTTCAATGTTTCTAAACAACTCGATTACCTTAATATCCTTTATCTGAGGAGCCAGGTATTTACATAATGGGCACCCGAATACTTACTAGATAAATACGATTGTCGTTAAGTGTCTGTTTACCAAACACGGAGGAACTAACTGTTATATTATTTATACCTATAGGATGATTTAACTTTGTTGTAATTTTTTATCAAAATTGGCACCTTTGGTATTTGTGTAAGTACCTATGTGTAGAACACATCGTCAAAATTCTGACAAATAAATAAATTATAATTCCAGTAACCAAGAAACTTAACTAACATAGTTAAGTAATTAGGTGCCTTCATACAGTCCCTTTTCGTTTTCACGAAACAATTACAAGTCAACTTAAAATCTATTAGGTAGGTACCTACTCCACATTTCTGGTGCAGTTAATTTATTTACCTACCTTTGACAAACATTTGTCAGCAAATTTCTCACCACCTACATTGTTTTGTTTTAAAGCTGAACCAAAATTAAAACTATCTGCTGGGTGTGTGCTGTTCATATGAAAGTGTTTGATGACGTCACCGTCAATAACCATCACCTTTCCACTGGGAGTGAACGACTAGTTAATTGTGTAGAGTCTCCGCGCCCATTACCAGCCGGGGTGAGGCGAGTGTCGTGGACTCGTGGTATTTGTTAATTGGTGTTGTGACGCGATTTCATTATCGCCAATGAGATAGCGCCCTGTCTTTGTCCACTATGCGCTGACGACACTTCCAAATACGGGTTGGTACATTACATACATACATGATGCGACCACTGTCCAATAGTACCTATCTTTTTAAAGACTCCTAAAAGGATGAGGCTCTATGTTCATCGATATCTCCGTCATTGTTTACCGATTTTGAATATTTTTGGAAGGGTATACTATCATGGCCGTCCCATAGAAATTTCAAGGCGTTCCAACCCCAAATGAAGGACATTATAATGTCTCTATTTATTTCTAGCTTTTTAGTGCACCTAGGTTTTGTTGGAGTTAGTTTATTTTTTTAAGTATTATAATTTTTTTTACTCCAGTACTATACTTATTATACGTAAGGGCCACACCAATCGCCATTCAATTGCTCGACCGTCGATTGAACGTGGTTCCATACAAACTGTCAATCTACAAAAATCATTCCACATTCGATCGATTTATGTGGTAACACCCAAAGTACTTACCTACAACATTGGTACCAAATAATGGTCAGATATCGAGTTTCCAATAGGTAACTACACAGATAATATTTCCCACAGGCTATGTTCTAACTTCCAACATGTATTTTTACCTTTTACCAAACCTAGCATCACGAGGTGGCCTACACATTTCATGTTTATTCGTAGCCACAGCTGCTGATAAACATTCGCTTCGTTTCCACAATTTGGATCAGTTCCAGTGTTAAATATGTATTTTATCCGGTATGAAATACAGCTATTGTAAATACTACATCATACATAACGGTTTTTCCTTTACCTCTAAACCTATCCTCTTATTAGATGGATCAGAACAGTACTTACCTATATGATTAAAGTATTCCGATAATTTGAAATGTTGCCTAGAAGGTAATTACAAAATTTCAATACAATTCATTTATTTGCAACACTGTGATTGTTCAGGAATAGGTATAAACATCAACTTACATTATACTATAGATAAGCCAAATAGGTACAACCAGGCGCGCAGATACGGAGCGCTTATGTTATTTTATTTATGTAAACATTATTACTTATTTGTCTAAGGTTATGGATTTTTTAAAATATGGGTCTTGTATTGTGAATTACCACAACGTTCTGCGTGTTCGACAATGACGATATAATTAAATTCAGGTAAGTAAATTAGAATGGCGTTAAAAATGTAATAAAAACGTTAATTAATTATCTAAAATCATACCTACCGTAAAGAGCGCCTTGCCCAGCCTGTTGTCATAGTTGGCGGCGGGTCGACGAACTCTCGCTGAACATACAGAGGTACCTAACGTTTGTCTACAATTAATAATTCATGTTGTAATGGCGGCTGACCGCGAACACATTTGGCGAGCGTTTTTTACGCCTCCCTCACTTGATGGAGCGTTCGGATCGGTCGGATCGAATTCTAGCGTTGCGCGGAGCACCAAACGAATTAATAATATAACACAAATGTCTCTGCAAACATCCAAATATACCTACCTATACCTATATTTGACTCAATGTCGATTTGAATCTTAAAACGTAGGTGACAATGGTTTTATTATATAGTTTATTTACTAATTATGTATTCGAAAAGTTTTCAGAAAAATCGTCTTGGAATATTTCACGTTTCCAAACTCTTTATTTATTTATTGTCTTTTTAAATCCATGCCCATCCAAAGTAGGTACGTTTATCTGTATCAAAATATAATCATTTCCTAAGAAATTGTAAGGGATGGAACCCTAAAATCGCATGTTCTTCCGAATCAAGATCGGATTAGCTTGCATTTTGTATAAGTATGGATATTATTTTGGTTGGATTGATTGGAAGCAATGAATTACTGCAGAGGCTAAAGTCGATAACTTTGCTTATAGAAGGTGTTCGAATGACCGAAAATATATAGTATGTCATATCTTATAATTGGTTAGTTAAAGTGTGTCAGCACGCGGTCTCTAGCGTAGGTATCCCACTAGTCAGACCAGTCCGTTACTCCGAGAAAGTGTACATTGTAGATTCACACATGTCGGTCCATATTGACCTGCTTAGCTAGACTAGCTCATTTCTAAATCATATCCAATTTTCTAAATGTATAATTTAAAGTAAAAAATAATATTTATTCACTAACTTATGATAAACATTTTGCAAACACCAATTAGTGTTGCATTTTCACAAACGGTAAAATAAGAATATTGTTGCCACGTAGCGTTCGCTTCTCGTTGGTAATTAGTGCACTCGAGCTGTTACATTAAAATTGCTTATGGTTCGAAAGCGTCTCCGCTAGTGCATACCGTGGCTGCCTACTGGCAACGTTAAAAAATATACATAATCAACTAAATATAATTTTGAACACTAGCTCTATAAGTACAACACATTATTATTATAAACGTAGGTCGTTATTTATTTAATGAAGTTGGAAAATTTATGTATAGCGAGCCGGGCACGATAAGAGGTCACAGCACCGTTTTATCAAGTGCAACGTCCCCAGAAATACAAGGAGTAAATTGCATAAAACAACTTTACTGACAGTCGGTAAAATATATCCCGACCGCTGGGATTGTAAAATACGTATCTTGAACTATTGGTTATCAGCAACTTTCACTCATCCGCAAGTTTAAATAGTTGTAATTGGTGAGGGCTAAAGTTAAAATGCATGCATCTGTGTATACGCGAACGCAGCACAGGCTATCATGTTGCAGAAACAATAGCCGGCGCCAGCGCAGAGGCGGTAGCCGCCCGCGGTCACCGCGGCAGCCCACGCCACTTACGTTACAGGCATACAAGTTGGGTACATCAGGACGTTTCAGTTCTAAGGGTGAATGATAGAAACGACTCATGTTTGCCTTAACTTTCCCATTATCTTGGGTTGACGCAGTATATCGCAGAAAATCATTTTCGACTTGAATTAAGATGGATTTAAAGATGAAAACTAGAATTTCCCGTTTTGAATTATCCGGTTTTTATAATGTATCTAGTATATGTTATGAAGAGAAATTACGTAGGTATTTTCTCTCCATTCTACGAGGATTAATGATTCTCTCTAAAACCATTTGCTGGAGAGGAGGCCGGACAAAACTAAAATAAATTGTATACACCTACAAGTAAAACATTGCTTGCTTAGGCACACGCACCACCACGTACGTACCCAGGTACGACCATGGGTAATCAAATCAAAGGAAGACATAACATTGAATTTAATAGTTTAGTTTGTGCAGTTTGTGCCCCAACCGAATTAGAACCAATGGGTATTTAGGTAAGTAGGTAGGTTTATAAACTTCTAAATTTGTACGTAGTTATTTTACGCAGGATGTGATTATCGTTTCGTGATGATCTCAGATCTGTAAAGCGGAATTTGCTCCAAAAGAAAGTCGATGCTATGAGCCACAAAAACGACGTAAATAAAAAAACCTAGGCTAAGTAATAAATTGTAATAGCAATAACCGTTTGGAGATCAAGTAGAGGTGTAGAGCACGGGTAGTGTGCGGGAGGCTGGGAAGCTGTGCGATCAATACGTCGTCGGCAGTGGCCGCCGCGCGCCGCCCGCCCGCCGCGCGCCTACGAAAGGGAACGCACCGACCTCGCTGTCCTTCACCGAAGTGTCGACGACCCCTGCACCCCGCCCCGCCCCGCCCCGCGTGCCACGCGCCCCTCGACCCATCAGCCCTTCGCACTTCTCCCGCTCGATCTTCGTGACCCGATTAAAACTCTCGTTGACATCACTGTACTCTCCGAAGCCGTCCAACGTAAATATCACAAACATGAATCATTTTACTGATTCCCATTCGAGGAAACTCGAGATTTTTTTCTTTGAAATTATTCGACTCTGATTTGTTTCCGAAATCCGAGATCGGTCATTGTGCCTATCCAAATACGCAGTATCTGTTTCCGGGATGAGTAGATAAGGTACGTAGGAGCTTGATTGCGTCGTCGAATTCCATAAACAGGACTTCCTCGGCTATCAGATGATATTCCTACTTAGTTGAGTACATCCGGTGTATGTGTGAACATTGGATCGTTGCAGGAACGTTCGGCACATTTGTTCATAAAAAGAAAACGGATCGATTCCCTCTTCGTTAATATTCTGTTGGCACGGCTACCGTCCGGAATGATTAGAATAAAAAACTTAGTAAGTTACCTAGCCGGTTGCTGGCACATGTCCTATGTTATGGTCCTATGTTCAAACTCCGGCTTGCACCTCTGATTTTTCCAGATCTATGTGCGAATCATAATTTCGGTATGATGGGTTACGGTGCAAAAAACATCGTGAGGAAACCTGCATGTCTTAGAAAATATAACCAATTTAAAGACATGTGGACTATGGCCTGTATCCCCCTCGCATTGAAGGGAGGCCCGAGCTATAAAAATAGTGTTAGTTATTATTATTTGGTCTTTATATGTACTTAAATAAGTAGGTATGTTATAACTATTTCTAACAACTTATATACCTGCACCTACTTATAATTTTATTTGTCCTATTTTCTGAACTCTGTGTCATAATGCCCCTTACGATAGGTAAGTTTTACCTTAATAATTATAACCTACGTTGGAATATAACTCTCGAACATTTTATTATTGCACCTTATTATTATTTTTCGTCGCATCTCCACCACATATCCGTCATTGGCGTAGCTTTGCGGGGAATCTAGCCAATGAACTTGAATCTGACAGACCTCCACTGCCGAACTAAAAATAAAACTTTACGACCAATATGTTAAAAATATTTCAATGTATATTTTTAGACTTTGTCTTTAGTAGGTACCTAGAAGCAGGATCCCTGTTCATAGGTTTGTTAGAGTTCCGTATTTATTAGATATAATAATCAGTTGAATGGCGGATAAGGCGTGCACACAAAATTGTTAGTTGTACGCTAGTTTATCCCCGGCTAGCGGAGTCAGATGTCGGGTGCGGCTCCTCACGTGGCACGGTCCAAGACTATTTTGGGCAGCGTACATGGCATTTGGGACGCGTGCTGGAAACTGCCTACTTACCACCGTTTATTTTCGGATGCCCTACTAACGACCGACTTACTACATCGACGAAAGTTTATCAGTTGTGCGGGTTCGTTTTGTTGCCATTCTCTAATAACAAAATTTTTTTAAGTTATAACAAATATTGATACCGAGTAAAATAGGTTTAAAGTAGGCAGTTTAGATTCTTAACGAAATAATTCACGGTCTCGTGAGCTTTAAAATTAATTCATGTCTATCGAGAGCGTCTACATGTAAAAAAAATCTGCTAATTAGGTTTGGCAGAATACGGTCCGCAAGTGAACGTTAATCCAACTCAGCATGGCATTTAGCCAATGTAACGGAAATCTATGTAGGTACTACATAAATACATTTATTATGTTTCATTTACCTTTAATGTTTCACACTTTTTATTACTAACATTCGTTTATTAGTTATACGCACGTTATCTACCTATTAATTTTAAAACAATTAAGCACTACATTATAATATCTAAGTATATTTTTCCCCTTTCAAACGATATGCCTAAATCACCCGCTTTTAAACATCTATATATATATATAACTCAAAGGTGACTGACTGACTGACTGACATAGTGATCTATCAACGCACAGCCCAAACCACTGGACGAATCGGGCTGAAATTTGGCATGCAGTGAGTAGTGTGAGTAGATGTTATGACGTAGGCATCCGTTAAGAAAGGATTTTGATTAATTCTACCCCCAAGGGGATAAAATAGGGGATGAAAGTTTGTATGAAACTTTGTCAATTAGATTCCACACGGACGAAGTCGCGGGCACGGCTAGTATAGGTATAAATCCCAAATTATAACTATTAAGGCTAAAGCGCCCATCTAGCCCGCGAAGTTCAAATTTTTTGAGGTTTTTTAGAAATTATTCAAAATCTGACAATAATAAAGGCACATTTTGTAATTCGCGAAAAAGACCGTGTGCAGTGCATTTATTAATATATCCAACTTACTCTAAAACATTTCAAGAACGACAGCTATCCAGATAATCTGGCAATTTTTGTATATTTAGTGATTTACTAGTATCATATCCACCGTGATAATATTTAGAGTAAAATAAATGTATTAATAAACGCACTGCATACTGTGTTTGTCGCAAATCACAAAATGTTGTCTTAAATGTTTTCAGATTTTGGATGAACTATAAAAATACTCGAAAATTTTGAATTTCGCGGGCTAGACAGGCGCCTTCACCTTAAAATGTAGCATCACTCACTATACCAGTCTGCGAGAGCGCACGCCGGACGAGATTCGCTATCGATCCGTTCGCTGAGACCCACACTAGACGCGCCAGTACTCTCGTACACTTGGCATTCGGGTCCCCCTTCCTGCACCCTTCGCGAGGGGTCACGATCCTAATATTTTAATGAGTTTACCGAATATGTATCACGAGAAACTACAAAAACTTACTTATTCGACTATGAAGGTACCTAACCGGTTAATTATTAAGCTATGTAAACCTTGCCAATTTATTTCCCCATTCTTGCGAAATATCAGCAATGCAATAAATTGTATGATTATCGCAAACATTAGACTTGAACGGTTTGTATTGTAAAATATACTGGAGTCGCGTAGACAAAGTCCCCGCACTAACTAAAATAGGAACGATTATAAATGAATATAACAATTAAATTAAGTAGGTAAATGTATTTAATAGGTGCTTTGCCAAAACGGAACGTTTAATATAGGCTAAACAATTGTTTTAAATACTTTTTCTTTGCTAGGTACTTACCATAAGATAATTTAATCAACTTTTGAGTCGATTAAAATGAATTTCTTATTTGTCAACAGGCGAAGAACATCCGGGCCAGAAACAACGAAAAGGATTCTTTAGAAGTCTCTGGAAAAAATCGCGGCACTACTCTTTGGAACACCCATGAAGTTATTCAATTTGACCTACGATTTCACCAAATTTCCAAGCATGGACGACTGAAGAGTGATGAGAAACGAAAGTACTTAGGTGCTTCAGGTAGAACACAAGGTTTTTACGAAATATTTCTACTTATTATGAATTTAAGACAAGACTAACGTAAGAGACTTGAGTGAAACATCCTGATTTGCAAACTTTTAACTTGGGCTTGATATCATGTAGTAAGTAACTACGTTCGTTGTTTCTTTGGAATTATATAATTTCTACTAAGTAGCTGATGCAGAATTGGCATGCCAAGGCTATTGGTCACTAAAATGACACCTATGCACGATACCTACACCCAACTTAGTTATAAGATGAGTTGTCGAGAGTCGGAGTATTATTGATTATGTTAAATCGAATGTATAGAGGTATTATTATACATTGTGTATTAATTTGTCTAATCAATGGTTATTATCAACGCTGCATAATTTATTTGTAAGATGATAAGTACCTATTGTATTTTATTCATTCACAACAGTTTCCTTTATTATAAATAGAAGTGTAGAAATGTAGATAACCACGTAGCAAGTAATCTGACACATTTTCATTTGTTCCGTCTTGTATTACGAAACGAAATATTTGAGGCGAAATGAACAATAACGAATGCAATTACCTACCAAAACCATAAAAAGAAACATATACGCTACTATATAAAATTCTACATACAATAATTATTCTATTGTTTCGAAATAATTTATGTCATAAGGTTAGAGAAACGATCCTCGTGTTGTTAAAGAACCAATATCACTTGATAGGTTATTGCTAAAAGTTTAACATTTTATACCAATCCTTGTATTCGAGTGTACTTAACTCTTACTATTGTAGATTTTGTCAACATGAAAATAAATTATGTTCATTAGCAATATATCCTGATATTCATTCGTGTACCTACCCTCTAGCATCGTTCAAAATACAAAGGAATTTAAGGAAACAACAGTATTTTATAATACAAATCGTTTTATTATTAGATAGACACAGTTCCCATCGCTTATCAGAAACAATGTACAAAGCTATAGTAGTAATATCAAATATAAACAATATGCACCCTTCGTTTACTGCAAGCCTTGTTTGGGGATACAGGATAAATTGAGCGCTTCTATTTCTGCAGTTAAGATATAGAATAGAACAGAATGCAAAATGTTTTATTGACTACACAAGATTACAGATGCGGCACATTTAAAAGAAAGCATAGCAGAAAATTGTAAAGACGGGCCTAGTGCGGGCGGCGCGGACGCGGTGCGCCGCGGCCCGCCGTGCCTCGCGCTCATGTGTCGGATATTACTCGCACGATGGTTCCAGTGGGACTAGAGATCTTCATAAAATCGTAATACTTGGGTTACAGTGTCTTTCATTTTGTAACAAGCCCTTACACGAATGCTATTTATAATAATATATATAATGTTGTATAATGTTGTTACAGTAATTTAATTACGTGGTTATTATAACTTCTTGTCAAGCAACTGTACACGGGCATACGCGTCTAGATGAATATTGATTGACTCATCGCGAGTTTAGATAGTAATTTATGATAGTTTTGAACGCCAGGTAAAGTATCAGACTGCTTGAGAAGAAACCTAAAAAAATCTCTATACATCATCATGCTTTGAGACCTGCTCGCAAAGCCGAATGCTTTACTATACTGGTCAATAAAAGCAAAACTTTAAAATACACTTTTAAACCATTACAGTTTACAATCACTTTATGGAAGCGGTGAGCGTATAAAAAGGGTCCAAAATCCGCAAAGTAATTGCATCTGCACAGTTACTAAACGCATCACGCACTGATGACGCCATAATTTATCAAATATCAAAACAAATGAACGGTCCTTATCACTTCATAGAATATACAAAATGCAGTTACTTATTTCCCTGTGGAAAAAATATTATCTTATAAGTATTCTTAGATCACGGCGCGCTTCGATCTGCAAAAGAAGAAATAATATTCCTGAAATCGGAGTGCATCTCATAACAATAATTGCCTACAGGATAATAATTTGATTGAATACACGTAACTACGATGGCGTTATTGAGTACATTTTAATAAAATGTGAACTCACCTCTAATAACCACAGGTAATTAAATAGTCTCCTAACTTCTCCACTACAGATGCGGCTTGTTGGGGTTGGATGGGTTCTTCATAGAGAGAAATTACGACGGCTGAAACAAAACACTTTATGTAACGACTGTATGAAAATAATGTATTCACGTCCCTTGTTCGTGCTCACTTTCCCTGTCTACCGTGGCTCAGTACAATACTTTCACTTGCATTCATGTACTTATTCATAATTAAACGGATAAGGTCTATTAAAATTACACGCAAGTATTTTTTATGTCATGATAAATTCAGTTTTATTTCTTTTAACAAATATCTGGCTATTTTCGCGATTTATCTACGTGAAAAGTATACGCATAGACGTATACAACAAAGTAGGGACCGAACTTGAAAATCATGTGTCGTCATGAAGTACTTACAAAAAGTGAATAAATGACCAGCCGGTCCATAAAACAAATATATACGCGCGCATGCATTTGATAACTGATAATAACATAACACGCTATCCATAGGGCCCTAGCGCATCACTACATATTTCGTTAGACAAAGAGAAGAAAGATGTCCTCTCAGCGAGCGAGAATGCGATGTATGCTTTTATAACTACACCTACCACGAATGAGGACTTTTTTAGGACTTTGAAGAAACAAAATAAATGCCAGTTATGTAATTCTAATTTCCATAATTTAAATGTTAAATATAAATTACTTTAGAGCTTGGCGATTAGAATATCATAGTCCCGAGTCCAGACTAATAAAAAGTATTCCTATTAAAATTAAATAAATGTATAACATACAACTATGGCTCTATGGCTATGGTCTATGGCTGTACTATTCAATACAATTTTATAATGACAAAGATGTATACACAAGAAGTAGGATATGATAATCTTAAGAACCGCCATCCTGAAAAAGTATGAATCTTTTTACATACCTTGCTGTGTCTTCATGCAATGTACGCCGACTTTGCCGAGTTTTGCGCGTATGATACGGTCTGTGCCACTGAGGTAGATGTACCGCGTGCCCGCTATCGTCAAGCCGCCGCTCGTTAAAAGTGATTCGTTTTCAAAACCGGCCACTATTTTTGCGACTTCATCTTTTGATATCTGTTAACAAAAAAAAAAGGACGTGAGTACTTGTAAGTATTCTGTACATATGTATATCTTAATTAAATTTTCAATCAAATTTATATATCGGATTTAGAAATTCTCGTAACCTATACCTAACCTAACAATATTAGAGCCAAGTTATTTAATTACTACCTAGATGTTGCCGTATTGATCAGAACCCTTCAGTTAGAATCTAACGTTTAAATTTATTTAAGACCGTGCAAGCGCAAGGGGATTACCGTGTTATTTTTGTACTGTCTTAAGGTAATTAAAAACGAAACGAACTATTGGTTGAGGTTATGGGTAGCCTTTTTCGATGGCCGCTGCTTTTGCTACTCTCCTCCATGTATCCCGGTTTGCAGCACTATGGGGAATTTCGTAACATTTTTTACAGTGTGACTAGTCCCATACTAATAATAATAATAGTTGTAATAGCTCCATGTAACTTTGGCGCTTATTTAAGTATCGCTACAACGGAAATTGTAGTTCCTATATGATACAAGACTGTTTTTTGAAGAATATAAGTATGTATTTTATTATTTAATATGCAAAAGTATTCATCAACAGGATCTCAGCGTGATCAGATAGTGAACGGGCAAGTAAAAACTGATTCGCGGAGGTGTAATTACTTGATCACACGTACTGAGTGGAAGGAGTAAGACAGTGCCCTCGCCAGTGTTCGGAACGTGTAAACACATCATTGAGTGCACCGACAAGCGCTCACCCGAATTAAAGGGCGAGACAGTTACTCCGAACGTGTTCTATTTACTAGACTGAGTGCCCACCCCCGGGCTTCCCAGAACAGTCTCGCTTGCCCACTCGGCAGGTTTATATACCATGATCACACATACAGAGAATATGGGCTAGACAGCAAAACGAAATTTAGCGACCCATTATCTTGTTAGTCTGTACTCTGTAGCGTCCAAACTGAACTGACTGACTCTCTCGTCCACCTAACTCTGTCAGCAGTCTCATTTTGTGTCTTGCCCATCTTCACGGTACGTGTGATCAAGGCATATTAACGTTGGTAAGGAGTAGTATGTGCTTAATTTATATAGTCAGGTTGTTACCTATGGCTGTTGCCATAATAAGTAAGCGTAGCCTTTGTACAGTACCTACTAAATCGTAAGGGGATCTAATAGGTGTGGGTTATCACTACCTATATCATTGAATGATACACACACAGGAACTCGGACTCAGCTAGGGCATGGTAATTATTCCATAGCTGTGTCTGGATGAAATTATCAAAAGTTACATACAGGTACTATTTTATTTTTGAAATCTTTATTGATACGTATATTGAACAGGATGTGAAGAAAAGGCCGTGGTTGGAGGGAAAGTATATACAAAAAAAGAAAAAGAAAAGAAAAGTGTAATAGGTATTGATATTAGTAAATTTTACTTATTATTTTCTAAAATAAATAAGAACAGCTTTCCAAGGTTTTTGATACGTAAATCACCTGCTTGAGCCAGGGTCTCGATCCGGTAAAGTAAGTATCCTGTACCGATCGAAAGGGTCAATATGCTAAAGAATCTTCTATGTTAGGCTGATGTAAAATGTGGTACGTAGGTATCACGCTATTTATACAACAACAAAATCGTTAACGTTACCAAAGAAAACGTATAGGTATACCGCGAATGTTACTCGGCACAAGCTAAATAAAAAAGTTCGATTAACAGCGGTAAACAGTTTCCAACAAAATGTTTGCCTTTGGTTTCAAAATACCGCAATACCTAATACTGAAAGTTTAATTGTTCATTACGTTACTCCAACGTAGGTTTCTATCTTCCGCGAAAAATGCCAAATCGTTTCCATTAAAATTATAGGTATTCAAAATGTTTCTAACGTAACGTTTTTGGTTTATGGTTTTGTTTTCGCATGTATCGTTCAAAATAAGAAGACTAGGTCCCCCAGTACGACTAACTAGTTGCTATGAAAGCGTCGATTAAACATCATCGGTCGGTTTGATACACATCAGAGCCGCTGACCGTCGCGTTGAATCGCACTGTTGCTTCCCAAAGCTTTTTAGTGGCTTTCCCGTCTGTCACCGATTATTCCCCTTCAGCAACTGGTTTTTGAGGGAAAGCGTCGAACGACAAGACATGCACTTTATCATCACTCGGCCGCGTAAACAACGGGACGTTTGTCTATCTATGCAACTACTAATCAAGTGTGTGCAGTAAAATGGTCACTTCAGCAATCCTTATGCTGAGCGACTGAGTGGCCTACCTTAAAACATATAGGGGGTAACACTGGTTAGTTTACACTAGTGAATGCATTTATAGATAATTAATTTTAAAGAAGAACATGGAACCATACTATGAGTCTTTCAGTCAAGTTAGTCTCGGTCATATTTATCTGATAAATGAGCTCCGTCGCTAGGCATTATCTACCAGATACGAAACCCAAAAGTTAGAGCTTGAAGCATTTTCTATGACCATAGCCTAAATTACAATGAGCTGATCACTGTCTCTGTAGATTGACAACCACCGGAGTAGACGAGTCTTCAAGTGGACACCACGACTAAGCGAACATAGTTTGAAGCTTGAGACCAGCCCCCGTATTCAGAATTGACGGAAAGTTTCGGATGTCCGAAACTACCGCTTCCATCCCACTTTTAATTTATTTGTAAAATAAGGATGGGAGCTTATCCTTTTCGACATCGGAAATCAATTGTGAACACCCCCTATGGTGGAGTGTCGATCTAGGAAAGGCTTAGCAAAAATTGAATGCAGGAGGAGACTAAATAAGTGCCAAACTCAGCGGTGGACATACGACGAGATGTGTGAAGCGAGAACTGTCAAGACTCTGGATGTAACTGATGCTGATAACTGGTTATGTCAAATAAAAAGTCTAGGCGTACTGCGCATGCGGCACAAAGAAAAACGACCAACCGCCTTCGCAAATTCGCGGTCCTTCCTACATAATAGCAAGACACCCATATTTACTTAAAAAATAAGACTAAATATTTAGTTCTTCAAACAGAGGAATTTTAAGGATTTCCAAATTGAACATCACACAAAGAAATGGATTAGTAGATACCACATTTCGTTTAATTGTTAATTGAATTCTAATAGGTGCGTATCTACGAACTAGAAATTCCTAGCCTGATATACACATTCGCATTGGAATTACTTTGAGAAATAGGTAGGAAGCTAGCCAGTCTTCGAAAACTACCGGCCGGTAATTTTCGACTACTACTAGGTAGAATAAAATTATCTATGTTATTAAAGAATAATGCATGAAGGAGCTAAATTGAAAAACAAAACCATTTTCCATTGGCGGTACACGATCGTTATAGGGTGGGTATCTCCTATCTAGGTACAGTGAAACAGGTACGTGTTTCTATTCCAAACTGGCTGCCACCACATGTCGCCATTTTGTCAAACTCGCCGGATAAAGAATTCGTCATCCAAAACTTTAGCGTAAACTGCACTTAACACCTTAGTTACGCACTTATCAATCACGTCAAATAACAAGATTTTGCAAATCACTGACCACATAATACTTGACATGGAAAAACTTACTTCGAAGGCTTCTGACTTGGCCCAGACATTCCCGTCGTGACCGGCAATCGCAGCTTTTGTAACACATCTGGATGCCATTAACTGTTTATCGACATAATCTTGCCAGCTCATTTTGATTGAGTTCGACTAAAATAAAACTACACTTGACTAAAACACAGTCTACTCTTCACAACGAGCAAACGCTCCACACGAACAAAAAGCACTGCAGGCAGTAATGGCAGCGTTCATCACCGGAAGCTCATGCTTGCCAACATCATAAAATTAAAACTCACTATGGTGCTTACCGAAGACAAAATAAATAAGTCCTATGCACACACACACTAGCTGGTCCTACACGTGCACCACCAACCTACTGGGTCACCCCGTGTTATGTAGTGAAAGGAACACCCGTGTAACATTAACAGTGGGACTCAGGGTGGGCATTATGCTACAAAAGGGTGTGAACAAGAAGATGATAATATGAAGGGTGGGCACCATACACGGATTTATTAAGTGCTGGTGTCATGATAGACATGGTAGACTATTTGACTAGTAATGGAACATTTCACAGGTAGCATGTGAAAAATCATATTATATATGTTTTCATAAGTAGCACTTGCTATCGACATAGGTAGAAACTGTTGAAAATCATTGCTATTAAACCGCAAAATGGTCGGTACTGTCACAGTTTTTATGATAAATCATCAACCAGTAACTTCATAGGAATACGTGTATGTGAAAAACATGTTAGTGAATTTTCACTATGAATAAAATCATTGCCTGTAAAAAATCACTAGTGAAATAACAGTGAAAGAAAAATATAATTTCCCGTAATGAAAATGAATTGAAAGTAACAATCATTTCCATGCCTATATTTGATAGACATGACCTTGGGGTATGATTACAATTGACGGAAAGCTTCCGATGCCGGAAACGACAGTTTCGATCCTTCTTTTGTAAAAGACATCGGAAATTTTCTTTCAATTGTGAATACCAAGGTATTGTAGCACACTCTTAAAACCTCAGACATCCTCTAGCTGACCAGTCCTCACTCATCCAGTCATACACATACCTGTCAGATAAATTCATTGATGAGGTTTTTATAAATAACTTACGCATGACACAATTTGATTGACAACTAAATTGTAACTTAATTGAGCAACCGCTCAATTTGAGATTTGTGATCTGCTCGTGTGTGATCCGTACGTAAACGCGACGAGAAGTCAAATCCAATTGCCTATTTAGTCAAATCAGTCATTCATACAGCAATTGACGATACAGCTCCAATCCAATCTAATTTTAATTAGGTAGTGGTTAGTCGATTTAATGCTTCGAACGAATTATATATTTTTCGCCAACTCCTCTCGTCTCCATACTGTACAATAATGTGAGTTCTAGTTCGATTAATATGGCAATCAAATCGTGTCCTGTGGAACGGGCTGTATCGGTTGGGCCGCCCGGCTGGATCACGGGAGATTAATTTATTGTAGTTCGTTCGTGTGTAGGAGGCTGGATGCATCAAAATTACTCTATGGAGGCTGCATGCTTTGCATGCACCATAAACAATCGTGACGAACTTCCGCTATTTTATTTCCCAATTATTGGATTATTCATATTCTTATAAAAGAGAACATATGCGAGGTCCTAATTAACTTCAAAAATCTTTTCAAAAATATAGTAAAATTATTGTTATACTAATTAGGTATCAAAATTGGGTATTTCAAAAACTTCATAAAAAAAGCTTCTGCTAACTTAACTTGACCTTGCTTATGCTTTGCTAGTTCTTTTCCGTTCAGCTACCGCGATTGGAACATGTCTTATTCACCTGAAAGAAGGTAAGTTTTCAGTTCTTTACCCTGTTTTATTCATATTTTAACCTAATGTAACATGTCCTGGAAGAAAATTCGTATGTTTCGTAATGCGGTAGTTAGTTCACACATTTTTTGATGACTAATAAGGATAATTCAATGTCCCTGTCGGCCCTGTCGCCGATTGCCAACATGGCGCTGGTAGGAGTACATTATTACCAGGCCCACCACTGCACGTGTTTTTTGTAAAAAATATTTCTTTCTCATCTATATGACATGTTTCACAGCCGCTGTTCAATTCGGGGTTAATACATACATATTTAATTAATATTGTAGACCAATCAACTGACATTGTACAATGCTGATTTGACAGAAGCGCCACTGCATTTTTTAACGATTTTTGCTTATTCATACTGACTACCATGTATTTATCTACGTGATAACACAATGCAGTCATACTTTGTTAACCATAGGAAATTAATCGGTCCACAGATCAGAAGATTGGCCGGAGGACTCCAAAAATGGGCCATCAAAAGAGCAAGGGAACTACGATGGACCACCGGGCATGGAGCCCGAGGGTGCGCTCGACACTAATTGGCATCAAGTCGTGGAAAGCTTTGATGACATGAATTTGAAGGAGGAATTGCTTAGAGGAATATATGCTTACGGTTTCGAAAAGCCATCGGCTATCCAGCAGCGGGCCATCATGCCGTGCATCCAGGGCCGCGATGTCATAGCTCAAGCCCAGTCTGGAACTGGCAAGACTGCCACCTTCTCCATTTCAATTCTTCAGCATATTGACACTAGCATTCGTGAATGCCAAGCGCTAATTCTAGCCCCTACCAGAGAGCTGGCCCAGCAAATCCAGAAGGTATAACAGTGGTGTTGTGTTGTGTTTGGTGATTTATGCTTTGGGTGCAAAGTTTAACAGTGTGATATATTTTAGGTGGTGATAGCTCTTGGTGATCACCTGAATGCTAAATGCCATGCCTGCATTGGAGGCACTAACGTGCGCGAGGACGTTCGTCAGCTGGAGAGTGGTGCTCATGTGGTGGTGGGGACCCCGGGCCGTGTCTTTGACATGATCAACCGTCGTGCACTGCGCGCTAACACCATCAAGCTGTTTGTGCTCGACGAGGCTGATGAAATGTTGTCTAGAGGGTAAGTTCTTGTAGCTATATTGATTCAAAGTGCAGACATATTGTGTGGCTTTGAGGTATTGACATATTAGTAAAAATATAACTAACTATTGTAATCATTCATGGTTATTATTGTTGGAAATTAGAACATTGTGACTGATATTTTAATGTCTATGCTATTGCAGATTCAAAGATCAGATCCACGATGTCTTCAAGATGTTGTCTGCTGATGTCCAAGTTATTTTACTCTCTGCTACTATGCCTGATGATGTACTGGAGGTATCTCGGTGCTTCATGAGGGATCCTATTCGCATCCTTGTGCAGAAGGAAGAGGTAAATAGTCTTGTTGATTATTAAACACAAACTCAAACATTATTTATGTATGGCCTTGGAGAAACCATCTGTTAGCTGCGATTGTTTGAATTCCTGCTTAAAGTGACATGTCAATATAATGCCATGTGACTGTGGCTGCTGTCTGCATTGGCCCATGCAAGTAATTAATTAAAGATAGATTCTTTTAGTATGCATATGTTTCATATTTAAAAATCATGACTGGCTGCTCAAAGATAACAGTATTTTTTTCTTTAATTCTTCTGTTACTTGAAGTACTTTCTTGAGAAAAATTATCACAGAGATTTATGCATATATGATATACCTAATAGTCAACAATATTTTGATGTCTCAATATTATG
This sequence comes from Notodonta dromedarius, assembly GCA_905147325.1. NCBI lineage: Eukaryota > Metazoa > Arthropoda > Insecta > Lepidoptera > Notodontidae > Notodonta > Notodonta dromedarius. The sequence goes on along the minus strand of LR990159.1, from coordinate 9,090,530 downwards.
TTTACTTTCTTTCAGTTAACACTGGAAGGTATTAAACAATTCTACATTGCCATTGAACAAGAAGAATGGAAACTGGAAACTCTCTGTGACTTGTATGACACCCTTTCCATTGCCCAGGCTGTCATCTTCTGTAACACCCGTCGTAAGGTAAGATACTTGAAATATTGTACAAGGTAGTAATATTAACTCATCTTGTTCTATCTTTAACTTGCATAAGGATATAGCTTAATTATACATAATATTATTCGTATGATACAAATCGATTAACTTGATATTTCCTTCAGAGTACTTCCCTATTTGTGGACATCCTTTATATGGAAGTCAATCGGTAGGTTTCACTTTTCAATTGTTTTATTTGTATTTCTAGGTGGACTGGCTGACCGAGTCTATGCATGAGCGTGACTTCACCGTATCCGCCATGCACGGCGATATGGACCAGCGCGAGCGTGAAGTGATCATGAGGCAGTTCCGTACTGGTTCTTCTCGTGTTCTCATCACCACTGATTTACTGGCGCGCGGTATCGACGTGCAGCAAGTTTCTTGCGTCATCAATTATGATCTGCCCACTAACCGTGAAAACTACATTCATCGGTTAGTACCTTAACTAATAACTGATATCCATGACAATATCTTACAGTTGTGCAGTTGGAACTTTATAAATCCAAAATATGAATAAAAGTTATTAGTTTGTGCTATATACGTGTTTTGTTTATTTTCAGAATTGGAAGAGGTGGCCGTTTCGGTCGTAAGGGTATCGCTATTAACTTTGTTACTGAAGCAGACAGACGAGCACTCAAGGATATTGAGGAGTTTTACCATACAAGTATCTCGGAAATGCCCAATGATGTGGCCAACCTCATCTGAGGTGTCTACGTCCTCCCGGTTTATACTTTGTGTCCTGCGTTCTATTGCGATATTTATAAGGTGTGTGTATTAGGAGGAGCCTTCTAATAACCGCTGTGCCGAATTTTTCATTGGAACTAATTTTGTTCGGACCGATATAATCGTTTTAGTTTAATTAATGGTTACAATATACTATAATAGACGTATCAATATAAGTTTAATATACATAGTTAGGAGTAAGCCGGCTCGGCCGGATGGCCCCCGTTCCGCGCAGGCCTCTCTGCCGCCTGCACAGAGGTCTCATCGGGTACTGGAGAGGCTATTACAATCACAAAAGTTCTAGAAGGAAACCAATGTATTGTAACTTTTTTTCCAGTTGTACATACTATGGTAACTGTTTTTGTAATACCCTAAATAAATATAATGAAATATCTCAATTGCATTGTTATTGATAATATACTTGAAATTGTAGCGCTCCATTCCCGATCGGAACCTTAATTTCTCTGAAGCATTGTATTGAATTATGTAAATTTTGTTTTACAGAAGATCTACCTACTGAGCCCGTGAAACGCACTTTGGACACAACTATGTGGAAATAATAAATCAAAATTTCCTCAATATGTTCATTACTTTCTTTCGACAGGTCCTTATTGTATCCTGTATTCCCATATACATTTGCTTTTAGCATTTTACTTTAAAGATTGTTTTCTACATGGTTTTTATGTTCATTTCGAATTATTTATATTTTTGGAATAAATTTTGTTCGAAGTACTAGCGACTTTTGACGATAATGATAATTAAGGTTCCTATTATAATTGCATAATATTTATAGTATAAAATAAGTATTTAATACAGATCTGATACATACTCTATTTCTAAAATAATTGTATGTATTTACCTAGTTTAGCTTATAACGCTTTTGTGACACTCAATATTTGGATATACATATAAACTCATGACTATATCTTTTTGTCTTCTAATTCTGATGAATTAGTTCCTTTGCACACACTATAACACCCTGGGATTAAAGAAATAGAAAACGGCCTTTCCTTATTAGTTCTAGAGTTCTAGGTACATTTACACTTGTTGGATCATAAGAGGAAAGATTGGTGTTAGGTAATTGAAATGCAGCTACATAGTGAGCTACATACTAAAATATCTGCCTCTTTGTCTGTAAATATCTACAAATGAGACATGCTTTACATTTAGCGACTGCAGTTGATCAAGACCGCACTTGGACTAGTTACTGATACAGGTAAATTCTTTCTAAATTTATTGATGAAATATTATTGCCCCTAGTGTGAAAGCCATTGTAAGTCATCTGCCTTTTCTGTAACTTTCTGAATCCAAGCTTAACTGTAGTGGGTGTGTAAAACACAGCGTGGGTAGGGAAAGTATTTTAACGGGACAGTTTTTAGGGTTCCGTAGTCCCTACGAGGAACCCTTATAAGATCCGTCCGTCCGTCTGTCCCGGCCTGTCATAGGGTCATAACTTTCACGGTCTTTTTCGCGAATTACAAAATTTGTCTTTTATTATTGTCAGATTTTGAAAAAATTCTAAAAGAACTCAAAAAATTTGAACTTCGCGGGCTAGATGGGCGCTTTAGCCTTAAGAGTAGATGTCACTTTCAAAAATATAATGTTTAGCAAAATTACTTTTTTTTAGGTACCTCCCCGAACATCGAAAGAGGGCATAATTTTTTTTTAGTTGAAGTAACCTTTAAAAGACCTTTTCAATGATACCCCACATTTAGTAGTTAGTCTTTTCAAATGAAATGGTGTTTTCATACAAAATTTTATCATCAAAAACTCCGTTTGCGAAAATTTACGTAATTAATTCCGACACTTCTTAAATTTTTCTATTGCAAAAACATTAATAGGATTATGAAGTCGAAAATTGATACATTGTTCACCAATTCCAATTAAATAACAGCAATAAAATTATGTTTTATGTTCATTCGTGTATTTCTTAGTATGTAACGGTGTCGATAGATGTCGGTAGTAATATGGAAACAACTTTAGTATTTCAACCTGGGGTGAAATTTTAAACAGATTCCCTTCAATTACCCGGAACCCTTCATTGTGCTTGGCTCGACAAGCACTTGGCGATTTTTTATTTTTTACGGGGGGTGTCAATTATAATTGGCTTAGATAAAGTTATGTAGGTTGAGTAACTATGGAATAGAAAATGACCAAGACAACGCGACGTCCACACGGTCATTTACATTAACCATTAAATAAACATCAAAATATAGATTTGTAGGAACCTACATTTGATTAATATTATTACATAACATAGGATGAGTTAAGTAATAGTTTGAATTTACAGAATATAAGTAACTTCTAATTAAGGTCATATTTAATTTTTGCCTTGACTATTTTTAAAGGCGTTTATCGCTCGCCTTGAACAGCCGACTGCCTTGTTGACGATTAGCTCATGCCATAATCTTATTCAAAATATACAACCGCCAAGCCATTACATTATCTTAATGTTCACGTTTACTAAAAGCTAAAAATAAGCAGGAATTTAGCAAAGTTGTAGGCTAACTTTGATATTTGTAATTGCATGGGGCTTTTTCTAGTAGTCCCACGGAATCGCGTCATTTAATTTAAACTACCTACTAAAACCAAATATAGATACCTAAATAAAATATTCCAACGATTGTAATAATTAACAATATAATTTTGATAACATTCTAATTAAACTAGTTAGGTAGGTACATACATTGTCTTATAATGATTATATTGATATAAACTCAAGATTCACATAACAATAACTTAATAAATTAATATCACACTTCTGGTAATGTTCATGTTCACTAGAATTAAATGGAATAACACTTTCAACAAATATCATAAAAATGCAAAAAGTAACACAAGTAAAAGTACAGAAATTGGAAAGAAAATATAGACATACATCCTGGGATGGCAGACAGAAATCAAAATAGAAGAATCCGTTTCTTCATTCTGGAGCCCTTCTTTTGTTGGCACCTCTACAATGACCAACTCATCACTAAAGAAATTAATATTAAATTGACATTCTGTTTTATTCACACATACTTTGGACTCGGAATTATTAACATATTGGAATGTTGGTTTAAAAATATCAAAAATTGCATGAATATCATTTAATCCATTGTCACTATAAAAGATATAGTAGTAATATCCGTCGACAAGAACATCGTGAGTCACTTTTAGTGTTGTGGTCTTTTCTAGATAATTAGTACTATTGCACTGAACAGAGGATGGGAACAAGTGATTCATAAATATTTTGTCATGGTAGCATTCATGCAAGTTGTTCTCAAAACTAGAGACAGGGTCCTCAGGTTTGACAGTACTATTGAATGCATTTCCACCGTGATTTACACCAGTATCCAATATAGTGTTTGGATTGTGCAAATGCCCATCTTTGATATCTCTTCTCAGTCTTTCTTTTTTCAAGTTTGTACTGTTTGTATCAGCATAATAGTTATCCTCGTCAGAAAATAATTTACTAGAATCACTAATATCATTTTCATTTATAACATCTTCAAACTCTTTATGATCATTTAAAGATTGTTCAATTGAATTATTATGTTTGCCTACGCCTGGATTCTCCAATGTTACCGATACTCTTCCTTGGCTCGTCACTTGATGACGGCCTCTTTTATGTTTGTAGCCCTCAAGAATTCCACAAGTGTTCAATATTTTATCCCCTTTAACAACTAATATTTTAGATCCTTCATGTCGAGAGCAAGCTTTTAATTCAACTGTGGCACCTCTCAAAAGATAAAATCCCCAATATTCAAGTGTGTCATCTGGCAGAGTCATTGATTTTCTTAAAGTGATATGCTTTCTATTGTTAGATATCTCTGGTGTACCTTTCATTTGAAATGCACTAAATGTTGTATTCATTTTCAAGGAATGTTTCTCACAGAACACAGATGATTGTCCTTTATGAATCTGTATAACATCTGAATTTGATATTTTGTATCTAACATCTGCATAACGAATATTTCTCAAATATAATGGTAAAACAATGAGTATTGTAGGCAAAACAGTTGTCAAAAGGCAAAATATTATAACACGCCGAGATCCATGCATTTTACTTCCATCTGAAAAAAGAAACAAAAACATTTATAATTTCTTACATACATAATACATTGCAAACTAGACGTCTTATTTGGTACCTTTTTAAGTAGGTATGTTGAATACCATAATATTATTATGTAAGCAACAAATACCTTGGCAAGTACCTAGACGTTTTAACCTTTGGGTAAGTACCAAATTACTTATATAGAAATAACATAATGAAAAAGTAATGGTTTAAACCAACTAATAAATTGTTTAGGCATGGCATTACTACCACCAATTAATTTCTAGAAATGTAGAAGTCAATACTCAATTATCTATCGTCCTACTCGACCAGGAGAATAGCGTATGGTGATGTACCCAGGCATGGACAGGTGAAGATTGTACTTATAATCATAAGGCAGTCTTAGGGAGCCAGGAAAATAGTCGCCAAAATTTGTCATAAAACCTGTTCATTATTAAAAAACGATTTAACACTTCACAAATTCTGTAATATTACAATGTACATGTAATTACCTATTTTTTAGATGAAAATATAATGTAAATTACTTTATAGTAATTAAAGTTGACGCTTTATATAAGAACCGATCTCTAAGCTACACATGCTCGCCTTTATCACACTATAAACATTGTAAAATGCACATAAATCTTCACGTGGAGAATATTATGTTTACATATTTTTATCAAATTATCAATCAAATCAATGTTTGTACAAAATCAAAAATCTTTTCGTACATCTTCAGTCTGACAGCAAGCAGAAATCCGTCATCTTGATTGTCAATGTCAATTGTCAGTGAATGAATGTCCTCGTCATTTCCGCAACAATTTCCAGACAGAAAAAGATTTAATTCATCAGGCAATAATTTTATGGTTCCGTAATGGAGAATATAGGAGGATTGTGATATCGCTTTAAACCATGCTACAGTAGGGTTTTAATGGCTAAGGATACACTAGAGATTAATTAATTAGGTTCACTCATAACAATTCACAGACATTTATATCTCTGTAGTAATAATAATTGAGTTTTCTCATTAAGGTGAAGGCGCCTGCCTAGCCCGCGAAATTCAAAATTTTCGAGAATTTTTATAGTTTATCCAAAATCTGAAAACATTGAAGACAACATTTTGTGATTTGCGAAAAACACTGCATGCAGTGCGTTTATTAATACATTTATTTTACTCTAAATATTATCACGGTGGATATGATACTAGTAAATCACTAAATATACAAAAATTGCCAGATTATCTGGATAGCTGTCGTTCTTGAAATGTTTTAGAGTAAGTTGGATATATTAATAAATGCACTGCACACGGTCTTCTTCGCGAATTACAAAATGTGCCTTTTATTATTGTCAGATTTTGAAAAAAATCTAAAAAAACTCAAAAAATTTGAACGTCGCGGGCTAGATGGGCGCTTTAGCCTTAAGTTCTATTTGCGTGAGTTACTAAGATGCCCCTCTAACTCCTAAGCCACTGTGCAGAAAAATCTGGAAATAGTACCTACATAGTAAGCACTTCGAAAATTATTATAACAGTTTAAGGGATCATTAGATCACGAGCCAACCAAGTTCAATCAAAATTGATCCCCCGTTGTCTTTGAACAAAATATTCAAGAATACGGATTTGGGATTTCACCCGAAAATAACCCAGGTAACACAATCTAGACATTTTAGGTTAGGGTTATTTTTTATATTCACCCAGAAAGCATAGCCAGGAAAAATAGTGTAGGTGGTTTAGGTTAGCCCGAAAATACAACTTTGGTTTTTTTACCATGTATAAATAGGTAAAACTTTTTCACATGGAAATAATGTACTCTTTGACTATTAAACAAAACAGTAACATCTCTCTGTGTATACTACGTATATACAACTTTTCATTATTATGGCTACGGAACTCTACCTTGTGTGTGACACGACACGCGGGTGTTTAGGGTTCCGTAGTCAAACTAGAAACCCTTACAGTTTCGCCGTGTCCGTCTGTGTCCTACGTCACAGTCATTTTATTCAGAGACTATTAGGGCTAGAATGCACTTGAACTACATTATAAATGGTTTATTAAAGGAAATAAATTAATATTTATTATAAAAAAACTTTAGACCATTAAATCTAAGAAAAAAAACATATTAATTTAGAGTAATAAAAAAAATACTAGACTGAATTTCGCATTAAATAATAAATAGGTAAGTATAATAAATTACTTCACGAGCACCACTATAAATAGTTTTATTCATATTAATGGCTTTGCTTGACGATTCACTTGCAAAATCAACAAAATTTAAAAAAAAACGCGTAATATCGAGAATACGTTTGAGAATGTTTGACTGTATTGGTGGCATCAAGAAGTTTATACAAAACTCGTGCTACTCTAAGCTTCTTGGGTGGTGGCATGTACGACATTGTCATTTTTGTTGTCCTACTATCCTACTATAATATTATAAATGCGAAAGTTTGTGAGTGTGGATGTATGTATGTATGTATGTATGTATGTATGTATGTATGTATCTATGTATGTTTGTTACTCCTTCACGCAAAAACTACTGAACGGATTTGGATGAAATTTGGAACACAGATAGATTATAACCGGGATTAACATATAGGATACTTTTTAACCCAATAATCCAATACTACGCGGATGAAGTCGCGGGGCACAGCTAGTTTTTTATATAGTGAGGCGGTGTTGCCCTGTGTTACAAATGTTAGTTCCTCGTTAAACGTCTACTCTTTTCAGTCGCACTGTACTAGCTAGCTACCTATATCTAATATGTGCACTGTACTTGTAATTAAGTCCAAGCGTGCCACTCATGGAATTAACATTTTTATAACGATACACTTTTAAAACTGCACAGACGGAGGGCGCCACTAAGTTTGCGACGCCAACTAATGCTAGGCTAATATAATTTCAATAGAAACGTTAAATTCAACACGCAGTTACTGGCCTCATTTTTTATATCGTATCGTATTATTATCTACTATTATACCATTGACAAGGACTATAACGTAAAACCACTACGAAGTCAATCCTCCGACAAATCAGCTTGCTAATTCCTCTGAGAGTCAAGACGACTTCCTATTCCTACCTACCACTATACGTAGGAACATTATAATATCATTACCTATATAATACGACAGAACAATGATTTACTACAATTTTAAGAGCGAAGGTAGGTAATCATTATTTTGTGAGTATGTAGGAACCGAAGTTTATTGTTAGCATTTACACTACTACAATTATACTACACCGTAAGCTTTCCTAAAAATGAAAACCACTCTTAAATATAAACCTTCCTCCAAGAACAAAGACACAGACCACTGGCCAGGAGTCACAGAGTATTATAATCATCGGAATAATTTGTGCTACCTACGTATACAACATCCGACCATGAACCTATTATAAAACTTCCTTGTTCAGGATCACCAGGATCATCAGGATCACCAGGCAGACATTATAATAGGCCCACTATAATGGAACCATTGATTTCGAATATCGAATACTTGTCAAAGGAAATGAATTATTCAAGGAAGTTATTACAATATGAAGGTAATAAATAAGTACCTATAGAATCACCTACCTTCTTTATTGATATGGGCATATTGATAGTTTGTATTGTAGTAAGATGTATGCACTGGTCTCGGAACGTTTTTATCCATAGTAAAGTAGATATTATCCAAAATAATTACACTAGTGCGAACTCTGCACTGCCATATAAGTAACTAACTAACTTATAACATATCACATTTCTATAAAAATACAAATACTGTCAATGCAATGAGTTAATGATAAGCTTATCAAATTTTATTATCAGTCAGCACTGCTTCTACGTTAGGTTCCACATTCACTCACAGACTCAGGTATGCACATAACGCTCGCGTCGATTTATCTATTTCGTGGTATAGATAGGTAATGCTCAGACTAAAAAGATATTAGTTAATGATGATCGAATATGGCAAAGCCAATGGACGAAGTATCTCCGCCAACTACAATATAAGTATAAAATTATAAATGTAAACTTCGCTTGTTAAGCGATAACGTCAAAACCTCGTAAGTGAATACGTAAATAAATTAAGTATATTTTGGAATGTGCTTCTAAATTACCACTTATACACAAAATCTTACGTTGCCGTTGGTCGGTCAAACCTATCCACCTATACCTACCTATATTTGGTATTGTTTGGTATAATATTTAAGATATTATGATTAAAATGTTATTTATTGCATAACTAGCTGTGCCCCGCGACTTCATCCGCGTAGTATTGGATTATTGGGTTAAAAAGTATCCTATATGTTAATCCCGGTTATAATCTATCTGTGTTCCAAATTTCATCCAAATCCGTTCAGTAGTTTTTGCGTGAAGGAGTAACCAACATACATACATACATACATACATACACACATACATCCACACTACAAACTTTCGCATTTATAATATTAGTAGGACAAGTTTTTATTAAGGTGAAGGCGCCTGTCTAGCCCGCGAAGTTCAAATTTTTTGAGTTCTTTTAGATATTTTTCAAAATCTGACAATAATAAAAGACAAATTTTATAATTCGCGAAAAATACCGTGTGCAGTGCATTTATTAATACATTTATTTTACTCTAAATATTATCACGGTGGATATGATACTAGTAAATACCTAAATATACAAAAATTGCCAGATTATCTGGATAGCTGTCGTTCTTGAAATGTTTTAGAGTAAGTTGGATATAATAATAAATGCACTGCACATGGTCTTTTTCGCGAATTACACGCGCTTTAGCCTTAATAAGGTGGGTAGGGTGTGGTCAGTGGTGGGAATTTTTTTTTAAATGTTGTGTTGCTCGGTCCATCATTTTATATATATTTTTGAGACCTGTCCTTGATATATAATAGGTATAGCACGATTATTTTGGCAGCAATGCGAGGGCGCGCCACGTTGCATTGCAAGGAGGTGAGATTGACATTTGAAAGTTTTCAGTTTTCGATTGATGAGCGCTTAAACTTTATTTTAAACTAGCTGAGCGCGCGACTTCATCCGCGTGGAATTTAACTTAACAAAAAAGCCCGCTCCCGTGTCCTGAGCCCGCGCGACAGAGCCCATTTTTAGTTTTTCTAAAATAAAAGTAGCGTTAGTTACTGCTTATAACATCAGCTATCTACCAGTGAAAGCCCCGTCGAAATCGGTCCAGCCGTTACGAAGATACTCTTTGATTTCATGTGTTTTAATTATTTTACGCGGAACCCTAATTGTTTTTCTAAAATTAAAGTAGCCTTAATTACTCCTTATAACATCAGCTATCTGCCAATGAAAGTCTCGTCAAAATCGGTCCAGCCGTTTCGAAGATTACCCGGAACAAACATACAGACTGACAGACAAACATTTTTTAAATCGCGTTTTTGCTATGGGTGTTGTATGTACTTTCATATGCATTGAGTGAAAAGGTGTTATTTTGATGTTACAAACAGACACTCCAATTTTATTCATTTTTATAGATAAAATTGTTTTTGGGATAGAAAAAAATATCTTCGGTGAAAATTTTGTTTGGGGCTGAGAACCAAGAACGTTATACTGCAAGCTTCTTGCTGAGAACACTCACTTTCTGACTCACAGAGCAGAGTACTTACTTTTTACCTTCTCTATTACATTGTCTTCGCTTTTTACGTTATGCCAAAGAGTTTTATAATATAGAGGGGGCGTTATGCTCTTCCTTTGCTGTCAATTTGGTCAAAAACGAAACAATCCTGTAATTTTATTTTAATTTTGTTTAATTCAAGCTCTCAGATATTGTATGTACTTATAATAAATTATAGAAGAGATAAAGAAATGGCTGATATATTGCGACCTGAGCTATTATGGATAGAAGGCAGATGTTATAGAGTCAATGACTCTGTTACAGAGGTAAATGCACTACAAGAACACGATTTGTACGAGAATGGTATGGTATTTATTCTGATTTATTATTTCTATTGGCTTATTTAGTAGTCTGGAAATATGGTAAACACGTTATTATAGAATTAGTCTGGGTGATGATATGGATAAAAAATGGACATCCATTATTTTCAATCAAAGGCGATTTTATACATTTTATCGTCATTATACCCATATAGATAGTTTAAATTATATTACCTACCTACAAAAGATTTTTATAGACATATTTGCAAAGTGTTTATTAAGAACCTTAAAAAGTATTTATCTTATTCAAAATGTTTTTTTTATTTTTATTTTAGAAATCATGGAGAGTTGTAACTTGTTGGATGAAGGGGATGATGAAGAATTTGATATCACTATGGTTGATAACTCTAGATACACCACTAGTTTCCATGTCTCCAAGTAAATAATGATGAAGCTTATTCTAACCAGAAGTATTTGTATTGCTAAAAAAATAAGCAGTGAGAGGCTCCTGGTGGGACTGTGTCATATTTCAACTAAAGTATCCGTGAGGGAGGGTAAGGATAAGACTGGTATAAGTTCCACCAGGAGCCTCTGACTTAGCTCATTTTTCTGTCTACAGAAATGTTAAAGTAGATCTAATCAAAGGTTAATAAAGTACAATATCATGTTAACCACAAAAAATAATTTTGGGATCCAGTTAAATATTGATAGCCATGGTTTTTTTTTATATATCAAAGGGCAAACAAGCATAACACCTACCTGATGATAACAGTTACCCTATATGTGTTCAGAAACATATTTCAATTCACTTTATTAGAAAAATTAAGCATTTTCAGATACATTGTCTTGTTCTCATATGGGCTTGTATCTTAAGACTTTATTTAGCCCTACCGAACATGTTGTTATCCAGGATTCACCTACTTTTTCTTCAGGATGGTTTTTTCTGAACATATTTAGTTCCAAGGCTGTGATAAATAAATTTGTGCAGTTAAAAGTACTAACAAACTGTATGAGTACCTACTATTAATAATATTCATTAGGAGTTGAATTGTTATTCATTTATTTTCCAGACACTACATTGGTTCAATCATTGGTAAAAAAGGAGCAACAAAAATAAGAATTGAAAGGGACACTAGAACAGATATAAAGATTCCTAAACAAGGCCAAGAGGGAGATATTGTTATTTTTGGACCCTCTGCTTCTGTAAGGAGATTTAGTCACTATGATCATTTGGTTGGAAAATGTTTAGAACAGTAGTTTATTTATTTGTTTTTACTTTCAGAATGTCAGTGCAGCTCGGAGAAGAATAAACATTATAGTCATGTCATCTAGAATGAAACAGAAACCAACACATTTTATATCGATACCTATGAATCAGCCAGATATTATGAGAAGATTTGAACAATTTAAGGTACTTACTGTACCTACTTACATATTTTTTCTGGATGTGTTTCCTTTAGGTACATCTTATGTACTAGTTCAACTGTCTGTGATATATTCACCCTTTCTTATTAGAGAACTGCACAAAATATTCTTCTCAACTAGACTATAAACATTGAAATGAATCCTTTTAAGTTGGTACCTATAAATATAGTGGCCAGTATGCTTTTTTTTCCCAGGAAAGTGTTCTCCGTGAATGTCCAAGTCGTGGTTTAGATGAATCTCTATTCATTAAACCACAAAAGTTGCACCTCACATTAGGTGTTATGTGCTTAATGGACAACCAGGAAAGATTATTTGCATCAAAGCTACTAACTGAAGCCAGAGAAAAAGTTATTGTGTAAGAATTAATTAATATTTTATACATAAAGAGGCTTTAATAGGGCTGTGATGTCTATACTAGGTGAAACAGAAAGGGTATACAATTTTTTTTGCAAGTTTACTTTGTAATCTAAAATTATCAGCTCTGTGGGACAGTTGAAGTACTAAAGGTTTTGTAGACTTATGAAATCTGTCAACAGCTGTATCCCTGTAACACCTTTTGTATTTCAAGTTTCCTCCAAAGCTGATAGTTTTAGAATTACAAAGTTAGGTTTTGAAAAAAAAGTATACCCTTTCTGTTTCACCTAGTATTGAACACAGACTTCTAAATACATTGAACTAGTTTAACAATAGAGAAGAGCTGAATCGTAAAAGAGGTTCAATTGTCACAATGTTGTTTTTTTTGTACATGTTTAAACGCGCAATCGCGCGGAAATTACTAGACGGATTTTAATGAAATTCGAAATAATGATCATTCTTGTTTTGGATCAACAGCGGCGCATTGTTGTGCACCAACATTTCCTCGGAGCCAACTCAGGCTGTGCGAAGCGGGTGTGAATGACAGAGCTGAGAACTGGCCAGTCAGGAAGCTTGAATACAGAATGGTCTTAATTTTGTTTCAGACCTATACTGAAAGGTCATTTACCTTTGAAAATTAGACTGAAAGGTCTTTCGTACATGAATGATGATCCAGGACAAATTGACGTCTTATATGGTCTCGTACAAGAGGAGGAGGGTGATTCGAAGGGGGTGGTTCAGCAATTGGGGGATGCGTTGGTGGACCATTTTTATAAAGCAGGTAACAGAACAGTCATTTTGAACGAGTTCCTTCAGGTCGTTCACACTGAAATGGCGGCAGCTGATGAAGCGGCCAGCGCGGTATGAGATTTGCCATCTATGGAAAGATTCGCAGTCAATGTTGCGATCAAAAATGTATCGCCCGAAAAACTGAAAAAAATAAATAAAAAAAATCATTTGTAAGTGCCTCCATAAGCCTAAACAAAATAAACGATTGTACTTGACTATTATTTTACAATGAGATAAATTCAGTGTGAACTGAACCTTAGGGTTTTGCCACACCAATCGATCTACAGTTTTTCGATCCATAAATCGATGGTAGAATAAGAATAAGTGAACATTAAATAAACCACACATAACGACAGGTTTCATCGAGCGACGGTCGATCGATTGGTGTGATCACCCTTAAATTATTATTTTAGAGGTGTGAGGTGCGTTACTTAATTCATGATATTCTATAGATTTTATTAATATGTATGATGACCATATTTTCCTGTCTTATTGAGATTTTATTTCAGGATTTATGGACCGGGACCACGGAAGGGAGAATATAAAATTACACATGACTCTGATTAACTCCAAGTACAGAAGTAGGATGGGAAGCGCGAACGTTGAAGACGTCGCATCTCGGCGCTCGAGAGCAACCAGGGAGACGTTTGACGGCACCGAGGTGCTTAAGAAGTTTGCAGACTACGACTTCGGCGTAACAGAGCTAGTGAACGTGCACTTGTCTCAGCGACACGCCATGGGCCCTGACGGATACTATCAGCCGACTTGTGTGGTCTCTTGTACTGATAATTAATTATTAATATTATAAAATAAATTATATTTTCCTTAATATAGTTTTTATAATAATATCTCTCGTTCATTTTCTCCTAAGCATATGATTCCTTGATAAAACCATTAGCATATTCCGATTATCCAACCTTACGTGAATGTTACTCAATTAACGAGGTTAGTATCCCACTGATGGCCCCAGAGCCATTTTGGGATGTATTTGCAATTGATTAGAGTCACTAATAGAATGATTAGTGTAAATAAGTAGTTAAATTCGATAAGCACGCACGATAATCATGTGACACTGATCAAACATACTTCTATAGTCAACAGTAATAATATGTAGGTAGGTAAATGGACCGATTCTGTCAACAAATTGTACATTTCTGCGGTATTAGTAGGCTGGCTACGTAGATATTAAAATCGGAAAGTGTATTAGGTAAATTATTTATAATAAATAAATATCGCCTGACAAACCAATAGACTAGAACAACAGACTGACAAACCAACTGTATGGTCCCGAACTAAGCAACGCTTGTACTATGGGCACCCTACAATGGAGTGGGGGCGATCCCAGTGACACCCAAACTAAGGCAAATTATGAAAAGGCCATTTTCGAAATATGCCCCGGCGGAAATCGAACCCGCAACCACCATGTGCAGTGAGCCGAGCGGCCTAAGCTCGAACCTCCTATGTAGGCCTCCATTTTGGTTTTCCAAAGTGGATGGTCACTTTTTTGTATTACATTGTTATTAAATGTGTTTGTTATTGCTTTAGTTAACACCTCTCTGTTATTGCTATTTGTTACTTGACACTGGCGAAATAACTATTGAACTGGGTGCGCCATATTTTTAAAGAAAGAAGAAGAAGATAATGTATGTATAGGTTTCACACACCTAAATAAGTAGGTATCCACGCTTGAATAATTAAAACGCTTTGTTAAAACGACACGGAATCTAATTTTAATTCATCACCCGCCGTTTATTGCAAGCGCCTATTGTATGCTATCTATCTGATGAGACGTGCCTTGTAGGTATTCGTATAACAGGAGCCCCAGCCAATATCTTGTGCGGCAGGGGCGGATATCTTCGAAATAAAGCCGTGATCATCGCATTACCCTCGGAAGGTTTTAATCCGACATCGAGCTTATTCGAGATTCCGCCCAACTACGCCTTTTAGCGGCGGGTTTTTGGTTACGTGTTAAAAGGGTTTTTTCAGCGGAAAAAGTAAATGTATACGATAGGTACGATAAGTATGTAGGTACCAACTTGCTTCGATTTTTTTAAAAAGGTAGCGGCTATGTTCTCTCAATTTTGCCGTGTCAATTAAATTAGATCCACCAGGTTGGCTACCAAGAAACAATAAAGAAACAGCACATAATATACTTTGAGGCGTGTACCTAATTAATTTGTTAATTTAACAAATGCGATAATAGTAGGTAAGTACAAATTATCTTACAATATATACTTAGGTACTGTGTAGATATATTATGAATAATCATAATTTTAATATACTGATAGGTACACACTTTCTTATTACATTTAAAATTTTACTAAATAAATGACTAAACATAAGCTCCTCTCATTTCCTGTAAAATTTCAAATGTTTATGGTCCGTTAGAGGCTCTCACGAGACGAGGATTCCCACCCAAGTAAATAGGTATATTCACGACCCACCTGTTTCTCTCTTTTATCACAAAAATCATGCTATTAAACTGCTTTTCGTGCTCATTGTCGCAGTTAGTCAGGGTTGGCAGGAGGTGTATGCGGGCGGGGGCGGCCCGCCCAACGTCACAGTCAGTAGGGGCGCATCGTCTGCGGTATGTGCCCGCCCTACGCCGCTCCGCACCGCGATCACTCGTCCTTCGTCTCGAAGTGAACGTTCCTGCCAGTGTACACAGACAACGGATTTTTCTTGAATACGTAAGTTGCTTTATGATATTACTCACTCGTCTAGAAAAAAAAAGTTTAGTCACGCTTTTTATCAAGTAAAAGTTTTCGAGTTTTTTCTATTTGTTAAGTGCTTAGGGTTTTTTATTAAGTTTCAATTATTATTATTAATACCTATGTAAAGACTTGATAATACTATAATGAAATATTAATATTTGTAAGTACTTGTCTATCTATAAATACCTATCTTTAACATAGTTACCTGTCCAAGTCTTCCCCTTCGGAATTGTACATTTAAATTGCAAATATGCATACGCGCACTTTATACTCTGCGTTTATTTGCATGCATTTAGAGCAGGGGCATAAATAATACTACCTAAACAGTTATCTACTGACATTGAGGACCTTAAATTATGATTTGTATATTTTTTGGGATATATACCTATATATAAAGGGAGCTTCGGCTAAGGCATGGCTCGTAAAATGCTAAACGTAAATCGCGCTTCTTTATGAAAACGAGAAAAGGACTGCTCTTAACAGCGGAATATTTACATCGTATATTATTTTTATAGGCTTTAAAAGTTACTGTTCCAGAATATATTTTCTTGGATCTGCTTTATATCATTGTAGGTATATACCTACCTACCTAAAACGCTTACATGCAATATGATAATAATACTTTTATCTGAGCTCTATGTGTTTTTTATCTTATGTCAATTACCTATTTCCATTTACGATAGGTAGAGGTCTTGGGATTGTTTCGACGCGGCGCGGTGATAAATCTTAAATAACAAACATCATACAATTTGTACGTAGGTATCAAATAGTTCGATCATCGGTGGGTGACCGTATAGTACTGGAATCCGTCCTAACTTGAAATTTTTCTTTCTATATCTACAGAACCCTTTAGCTCCCAAGATAAATGAATTCGCCTTCCGTCGGTGTCGGTGCTCTAAATAATGGAACTCATTAGTCAACGTTGGACGTTTCAAACGATTTGAAATTTGATTTACGATATTTTTCCAAATTGTATTCTCAATGGAGAACCCTTAGAGAATGTAGGTAGGTTGCCAAGCCTAAATGAGATGTAAAAAAATCGTGTTTATGTGATTGGTCTGCCGGGCCGGTCACGGTAGAGTGATAGTTTAATCTTATTCTTTAAACTGAGCCATCTGGACTTCTTGTTATAGCTATATCTTAATATTTAAGTTCGTAGGTACTAAATATCTAGTGTGGGATTTATAAGTAAGTAAAGGAAGGTCTTAACGATGAAATAAGAAAATTAATTCCTGTTGTACGACTCCAAATAATAAATGATTAGGTCATAAGTCGTTATGACAACTAGGTAGGTAGTCTAAATATAGTAAGTAATAGAAAACAACATATTTTTCACTGTCTCCTTGAAAACGGAAAAAATACCTACGAAAATGATTCAGATAACGAAAAAACTAGAAATTGGCCAAATGCTTCGATCCGCAAATGGCAAGCAGGCACAATATCTAGATATTTACTGATATCTATTATTGCAGACCTCTCTATTAATACGTTTTCATGCGGCCTATAAATAGGCCAATATTTTTTTTTATAAATATCGTCAGATTGACACACAAACTGCATGGTCCCAAACTAAGCAATGCTTGTACTGTATAATGGACTGGGGGTGATGCCAGTGACGCCCAGACCGGGGAAAATTATGAAAAGACCATTTCCGAAATTTACCCCGTGACTACCGAGTGCAGTGAGTCGAGCGGCCTACGCTCAAACCACTGCGCCAAGTGGCCGTCAAATATTCTTAAATTAGCAAATATAAGTAGATACATAGGTACCTATACCAGAAAATTTGTTGTATTCATTCTGTGTATCGGGTACCTACACGCGGCTCGAACCACCCTACTTTATTGATACCCTCGAGTCACGCGACACGACGGCTTCTGTTCATTTGGAGGAGCTTAAAACACTTTGAATATTGCCCTATTCGTCTGTGTGTGACGATTTGAACCTAATTATAAAGCGTTAGCGAAGTTATGCTTCGGTGCCTGAAATCACGGCGCTGGAAAAGTATGATTGAAATATTAAGCTCAACATAGTTCTTAATAAGTAATTAACATATGGGAACATTAATCATAATATTTTACTAAACATAAGTATTAACATTTTTTAACCTAATTCCATTCGGGAAACTAGTAATTCTATATTATAAATAGATAGGCATTCAATGAAACATTAAAAAGGCATGCCAAGATTGTTTACTAAATCCGCAACGTAGGAAAAATACACCGTAGTTTTAGTTTTATCGTAGCTCCCTCAATCCAGGACAAAAATCTTTTGAAGAGATTTTGTATTTTTAGTTATTATACTAACACTTCTTATGTTTATTTACAACTAGTTGCTGCCCGCGACTTCGTCGGCGTAGACTTAAGGAAAGTATTCTATGTGTTAATCCAGGTTACTATCTGTGTTCCAAATTTCATCCAAATCCGTTCAGTAGTTTTTGCGTGAAAGGGTAACAAACATACATCCACACTCACAAACTAAATATAGGATTTAAATAAGCGTAGCGTTGCAATGGCTTGCTTGGGTGGTTTCAAATGGGTATAAAGGGTGTTAAGCACGGTGGATGATGAATGGGGCCGCCGCGCCGTACGCCATCGATCCACTAAGGGCAAGATTCCAAAAGACAGCCATGATTATAATATGCGACTGTGACGCAATTTGGGCTACAAGGTCTCTACGAACCTCTATTAGTCACAAACAAAAATATTTGTTTGTTCAGCTGAACAGCGCAGCTGAACCGCGCAGCCGGTGGAGCGCGGTTGTATGAAAAATATTTTTTTTTCAAATTTCCATTCGGGCCAGTGCGGAATGGATGCTCTAAGGCCTACTGATTAATAATATAAAATATGGGTTATAGTTTTAGAAATACTGCCCCCGAGCCTTTGAAAATTTCAGAAACTACGAAAAAAGAGGATATTATCGTGTCACTTTTTAATCATACAACATATAAATTATCAACTTCAATTGATTTAAAACAAGATTCAAGGACAAATTCAATATGATAATATCCAAAAATTATAAGATATAGTAAATAGCGCGCCAAAATAGAATACTTGAGCGAGCCCATTTTCGTAAGTTTCCCCGGCCAAAAGGCCGGACCATTACGAACCCACAAAAGGAGTACTCTGCTGTAGCCAGAACCTTAGATCGCTTTGGAATATCAGATAGAGCAGGAGCTGCCATCGTCTCAGCTAAGTTAAAAGATATTGGACTAGTGACGCAAAAAAACATTTCAAATGTTGTAGATCGCAGCAAAATTCGTCGAGCGCGTACTAAAGCAAGAATCGCTACGCTTGCTGCTAGTAATTAAATTACAAACTATTCGTCAAAAACTATCATGACAGTAGAACACATCTGTGTTCTCATAGAACCTGGATCGAAATACTTGGGCCACATTCCAACCCAGTCAAGTGATGCTAAAATAATCGCACATAAGATGTTTGCCTATTTCATAGCAAAATAACTTGTTTTAAAGAAAATCATGGCAATCAGCTGTGATGGAACTGCTGTGAATACCGGCTATAAATCAGATATTATCCGGTTACTTGAAGGCAAGCTACAACATCCACTTCAATGGCTCGTATGTCAATTTCATGACAACGAACTCACTTTGAGGCATCTCTTTGAGCATCTAGATAGAACTACAACAGGACCAAAAAGTTTTAGCGGCAAGGTGGGTCGGAGTCCGAACAACTGCGAATTACTCCCGGTCACAACTTTTAATGCAATCGAATGCATGTTACCAAATATAATTAAATCTCGAGAAGACCGACCATATTTGCTAGAGATTTGTCATTTGCTATAGATTTGTCGAGCCATCAACAACGGTCATTGCAACACAGGCTTAGCCAAACGCAATCCAGGCAAAATCTGTCACTTACGCTGATTGACAACAGCCAACAGGATTCTAAAGGTGTATGTTTCTACTTCATCGCCTTCAGAAAATCTTGTGGTTTTAGCTGAGTTTGTGTTCAAGGTATACGCGCCGATGTGGTTTCAGATAAAGACCCAACCTTACTGTATTAATAGAGCTCACTCAACACTTATTATAGAACGTTTTAAGCTGTCTCGTTATCTGCCTGAAAACTTAAAGAAGGTAGTGGATCACTTGTCACACGCAAGCTACAGAAAGATGCATAAAGTTGATAACGGAATCATGTTCTGCTGTCTGTCGCCCAGAACGACGTGAAGGATGTATCCTACTATCCTACTAATATTATAAATGCGAAAGTTTGTGAGTGTGGATGTAGGTTTGTTACTCATTCACGCAAAAACTACTGAACAGATTTTGACGAAATTTGGAACACAGATAGTTTATAACCTGGATTAACACATATAATACTTTACGTAAGTCTACGCGAACAAAGTCGCGGGTAGAAACTAGTAATAAAGAAATTGGAGTCATGCCGAATAATTCCCATATTAGAATCAAAGATTACAAAATTTCGTTATCGTTCATTAGAATGTAAGCTCTTTGTTGTCGATTATTTTATATTATTTTCTTTTTAATTACTTGTTTGTGTATTAGAATTTGTATTTAAAATAATAACAAGGCCGTTTTTATTTAATGAAAGTACTGTTATACCTTGACGAACTAAAGTCAATTCTTGGCATTTTTTCCACACTTCAAGTCCCTTGGGGCAGTATTTCCACTCATAATATATTGATTCTGTCATATTGACTTAATATCGTATTTACATAGAGCATCCATCCCGCAGTGGCCCAAAACGAAATAAGAAAAAAATAAAAAACACTCCACCCTACTGAACACACATAAGTAGATATATGACCTTCATCGATGTATTCGCGGAATCCAATAGATACGATTTATCTCTCATCAAGTTTCCGTCTCGTTAGAATTTTGAAGGGAAAAACTATTTTTCATTACTCATACTCTGAAAGTAGGTCTGAAGTCCCTGAGGAGCGGGTTGAAAGTAATACTTTTCCGGCCCGGGAGAATCGCTTTCAACTGACAGCTGTCAAATTATTAAAAAAAAACTAGTTCTATTTTCACATTTCTATGGAACCATGTTCAAACTTTTTCTACAGTCACTCAATTACAGCACGATGTAAAATTGAAATAACATAAAGTTAAGTAATAATTAAAGAATATATATTTTTAAATGACTTAATTATAATTTAGTTTCAAGAATTTCTTTAAAAATAACATATATTTGCGCAAAATATTTAAAGATGAAAATGAAAAATAATGGCTAAATAATGAAGTTGGCCGGCCAGCGAAAAAAAAAAAATAGGCGGCAATCCGATCTTTTTTTTTTTTGAGTAGTAGAGTATTGTTTATACTTCCTTGTATTATTTCTTTAGCCAATTCCTGTTTTTATTTTTACTTTTCTTGTATTCGTAATGAAAAGCACAGTGTTTACCTCGGGTGAAAGACTTATTTTGTCCCTCGAACTATTAGCGCCCTCGCTACGCTCGGGCGCCAAACCCCGTCTCGTGACAAAATAAGTCACTTTCACCACTCGTGTAACAATGTACTATTGTGTACTTTGGCTAGAGGTAAATTTTATGATTTATCTCTTATCAAATAATCTCCCGCCTCGTTCGGAAGAAGATACCCATACATTATTTTGTGTAGATACTTTACTGCTAGAACTATAGAGCCTACAGCGAAATGTGAGAATAGAGTAAAGTCAGATATTAGAAAAATAAAGATTTGGGAACTGGACGGTGTTCCAAGTCTACGTAATCGACTTTCTCCTTGTTTCTTCGAGTGCAAGTTCGGGCGCTAAGTTGTCGGTCCCAGGCAAAGTTGATCGTTTTGGAATGCGAGGCCTGTGAAGCTGATAATTATGACATAAATAAAGCGGGGAATTTGCCAATGACGTCCGTTGAGACGGCAGATCGTGGTGATTCATCTCTTTACCAGAACTTTCCTTTGATTGGGAGCTGTAGATAGTACCTAGACGTAACGTAGGTATGTTTTATTAGATGAAACAAAATATACCTAATATTTACATTGCACCTACAAGTGATGAACGTTGTAGGTATTTAGTTATTATTTCGGTACTTAGTTAAATGTAAGTAGGTACGATTACACCACAAATATAGATTGTATACCTTTACAACCTATATTTCTGGTGTAGGTACGTAATCTTAAAAAAATATGTTTACAGGTAGTTGGAATAATGCACCTTTGTATGTTATTACCGCTTATTTATAAGTAGGTACCTATTATCTGACATATACATAGTCTATTATAAGAAAGATTACAAGACGAACAAGCAGTTTATATTTAGCTCCGATAATATTACGAAAGCTGGAGGGTCAGTCTGCTCCAAGCCGGGAAGCTACCAAAATTAGATTGGGCAATGAACGTAACGAAAATAGCTATCGAATTCATCCCACACGTACCTATATATAAATAATAGAAGAGAAAGGTTCTAGGTTGGTACAGTATTTTTATTATAACAGCTTCTGATAATAAGGGATATATAACTTTCCTATCGACATAAAATAAACGTGAATATAAATATACTGCTGTGCCCGCGACTTCGTCCGCGTGGAATTTAATTGACAAAGTTTCATACAAAGTTTCATCCCCTATTTTATCCCCTTGGGGGTAGAATTAATCAAAATCCTTTGATAGCGGATGCCTACGTCATAACATCTACCTGCATGCCAAATTTTAGCCCGATCCGTCCAGTGGTTTGGGCTGTGCGTTGATAGATCACTATGTCAGTCAGTCAGTCAGTCACCTTTGAGTTATATATATTTAGAAGAGATAGCGGCCCGTCCCGGCTTTGCACGGGTTGAAGTTTTAGTAGGGATCCTCAATTTGTTCTAGTAATAAATATAGCCTATTTTACTCAGGGACGATGTAACATTCTAATGGTGAAATAATTTTTGAAATCGGTCCAGTAGTTTTTGAGTTTACAAACATGCATTTCGTTACAAACATACAAAAATACAAATCTTTCTCTTTATAATATTAGTATAGATTATGATGAGCTGAGCCGGCAGGTGCTATGTTTTATGCCGAAAAAACGGGATAACGAAGACATGCTGTTTAGTTACTGGATGCCAGCTGATACAGAATTCTTTACTCACAGAATTCACTGCTTGATTTTGTTTTATCGCGATTTTCCAAGCCCGGAAAGGTTTCGATCATTGAAAATGTATCCGCGGTACCTTATAAGCATTCTATGCTCGTCGTATTTGTTTTCAAACTTGACGCTGTGGAGAGCTCTCGTTTGTATTGGGGACGACACGAAGAGCCCATTGTTCGTTATGAAAACGCCTCCAGCGTGATTGCCTTGTAAGCGCGCTCGCCGCCACGCTAAGGTATTGTCTGTTTTCGTATCCTAAATATTTTTATAACCATTGCCACAGACAAGCTTATTTGTTAGACCTTTGCGGCGACTGTGAGGTATGAACGGGACATGGAAAGGGGTAAAATTATTGTGTACACGAATAAGTTTGATAATTTCGTGTAAGGATACGATTTTTAGGTGTGGGTACTTTACAGCGGTGGTCATTTGTAAAGTTAAATTAATATTGAGTGGCATGCATAGGAATTTGTCTTCACAATAGGTATGTATGTAATATACATTTCATTAAAACATAAACTTTAATCATTTAAGACACATCAATATCCTTTACTGCATTTAATATGCTCGCAGCTGTGCTGCGCTCGAGGTAAATCGTACTTAAGTTTCGTTTTCTCAAATCAAATAATAATCAAATCTATGAAAACATGCACTACCTACCTACCTCTCTAATAATTTATTATTAGAGATATAGGTATACGTTGGTCTAATTAAAAAGCGAATGATGACGTCACTAGGCACAGTGGTAAATGCGCATCTGTCCGCCGTGCTCCCGTTGTGGGCTCACAATGCTGCTGTCTGTTATGTAACGCTAGCTAGTCGCGTGTACTTCCGCTCAATATCTCTGCGAACCTCCATACACTAGAATAGCAGCACTAGGACGTGGAATGAACGTAGTATTTAGCCACGTAAAACAAATAATTTCTCCAGTTACCTGCCTAACACAGAAATAAAAGAAAGGTATTTTGGTTACTTATATGTATCAACTTTGCTGTTTTATCTACTGTCGTAAGTAGATGCGAAAACTCCATATGTTTCCGTGTTATCATTATCATTTAGACATGTAGGTATATCATGATCGGGCCAAGTTATGAAGAGTAAGTATCTAGGTATATTATGTTAATGTTTTATGTTTCTTATAGAACAAGTTCCGCAAACAAGCAAACGATCCGCCTCATGTTAACAAGTTACTGTATCTGCTTGCAATACCAAAGGCATTGCTCGCACCGTTCCGACTTGAAGGGGGATGGGACAGCAGAGGGGAAGATAAGGGGAGGTTAGGCTTCCAGTTTTCTCATTTACACTCATCGTCTTTCTGTCTAAGCAATAAGGTTATGGGTCATGCTATAAATTGACTGACAATATAATTCTTGTTTGCTGCTAATCGTTATATAAATTAAGTTCCGTTTCGGAGTTTCCGCACGCCACGTTTTCGTATTAATAGGTGATACTTTAAAGTTATGGCCCGTTCGCTCGTCGCGGCGCTCGTTACGTTCCGCCCGGAGGCAGTTTGGGTAATACCTGTTCCTCGAGTAAACGATCCCTTACCTCTGCTGATTTCACTGACGGCTACATGGATCTTAGCAAGTTCTGCAATGCGTGCCTACGGTTTTACGAGCTAGCTTCCTATTTTACTATCCAATCGTTAAACATATTTCGTACATCGGTTGTCTGTAACGACTAGTAGAGCGCATATACACAGGTAATTATAAATGGTTTTGTTTTGTTTAGTTAGAACTGACCATTTTTATTGTAGCATTTTTTTTCTATATAAGTGTCCAACTTTTTTCGTGATTGTTTGTACGTGTTGTTCTATTTGCATACACCTTAATGATGGAAGATCTGTCTCTCCCTATCAAGGGGACAAGAGGTGACCACTAGGCAGTCGTGATTTATGCTATGCTTTATGTGAACTTCAAATATATCGTACTCAGTAGGTACCATTACTTCGTATAACGTTACCTTACATAGCACGTAATTCACGTTTTTTTTCGTCGTTATCCATTCTTGGCCCTGGACACTGATATATTGCAGATACATGTCTGTAGATTAAGATGATCTGTTGCCGCCTGATGTCGACACCGTGTTCCTATTTATTTTCGTTATAGAGCGAATTACCGGGCAGCGAGACCTCACTCGTGTCAAGGATACAATGGAGAATATTGATGGGCGACACTTTGCAACAATTGGGCTTTAATGACAATATGGTTTTTGTTCCTCTTAATTAATTGGATTAATTTTAAAATATGGTTAAAAATAACTAGTTTTTGCGTTGGTGTTCGTGTTCACACACTTTGGCGTAGCATATAATTTTCTTGTTTGTAGCTTAGTCCTTATAAGAGTCATTCTCGAGAAATGTACGGGAGCAGCACGCGGACGCGTGACGTCACAGTCCAAAATTGACATCGACGTGATAAAAAATAGCTATTGCACATATTAAATACTAGCTGTGCCCCGCGACTTCATCCGCGTAGTATTGGATTAAAAAGTATCCTATATGTTAATCCCGGTTATAATCTATCTGTGTTCCAAATTTCATCCAAATCCGTTCAGTAGTTTTTGCGTGAAGGAGTAACAAATATACATACATACATACATACATACATCTACACTCACAAACTTTCGCATTTATAATATTAGTAGGATACATATAAACACAATACTGCTTCAAAGCAGCGGTGAGGTAAAAAAAAACATGCATATATCCTATTGTGATGGGACACTATGTAGCTAATGTTATTTAGCTGCGAGTAATAATATTATTTAATAAGTAAGAGTTTTCTGGAAAAGTAGCAATGACAGTCTAACCTAGTCTGAGTCTGTAGAGTAGATAGTAGGTCTGTAGGTCTGCGTTGCAGATTGTAAGAGAGCGAACAGTAACAAGTGACGTATTACTGAAAGTAACTGGCCTAGTCTGAGTTTCTTTCATAATTGTTAGAAACGTTAACGCGTTCGACTAGTTTACCCCGTTTGGCAATTTAATTGGTTAAAGCGTTTGGAGTAGGCCAATTGCAGCGACAAACGCGCGGAATGCTTTTACGTTTCGATTGTGAAAATAAACTGTCACTAGATCCAGTTAGGTATAGACACGAAATAGAGAAAGTGACGAGCGAAATCCATAAAAAACAAATACAGCTAGGTAAAAGGTATCTCAACTAATTCAGTCGGTGTAGTTCACTGTTCAGTTATCTAGGAACAATCTGTATCCGTCTGGTGGACGTGCTAATATCGCGATGTTGGCGCGCCACTCTGTCTCGATCCTCAGGCCTCATTCCTCCTATAGAGCTTCATCGATTCAGCTTTGTAATGATTGAACGAATAACCTGTTAAGTAAACGACTTACTGATACCTACTACTTAAAAAAATATAAATCACGCTTTTTAATATTACCTACTTGAAGTATAAAAATATTGTGTTATTAAGAAAACTGAGATTACGTAGATTTAAAAAATCCCTTCTGCTGATGTCCCGCCTCTAAAAATATTTTTCCTAAGAAAGCCCCTTCACGAAACCCTTCTAAAATATAATAAATAATAGCTTATTGTATTAACAAAAACAAAACCACATAAAAACAAAACATATACAATGTGTTTAAACAACAGAAAATTTGGCACGCTGTGTGGTATATTACTTTAAACTATTGCAGTTTTTGTACGAATTTGAACGCTTTTTGTGTACACTGTGCATATTTAATATCTGACTGTTCTATTCAAATGTATTTTAATTATTTATTTATTTATTTAAACTCTATGCACAAGTAAAAACACAATGTACAAAGGCGGACTCCAGTCGACCTTAGGGTGGTCCAGAAACAACATGGCGGGTGCAACTTATACGAGAGAAATAGAGAGGAATTTATACGTATATACATATATTGATAAATACATAGATACATACATACATATAACACAAAATTGGTAAAAAGAAAAAAAAAGTCCAACGAATTACCGCTGTGACGATTCTACCAACTTCTTGCGAATGTGCTCTCGTGCCTTCACCTTAAAAGACAACCGACTTTTTTATTGTGACTCTATTATTAATTATCATAATTTACTTTATTTATTTTTCGAGCTAAGCTTTGTCTACAAAGCTACATGTAACAAAATATTGTTTGTTCATCACGTAGGTTGCTACGAAATCAACTGCTACACTTTCGTAGACGTGCTACGAATTTTACTACGCGTTATTTGCTCCAACAGCTCCAGTTTGTTCTGAAGATGTTTTTCTTTGTAGTGTCCTACATGCTGAAATGTAATTATGTATATTTAATAACGTTATCATTTTAAGTATTTTATTACTTCCGAAGATAATGTAGGTCACAATACGAAATATAACAAATGGAAAATATTATTAATTAAACCTATGTAGGTTTAATAATATACGTACGTATGTACCTACGTGCGTAACTTACTCTAATACATTACCGAAAGGTAATTAAATATGTAAATAAGTTTATGCAAAAAGTGGCTCAATAATTATAAAATCAATTGTGGCACAGAATTGATTGCATTTAATATTTAAATTTGGGTGACAGTTGATGGTATATGCCTTGGGAGTCCAATGGTAATAAGCTAGTATCCACGTAGCCCCCGAGGGGTCTAGTCTAAGTAGGGGGGCTTCAAGTGGAAAGAAAACTGCGACACGAAAATCCTAATTAGGTACAGCATCTCGATTGTAGCTATATTCCATTATGGAAACCACGCCTTCCTCGAACCGTGAATGACAAACGGGAAGTGTGACAATATAATTTTATTCCGGGAGAAACCGTGCGTAAGTGCTCCTCATTAGCATATAAATCGGTTACATTTTAAAGGTTATATTTTCGCTACCCGAAGTGGGTTACAGTAATAACTGTTGCGAAACAGTCAGCCACAGAGATGGTGTTAGGAATGAAGGAATTCCCAGAGCGGAGGCGTGGAAAGGCCACTTTATTCTGAGATATATTCGTTTGAATATTTGTAGTTATGCTCACAGTTCGACTCAGGTATATTTCCGCTCTAAGTATCATCCAGTTATAGTTACCAATCATTTTAACAGTTTTATGAGGATTATTACCTCCCCATTTCTTTGGTGGTACATATACCACCACGGTAGAGATCATAGAGACGAGATTAACTCACACTATTGACATACGATCGATGTTTGTACTTTCGTAGTACTAGGCTGACATGAGATAGGAGAAGATACCAATGTGCGTTATGTAAACGGACTGCAGACGGAAATGTTTGTCAAGATATAAGCCAGGATTTCATAGCGATGCTCCATATAGATAACCTAAGGTAGCATACATCTCTTTGGAAATTCCATATTTATACTTTTTGTTTTGTATTATTTATTATTTGTTAAATGGTATAGTTCCTTTCGTATATTCTTAAAAGTTAAATATTATCTTGGATTCAAAGTGAAATTTAATGAAGACAAAAGTTATCGTTTCGGCAAGACCTCAACTAATTATGTTTAATCTGTTTTGAATGTTAGAAAGAACGCCTTTGATATTAATATAAAGCCCTACATATTTTTTAGTTTTGTTGATCTAGAAAGTGGGTTAAGGTCGCGATAATATTATGTAAAATGGTCCAAGGATCAAGCAAAACACTTCACTGCCATCTTTCGAACGGCGAATACACTTTTCTTATTTTTGTATGGTTTGAAATTGTTTCTGAATACCGTTCCCTGTCTACAGAATCGATAGAATTTAAAAGCGCCATCTACCGCGGGGTAGTTTGTAACGTTTTTCTAGCTCTACAGGGTCGCGGTTCGTGGAAAATCGTCGACAGCGACATCTACAGTAAATTTTCTTCATAAAACTGGTTCGAACGCCTCAGTAGTTGTCGCTAGTTTAAAAACAAAGGCTAGAGGGCTTCACCTTTTTATACGATAGAAATATAAGTAGAAGCACGATTATTTTTCTATGTAATATATACCTACTACTTACCTACTATGAATGGATTTTCAAAGCCACATGTAATGTAATGATCGCCATGAATTCCGTTCGCATTGTGGGTCGTATAAAAAATTTACTACTTTGCGTAGAAACCGCCAACCTCAAATCAATTTTACGATTGTTATAAGGTTGCTATGGTTCTTCCTATCAGTGGTTTTTATTTACATATTTATCTACCGAACATCCATCTTTTAATGGGAATAACTTTCTTTGTTAAACCCTCGACGTGCGACAGTAGTTAAAATAAATGTTATTATTTTCATGGATTTTAATCATTCTTACTTATAATAATTATTTCATATGAAGTGAAGTGAGACACATAGAAACACATGAACGTTTTTACAATTCAGTGGCGTCATCAAACAGACTTGCGCGGTAGTGACCTAGGCCGCAAATGCAATCCGAAACAGTGCAGTTTTATTTGTGGATGGAGATAAATTAGAAGCACTGCAGATTATTATTGAAAGCAAAATCACCCCGAAATAGAATCGTATATTTGAAAGCGACCTAATAGCTACAATACTATAAGTATGTATCCTTCTTAGATACGCAAATAATATAATATTATTAACATTGGAATCAGCATGCATATAAAAATCTAACTCAAACACCTTTATTAATATATACCAGGCATGCCTTTTAAGTTCTGTCGTTTCCATATTTTCCGGCAATTTTGAATTTGGAACTGTTCTATATTCGAATGTGTTTAAATTTCGAATCTCAAAACAGTTGAAAGTTTTAGGATTAATGCTATTGTTTAGTCACAGCGTCGGTTAGAATCTGTCAGGTTACGTACGAAAATGAATCTTTCTAAGGAAAATGTTAGTGCAATAATTTTCTACAACTTTAGAAGAGGCCTGACACGGCTTCAGTGTTTTGAAGAGCTAACATCTGTGTTCAGTGATGAAGCCCCATGTCTGCGGACTGTCGAAAGCTGGTATTTAGAATTCCAGCGTAGACATACTAGTCTTAGTAACAAATCTCGCGAAGGACGGCCAAAATCCGCCTTCACTGAAGATAACATCATTGCTGTGAGACAACAAATTCTCGAAGATCGTCATGTGACGTATCGAGAGATAGAGGCTCTATTAGGCATCTCAGGGACAACCATTCAGAAGATCTTGCATGAAGCGCTTGGTGTAAGAAAGCTAGTTTGCCGTTGGATACCGCATCTGCTTTCCGACGATCACAAGGAGGCCCGCGTCAGATGGTGTAAGAAAACTCTGCAAAGGTTCAACCAAGGAGAGTCAAATCACGTCTACGACATCATCAGTGGTGACGAATCTTGGATCTATGCCTACGATCCTGATTCCAAACAACAATCTACAATCTGGGTCTTTCAAGACGAGCCAATACCGACTAAAGTTGTTCGTTCTCGAAGCACTTCAAAGAAGGTGGTGGCCACGTTCATTGGAAAAACCGGCCATATTGCGACTATTGCACTTGAAGATCGTAGAACGGTTAAAGCACAGTGGTATACCACCGTTTGTTTACCACAAGTCATAGCCAACTTCGAAAATCTAACTCAAAGCGACGCATCATCCTGCACCACGACAACGCAATCTCACACAGCGCTCGTCAAACGATTGAGTATTTGAAGCAGGAAAAAGTAGAAATTCTTGACCATCCTCCATACAGTCCTGACCTAAGCCCTAAAGATTTATTTACATTTCCTAAAATTAAGAAAAGTCTTCGTGGTAAGGTTCCAGTCCGGTGAAAAAGCAGTCGACGCTTTCAAGTCAGCCATTTTGAACACCCCCACTTTAGAGTGGTATAAATGTTATAATAACTGGTTTGAGCGAATGGGAAAGTGTATTAAGCTACGTGGTGAATACTTTGAAAAACAATAAAAAGTACTATAAGGTTCTAGTTGTGTTTTTTTCTTCAAACGACAAAACTTAAAAGGCATCCCTCGTACGTGGATTAGCGGGCGAATAGTTATACACCGAACTATCTCTTTCTGTTATCAGTAATTTGATATTCTAAAGAAGAATAAGCATGGTTTAACTATACAACCGCTAATACAAGTTTATTATTAAGGGGGGTATTAATTTTCAATTTATTTGCTCTTAGGAGTTGGTAGGTAATTAAGAATTTTCCAACTAAGTACTATGTTTTCCGTATTTTTTTGACTTATTAATTAACACCGATGACTTAAAAAAATTCAAAATGTATTTTTATCTGAAAACCTATCATTTACTACGGGAAAGCCGCCCAAGCCTGCAGCCGGGCGGCGGCGCGGGGGTGCGTGGGAACGCCACGCCGCGCGATCATTTTGCAGCTAAGGGCGGCCGGGGTGCACGTCGCCAGGCCTGAACCGCGCGCGCCACCCACATACATTTTCTTATACTATAACCTCGTTAGTCCAAGTGACGTAAAGCTTTCATATAGACGTGTACAGTGAACGCATTCACCGCCCAGTATTGAGGACAACGTGGAATTACTCCGCTGTATTGTACTGTACGGACACGTAAAAGATAACCTTACCTGCTGCATTTATTATTCAGTTGCTGCGCTGAAACAAATAGCCAGGATGGCGCCTCGTACAGGTGAGTTTTATATAAGGAAATTGTATTTTTAATGTCAATATGCGTAGGTAAATAACTAAGTAATGTGCAACGATAAATAACAGCTAACAGCTGCATGATAGAGATAACATCCACGTTGTCCTGTTACAATTCAATATTGTACCTACATTTAAGGTACGCATTCCATTAAGGCATTGACTGTAAGGTTCAAAATGCCATACCGTATGACGATGTGCAATCACTATCCGCCTGCATTTGCCGAGGTGCGCAACTCCTTCCAACTATTTTTACCCACGTCGACCAACAACGCTGTCATTACAGCATTAATTCAGGGTTTACGTGCCCTTGGAATGAAAAACATGAAAGAAACATGCCAAGAGGGTTATGGTAATAAGTTCTAATGTTATAACCGCACGTAGGTATGATTAAATCATACAAACATAATTATGCTTTGTGACGGTTGTATACCTCAAAGTAAAATTGACGACGTGGTTAGGTACTGTGGTTTTTACAATATCAGTGTTGTAACAGTAGGTAGAGCACTAAAACGATTGGCGTAGAGCAGTGCGGGAAGGGCCGGTAGCGGTCGTAAGCGCTATTTACGGTACCAACGGTTCATTTGCCGTCGGTCACTTTATTGCCGACGACGACGTGAACTTTACTTAATGCATATCCCGGCTGCGAACGCTACAATAATGCTCTATATTAATAGAGATACACATAGAGTGCCTGTATAGGCATAGCCTCTCTATTTTATATCTAATTAACGGTGTATTCGTAGGCTGCGCTCCATTAATTATCGTTAGATGCTATCAAAAAAGAAAAAACTGCAATCTCTTCCATACTAACATTGGATTGAGAGGATTTTGTATTGTAAGTTTATATAAATACAATTATAATACCTAATGGAACATACTTGAAAGTATATCAATGCTGCCAAACACAAAATAATAACGATTAGTACAGTACAAGTTTCACTACAATTGAATATAATCTAACGTTACAAAATCACTGCAAGTAAACAGTATTTTGTTTATACCTACCTAGTAATACAAACTGAGGTTACTGCTTCTAGATGGGTCAAGGAGGCTTATAACGTTACAGCATTGCGTCTGTTTTATGTCCATATGTCGACACAATTCCGCTGGCTACAGATATTTGAATATCGCTATATTGGTGACTTCTGTAACGGACACGTGTAAATGGAGACAACTGGAATTTTCCAATGATCGCAAAAATGCGACAAGACCACAACGGCATATCATCGTGAACTTGACGCAGGAAAATTTTAATTCGAATGTAATCCAATTCAGTAAAGGCGTAAAACTATATATTTGATTTTCATGTAAATTAAATCGTGGCTGAATTTTATTGGCTTGTGGAAAACCGTCCGACAGAAGAATGTATGGGTCGGGGTTTGGCTGGCAATAGGTAGCTACTTGCGCAACGGGATTAATGGCATCGGGTGAATGTAATCGAAAACGTTATTTACATTACACCACTCGACGTTTCTTAGAATAAGCGAGCGTGTTGCCTGACTTGGGTTCATAAAACCTTATTAGCTGGCTGTGCTGTTTGTGTTCGAGTATTAAGCGTTAGACCAACTGACCGGAGCAAGCTAAGTAAGCAAACCATTTGGCCATTATGCCGCAGCAAATAGTAAAAATCGTGACACGAACGAATTGTTTGAGACAGTGAAAACAGTAGTTAAGCTTTGTGATATTCTGACGTCAGCCGATATTATTTCACGTGGTCCCATGCTCTGCATGTTTCTTTGGCGAACAAAGAACTGCCAACGCGCGCATTGTCTTACACTGGAGTTTAAAAATAAACCCCGCTAAGCAGTGAGGACAGTAAGGTTTCGTAGGGTTGTGTTACTTATTGCTTGCGGGAATATTATAGGTAGCACGCCAGCTCCATAAGTCTATGTTACAGAACACATAACCTTGTTACTATTTGCATGTCGATTGTTTGATTTCTAACGTAGATAATCTTTAATCTTCATGATTCACGTCTGAGATTTCTCATTTAAAAGTAAGTCCCTATATAATATGACCTAGATCAAATACCAAATGTTTGTAGCTTGTAACTAGTGGTGACGAGACATGACTTTATGCCCTTTCTATTAAATTGATATAAATCGTCTATCTACCACAACTTTAAAATAATTGTAATAATTAAGTCAACTTAATAAAACATTAGTTTTATTAAGCTTAGTTTTACTAAACATTTACCCGCGCGTAGTACTACTTCGAGATATAATGTCTATGTCACTCAAAGATTATTTAATTTAAATGAAATTTTGCCCTTTTTAACGTCCCACTCCTGGGCACGGGCCTCCACTCAATACGAGGAGGATTAAGGCCATAATCCATCACACTGGCCCAGTACGGGTTGCTAGATTATTGATTATAGCATCCTATCAGTGAAATAATTTTCAGAATCCCATCAGTATTTACATACATATAAGTAGTATTCATATTTCATACGATTCCCTATGAATCCAATAATTAATAAATCAACAAATATCAGGTCTCCCCTCAAGGGCTAAATTATTACAATATGTAAGTATTTAATGATTAAACAAATATCTTATGGACTAGCAACAATTGTATGGTTCCAAACTAAGCAACGCGCTTGTATAGTACCTACAAGGGTACCGTACGATGGACTGAGGGCGACCTTATTGACATCCAGATAGCATACCAATGGCTAGTGATACAATTTAAGGTG
Organism: Notodonta dromedarius; assembly: GCA_905147325.1. NCBI lineage: Eukaryota > Metazoa > Arthropoda > Insecta > Lepidoptera > Notodontidae > Notodonta > Notodonta dromedarius. Next base: position 9,056,196 of record LR990159.1, on the reverse strand, counting down.
AAGGCGCCTGTCTAGCCCGCGAAATTCAAAATTTTCGAGTATTTTTATAGTTTATCCAAAATCTGAAAACATTTAAGACAACATTTTGTGATTTGCGAAAAACACAGTATGCAGTGCGTTTATTAATACATTTATTTTACTCTAAATATTATCACGGTGGATATGATACTAGTAAATCACTAAATATACAAAAATTGCCAGATTATCTGGATATGCTGTCGTTATTGAAATGTTTTAGAGTAAGTTGGATATATTAATAAATGCATTGCACACGGTCTTTTTCGCGAATTACAAAATGTGCCTTTTATTATTGTCAGATTTTGAAAAATTTCTAAAAAACCTCAAAAAATTTGAACTTCGCGGGCTAGATGGGCGCTTTAGCCTTAACGAGGACGCTTGATCCTAAACAACAGAAGCGCGGGTTTGTATCAAGTGAACTACATAAATATGCATTAAGGCTATCCCTTACGACCCGGAACCCGGTCTGGGGCAGATACCGATGTCGTAGATAGTACCATTTCATAGTGTAAGGGCCATAAATTTATAGACTTTCCCACTGGCTTTTACAACTCGCCAAGGTATAGGCTTAAAAGTTTTTGCCGCCCTTGCCTCTACAATTGTCATGTCCTAGATTAATTTTACAATCAGGTTTATTTTTGAGCTATTCAAAGCTCAATCATGTACGATTAATAAAGGCGGGATAATGTATGCTACTTACACAATAATGTACATTCGGTAAACGTGAATAAATAATCTTTTCATCCCATCTATTCGAAACTTAGACCTTTGCCTCTACAATTGTCATGTCCTAGATTAATTTTACAATCAGGTTAATTTTTGAGCTAATCAAAGCTCAATCATGTACGATTAATAAAGGCGGGATAATGTATGCTACTTACACAATAATGTACATTCGGTAAACGTGAATAAATAATCTTTTCATCCCATCTATTCGAAACTTAGACCTTTGGTTCATTAATCTAAGATTCGAAAGGACGACTTGGTTCGCCTTTAAGTGCACCCAAAGGTGGTGTTTTCTATAAGAAACTTTTAGCGGGCAGTAATGAGTTTTTAATCCTCTTTATACGAGTAAGTGCGCCGCAATTATCTTTGCCGCGCACTATTTGAACTTGGAACATCTTAGTGTTCAGCGCCAAAGAAATCGAACGCAAATGCGCAAATGTCTCAAATGCAAATATAAGTTTTAATTATATTATTATTAGATACTATTTAATTTCAATTTAGTTGTTACTCTATGTCTTATTAAATAATAATATTACAATAAAATATGAGGCGCCTTTTATTTCCTCATAGTGGGTGATGAAAAGTAGAGTGTATTTCTCGGGCGCAATAGTACATTGTTACACGGTGAAAGTGATTTATTTAGTCCCGAGACCGGGGTTTGGCGCCCGAGCGTAGCGAGGGCGCTAATAGTTCGAGGGACAAAATAAGTCTTTCACCCGAGGTAAACACTGTGCTTTTCATTACGAATACAAGGAAAGTAAAAATAAAAACAGGAATTGGCTAAATAAATAATACAAGGAAGTATGAACAATACTCTGCAACTCGAAAAAAAAAAGATCGCATTGCCGTCTATTTTGTTTTTTTTTTCGTTGGCCGGCCAACTTCATTATTTAGCCATTATTTTTCATTTTCATCTTTGAATATTTTGCCCAAATCTATGTTATTTTAAAGAAGCTAAATTATAATTAAGTCATTTAAAAATATATATTCTTTAATTAATACTTAACTTTATGTTATTTCAATTTTACATCGTGCTGTAATTGAGTGACTGTAGAAAAAGTTTGAACATGGTTCCATAGAAATGTGAAAAAGGAACTAGATTTTTTTTAAAATTTGACAGCTGTCAGTTGAAAGCGATTCTCCCGGGCCGGATAAGTATTACTTTCAACCCGCTCCTCAGGCAACTTCAGACCTACTTTCAGAGTATGAGTAATGAAAAATATATTTTTGCCTCGGGCGACGTACTTTGAATCCCTCACTTCGCTCTGGATTCAAAAAAGCGCCCTCGCCGTGAAAATATTATTTTGCTCCCTTATGATACAATCTACTATTATTGCGCTTGATTTCTATGAGGTAGAAAAAAAACGGCCCGCGAATTTGTCGCCCCAAAAATCTGCCGCCCTAGGCTCCAGCCTACTCAGCCTACTGGTAAATCCGCCACTGGACTTTCCTACTATTGGACAAAGTAAAAAGTAGTTGATTTTGGTCAACCACGCCACCAGAGAAGTGTAGTGTATACAAATAAATAAAATTGGAGTGTCTGTTTGTAATATCAAAATAACACATATATTATTCACTAAATGCATATGAAAGTACATAAGGTATTATAACAAAACCGCGTTTAAAAAAAATTGTATGTCTGTCTGTCTGTGTGTTTGTTCCCAGTAATCTCCGAAACGGCTGGACCGATCTCGACGGGACTTTCACTGGCAGATAGCTGATCTTATAAGCAGTAACTTATGTTACTTTAATTTTAGAAAAACGATTAGGGTTCCGCGTAAAAAAAATAAAACAGATGAAATCCAAGAGTATCTCCGAAACCGCTGGACCGATTTTGATGGGATTTTCACTGGCAGATAGTTAATGTTACAAGCAGTAAATAACGCTACTTTTATTTTAAAGAAACAAAAACAACAAAACAAATTCACAAATGCTGCCTGTCGCGCGGGCTCAGAACGCGCGAGCGGGCTTTTGCGATAGGTAGGTATATGTAACACGAAACATCGACTCGCGAAAATGAAAAATGACGAACATTTTTTGTTAAGTTAAATTCTACTATTACTAATATTATAAATGCGAAAGTTTGTGAGTGTAGATGTATGTTTGTTACTCCTTCACGCAAAAACCACTGAATAGATTTGGATGAAATTTGAAACAGAGATAGTTTATAACTTTTTTTTTTTATTATTTTTTTTTTTCGTTGGAGAACCCTTTATGGGTCCCCTCACGCCTCGGGGGAGGCGAGAGGGGTATGTGGGAGTCCCTGCACCTGAAGGGCGCAGTATACCCACTAAAAACCAACGGTGTACCACCCTCCGCCATGCAGAAGGGCGCCCCGGGACCATGTGAAATGCTCCGAGACGCCCCGGCGGACGACCCGGCAATGATTTGCCGGGCCACAGGCGCTAAAAGGGGGACGACCTGGTACCACCCCAGTCATCCCCCAGACGGCCGAAATCGTGCAATAGGTAGTGGGTCCCCCGACCCACCACCTGATTTCTGCTAGTGGGGAGGATGAAGGCGATCATAGCGCCTCCTTCTCCTCCCCACACGTCTGCGCCGGAGCGGATCTGCCAGGGGGTCTTCCTCCCTGGCCCGCTCCGCGGCCTCCTTCCGCGACATCACGTCCTCGCAGAAAGAGGCCATCGCCTCCCAGGAACCCTCACTGTCAGCACCTGCACCAGCCTAAACGTCAGGGAGCCCAGAGGCCTCCCCACCCACCTCTCGAGGACCGGACGGACTGCGTCTATGGTACGAAGACCATAGGTGGAGTCCGCCAGGTCCTCCGCCCATCGCCGCAGCGACTCCTGCTGCGCCCGACGTCTGGTGTCCAGAACGTCCTCAAACGTCGGGCGCTGCCCGTCGCCGCGTCTCGCCGCCCTGAGTTGGTAGACGGCGGCGAGAATCCGGGCCTCCAACTCCCACGGGGGGCTGCCCGCGAGCACGCAGGCCGCCCCCCCGGATACCGTTCGGTACCCCCGGATCACCCTCAGTGCCACCGTCCGCTGCGCCCTGCGCAGCAGACGGACATTGGTGGCACTGAGGGCATCCACCCACACTGGGGCCCCGTAGAGGGCCATGATTCGGACCACCCCCGCATACAGCCGGCAGCAGGTGGTCCCCGGCCCCCCCGAGTTCGGCAGCAGCCTTCCTAGCGCTGCTGCCGCCCCCACGAGCTTGGGGACCAGTCCGTGGAAATGGTCCCCAAAGCTCCACCGCCCGTCCAGGCGGAGACCCAGGTATTTCATTTGGGTCCCCACCCGGACCCTCACCCCGCCCACATCAATCGCCGCCCCAGGGGGCGGTCCACCCCGAGGCCCATGGAAAAGTGGGGCCTCGGTCTTTTCCGCCGCCACCCTAAGGCCCAGCGCCTCGATGCGGGCCACCACCAGGGAGGTGCCCACTGTGGCCAGCAGCTGCACCTCCCTCCAACTCCCCCCTCTGGCTACGACCAGGGTGTCATCTGCATAACAGATGACACGCATCCGTGGCAGGAGGTTGCCACGGAGCACCCAGTCGTAGCCCAGGTCCCACAGGATCGGGCCAAGAACAGAGCCCTGTGGGACCCCACACCCGACCGCCCGCCGGACCACCACCCCTCGGCTGTCGACGTAGGCGACCTTTTTCTCCAGGAGATAGCCCTCCAACAGCCGCCGAAGGTACTGGGGCACACCGTGGAAGCGGAGCGCCGCCAGTATCGCCTCAAAAGGCAGGCTGTTGAAGGCGTTGGCGATGTCCAACGACACCGCCAGCACCTTTTCCCCCCGGTTGGTCGCCTCCGTCGACCACGACTTCAGGGCCATCAGGGCATCCGTCGTGGACCGCCCAGCCCTGAAGCCGAACTGGTGGTCCGACAAGTCCGGCCCCTCCTCCGACAAATGCCGGATGAGGCGGGAAGCCACGACTCTCTCCAGAGCCTTTCCCACCTCATCCAGCAACACGATCGGCCGGAAGGCCGACGGGCAGTCGGGCTGCCGACCCTCTTTGGGCCACAGGCACAGGCGGCCCTCCTTCCAGGGCTCCGGGAACTGACCGGATGTGAGACATCGATCAAAAAGTTCCCGGAGCCCGCCGCCCATGTGCTTTAGGGCGATGGCCAGCACTCGTCCTGGGACCCCGTCCGGGCCTGGAGCCCTCCGCTTTTTGCGGAGGCGTTCCACCACCTCCTCCATCTCCCCTTCTGTGATCAGGGGGATGGAGGCGTCATCGGCCCGTGTCCCTACGGCAGGGAGGCGCATAGGCGGTGGGGAGAAGTCCGGGCGCTCAGGGAAGAGCGCCCCTACGACGCTGTCCAGCAACTCTGGCCGCATCGTCTCCATCACGGGGGGCGCCGCGACTCGGAATTTGTTCCGAGCCGCTTTGTACGGGCGCCCCCAGGGGTCCGCATCCAGACTGGAAAGCGTCTCCCCCCAGCCCTCCTCCTTCGCCCGGACAATGGCCAGCTGCAGAGCCAGTTTGGCAGCTCTGTACTGCTCGTGCAGCTGGCCCTCCCTCACCATGTCCCGGACCGCCCGCCGGCGGCTGCGCTGGTACTCCCGCCTCGCCGCAGTGCATGCAGCGCGGAGGCAGGAGATCTCCGGCGACCACCAATAAACCGCCCGTCTCGGCGGGCGACGTCGGGATCGCGGCATTGCCGCGTCGCATACCACCGTGAGGGCGGAGCGGAAGCGGGTGGCGGACTCATCCACCCCCTCCACTCCGGTGGGCCGGGCACACCAGGCCTGAACTATGGCCGCCTCTTCCGCCATCTCCGGGTCGAGGCGGCTAATTGCCCACCGGGGGAACGCCTCCCCCCCGCGGGGGGAGAGGGATGCCACAGTCGTGGGGGAGGAGGAAGACACCTCGAACCGAATGTAGAGGTGGTCCGAGAGGGTCTCTACCTCCCCCAGCACACGCCAATTGCGCACGCGGCGTGCGACGGCTGGTGTGGCGAACGAGATGTCCACCACTGAGCCGCCATTGTGCCGCACGCACGTGTGCGCCGTCCCAATGTTGAGGAGGGACAGTCCGGACTCGACTGCCCACTCCTCCACTGCTGCCCCCCGGGGGTCCGTTCGGACCTCCCCCCACGCCCTGGACTTGGCGTTGGGGTCGCCCACCACCACCACCGGGAGAGGGGCCATCCTCCTCACCACCGGACCTACAGCGTCTAAGAATGCCTCTAGGTCCCGCAGCGGCCTGTTGGGGGAGAAGTAGATGCCAATGATAGCATACCCTCCCCATTCAGCCGCCACATACCCGGCTCCCCTCTCCCTCACCACGACAGGGCCTCCCTCCGTCCGACCGACGATGGCCACGGAGCCATCCAGATCACCAGCCCAGTTGGACCGGGCTGGGACGAAATATGGCTCCGCGACAACGGCTACATCGATGCCCCACTCCGCCACGGACTGCAAGAAAAGGTCTTGCGCCCCAGCGGAGTGGTTCAGGTTTCCCTGGAGGAAGCTGGCATTGTCACACATTAGTGTTCCATGTCAGCTCCCTCCGACCTGTGGCCGCCGTCGGTCATTGGGGCCCTTGTCCAAGGGGCCCCTTTGCCTTTCATGGAGGGGGGGTTGCAACTTTTCCCCCCCATTATGTGGTCCGCTGCCTTACCGGCATGGGCATAGACGGCGCAGCGCATTACCGCTTTGCACGTCGCCGCTCTGTGACCCTCCTTCCCACACCGGTAGCATAGGCTGCCCCTGTCAGCCGCCGAGGGGCACAGCGGACGCGTGTGCCCGATCCCCATGCAGCGGAAGCACCGCATGGGCTTCGCGTCCAGGGCCAGCACCCGCACCGAACTCCACCCTATGAGGAACCGGCCCGCTCCCACTAGGGTCTTCGCTACGGCGACCGGACACGACAGGAAAATGCTGCCGTCCCCCCCGCTGTTGGTGCGGATCTCCCCGGCCCTGATCTGGGCCGGTTCGCACCCCCCCTTTCTGGCCGCCAGATAGTTTATAACCTGGATTAACGCATAGGATACTTTTTATCCCAATAATTCCGAAATTTTTGTTAAGTTAAATACTACGCGGACGTATTCGGCGGGCACAGCTAGTACTTAATAATTATTGAATCTATATTTCTACAGAGCATAGGAAATCAGTAATATTAAAGGTGTATACTCGTATGTCATCAATTACTAATAGCCACATCCCTTAAATGACCCCTATGAATTTTTGTAGTGAATTTGTGACTTTAAATGGGGTCTACTCACTGAGTACTTTTTATGGCCTTAGGCCTACCCAAAAAATTTATGTTGTGGACAGTAAGGTTATAACGTATGGTCTGTTTTTAATAATTCACGATATTTTGCATGGTAAATACTTTTCTATACAAATAAATTAAATTGGAGTGTCTGTTTGTAATATCAAAATAACACCTTTTCACTAAATGCAGATGAAAGTACATACGACACCTATAACAAAAACGCGATTTAAAAATGTTTTGTTTGTCTGTCTGTCTGTCTATCTGTCTGTGTGTTTGTTCCGGGTAATCTCCGAAACGGCTGGGCCGATTTTGACGGGACGTTCACTGGCAGATAGCTGATGTTTTAAGGAGTAACTTAGGCTACTTTTATTTTAGAAAAACAAAATTTCATCGTCGCGCGTGCTCAGAACGCGGGAGCGGGCTTTTTTGTTAAGGTAAATTCCACGCGGACGAAGTCGCGGGCTCAGCTAGTTTAAAATAAAACCTTAGTACAGGTGTAACCACGGAGCCCGTGGGTGTAACTGACCAAGTAAAAACTAAGCAGACAGAGCTTACGTATTTTATTTGTTTTTCTTTTTCGCAAAATTGCTCAAGGCACGCTTAGGTATCAAAAGTTCATCTGAGTAGCTAAAAGTACGAGTACATTTGATTATCTATGCAACATTTTTGACGATTTTGCTTTTAATTCTTCATTGTTAGGTCCATATTTAGTCGTTGATGTTGTTTATCGCTTAAATAATAATGGGTATAAAGTATGTGTCGAGACTGAACTGTCAGCTGGCGTCTGGCAGGCGGGCCCTGAAAGCGTCTGTCTCGACGACGGCGCGACTGCTCGTAGAGTCGGACCTGATTATGTGGAATTCGCTTACAAGATCCTATATGTTGCGTTCTGATCTCCATTGTAGCAGCAATGCAAATGGGTACGTTATAGATGATTACAAGCCGAAACAGTCTAAATTATGCAGGATACGCAGATAATTACACTTGACGAAAATTATATCCGGTAAAGTGGTTTTATAAATAAAGTACCTTATGATACATGTGAGCTAAGTTGGTCATTACACACACAAGTAAATCAAATATGTATAATAAATATATTTACAATTAATTGATGGTTGCATAAATTTATTTCAATAAATAATTTTTATTCATCATAATTTAATAAACACAGTTTATTTATTCACAAAAATGTTTCCATAACTTGCCAACACTATGATAGACCGGGACGGACGGACGGACGGATGACGGCTACACGTATGGACTACGAACCCTAAAAACAAAGTTAAATTTTATCCATTCAATTTTAGAAACCATTGATTTAACCAGTTTTAAATTCAACGAGTTTTTTGGTAAAGTTACAGCCGCAAATGTCAAATATTTCATTCAGATGAAGATCTAAGCGTGAGATTAGACTGTGATGGTAAATCACTTCCTAATACCGGATTGCAAAGTCGTTAGTAGACGTGCTAGGCGCCAGTGAACCGTAACGATTACTTCACGCTTCATTAGGCTTTGTAACTACTGATGATAGGTAGTCACCTATCATCAGTAGTTACAAAGCCTAATGAAGCGTGCAGTACTAATGATTACTAATGATAGTACTAATGATTTTCAGACATTTCATTGCTTTTTATAGACATAAAAAGCAATGAAATGCCTGAAAATCAGTAGTAGTAGTAGTAGGAAAACATAACATTACCTAAATCTCAACTGTTATTAAGTTACTTGCGACTGTAGCCGGACTTGCAACATTAGTCTAATGAATATTTTTATTTTAATAAAATAAATTGTTCTCGAAACCATCTAAGTATTATTTTTCAAAATCGGATCAGTTATTCGCCATAACTTCTTCTAATCTTAGGTACATCTTATTAAAACAAAACACATTTGTTCTAAATTGCAATGAGAGCTTGTTAGTTAGGTAGAGCAGCTCCCCAAAGGACGACCAACAGTGTGTGTGCCATATAGTGTGAATATAGGTAATGTCGCTGTCTTACTTTCTCAAACTCAAGGAACGAGGAAAACTTTCAATATGTTTAATTATTTCATTTTATAGGCTTCTATTTGAGTGATAGGTACAATTGACAGTACGGATATTCATTCCCAAATTCTTAAATCTTAAATAATTCTTAATAATAATTCTAAATAATAATTCTTAAAAATCAAAATCTTCCTTTTGAGATACGAGTTCAAGAAAGTAAGGATATTTCGGTGTTCCTATACAAATAAAGTCTTATAAAACGTCGTGCGGTGGCCAATTTACAGAATAATTAATATTAATGTTGGTGGTTTTATAAGGGTCCCGCGGGCGTTGGGTCGCGATTGTGTCGTGTGGCACTGGTGCTATCCATCATTTGCGGCGGCCATTAGCGCGGACGAACGGAGGGCGCGCCCGGTCACGCAACCCCGCGATGCCTCGCGCACTATAATGTTCGAGTTTAACGAAAGTGCGTAGATTTAAGATGATGCGAGGTAGATAAATAATAAAAAATATTGATCGAAGTAGCTAATCATAGGAAATAGCTAGTAGCACTGTATCTATCTAACACACTATCTTTGTATCAACGATGTTAATAAACATAGGTAGTTCTTGCCTGTTATCGAGTTACGGAAGTTGTGTAGTTAAAGTAAGTGCACGCAATTAATTCCTTGTCTAAGCATATAAGCAATCCGATAAACCTTATTGAAATTAAATTAAAGAGGTAGGTAGTGTAGTATTAATAACGTGAATAGAATACATCAATTAGAAAAGCAACATCGCCCTAATTATAAAGCTCCTTAAAAAGTGTAAAAATAGGTATTGTTACAATACTCGCATAAATAAATATTCATGTGTATTCTGATTGTATAAAAAACAACCCACAGCCTACTGCCAGGATAGTACTTACGATTTTCGCTTTTACTAAATCATTACACCTGCGAGACATTTTCAACGGTGGACCACCTGTTTAGTTATCTGTAAAGATATAAACATCCTTGACTGTGCATTTGACACGAATATTTTATTTATTTATTTTGGTCCGTGATGGCTCTAGCAATTGATGACGGTTGGGGTACTAGAGCGGTCGCTGGGGCCGCGGCCGCTCGCACTCCGTACCTAACATCGCGCTATAAATATTTGATGCCGCGATGCCTTCATAGTTCACACGCGGTACGAGGCGGAGCCCTGGCCGCGAGAATCAATAGCAAACACCATACGAGTAGATATATATGTGTCACTGTCCTATCCCATACGTTCTAATAACAGGAATTAATGCCCCCGCTGTAAGGTATTCGCATCCCCGAGAGTGTATTAGGGTCTGAACGCACAGTTTACGCGTTAATAATAAACAAAATGAAATACCTTCATACCTCTCCGGGCTCCTGTACGGAGTCGCAAGGTATTTCAGTATTAAAAGAGGCTTCGCTTCGCAATGGGTTGTGTTTTGACTCGTTTGATCGATAAAGTTTTTGCGGCTGGACACTGTAAGTCGTCAGGTCATGGTGAAAGGAAAATTGTGTTACTATTAACTTATATTATGTGGCTGAAGTTGATTTCTAAAGAACCGTTTTAATTCCTTCATAATGATACGTATGAATGTATTTAATGCAAAAAAAATTTTTGATTCTGATTTTGTTAATAATTTGTTTAAAACGGGTCAGGCGCATTTCATCCCGAACTATGTCGTCCGGTGTATATGTAGACGCAGCACTCAGGCGCGGTAAAGATTCGTAGTTTGCATCTCTGATTTTTTCAGTTCATTTCAAATTCAACTTGAATTAAATGGATTATTTCGTTATCAATTAATATAATGTGGTACTTAAAAACATCTAGTAGAAACAAAAAAAAACGAATTCCTTGACCCCATTTATGGTACGGTACGCAGGTAGGTACTCACATTAATTTTGTTGTGACCCTATTCGATTACTAAATGAGTAAACACTTTTCTTCCTAATAGCTTCCTTCTTGGATTAGGTATTTTGTCCCCCTGATTGGATGTCCGTCTGAATTGTGGTTGTATAATGAAGTCTTTTTACTGATAGTCGAGAGGTTTGGCTCGATACCTTGATCGCGTTGGCCTTGTGATTTTTTAAATGTAACAAAGTCAGCCAGCAAGCCTTCGATTTTCCTAATGTTAAGCAGTTCCTGTATATAGATTATATATAGGTACTTGTAATACTAAAGGTATTGCTGACATTTTGCCGATCTAAAGGGAAATGGGACAAAAGGAACAGAATTGAGGCGATTGGGCTTCCGGCTCTCTCACTCATCGGACGGAACTATTTTGCACCGATATTCTGTGAGGGGGTGGTACTACTCACGTCGAGCCAGCCGACATATAAAGTGTAGTTAATTAGCTACGCATGGCTCTACCACAAGCTTATGAAGCTTGCTGTTCCGGCATTCACTTGTAACAAAACTTGCTTTAATACACAACCTCTACTTGTTCTGTTTAGGATGAAAGGGACTCTCAAACTTTCCCGTTATCCTACTGGGTGTCTACTACATTCGTTTCCATTGTTGTGTACGCAAAACCTTGTGTACCTGGGAGTTTAAAGTTAGCTTTGTAGTTCTTATTCAAGGTACGAGTACTTTCAGAAAGCACTTTCAACTAGTTTACAAATAACGATAGATGTAACTAGGTAGGTTTAGGAATTAAGTGTAGTGTAGTACCAACGGATATTAATGCGTTCGCTTCACAATATTTCTTCAACATTATAGAAACACCTTCATTTATTGCGTGGGAGAAAATCGGATTCTACCGATTACGATTACGTTGAAAAAGAGCAACAACATGTAAAAGTACGTAGGTTATATATACTATAAAATATTGTTAGTGAGTGTACTTACCTCTTAGCTGTAAATACATGTACTTTCCAGCCGGGCTGCGGCACGGGGCACGAGGCGCTCCGTTTGTGCTGAATTATCCTAAACAAAGATCGTTACAGCTCAGAAATTAACAATTAAAAGCTGAATTGCTTTATTTAAGCGTCTTAACGGGATTGTTAGGGAACACAAAATGTACTTTGACTTTATTTCAGCGACAAAACACGTCTCATGAATTATTTTCTTGAAATAATTTCAAGTGTTAACAATTAGTACAGGTACCTATGACGTTTCAGTTAGATTTCGGTGTTAATAGAATTAGTTTCCGGTAGTGATGGAACATTTCACAGATAGTGTGTACAAAATCATAGTATATAGGTTTTTATAAGTAGTACCTGCTACCAATGAATCGCTTCGGTATCTACTGTTGCTGTTTGATACTGTCCCGGTTTTCATGATATATCATCAACCAGTAACTTCATAGTAACTTCAAATAATCACGCTTAATCAAGTGTCATAGAGAAAATTCACTATGAATAAAATGATTGACTGTGAAAAATCACAGGTGAAATAACAGTGAAAGATAAACATAATTTCACGGAATGAAAATAAATTGCAACTAGCAATCATTTCCATGCCTAGTTTCCCGGTGTAGCTTATCCTGGAAACAGTTATGTATCTACCATGTGCCATGGAGCCCAGACTCTCTCCTATGAATACTTAGGAGGCAAAGTACATTATTTCCTTGTATTTTACCCAGTGTTTTACACCATGAGGGTAGATTTATAGTAAATATCAAAGTAGGTAAATCAATTAAGGTTTATTCATAATTCAAAATCTGATTATAAAATCAATTAGGCACCTAAATCGCTTAAGTGAAGTCCTTAAGTGGGTTGCAGGTACACCACCTTAAAACCTCATTTCGTTGTTTTAGCTCGAATGAAATGATCGAAACCGTTAAGGAAAATAAGATCGTGTTTATATCTCACTGTGAAATTCGTAAAGTGCCATTAGAAGCCACGAGTTGGTGGCGGAGTTAAATTTAATTAAATCTCTCACTTATCTAAGAAGTTCGTTCTCTAGGGACATAAAATTCAAAGTTTTCTGTTTGAACCAATGAGCTCCGCGATAGTGACTTACCGCAGACAATCCAGTTTATTTAAACTTTGTTTTATCGGTTAGGTACCTATTGCAAGACTTTCACAAATTATACCTATATTATTGGTTTACTTGAATGTTTGTTTATTTTGATTAACTTTGAATTTATACAATATTGGTACAGTAGGTATATGTACGTTTATTCCTACAACGTTTATTCATACGCAATAACGAGTTCCCATAGTTATTCAATATATTCCTTTAATATTGTGTTATTAACATATCCATGAATTTTATATGTGGTTGTTTCTACGCAGGCCGGGGCTGCAGGAAACGACCTTTTCGTATCTCGTTTAAAAACGCGTGGGAAATTGTAGTTTGAGACACGAAACGGTTCTATTCAAGTTTGTTTTAGTAATGTTACCTATCTATACAAATAAATAAAATTGGAGTGTCTGTTTGTAATATCAAAATAACACCTTTTCACGAAATGCATATGAAAGTACATACGACACATATAGCAAAAACGCGATTGAATTTTTTTTTGTCTGTTTGTCTGTCTGTGTGTTTGTTCCGGGTAATCTCCGAAACGGCTGGACCGATTTTGACGGGACTTTCACTGGCAGATAGCTGATATTATAAGGAGTAACTTACTTTTATTTTTGCAAAACAAAATTTAAAAAATGGGTCCCGTTGCGCGGGTTTAGAACGCGAGAGCGGGCTTTATTGTTAAGTTAAATTCCACGCGGACGAAGTCGCGGGCTCACCTAGTATTTAATACAAATGGGGAAGGTCGGTCGGTTTATTAAGCGGATAGTGCGTGTCGGGTTCGGTCCGCCAAAGACACGGGATTCCGCCCGCCCCAGCCTACCGGAAGGACGAAAAAAACGGCCGCTTACAATATCCGGCCCTGATCCGCAATATCGCCGCGTATGGATTTAGGATATAAAATTCAATGATTATAATACGACCCGAGAGCTTTATCTCGATATTACCCTTTAGGATGATACTCTTCGAAAAACATCGTTGCGCCTATTCGTATATTCGTTATGTTGCGCGTGTCATGCCGAAAAGAGATACCAAAGTTTCCCCAGGTGTCCTAGTTAGAACTTGGGAAGTTTTATGAAGGTGTTCAGTATAACCTATTTTTGTTTAGGTAAATGTTAGTTGGACGAAATAAGTTATGCCATATACCTAAGTACATAAGTACTTAGCGTCTTAGGTACTTATTCGCTTGTAATATAAAGTTCTAACTCGTCTATCAAGTTAAATAATATACGCATATTCATACGTAAGTATGATAATCAGGGCGTGGGTAGATATGTAAGTTAGTTAGGTATCTAGGTGTGTTTATTCCATCTAGTCCTAGGTATTCGATACCTACTAAGATCATCAAACTACTATAGACATAAACTTGGTATTGTGTCTATAGTAGTTTGATGATCTAATGGTAAACGTATATTATGATTGTAACTACGGACCTACTTATGCAAAATGGAACCAACCCACACACACTTCTGCAAACTGATACCAACCTAGAACCACTAACCCAAGGTTGGTTTTGGTCTACAGTAGAGCATGTGGGTTGGTTCCATTTTGCATAAGTACGTCATATTTATCTTTAAATATTTACCTACTTCAGGAATACGGGTACCCTTTCACGAAAAAAAAAATATAGGTATTTATAAGATAGGCTAAATTAGGAGACTTTATTTAGGTACAACGATAATTACCGAAATATGTGGTCGTCATCTATGAAAATACAAAACAAAGATGCTCTCTATGCTATAACCATGTTGTCATATATTTTTCAGGTAATCATGAAGATCAAAATTACTGACAACGGCAACTTAGTGTACACGAGGCAAGACGTATCATTGATCAGTAATCCTGAAAACCGGATTTGGCTCGCTTCAAATAACACCGATTCAGAAGCGTACGAACGTGCAACGGATAACTTACAATTTAATACGAATCGTAATACTATTTATGACTCTAGACAGAATTCAGAAAGTTACACAAACGCTGAAGCGCTAATTAAAAGCGATACGGAACTCAAACCAGTACTGGTATGCAACAGACAATACCGGATTAACAGTAGGAACGTAAATACTGTAGAATCCTGCAATAACAGTGAAACGGCCAATCTGGAGGGACCCACGGATGCTGTCTGCGCTCCTCGTGAAAGCTTTTTAGGTAGTTAACGTGATTTATTTAGTTCGAGGCTTTTATCAATTACACTTAAGTAGTTTTTTGGTTTTATTCGTGACATGAATTCTATTGTTGGGCTTTATTTGATATCGTATTTTCATTGAAATCTATCTTTGTTGTTTTTTATCGCAATAAAAACAACATAGTGCAGTCTAAAAATTAAAATATTTGTTTCTGTTAATTTAGTCACGATGTCTTAAAACCATTCCATGTGTTTCAGGTAATAACACTAATGCATATTCTGACGTCACACCCGCTGATGAGGAACGAGCATTTGAGCTGTCAGATACAGATGACATGTCTGAAAACGCTCTCCATCATGTGCCGAGGGGAATCGTGAATCCGAATTATCCTGGCTTCCAACATTTAGCGCACACGTTACAGGTAAAGTTACACTTAGGAATGAAACCTTGGAAGTGTTTTAAGATTGGTTGTAGCGCCACAAAGAAGCCCTAGTTGTTACTGAATAGCAGATACCGATCGGTGCTTAGGGAGGTACTACATGTTTTACAATGTTTCGGAAAACTTTACGTTCGATAAGGGACACAAACATATTTAAATTTATTCGCAAGGAGATGCAATAAAATTTCTGGCACAAAGGCGAATTACAAATTTTTGTGCTTCGAAAATTTAATACTGTATATTTATATTTATATTTATATTATTTGCTAAAAAGATTTTTGTTTGTCTCAACAGGATTATTCGTCAAATATAGAAAATTTTTATCATTCCGAAAATGATATGACGGATGATGATGTGGATATAGAAATCACGGAGTTGGCTTATGAACCTGAACCTAATCAAAACGGTGCACCCACTGATTATAAAAATATTAATAACAATAACATTAATAGTGAGTTAGCAAAAACAAAACTATTATCAACACAA
Organism: Notodonta dromedarius; assembly: GCA_905147325.1. Lineage (NCBI taxonomy): Eukaryota > Metazoa > Arthropoda > Insecta > Lepidoptera > Notodontidae > Notodonta > Notodonta dromedarius. The sequence continues at coordinate 9,040,256 of LR990159.1, read as the reverse complement.
AATAATCCGTACATCATACAAACTAAAAAGTTAGATAGTCAAGTACAAAATGAAATACCGGATCTTATAAAAACTGTTTCCAAGAATAATAATAACAATGATGACGTCATCAGCTGTGATTTGAGTTGCTCGGATGCGGATATAGAAAACAATTTTCACACCAAAGATATAATAGGTGATTTTAATAAGGAAATTGAAGACGAGATAAAACAACTACTTAATTATAACATTAATATCCAAGACGATTTGGAAGAACTACGCAAAGATATCAAAGATACGTTTGCAAAACCTATTGAAAATACTATTAATAATATAAGTGATGTTGTGAACCATGTTATAAAGAAATTGGTGGAAACGCATAGTGAAGGTAACGAGGATAATGAGAATAAATCAAAACCCAATTCCTTTCCTAGTCAAGACTTGAATGAGGAAGTTAGCAAAGAAAATGAAAGAAATATTCAAACAGAAATGAACCGGAACAGGCCTACGTTTTTGTTAATAGATACTAACAATAGCGGCAAAATACAAGATGCTGTCCTTTCAGATGGCAAGGATGAAATTAATATTAATGAGTATGATCCCGAGAAGTTGAGTCTTAATGTTGAGAATACAATTAAGCAACTGAGCACTGAGCTGCGTAAGATAATTCCAAAATTGGACGAAATGCGCGAACGCGATCGGCTATGGGCTGAAAGTAGCAAAGAAACAGTTGTTACCGATGGAAATTCTAATGAAATAGCGAATAGTTCTAAATGTTTCCCAATAGTTAACGATGTAAATTCACAAGATAAGCCAGACACAAGCAAAAATATTAGGCACGTTGATAATTACATTAGTAATAGAGGCCATTCCATTAATTCTAAAATGTAAGTGAAGTATCTAATTTATTTCAGTTATTTTTTTAAATATGGTATACTCTAAATATGTAGATATCTCTGTACCTATATATATAAATTTCTAGTATAAATACCGAATTTACCTTTTATGGCAAAAACGTTTAACAAGAAGAAAGTTCAATTCGGTGTCTGGAATTGCATCATTTTGTTAGATGCAAATTCATTACCTCATACAGAACGTGTAGAGGTAATAAAGTTCAAAATAGATTTGACGTACCCACACCACATAACTCTGGTAAATTGAGTAGGAACCTTTGCGTACGGGTAGTCGTCATTGCTTGTATCATTTTAATTTAGTTACCTAGTAAATATTGTTGTGGTGGAATTCATGCAAGTTAGGCGTGGTTGGAGAGTTTTGTTTTAACATTCAAAAATGTGTTCACAATTCAGTGAAAACAAGCCGACGAGGGACCGGCAGAAGGAGATAGCCCCAAGTAAAAGTTGTTGCCGCATTGCTCAAAATAATACATCCGTCCGTAAAAATGATAATGCGAGCGATTTAGACCTTGGTAAGTAGTTCGTATCCCTAATATTCATATTTATTGCAGTGTGCGTGTGTACGTAATTCTTATCCTCCTAAACAGATTGACCGATTTGGCAATTTTTTTTCTTACTTAAGGTGAAGGCGCCTGTCTAGCCCGCGAAATTCAAAATTTTCGAGTATTTCTATAGTTTATCCAAAATATGAAAACATATAAGACAAAATTTTGTGATTTGCTACAAACACAGTATGCAGTGCGTTTATTAATACATTTATTTTACTCTAAATATTATCACGGTGGATATGATACTAGTAAATCACTAAATATACAAAAATTGCCAGATTATCTGGATAGCTGTCGTTCTTGAAATGTTTTAGAGTATGTTGGATATATTAATAAATGCACTGCACATAGCCTTTTTCGCGAATTACAAAATGTGTCTTTAATTATTGTCATATTTTGAAAAAATTCTAAAAAACCGCAAACAATTTGAACTTCGCGGGCTAGATGGGCGCTTCAGCCTTAAGGGGTCACTTGGATGGTGCTTAGCTATAGTTGGCCGCGGTAGGTGGCTCTGTGGTCGTTATCCAGAAAATACGCTAGCGAAGCTGCAGGCAATACCTACAGTGTGTTTAACATTGGAAGTCCCGTGGTAATATACGGTACCTACTAAATTGTGCAAGATGTATATTGTATTTCTGACATGCGACTACAGCGAGACATCTACGGGACTTCGTATGTGAAAGATCTGTAGCTATTGCCTGCAGCTTCGCTAGAAGGTAATATTATAACTTCGTAGTACGTAGTATGGTGCAGAGTGCATATTCGAGATAGCCTACGTACTTCAAGTGGTTTGTTGGTTGTGGTCTTACTTGACTGTGCTTGACCTTTTGTAATCTTATTAAATTGTAATTTTGACTGTATTTTATTGGTTAATTTGTTACATGTTTCTCATGATCTATATTAGCTACCGATAATTGCAAACAATTATGATGTTTGTTCATATTTATGATCTTAATCAACGCCTGTATTATGAATAAGCTGCTGCCCTGAAGGCAATTCTAGTAATGCCCAGACCAGACCAGAAATAGGCTATTCTGTAATTTACTCTCTAAGGGAATCAAAACCGCGACCACACATCATCCAGTGAGCCGAGCGGCTTACATTCGAGGTGATCTTAGGGTAATGCAAAGGCTATTTAAAAATCGTAAGTACCTAAGTACCTATTTCCGATAACACACGTGGTATCGATCGGTACCTACTAGGTAATTAATTTAGGTTTACAGAAATGTTTTTTCATGATGGTATGTGTCAAATACGTCACAATCGAAGACTTCTAGATTCTTCCTGAAATTACGTTTGACAAAGAATTTCTTATTAACTATTTGTAGGTAACTAATGGCACAGATGTAAGCAATTAACGGGATAGAGTTTCATAAAAAAACTATAATAACCATTAGGAACATAAATGTAAGTTAGTGTGTAAGTCGATACCTACTGATTTTGATTTTATCCTTCAGGGAGTTTCGATGTGTACAATATAGAAACAGCATTACCAAAATTAGACTTGGATGCAATCGAAAATCACCTGAAGGCAGCAAAGGAAGCGGAGAGACGGGTGAGTAATCAAAATTTATAAATCATCAGCGTCTATAAAATGTATAATAGAGGTACTTACCATACTATAAAAACTAGATATAATTTGAATTACGCGCTGTTAAAGTAACGGTAAATGCACATTCGCGCTTGATCCACGTCTGCCGCAGCCATGTGTAACAGTTAATTATCAATAGGTAGTAGGTAGGTACGTTCAGCTTTCTAAGGTGATTCAGCGAAGCAGCAGACTGCCAGTCTCTCGGTGAATAGTCATTCCACAAAGTGTGCGGGCAGTGCTAACATTGTGATTCGAATTTTAATTGTTTAAAACTGTGCTACAGATTCAGTGATGGCGTCAATGCCATATTTTGTGAATTCAGAACAAAGACATTACAAAAAGGACACAAGATTTTTATTGGATTTGTACACAATTACTTATGATAACCATGAATCAGTCGACAATATTTGTTGCTTAGTAAGTTTAGTTTTATTTTACTTTGTGTTTTTTTTATGATACCTACCTTACAAACGCAACCTATTTAAAAATGGGGATGTAAAATGGAACACAATCTTGATTTGACCTTGGCCTAACTAAATGTCATGTTGACAGGATTGACAGGACACGACTGCTTTACTTCCATTTTTTTGTTTACCTAGCCTTGTATATAGTTTTTATTTCAAAGTTCGTCCCTACAAAGCAATCCGTGCCATATTATTGCCAAAATAACGAAGACTGATTAGTTTTAATAATGTTTGAGAATGTAGTTAGCAATATCCGTAGGAAATTCAGCAAAACATCGGAAGAAATTCGCGAAAACGCGAACATAGAACTGGTAGAAAAGTCTGGATTCAAGCGAAGTTTACACTTATTCAAGTCAAAACTACTCAAAAGTGAAAGCAGGAGCCTTCCCGTAGATACTCGGGAGGATACTGCTTTAAGTCCTAGGGCTATTAGTTCAGTTGATTGCGCTCTAACGGAAGTCGAGTGGCCCAATGTTACGGACAATAACCCTAACATATTGGACAGATTTACCAGGATCGTGTCTATCACTGACCATACACCTTACGACAAAAATGTAAGGTTATGTTTATTATCAATAAATAGATGTAAGTACAGTGAAAATTGTCAACCATTTTAACATTAATTGATGGTATTGTTATCAGAAACGCAATGACAGGGAAGAGATCAGGAAACGGCTGGCAATGGGGGCTGATGCAGATGAGTATTACAGTATGGGACACACAGACCGACCTGGCAAGAAACCCAGCCTCCATTCCCGACTTCAAAATGGTAAGTATTGGAATCATAGTACCTAATTGCATACTGGTTTTCATTAGGGACTTCTTTCTACAAGTTTAATTTGTTTAAATAAAATATACTTTATCATAACCTTTTGTATAATTATCATCTGGCTTCTCTTTTGAAAAAGTTAATGCTTGCTCATTTATCTATGGTTCTGGTACCTATTTAAGTTATAAATTGTGATAATAATATTATCATTAAAATATTATAATTTTTTATCTCACATATCTGAATTCACATAAGTAAATTTGTTACATCAGCCACAGTACTAACATCTTCCTTTATTTTTCTGATGGAAAGTACACTTATATGTATTCTACATGAGTGTTATTACTATGCAATTAAAATATACATAAAGCACTTTAGCATTATTCAGTAAAATTATGTTCTCATTATACCAATTTGTTCCTCTGATTAAATGCATGAGAGGAACAAATAAGTATTTACTGTCTTTTGCATTATGTAATAGTGTGTAGATTACATAAATACATTTTAACCATGTTCATACGCATTGGGTTTATGCTGTTTTCATATTAAATGTGGTGTGTGTGGTGCAGGGATGAACCTACAAATATGTTTCATGAACGAGACAGCCTCTGACAATGAATCTCAAGCGTCAGACATAGAAAAAAATTACAATAACACAAAAAGTTTATCACAATCAAGCATTTTCAGCAAATCAAACTACAATCATCCATATCAGACGAGGCCTCTCTCTGTTAATATTACGAAACATGACAAAATTAGCACAGTACAGAGCGGTGAGTACATCCTGGCTATTGTTTTGTGGTCGGCACCCGAGTGTGAGAAATTGATTTAACACCCTACGAAAAGGCTGTTCCATTCTTCATTTGTCATTATTAATGCTTTGCTGGACCTTGCTTATACAATAATAAATAAATTGGTGGTAGAATAAATCAAAAAGATATGTTTTGAAATGCTAAGTAATAACAAAAGCCTTTGTAACAAGCTGCAATCAGTATAACAATTTGTTATGAAAGCTGATTGTTGTCATTTATATTTTCAATTAAATTGAAAATAAAAATTTATTGATTTTATAATATAAATAAAAATAATTTAGCTCTTTTGACGTCCCACTCATGGGCACGGGCCTTCTCTCCATCCACCATGCTGGCCCAGTCCGGGTTGGCGGATTTCACATGTCTTTCGAAAATTGGTTGGATTTTTTAAGACATGCAGGTTTCCTCGTGCCTGCATGTGCCCACATGACGCGTGTTTAACTAATCAGCTATCACTGCTATTTTATTATTATAAAAACAAATTATGTTGTAAGCAATAACTTATTTAGTTGTTTTAAAATGTAAACTGAGTATGTGACACTTGATTCACACTTGACTATGTTCTGACAGGTGCAAAGCTACGCCCTTCATCGTTGACACTGAAAACATCAAAATCTAGATCATCACATTCCCTGGGTCATATTGAATTGAAAGAGTCCGACTTCTATGTACTTCAAGCAACCCTACAGACAGAGGCCAGGATCGCGCTGGCTCAGGCAAAGGAAATGGCTCGTGTACAAATGGAGGTTAGATTTTCATCATAATAAATTTTGACATTTTATTTTAAGCTGTGCTCGCGACTTTGTCAGCGTGGAATTTAATTGACAAAGTTTCATACGAACTTCCATCCCCTATTTTATCCCCTTGCGGGTAGAATTAATCAAAATCCTCTCTTAGCGGATGCCTACGTCATAATATCTACCTGCATGCCAAATTTCAGCCCGAACCGTCCAGTGGTTTTTGAAATTTTTCAAAATCTGACAATAATAAAAGACAAATTTTGTAATTCGCGAAAAAGACCGTGTGCAGTGCATTTATTAATATATCCAACTTACTTTAACACATTTCAAGAACGACAGCTATCCAGATAATCTGGCAATTTTTGTATATTTAGTGATTTACTAGTATCATATCCACCGTGATAATATTTAGAGTAAAATAAATGTATTAATAAATGCACTGCACCCGGTCTTTTTCGCGAATTACAAAATTTGTCTTTTATTATTGTCAGATTTTGAAAAATTTCTAAAAGAACTCAAAAAATTTGAACTTTGCGGGCTAGACAGGCGCCTTCACCTTAATAGGTATATTAATTGTTTACCGACTAGCTTACTGGCCTTATGTTACTATCCTGAGTCGTCACGCTAGCCTGCACGAGAATTTTATGTTTTGTTTTTATGATAAACGTATTTGACGTGATTTATTTGGTGCAGCCACCCACAACCTTTAGGTTATTGACTTCCCGGTCAATGTCGTGGGAATGTATAAATAATTAAGTATGGTGCTAATTCTGTTGGTACTCAATTTTGACTAAGTTTTGATAGTTTCCTAAAGAAATGTATCTTGTAATTGATGTGGTAATGTGGTTGTGTGGTGGCAGCGCGAGCGGCACGGGCGCGCGGCGTCGCCGGTGACGGAGATGCTGCGGCGCAGCATGGACAAGGCGGGCGCGCCGCTCGCCGCCGACCGCCGCCGCGTCTCGCGGCAGCTGCTCACGGACATGAACATCGCACAGTTGCAGGTATACTGTATATCTTCTTACGCCGAAACGTACTTGGGTAGGAGTGAAAAAAAAAATTACTTACCCCTCCGAGGGGGGCGTCTTTGGATACGTACTTTAAAATAATGTTGAGGTTTTACAGGTTTTCATAATTAATTCCTGTTTACGAACACTCCAAGCCTTTTTTATGTGAGTTGCACTGCAATATTAAACCTCTAACTTTTGGACCGTATATTTTAAGATCGATTTGTTAGCGATATAGCGGCCATATAGGTAGCCCTACAGACACGCTATACGAAAATTTCCGTCAGAAACATTAACTGGGTCTAGTTTTTCGGCATGCATGCATGCGTGCACCGTTTTCCTACTACCAGGGGGCTAAGTCTGTTAACAGTTCTAATAACGCTCGGCTTGCACTTAGACTCGCAATACGTTTTTAAGGTTTTGAAATTTACGATTGAGCTGAAAAATTTCGAAGTCTGCCAACCACTCGCCCACCCGTCCGAACCAATTCTCGACTCGACCCAGCAGTACTTATGAAGTGACATTACATTATTGATCAGCTATTGTTTCTAGAGAGTACAAGTTGTTTTGAAGGTGGCAGTCTTACATTTAGTAATCTTTTGCTTTCGCTATAAATTGAGTTACACACAAGATTTGTCCCCTTTGTTGTGTAGGTACATGCAATAATGCATATGAATAGGGTCGATTAGTTACGAAATAAATAATTTTTTTAGCATCAATAGCAACCCACTCAATACACGTTTGGTGTGTTGTTATTGTGTTGGTATGAATCATCGGTTTCGACTGCCTCCACACGACTTATATATGACTGGCTATAAGCTTCAACAGATCTGGAACCTAGATTTCATTAGTAAACGCGCGACGTGATTTTTTTGTGGGTTTATTGCGCTGCGGTGCGACCTTGAAAAGCAAGATCACGGCAACGTCTTTCAATAGCGTGTCAACCATTCAAAATGTAATTTTGTAAAATGAACTGTAGTACTTCGTGATTGAGTTAATGTTTAAATATATAACTCAATCTGGATAGCATGTTATTGCTTATAACATGCAACCGCGGTCTGCCGCGCTGACTCGTGTACAAAGACCATTTACTACAATGGAATTATTCAACCACAATGAGCATTGAATAAACGATTTTTTATTAATTTATTCAAGTTATTATTATTTTATGTATACTTTATAATAGCTTATTAGTACAAACTTGTCTGATTTATTTTAGTGTACATAGGTACATATTTCTACATTCAGCATCACATTTTTTTTTTATAAGAACTAGGAAAATATGCTGAGATATTAAGTTCATTGTTTTGTAAAGGTGGGTTTAGAGTCTATACCTACTCAAACAAAGATTGTTATTTCGTTCTTCTATCTTTGTTCGCGGAGATAAATAGAAAAGGGAGGAAAAGAGCACTAGCTGTAACTGTTTGTTTGTTTGGTCTAAACTAAACCCGCTTGAACATCTTGTCGGTAGGTGATAGTGAACGAGCTGCACTGTCAGATCGAGTCGCTGAACGACGCGCTGGTGAAACTGCTGATGGCGCGCGACGAGCTGCACATGGGCCAGGACTCCATGCTCGTCGACATCGAGGACCTCACGCGCTACCTGTGAGTACTAGTGATAGAACATTTCACAGGTAGCATGTGAAAAATCATATTATATAGGTTTTCATAAGTAGCACCTGCCACTGACATAGGGAGAAACAGTTAGAAATCATTGCAATCATTGCAACGAAAGCGCAAAGCGTCCGGTACTGTCGCGGTTTTATGATAAATCATCGACCAGTGACTTCATAGGATTACGTATCTTAGTGAAAATTCACTCTGAATAAAATCATTGCCTACGAAAAATCACTGGTGTAATAACAGTGAAAGAAAAATATAATTTCACATAATGAAAATTAATTGAAAGTAGCAATCATTTCCATGGCTAGTGAGTACCGCTTAATACGGCCAGATCTCGCTCACACTCGTACCGATTCCCATAAGTGCGAGCGAGCGCTCCGATCGAGTAATTAAAGATGATTCTTGCATTTGTTATGTTTGAATATAAATATTTCTGCCTACTCTCGCATATTCCCATCGCTTATCCTACCTCTCAAGCCAAGGTAGGGACGATATGGGACGTTTAAAAGATTGTTTAAAACGAAACCATTTATTTGCCAAGAGAAGATAACACTCAGTGGAAACACATTTTAGAATCAGTGATGGATAAACATGCTTACTCTAAGGAACTTTGTTGGTCTATATTGGCCGAGACATAATTATTGATATCCCCAAAAATATCAATATGGGTTTCGCCCAATTGATAACTGTTGCGCACAGACCCATAACATTAGTATTTTACGAGATAAGAAATACACTGACACATGTTTATTTTAACCCCCGACGAAAAAAGTGGGGTGTTATAAGTATAACATGTCTATGTGTGTATGTCTGTGGCATCGTAGCGCCCAAGCGGATGACCCGAATCTAATTTAGTTTTGTTTTTGTTAGAAGAGTATTCTAATCGAGAGTGTTCTTAGCTAGGTTTCATGAAAATCAGTGCCGTTTGAAAATTATCAGCTCTTTTGTAGTTTAAAAACCCGTTGCATAGGAAGGTTTTGTAAATTATCATTTTAGAGTTATATTTATAAACGTTAACATAATAATTATAACAGACAAGCTGTGCCCCGCGACTCCGTCCGCGTTCTGTTGAAAATTTTCCTGAATTTTCTTTGCTATAAACCTCACGGAGCCCGAGACCTTTCCAACGAATGCAAAACCGTGGAAATCGGTTAGTGCGTTCTGGAGTTATAGCGTCAGGAAGGAAAACCCGACTTATTTTTATATAGTAGAAGATATGCAACCGAGAATTTGTACGATGAAAATCTTGAAGCGAACAAACTAAAATATAATGAAATAGAAAAAGAGAAGTCGCCAAATCTCTCGGTATAATAGACACGCTCTTCGGTTTTTGTATTATAATTATTGTTTAATTAATTTACGATTTTAACTTATATTTTTTAATCTTAATCATAGAATATTATTTTTAAACATGCATAAAATAGTTCCCCACTGGCATCCCGATGCAGGGTCCGAGTTATCAGGGGGAGAGGAACCTACTCAATATACGTGCCGTTTCCAATTATTATTATTTGCTCAAGAGTGGGACATAGACATAAGGTAGAAAAAATATGATTTATTGTATAGTACTTTTTTACTTTCTAAATTAGGTAGTATTAGATTTTATTGTAGCTCAGCAAATTATTTGTATCATGTATTGATTAAATAATTAAGGGATCAACAAAATAATGGATCTGTACATATTTCAGGGGTGTTAAAGAACAAGCCAAGAAAACCAAAGGCCCTGCGAAGACTGGAGGAGGCATGCGGAGACTCGCATCCCTAGTGCACAAATAAGTACACGATATTGTTAGGCTTATTTATAACTGCGATTTATCTATTTAGTACATACGACGGGGTTATAAGGGCATGTATTCAACAGTGCGAAAGTAGATATTGCAATCCCAATTGTAACTATGAAAAAAAAACATTGTTCCACATGCGTTTTTAATAAATCTTTAACATTATAAAGAGAAACAACAGCGTATCGAATGGCTCTTTAATTATGGTTTATGTATGACTAAACTTACTAAAATTATAAACGCACGCGAATGTAATGTTTATAATGACACCTATTCATTGTGACGAATTATTTTAGACATTACTTGTGTAAGTGAACGCAGATATTACTTGCGACGTAGTGTATAATGTGAATTCGTCTTCAAAACAAAGTTACATGAACGATTGTTATGTCTACTTGCGTACTGGGAATGTTATTCCTAAAACATATTATATATCAATAATATGAGTATATTGACAAAAATTCGCAAAATTAGTTTAAAGTTCAGCGCAACGCGGCGTTGCTGACCATGGCGGAAGTGACATGAAATGTAGGAAATGTATGACGTAACTTCCTTTATGACGGCTCTAAATTGGCCATAAGGCCATAATGACCGTTTTAAATACAATCTAAAGTGAAGATAAAAAGTGGTATAAAGTGATGCGGGCGCGGTAGTGATTATTTTACGCTAGAGCCGCTAGACAAACACATCCTCTTATCGTAGTATCGCAGCTATAATAGCTCGCTGTAACGAAGATCTTCTGTGAGAGTGTGGTACTACCCCAGTCGAGCCAGCCCGTATATGAGCTATAGCCATTTGGCTACAACTTGGCTTTACCATCGTCAATACTCTAAAGCCTTTGAACGGGTTTTAAAAGGGTTCGGATACAACATAGGCCAGCCACAGATTATTATAATAAAACTAGTTTATGCCCGTGACTTCGTCCGCGTAGTAATTAACTTAACAAAAATTTCGGGATTATCGGGATAAAAAGTATCAACAAAAATTTCGAGATTATCGGGATAAAAAGTATCCTATGTGTTAATCCCGGTTATAAACTATCTGTGTTCCAAATTTCATCCAAATCCGTTCAGTAGTTTTTGCCTGAAAGAGTAACAAACATCCACTTTATTTTATTACTAGGAAGTAGGAGGTGTCAGACGCCGGAATTTTGCCACATGCCATCAAAACACCATCTTAAAACCCGTTCAAAGGCCTACTGTCTCTTGAAGTTATTATGAGCAAGTAAAAATAAAGCAGTTTAGTGAAAGTGAGAGGCGGATTAATGACCAGTGACCGTACATTTGCATGAAACTTACAGCCGCGCGACGCCGCGGCACAAATGCTAACACTGCATGGCATCTGGGTATACCACGGTGTTATCGCATATATCTGTATATAAGGCTCTCCCATTAGTGAGGTGACAGTCTGTACCCATATTTATATATACGAATATGTGTATATTGGATCTACTGTATATTCATATTATAAATGTCCGCTTTAAATAGATACATATTAGCCCACCTAAATATATTATACGATTATTCGCAGATTAGACAAAAATATTTTTTCATAATAGTGCTCATTGTTATCGGTCGATAATACGTCTATGCATTCGGTTTGAGCGGTGTAATTCTATGTTACAATTCATAATATTTAATTACCAATGTATTATTATGACCTATAAGTATAGGTTAGTGAGTGTCGGCTATTTTAACGTTCTTTCGCAATAAATAAACCAATAACAACACACAACGTAATTTATTCATTACAAAACATATTTTCTTGTGTTATGTTATTTAGCCGCAACTTATTTGGGGTTACCATCTCACACCGGAAGTGTAGACTAGATCTTTTATATAGTAGTGTACTCACAGTATATAATAGTTAGGCGTGTAGTGATGCACATGCCGCCAGCGATGCCCGGCGGATAAGATCGGAGGCTTGTTCGTAATGGACCTAGTTCGGAATGAAAACAGATAACGGTTGTTTCCTACATAATAATTAACTAAGTAATTTGAAAAATTTCACTCTTCACTGTTACCACCTTACGGAATAATCTTTGCATAAAACTAGCGATATAGAAGGTTTAATTTTATGTTTAAATCTCTATATCATCGTCGCTTATCTTCTAAATTGATTATATCATAAATATTATACGAATTTGTATTATTTTTAATTAGTATTGAAATGTTTTATTTTAAGTATTATGTATGTATATTCGCATTCCAAAGAGAAGCATTATGTGACAGGTAATATGTTGTATCAACCAATCAATAACTATATTGACTACCTACGAATATTGTTCTTGCCTTACAGTTTAAATCTCGCTAAGCTCTCAAGCAATTTGATGGTGTCTGTGGATGATACATGATAAATAACAATGATATTATGATGTTAATAATTATTAAAAATGAAATTGTGTTCGAACTTTCATGTGATTGAAAGTTTATTAACCAGTTATACTTTAGAATGAAAGTATAAGTTTTACCTAAAATTATAATCGGCAGCCATATTTTTAATTTAATGCACAGCGGCAAAACGGAATCTCTCTAAATGTTGTCTCAGCCTAGTCTCTCTGCTCCCTCTACAATTTTCCTTGGCTTTCATTTAATATAATAATTATTTCTGGTTTTACTTACATGATATAATAGGTACACATGAACATTGTCATCCATTGTCAATCTAAAGATTATTTTCCACAAATACGGTACAGTCGGGAGATTCACCAAAGTTATCAGTTTTTGAAGATAAGATTTATTATGTTTATGGTACAGCCCTGATATTAGTTACACTTAGAAGATGATAAATCAAAGTTATTTTGGTCAATATTAGGATTATGATACATTGTTCCTTTCTTTCTATGCATGTCAACACTTGAGATATCAAGTTTCATACCTACTTTGTACCTATTGATATTAAGGATTTTTTTAAATTGATAATTATTCTGTGCTAGTATTAGTTACCATTATTCTTAGTTCTATATAGTTTTGTGATTATATTTAAGTTCTTATTTCTTATGAGTTAAGGTTGAAACTTACATGCAACCTTGAGCATGGCGAACTTGTGTTTCTGCACCAATTTAGTTGTAATATCTATTTGTATATCTGGTTAAATTACGTCTACCAAGTCGCCATGTTCTTGATAATATGTGTAGTGTGGCCTCAACTGTACTTATGTATTGTACCTACGTATATTCACTTTAAAAATCTGAATTCATCTGAAAGTTCATATTTCATGAAACAACCCCGCATTTATATATAAAGAATTAATTTATCGATATTGTATCAGTCACCGAAAGCTGGTATAAAAAAGTCGTATACAAAAGTCGCACTTTATATTTGCATCCCTTTGATTTTGTAATACAATATGATTATAGGTATTGTTTATAATAGTTTGAAAATTATGACATTAAGGCTAAAGCGCCCATCTAGCCAGCGAAGTTCAAAAATTTGGAGGGTTTTTAGAATTTTTTCAAAATCTGTCAATAATAAAAGGCACATTTTGTAATTCGCGAAAAAGACCGTGTGCAGTGCATTTATTAATATATCCAACTTACTCTAAAACATTTCAAGAACGACAGCTATCCAGATAATCTGGCATTTTTTGTATATTTAGTGATTTACTAGTATCATATCCAGCGTATTTAGAGTAAAATAAATGTATAAATAAACGCACTGCATACTGTGTTTTTCGCAAATCACAAAATGTTGTCTTAAATGTTTTCACATTTTGGATAAACTATAAAAATACTTGAAAATTTTGAATTTCGCGGGCTAGACAGGCGCCTCCACCTTAACCTGATATTGACAAGGCAGACAGGGTTTAATTGACTATACACCATTGTTGTATTTTTATAAATCTTATGTTTCGTATATACATTTTCTTTTGACTCAGAAGCATGTAATAATGCCCTCGTAATTTAGTAAATGCATATTCAGCATTAGAGAAATATGAAGAAAGTGCGACTTAATAGCAAATTCAACTATTTAGGTATTAAAAAAATTTTGTTCCAATTTATAAATGCGTGTATACTATTTTAACTAGCTTTCCGACATAAGTTGACCGAAGACATTACAAAGCCATGTTTTATTTATACATGTAGGTATGCTTTTTTTATACATTTTAATTTGTGTTCAACAATAGTACGAGATTTTTTTTTCTATGTGAATTGGTGTTGGTGTATGGAGACAAGTTGTTTACCGACATCCGCGGTAAGATATGAGAATGCTTGGCGTGCTTATTGTCAAACTCTTACCGACATGTGATAAAATATTATTGATTATTCTAAAATAAACGGGAAAGTGTTCATAATGCCTTTTATTTATACCTATTACCTTTACCTATACGCAAACTTCTACTCTAATCCGCACTTGAAAGAAATAGGTATTAGTTCTTATCTGGAAAATAATGAAGGATGTTATTGTTACCGAGTTGGGATGTGTAGTCTTGCTTGGAATAAAACTCATTAATTCGTCAAGTAGGTAAGGTCAGCTGCTCATCTAAGGGAACACTGGCAACATAAGCTGCGCTCTATTATTGACACCGACACAGTAATAAAGAGAGCTCAAGTGTTTCCTGGATTTGTTCCCGGAGAGGTGCAGGTGTCTACCTAGTTAGCCATTTGTTAACGAATCTAGTTGTTATGCTTATAAAACCGAATCTTAATTTTAGTGATGAAGCTGAGAAAACTAAAATAAATCAAAATAAAATAAATCGGCCAGAAAACTAAATTCCAGCATTCGAACACATCATTTTCTTTATCGTAAGTATGCGATTGAAGTTACGATTCCATGTGTGTGACCGCGGTGTCAAAACCATCGCTGACCCCAAATTGAAAGAGTCACCTGCGTGGCCCAGGTGCCAGGTGCGCGGGCGCAATTAATATCTACCATCGTCTAATAATAGACACACCTCGCTACATTATTTATTTTAATGTCTTATCGCTTGCTATAGAAGAATTCTCAAGTTAATCGCAAAAACCGAAAATGTATGGTTTCCTTTGTGGCGAATGCTTTTTAACATTTTCCAATTTATTGGGCCGTTTCTTTATCTTAATTGAATATATAGACGGGGATATTGAAACATTATTTTATAGGGTGCGTTAATTGTGTGAAACAACACATTTGCGCTCTTATCATTGTTTTATTGCACATCGGCTATTCTGGACAAGTTAATTTCCTATGGGAACTAATTGCTGCTCTGTAAATAAAAAATATATATATCGAAAAATATATAAATACCTATTTGAAAGTGAGTTATTTACAATGATACGATACTCAGGTGCCTACAAAGCTTGATTACAATATATCTATAAATGTGCTCGACAAGCTGTATTAAAGTAAAGCCAATCCACTACACCTAAGTTTTTTGTCATTCATCCATGTTGGATCACCACACCACCGAATTGTTTAGAACTAAGGCATTGTATAGCGCTTAACGAGTAGTTCAGTATAATTTTAAGTTAGTACTTTAGGTAAGTAGCTTTGTCAAATGACCTAATCTGTAAGTTGTACCGACAACAATTATACTTTGTTTATTTATTTATACTGACGAAACATACAAACATACCTAGTGTTAGCTATGATGATGTATGATTCTTATTGTTATAAATGGAAACAAGTTGTTTCAGTGTAGTTATATTTTGGAGAGACAAACCTAGGATTGAAAAAATACCTGATTAGCGGCTTATTAAATGTAGGAAATACTCGCTTAGGTTTTTTATTTCTTAACTAGGGTATTTAGTCGGTACTTTTCAAAGGTATTTACCCCGCCCGATTAATGCATAGAATGCAATGATAGGAACATATAAACTAACCGGTTCAAATGATAGTAAGGTACCTATAGCGTCACGTAGCGTCGTCATGTTTTATTTTGAGCGATGGAAGCAGTTAAATTTATCGCGGGCGCTATCTGCCGGCTGGAGGAGCATGCAAATCACCGCGGTGCGAGCCGCGAGCATGCGGGCGCCCAGCGCCCTCACCGCATGCCGGGGAGGCGCGGCTCTATTGTAACGGGGCTATTCGTGACAATTTACTGTTTCAATACTCAGCCTGTGTCTGTATCATGTGCAGCGTAATGTTTGACACTACTGAAGCGGCTGTTCAATTAGGTACTATTAGTCAAAGGTTTAGGTGCTTGTGCAAAACCAGAAGTTGAAACGGATTGCTAGTTCACTCAATGGAATGATTTTGACGATGTTGAACAGTAAATTCAAATTCAAATATTTTTATTTTAAATAGGCCAGATTAACTGGCACTTTTAAAACGTCAAGAGCTAGGTGCATGTTCCAAAACAAAATCCTATGGAGAAGAACATGCAAGAGACTCCATGGATACATTTTTTCTTTTCTCTTTTTTAAAATTATATTTGCGTTTACAGTAGGTATAATAAGAGGTGTGACAATGTAGGTTAATGCATAAGGCATCACCAAAAATGAAGTAATAGGCCCAGAATATTGTCATGTCATAAACTTATTTATACTAGGCAGCTATGCTATATTAATGCATCAGTGCTTACATGGTGCTCACATTTTAACATTTTGTCATTATTGTTACAGTATTGTTTTGCTGTCTATAATTTGATTAGGTACCTACTTTTAATTTATACAATTCAAGTATACCACAATTGAAAATGATTTGATTCGGAATAACAGTTGCTAGATATAAATGTCAGCGAGGAAGTAGAAGTGTATATCCCTAATCATAATCATAAGATTTCAAATTGTCATGCCAGTGGGTTGCTGTGTGCAGAGAGGTATTGTATGCCAAGCGTCTTTATCATCAATATAATCTTTAATACTATAATATGCTTTGGACATTAACGTGCGTTTAATTACGTCTTTGAATTTTGTATCTGGTAGGAGGTCTGTGATGCTAGATGGAATTTTATTGTAAAACCGAACACTATTGCCCATAAACGTTTTGCTGGTTCTACTAAGCCTATATCCTGGCACTACAAGCTTGTGCTTATTTCTACTGTTAATACTGTGGATGTCACTTTTTTATCATAGAAGGAGATATTTTTACGTAAGTACATGATATTCGTGAGAATATATAACGAGGGAAAAGTAAGTATATTTATCTCCTTGAATAGCTCGCGAAAAGAATCGCGGCTGCCTAGCCAGTAAATAGCGCGAATAGCTCTTTTTGTAAAATAAAGATTTTATTAACATCAGCAGCAGACCCCCACAGCAATATGCCGTAGGCCATGATGCTGTGAAAATATGCGAAATACACTAGCCTAGCTGTAGCTATATCGGTCATCTGTCTTATTCTCCTGACGGCATGCTTATGCCGTCAGGAGAATAAGACAAAAACAAAAGCAAAAACTCAGTTCTGCTGCTTAGCAGACTGAGTTTTTTTGCGAGAGTTTCTATATGAGGACTCCATTGCAGTTTAGAGTCTACTGTTATTCCTAGTAAGATAGTTGAGGGTACCGGATCTAGCGCTTTTCCGTCGAGTTTTACATTCGAATCAACTTTGTTTACGGTAGATAATCTAATACATTTTGTTTTGCCAGCATTTAAAAGTAAATTGTTTGCAGAAAACCAATTTGAAATCATAGTTAGTGTTTTATTGGTTTCTACAAGATCCCTATCTTTCCTATTCACTTTAAATATAAGTGATGTGTCATCAGCAAATATGACTATATTAGCCATTGACTCTTTTATTGTGTGTGGGAGGTCATTTATGTATATTCAAAACAAGAACGGACCCAGAATTGATCCTTGGGGAACTCCCATCTTAACTTGAGAGCCTGAGGAAGTAACATTATCAATTGCCACCTTTTGTTCCCTATTTGATAGGTATGAGTTTACAAGATCTAAGGATCTACCATGAATGCCATAAAATTTTAGTTTTAGTATGAGCGTATGGTGGTCTACGCAATCAAATGCCTTGGAAAGGTCACAGAACACACCTATCGCATCCTTCGCCTCTTCCCAAGCCCCTAAGACTGTTTTAATTAGGGTGGATCCAACATCTTGTGTAGATCGACCCTTTGTAAATCCGAATTGATTTCCATGTAGGATACCGTTTTCGTTAAAGTATGTTGACATTTGGTTAAGTATATTTTTTTCGAATATCTTGCTTAAGGCTGGTAGCACAGATATCGGCCTATAATTAGATGTATTACTTTGACAGCCCGATTTAAATATGGGTACGACTTTGCTATGTTTCATGAGATCAGGAAAGACACCTTCTGCGATGCAAGAATTAAAAATCGACGCCATAATTGGCGCGATGTTGATTATTATTGATTGAACGGCATTTACTGACAGTCCCCATAGGTCCTCTGTTTTTTTAACGGATAATGTTTTAAAAGCCTTTAATATGTCTAGAGGTGTGATAGAATGAAATTCAAACGAATGAGCGTAATTTAAAGGCATAACATTTTTTCTTAAAATATGCTCAGCCGCAGCTGGGGACGATGGAAGATGTTTAGTGGTTTCCACCGGAAAATTAGTGAAAAATTTTTCGAGAAGCTTAGCGACTTCAGCCTTGTCAGACAGTATTAGATTACTGACTGTAGTAGGTATACATACTGGCGATAAGAGGTAGTGAATGTGGTGAAGCTCTGCCCTTTTTTTGTAAATGAGGTAACCTATTTGAATTGCTAACAATTTTGATTGAGCATCGTTCATCGCATACATTGGAATAGTTATACCTTAATTATAATTTACTAATTAGTTTAATGGCACAGTAAAATTTCATAAAAAGCTTTAAAAATTGGTGGCTTTTTATAGTCTGTACCTACTTTAGTACTATTTCGAATAGGTAGGTACCGCATTCCAATTGGAACAACTAGACCTACAAATATTACAGCTACGTCTACGCAGATAGATACTGGAATCTTTAAAATAAAATAATATTTTTTTTTTATAAATCCATTGTGCACGTTCTAGGTCATATCACCCCGCGTCACTCTGGTTTCAAGCTGCTGAGTTCAATGTCAGTGGTAGGGTCGCGGCCGCGGTGGTGCCATACGGGTGACTAGCGATGACGCTCCACATCATTTTATTGTTATTCTGTTTATACGAAACTCGTTGACACCATCTACAAAAGAAAGTAATTTACAAAATTTTGCACGCTTTTAAAATTAGCTATGAATTATAATCCGTGTAGGGCGCAGCACAATGAATCCCATCAACCGAAAAATGATTAAGTAGCGATTACGCTGACGGATGGGCGGCGCGCGCGCACTGGCTTCCCTAACCATAGAGCTTTGACTCTACTACACTCTCCGCTCACAAACCCTGTGAAATCGTCTCAACCAGCTTGTTTAATCACCAGATTACTACTTTCATTTCTTGAAGTCGTAAACTTAAGCTTGTTAGTGCCATAAAATTGCTAAAACATACGAAGACTTGGATAAGTAGGTATCTACTTTTAGAGTAATGGGTACGGGCTAAGGGGTATTTACTATATTGAATAAGCGGATTATTGCGTGTGTGTAGTTATCTAAGCTACACAACATTTCAAGTTTCTATACAATAAAAAGAAAATAAAAATACCTTAAGTCTATCTGGTTTCAAAGTCTGTGCTGCAGTTTCATCCCTGAGTGAGCAGCGCGCGCGATGCGCGGCGCACGTGCCGCGGCATATGGCGGCGCGCCATACTGTTTGTTTGCCAATCATAACGGACATATTTCATCAGATAACGGCCCACCACCTCCGACATATTGCCTCCATCTAAAACAATGTGCAACAATTAAAACGTCGACACGTTATTGCTCAGCATTGATCTCGCGAGCGATTCGATGCGGTTTTCGACAGACTTATTAACGGGGGATGGTAATTATTGTTTGCGGATGATGATGCTCCCCCCTCCCCTCAATGTTGTGATGATATAGCAATAAATTAAAAGAATATTTAATGATTGGGTACTATCATTACTTCTGTTAGTTAATTTGGAACACAACCACCCTACGACTTGGTACAGTTAAGAGGAGATTTTGAGCAATCAGAGGAATACCTATTTATCTATTATCAATTTCAAAAAAAAACAATTCTTAAGTTACTTTATCTTAGTTGTAACCATATGTATATAGCTATTAGCTATGTATATCAAAACATTTATTACACAATACCTATCTATTTATTTAGTACGTATCCCCTAACTCCGTCTTGGAGAGCAGGCGGAATGCCAGTTGCTATCAGTAATCAGTCAATTTAGGCTGGGCTGGAAGCCTACTCCAACGAACACTCTTACGAACAGGCTAGAATGGAAATAAATGTTTTCCTCGTTTTAGTAAGAAATATCAGGTAGCGACACTGAAAATAACTTAAGTTCTTACGCACTTAAATAGTTGAAAGTCAAACCTAGGTAAATTAATGAAAATTATCGACTCTGGAAAATTATTTGACCGCGGAATTCGCGTTATCTTTCCTTATCTCATGCATACATCGTGTTCGTGTATCAGCGTGAGGCGTTCAATTTAAAGTGCCAACAATTACACTAACACCAGGTTTGACATCGGACGTTAGGTCCCCCTGTTTAATTCAATGAGACCAATTGATATAACCTGCAATTTGGAGCGGGCACGGGCGCAGGCGCATGTCGACCGCCATATGGCGTGAACCATCGCCAGCGATTCGAGGGATGCCTCCCGAACCTTATAGCTACATTATTATACAGAACAGGGATATAGCTGACTGCTGGAAAGTTTACAAATGGCGGAGTATATTGATCTGTGTTTTATACATTGATAACCTAATACCTTAAAAAAATCGCTGTTGATAACGACAATAAAGTTATAGTTTAAAAACACACGTTACAGTTATAACTTCCTTACTTTAAAGACTTGATTATTCGAAATTCGAACAATTAAAAAGGCTTGCAATATATAGCAATAATCCAATAAGCATATGTATACTTTTTAGTAAAAAATCTTCTATATCTATCATTATTCTATGGCGAATACGGGAATCCATTGAATTATTAAGTACTTACTACGTAAATCTTAATAGTTGAGTACCCTACCGGTGGAAAGTTAGCAAATGTATATATATTTATTAATTAATTACTCAGATACAAACGTCAAA
The DNA here is from genome assembly GCA_905147325.1 of Notodonta dromedarius. Taxonomy (NCBI): domain Eukaryota; kingdom Metazoa; phylum Arthropoda; class Insecta; order Lepidoptera; family Notodontidae; genus Notodonta; species Notodonta dromedarius. The sequence continues at coordinate 9,019,008 of LR990159.1, read as the reverse complement.
ATGGAAATGTATTTAAATTTGTAAAGAGTTAGCTATGCCGCGTGTAATGAACGCAACGTAATGCTTCATTGCTTAATGCAGCGTACAAAACTTCATTTTATTAAATTGCACTTCATATTACTGGCTTGTAGTGCCTGTACAATACATTATTCATGGATATTTTATTTTCGTTGCTGTAGTAACAGAAATACTAAAGGTGTTATGTAAACTAAATAAAAACTGCTTAAATTTAAATGTTTTAAGCGCTGTAGCTCATCCAGCAACAATGTAATACTCAAGCTTTATGTCATAACATAATGCTACCCTATCAATGCTACCCCACACAAGTTTTTTGAATACCGAAAAACTTCTTAGACTTTTTATAGTATCATAAGGCATCTTATAAAAAGTGTCGCGGTTTTGTTTTACACACGACTGTCGAAGAGAAAGTCGTTTTTCATGATAGATTTATACAGACAAATTCAACTAACTAAAAGACGATGAGGAATAGGTACCTAGCTAGTCACTAAACTAGATAGTCACTAAACTAGATAGTTTAGTCTCTTAAGTAGGTAAGTTAACATTTTTTTGAACACTGAAGACTTTTGGTAACTGAAGACTTAAGAACGAGAAGAACAAAGGTTTTATGCTATCACAAAGTATACGTATTGAAATAGGATATCACACACAAAATTAACTTGCACGTAATACGATTTCGTAGCGAAGCGTCGTTGAAGTCTTTTGTACTAACCAAAACCGCGTAGCAGTTGTGCACAGATTTTTCTAGTAATGTTTTTTTCTCACGTATTTCGGTAGCAGTAATGTAATAGTACATTGTTACACGAGTGGTGAAAGTGACTTATTTAGTCCCGAGACGGGGTTTGGCGCCCGAGCGTAGCGAGGGCGCTAATAGTTCGAGGGACAAAATAAGTCTTTCACCCGAGGTAAACACTGTGCTTTTCATTACGAATACAAGGAAAGTAAAAATAAAAACAGGAATTGGCTAAATAAATAATACAAGGAAGTATAAACAATACTCTACAACTCAAAAAAAAAAAAAGATCGGATTGCCGCCAATTTTTTTTTTTTCGTTGGCCGGCCATCTTCATTATTTAGCCATTATTTTTCATTTTCATCTTTAAATATTTTGCCCAAATCTATGTTATTTTAAAGAAATTCTTGAAACTAAATTATAATTAAGTCATTTAAAAATATATATTCTTTAATTAATACTTAACTTCATGTTATTTCAATTTTAAATCGTGCTGTTATTGAGTGACTGTAGAAAAAGTTTGAACATGGTTCCATAGAAATGTGAAAATGAAACTAGTTTTTTTTTAATAATTTGACAGCTGTCAGTTGAAAGCGATTCTCCCGGGCCGGAAAAGTATTACTTTCAACCCGCTCCTCAGGCAACTTCAGACCTACTTTCAGAGTATGAGTAATGAAAAAATAATTAATTACTAGATTGTAAAACCTAAAAGCATGTTTATTTATTTATTAATTAACTGTGGGAAAGCTGTTAGCGAAGTGGCGGCCACATCGTTGAAACCGTTAGCCCGGATCCTTGTAACGTCTAATGTTTTATTGTGTTCCCGGGCGTGCCTCCACTGCTTAACTATCGTCTAAGCTACTTTTAAGTGTATTCCCTTGTTACAGAACACGTGTGTTTTATTAAATGCTTGCGTAAATTACGTGAAACGAAACCAGTTTAGTATAGGTGTTATTTTTGGTCATGAAATCGAAAGTACAATGAATAATAATACGACTGAATATTAATATCCATGTGCAAACCTCTTCAATGAAGCGAAAATTATTGCAGGCTATTAATATCTAAGAAATTCATATCTACTATCTAGTTGTATATCGGACTTTCTTGCCTTTTTTTAATATAAATTACTTGACTTTAGTCAAGTTTTTAAGTTGTATTAAGTGTACTTATTTTAAATGCGCCTTGAAAATTTGAAGATAGTGAGATAGGTCGGTTCTATATTATGTTCCCAAAACCTGAGATATAAATGTTAAGTCTTAATTACTAGCTTTATGGCTGGGTATATTTTTTATACGTAAAGTCTCATTCAATACGGTGTCTTGACTATCGGAGTCCCTAGTGTTGTCACTTATATTCCAGTAGGTGCAAATAAGTATGTAGTTTATAATAAACAAAAACATTTTATTCATTATCTCCCGTACGGGTAAGATAAACCTATTTATCTTCGTCCGAGTCCGTATCTTAATTGGACGCGCGGGATCGCCTGATAAGCGCGATCATACATCGATTGGTCAGTATGTTTCTTTTGACACGTGATAGATTTATGACTCCTCCTTCCACCATTCTACATATAAATATTATAATTACATATTGGTTTTTAGAGGAAAATTTAAAAAGCAAGTGAAAATCGCGTAGAAAGATATCTCTCATTCATAATAAGTCCAGCCCGCATACAATTCCACACAATGGCACAACAATTATTTAGGTATTAGGGATAAGTAATTGAAACTATATTTCTAAATAAAGATATTTGAATTATACCTTAGTAATTACTTGCATTAAACATTTTACTTACCCACTTTACGGCGCGATGCATGGGAATCAGGTATTCCCGGCTACCCACCTAGATACCTAGGTATAAGTAGAGCCGTCGTGGTAATGTGATGACTATCAAAACGTTTGATTATGAGCATCCGTACCAAACTTGTCATGGAGAGGTATTTAACTACTAGATGCTAAAAACTTCTGCCTAACATAATTCATGTGGTAGTTTTTTTTTTCATAGTGAATTAAAGAAATTGTCAGGGGACATTACAAAGAAGGCGCGTGGGCATGTTGGCTGTCGGAGTCCGAGCTGTCGTCGGCTCGCGTGGCGCGCGACGCGCCGGCCGGCGGCGGGCGACGGGCGGCACCGGCTAGATCCACCACTTACCGGCTAACCCATTTATACACTGCGTTGAAAACAGGACTAAATGAATTAATGCAAATGTATACTATAAAAATTGTCGCAGGTGCGCCAGGACGAGTTCCAGCCATCGTCGGATTCGATTTAACGCGCTTGCGCAGCGCGAAAGTTTTATTTATAGCCGCGTGCGCTCATCAGCTATTACCCGCTACAAGTGCTTGTAATTTGCCGCTCTATTATATCGTCATAACACAGGTCTATCCAGACCAATTTTTTACTTACATGTTTAATAATTAAGAGATTAGAACAGTTATAGTAGAAAGTAGGTACTTACCATAGTTATTTAAATGACCTAAGAGTACACTTATTTTGTATAGGAGCCATCTATATGTGATTCCATAAAAATACTAATAAGATAAGGTGTCTCCTATTAAGTATTCATTTTAACTTGAACAGTCCCTTTTATGGGTATTCCGTAATAAAAACAATATTCGTTTGAAATGTGGTCATAAAAAACCTAATTGCTTGCTATGACTTGCTCTCGATTATGACTTTAACTTAATGAAGGTAATCGGAATATTTTTATCTGCACTAATATAATCCGCCGCCAAAGTTACATTGACTATAGTTAGGTAGTTCTTGTATCTTTTCTTAATAAAAAATATTATAGTTTACATTTTACTTAATTTTCAAACTAGGTAATCATAACGTAATTAGGTATCTATAAGCTAACATGAACCTGAAAAATGATGGTTGATTTGACATTGAAACGTATTTACAATCTAAATCATGAAATTTTGGCTTTGTGTCGGCACTTAATCGAGGGTCAGTTATGCTACGACATCGTTAATTAATAACACGCCGGTAATTGAAATTGGCTTGTAATAGATAACAGGACCAGCTTAGCAGCCAAGCAAATTGATAGAAAATGTGTTTATTTGCTTATTTTGTAGAAGGTGGTGATACCAATTTACCGCGAAGATTGAAACGACATAATGACTTATGGAAATATTTAAAGTGTGGATATACGATTAAAAAAATAAAAGTATATAGGTAAAGCTTTGCGAAAAAACTGTGTTAGGATATAGATCAGAATTTAAAAGCTTAATTTATATTTTAAATTAATTTATTATTGTCATATTATTTATTATTACTTGTACCTGTTAATTCATGGACGGATTAATGACACTAATTGCAATCATGGCCCTTACCGCCCCACAGCCCACATCCCATAAAATCCTTAAATATCTTCATTCTTGAGTGTCATCTTATATACAATTAACTATGAATGCTTAGCACTAGCAGTTGGCACTCAGCTTACGACTTTGCATAATATATTTACGTATGTTTAAATCGTATCGTTATCGTATGTTTTAACGATTCCAATCGTTAAAATCAATTATACGGGTTTAAATCATATAATCGGACGCTCGGATCGGGTAACACCGTTGTACAAGTACACCTCAGTTTTTTTTTAAATTGTGCTGTTAATAGTGTAAAATAGTGTTTGAAAATCAAATCATCGTAATTTTTAAATACTATAGGACATTCAAGATAAATTCTCTACACCTAAAAGTTGTTATATTGTGTTTTGTGGACATTAACAATTGCGAGTGCAAATCACAAACTACCCTCGTGGTTAAACTACTGCAACGTTCACGATTCACGGCCGGAACGCGTAAGTGACGCTTAACGCACGGCGCTTAATACCTTTTTCTCGCGGAGTTGCTATCTGCATTCCCACGGAGACTTTATTAGTGTGCTAAAACTTGGATACTTGTGTAAGGGCATTTACTACGGTGCTCCTACAATTTATATTATTTATTAAGGTCTCAGTGACAGTGAGTCATCCCGTTTAAGTAATGGAGTGGGGTTGCTGTACGCTGGGCAATTCAGATGAAAGCTACACACAATGCTGCAAGTGTAAAATTGCATATCATAATGCTTGTCTGTTTCCCAATAACAAGGGTAGAAATTTGCCTTCTTCTTCTACCAAAGAGTGGATATGCCCACGTTGCACTGGGCCGACTTCGAAAACCACCAAAAATGATAACACACCCATACGTGCAACTCAGACTACCACTCGTCCCACTAAGAGACAAGCCATTTCTTCCCCACCCGATAATAATGCTGTTACACGCAACGAAGTCCGAGAAATTATGGAAGACGTCCTAAAAAAGCATATGTCAGAGTTTATTAAGCAGTTCAGTAGTGACATGCGGACTGAACTTAATACGGTCAAGGATGAGATAAGAGAAGTTAAAGAAGCCATGGAATTTATTAACGGTCAATTTGAGGATGTAATGAAGGGACATAAAATGACTCAGACCCAAATGAAAAAACTGGAAGAAAATAATACTGAAATGAGAACAACTATCTCTGGATTACAATCGCGTATAAACCAGCTGGAGCAAAATGCCCGCTATAAAAATTTAGAAATCCAATGTGTTCCTGAAAATAAATCCGAAAATTTGATCTCTATCGTCAAGAAGATTGGTAATGTAATTGAATGCGAAATCAAAGATGAAAACATTGTGCGTGTCACTAGAGTTGCCAAATTAAACCCTGATAATTCTCGTCCTCGTTCCATCATTGTTGAATTAAATAGTCCACAAGTAAGAGATAACTTCTTAGCATCTACAATAACATTCAACAAGAAGAAGAGCACTGACGCCAAACTCAATAGTACACATCTGGACTACAAGGGAGCCAAAACACCTATCTTCATTATGGAACACTTATCTCCGCATAACAAAGCGTTACATGCAGCCGCTCGACAGGCAGCAAAGGATAAGGGTTTTAAGTTTGTGTGGGTCCGTGGTGGTCGCGTCTTCATGCGGAAGAGTGAAGATTCCGGCTTCATTCTTGTCAAAGACATGAGTACCTTGGCAAACTTAAAGTAACATTCTTCTTCACTTATTATAATTTACATGTTAAGTTTTTTTTTGTATTCTTTTTTAAAATTCACTCCATTAAATATATATTACCAAAATACTCGTGGCCTACGAACTAAAACTCACGCTTTTTATCGTAATGTAGCAACTAGCCACTACGATGTTATTGTCTTAACAGAAACTTGGCTGAATGACACAGTACTTAGTTCCGAATTATTCGACGATCGATATCATGTTTTTAGAAGGGATAGACAATTGTCAAAGTTTAATAGCAAAAAAGATGGCGGAGGAGTTCTAATTGCTGTATCTAAACACTTATCTGCCAATCGAATTACTACCTGGGATAGTATGTGTGAGGACTTATGGGTAGTGATTCAGGTCCCACAAAATAAATCGTTGGCATGTGTGGCAATATGCGCAGTTTACATCCCCCCGCCAGTTCGAAGTATATTATTAGAAAATTTCATAGAGAATTGTAACTCCATTCTTGAACACTTTGAAGGATATACTTGTATAGTTGGTGATTTTAATCTCAGCAACATTAATTGGAACTCAAAGGATAACCAACCCTGCAATCACCAGAACTCATCCATTAATCAATTGCTTATCGACTTTAGTTACATTACGAACCTCAAACAGTGTAACTTCGTAACCAATATTAAAAATAAAATTCTCGATCTTGTGTTGGTGGATCTCCCGAGCTGTCTCGTATCGTCCTCAAATGATATACTGTGCTCTATTGATCCTCTGCACCCACCTCTTAATATTGAATTTAAATTGGAAAACCTCACTTGTCTTGATATAAACTCAGATAACCGTAAATTAAATTATCACAAAGCTGACTATGAAGCAGTGAATAAAAAATTAGCAGAGGTTGACTGGAGCGTACTGTTTTCGGAATGCGCTGATGTTAATAGTATGGTACTCTCTTTCTATGGCGTTCTCAAAGAAATCATACAAAAATACGTACCTTTCAGCAAAATCAAAAAAGTAAAATATCCTCCATGGTTTAATAAATCGTTAATAGGTATGCTGCGTGAAAAAAATAGTTTACGAGAGAGAATAAAAAGGTATAAGAACCCCATGGATGAAGTATCATTTCGTCTTCTTGGTAAGAGGTGCGATGAATATGCTCGGAAATGCTATAATAATTATATTCAGGAAATAGAATACAATATTCGTATTAAACCAAAGTTTTTTTGGTCCTACATGAAATTAAAGCGGGGCGGTACTAGTTCTTATCCCAACCATTTAACTGACGGGTCGAAAACGAAATCAGATGGAGCGGGTATGTGTAACTTGTTTGCAGCCTCCTTTGCCAAGGTTTACTGTAATGATAATTCCAACAATGGCGGTAACCTAGGCTCTCTGGGATCCTTCGATAAGCATAGCTCTTCTTTTACCAAACTATATTTACCCTATAACGAAATATATGAGAAACTTAAAAATCTAGACACGTCTAAGGGTGCTGGCCCGGATGGAATTCCACCAATACTCATTCAAATGTGTGCTGCTCACTTGGCTTCACCACTACATATGATATTCAATAAGTCTCTCACTTCTGGTATTTTTCCGCATGAATGGAAGTTTGCAAAAGTGGTACCCATACATAAAGCTGGAGACAAAAATATAGCTCAGAATTATAGACCGATTTCAATTTTGTCTACAGTGGCTAAAATCTTTGAATCTCTTGTATGTCCATTCATCTGCTTTCATTTCCGACAATACTTAACAAACCATCAACATGGATTTGTGAAGGCTAGGTCGACTACTTCTAATCTTGTATCTTTTGTTGAGGGGCTTGCTGGTTCTATAGATAGTAAAAAACAAGTTGATGTCATATACACAGACTTTAGTAAAGCCTTCGACAAAGTAAACCACTCGATTTTAATAAAAAAACTCTCAATATATGGATTCGCCGGAAGCTTTGCTAAGTGGCTGAGTTCATATTTAGTTGATCGATCTTTCTATGTGGTTGTCAATGGGTACAGGTCTGAGTTATACAAAATAGCATCAGGAGTCCCCCAAGGATCCCATCTAGGACCCATACTTTTTAACATATTCATTAACGACGTTCCGAGTTGTTTCCGATATTCTACGCCATATCTTTTCGCTGATGATCTGAAAATTGTTAGAGAAATACATTTGAACGTAGATGTAACTCTTCTGCAAAGTGACCTAAATCATCTACATCAGTGGTGTTGTAATAATGGTATGACCCTAAATATTGGGAAGTGTTATCACATTAAATTTACACGGAAACATAATTTCATCAACTCTAAATACCACATAGGAGGGCAATCAATCACCGAAGTGGACTGTATTAGGGATCTTGGAGTGCTTATAGATAAAAAACTTACCTTCATACCCCACTTGGACAACGTTATCAAAAGAGCATCCAATATGTTAGGTTTTATTATCAGAAATGCTAAGATCTTTACGAATCCGCAAACCAAAATATTGTTATACAACACTATGGTCCGCAGCATACTTGAATATGCTTCCACTGTTTGGCGTCCACATTATGCAACACACATTTTGAGAATTGAACGAATCCAAAAGCGTTTCCTTTGGCACCTAGTAAATTCTTCCAAATTGCACAACAAGTTGCCCTACTTACAAAGGTTGGATCACTTTAAAATGTCATCTCTAGAGAAGCGTAGAACAATTATTGATTTAAGTTTTCTATACAAAATTTTACACAACTACATTGACTGCCCAAGGTTACTAACGGGATTGAACTTTAAGGTCCCTAGAAGGAGTCCCCGATACCCCGAGACATTACTAGTCCCCCCATTTCGAACAACTCTCCTGGGCAGCAACTCACCTATCCCGAGATTGTCTAGACTATTAAATAAGTACACTGTCTCAATGGACGTCTTAGCGACAAATATCAGCGGTTTCCGCAGGCACTTGATCGAGAATGTTCCAGACTAATTCTTACTATTATTACTTTTTACTGCACTGTTCTATTGTAAGGCACTACTCGTATTATCAGTTATCCCTTTACTTATAAGACTCTTCGCTATTGCTATTATACATTATTACCATTACGCACCTCACTGTCTCAAAGGATTAATTTTAATTTTATATACTTACCAATTTACATTCATTGTTATGATTAGCATTTCTTCAGTGTTATTATTGTATTGTAACGGACTGTACCCTAACTATTTAGTTGTTAGTTATAGTTTTTAGCTATTTAAAATATTGCAAGTGGTGTTTACCTTTAATTGGCTGTGCAGTTGGCAAGATATTTTATTTGCACTTAGTTTGTAAGTTTTACTGTAACAGTCGTTGGTAGACCTGAATAAAAAAAATAAAAAAAAATAAATAAATACTCATACACCTACCGTGGTTGCCCACAACCCTATGTCATGATGAGATTTTATACCTATGTTGAAAACAATTGCGTCGATAGGCTAGCTTCTTTTACCTGTAATTGACCAAAAATCGTATAGATAGACGAATCAGCAATCTTATTTAATAGTTGATACTTAATAGACTGTTAACAACATCAAGCATCGATAGAAATATGCAACGCTGTGAGATTTTCCGACATTATTTACCTATAGGACTACAAATTCGTAGTTTCATAACCTTCATACATCACATGAGTACTTACTACATACACATGTACCATACCTTACCTAGTTATAACAATCTCCTAGTAAAATATATACTTATCTTAGTATTAGTAGGTACTTACTTACTTTTGTTGTAATTTATTGACGGTTGAATGAAAGGGAAGACGGCCCAGAGGCGATATAATGGTGGTGGAATGGCGCATACGCGGACGGCGGGCGGCGGCGCAATGTGCGCGCGCGACCTTTTGCGCGTAATTATGAGGCGCGTGCGCATCCACGCACTGGCTACCCGCTGCTGTCTGCAATACATATATGGAAACAGCTACTTTAAAACACACTCGCCCTTTGATTAACATTTTTTGCGTTTGATTTTAATCACAATATTTAAACATAGTGTTTTATTTATTGATGCCTAGTTAACGTGCGTTAACGATCCGGAGACTCACTAAAATATTTTTATTTGAAATTATTATGTAATTCTATAAAAAAACATATTATTAAAAGGGAAAAATGTCTATCTATCTTATCTAGATAGTCTTGAGCTTTAATCAAATACATATTCGGCATAAAAATAATAGAGTAATTTTCGTTGATTTTATTATTGATGACGATAGGTAGAAAAATAGCAATATCTACTCGAAATGGTCAGCCACCGCGCGCAGGAAACGATCTTGTCCGCGGATTAATGGCGGCAATTAAATCCGATCACTAGGCGGCGGCGCGCGGCGGCGGTCCGCGCCGCTCGAGACGCTCGGTCTTTAGACTACTTAATGATAACCAATGGTTCTGTAATCTGTATTTACACGCAAGAATGACCAGTTCGCAAAAAAGATAATTTCTCGATCCATATCTGTCAAGTTCCATATATTGCTATCCGATCCGATATAGGTAGGTACCTAACCTAATTACGCATGAACTCTACTCTGTTCAGGTCGTAGAGTCCAACATTTATAAATACGTTTATGTTTTTTAATATTTAATTATTCATATTTTATGTCTCGGTGTTTTTATAAGTTCAGTGCTATTGTCATAAATGGGTAAGTATATCTACAGTAGCTGGCATTGAAATTATTCAAACGCATACACCAGATTATACAGCATTTAGGTACATTTTTGATTGAAATGAATCTCAAATAGGTACTATATTAGATATTATATAGAATATGGTTCCTTAATTCTTACTCTTAAAAATAGGTACTAAATGCCGTTATTTCATAACCTGCTTATAACTTGAGAGCGAAAGTGGGTAGGTACATAGGTGGGTCCTTATAGAGTGAATTATCGCGGGCCGCTTCTCAGATTGGAATCAATTAACTGGAGGCGACGCGCTCCCGGTCCCAAGGCGGCCTTCGCGCCACCTGCCGCCAGGTCCCCATTCCTGGCAAACTGGGGCCGCCGCGCCGCCCGCGCGCCCTCGCGCCGCGGCCGCCGAGACGCAGCTCCCTGCCGAGCCGCGGACGCCTCTGTCTGGTCGCTTATCAAAGGCGCGTGATTGCCCATTCATTATCCGCAAGAAAAACCGCGGCACCTTTGGCGGTTAATTGCGCTAACCTCATTTCTTTTGCAGCCGAATTTCGAATGTTCGCTCGGGACGCCACATTGCGAAGTTTATTTTCATTGTCATATAAGTATATTATGAGTCGTGTCATGAAAAATCTCTGTAAGAATTCCCTTTTGCGAATAAATATTTTTTGTGTCATAATAACACAAATAATAAGTCTTCATGTTGGATTTTTATCAATCATCCTTTCCCATGCTGATTTCGTTCGATGTGAACGATAATTACTTTCGAGTCTCGAATCACCGTGCGCAGCTGACTCTTACCTAGTGTCGTATATCTGAGCCTTCGGGATGTAAACAGTATGATTTACCAACAGTAGTTAAAGCACTCATTAAGCGGACATGAGCAGCGGCCGCAGCCACCGCCGCGGGGCGCACGTTAACTCGTCCAGACATCTTCACTGAGCGCCCGCAACCGCCCAACGCAACGCGGACTCATCATTTGCATGCGAAACAAAAACTTGAATAAGTATTTTTAATACATAATTTAGTCATTTCGTATTCTTGCTGTTACAGATTTTATTTTCAATGTGTGCACTCGAGGAATGTATTGTGGCTGTTCATGTTACGCATTTCATGCATGCGTGCGTGCCTACGGAATCTATTAAGCATTATGTAATAACCTAATCAGTCCTGGTGACAAGTACTGTGCATAAATGCAGCGAATCTTAAGATTAATAAACTCTCTAAAATCTAGTTCTACCAATTACTAGGTAGGTAGGTTGTTACAGTAAATAAAAACACATAAATAGGAAGAATCTTAAAGGAATAAATAGCGTAAGCATAAGTTGCTGTGCAATTAAAATAAAAGTAGGTCCTTAAAGCTGATGTAGTGTACCTACGTGAAATGTGAAAATGAGACTTGTTTTATTTCAAGGTACATTCGTGGCCGCTTAAAAGACAGAAGAAATCCAAGTATGGTCAAACTTTATAAAAACATAACACAGGGCTTAATGCACCTTTCCAATCAATTACCAATAAATAGCGTATAAGATAGGCTAGAGGACGGGCGCGGCGACGAATTCCGCGCTTCACTGCCTGAAGCGTGCGCTTACTTTTTGCAATGGCAGGTGCAGGCGCATATGCTATTAAATTGTCAAAGAGACCACGTACGCATGGCTGTGTATGCCCCTGATAGCATCCAATAATCAAAAGTCAAGTAAATAGCTGTGTTCTTTTGAAAAACACCATAGATGCGGTCGTAACTCTACACTTAGTCACTCACGCGCACACTCGAACTCTCCCTTCAACCCGGCAATCGTTTACCGCAAATTGTGATTGTTGTATGCTTAATGATTTATTAATAAAATATAAAATGAAAACTTAATTTTTTGCCAGTGCCGCGCGTAGTCATTACGCACACAATAATTGTTAACCGCAACGATAGCAGCAGTCAGTCGGAGACTGTGAGTAGGGAACATGTGCTCTCAATATGGAAGCGCAAAAATGATCTCAATTAGCGGAGAGGAGGCGCGGAGTTGTTCGTTGTAATGAACGGGCGGGCGCGTCCGCGTTCAAGGCGCAACTTTGCGAGGGCTGCGCACGCGCTTGTCCGCGCTCGCGGAGCTTTTGAGCTTTTACGGTTTCGGCCACCAGACGACGCCCGCCATATGACTCGCCGGCTAACTGTAGTCTTGTTAATGCTTAAGTAAGCAAAATCATGTAATTTTTTTAAAATAACGGATTTTTATTCTAATTATAAAATTATTCAAAACCTGGTCCCCAATTCTCCGAACTTACCTACATAAAGATTCCATTCCATCGGAAAACAATTGGTCATTATATTATCGTCGTGCCGAAAATTTGTAGAATACGTCCTTGGTGGTCGACATCTTGTCGACCCGCAGATTGGTAACAGATATTTTTTTAATTAGATAAAATTTTGAGTGGTTATTAGATAGCCCAAACTGACCAAAGGAACAAAAACCAATTTGTTTTAATTACATATTATTATGCGTTATTGAATTAGTAGAACTGGAGCCCTAGGCAATTTTTGAATTTTGTTCCTGTAAATTCATCCAAATTCCCTTTCACACATAATATATTATAAGTGGTACAGGTACCTACTAACAGTGATCTGGTTTTCTTAGGTAGGGGCATAATAAATAAAATACCCATTCGTGTAGATTTAGGCAAGTGTCTACGAAATATTGCATACTTTGCTAAGCGGTTGGCGCTTAAATTCGCATTTCTTCGTATTATACGGGCCCGAAGCGATTCACCTCACTCGTTAATCCGTATTCATAAATACACTATACGTTATCTGATGACGTGAATTAATCGTTCAAATTACTTCTCTTATTAATGTCAACCTAGCTTTTTTATTGACGTCGTTAGTTATTTGTCAGATATGTTCAATAAAATAAAAGTAGCAAAATTTTAATAACCCACTGAGATATTAGTTGCGTAACTCAATAACATGGAATTCACGTGAATAGGTACGCCCGACGCCGTATCAATAATAATTGACACACTTAACTAAGCCTAGGTAGAATCTTTTTAATATATGTAAGCAGGTAGTACGCTTCTAAGTAGTAATAAGCCTACTTATTAAAATTTAAGAACATAAGAAGCATTTCCCTCCTGCTCACAGGGTGATTCATATGTGTTCAAAATAAAACTTAGAGGTAAATAAAAAAAAAAAAATCGTATATTCTCAATCACTGCCCGCAACCACTACAAACCACGGCCAGCGCAACGAATATTCCAACATTGTACCGGATTTTCAGACGTTTTCCAACATTCGGTATTTTGTTCGTGGTTCGGATCTGTTCTGTCAGACTCACAGCCAGTGGTGTGCGAGGGAGTTGTTCATACAGAACGTTCGTGTTTATGACCGGCGACGTCCTTGTTTCATTTTCTCGGAGGTCATGTTGTACCTTGATGGCTGTCTTTTCAGCATAAGTCGTTAAGGTCATCCTATGACGCTCATCGCGTGCCGTGTAAGAACTGTAGTGACTGATCGTTATTTATTATTTATAACACTCATTTCCAAAAAGGCCACTTTCCCAGAATTACACTTTCCCAAAGTTGGTACTATTTAATTCTCAAAAAGGGAACTATGTCCATAATATGTAGAAGAGTTTTGACAATGTTGCTTGAGAGCACCGGCTTGCAACCTGTTACGGTTGCGCTCGAATACAATAGAGTTATAGGTCTACCAGAATCTCATGGCAAATGGGGAAATAAAAATTTGTTGTGTGCAATACTGGGGAAATTGGATTAAACGATCTTGATACTGTTTAAGTTTTATTTATATCTTTAGTCATTAATTAACATGAAGTATACTAGGTATGTGTATGAAGAATGTTGTTATACATCGGGTTCTTAACATAGGAAAATATGACAAAGAAAATAAATCCAATCATATATTACTTTATGTACTAATTTATTATAATGTTACGTACACGTACAGGGGTAGGTACAATTAATGCCGTTAAACGTGTAAAAAGGGTTTATTTCGCTCTCCACAAACTCGACAAATACACAGCACTACACTAGTTACACACAACAAGCACCGTTCCGAATCAATTAGCAGACTCGCAGTATTCCAATATTATCGCTCAGGTCACTGGTATATTGCTCTTCGTTCGCTTACTTTAGTTCCGTACACTGTCGCTTCCAAGAAGTAACTAACTCGCTGCCCGTCGTCGACTTCTTATATATCGAATAAAGATGCGAGCTGGTGTTTTCCTGAACATTCTCGGAGGTATGTAAGTAATAATAATCGCAATCGAACGATCCCGAGACTCATTGTTGGCTTTCCTTTGTATTCGTTCGCGAGTAGGTATTCGCCGCCGTCGCGCCGATAACGCAAAGGCGTTCACCTTATACCTACAATCTCGAACATTCAATTTTTGAGACCTTTCATAATTAATCGATGGAGTACATCTAGACTAACAATGCGTTTTTGTATAAAGCTGATAAAATAAGGATCCTTCGAGATATTTGACCAAATAGTTTCTAGGTCGCAACAATAATATCGGTTAAAAGTTAATAACTCGTTCAGAACTAGAAAATGATTCCAAGAACTCCACTTGCATTTCTTGTTCTTCATCAGATGATGAAGATAAAGAGGTATTTATTATAAATCGCTCTTCCAGCATTTCAATTATTTTATCTTTCTCGAAGAAATCGTTTTCAGTTTTCTTTACATGTTCACAACATTTTCGCCAATCCTCTGCACCGATTTGTGAGAAAGCTTCTTCTGTTAATAATTTAATGTCACTTGCAGGCCTATTAACATTTTTATCAGCAACTTTTTGCTTCATTATACCCCAAATCATTTCTATAGGATTCAATGTGCAATGATAAGGTGGGAGCCTTAAAACTTCGTGACCGTGCGATTTTAATACTTCATCTATCTCATATAAGGGCGCAGACATGTTTTGTTTCACTACTTCAAGTAGTTGACATTTACGCCAAAGATCATCATAATGTACATCATTTGCACGAAGCCATTCTTTTATATCAGCGATACGATTGGCTTGTGTGGGCGGTTTGTTCAAACGTACGGAATGATAACTAGCATTGTCCATAACGATTAGTGAAGGTCTTGTCAAATTTGGAATTAGCTTCTCTGTCACCCATTTTGTAAAATTGTCCTTATTCATGTCGTGGTGATAGTCAGCAGATACACTTGTTGACCTGTACACCAGACAACAATTTGGTACAAAGCCATTTTCTCCACCAGCGTTTACAATAATCCACCTCGTTCCAAGTGATATGCTTTTAGATGGACCTGCAATATCTTTGCTTTGCCAGCACTTGTTCACAGAACATGAACCATGAATATAAGTTTCATCTAAATAAATTACATCCAATTTATTTTGCTCTTCAGCTTCGCGGTTTTCCTTTATACGCTTCAAAAACTTATATCTTTGAAGTTTTATGTCATCTCTCTCCATCAAAATGATCCTTTTTGATTGGCATTTAACATATTCAAAACCTATCTCCTTAAGTATAAGTCTGTAAAAAATAATAAAATTTATCATGTTACTGAAACGATAGCTTAGCCAATCATCAACATCAACATCAGTCTATATACGTCCCACTGCAGGACACAAGCCTCATCTTACGAGTGAGAAGGATTATTACTTAATATTTTTCTTACCTCAAAGATTCTCTCCCACCGTTGAAATCAATTTCTTGTCGAAGAATTTGTAACAGTTTCATTACTGTTGGAATTTCCTTCCGAACTGTATAGAATTCATTTACTTTATTCTTTATCAACTGTAAATCGAAACTGTCCAAGTTGATTTTCTTCTTCCCCCCTCTCCTCTTTTTACCAGGCGTGGAAAATACACCATCGTTCGATGTGCCCTCACCTATGATTCGCCGTATAGTAGTACTGGAAACCCCTATAAAGAAGCTATAATTAAGTAAGAAAAATATAAAATAAACTAAAAGTATCAAAACAACTCAGTCCAACTTACCGGTCAACTCTACGACGCGCTTTAAAATCAAAGATTGAGTTTGATTTACGCCTTCTTCTTCCCTTATTTTACGATACACATTGAAAACAATATTTCTCGCTTGAGATCGAAGTGGCTTTTTCGACATTTTCACAAAAACAATAAATTGCCAAGAAGATATCACAAAATCTCAACAGCGGTTGACAAACCTTGTACTTTGATTTGGCAGGTGACAATGGACATTGCCATATGAAAGTCACATTTTTTTTATATTTTTTAATGCCATGAGATTCTGGTAGACCTATAAACACTAATGACATGTGGCCATTCCTTCCTCTTGACATTGTTCTGTCATAGTTACAAACTCTTGGTCACATTAGGCCGCATCAAAGATGAATGTCTAAGATTTGTTGCTAGCCTACTCACAAAATGAAACTAACTGCGATCAGTTAAATAAATATCTAAACCTACAGTTTTCAGTAATCAGACGCAAGTACTTATTTGATATATTAAAAATAGCTGATCAGCCAAATGAGACAAGACTGAAAACAATACAGAATTAGGGAAAGTTTAAAGAGATCTAACTTGAACAAACCCTGACTATTACAAGAGCTGTAACAAAATCCTACCTTCTTATTTTTTTTTGTTATTTATTTATATGGATGCTTATGATCTAGAATGCCTCGATACTTAGGTAATAAAATGACTTAACACTTAGCAATTGGTGGTGAAGACGGTATAGTCTCTCGAAAGAGCCTGAACACTTCATATTTCAGCCAATACTCATCTTGCATGAAAGTTGACAGCTTTTCAGTAGCCCCTATCACCACAATCGCCTTGATACTCGCTAGTATCGAGGCCGTTGGAATTGAGTACAACACTTAATGAGATAGCCCTTCATTCTGAAGTATTCAGCAATGTCTACTGCCTTCATTGTGTAGTGGAGACAGGACAGGTAGACTGGGCAATGTGAAGCAAGTCGTTAGATACGAGGTGTGCATACGTAAGTAGGTCTACGGCGCACGGCACGCGCGGACGTTTCAATAAATCCGTTAAGCGCACATGCCGCGGCGCGGGCGCGGCGCGGGCCGCGTCGCGCGGTCAATCTTGTCTTAAGACTGAGGGTGCTGTCGGAGGGCGGGCGAGAATCGATTACTCTTTATCGATACCAAGCACAACACTGAATTTTATTTATTAGAGTAGGTTCACAAAAGAAAGAGGCATATATATAGCAGTAGTATTGGAGAAATAATGTTCCTACTAATAAACCAGTGTATTGTTTGTAGAGATCAACTGGTAGGTACCAGTAGGTAAATGATGGGATAAAGAACGGGTGGTGGACCTCATCTGATTAGTCAATGTAATATAAGTAATTCGTATTTTTTTTCAGGATCTTTAAAGGCTTTATCTATACAAATAAATAAAATTGGAGTGTCTGTTTGTAATATCAAAATAACACCTTTTCACTAAGTGCATATCAAAGTACATGCGACACATATAGCAAAAACGCGATTTAAAAAAAAATTGTCTGTCTGTCTGTCTGTGTGTTTGTTCCGGGTAATCTCCGAAACGGCTGGACCGATTTTGACGGGACTTTCACTGGCAGATAGCTGATGTTAAAGGAAGTAACTTAGGCTACTTTTATTTTGAAAAAACAATTAGGGTTCCGCGTAAAAAAATAAAAACACATGAAATCAAAGAGTATCTCCGAAACGGGTGGACCGATTTTGACGGGACTTTCACTGGTAGATAGCTGATGTTATAAGCAGTAACTTAGGCTACTTATATTTTAGAAAAACAAAATTAGTAAAAATGGGTCCTGTCGCGCGGGCTCAGAATGCGGGAGCGGGCTTTTTTGTTATTTGTTAAGTTAAATTCCACGCGGACGAAGTCGCGGGCTCAGCTAGTTTAATATAAACTACAAGAGTCATATAATTATGGTATTTTAATCTCTACTCTTATGTGCGTAATAAAATTTTAAACATGTTTCAGTCAGTCAGATTGTGTGTCAGCTTTATTTTTAAATTTACTTTCTTTCAAATGTCACAGTCGTCGATAGACAGCGACGTGCCGCACGGGAGCATCCCTAAACGTCGCAGCCACCTGCCGGCCGCACCCCCACGCTATATTTTATTCCACTTAATCGTTCTTTCCGTTATATTACCTGTTTTTTATCCACACTTAAAGCAAATATTTTCGATCCTATAAACGCTACAATGTCGATCGTCCTATTAACTATAATAGACACTTTTAATTGAGAATCTATAAAAGGTTTGGCGATCTGTTGCCCGTACAAGGGATAAGCATTCATCATGGTAGCCGGGCTCTCATCTGCCCAATTAATAACAGTTGACTGTAAGGAATGGTCGCGGGGACAGCGAGGCGGCGCGGCGGCGGCTGCGCAGCGCCCGCGCGGCCGCCGCTCCGCCGCCGCCGCCGCTCCGCCTCGGTACCGGTTCTGCGCGCCCGCAGCTGAAACATAGCTGCGCTTCAAATGTTTTATTTTGATTTACTTATCTATCAAGCGTGTACGCGCATACTTTATGAACGTGTTTAAGAATTTGCACGGTTTTTATCAGATGTATCTGACTTCACCAAGTAAGAGGTACTTATCTGCTACTCTTTTACTTACCTACCTATTTATTATTTATCATTTAGTTACTTTTAGATATGAATCTCTTACCTATTAATAAAAGTAAAGTCCGAGACAGCTGGTCCCGAGTCATTTGTAGCTCAAGCTTACTAGAAGTCGTGACTCACCCCAATAGTGCCTTAACGGTATATATACCTACCTACAGTCTCAGCTAAAGAGGGACGACCGCTGGGCGCAGTGATTTGAGCACAGGCCGCTCGGTTCACTGCTCCGGGTGGTTGCGGGTTCTTTTTACAGTGGTGCAAATTTAAGAAAAATATTTTCGTAATTTCCACTGGACCCTCAGTCCATTGTGTGTTAACAAAAACATAGTACAAGTGTAGCATAAGTTTGGCACCATGAAGTTGATGTGTTAATCTCTAATATTTATTTATTTAGGTATTTACCTATTGATTTCATCAGGAATACGATCGTGAATTTTAAATCCGGCCTCATTAATTCGCCTAAAATCGAAGAGGAGGCCTTAATACGAATTTCGAACAAAGGGAGAAAACAAAAACAGCAACAGAAAAAGAATGATAAAAAGCGAGGCGGGCGCGTGCCGGGGCGACATGTGCACGCGCCGAGGAACCGCGCTAACGGGCCGTGACGCGCCCCCGCGCCCGCCCCCGCCCCTGCCCCGGCCCCGCGACACGCGCTCGCCGTTATGTTTCCAGCCCCTGCAGCCTCCCCGCCCGCGGCGCATGCACCGCTCGCACCCCCGCGCCCTGCACTGAAGCACTTCCCCCAGCTGAAACCATACATTTCCGTACCGTCCCGTAGGTAACACAACACGCAGCAACCAAAGCAGATTAGCCGGTTAATTGAATTTCCCGAGATTGTCATTACAATCGTTAAATGGAGTGAAAAATGTTGTTAAAGCATTATTAAGATTCGTTCGATTCGAGTGACCACAAATATGTAACAGTACCTTTAGCTTTACTTTACTGGAAAGTATGAATAGGTAGGTAGTGTAACTACATTGGAAATTTTATAGTTAATGAGTTGTTTTAAGGGCATGTAATCGTTCCTTACTAAATAAAACGATTCAATCATATAGACGGGTGTCAACGGAACACTCGACGCACTCGACTCGACTCGACTCGATTATGTTTCACAATTAATGATAAACAGGTGAAACAAAATCTTAGCTTTAGGTATTAGGTATAACGCATCATTACCTATAATCCTCTATTTTCAGGTCAACACTTAAATCTCTATGCCACCTACCCGGACAACGATCATGTCTTGAAAATTCATTTTATAGGCACCTGCTAGGTACCCAGGATCTTTATAGGTACACGTTTACATTAAATAAGGGGCTAATAATAGGATAAATATGTGTAAAACTACGTAGAGTCAATTGGTAAAAGAGTCGCTTAACTAAACAAAAATGACCACATACCCATGTATCAAATCAATATCAAGGTACGTGATTAGGTATCTATATAACTTCAGTTAGAGGCATTCAACGAGTATTCAAACGAACATCAAATACCTATAACACAAGACATTAAGTAACCCAAATTATTACGTGGTGACACGACATCGCAAATATATATTTATTATTTACTTATATTTAAAAACTGTGCTTAAAATCTATCCATGGTTTAATTACTTAATTATGTAGGTAATACTTACCTAATACCTGATTACATAGCTATACTTAATTAACATCTAGACTAACGAGCTAGCATAATATACAGCAAGATTATTTGTAATACCTACATACTTACTATCTACAAACAAAGTATCAATCTGACCTGCTGTGAAGCGCTGAAAATTTGATTGTTTCAGTAAAAAGGCTTCTAAGCTGTATCTAAGCAACGCTCCGCCCAGCGCTAGATGGCGACCAATAGCGCGCGGTGGGCGGGGCCACCGAGCCGAGAATTCTAACCTCGCGCGTCTAGTAATCTCAGTTTACAAACTAAACAAATTAAGCAATACTTACCACTAGTCCTGAAACGCCTTTTGCTATCCCCACGTCCCAGATAACCTAACCGGTCTATACGCAGCTAGCTTTTGCTACGCATAATAAAAGGGTTTTAATGTCACACAGGTAGCACCCGGTTATTTGTGGGCATTAATACTTTAAAGTCATTTTTCAGTGCATCCTCCGCGCCGTCGACGTAAACGCAACCAATAATTAAGCGGTGGACTTGAGGATGCGACGCGAGCCACCTGTCAGGTAGCCGTTTCATCAAATCATTTCTTTATTGCTCAGCCTCCGTCCGAACTCTTTTTTGTTAGCAGAGTTTTGAAAAAAGGACGTTATTGTGGTAGTAGTCGGGTAGGTCGCGGCGCGCGAGCCTCCTTCAGTCAGGTGCCAGGCGCCAAACGCGACGCATTGTGCGTTGCCGTGTGTTCCGATCCCTCGCAGCCTTACGATTTTCGCGACGACAAACGGAGCTTTTCATAGTTAATAATTTTGATATAGCTAGGATGTTTTAAAATATTTACTTAAGTTAATAAGATAAAATGACTGAATATTTATGGTGTGAATTGAACTGCAAGAATTATTATAATTAAGTAATTCTGATTCATCATCTGAATCATACAAAACCTCAAGTGCATCGTAGCAGTGAGTGAATTAGAAAATCGTAGCTCCGAAGACTTTCCGCCCAAGGTAAGTCCGCTTTGGTTGCGTATTGTGTAGTTCTTAATTATTGTTAATTCTTAGTTAATACATATTAGTTACAAAAGTATTCAGTTACTACACTTACCTACTTTTTTACATGGATTTATAACAAACACTGATCTTTTTTGAAGACATGTAAATAAACACAGTTCCGGATTTTAATTTATTTTAAAAACCAATGCATTATTTTTTATTTAGTGTACAATATCTTTAGTGTGTATAATATGTTTTATTGTTTGCGTTACGTACTTACTTATTTAATAGATAATTAGGTAGTTCCTTATTTCCGCACGTATATTATAAATATTTTTTTATGTCACCAAAATATTTATAACTAGCTGTGCCCCGCGACTTCATCCGCGTAGTATTGGATTATTGGGTTAAAAAGTATCCTATATGTTAATCCCGGTTATAATCTATCTGTGTTCCAAATTTCATCCAAATCCGTCCAGTAGTTTTTGCGAGAAGGAGTAACAAACATACATACATACATCCACACTCACAAACTTTCGCATTTATAATATTAGTAGGATAAGTCTATATGATATTGGATAAAAAACAGAACTTACCTACATCAGCTATAGATGTAGGATTTGAGTATATCGACTGATTTGTTATAAAAAATATCGTTTCTGAAAAGTTTATAAAATGCATAATACCTACCTGCTGCTACAAAAAGTTTTAATACGTTCCAATTAACCGTGTCTTCACTCATGGCTGTGTTTGTACAAAGACAATATTTAAGGTATTACGTAGTCGGTTAAAAGATACCTAGAGACAGTCTGGGAGGATGCAGTGCAGCGAAAATAATCCGCAACTCTATTTCACATAGCAATATGCAAACACGGCCAACTCAAATTTGTACATGTGTTCAGGTCACGTTCATACCTAGAATTCGAATGCAACACAACGTGAGTACATAAAACCCCAGACTGGGAAATATGTTTTTGTCTGTGAAAACATTGAAACTAACTCAACTTATTGTGCAGTTACTGGATTTCAATGTCGTCATCCCAGTGAAACTTACTTACCTATTGGAAACTGATTGACTATTACCTATATAAAGGGATAAATCTAGCAATTATTTTTAGTCAAACCTGTAGCATTCTTCATAATATTTTAATGACTAAGTACGTAAACTAAGAGTTTTAAGCACAGGCTGCAAGCTCGATCAATAATGTTAATACTTTAGTTGGTTCACCTCATAGATTCATTGACTTCTATTTATCACAGCGATCAGAAGCCTAATAATCGTTTCCCAATCGAATACCTTCAATATTCATAATCAAATAATGCTTCAGTAAAAACTTATTAAAATATTGTTTGCATTATCTGTTCAAACAATCCTCACAATTCAGATTTATTCAGTTTCAAGATAATCTTATTAAACACCTGTCTGATTCAATACACGCCATGTTGGCTAGCAGCAAGCACTGTATTTATTTAATACTTATGGACTTTGAACAATAAATTGTTAACATACCTAATGTGTAAAATCAACAACACAGCGTATAATATTTCGCGCTGATTGATTTTCCCGACATTTGCTCGAGTTCCCACTACGCCCTCCGATAGGAAAAAAAACTAGGCTGCAGAGTTGCGCGGCACGTAATTACTACTCCACTCGGCATCTAATAAACTTTTTTTATAATAAGAAATTGCGATACACATCTCCGTAGTTACCTTATTAGTCAATTAAAAGAAGATAGATAATAGCATAAATCAATTGCGTATCAACATTCGTAAGGAAAAATGTAAAATTGTCCTTACCGCAAGCGATCAATATCTTGATGAAAAGCTCACAATTAGTTAATGAGCCCTCGTCTGTTTGTT
Organism: Notodonta dromedarius; assembly: GCA_905147325.1. Classification (NCBI taxonomy): domain Eukaryota; kingdom Metazoa; phylum Arthropoda; class Insecta; order Lepidoptera; family Notodontidae; genus Notodonta; species Notodonta dromedarius. The sequence goes on along the minus strand of LR990159.1, from coordinate 8,995,574 downwards.
AACGCATTATCGTAATTATGAATTTTCGCGAATCATCGTCCGAAATCATTATTTATAATTTACCTGTCGCGAAGAATGTAACGTCTCCACCTACGAGCTTCTCGGGTTTTAATTCCTAATGGACACGGCTGACAGTGTATCGTATCGTAACACTCGGCCGTTAGTTCTGTAAATATGTGTTAGTGTAATGAAGATTGTTTTAGTGGACACTTGCATTATTAATGCGCGCACGCAGCGGGCGCCGCCGCCGCCGCCGCACCGCCGACCACTTCCATTATTCGGATTCTTCATTTGCTTGATTGAGCTTTTAATACGATTCGCTGTCAACAAACAAGCGGCCGGATTAATCAGAGAGCGTTGTCAACAAATACGTGGCCTATGGTCGCTAATGACGGCGGTCACGTGAAACAAAGATGATATCGCATGTTTTGAATTGATCAGTTCCAACCGTAAAATCTTGATAAGTGCAATAGTTACATTCGTCGAGTTGTCTTATTTGTCCAGGTGCGCTTAACTTCTCAGGGTCCAATTTTACATGCAAGTAGCATAAAATTACAGAGATATTTGTATTACCTACCTATTTAAATGTTCTAGAATTGGTTTGAACATTATCACATTGATTGTTTTTCATACATGACCTCAGCACAAAACGAAAAGTCTTCAAATAAATAAGAATGATGCATTCGGCATGTGATATTTAAAAAAAATGACCCACAATTTTACTGGAATATCTTTTCTTATCAGTAAAGGCGAACTTGTCAGCAGTGCAAGCGCCGTGGGGGCCAATTTACATACCTGGGTTTGTCGATATATGATGCGTGTGATATTTACAATACAAGGTTGTATATTTTGTACAGCGCTTATCTTTATATTTAATTGTTGTGTATGTGTGTTTGTTACTGAACTCCTCCTAAACGAGTGGATAGATTAATGATTTTTTTTGTGTTTGCTTGAGTGGGTGCCTTAATGTTTTAGATTCATGATTGGACTGCAATCGGGTCCTAGGTAGGCCGCGACGTATCTGCCGGACCTGCTAATTAGATACAAAATTGCGCTGACGTGAACATTAATATGAAAAGCTATGAAGTTATCCATAATTTAATATTTTTTATCATAGTGAAAGATGTCTCGGCACGTGCTGCTGTCCCGTCTGGCGGAGCAGTTCCAGCCGTCGTCGCCGCCGCCGCCCGCCCATCGGTTTCCTTCTCCGGAGGGCAGCGTTTCCCCACACTCCCCGCAGTCACCCCGCTCGCCCCCTCGTTCGCCCGATTCTCGATCCCATCACCGCCTGGATCTGCTCCAACTTGGAGACATTGAAATAGCTGGACGGGCCCTCAAACAATACGCTCGAGCTACGGGTAAGTTTATTACCACGTTAAGCCTTTATTAAAAATACTTGTCTTCAAAGGAATAACATTTCGAACAGGCGATAGAGCCTTACACCATTTTTGACTATTTATAAGTTAAATGGTTAAAACATGAATGGATAATAAATATTATGATTCTGAATCTGAATTGATACAGATCTGTCCCCGAGCAACGTAGAAGCTACGAATTTTCATGAGCGAGCCGACACAACAAAGGAGTCGTAATGTCATGAGTTCGTGAAGTATCGTATGGTTACTATAAGCAACAAATAATTTTGGAACAGAGCTGGGTGCACTGATGTACTGCAGCGGGCTGGGCGCGCTGTACGGCGGCGCAGGAGTGTGGCCGCTGCTGCTGCCGCACGCTGCGCCCGCGCCGCCGCTCGTCAGACCACCCTTCGACAATGCCCGGCACACACCGCCTAGAGATGGTAACTTTTACTTTACTAATTTTACCCGCGCGCTACCCATAGTAAAGATAAGTGTTATGGTATTGTCAGTTGTCACCACTTGGTCTGTCTTCTAGAACGATTGGCTGTCTCTCTGTAGCTGTCAAACCGATGACTTGTTTTCTACACGGTTTATTTTTAGCTGATATGATAACTGTGATATCCGATGTAGCTAGTTCAATGTTTTCCAGATACACATATGATATGGTTTTATATCAAATATCAAAATCTGATAGATCAATAATGATAATTTAACCTACCTAGTAAAAGTAAAAAGTGTGAGAATGTTTAACGGTTCCTATTAGGGTCACGTCAACATTAGAATCTCATCACTACATTATATTCTAATTCTTACCTTGACACCATCGATATACAAACCACATTCCCTAATTCACTACATATATAATAGGTAATATTATTCAAGAAATGGTTGTTCACTATTTATAGAATCATCTAGGTATGTACATAAGTAGTAGGTAATTTTAAAGAGCACCTACTGTCGAACAATGACTACGCTCTCAAAGGCAGCAATATACTTATTAATTTTGGCTCCACCGATATCATTGTGACTCATTCATTAGTAGGTAGGTATACCCTAGTTTATACTAGAACAATACGTCTGGGTGTCTGGACATTATTATTTTAAACGTCAGTAGATAAACAGTGTAAAGTTAACCACTGTTCATTAATATAAGGTTTTATTTTTGTAATACACGATACCTATTTTGCATGGCGACTTTTTATTCTTAAATGCTAAAGATATACCTAAGTACCTTAATGATGATGACGTACTTACTTACCGCAAAATTAATTATTATCTGATGGGTTTGTTCTAACAGCTAACCTTTGATTAAATCACTCGGTACCAACCAGATGTACCAACCAACAGAAAATATTGTTTTTGTGGTAGGTTGGTGAGTACATCATCTTTAGCATTTACTTAGGCGCTCTGCATAATATTCATTATTAAAATAAGACCTTATATAAACATTAAACACACTTGTTTACCAACCTAATCAAGAATTTAAGGCTAACATGATTTTCAATACATTTTCAGTCATATTGACCTATATATTTGCAATTACTATCGCTCCGTGAACACGTAAATCAAAGTCGTATGAATAATGTTTTTATATTCAGAAAGTGTGTCTTTCGATTTCATTCGACACATTCGAATTCATGTAAGCAGAGTGGATCGAGCCCAGACTGAAACTGTTTACGCGTTTCAAGATTCCTAAAAATGGTAATTAGATACGTTTGCGGTGTTACAAAATATCGTTTCGCCTCGGCCTCTTTACTCGGTGTCTTGTGAATAATACTCATTAGAATAGCTATCAGTGTAAGGCACCGATTAATAACTCGTGGCGCTGATAGGTCGTCGTTTACATGTCGTTTACCTCCGACGGCGCGGCGCGGTGCGACTCCCCAAGGAAACGCGACAATGCATAAGACCGCGACTCATTGTCGCCAAACAAAATATTTAAGTACTCGTATTCTAATTGCTCCTTATCCGCGCTTGTACCAGTTACCAGTCAACCTCGTAGATAACAAGGAAACCGGGCTTTGGAACCTCGTATTTAAAGGCACTTGATTTTATTTCCACTTTGACTAAGTAATTAATTCAGGTAAGTATTTAATTGCTAACGATAAAATAAAAACATAAGAATCTATTATCTGTTTCGTTATTTTATTCTTTGCGGTGAGCGTACAGCTTATTTTACAAAAATACTTAATTAAATATAAATATGTGCGAATTACAATCTTCGACGTGTAGGTAGATAAACATTGCATCATAATTATGCATCACATCATGACAGTAACTGTTTGGATAGTAGGTATATTTAGGACACATTTATTGTGTATTCATTAAAATTTTACCTAACTCTACCAGCCCAAGAAGGCAAAGTTAAAACTTTAAATAAACTAAGTAGATACCCGACTATTAGGTATATACTAAACTACTGCTTCTTAGTACAATTTTCTATAATTTTGAAACCTACAAAACAGAAAGAGCAACTTGATCAGAAACGTGCGAAAAGGCCATGATACCTCTGTTAAATTTGATTAAATTTGTTTTCACCTAATCCGGCGGTTGGAAGAGGTGTACACATGCATGGAACAGTATCCAAAAGTGTAAACTATGCAAGTCTGAAACTAAATGTACATTCAATAGCAAACACTGACGTAACCGTCGACAAATAGTGGCGCACCTGTACTGATTTCATAAGTCACTGTATAGACGACCGATTTGACTCGTCCGACTTTAAATTATGATAAAAGCGTGAAGAACACTCGGAGACGAAGAGAAACTACCGACGACACATATAGTTAATATCTATTTGTTACCTAAGGTGATGCAATAAATGTGGTATCTATATTATAAGTGTGTACGATTTCTCTGCCTGAGCTTTTTCATGACTTAAACTTTTTTACAGATGATGAGGAGGAGCTGCCACTGAATCTGTCGACGAAGAATCGTCAGATTTGGTCGCCTGGGAGTGCGTGTGAGCGCGAGCAATGTGAGATCGGGGCAGAATCACCCTTTGCGAAGTGGGATATGCAAGATGACATGGACGCGCCCCTCGAATTGGTGAAAAGATGTCGAAGCAGCCCCGACGAGGCGGAGCGCCCGCCCAGCGCGGAGCCGCGCCGCTGCCCGTCCGCACCGGCACATCAAACGTTCCCCATCCCGCCCCCGCCCTCCGGAGATCTCAACTTCTCCCTACTCCTCAAGAATGAAAACAGAAATGAAAAATCTTTCCAGGTATGTACTATAAAGATTCTCAACTCGCTACGCAGCTAGGTACGTAGCAACATCCTATAACAAGTCCAGCATAACTGTACAGTTTCCTTTCAAAATGCTTTAAAATAGCAAACCAGTATTCGTTTTAGCCTCTTTAACAAATCAAATAGCAAAAACTGCCCCGTCTTAATAAGTACTGGTGTGTCGGAACGGGTCGCGCGCCGCGGCGAGGCTTGCTCGTCTTCTCGCCATTTTTGTACCCTTCGTTTTTTCTACGCGCCGCCGTTATAAAAATCCGCATCGGTTTTAATCAAAATTCCAACTTTTAATATTGCGTTGTGCCAGTTTATAATTGGACGAATAATGGACCTTGTGTCGTACGACGATAAAAGTGTTGCACCTACACTCCGTGCTTCAGAGGGTAGTTTACGTATAGCTACAGCAGCAGTATTGGTTACTTACTAGCACTTTACTGATATGAGTTTTAAGTAATTTGTTCGGTACAAAAGGATTCCTTGGTCCACAAGTATGTCAGTATCTTTTAAGATTTTAATTGCTACAATGTAGGTATATTGATAAGAGAACAGCCACACATTATTCAATTAGTTATATATTTCAGTCGTAAGTAGGTACTTTACAGTTGTGTACATAGTACATATTATAAGTAGGTGAGGTTCTTACCTTACTTGTAGGTACATAAGTATACCTACCCAGAACACACACGATTTTATTTAAAGAAGTATACTTAGACAAATAAAGTTATATTGTAAGTTTTTATTATGTGTCATATACAGGTTGAAACAGTAAGGGTATAAGTACTTTCTTTTTCAAAACTTAACTTTATAATTCTAAAGCTATCAGCTTTGGAGAAAACATGAAAAACAAAAGGTGTTACAGGGATACAGCTGTTGACAGATTCCATAAGTCTTACAAAACCTTTAGTACTTCAACTGTCCCACAGAGCCGATAGTTTTAGATTTACAAAGTAAAGTTGCAAAAAAAAGTATACCCTTTCTGTTTAACCTAGTATAATGGAAACAATACAAATTAGTGGGTATTCCGTGCATGCGCCGGCGCAGTAAACTGTAACATAACTGCAAGCATGGAACAGAAGCGGCACGCGCGTGACACGAGCCACTCGCGCGCCGCCCTGCAATGTAGGCTCTATAGTTTGGTTATAATTATATGTATCATTTCATTAAAATTAACATAATAAAACATTGGCGGGCATCCACCAATCGCTAACGAATAGAATCAAGTAATGCCGTGTCAACTGAATTTCATCTCTTCCCATAGCAATATCTATAGGTAGATAGAGTGGCTTTGAAATAGAATCCTCATTTGATCTACATATGACAATCGTGCCCTTTTTTATCTCAATTCATAGCAGGTTTCACTAAACCGTTAATAAAAAGTCAACTCCATAAAAAAAACCTCTCTAGAACTGTTTTTAATTCAAACGGCTGTCATAAAAAATCGCCTCTATACGTGGCACAAACCGATAACCATATGTGGACGGTCATACCCTAGCACCTGTGTTGTTTATAAGAGAGTGCATCGATGGAATAAAAAGGCGACCAAAAAAGTAGCGGTTTTTGTGAGGCGCGAGGCGGTGCAGCTGCCCGGCCAACTGTCACGCGGCCCGCTACGCGGATTTGCGCCAGGATTATCTTGAGCCGCATACTTAAGCACTAACCACTCCACTAATAGCCCTTTTAGCCCTCCTAGGTACATATTGTTTAGACCTTAATTTTACAACGATCAATAAAGACCTAATTAACTCATTTAGAGTGGATGGAAAAAATATGCATACCATTAAAAATGACTATTTTTGCTAAACGCCTGCTTTTGATCAATGAAACTGGTCTACTATTGCAGACCCAAATATGTAAGTAAAAGATTTCAACGAATTTCACCACAGCTCTCTATAATTTGATTGAGAAAGTAGGTACATAGGTGTATAATATTATACGCCATCACGCCTGTAATGCTCGAAGAAGTAGGCAGAGGTGCACTGCAGTGCGCTGACATTTCGCTGTTGTGTTTTGGGTCCCTATATAAAATCGGTATGTAGATAAAAAATGTTACTTACCATTATATCTATTTCAAATTAACAAATTCAGAAGTAATGTAGAATACCTATTTGTCGATGATATGGATAGAGACGTATTTATAGGTATTACTGCAATGTTCTATCGTTTGCTTGATTGTGAAATGTTTCAAAACAATCCGTGTCTAACGCTTTAATCTGTGTGCCGTTTAAACAAACTAACTTGGAAACGAAATTATTCCATTGCATTCCACACACATCTGATTAAATAAATCTAAAGTAGAGTCACAGCAAGTACTTAGATGTAAAAATCTTTTGTCTGCCGCACAAACAAATGAAAAAAGAACGTTCAATATTTACTTTCCAAGCTTTGTCAACAGGGTTTTGAAACGACAGTGTTCTGTTATTGAATAGGTAACTTTCTAAAAAATAAGTTTTGTGTTGCGAAGTTTAAAATTAGCCATTTAAATACAATTTTACCATCATTTTGTGAAAAAAAACTTGTGTGGTAAACTAATAATAATAACCATTGCTATCTGAGCAATCCGCAAACCTATTTTTTTAGGTTTAGATAATTAAAGCATATTATTGGCCTATTCAAACAGACTTCAATGACCGAGAAATCAACTTTTTCAATAGGTAGCGGAAAGGATGAAATATAGAGCATAATCGATAAATAAAGCCAATGCGACGTTTGGCGCAGTGGTTCGGGCGTAGGCCGCTCGGCTCACTACACCGGGTGGTTGCGGGTTCGATTCCCGTCAGGATAAATTTCGGAAATGGCCTTTTCGTATTTGCCCTGGTCTGGGCGTCGCTGGGATCTCCCCCAGTCCATTTTACGGTACCCATAGTACAAGCGTTGCTTAGTCTGGCCATATTTATTTATTTAATCCGGTGTCAAAGAAAATTTACAGTGTATTGATTTACACATCATGTTGTTGCGGTACTCATTCATATCTGAACAGTATATGAATCATTTAACGGACACTAATTGCCGGCAATAAAAAAAATCATAGGTACATGGTCCTTGAGGGGAAATCGAGGAAAATGATAGAAAGGGGTTGAATGTAGGCCTGTAATTAGTTTATTACTAGTTGTCACAGCCCTAGCCGCGGTGAGGAAAGGTGATAGCCGCCGTCTACCGCGCTTATAATTAACATCTAAAATAGGAGGTTCTTTGTTAAAATCGCGTCAGTTTTTAAAACTGTGGTGAATATACCACGTCTAACACATACCGATGGTATGGTAGTAAGTAATGTAATGGTTCAAGTCGGTCACCGGGCTCACCAACATTGGGGCGGCCATTTTATAAGTTTGTAATATTCTGTGTAAAATCAATCAATTTAATCAAATAATCCCTTGAGATATTCGTATCGCTTCTCGTTGGCGATAGTATACGTAACAAGGCGCATATACCTAATTTACATTACTAAATTATTCAATGAAAACAACAAGTACCTAGTCACCCAGATAAATACTTATTTTAAAAAAAAGTTTGTAGCGACATCTAGTATACGATACTTGTAGTATGTACCTGTGCATTATATAGGTACAGTGGGTAATTAATTACTTTTGTTCCAGTGCAAGCAGTGCGGCAAATGCTTCAAGCGGTCGAGCACGCTGTCCACGCACCTGCTCATCCACTCGGACACGCGGCCCTACCCCTGCCAGTACTGCGGGAAGCGGTTCCACCAGAAGTCAGACATGAAGAAGCACACCTACATACACACAGGTTAGTCACATCTCACCTTTAACACTTCAATTACATTAAATACATTTATTGATTCCGGTATTATCGGTAATTAGAATACAGGTGGTAGAGTTTTGATAATGTGTCACCATATTCGGCCATATGGCATACAATACAATACATGTGAAATCATTAAAATACCTAATAACTTCTTCTAACTTGTTTTTTATTAATAACTTAATAACATCGATTTTTTTTAAAGCGCACCTCGCAGCGGCCAACAGCTATTATGAATTACAAAGTAAAAGTAATCATGGTATCTTATAATAAAAGTTACGAAATTCGATTTAGGTAATATAATCTGTGAAAATACTAAGCCGACGAACAAAAGACGTTAACAAAAGACAAATTACAGTTCTACTATGTAGAAAAGTGGTAAAATACGAATAAAATTATACGGTGTACGTTTCAAACTAGTGATAAAGTCAAATTATTATGACAAGCGCTAGACGTAACTTATGTCGAGTGTTAACGGCGACGATGCCTCGTTACAATAAGTTTGTAACGCCGCGTCATTGAGGGAAACGTATTCTTTACTAAAAACGAATAATGATGAAGCAATAAATGAAGATATTCTAACATACTTAAGTAGATAGGTAGATGCCGAACAACGAGTTTATTTTATTATGGTGTATGCGGGAGCTAGGACGACTAGGCACTCCGCTATCCCGTCTCCTGAAGACACGTTAAGTACCTACCTATACCCGCTGATTACAGCCGAACATTAACATAAATAATGCTTATCTTTTCTACCCAGATAACACTGAAAAGTAGTCACTCTAATCTAAGCTATTACAAATGCTTAATCACTTCTGTAATTTACGTAATTCAGAACCCTTTTGTCAAATGATAATCTGTAACTTAAACATAGACGACAATTTGCTTCTTCCCGCAGCTTCGCTAGCGTATTTTCTGGATTCCGACAACAGCGCCACCTCCGGGTATAAATATAGCTGAGAACCATTCAGGTGACCCCATTAGTACAAAAAAGAACATTAAAATCGCTCAAGCCGTTTAGTAGGAGAATAAATACAAACACACGCACACCGCAATATTGTATACTTGGTATAAAGATATAGTTAATTTATTTGTTCCATAAAATTTTACTTTCTCAATTAGTAGACTGCGATACCAGCGTCCGAGTCGAGCCTGTAATGATAGGCAATCTCCAGCGATTGCCCTTTTAATCGGAATGACAGTAAACAGCTGCTGAAGACGTTATCCGACTTTATCCTTCTCGGTTTATTAAGCTGCATAAGTACGTAATATACTATTATAACCAATGGAATAACAATATAGGCTCTACTACTGTAAAACAAGTTCATTAAATCGAAAACGTATAGTGTCTCCAATAAAAGCAATCACGCGACACATCGAAGACGATGCCTTGGGAATTAAACATTTAAATGCTGTACAATTACCTTTTCGACGGCAAATCGCAGCCGGTCCTCGGCGTGTTAATGAATTTCCAATGAGCAAAAAAAACAGCGAGTGCCGGGAGTCCGCCGCCGCGGCGCGGCGCGGGCGCGCCGACGTCGCACTACCTACCCTACTACTAGCCTACTAGAGGAAAGTCACCAAATATGGAATACCATTTTGTTTTAGGGATGTAAAAAATAAACTTCATAGAAATTAAAACAGTTTAATGTATTTACTAATCAGTCATACATTTATATGTAGTAATTAACAGCCTTTAATCAAATATATTAGTTATCAAATTAAAATCTAACACAAAAACTAATATCACAAATGAGTAACCAAATATGGAATAGGTACCCATATATGGAATATAAGCCTAAATCATCATTTCAGTAACAAAAATTGACATAAATATCTATGAGATCAAATAAATGAAAATAACATATTGTGATAACTGAAAGAAGTTACTTAATTCACTTGCAAAAGTCACAGATCCAAATATCAAACTCTGGATCAGCACAATCATAATGTGCCCAGAGTCGACACATTAAGCATTTAATCAAGCTTTCTCCACTTTTATCCATGGAAAAAAGGTTTGAACAGAACATACACTCTGCATCAGCAGAGTCAGGAGATACTTGGTCCATCAACTCATCATGTTCACTGTATTCCATAATTAGACACCGACGACTATCCATATTTGGATTTTTATACTAGTTCAAATTCGTCTAAATATTTTTTTAAGTCACAATATTTTAATGATAGAAGATCACAAAATGTTGAAATAAACATAATATCGATATACTAAATAGTATGACACTTATATATACATACGTATTAACCGGTAATACTCATTTATTACTTACCTTTAAAATTTTCTGCGTGACAACAAAACAAAACATGCCTGCCATACTTGTAGCGTTCGCGCAACTGAGACGATGGTGTGAGTGAGGTAGTAAATATACCGAATGAAACAGAATATGGTCGTGTATTGCATTTCATACTTATATTCTTAGAGAAATTAAGGAATTCCATATTAGGATACTATTCCATATTTGGTGACTTTCCTCTACGCACGGAGCTATAGGCAGTGGTTAGCAAGCTTAACATATATGAGTTCTGCAGACATGTTTTGTAATTTTTGTCGTTTTCATACAAAACTTACCATAAAATATATGGGAATCGTCTAAAACTTCGTAGTAGAGATTTTCCACTAGAATAAATCACATCGACTTGTTTAAAATATAGACAGAAAACAAGAAAAACAAAACTGGTATGCCTGTTTTTTCAATGGTCCGACTACTTCCAGTAAACTCAACGAGACGAATTATAGTAGCTAAAAAATGTGGCAGACATATTTGTCTTGGCCGGAGACATCTCGTCACGTCTCTGCCCCGTTTCGAATGATTTACAGCGGCCTTACATGGTGCTCGTCCTCCCGATAAATGCCTCATCATCAATATTCCAAAATGCGGCTCGGCCTGCAATTAGCCGCGCAGCCTTCACAGGCCTTCACGTGCAAGCTGACCGCAGAAAACAAAAAGTAAACTTAAATCCTGTTCTATCTATAAAATGACATTTGCATTTTTTACTATCATTTTATTCGTAAACAATTGCTTATATAGGTATAGGTAGGTATATTATCAAACTCAATTAATAGGAGTTCCGGAGAGACGTTCCTTCCCACGCAACGAATGGCCCTGAAAAAAAACAATTGTCTTTGAAACCTATAAGAAAGTTCTATTTTATTTTATTTCCACACTCGGGATACGCAACACCCTTTCAGGTCTAGCCAGCTAAAACTATCCATGCACTGGAAAATTACTGTATGTTACTATGACAGCAATCAATGGATTTAATTTCACTACGCGTCCTAAGCTTGTAGCTCAAACTTAAGGTGAAGGCGCCTGTCTAGCCCGCGAAATTCAAAATTTTCGAGTATTTTTATAGTTTATTCAAAATCTGAAAACATTTAAGACAACATTTTGTGATTTGCGAAAAACACAGTATGCAGTGCATTTATTAATACATTTATTTTACTCTTAATATTATCACGGTGGATATGATACTAGTAAATCACTAAATATACAAAAAATGCCAGATTATCTGGATAGCTGTCGTTCTTGAAATGTTTTAGAGTAAGTTGGATATATTAATAAATGCACTGCACACGGCCTTTTTCGCGAATTACAAAATTTGTCTTTTATTATTGTCAGATTTTGAAAAAATTCTAAAAGAACTCAAAAAATTTGAACTTCGCGGGCTAGATGGGCGCTTCAGCCTTAAGAATACTTATTTCACCCTTCCGACGAACAGGAAGTTGTCAAATAATTATATCTCGATATAATAACGTTATTAATGAATCTTAATATAAAATCAAAAGCTGATATTGTACGTAACTTAATGCTTGAGGAAAACTTGTTAGCATTATCGAACTACAAACGATTACCGTTAAAGTTAATAAATACCGGCGTACGAGGCGATGTTGCATATTAAATCAATTCGGGAGCCGGTCCATTAATAATAAATAGTCGATGATACGACAAGTATTGGCCCACTTGTACCGGCTTTAATTACTTGTCAACGTGATACGTAACGTATGTAAGCATACCTAAGTGGAATTAGCCGGGGAAATCGAAACATTGTGTCAGTCATTTGAAACAATAAACTATTCAAAAATTTACAACTCGACTGAAGATAACTTCACGTTATTATTACGGTATACTTATACGGTATATAAACCCCGATTGTGATATAAAACTGAAAGTATTTTTGTTAAACAATAAGATAGATAGGTACTTAGACAAAAAATCGAAAAATGTTTTTTTTTTATATATCTGTCTGAATGTATATTTGTTTGTTCCGGCTAGTAAAATAAAGGACCGATTTTGATGGGACTTTCACTGGCAGATAGCTGATGTTATAAGTATTAACATATTTTAACGAGCCACAGACAACAGCTAGTATTTTATGAGTTATGATGTTGTTACAGGTGAAAAACCCCACAAATGCGTAGTATGCTCGAAGGCTTTCAGCCAAAGCTCGAATCTCATCACCCACATGCGCAAGCACACCGGATACAAACCGTTCTCGTGCGGGCTCTGCGAGAAGGCCTTCCAGCGGAAGGTGGACCTGCGCCGCCACCGCGACTCCCAGCACGCGGAGGCCGCGGACGCGCCCGCTGCCGCGCTGCTGGTGCCCCATCGCTACAGGTTCTTCGGAGACGAGCCCCCGGCGCCCCTCGCACCTCTTATCACCAACTAAGGTATCTTTTATTTCTGCGAGGTTCTTTAAGTACTATTCTAATTTCGTGGGAACATAATTGATCTACAGTAAAATACTGTTTTCCTCGTCCTAAAATAGATTGATTGAGAGGCCAAAGATCTAAATATCGACCGCATGTCGAAAAACAATTCCTAGTGTGTTCTACCTACTTACCTACCATTAAAATGTAGAAAAATTGTGATCATCGCCCTAAAATCTATCGCCTCGCCCAAGGAGGTATAAGTATTTTAAAATCGAATGGTTGTAGAAATCTATGATGAATTGATGAGATAATTAAGTGTAAATAAAAAACTATTGTTACCTTTTAGTGCCTTAGGAAGACGCCTGTGAAATAAATGTTGTTACTAATTTAACCATGTAAGGAAACTATCTAGTTTGATATGCATATATATTTTTAGAATTATGGAATATTACCAATCGTCCGTCCCGTGAAACAGTGATAATTTAATATTATGATCCTTATTTGTGTATTATTTCTTCACCAACTGTTTAACAGCGACCACTAAAACAATGAATAGGTAATGTATACCTAGTACCTAGGTACCTACTTTAGTCTTATATTATACCAAAGTAAAGTGTCTTAATTAGTCGAGTGTGAAACGCTTTATTTATTTAGACTAGTGTGAAATAAGCATCTTTATTTTCTTTGTTTATATTTTGTTCTGTGCCACATTAGCACAGCTCTATGTGTGTGGGTGATTATCTACTATCAACTTGGCTTATATCTATTTACCAATATATTTAATGTTCAGTTTTATTTACATTATTCATGTAATGCTATAAAACTTTTTTATTATATTGTTTTCTTATATTTACGCGAATACTACACATTGAAATAAAACTATTTTTCGGATTTTATCGCGTTTATTAACTTTATGTTCCCGACGTTTCGGTTGCTTTACAGCAGCCATGGTCACGGGGGGACTGAGGTGTTAGACGTCCTGATGTCATAGTTAGTAACTGGGTACCCTCATATTTAGTTGTTGTTTGCGGACCGATCCACGCAGAAAGGTACCCAGTTACTAACTATGACATCAGGACGTCTAACACCACAGTCCCCCCGTGACCATGGCTGCTTTAAAGCAACCGAAACGTCGGGAACATAAAGTTAATAAACGCGATAAAATCCGAAAAATACTTTTTTATTAACTAGAAAAACTAGTACGTACCTACCTACAGATATTCCTGTGGCTAATGTGTAGATAATCATAGGAGCTCTATTGGGCCCCATAATTTTTAAGAAGTTTACGATAAATCGTAAATGAAATGCCCCTCTCCTTTCAAATGAATGTAACAAACAAACATATTTATTTATTATTTATTTTCTCAATACATACAAATATCTTTACAGGCTAGACCCAATGCGATATTAAAATATTAGGTATAAGCGCAATAGACCGGACAAAGCAAACACAATTCTGATGCACTACCTACTTTTTACCGATGTAAACAAGTCGCTTAGTCTAGTATAATACGCCCCGCATAAGAGGTCGCATTTGTGTGTTAACAATTTCTTATATTTTAACCTACTAATTATTTTTTTCCAATTATTGTATTAAGTACTTAAGCTTAAACGTGTTCTAATAATTTAAATACCTACGTGTTTTTTTTTTTCCAATTCAAAGCTAGATAGCGTTCTGGTAGGTATTTTGGAACAAAGTTTTTGTATTAAAATGTTTCCAATGTCCGCTCTATAACAATTTTAAATCTCTTTGGAATGGAAGATAAAAAAAGTACTTTGATAAAAATACATATTATTATGTTAACTACAAGCAAATCCTGGAGAGGAACATGTGTTACCACTTTTTGGAGTGTTACCATTAAGGCTCTGCTCGAGTTCGGTTCAGAGTCAGCTTTTACCAAGCTTTAGGTATAATTTGTGTTACGATTACCTACTTACCTACATAGCAGGTAGACATTATCTACAAATTACAATGACAACTGAATCATTATATTATTATCTTCATCTGTAGTAGGTACCTATCTACCTAATCCTTTTTATCAAACGGTCAAGCTTTATCAAAAGCTAATCAATAATAACAACATCTCTAACTAGTAGGTAGGTTTGGTAGTTAGTAGGTACACAGGATGACTATGACTGTTCACTCTACTTGCCTACTTTGTAAAATGCAATTATTAGTTACTTAAAATATACTTATTTTTGTCATATAATGCATTTAGTTTAGTATTAAGTTACGTTTTACAAAAATGAATCCTAATTTATAATTTAGATATTCTTAGTTCAGTAGAGGCTATATCCTACCTTGCTTTTGAGACTGCACGCATGTTAACATCAAATGTAGGTAAACTACAAAAAATGACTACTAAAATTGTGAAGTTATAGAGATAAACTTGAAATGTGAAATGTATTACCTACACAGTGAAATATGGGTATATACATACTTTTGTAACTTAACTTGTATAAAAACAACAACAACAAATCTAAAACTATCAGCTTCGGGGGAAAGTTGAACAACTAAAGGTTTTATAGATTTACTAGCTGAGCCCGCGACTTCGTCCGCGTGGATTTTAATTTAACAAAAAAGCCCGATCCCGCGTTCTGAGCCCGCGCGCCAGAACCCATTTTTGTAAATTGTGTTTTCCTAAAATAAAAGTAGCCTAAGTTAATACTTATAACATCAGCTATCTACCAGTAAAAGTCCCGTCAAAATCGGTCCACCCGTTTCGGAAATACTCTTTGATTTCATGTGTTTTTATTTTTTTACACGGAACCCTAATTTTTTTTTCAAAAGTAAAGTAGCCTAAGTTACTCCCTATTACATCAGCTATCTGCCAGTGAAAGTCGCGTCAAAATCGGTCCAGCCGTTTCGGAGATTACCCGGAACAAACACACAGACAGACAGACAGACAATTTTTTTTTAAATCGCGTTTTTGCTATAGGTGTCGTATATACTTTCATATGCATTTAGTGAAAAGGTGTTATTTTGATATTACAAACAGACACTCCAATTTTATTTATTTGTATAGGTGAAATCTTTGAACAGCTATATCCCTACAACACCTTTTAATTTTCAGCTTTACCCTCATAGCTAATAGTTTTTGGAATTACAATGTTGTTTAGAAAATAATATTGAGGTACCTTCCCATCTGTTTCACCGTGTATATTAGGCGGGTATGGTTAATGTAGAGATACTTACTTATCTAGGTAAATGATGTATAGATAGGTACCTACATGTGAAGCAAAATAAATTGTACCTACTTATGCAAAATAGAACCAACCCACATGCACTACTGTAGACCAAAACCAACCTTGTGTTAGTGGTTCTAGGTTGGTTTCAGTTTGCAAAAGTGTGTGTGGGTTGGTTCCATTTTGCAAAAGTAGGTCCAATTATGCATCTGCGTCATTAATAATCTGCGTGCTCTCATTTAATAAGTGTGACGTCACTGACAAGATTTAACGGCTAGAACACCAAAGAGTGCGGTCAGCTATGATTGTTCTGTCTACCATGAATACTTAAAGCATAGAGGTAGTAGATGGTCAGAAGATGATAATTACATCTTAGCAGTCATTCACACAGTTAACCCGGCACCGATACATTCTATACCCTTTACTGTAGGTACTTATCCAAATGCCTAATTAGGCCTTTATCTGTCAAAAATGTAGGTATAGACAGAACGGTGTCTGCTTCTTCGTGTGAATGACCGCTTTTCGCTAGGAAACTCTGTCGAATGCCTATATTTATGGATTTATATAAATTCATATTTTAGGTACATACAAAAAATACCACAAATCTTCTGAACTCTAACTGCAGATCTCTATGCATTAAACCTAGTGACTGACTAATGCGAAGAAAGCATTACTGACTTGTTTATCGTAAGATTTATCTTTGTATATTGAATCCCTTTTCAAGATAGAGTTTTACGGTAAAACCGAGAAAAATGTAATCATTGTAAACTATAGGTAAAATTTTCGTTTCCTACCAACATGTGTGGATGTAGGTAGGTATCATACAATTGTAAAAGTCATTTCATATAAGTTTCAATTTAAGTTGTAATTTATTTAAGCCAGTTCAATATAAATATTTATGAAATATTTTGCTATTTTATTTTCCACTAAATTGTTGTTTTGTTATAGGTATGTAGTGTAGTACCTTCTTACTGTCTGTGATTAAAGAAAACATATCAAAGAATACTTACCTACCGTGACAGACATTCTATGAGTACCGTAGGTATAGGTATACTTTAATTTATGCATTTAGTAAAAGCTGTTATTTTGACATAGCAAACCCACCTACATTTAAATTGCTATTTATTTGTATAGATTCCTTAAACTTCTGTTGGTAGGTACCTACCTAATGACTATATTAGACTACTGAGTAATATTATATATATCGCAATAGGATGATTTAATTGGTTAAATCGACCTAGATAAGGCCACTGTAAGTACTTACGGTCCCAAGCTAATCAAGATTTGTAGATACAATATGCAGGTACAATGAACTACGGGCGATTTAAATAACATTCAGACCAGAGTTAACTGCGTTAGGGTCATTATATTACCCTAAAAGGGAATTTAACCATCAATGGGGCGACTTTTTTGCAATATTTTAAACTAGGTAAGTATGTCTATGATTTAGATTATTTGAGGAACATAAATCAACCAATCTGAGTAGATAGGTAAGTAACTCATACAAAAATAACCAAACCAGTACTTACCAATAGATTTGAGTCAACATTTCTTAAAGGTCTTTGCCAGTAGGTACCTATCTATCATTATCTAAAACTACAAAACACAATGATTACACAATCAATTTTAATTTCTTAGCAAACAACGGATATTGACGCTTACACCCTGTAATGTCCACTAACAATTTATTTATTAGATAGGTAGACAATAGACATATAAGTAGGTACCTACCTCCCAGCAAGTGTTGGTGGTTGAGTTGACACTCATTCGGAATTAATCGTGTTTATGAAAACACTTTCATTTCCAAATGTAAGGAAATCAAAATAACGACTGTCGCGTGATAGTTATTAATTCCGTGGATGATGTGGCGCTAAAAGAATTTCGTCATTTCGTCCAACTCAATTATTTCAATGGCTTTATGACATAGTAGCACCTCGAATAGGTAGACAGGTACCTAGGTATCTGCACTTTTTATTTAGTAGTCAGCAGTAGATATCGATCATAGGTAGGTTACAAACCTATATAAAAAGGTAATCTGTGAATACCTTGTACTTAATTACAGAAAAAACCGGGCAAGTGCGAGTAGAACTCGCGCCCTGAGGGTTCCGTACAACATTTTATTATGATTTTAGATAGTTTTTCCATTCCTGGATTCCAATATCGATACCGGCAAAATATTTTAATAATAAATAGTTCTCAAAAATGCTTAAACAAATTCGGGAACCCAATACAAACTGCAACCAAACTGAATACAAACCCTTATTTTACACACTTAGGGGTGGAATTTTACAAAACGCTGAAATTAATATTTTTTATTTGTAATAAGTAGCCTCAATACTTATTTTCATGTCTCTAGGTTCATTATTTTTTTTACCCCATACAAACTTTCACCCCCTATTTTAGGCACTTAGGGGTGGAATTTTCCAAAATCCTTTCTTAGTGGATACTTGCGGTATATAAGGTACTTACTGTCAAAATTTCAAGATTCTAACACCAGCTGTTTGGGCTGTGCGTTGATTCCTTTGTACTGATAAGTGAATTTGCGAAAAGTATCAAAATATGTGACATCTATCACCGTATCTTTTGATTGCGTTGACTTATAAGCCTATTTTTTTTACACCTACAAGGGACCATAGCATTTGTTATTTGGTATTAATTTCAACTTGATAACTCTACCCGTTTCTGAGAAAAAAGGTCTTGACAGACAGACAGACGGACAACAAAGTGATCCTATAAGGGCTCCGGTTTTTCCTTGTAAGGTCCTAAAAATCATTTTATAACTGGAATAATAATAATTTAGCCCTTATGACGTCCCACTCCTGGGCACGGGACTCCCATCACTGCGAGGGGGATTCGGGCCGTAATCCACCACGCTGGCCCAGGGTGGGTTGACGGATTTCACATGTCTCTCGAAAATTGGTTAGATTTTCTAAGACATGCAGGTTTCCTCACGATGTTTTCCTTCACCGTAAGCAAGTGATAATCATATAGAAAGTATGATTCGCATATGGATTTCGAAAAACCCAGAGGTGCGAGCCGGGGTTTGAACCCAGGACCCGCAAGACGCGTGCTTAACCAGTCGGCTATCACTGCTGTGTTTTATTACCTACTACGTTGGTAATTTTATAATTAAGTAGTACTGTTATTAGGGCCACAGAAAAGCGGAAGCGTCGTCCGTGCGTAACTTTTAATAGGTATATGATGTGATTAGTAACATCTGCTCAAGCCGGGCGACGCCGACGCGACGACGCCTTACTATGCTACTTACCTACAAGAATTTCTAATTCCGTGATCAGGCCAATATCCGTATATTTATTTACCTACCTATATTTCACGAGCAGGTTGTAAGTAGATCTAAACACCGCACAATCCTTTAACACCAAAGCTGATATAAGTACCTATTAACACATTATGTGCTTACAGAAGCCATACATAGCGCAGACAATAGGCTGTACACTACCCCTTTCCCTCCATTACGATTTGTTAATACAATTACGAAAGAAGGCGGACTGTTAACGCCAGTGAATCCATACAAAACTGCTCTGCTCTGCTCATGTATAGGTACACCCGTAATGAGATTTGTTGTGGGGTAGGATGATTGCGATGGAGCGTGACACAAATAAAAACATCGGTAGGTACCTATCTACAATATTATATATAAGAAGGTATGGTCAGCAACGATATCAGAAATGTTCTTATACAATCATTTTATAGGAAAAGCGCCCCTAGCGGATACGTGCAGATTTACTAGTAATAAATAAATAAATATCGCCAGACTAACACACCAACCAACTATAATATTGTGGTCCTAAGGTGAAGGCGTCTGTCTAGCCCGCGAAGTTCAAAATTTTCGAGTATTTTTATTGTTTATCCAAAATCTGAAAACATTTAAGACAACATTTTGTGATTTGCGAAACACACAGTATGCAGTGCGTTTATTAATACACTAGCTGAGCCCGCGACTTCGTCCGCGTGGAATTTAACTTAACAAAAAAGCCTGCACCCGCGTTCTGAGCCCCCACCCCAGGACCCATTTTTTTAAATTTTGTTTTTCCTAAATAAAAGTTACTGCTTATAACAACAGCTATTTACCAGCGAAAGTCCCGTCAAATTCGGTCCAGCCGTTTCGGAGATACTCTTTGATTTCATGTGTTTTTATTTTTTTACGCGGAACCCTAATTGTTTTTCTAAAATTAAAGTAACCTAAGTTACTCCTTAAAACATCAGCTATCTGCCAGTGAAAGTCCCGTCAAAATCGGTCCAGCCGTTTCGGAGATTACCCGGAACAAACACACAGACAGACAGACAGACAGACAGATAGACAGACAGACAGACAGACAGACAGACAAAAAAAAATTAAATCGCGTTTTTGTTATAGATGTCGTATGCACTTTCATATGCATTTAGTGAAAAGGTGTTATTTTGATATTACAAACAGACACTCCAGTTTTATTTATTTGTATAGATTTATTTCACTCTAAATATTATCACGGTGGATATGATACTAGTAAATCACTAAATATACAAAAATTGTCAGATTATCTGGATAGCTGTCGTTCTTGAAATGTTTTAGAGTAAGTTGGATAAATTAATAAATGCACTGCACACGGTCTTTTTCGCGAATTACAAAATGTGCCTTTTATTATTGTCAGATTTTGAAAAATTTTCACAATCACCCGGTGCAGTGAGCCGAGCGGGCTACGCTTAAACCACTGCGCCAAGCGGTGAGGAATAATTGGAACGGGTATGGATCACATGGAAAGATTCGATCGATCAAGAGAAATTGTGTGTATGTACATATTTGTACTAAATTATCTTGTAGTGTCTGGTAATTGGCTCACCACCTATGACATCAGAATGAAGATTATCATAACCATCCATGATGATACCTACCTGACTTCTGTCTTCCCCAAAGACTATACTTACATAATAAAACCGATGTCTACCCTTTAGGAAGCAAATGTGTGATGGTCACTTAAGGCTGTTTGTCTGACATACTGTCCACACATGAAAACATTTCAAACATGCTTGAATTCCCCCATCCCTCGATTTATCTTATCTATTTCTTTTTCTGTTTCTCAAGTCTACGCACATCATTTGTAAACGCTTTAACCTGCAAACACATAGACTTAAACATCATTTTTTTCATTTTTTCATCTAAGGTAAGTAGGTAGTAGGTAGATATAGCAAACGGTAGCTACATTGCTTGTTTATTCATCATATCTTCCTCAAGTTCTAAAGGTTATCATCACGCAACAATGTGAGTACACTTTGTTATTTGATATTATGCATTGGTATAAAACATTAGAAATATAGCTAGTATTTTATGTAAATTCTGGAAAATGTTAGATAGAAATAATAAATCTATACCCAACTTCTTTCATGGATAACTTGCTTCTCATTTTTATAAGTAAAAATTAATAAGTATTACTGACCTAGATTACAGAATCTAACTCTGATTAGGTAGGAAGCAGGTGTGTTCAATCTTATATGAAACATACTAGAATTGATATTTGTATCCTCTATTAATAGTAAGGTATAAGAATAAAGGCCTCACTCATCAAAGCAGTGGTGTTGACTGTCTCCTGTTAATTTTTATTTTATTTTACATTATTATATTATACTAGCTGTGCCCCGCGACTCCGTCCGCGTGGAATGTGGAACACCCTTAACATTTAGGCGTATGAAAAATTTATAGTAGCCAATTCTCAGACCTACCCAATATGTACACAAAATTTCATGAAAATTGGTCTAGCCATTTCAGAGGAGTATAATAATAATAATAATAAATATCGCCAGACAGACACACCAACTGTACGGTCCCAAACTAAGCAAAGCTTGTACTATGGGTAACCGTACAATGGACTGGGGGCGATCCCAGTGACACCCAGACCTGGGCAAATTACGAAAAGGCTATTTCCGAAATTTGCCCCGGGCGGGAATCGAACCCGCAACCACCATGTGCAGTGACCCGAGCGGCCTATGCTCGAACCACTGCGCCAAGCGGTCGTCGAAATACTATGTATGTATGGTAACTAACATGGTAACTAACATTGTGACACGATAATTTTATATATAAGATTATAAAATGACAGAAGGAAAAAAAAAATGTGCCTACCTACTATGTCTTTAGAAAATGTACAAAATTTGGCCCATGCAAAGTGTACCCATGAAGCTAGCTGCAATAAAGAAAATTCTCAACATCTACCAGCCAACCAGCTTCTATATATCTACCTTATACTAGTATAGCTGCTGTATGTATAGCAAGCTGGCTGAAATTTAAACTGTAAGTACTACCTACAATAATAGGTACATTATCTGTCTTTGTTCAGAAGTGCACATTCATTGCTTATGCTTAGCTATATCAAGGTGATACAAATAAAAACTGTTTTAACTAAAGGAAATCATGTATTTTAGTTTAAAGTGCATGTGACACTGATATCACAGGAATAACATGGTTATAACAGTAACAGTCCTCACAAACCAATGCTTCCTTAATCATCCCAGTTCACTTGGTGACAATCATGCCACACAAAAGCTCCTTTCAATGACTGAGGAGCTTCCAGGGCCAAATACAAGGGAGCCCTGGCCCCCCGTTCGGGGCTGAAGTCCCCCATGCCTTTTGTCATATCTGTCTTGACAAAACCTGGGTGCACACAATTAATTGACACATCTTTATTTTGCTCACAAAACTGCCGCTGCTGTACGAAGGTAAGCGCCGACATAGCCACTTTTGACACTTTATAATCACCATAATGACCCGCAAATGATACAAAAGCACTTTTACCACTTCTAGCTGCTTGCAGAAAATCATTGACAAATTGTAAAATTTCATCAACTGTAAGATCATCCTTCACCAAAGTGTCCAACCAAATCTGTTTACGTATATTTGATAATAATCCCCAGTCACTGCTGATATTGATAATTCTGGCGGTGTTAGAAAGTAGGGGGTATAATATTTTTGTTATAGTTAATAAGCTCATAAAGTTGGTATCGATGAGTCTCTTGGCGTCTTCGCACGGAGATATAGACTTATCAAAGTCTAGGATGCCGGCATTGTTTACCAAAACATCTATCGTAGAGTGATGCGTTGAGATGTGTGTCGCGAAGTCTTGGACGCTCTTTTCACTTGTGACATCCAATATATGGAATAAAGGTTTTAAACCAAGATCTTGTAACTTCTCGACGGCCCGTAGACCTCTTTCTTCGTTTCTAGCTGTAAGGTACACAGCACCATCGAACTTCTGACAAAGCCCTTTGACGATCTCAAAGCCTATGCCCCTGTTACTACCCGTCACTACTGCTACTTTGGTTTCCATTTTGTACATAAAAATTTAGAAACTTAATAAAGGTACGTAGAAAATACTACGTTATAAAAATAAATATTTAATATATCAGTGAGTGGGTCTAATGACAGAACATTTCGTTTTATTATTTATTTAGTCATTTTTGACATTTCATGTTGATAGTTGACTGACTGATATCAATGACAAAACACAAAACTGTAGACAAAGTAGGTACCTTACACCCAAAAAGATTATAAATAATCTTCTTGCTTACACTTTATCTATAGTATGGTTATAGAGCAAGAAAAACATTTATTTCGCCAAATTATAGACGCTGTGAAAATGTTGACAGCTGTGGAAACGGGATGCATGCATATACACCTTTACATTAGAGTGAATGGGATGCCTGGATATTTTTTTGCCTTTCTCAGCGTATCAGTTTTTATTTAAGGTGAAGGCGCCTGTCTAGCCCGCGAAGTTCAAATTTTTTGAGTTCTTTTAGAAATTTTTCGAAATCTGACAATAATAAAATACAAATTTTGTAATTCGCGACAAAGACCGTGTGCAGTGCATTTATTAATACATTTATTTTACTCTAAATATTATCACGGTGGATATGATATTAGTAAATCACTAAATATACAAAAATTGCCAGATTATCTGGATAGCTGTCGTTCTTGAAATGTTTTAGAGTAAGTTGGATATATTAATAAATGCACTGCACACGGTCTTTTTCGCTAATTTCAAAATTTGTCTTTTATTATTGTCAGATTTTGAAAAATTTCTAAAAGAACTCAAAAAATTTGAACTTCGCGGGCTAGATGGGCGCTTTAGCCTTAAGTTTCATTGGCTAGATTATATGCATAATAATAATCCATCCAAATAATAAGTATACATAATAACCAGAGTGAGAAGTTAAAGTGGTTGGCTCAGCAGCTGTAATTTTTATTATTGTACTGTTCACAGGTACTGATGCTGTCTCTTACGGATCACACAGTACGCATCACTTCACTTCTTTAGCATTCTTGTCCTTAGGTCCAGGGCAAAAATAATGTTTCATATAAATACGGTGTTTAGGGTTTTTATTATAATGAGCTCTATTGACATAACATCTTGTATGGCTTGCAACTACAAAAACCCATAAAACTACTGAAAATTACAGGCTACAGCAGATAATACGCTGGCAGGTAGCTACTATATGACGGGGGGGTATTCAGGGTCGACGGAAAGTTTCCGACATCGGAAACGACAGCTTCCATCCATCTTTTAACTAATTTATAAAAGGATGGAAGCTGTCATTTCCAACATCGAACACTTACCTTCAACAGTGAATACCACCCCTGAGCCTTGTAGCGTGCAGGCGACAAGTGGGCGACACTTATTCCGATGTGAACAAATTAATGGAAACAGGCAATATATTTGCGATTTTTTGCTACATTTGAATGGCTATCTTGAAATTATACAAAATAAAACTTTAAAATACATAGTTATAAATGCAACATTTACCTACATATCTATTTACAAAAATCATTATATGCACAACACAAATCACCAACAAAAGATCTTTGTTCCATTTCATACATTCATCAACAACAAACTAACTTAAAATATGGACTTGCTATAGAATAAACTTAATCTATCTTTACTGCTGCATAAATTTTTCTAATGAAGGTGTATGCCGCAAAAAATCCAATAGTCCCAGTCAATAGCCAGAATGTTAACACCATGAGACCTGTAAAAGAATGCAATATATTTTATTAAGAGTTAATTTTAGGAACTGCGCAAACGAAAACACTTTTGTTTCCGACACTGGACACCATTATAGAAAATCGTGGTTACGGTTGCCGTTAATGAAACAGCAACTACAGTTTACTATGATGGTGTCCAATGTTGGCAATAAAATTGTCTATGTTTGCTCAGCGCCTAAAATATCTAACAGCAACCAAATATACAAAGTTGCAATCTCACCTGTATAACCAATATACAGCAATGTTGGTATAAACTCGGTAATTTCCAATTTTGTAAAGAAGTAAAATATGGAATATATTAAAATGTATACTGCAGATCCTCCAGACACGATGAAACTCTTCCACCACCAATGATAATCCTAAAATAACGTAATAGCTTACATTCAAAAACAATATTGGTGAGGCCCAAGGGATGTGACCACCAGTCTTGTAATACGAATGAGATATACAGAAATTGAAAATTCACAGCAACATTTTAGTCGCGCCCATCGAATAGGCGCTGGGCGCGGATATGCGATAAAATAATTTTAAATAACAGTTTGTGCAAAATTTAACTCTAATCCCGCGCATTTAGAGTATTTAATGCTCTGTACGCTTATTTTTTTTTTTTTTAAACGACGCTCATTGGTGTAAATCAATGTCTAGTGAGAATAACAAATAAAAACAAAAATATTACCTCTCCACATAGTTGGAAATAAACCATCACAATAGATATTTGTGATACAGACACCACAAGTATACAAAATACTAGGAATAAGAATCCAAACAAGTAATAGAATTGGTTCTCCCATAATGCATTGAATATGAAGAATAACTCGATGAACACAGCTCCAAACGGAAGGATTCCAGCCATCAGTATACTGAAAGATTTAATTTCAAGTTAGGGAATTAGAGAAAAAATAATCTACAAATTGTGCAGTAATTTGTTTGTTTTTTGCCGACCGCGCAATCTAGTCTCTATTTTTCAAGCTCAAAAATAGAGACAACAGCACAAATCAATACAAGTTGATACAAGTATTGTATCATGTGTAAAGAACCAAGTGATTCACATATTGAGTGACCATGGTGAGATACATACAATAGACAATTTATTATTGGATGTTGTCTCAGGTGTACTTAAGATACACAAGGGATGCTGATATAACTTACCATATAAATATATTCATGTACCAGACTTGTTCTGGCACTTTCCTTGGGATAAAATTAGTCCTTACAGGATGCTGGAAGGGTTGCTTCCGACATCCGAAGTAGTATCCCAGATACACTAGCGGCAATGAAATGCAGAACCAGAGGCACAGTAGCGCCATCATTGTCGAAAATGGTACAGCCCCACTGGAATGTTTGCCCATTATGAAGAAGTTTAAAAAGAAACAAGTGCCAAAGACAATAGCCGGGTATAGTGTCGCAGTTAGGAATGCAGCCTGTTTCCATTGCTTCCCTTTCATTGTGTTGTACAACCGCGCTGAGTAGTAGCCCGCGATGAGACCCATGAACACATAGAGAAATATCGCGGCGGTCATTAGCGCACCTCGGCTCGCCGGGGACAGCATGCCCAGCATAGCAATGACTGAAACATATAAAATAAACAAGTTATTCATTAAACACCCTACAAAGCATTTTCCTTGATATTTGGGTATGTAACTATGTCTTTTGAGGATAATTTTGTATTCTGAAGAATAATACATTCAACATGTATCTAGTTGTTTGTAATATTCATAATATTTTTTTAGTATCATCCTACGAAAGAAAAACATCTTACATATAGTTATGAGGGCCATCAAAAACACTTGTATGCCACTGCCAATGACAGCCGCGAACAACATCCTTTTGGGAGGCGGTCGGAAAACATCGCCATGTACAAGCTTCCACCCAGTTTCCTCCATCATGTCGTCAATACTCTCATCTGAATTGTAACGGGCTATGTCGCGCCGGAGTGTGCGTACCATGATCATTGTCAGTATACCTTGAAATATACAAACTTATAAGCTTGGGGTATAAAGGATATTATTTAAAAATCATGTTTTTTGTTTGTTTGACTAACATATGTTATACTTTTAAATTTCAAAAGTAAAGGTAATTTGTCTGACTTAATATTTTTTTTTGGTGTAATATAATAATTGTAATAAACTTATATAAGGACACAGATAACATACCTGAGAGGAAGAATAACACCACAATAGAATTTACAATAGAAAACCAATGTATTTGTACATCAACCATTCCTAAATATATGTCCCATCTAGATGCCCAGCTTATATCGGACTCCCCCCACTCTACAGAGTAGGTGAAATATAATTTAGTTCCAGTGTCTTCATTAACTAGCTGTGGAGTTGGATCAGATGGGAACTGGCATGAGTCATCAGCAAAAGTCAAATCATCTTTATCTATTGAGTATGTCTCCACCTCAAAACCAACAACCCTGTAAGAATCTCTGAAAATAATTTGTTAACCATGAATAAATTTATGAACAGTCTAGTTTATCAACACATTTGCAGACAGTAAGACCAGCAAACAATGATTACCAGAATATCAACCAATTAGTTTTACTTTTAAAGATCTGTTAATATGTTGGAGAACTCTGCTCATAGTGGCATTATGTTAACTTGGCATAATAAATATATTATCAACTTACTGGTTATGCTTGTGATACTTCATTGATAGTTTCAAATGATTGTTGATGTAAGCCTTGCCCTTTGACATGAAGCCCAAGCGGTAGCCTTGTTCAATACTTTTTTCTGAAGTTTCTGTGTTTATAATTTTAGTAGCCACAGGTAAATTGTCTACAAGTCTGAAAAATAAAACCAGTCCAATAAAATAAATGATGACTGAAAAAACAACTATTAAAATACTTCAATAAACTTACAAATGTACAAAGTATTCATGTTCAATGCGACTTGCAACCTTCTCAGATTCTTTCACACTCCAATTCATAGGATTATTCTTTTGATGGCAAAGCAACCTACACTTAATATTCTCCGCCATATAGACCTCGTAAGGAGTGTTTACTATGCGATCACCACGTAACACTTCGCCCAAGTTTTCTGATTTATACACAAAAGTACCATTCTTAGGTAAACACAATGGTAATGAATAATATTCATATGGGAGTTGTGTATGTATACTAGTCATTTTAACAGCCTTAACTTCAATTCTTTGGCCTTTTTTGAACTCCACCGGAGCCACACCGGGGACATAGAATCCATGACTCAAAAAAACTAGGCTGTTAAGTAAAAAACACTGTAGAACAGCCTGAAAACAAATTAATTATGTTTGAGAACGAAATTATTTATTTACACAAAGCACGTTAAACAATACTCACCGTAACCATATTAGAATTATGAATAATCTGATAAATTATAGAAAAACAAACATTCTTCCTTCGCCTGATTGCTTGCTTGCTCGCTCGCGCTGTCTGTCTGTTGTCGTTTGTCACTTGTCAAAATTGACAAACAATAATATTATTTCATGGACGAGTTTGTGTATGGACCAAGAACTTTATACATAACACTGGATGTTTTAACACGAACAATGTTTTGAAGCAAAAAAATATGACCTTGAATAACGTCACGTGTTTGTTGCTTCTCTCTTTAGGGTGACAACATCGGATCTCAAGTTTAGGACTGACGGTTTCGGGCCCATATTAATAAATCGATCTCAAGTCTGAGAGAGCGATCTTAGAAATGTCAATGTTTCTTATGTCATACCAGTACAAAATGACATATCGAAAGCGCAGTCAAGATCGTTACAAGACTTATGTGTTAACAATGTACACTGCTTATTAGATGCTACGCATATTTTAAAGCTTACTAGAAATGTCTGATTATAGGTACATTAACAACGCCGGACGGAAATGTCATTTTTATATTTATTAAAGAACTTCACATGGTGCAATTGAAAGAAGGGTTAAAATTGTCCAAAAAGTTACAGGTGGACATGTCAACTATCATAGTATAAAAATAAATACATATATGTACGTCTTGCAGCGCAGACACTCAGTTCTTCTGTCGCTGATGCTATTGATTTCTTGTGCAACAGTGGTGATCCCAATTTCAGTGGAAGTTAAGCTACCACAAAATTTATTAGAATAGTAAATAGATTGTTTGATGATAATGAATAGTCATGTCATCGTGACTTTTCTAATCTTAATCACATCACACCTGTTTTTTGTATTGTATTGTTATTAAATGTGTTTTTTATTGCTATTACTGGAACATATTTTTAAAGAAAGAAGAAGAATCAATAATTTATAAAGCTTCCAGGTCACCGCAATCAAAAGATACAACCATTTAAGTCACATCACATATGTTGATACGCGTTACAAACTCACTCATCATAAACAAGTAAAAAAAAATGAAACAAGCCAGTGAAACCATTTCCAAAATTACTTAAAATTTAAAAATATAAATATGCGCTATGTATCAGCTAATATATTTCAGCTATCTGTGGAAGTCCCGTCAAAATCGGTCCAGCCGTTTCGGAGATTACCCGGAACAAACCGCTTCAACCCGCTTTTTTGTTACCTATGTATTGTACCAGTATCTACTTGCATATGGATTTAGTGAAAAGGTGTTATTTTGATATTACAAACAGGCACTCAAATTTTATTTGTTTGTATAAATAACCCAACCGGCATTCGAGCTTACGCGCGTTCTCTGCGTGACGATCTAACTGTCACTAACTCACAGCGCGGTACCAGCGCGAGCACGTATGCGAGCCGAACGCCGCGCCGGCTCGGCTCCTGCCTAGGGTCGAAGTGTGCAGGGGGCAAAGTGAGGTATACGCACCCGTCATAAAATAGGTGCCCATTGTGATTGTGGTACTCATAAACTTAGCACAATCACAATATATGGTGGGTACTCATATTGTTAAGGCTTGAACAACCTTTTTGGTATATAGTTTCTCTTTTGACTTTATGGTGTTTGTAGCCTAGCAACAATAACAATATAGATTTTCATTAGCACATTTTCTACAGCATTTTTACTTTATCAATAACCCATTGGAGCAGGCTTGGGGACCGAACACATATAAGTGTAATAAGATAATTGACTTTGGAACATATGATTAGTATAATACTTATGTATCCTTCCTTACTCAGAAAATCTGAAATACAGTGAGATGATGGTCACCCTTCTTAAGTCAAATGTTCATGTAAAAACTAAATGAATATAGTACGAAAAGTACAACATAAACTGTTATATCATTAATCAATAGCCACACAATACTAATAATAATCATTTATTGATGTTTTATTACGTCTCCCATTAAAAATAATATAAATATGGTTATAGGTCTACCAGAATCTCATGGCATTAAAAAAATATAAAAAAATATGATTTTCATATGGCAATGTCAATTGTCACCTGCCAAATCAAAGTACAAGGTTTGTCAACCGCTGTTGAGATTTTGTGATATCTTCTTGGCAATTCATTGTTTTTGTGAAAATGTCGAAAAAGCCACTTCGATCTCAAGCGAGAAATATTGTTTTCAATGTGTATCGTAAAATAGGGGAAGAAGAAGGCGTAAATCAAACTAAATCTTGGATTTTAAAGCGCGTCGTAGAGTTGACCGGTAAGTTGGACTGAGTTGTTTTGATACTTCTAGTTTATTTTATATTTTTCTTACTTAATTATAGCTTCTTTATAGGGGTTTCCAGTACTACTATACGGCGAATCATAGGTGAGGGCACATCGAACGATGGTGTATTTTCCACGCCTGGTAAAAAGAGGAGAGGGGGGAAGAAGAAAATCAACTTGGACAGTTTCGATTTACAGTTGATTCCAAATTTGACAAGACCTTCACTAATCGTTATGGACAATGCTAGTTATCATTCCGTACGTTTGAACAAACCGCCCACACAATCCAATCGTATCCCTGATATAAAAGAATGGCTTCGTGCGAATGATGTACATTATGATGATCTTTGGCGTAAATGTCAACTACTTGAAGTAGTGAAACAAAACATGCCCTTATATGAGATAGATAAAGTATTAAAATCGCACGGTCACGAAGTTTTAAGGCTCCCACCTTATCATTGCACATTGAATCCTATAGAAATGATTTGGGGTATAATGAAGCAAAAAGTTGTCGATAAAAATGTTAATAGGCCTGCAAGTGACATTAAATTATTAACAGAAGAAGCTTTCTCACAAATTGGTGCAGAGGATTGGCGAAAATGTTGTGAACATGTAAAGAAAATTGAAAACGATTTCTTCGAGCAAGATAAAATAATTAAAATGCTGGAAGAGCAATTTATAATAAATACCTCTTTATCTTCATCATCTGATGAAGAACAAGAAATGCAAGTGGAGTTCTTGGAATCATTTTCTAGCTCTGAATGAGTTATTAACTTTTAAACGATATTATAATAAATTAGTACATAAAGTAATATATGATTGGCTTTATTTTTTTTGTCATATTTTCCTATGTTAAGAACCCGATGTATAACAACATTCTTCATACACATACCTAGTATACTTCATATTAATTAATGACTAAAGATATAAATAAAAATTAAACAGTATCAAGATCGTTTAATCCAATTTCCCCAGTATTGCACACAACAAATTTTTATTTCCCCATTTGCCATGAGATTCTGGTAGACCTATAAATACGGTGATTAGCGTAAAATACAATTACCCGTGTAACTTAATGTTTGAGTTTGGTATCCATACACTTCTGCAATTTTGCACAACACAATACATCGTTTAAATTACAAGAATACACTTTTATTTAAGCATTAAACTAATTTAAAAATGCGAAGTGCTTGAATATCTTTGACAGTTTGGCCATAGTGTCAAAATGAGTGTTCTATCAGTGTTGCTAAATTATTAAAATAACAGCTACCGACAATCAGGAAAGTGAACGGTTGATATATTTTTTGGTTTTCTATATAAAAATAAATACTGAAGTCAAAAGAGGATTCTCAAATTGAGCATATGTAAATAAAATCCATAAAAAAACAGACACGAAAACCATGGACTTGCGAAATCTTGGCTCATCACACGTTAGTTTGGGTATTTTTTTGTGTTTATCATGGCAATTTCAGATGAAGTGTGAGAGGGTCAGAGCATATGTATATATGTATATATGTAAAAATACCTGTCTTCACTCCATAGTTCTACGTGATATATCCAGTGGTATTCTAACCTTCTTGGTATGGACCATGCATGGACGTTAAATTACTGGGTGTAAAATTATCTATAGCACCCCAGTCTGCCGCGCCGCCCCATAGAGAACAAAGAGGATTGCGTGGCCTGATTGTTCACATTTTATATACTAAAGATCTATAAATTTCTTGGTCCATCCGTCTATACAACGTTCAATATGTTCATAGACACTGATTTTGGCAAGTTGTTTTGGTGGTTTTTTGACAAGATTTTTTTATGACAATGACATTTACAATGACATAATAAAAAAATACATCGCGTCGTTCGTTGATCGTTCGTGTTCGTAATTTTGTCTGTGCCTCGTTTAGTCACAATTATTTTTTATTTTACTAAAAAGTTACCTGCCTATTTTTGCAGAATTCGAGCCGATTATCATTGTTTTCTGAAAGCTTTCTAACAATATTATAATATTGTATATCCATGCCTTTGTTGTTGATTTAAAAAAGGTTATCAGGTCATCATGGTGCAGGTGAATATTTTGATGAAAGTTGTTGTAAGACCATGTGATAGGTTTTGCTCATTTTATTTAATTTGTTTGTTAAAGTGAAATATATATATTTTCTGCAGAGCAAGTAGCTAAAATAATTTAATTCACTAATAATTTGTCCTAAGTGATGTCAGATTTTTTCTTAGTATTACGGAATTCTAATACAAATGAGTAATACAAATTGTAATACTTACTGTAGCTTAGGTAGTAAAAAATGTTATGTTTACAGGCCACGGACGAAACGGAGCAGCCTGACTTGCCTCAAGCCATGAAACTGTTGACCGAGATGAATATGAACATCCAGCAAGTTTCTCAGCTCGTTGACAACATGCTGGTGCGTGTCAAAAGTGGAGAACTCACTACAGATAAAGGACTAAGTTTTCTTGAAATGAAATATCAAATGCTGCTTAGTTATTTAATAAATTTAACTTACATTGTCTTGAGGAAATGTTCTGGAGAAAAAATAGAATCTGACCCATCTATTGATAGACTAAATGAGATAAGAACTGTTCTGGAAAAAATACGTCCCATAGATTCCAAATTGAAGTATCAAATAGATAAACTTGTTAAAACGGCTATTGTTGGTGGTTCCATGGAAGATGATCCACAATCATATCATGCTAATCCAGCTAACTTAGTGAGCAAGATTGATGCATCTGGGGAGGACACCAGTGAAGCTTCAGATGATGGTGAAGATAAGAAAGACAAAACTAATAAGTCAAATATCTATGTGCCACCAAAGCTAGCTGCTGTACATTTTGATGAAACTACTTCCAGAATTGATAGTGAAAAGAAAAATAAAGAGAAAACAAATAAGCAACGCTTAAACACTAGTATTATGCGTGAACTACGTGAAGAGTACTCTGAAGCACCTCTTGAAGTGAGTACAGGGAATCATGTCAAGCAATCTGTGTCTAAATATGAACAGGAAAAGACTGAATATGAAGAAAACTACTTAACTCGTTTGTCTGTCACTAAAGCTGAGAAAAACCGAAGGAGAAAGCTTACAACAGTAGGAATGATAGCTGATGAAGTCACAGGGACTAGCAGCCATAAAGCTTCTCGTAAACATAAAATGAAGTCCAAAAAAGGCAAAGGCTTTAAAAGAAGGCGTACACATTGATATTAAAATAAACTTTTGTAATAATACAGAATTGGTATACTTAAGGATTACTAGATAAAACCATTAATTGTAGAACCTATTAAATTGGCAACTCAGTCCTATGTTTTTGCTTGTATGATTTAAGTTATATGTTGTTATCCATGGCAGAAATTTACACAATTATGTACTGGTGTATAATAACCCCTTGTGTGCACTGGCGAAACATTATACCGAATTTTGCTGTTGTCTTTAAGTGGGAGCTTAAAATAGAGGCAACAACAAAAATCTGTGTAAATGTTTCATCCAGTGCCAAGCAGGGGTAACAATAGGTAACTTATTTTGAATGACACAATTTTGATGTTTTACAAAATATTTCTAAGAATTATTTTTTATTTATAATGCAAATGTGTTCCTGTCCTTAATATTTTATAATTATTCTAAAAATTATGAAATAATTGTTCATAAAATTAAGGTCTCGTGAAGGGTTTGTTTAAGAAAACAGTATGACACTGTATTACCTTTACCCATTTTGCTGTTGCTTTTATTATTACTACTTTTGTTTTCTAGGTTTGTTGTAATAAAAAAGCCGTTAATTTTTCTAGCATGTTTTGTTATATTTTATTTTACTTTATTTCATTTTGTATTATCTATAATTTGTAAGAACAAATGTAATAAAAACGTTTGGATTAATTCTTATTTTCATTGGTATCCAACGATTTCTTCAAGTTTGGGAAATCTTGTACGCAAGTAGCAGGATCAAATGATTGATAGCGGAATAATCTCATCTGGCGAATGTGACCAATAGGTGTGTGGGTATCGAGGCACTGATAGTCGCCGCGAGGGGGCGCTGTACCATGGTTATGCGTCAAATCCGAACGAATGACTCTGTTCATTAGCCACGGTGGAGATGCCATAGTTAACTGAAAATAAAAGGATGATAACTGAAATCATAAATTCCATGTGGTTCATATCAATAGCTTACACTCTTGTAAGTAATGAATCCTTTGTCGGCCAGTTAAGTACTTACTAAATGTAAATGTTTTCGCGCCTAATTTTAATATTCATGCACTTTATAGGAAGGTACTTACCGGTTTCATAACACAAGGATATGGATTTCTGTAATCGTCTTGTTGAGTTGAGAGATAGTCCATGACACCAAAATCAGCCGGAAGCTGGGCCAAGTCAGCGTTTATCATAAGCTTATTTCTACCTGGGGTGCTGCAAGTTATATCATTTGTAGGTAGGCTTAGAATAATAACGTCGGTAGGTAATCTACAGTAGGTGCATTTAGTTCGTAGAAATAAGGACGCGTGCCTCTATAATTCACTTACTCAGTACAAGGATAGGATGTGAAGTTGACTAGAGGCTTAAAAGAATACACTGGATCTGTTTTCGTGAATATTTGTGCTAGCATATGGCGGGTTTCTGTCATTCGCACTCCTTGGTCTTCGGTCCCAAACCGTGTGTAAGTACTCAAATGGTTACTTAACTCATCACGATAAACGTAATTATCCTTTTTCTCCGCCTGCATAGAAAAATCCCAATTCTCCACTTTTGTCTTCGGCCCATATCTGTTTTTCGAGAAAAGAATTTGTTGTGGCTTTTTTGCCATTGGATTTTTGGTCCTCATCTTGATATGCCGTGTATGTACTTTATCTTTGTAGCACTATATATTTAGATTAACAAATTATGAGAACTTTAAGACACCTTTTAAAAGTATTATATTTTCTATAAAATGACAACTGTCACGTTTTTTGTGTAAAAGTATAAGTAAGTAGTACCTATGTGCAAGAAGTAGGTTCTTACCAGCATGAATATCTACTATTAAAACTTATTTCTACTGTGATCTACCAATTTTGTGGGTTAAAGACGAGGAAGCCATGAATCATCTATAGACTAGAAGGTAACTCCCTGTAAATGTCTCAATTTGTTTCGTACGGATATAATAGATAGGCCCTCAGTCCAGATGCACCTACCGCAGAGGTGTAAGTTTAATAGGTACCTATATGATAGACTCAACTCCAAACGATGTCATGTCATGACACGTAATTTCACTACATTTTAACCCCCATATTATGAACGCTCATGGATGGAGCGATACTACTGCTAATAAGTGGTAGTTCTACCTATTGATTTAGGATTTAGGTACTTCGTCTACCTCTCCTCGGAAAGGTAGATCATAGGTACAAACAATAAAAAACGAAAATTGTGAGGAAATCTACTTACGCAATCTTTTGATTCATATTTTGAAAGACTTAAGAACAATTATAATAAGTAGGTACTTGTGAAGTTTGCCAACCCGCACTGGACCAGGGCTGGACTCCCCTCGTATTGAGGGGGCCCGGTGTGATGGCAATAGGCTTGCCCCCTTTACATTGGGACCATACATTACAAATACTCGCTATTTGGACCAATATACCTACCATTGTGAAACGCAGTGTGACATCTACCTTCGGGAAATACATTAAAAAATATGTAAGTTGTTCAGTAAAAAAACTTTGTTATTTTTTAAAAATTACAATAACAATATAAATACATTGTAATTTGGTACTTAAGGAGGTACTTATAAAATGGACAAAACAATAATTAAAAAGTACCTACTTACGACGATGTGTTGAAAGCTCAGCTAAGATAGCTGCTATAATATAAGTATAATTAAGTGGCTAGGTGCATTTCTCATGGTCATGGGTCTGATGAGGGGTGAGATCACCTAGGTGAACAAAGTAGAACAAACCCTTCAGGTTCATAGGAGGTAGCCCAAGATCCTTATGTTAGATTTATAGACATAACCCATTACCTACTTACCTTATTCATTGGATAGATACAAGATACCGCTAAATAATGAAATATGTAACATTGAATCTGTGTCTCTGTAATGCGTATGAAACACATAGGTACCTATTTGACGTTATTATTTATTGGTTGAATACGCGCATCTCAAACTGAGTCATGGATTTTGCGCCACCCTACCACAGCCTACCGACTTATTCAGATTCACCCAGTATTCAACTTTGGTACCTACGTGAGAGGACAAAGACCGATAAAATAATATTAATAAGCTCTATCATCTAATAGCTACAAAGCCGCACACGAGATTCTATGGCAATGAACAATTTGAATTAATTGTAATTATATGTTGTGTCTATCTATTTACTTTTAGATAGGGATGCAGTGGTTGTCACTGTGTTGATTATAGACATTTTATCCCTCAGCTTCATCTCTTCGTCTCTAATTCTGTTGCTTTCTTCAGCACATGCAACAAATGCTTCGAAAAACTCGAAAAACGTTATTTCTATATCCAGATTCATAACTTTATCGCTTTCATATAACTGTGGAAATATGTTAGCAAATATTTTTATAATGCTTTTGCTCGGCAAATTGCCGAAGTTGAACAGTTTCAAGTCACCGTAATCTTCTTTCAGTTCTTCTTCAGGGAGCCTGTTATCATCTAAAATAAAATTTGTTTGGTAGTTATAAGTAGTTAGCTCTAAGAATGCATAACTACCTACTCAAACAACACAACTAAATTCAGATTTATAATTTGGATGACAACAAAATTGAATAATACCTATATCTACATACAAACATCAAGCGAATCAATTAATGACGCCCATTTCTTCTCTATTCAATTTGATTGAGTAGGTATTCAGCATCAGTGCTAACTGCATTTATAAAATAGATAGACGAGGTCACAGGGTAAGGTATACTAATTTTATTCAGATACGTTGCTCACCAGTAATAAAATTCATTTCGTCTCCAAAAATGTACGCGTTACGGCCGAGTGGGAGACAGTCGTCGGGAGTCTCCACGAGGTCGGGTTGGGGTTGGTCCAAGCAGTGCGGTGGCCGGCGCGCGGCACATAGGAATTTGCGTACTGTGTGCGGTTCTCCCAATAAACGATATAACGCATAAGCTCCTTTTAGCGGCACAAATCTACCACAACCATTTACCAGTCGACCTGAAATCGTGGTAATCGCTCCGGTTAAAAATATAGCCAAATCAGTAGACTGCACTGGAAGTAGGTACACCCCTAGTAAGTAGATACCTACATACCGACATATAAAATGGACGAGGCTGAGCCTTAGCTACCTATCTATTTATGAATTTCAATAACGTATTAAAATTCAAATAAGTAAATGAAAATCACCTCTTCGACGATCTGACCCAGGCAGAATATCAACTTCCATAAAGGTTCTAAAAGCACTCGCTAGAATTGTATCGGGTCTTCGGTCCGGTAATTCCCTTTTAGCATACAACTTTCTAGCGACTGAAATTAAACTGTGCATAAATTGCCAAAAATATATTTTTTCAAATGGACTATGCGCGGTCCTTGCTAGCCATTCTGGATTCTGGTAAAATAAATCATCAATTTCGATGAGGGTCAATCCTTTCTCGTGTAATTTACAATCGTAGTATAATTGCCACAAATACAAGCGTGTTAATATTGGTGTAAAATATATTTCTTCAGTGTTGCAAATCTTTGCATATTTGTAATATATATTTTTTAATTCGGTTTCGTAACACCTCACTGCTTTATACAAAGAAACCTCTTCAAATTTTATTAATTCTTCATAATTTACATGATCACATGATTCAGCTACACTTTCAACTCTATGTATGGCTAGCGATAGCTCTCCTTCTAAAACTTTATTATTTTTAATATAATCATTAATTATATTATTTCTAATTTCATGTTGCTTATCCATACTTGCAAGTGCTTGCTCTATGTGATACAGTAGTCCGACTGCATCGTCACAAATATCAAATTGATACGGCTCTCCTACCCGCGGACCTGTTGCCTCAGGTATCCATTCGTTTTCATTTTCATCCGTCATTAGTGATCCAAGATTGTCATCAACAAATATTTTTTTGTTTTGTAGAATAAACCCATTGTTGGTAACGAACTTCCCTACACCATTCTTCTTGTTGTTTTTAAAATCACCTTTATAATGCGACCCCAAGCCAAGGCCAAGATTTAATACTCCATATCCATTTCTTTGACCTTTTTCCCACATGCCGCGAAAGGCAGTGATTGATGGTAACGACATTGTGTTATTGTAATAAGCATCCCATATATAAACACCGTATCCAGACATAACTCCATTCTTCCATTCGCCCCTGTAAAACTATAAATAGCACTGGACATGATCACAACAGTTTTCAGATAGTGAAGCGACAAGTTACTGTGCGGGTAGGTAAATTCTTTAGGTTCAGTGGGCGGTAGTCAAGTTTCCTACAAGCTATATGAAATACATACATCCCTAATCATATTTATGATACTTCACTTAAATTGTTAGGTAATACCAAGATATAATCAAATAAGCCACCACTCACATCGTGATTTGGCCATATCATCAACCCTTTTCCTTCTCTCTCATTTTGATCCCATTCGCCCTTGTATCCGCTTGACGCACAGTACTCGCGAGACCCATATCCATGACGCTGATTCTGAGAAAAGTTGTTTAATAGGTAGAGCAACCTACCTTACTTTTAGCACACCCACATATACATCATATAGGTAGGTAATTATCTTTACATCTTAATCCGACCATGAGCGACGAATAGACGGCAGTGGGAATAATTTTTAACTATTTACCTAATCATAAGGTAGGTTAGGTAATACCTCTAACTACTTAAAATTACTGCTTTTGGAATAATATGACCCAAATATCTTTACTTTATCTTTGTCTACGACATAAAGGTAAAACCTATCGTAAAAAATGCTGTACTACTGTACTACTGCGGCTAGGCGCAGTTCTTACAAAAGGACCATGTACTTGGTAGGAGTTCCGTAAAAATCGCGAACACGGTCTAACCAACGTTTCTCCGGACTCTAGGACTAGTTTCCGAAACGCATTATGCTTAATAAGGTGTATAAATTTACGTTCGACCATTATTATTTTCGATATACCTAGTGTGGAGTACAATAAGAAGTGATTAGTTCGTGGTCGCGATCGCGGTCGCTAACAAAAGAAAGAAGAGCTAGTTCGCTAATGGATGATCTATTATCACTAGTATTATTATAGTACTTATTATCACATATACGTACCTGGTCCCACTGTCCGTCATATGAATTTTTAGAACCTTTCGAGTAGTATATGACACCCTCTCCATGTTTAGTCCCGCAGTGCCACCCGCCAGTGTAGGATCGTTGTCTTCGGGAGTCCACATACAACCCTTTACCGTGACGAAGATTTCCAGAGAAATCCCCTTCGTACCAGGTATCGTCTTTCCATTGAATTATACCTTTACCATTTATCTCGTTATCATTAAATTGTCCCTTAAACAATTAAAATTATGTATTTAACCACGGAAGGAAAACATTAATTAGGAATATTCATAGGTATACTGTTATGAATTACATCGCGTACCCTCAATATGTAACTGTACAAACTTATTTCTGAAAAAAATATTAAGCACAGGTAGGGAGAACTAATAAATACATGACCACTCCAATGTTGGATACCACAGTAGGTAGAGATCTAGTTGTGAGCGTCACACTGATGATCTAAATACCTACACTTGTTAAATATTTCGAAAGGAGTATCTCTGGAGATGAGTAGGTATCTTTTAAGGGGGTAATTCCTGGAAATGATACGTACTAAGTACACGGTACCATCAGCCCATTGGTAACGACCTTCCCCGTGCATGCATTTCATTGAAATATTTCCCTCGTATAGAT
Source organism: Notodonta dromedarius (assembly GCA_905147325.1). NCBI lineage: Eukaryota > Metazoa > Arthropoda > Insecta > Lepidoptera > Notodontidae > Notodonta > Notodonta dromedarius. The sequence continues at coordinate 8,954,892 of LR990159.1, read as the reverse complement.
TTCCGTTCCAAAAACGGATAACCGCCTTTTCATCTGCACCCGACCACCAACATGTCTGCATCATATCATTCTGAAGGAAAATACCAAGTTACCTAATTAGTGATTATTTTAAATATTAGTTTAAAGAATTATTACTGTAATATTGTTAGTCCTTTTAACATCCCACTCCTGGGCACTGATCTCCCCTCAATACGAGGGGCACAATCCAACACGCTGCCCCAGTTCGGGTTGGCGGATATCACACGTCTTTCGAAAGTTGCTTAGATTATCTAAGACATGCAGGTTTCCTCACGATGTTTGCCTTCACCGTAAGCAAGTGATAATCATATTTATAGAAATTATGATTCGCACATAGATTTCGAAAAACTCAAGAGGTGCGAGCCAGGGTTTGAACCCAGAACCTGGTGCCCGCAATAACGAATCATATTGAAATTATGATTCGCGAATAGACCTTGTGCTCACAAGATGCGTGCTTCTATATCTCAAGTGTACCTACCTAACGGTCGGTGGCGGGACTTAAACCCGCGACCTTATTGCGGTAATATAACCCTTTGACCACAAGGCTATGGCTTCAAATATATAAGTACATATTGCTTGATAGTTTATAATAAATCCATGTATTAGACCTGGATACCGAATAAAAACTACATAGATACGAGTAGTTAGGTACCTGGGCAGGATCAAGTAACTCTATCTTCGAACGGCTACGTTTGGTTCTAGATGGTTTACCTGTAAATATTTTCAAGTTAAATCGTCTAAATAACGAACAGATTTAGAAATTCATACTTTAATGGAAAAGGCATTGGGTAACGCCTTTATTCTCACCTAAACCTTTTTTCTTTTTACTCGTGAAAGTTAATTCACTCGGTGTTTTACCAAAGTCCATAAACCCATTGCTATCGTCACGTTTTGGTGTCACGATTACTTCCCAAGATTTGACCACGCAGTCTATCATGGACTCAAACAGCATCGTGACTAGTTCCTTTTGCACGGATCCCTTTGGGCGGATCCAGATGGAGGCCGTGGAGTCGCTGTTCGCCACAGGCGCAGTCGTCGGTCCGAAATTTGTATCGAAGTCATAATCTTGGTACAACCTCTTAGGCAGAATTAAAGAGCTGTCCCGGCGTGTGATGGTTCGTTGGGAATCAAGGTAAAACATTCTGATTATTTAAATAATTATGAAGATGTTGCGTAGTATTTTTATTTTACACAGACAGTCATAAGTTTTAAATACCTCTGTGATAGGTAATCCTTTATAAAATACGCGAAAAATATTTTGTTACTTGTCAAATTCAAATTCTGACAAATGGCCTACGATACGAATACCTACGACTTGTATAAATTCTCTTTGTACATATATAAAAAAAGATGACATCACCCAAACATCATGAACAACTATGATGAGCAAAGCAACCACCGTAGAAGTCCCAACAATTTCGCCTTAGACTAGGTATTTATCGTACAAGTCTCTCGCAAATGCAGGACCGTCTATTAGTTTATGTCAGGACATCAATATATCAGTAGGGGCGACGCGGTGAGTGCTCCGTGGCTCCTGCGTGGACTAAGCATAAAAAGTAGGTAATTCAAGAAGTAGTAGGTAAATAAATATTATTTAAAAATTGTGTCACTCCGCGTGCATAGGTTTTGTACTTCTTCAATGGGTAAGAGCTGTTAGAGCCTACCTACATGAGACGAAATGAGTACCTACCTATTTGGTAGGTAGGTACTTAGACCATTGGTTCGTTAATCTAAGGGTAGGTAGGTAAGTATGTTCATAAATAAAAAGGAAACCACATTTCAAATTGTTTTATTTTGAACAGAATTTTGACTTTATTTTTTAATTTTCGTTTACGTTGATCACGATGTATATGCCGGCCGCCTAGTCCTGTCTCCATAGAACGTGTTAACCCTTTGTTAAACATTGGAAACATAGCTGTAAAAGAAACATAAGTGTAAACATTTAATAACATAATAATATAACACGGTGTTATTAAAATAAAACAAAAGTAATATCTCACTCCAACTCCTGAACGGCCTCCACAAGCGCCATACGCTAGCGTCTTCATCTAGGTCATTGGAAGATGAGTTCGTTGCGTTAGATTTATCTTCAAGACTTCGATTATTTATTTCTAGATCTCCATAGCAAAAATGCAGGAAATTAAATATCGTACAGATAAGAAGCACCTTAAAAAAACACATTTATTAAAAACACTGAACCTATTAATCCGCTTTAAGCTATTGAAATCACTAAGATCGTATTAGGTATGGGTACATACTTTTATTTTCATTATTATATATTAAAATAATATACCGAATTACAATAAACTAAACTGGTTAACACAGTTTGGTTTGATAAGCAGGTAGGTCTTCTCATTGATACGCCTGGGTGGATCGATCGTGCATTTATATTGAATGTTTCAAGTGCTGCAATTTGGAGCGGAAGAGGCTACATGTTATGACACCGTTTGTTTAATATTCTAGTAATTTTAGTGATCCAAATCACCATTGTGCAAACATAATATTACCAGGAAGGACAAATACCTACATACGTGATTTAATATATACCTAGTAAGTAGGTACTTATTCGGATTTAATTATGAATCATAAAATCTAAGGAGAATCGCAGTCCCAATATTGTGATAGGTTTTTTTTTATAATTTTTTTTTTCGGTATAGGCAAGTATTTGACCACAATCTCACCTGATGGTAAGTGACGATGGAAGTGCTCGATGCTCCTAAAGTGACTTAATAGTGTGTAATAATGTTTATGTTATGATAATATTTATGTAACCATTGTAACCAACGTCTATCTCAGCTAAAGTACAGCGCTTTTTAACTACTTAATAAGTTACAATACTGGCATTGCAAATTGCAATGCAGTGGAAAAAGAAACTCAATTATGTAGAGCGAAACGCATCACTGACTACAAAATGAACCTGTTACCCCTCGTTTGCACTCAGGCAACAACATGTTTCGTCCAGTGCAAACGAGGCATTAGGTTCCTTTTGTGTGATCTCCACGCTCTACGCATGCATACTGGTTACCATGTCCTAATTGTCCGAGCCACATTATCATTTAGCATATTTGGTGACAAGTGAGAAACTCAAAGCTAAACGAAATTAAAGATTTTCAATGTTTTATTGAAACACATTATTTAATTCACACAATAAATATAATAATCAATTTCAATAGTAGTTAACAAAAAGCAAATTACTTTGCACATTAACATAGAAATATCGCTATAACAACTCTTACGCATCGATGCCATTATCTATAATTTAATTCTTACTAATTTAATACTTACGTAAAATAGGCATAGATGTTACTCTACCTTTAGAGTAACATGCGATACCTACTATGAATTTTGTTTGATAGCTTACGTAGCTCCACGTAAACCATACTTGATCGATTTCGAATCATTGCAAGTGGCAATATAAGGTACCTATTATATTAGTAAATGTACTTATAGGATGATTCGATATCGATATAATATGCTTTTCGATGTTCCTAAAACCAGTACATACTAATTACTAAGCCCATGGGTAGTATACTATATAAGTTAAAATAAAAAATATTTACATAGATAGACATCTTCATATCACAGTTACATCATTTGGCGAACATTGCGGTTTTTAACCCATACTGGCAAGATAGCTACTACCATAATAGTAATACGAGAAAATAGTACGACATCATTTCGATTACGTTAGTGCGTAATTCAGCATTTATGACTAAACAAACATTAATTATATTAATATTAAATTTTGCAGTTCACAAGCACGCACCTTGCTTGTATTTACTGCAAAACGTATTAGACCGTAGTCATAATGGTACACGTGTACAAGCAAGGTGAACTGCGGTAAAGCGGAACCAGTTCAGCTCAATTGACACGTGTCTAAAGGCAACTTACCTCTACATAGGTGCGTCTGCACGCACTAAGCATCACTGCACTACGCGGCGCGACGCAGCACCAGGCGCAGTCGCGTAGTGCGTTTTATCTCATACCATTTCATAAAAACAATATTTTGATAGCGTCGTGTCGTGTCGCTCCGCCGCAGTGCAATGCCACTTAATGCAATTGAATCTTAAAAAATATGAGGTCGCGTCTTGCCGCGCCGCTTATTGCTAACCTTTACAGTGAAATCTCATTTTTTTTTAACTTGAAATATATAACAATTCTGGTGGTCAAGTCATCTATCGACAAAACCAATTTCCTACCAAATGCTACTGAACATCGCTACTACATCTAATTACACCTACATCAATAATAAAACCTGTAACGTGTCCTGTCCTTCTAACTATCCCATCGTTTACACTGACGTTGTTGTTGTCTTGTTTTGAACTGACAAAAAAAGAGACAGCTACATAAATCAAAACAAGTATTTCGTCAATGTAAAACGAGGGCGTAAAGATAACGAGGCAAAACAAACAACAGCAATTTTTGAAATTGTCTGTCTGAACGCATTACGCAGAAACAACTTACTTTCCTACTGTTTGGATAAACATGAAACACTTGCATAAAAAAAAGAAACAGCGGAATTCGCGTCCGCAATATGTTTAAATTAGAAGCTCTAATAAACGCGTTAAATTCATAAGCACCGATAACGTTTCACGTTGCGGATGGTCACCAATAGGTATATTTACATCCAGGCACTTGCTCTCAGGTTGTCGACGATGGTGGCGCGGCGGCGGTGGCAGACGCGCACGCACGGCTCCCAGGCCAGTCTTCGCCAAGGTCACGACTCGTGCAGCAGCCGCTGGTAGTGCGGGAACACCTCGTACGGCGGCACGTGCAGACCGAACTCGAGCGCCACGAGCACGGCGAACTCGAATCGCATCAGGTCTTTCCTGTTCAACCTGAATGTTGTTTCTATGCGCTGTGAAAAATATTGTTTATTTTTTATTGATTGCGTACATACTTGTTTATCGTAATGAACTATAGTAACAAAGGCGTCGTCAATCAATAGGCCAGAGGGATACATAGGTTGATAGAGGTTTATGTATGAATTATCTATAGGTTAAATCAATTAAATGTGTAAAGGTTTCATAATTTACAATAAAATAACGTAATTAAAACAATATTTTCGGGTTCCAGGTGCATTTCTCGGCAACGTTATTATTTAAATCTGGGTTTTCAAGTCTCTAGGGGGCGAACCTGGTAAGTGAGCTATTTTTCAAGTTGCCTTATTGTCAAAAAAAAAGGTTATCTTTACTTATATTATAAATGCGAAAGTAGCTCTGTCTGTCTGTCTGTCGCGCTTTCACGCCAAAACTACTGAACCGATTTAAATGAAATTTGGTACACAGATAGTCTAGAGCCTGAGAAAGGACATATGCTACTTTTTAATGCGAAAACATAGGCTACTTTTTAGAGCTGGAAACTTGGAACTTATTTTTCAAAGACAAAGACACTATTCCACGCGGACGAAGTCGCGGGCACAGCTAGTTAGGAATAAAGAACTTACTTCAATTAGCGCTTTCAATGCTTCTCCCTTGACGTCGTTGAGTTTAGCGGACAGCAGTAAGCACGCGCCGGCACACAATTTCCTATTGTCTTTGTTGATGAGATTGGCGAGTATCAATTTTTCGAAGTAAACATACGCTTGGGCGACCGATAGTAAGTCGATCCCTCCACCGTCGTGTTTCGCAATCTTGCGCATCTCCTTTTTAATACTGAAACGACAAAGATCTCATTAGATTCCAAATAACTGACATCGATTCGACCCAAATTTAACTTTAAAACGATTAGATACCTACCTTCTTAGTTTACTGAGAGTTAATTTGATATGAGGAAACTTCTCCCTGAACTTGTCGTTTAGCTCCTTTTTGAGGTCTTGTGGGCGGACATAGTCAATGATGGAAGTCATGTAAGACGTAAATGTTAGGAGTGTCCTGTGTTTGCCTGCTATAAGTTCCGGGTCATCCAATACATTGGGACAATATTGCACCTGTAGGGCAGAACATTATTTTTTGTTATTAAGGTGAAGGCGCCTGTCTAGGCCGCGAAATTCAAAATTTTCAAGTATTTTTATAGTTTATCCAAAATCTGAAAACATTTAAGACAACATTTTGTGATTTGCGACAAACACAGTATGCAGAGCGTTTATCAATACATTTATTTTACTCTAAATATTATCACGGTGGATATGATACTAGTAAATCACTAAATATACAAAAATTGCCAGATTATCTGGATAGCTGTCGTTCTTTAAATGTTTTAGAGTAAGTTGGATATATTAATAAATGCACTGCACACGGTATTTTTCGCGAATTACAAAATGTGCCTTTTATTATTGTCAGATTTTGAAAAATTTCTAAAATACCTCGAAAAATTTGAATTTCGCGGGCTAAATGGGCGCTTTAGCCTTAATACACTTTTTGTTTCATTATTTTGTTCCAAGTAATATGTGTAATAAATAATACATACATATTTTTGCGACAGCAAAGTTCCTTCCTCCCAATCAAAGGATTTGATGTCAACAGAAGAATGTGGTGGTGATGGTATTGTACTCCTCTGTGACGATTCATACGAAAAGCACCTAAAACCACAAGTAGGTAGGTCAATATCATTTTATAATTAACAAAATATAAAGTTGACGACTTATCTGAGTACCTTTACTTCGTAATTTTTACCCCAACTTGCGTGCAAAGTATGTTAGTATATGTCATGCACCAACAATAGTTTTAAGGAACTCCTTCACCATACAAAATCATGCATGTTTACAATGAAATAAAATCATCCAAAAGTCTAGCAATGAAATAAACATGTTTGATTTAAAAGCATGAGTTTGCAAGAGGTATTCTGATCAGTCAATGTATGATATAAAATTATATTTTAGTCTTCAGTCGAGCTTACATCTGTTTTATCTATAAAACCAACTGATTAAAATTCAAGCTATTATGGTCACTGCACAACACCCAGAAGAAAAAAAAAAATTAATCTATTCAGGACTAGGTACTTCATTTACATAATATAATAAAATATACCATTGTAAGTATATAATTCAATATTTATCAATATTAATGCTGTGATATTATTATATATTGTTAGCAGGTATAAATAATTTAGCGTTAGCAAAATCTAAGTGTTGGACAGCATAATGTGATTCAATTGTTCAAAGTTTACCATTTTTTATCCTTGTGCCTCGTCAATAACTTAGTCCTGAAAGTCAAATTTGTTAGTGATGAAATGATTGTGAAACTGCGTCAATGATTCAAAGTGTAAAACTAACATCACAACTTACAGTGTACAACTCTATATTGAAATAAAATCAGTACAATAATGGTGAATGCTTATGGGATGTTGTTTTGTTAATAATATGGGTAATACTTTGTAATATAATGCAAAGCAATTTCATATAAGTAATTACCTATTTTCACATTATGTGTTTTGGCTGATAATTAGGTCATTACCAAAAATGTTCATCATCTACTGACATACAGTAGTGTTTCATTCACCTATTACAATTATGTAGAGTAACTACATATTCCATAACATTAATAATGTACATGTATTATGAATGAATTAGATGTCCTCCCCCTTCACATAACGGAGAGTTAAATCAATAGTGTTGGGAAGTAAAACATTGAATGACATGCATAAGCATTTTAAGAAGTTTATGATAGCCTCATGTATTAAATCAACATAAGATGATGGCAAATATGAAGAAAACACAGTTCTCCGGATGAATGATGGCATTGTCTCACCTTGCTAACATACATCAGTAATTCTAGTTCTTAAACAAACCTAAACATATCAAACATCAAGGATTACCTTAATAATATAATAATAATGCCAAATTTACCTGGCAATAACATGGGGATGACGATTTGCTACCTTCCAATTTGACTTATCTGTGAAATCTCCTTCATACATTTTCTTATGGTGCTCTCTTACACAAACTTTAGATGATACCAGTAATTTAGAATATGATATTTCTTGACCATTCTCTTCCCTCTCTAAACCGAGAAGATCAAAGGGATCTACACCATTGTCAGTGATTGCTGAAAGAGGTCTTGGTCCTGAAGGATTCCGCCTTCTTACACCGTCTTTTCTTAAGTCAGAACTAAAAAAAGCAAGTGGGTTGGTAGCATTATGGAACAAATATTACTGAAATTTAAAAAGTTATTTTATATAAGTACGTACCGTGGATTGCGCACTGTCTTAGAATATGGTATAGTACTGAAAACAACACAAGGGACACCTTGTCCTGGCACAAATGCGAGTCTTTCATCCTTAAATGATACCCCTTTAGTGGGGCGTACTAAACGCACTTCTTTTAACAAGGCATGATTTTCAGGAATGCATGTATTGCTGGTTCTAAATCTCCCTACAACAAAATAGTAAATACATAATATAGATGTATACATATTTTATAGCTTGTGAAATATATTACAATTATCATTGACAAAACAACACAAAAATAGAGATAACAAAAAAAAAATGTTTACCGAAGTTTAAACTTTCTGAACTACTTTTTTCATCTGCACTGACCCCAGGGAGTGGGACAAGATGGATTTTCCTGCCTCGAGCAGTAGGCTGCTTCTCTTTGAACGATTCTGTAGTTCCTGATGAACATCTGTTTATAAAAATAATTACATAGAGTAGATAACATATTTTTTTATTCACAGCCACAGCTAAGTATTTTTAGTTGCTCTTACCTTTCTCTGAATGAAGTATTTATTCCACCCTTTACAGGAGTATACTCGGAGTCTGAGCTTAGGGAATGACTGTCGGCACCAAGACGATGCACTGGACTTGACGGCAGACCTTTAGTCTTGCTCCGAGCATTATTCCGCAGTACCACATCTTTATCTTGATGAATTTCAACAGATTTCGTTCCAGAATCGGTTTTATCTTGTTTGTATGATCTATCTGCAATTCTGCTAAATGGCTCGTTGTCCCTAAACTTGCCGTCCAGTGATATATTTGACAAAAATGTTACGGCAGCCAAACGTCTTCGAGCTTTCTCATATTTATTACGATTACTCGACATTTTTATTTATATTTGTTTCTAATTAATTTGTTAAATTGCTATTATCTTCCGAAAGACTATCAGGGTAAAGGAGTTTTGACAGTAGAGTTGTAAATTTGACAGTTCAGCTGATGTATCGGCTATTTGGCAACTGAATGTTGACATTTCCCCACAGGGCTATTATTTTACAACTGTCAGTCGACTTTGACGACAGTCTGTCAAAATTATCAAAAGTTTTGATTCTCCCTGCCTTCTTTGAGCTGGGCTGAAAGTGGATGAAAAAGTTTTTGTCATACTATTATTTTAGTTTCAATGGAACCCAATATTCCAGGGTCATCAACATCTTCGAGAGCTACTAGATTTATGATGGAAGGGGTCGGAGCACGAGTGATACGAGGTCCAGACTGGAAGTGGGGCAAACAGGTGGATCACTGTTTATTTTTGTTATACTTAGATCTTCATACTTACCTTGTTTGCAGAGGATTTTTTTTTTCATTTAAGTTGGGTGATGAGGTATCTGAAGTAAAACCTGAAGTAGGTATATATTTTTACTTGTTTCGAATGTTTATCAGGGTTGACACCAGTGTACTCTACTTCCTTATTAGGTACCTACTTTCCTTTATAATAATCAATAGACGGAAGCGATATACAAAGGTTTGAATATTCTTCTTGATATTTTTTCCATAGGTAGTGAATGAGATTCATTATACTTTCCACAGGATGGTGGAGAGGGCCATGTTGGTACAGTAAGGAACTTCGAATCTCCTGAGGAGGTTGTTGTGGTCTGGGACAATGGTACCGCCGCGAATTATAGGTGCTCAGGGGCTTATGATCTGCGCATTCTCGATAGTGCACCAACTGGTGTCAAACATGAGGGTACCATGTGCGACACTTGTCGACAACAACCAATATTTGGTAAGTTATTTAAGGCATTACAACATTTCACTTTAATGTTTGTTTTAATTAATAGAAGTACCCATATATTTTTTATATGGAGTTTTTTATGTAATGTAATAAAATTGAAACCTTTATTGTATTCACTTATAGTTTAGTATATAAGGAATTTGTTTATATGATCTCTTGTCTCAGGTATCCGTTGGAAGTGTGCTGAATGTAGCAACTATGACCTGTGTTCAGTTTGTTATCACGGTGATAAACATAATCTCAGACACAGGTTCTATAGGATAAGTGCGCCTGGAGCACAGCGCTGCCTTGTTGAGCCTAGGCGCAAGAGCAAGAAGCAAGCTGTGCGTGGCATCTTCCCAGGAGCTAGAGTTGTTAGAGGGGTATGTAGTTACAATTGTTTTCTAAGAAAAAACAATATGGCCAGTATGGTCTAATTCTAGATTACTGGGCCAGTAGTCTAGAATAAGATTTGTTTACCTGTGAGTAGATATCTCACTAAAACTAGAACACTGTTTATTCATAGTATTATTCTGTATTACAATATTTAACTGCCAATTTATAATACACCACAAAGAAAGATTGACATTTATCTAGACTTGTTGGCTATGTAAAGTTGTAAGGCTCTTGTTTTATTGCAGGTTGATTGGCAATGGGAAGACCAGGATGGAGGAAATGGCAGACGAGGGAAAGTCAATGAGGTACAGGATTGGTCGGCTGCTAGCCCTCGCTCTGCAGCCTATGTTGTATGGGATAATGGTGCTAAGAATCTCTATAGAGTTGGATTTGAAGGAATGGCTGACCTAAAGGTATGCACTATATATTATAAACACATCTTCATTTCATTTTGCTTTCTAAGCATACACAGTAAAATAGAAAGGGTAAACCATTATGATTGTAAATTTAACAAAAAGTGTTGGGTTTTTAAAGATTACATAAATATACATTACCTTTAATTCTCCAGCTTCCCCAGAAGCTGATTGTTTAGAGTTACAAAGTTGCATTATAAAAATATAGTTTACCTTTTCTGCTTCACCTTGTATGACATGATTTAATCTTGGATTTGATTCTGCTGTTGGTATTTTATTATTTCATTTTGTATTACAGGTTGTTAATGATGTGAAAGGTCAAAATGTGTACAAAGAGCATTTACCACTTTTAGGAGAATTAGGCCCCGGGCGGACTGGACCACATGGCTTACAAGTTGGAGACCAGGTAACATGATTAATAGTTTGTTTATTTTTTATCAACAATTAATAACAATAAATTAGTTCAACATGTAGCTGAATGGCTGTACAATTAATACATTGAGATTGTTTTTCCAAACCGTTCACCAGTTTTTTGTTTGTTCGTTTTTGTAAGAAGTTAGACAAATAGTTGTTAGTACTTACCTATTTGCAATGAGAAATATGTTTTCATTACAGGTCAATGTGGACCTTGATCTGGAAATAGTGCAGTCTTTGCAACACGGCCATGGTGGTTGGACTGACGGGATGTTTGAGTGTCTCGGCACCACTGGCACAGTGGTTGGCATAGATGAAGACCATGACATTGTTGTCACGTATCCCAGTGGAAACAGGTGGACATTCAACCCTGCTGTATTGACTAAGGTACTTATGATTATTTGATTTTATTAGGGTTGAACATACAACTCTGTTTGATTTTTGCATATTCAATAAATATATATATTTCGTACTTACATAGTGTACCTACAAAAATAAGTCTTAAACCAGTAGGTAGAGGATGAATGATCAATTACTAGGGAAGGAAGATGTGATTCAGAAACTACCAGAATACTATTGACTCATTAAGTAGGTACCTATAATTTATACACTATTTGTTACATATGTAGAGATTGTTGGTAGTTGGACGTACCTATCTCTATAATATTTTAATTGGAGTTAAAGACATTGAAATAGCATTACATTGAAATTTCACCTTGAGCTGATTTCACCTTTTTCCTAGATATATGTTATTAACGATGATGCTTTTCTCACGAGAACCTAATCACACACATGTGCAGAATTTTTACTCCTACCTTGCTCTTTCCAACGGATCATCACTCACTTGTGGCCGGTTAGGTTGGTATTAAAAAGATAAATGCCTTCTGAAATCTGCACCCCTAGGCCGCGGCCTATACGACCTATTTACAAATGCGGCACTGTGTTGTTACAAAGTACTTAGCATAATGATGTTGGTTGGCGTGTAGGTGTGCAGCGGCAACCTAAGCGCGTCGACATCCACGAGCGGCGCGGGGGCGGGGACGGGCGCGGGGGCGGGCGGCGGCTTCGCCGTGGGCGACCTGGTGCAGGTGTGCGCCGACCAGGAGCGCGTCAAGACGCTGCAGCGCGGTCACGGCGAATGGGCCGAGGCCATGGCGCCGGTCAGTGTACCAGACACTCTAAACATTTCTCTACCCCTTAAGCTTCAGTTTCCTAGGAATGTGGCACCACTAAAAACGGTCGTAATATTTTATACGTTCGTAGAAAGACACGTAAATCATTTGAATATTTTGGGGTCAATGAACAAAGCTCTGGAAACGCGTTGGAATGATTGAAATGGACAACGTTTTCGCAATAAGTGCACGCGGTACCTACGTACGACCTAAACGTAACGGCATAAAGCACTGAATCGGTTCTTGGGCCAACTTTGTGGTGCGGGAAGGGTGTGGACATATCACCGTGTACAGTATTATAGCGCATTTTCGACCTCCATCAACTCTCCAGTACCGCGCAGATGTTATAGAATTCGACTCGTAAAATATCTAATCTATGTTATGTTATCATAAAGTTCAGTTTAATAAAAAAATTTTATTTTAATTTTAGACGCTCGGCAAAATAGGACGTGTCCAGCAGATATATCACGACAACGATCTGAAGGTCGAAGTGTGCAATACCTCTTGGACGTACAATCCGAACGCTGTCACCAAAGTCGCGTCATCGGACGGCAGTCTTCCTGGCAATTCATCAGGTAAGACATCCAACTATTTTTTATTATTAGTAGACTGTGTCATCTAATCTTCCACCTTTCACCGCTCCTTCTTTCTCACCTGATTCGGTCGTTTAAGTTTTGCTCGCAAGCGTGTCCTAATCATCTTCGCCTTTGTTTGCCTCGACGTCCGCGATTGTCTTCAGACGTTTTTTCTATATTTACATTCATGCCATTCATGCGACGTGCCTATTCCACTTGGCATATGCGACATCTCGGCTTGTTGGCAAACTTTAAGGTTATATTTCTGTAGACCAATTGTGTATCTTGTATGACTATCATAGCGGTTGATAGAAAGCACTTGTTACAGGCGAGCGTTTGTCAGCGCTGCTGAAGAAGCTGTTTGAATCCCACGTGACCGGCGATGCGAACGAGGAGCTAGTTAAAGCCGCCGCGAACGGTGACGCGTCTCGCTGCTCGGAAATACTCGCGAGAACCGACGGCGCCCACGTCGACGTCAACGGTTTCTATGGCGGGCATACCGCGTTACAGGTATATTTTTTGTTTTTATTGAAAGCCCCCATTTATTCTATCCCTAAATCGAGGTTTAAGCTTTCCTGGACACGATATAGAGCGATTGGGGAGCTTTAGCTTGAGCGTTAGGTGTGGTTAAACGGGTGTTATGAATCCTCAGCTCGGGCAGTTGCATTCGGGCTATGCTCTCAAGATTTTGAAATCTTAATTAGAAGAGCTTTAGTTGAAAGCCGTCCAATGTACCTACGTACCTCTCGCTGGATCGCAGGCGGCGGCCCAGAACGGGCACGTGGAGGTGATCCGCACGCTGGTGGAGGCGGGCGCGGACGTGGACGCGGAGGACCGCGACGGCGACCGCGGCGCGCACCACGCGGCGTTCGGCGACGAGCCCGCGGCGCTGCGCGCGCTGGCCGCCGCGCAGGCCGACCTCAGCGCGCGCAACCGCCGCCGCCAGACGCCGCTGCACATCGCCGTCAACAAGGGCCACCTCGGCGTCGTGCGCACGCTGCTGCAGCTCGCCGTGCACCCCAGCCTGCAGGTCAGTCGCGCTGCGCCGCCACCCTCCCCTCCCCTACTCTTTCAGCTGCGATCACTATAACGGCAAAGAGTTGAAGCCTGGTAAACACTGGGCGCTTGGCGTTGCGATCGCCGCGCGTTGGTAGAGTATATACAGTGCGCTTAGTACGGCGTTCGACGAGTGGTGTAGGCGTGCAGGCTGTGGAAATGGACGTCGAAGTCATTGCTTGTTTGGCTCTTTTACACGAAAGCGCACGATCATAATATGTACGCTGAAATGGCGGTGCATACATCTTAAACTGCGCAGGTAGCGCCGGCTAGTTGAACGCGCGTTCGACCAAAAGTGCGCGTTTATACGTGTGTAAAGTGAATTTGGAACTATCGGTTCTTAGGACACGCGTTTCCAAACGCCAAGTGTGTTCTTTGCGAAGACGTTCACCACGATATATGGACCTAGAACTAAACCTAGAATTTTACATGACGACGGGTTTAGGGAACATCGGGGAGCTTGAACACTTAAGGGCACTGCATATCTATAGTAACAAAGATGTTTCTTCTTAAATGCTTAAATTAAATCACAATTTCGATGCATACAAGCCTGATGGTGTGTACCTATAGTATAAAAATAATTATAACAAAAATATCTTATGATCCGGCTGGCTCTATTATGAATTACTATGAGAATGATATGATTTTATTGATGATTGAATGATAAAAAACGAGATTCAGTTGACTGTTATAAAAGGTACGACGAAAACTCAGAGCACCTAATACGGCGATACAGTTGGAATAACTGGCAAGGCTCGTCCAAGTTTTATTGATTTCGGTACAATATTCAGACTATGTATGTATTTCAAGCCGGAACACAAAACACTAATCATCTAAATATATATAACTCAAAGGTGACTGACTGACATAGTGATCTATCAACGCACAGCCCAAACCACTGGACGGATCGGGCTGAAATTTGGCATGCAGGTAGATGTTATGACGTACGCATCCGCTAAGAAAGGATTTTGATTAATTCTACCCCCAAGGGGATAAAATAGGGGATGAAAGTTTGTATGAAACTTTGTCAATTAAATTCCACGCGGACGAAGTCGCGGGCACAGCTAGTATATTCATAAAATTGTATGTGTTACCAATTTACATAGCAACACAAGTTTTTCAATTATAGATGGTTTCAATATTGATTCTCACTTGAAATAGTCTCGACATGGGGAAAACCTAAGTACAATATTTGTTCAACTGTTCTCAGAGTGGGAGCATAACTATAGCTGACACGGCATTGAACTCTGTTTATTAAAAGTAGCTAACCACATAACCCACAGCATTGTTTTGCTCTAATTAAAATCGTATCTAGTTTAATGTTTCTACGCGGAAAAACAACGTCTCCTCGTTCAACCGTAATAATTGATTACGTGGTTTAACCAAAGGGCACTTGAACTATCGGGGAAGTCTTAACTACGCTATTTGTTTAGACGCGCTGTCTCAATCATTAATCCCCATCTTATCCAACGTTTGGCGTGGTATTTGCCGGGACTCGTGGACTTTTAATCTAGACGAGTCGAGTTTCAGCCGGTAATGAGTGTAGCGACAGCGACGCTCTCAGACATGCGGTCTCCATAATTGCCAAACTTTGCTCCGCCCGAGCCCCCGCGCTCCTCGGAGTGTCGCCCCATTGTTCGCATGGTAACGCGTGCGGTGGATGCCTTTACTCAAACCCACTTGTAACTTCACACTAAATTAAGGATGATTACGTGCGATAGAGTTATAAATTATCCCTAACTTGTAACAACACACACGCGCGAAGCTTTGAACTTAGCTTTGTTGGAAATTATGGCGATAGTACCTATCATGAGTACATAGGTTGTAATCCTAGTTCGTAGTACACAGCCATTATAAATCGGCGCGTTAAGGCATGTTGCCCAGGTCCAGATTTTAATAGTTCGCTCTGACCTCCTTCGTGCTTTTGAAGGTGTATTAAGCCTTAGGTTGTATAGCTCCGATTATGTTGGTCACAACTTACTTATAAGTGTAATAATGATTAGCCATTTTAATGTTCCGCTCCTGGGCACGGGCCTCCCCACAAGGCCATTATCCACCAGGCTGACCCAGTGCGGGATGATGGATTTCACTTGATCTTTGAAAATTTGGTTATATTTTCACATGCAGGTTTCCTTACGATGTTTTTCTTCAACGTAAGCATGTAATAATCTTATTGACATTATGATTCTCACATTGATTTCGAAAAATCTGAGAGTGCGAAAAAGATGCGAGCCGGAGTTTTAAAACTGGACTTTAAGCACTCAAGACGTGTGCTAAACCAATGATCTGCTGCGTACCTACTTATAACTTCGTCAGCAAAATAATTAATGCGTTAATACCATTTTATAGATACATAACCTAAAGTAGGTAAGTACATATATTTAAACAAGATTTAAACTAATTAAATTCTCCTCCGTTCATAAAATATGATTCGCGAAACATTTGTCAAGTTCTTGGAATTGTTTCGCAAAGTATTCTTTGATGGGAACTTATCTCTGAAGTCTGTTTAATTGTATAACTATCCCGACGAGCTAGAGCCGTATTCAAGCGCAATTGGGCGTAAAGCTATTTAAATCTGAATAGGGCATTGTGATGGCGCGTCACCTTGATTCAGCCCCGGTCTCGTCCTTAATAAAGTTAGAGTGCCGTCGCTCGCGGACACCCATTCTGTCCGCCGCCCACCGTAGCCTCGGGCGCCTCTCGAAATCATCTTGTACAGGCTAAATGCCTTTCTCCAACCTCTTTACACTCCACCTAGTTTATGCGCAACGGACCATGCGTATTTGTATTGGGCACAAAGGGACCGGGATTACTTTGACTGTCTAATCATAGATCTATCGTAACTCTAATAGCATTGTGTAATTATTATGGAATGGAACCCGGTATCGGCTATATAACTTTTTAACAATAATAATAATATCGCCAGACGAACACACCCAACTGTATGGTCCCAAACTAAGCAACGCTTGTACTATGGATACCGTACAATGGACTGGGGGCGATCCCAGTGACACCCAGAGCAGGGCAAATTACGAAAAGGCCGAAATCGAACCGAATCGAACCCGCAACCACTATGTGCAGTGAGCCGAGCGGCCTACGCTCAAACCACTGCGCCAAGCGGTTTTTAATTCGGTAATTCGGAATGATAAATTTAAAGAAAATATCTCATAGTCATCAATGCATGCATTTATTTCGTATTTTTTCACAAATCGAATCATTGAATTAATTCCGGCTCATACCGTATGCCTTTTTACTTACGGAACCTTACCAAAAAAAAAAACAAAAATCTTACCAAAGCTTTCGTGATTTGAGTGCAGGATCCTGAAACAAGAAATTCAAATAACAAGGAAATAATACTTTTAGCATTGACTTGATAACAGATACGTAGACTGTAATTCTGTTTCAGCCAGTCGGAGATGTGTACGGTGGAGATTTGTTATGTGTGCTAAATATTACATTGCTTTGTTACGCCTTAGACGTCGTCGGTGTCAGAAGTCAGCAGAGGCGTCTGTTACGTAAATATCGGCTGGGCGTGTTGCGAATAGGACAGAATACACGATGAGGGGAGGACGAAAGTATGCCCTGTTTATTCTGTATAAGTAAATGTACGTATTCAACAACGAGTTAAAATAAGTTTATGTTCACTTCAATACGTGACACAAAACTCAATACTACTCAAGAGGTTTTAGGGGTCGCATTTAATGTTTCCGGACAAACACAGGCAGGCGCTGGTTGGAACAATAGTCAATTGCACTGATAAAAACTTAATCCTCATTATAAATCCCAATCATCCAGTCCCAGTCTTAACTACGTCAAGCTACAGTCAATACCTACTGCTGACATCCCATTAAAATCTAATTTGCGTTAAACTTAAAGCGAGTCTCAGTATTAGAGCTTTTCTTTTACATTGCTACTGCTTCAACGACTTCACTCTTTTACGTCGATTTTCTCTGTAGTACCGAGTACCTGTCTCGGGAATTGCAAATTCAAAGAGGAGCAACTTTTAAGCGGCAGAGTAGGGTCTGGTTTAATTTTACGTAAAAAAGATGTTTCTTGTATCTAATTAAAAATAATTGAAACGTATTTGTATTCGTCTAATATATTTTAAGAGGCAACAGTTGAGTACGAACGTTCACCACGAAACGGAAATTCACAGCCCTTCCATTTCTGGTTATACGTCGATTTATATTCTGCGCCCACTCGCCGCCTGAGAAATCTCATGTTGGAGGTGCTCTTTCAATTTGAATCGGAACACTCGGATCGGGGAATAATGTATTTCGATATCGACCCTCCGCTCGGTGCGGATCCTCCTGTTTATCGCTGCTCTCATTTATTCGGGCGTCGTCGCGCCTTTATTTTTTCAACACAAACTAGGTGTCGCGCTGTTTATTTGATGCGCGATGCTATTAACACGGTCTTTGTTTTGAAAGGTAGTTAGATAGTGTCCTGCCACCATTTAACGAAAGTAAATTGTCACAACAAAAAAAAAATTAATACTCTTTCTCATAAGATCCGAAGTAAAAACCTGTAGTCGAATTTATTTTCAGAAAATGTCTTTCCTCTCGTATGTAACTAGTTATAGCACCTGTAGATATACGGTTATTATTCATATACACTACATAACTACTTAATTTACAAACATATAAATCTCTACATAGAAATCTAGCCTTTGTGATACTATTTTTACCTGAATCCGCGAAGCCGTTTTCCTTCTTAAATGTACGAAAATATACTACCTATTTGCTCTATGATATCTATATAGTACTGGTCGACACTTTAGATGCCTATATAAAATGGTTTCACTAACTTTGTATATAATGGAAATAATATACATTTAAAATTATAAAACAAATGGGTATCTATTATAATTTAAAAGTTACTTGAACGGGCACTTTAACTATGTATCTCAATGTTTGCAAAACTACTCGGAGCATCGAGTTTGTCTACTAAACGAACTTACACTTTGGCAAGTTGCCTGTATCGAACTGAACAATGCACTAAACCGCGTGTGTATAGGAATATAGCTTCGCTATTGATTGTCGTACGCAATAAAAATACGATCCCATATCACCCAACATGGGGGCTATCGACTTTTTTTTTGAACTAGCCTCAAGCACACATTGTTACCTAACTACATTGTTTACTTGGTAACAAAAAGTACTTATAGCTTTTTGGAAAATACTGGAAACAAGAGTTCGGTTGCCTCATCAGGCATTCGAGTCGCGATACGGATATCCTGCGGACCCTTAACCCGCGCCCTATTTCTCCTATTTGGAGGACTATTTACGTCGTTTTGTTTGATAATCTGCTATTGTTTCGTAGGGCTGCGCGGCGTCCCTGTGAGAATTATGCGAGCTATCTATACAGAACGTGAATGGCGTGCCAATATGTAACAAACTAGGTACCTTACCTATTCCTTATTGTGTCTGCTTATTCACGGATCTTGTTGCCAATTGAGCATTTTGTTTTGTATTTAAGTAAGTTATTTAATTATTTGAAATAATAAGTTACAGTAAATAATTTTGTGCAAGTCCACCATCAAGGCAAGATCGGTTTATTACTATTAAGCTTTTATTGTTCGTTCCTGTGATAATCATAAAGTTTATCCCAATCTATGCACATAAGTATATCTATTTGTATTCCTTACTAAAACATTTAGTAACCGTAATACTGAAGCATTTGTTGTCTCAGAATTAGGAAACTAAAACACCATAAAGTATAGGTTAAGCTCGGCCAGTTTTCTTGTTCAATCTTTCCAACAATAAAATCTTTGTAATCTCCTCCCTTGACAAACTGTCCCACGATGTGACTCGTCCATACGATTCATGAAGCCATTTCATTTCCGTTTATATGCCTATTTGTATTCTCTCTTCCTTCGCGGTTAGAGAAATCTCTATACTGAGATGCTCTTTCAATTTGAATCGAAACGGCCGAATTGGGGGAATAATTTATCTGGAAAGATACCTTTTTTATTCAGAGCAGTTCTGTTGTTCATGTTAAACTTCCTCGGGTGTTCATATGTTGGTATTTATGTGGTCACTATTATCCAGGCAAAATTAACATATAGGTATAATTTACTTATACGTACGTAATACAATGTGTTAAAATTGCGGGCTCCCAAAATTATTTTGCATTTTAACCAACGTGCGCCTACCCAAAGATGTTAACTAGAGTTGAAATACATACCTATATGTAAATTGTTCCAATTTATTTCGGCCGTTTCGGACTCGAGAGCCTAAATTAAATTGCGACCCCAAAGCTGTTGTTTATTTATATTATGCCACATCTACGTATTAACTTCTACCTTCTGTATTTTCAGTAGTAGGTACATATATAGCTACGTGTAATAAAATGTAATTTCACGTGCTGGGTACAAAATACTAAATTTTAGGAGAGGTTGGAACGCAATAATTGTTTGGTAAATACTACAGCTATAATTTGAATGTGTACTTGTCTACTTAAGATAGGATTAGGTGCTTATTTAATATGTCTGTTAAATTAGTTAGCGAGCTGCCAGAGCCCCGCAAATCTCGGAGCGCTCGCGAGCTGCTGACGTTGCATTAAAAGGGTGAGCGTGACCGTCTCTGCGTTTCCCGGCTTCGTCTTAGGTTTGTTCCATGCTTCGACTCAAGCGTCTTATTGAAATCTAATTTTCGTTAATCCTCGAAACGGGTTCGCCCGCCGCCGCCGCCGCCGCCGCGCCGCGCCGAGGCGAAGCCATTACCAATAATATTGTCGTTGTTATTACGCCGTAGAATGCATTTCATTCGCTACATCGATAGGCTATGTTATTGTTTGTAGAGCACCAGATGAGGGTCGCTATATTATTTTTATGATAAATACGAGGCACCAATGCATAAGCTAAATAAAAAACGTCGCATTGAGCATGTAGAAAAGAGTCATGGACTCGCTTATCATACCCTTGTTATTACTGCGTTATTTACCGGTTGGCATAATTGACGTAATAAATAACGCTTGAACACTTTACTAAATTGTTAGGGATCCGTAGTCAAACTAGCATCCCTTTTAGTTTTTCCGTATCCGCCTTTCCGTTTGTGCGTCCGTCCGACCTCACAATCATGTTATTCAGAGACTAAATTAACACAAAAATATATTTTTTGTTCCGCTACAAAACTGTGTATAAAATATTGAATACAGAATTATTCTAGAGGACCTCCCGTACTTGGGAAGAGGGTGAAAAAATAGTTTGCTCACCCCCTCGAGTGGGGTATCGTTAAATAAGTGTACCTATTTTAAAATAATTTTGAGTTTTTTTTTTAAGTTTTTCAAAATGTATTTCCGTTTACGAAGTATTCAGCTCCAAAGTGGCCTTTTTTACGTTGTGCTCCAGTAGATATTTATATTTCATCCAATCAAATAATCTCACTTACTTACTCGCACGTCTTTTGTACGACATCTGAAGTTGGCCAACCCATACTTGGCCAGTGTAGTAGACTTTGTCCCGAATACCCCTCGCATTGTGGAGGAATGTGCCTAGCAATAGGCTAGCCCCCTAAAGTTTGGGACCGAAAATACTATTGTCGAAATGTGTACCCACATATCTACTGAAGTCCACCTCAGCTGGCGTACCGCTTTGCGGAATACAAGCGTTATAGTGTATAGTTCAATAGTAGTATTGGTCGAATAAATATAACGTTCAATAAGTCTACCTAATCTAAATACCTTCTTATCTAGAATTCATTGTTTGTTTAGTAAAAGCTCCTCAACCGAACCTTACGATCTCGCTTGAGTCGCGGAATTTTTCATTTTACTTATCAGTTAAGACTTACACACAACAGCACATTATTTTGGATTGTATTTTTTGTTGCTTAATACTTTAAGCCGATTGGTTTTAATCTCCAATGTTGGTTTGCCGCCTCGTCTGCAGTGGGACGTATGACAGGCGCTTAATTTACCCACGGCTTCTGCGTGCTGCTCCGAACGGTCTTGCGGCGCGAGGCGCTACAGTCTGATTTATGTTATTTGCACGTAAAGCGGAATTAATGGCTTTATTACTCTTCTCTGTTTGTTGATCTCGGATGCCGAGCTCCGTACGCGTCCACATCGCGGTTTGAACAGCCGAAAAGCCGTTTTGAATCAGCGTTTCAGCAAATACGTAATGTATTCGTATGTATAAAGCGAAGGCCCGCCTTGGAAGTTTTCAGATTAACTGCGCAATTTCAATGAAATGGAAACATGGTAAAAATATAACTGGTGGGCACATGGTAAAGCATTAAAGTAGGTATGTAACTTAGCCGGGGTTTCATTATAGAATGTCATAATTCATGTGTGAGTAATATCCCGTACGGCACACATTATCTGGCGCGCCGGAGCACGCCAGGTGAAAAATTTGAACGCGGTCTCGTTGTGCCGCGAGCTTAGTGTTTTATCTCGGCTTAGCATTACGAGGATTTGTGGTTCGCTAAGTAAGGTTTTATGTTCCTGGAACGGCAGCAAGTTAGTTCCCTGGATAAACATATATCTTCCGAACTCTGGTCAACGTTTTTTCGAATTTCCGAAAGAAAGCATTATGATAAACTTTCCCTTGATGAATCTCGTACACGCGCAATAAAGAAGTAATGCAAACAAAAATGTGTCAGTGAAAACGCAGCGGGAGCAACAACGAGCTGCAGGTGGATTTCCTGCACAATCCAAGTTACGCCGGAATGACTGGTCGTAAATAACACGCCGCATTCGTGCTTCCTTACTTCTGCTTTAGGAGGAGAGAGAACCTTTGGATGTGGTCGCTTAACAACCTTAATATATCATCAAACTTTCCGTCTAGGGAACCATCTACGTTCAGTTCAGGAGTTGATCATCATGTTTATTGTATTCACTATGTTCCTTATTGTATACTAGCGACCCGCCCCAGCTTCGTACGGGTGCAATCAATTATCAGTGTTTCTCTACTATATTATGCATGTGTTATACGAGTACATAATAAACCTTCCTCTTGAATCACTCTATCTATTAAAAAAACTACATCAAAATTCGTTGCGTTGTTTTAAAGATCTAAGCATACATAGGGACAGACAGACAGCGGGAAGCGACTGTATTATACTGTGTTCACTACCTACATAGCCTATGCTATCACCCTATGGTGAGCAGAAACATAATTCTTTATTAAATTTCCGGTAGTAATAAAACAGCGCATTTTAAAAAATTCAAATATGAAATGTTTGTATTGAGCCAGTGGTGTGGAATGCAGTCGACGTGCCACTCAGTGCTATTTGTCGTTGTCGGTTAGAGAGCTCGCAGGCGGCAAAGCATGCTCGCAGCTGCAGACGCACGCACGGAATGCAGAATGGTGTGGTAACACCTCGCAAATTCCAAATAATTTATGACTATTCGATTGTTCTTTCTACTCGAGAATTTCGTATTATTTTTCACATACTACCTACTTCGGATTGTTGAAGGTGTTATCCTCGATAGTCGTGTCAACCAACATTTGAGCTGCTTACCACTTACCTACATATAATATTTATATTTACACGTGTTATACTATGCCTTTTGAGATCTCATGCAGGGTGAATACCGTATAACAAAATAATCAGATTCATCAGCCCTTTGTCTTGGAGCAGCTCTGTTAGCCCCGTTTAGAGCCGGTAGTCGGACGCGAATTGTCTGAGTCGATTGTTTACTTCGTTAGCAGAGTCTCTATCTTTACCCGCACACACGTCGCTCCAACGAACTTTGATCGTGTTATATTCGAGAAGGTAAATATTTTTTTTAAATTGCGAGCATAGTGTGTTTTAGTTCAGTGCAAATGTTTTATTTTTCCAACATACCTAATGAAACGTCAACACGCTAGCTAGCACCGCCTCAGCAGCTATATCATTTGGAGTTTACTATTAATGTAGCTTTTCTTAGTTGCGAGTATAGGCTTTCGCTCGTAGCCGCCCCGGCACCTGCGTCCTGCAGCCTCGTCTCGCGAAAATTTACGAACCCTTTTAACGTGTGCCACCTGACCTCTGAACCGACGTTACTTTATGCCAGACAAACGGCCGTCTATACCCATTTGTATTATACACTTTAACTACTTAAGTACCTACCATACTATACGTGTTTGTATTGTTCATAAGTAATAAGGATATTAAGGAATTTCGATAAAAAATTTACCCATTATCTTTATTGTCTTTATTTTAGTTTTAGTGCGAAGAAGTAAGTTTTCTTCGAAATTTTTATTTACGATTCTTTTAATTGCCATTGAATCTTCGCTCGCTTCTTTCGTAGACCAAGTTCTTATAGCCAAACTTTTTTAATATAAAGCGTTACTGGCTGTCCCTTCGATCGGAAACACCTATCTGAGACAGTGAAAACAAAAGGCTTTTTATATGAAGGAATCGCAAGCGGAATTGTGATCCCGGCCGGGCTGTGCGGATAAAATTTATAGCGAAATGTAATACCGTCCTGGGGGACACTCCTCTGCTTGTGTCGGCCCTCCTTTTGCACGACACTATCTCGCATCTTACGGTCCAGCCATGTTTTTCTATTTAATAAATTAACGTTCAAGCCCATTAAAGTATTTCGAATGTACTTTCCTTCTGGTCCAATCTTATAATGTTCAGGTAGAAGTAAGTAGGTAATAGATACCAATAACTTTATTCTGTTTAATTCTTAGAAGAGGTTCTTACTTTTATTTTTTTCTTACATTTATTAAAACCAGTTCCCTAGATTTGAATCCTAAGTTAATAGACCGATCGAATTTTTGTAGGTTATAAATACATTTCTGTTTTTTTACATGTCGGCTCTCATTTAGCGAATACATTTAGTTTAAAACTTGTTTTTAAACACATGGTTCAGATATGTAAAGAAAAGTTATATTCCCTCTACAATGCGGTTTAAGCGCAAAGCGCAAAGTGTGGTTAGAGTATTATTTCAGCGTTACAGTCGCACACAGCCTGTGTTCCCGCACAGCAAGAAGTACCTATCTAGTAGAGAGCGATTGTGGAGCTATCGTCCGGGCCCGGGCAGATTTAGTTTACAGAGAGATATGCTCCACTTTAATGTCCAACCCACGGTATGTACGGCACAATGGTCGCGCCGCTATCTATGTAGGTATTAACGTATGATGGTGGTTTATCTTCAGGCATTCTTGCTGTAAATACAACTATAGCGATGCGATGGTATTACAAAAAGTTAAAAACGTGATATACACGAGTTATGTCATATTTTACCTTGTACAATTCGACATAACTTGTGTTTATCATGTGTTTAATATTTTGGGTTTTTTTATAGTCATATTTCTTAATATCATTACACAAATGTCCAATAGTACCCAGATAGTGGTAGTGTTCTGTGAAATTATCCACACAGAACCTAACCTAGAATTACCAAACTAGGTAAGTGCTTACTTGTCATAATTTATTTCTATAGAGTACTTTTATTATCCTGACAACAATGATACATTTTTGAGGCGCGGCCAGTTGTGCATACTCAATTGAAACATTAACACGATATTCCCTTCGAACAGAATAGAAAATGGAGGTATTCATATTCAAATATATTCTATTTAGTTCCACATAGGTTGAGCAATATATTCTTTGTGTCACCATCCACCCCTCTACATAATACGATATACATATATATAATACGAGGCATGCCTTTTAAGTTTTGTCGTTTCCATAATTCCCGGCAATTTTGAATTTGGAACTGTTCTATATTCGAATGTGTTTAAATTTCGAATCTCAAAACAGTTGAATGTATTAGGATTAATGTTATTGTTTAGTCACAGCGTCGATTAGAATCTGTCAGGTTACGTACGAAAATGAATCTTTCTAAGGAAAATGTTCGTGCAATAATTTTCTACAACTTTAGAAGAGGCCTGACACGGCTTCAGTGTTTTGAAGAGCTAATATCTGTGTTCAGGGATGAAGCCCCATGTCTGCGGACTGTCGAACGCTGGTATTTAGAATTCCAGCGTGGACATACTAGTGTTAGTGACAAATCTCGCGAAGGTCGCCCAAAATCTGCATTCACTGAAGATAACATCATTGGAGTGAGACAACTAATTCTCGAAGATCGTCATGTGACGTATCGAGAGATAGAGGCTCTATTAGGCATCTCAGGGACAACCATTCAGAAGATCTTGCATGAAGCGCTTGGTGTAAGAAAGCTAGTTTGCCGTTGGATACCGCATCTGCTTTCCGACGATCACAAGGCGGCCCGCGTCAGATGGTGTAAGAAAACTCTGCAAAGGTTCAACCGAGGAGAGTCAAATCACGTCTACGACATCATCAGTGGTGACGAATCTTGGATCTATGCCTACGATCCTGATTCCAAACAACAATCTACAATCTGGGTCTTTCAAGACGAGCCAAAGCCGACTAAAGTTGTTCGTTCTCGAAGCACTTCAAAGAAGATGGTGGCCACGTTCGTTAGAAAAACCGCCATGTTGCGACTATTGCACTTGATGATCGTAGAACGGTTAACGCAGAGTGGTATACCACAGTTTGTTTACCACAAGTCATCGCCGAACTTCGAAAATCTAACTCAAAGCGACGCATCATCCTGCACCACGACAATGCAAGTTCACACAGCGCTCGTCAAACGATTGAGTATTTGAAGCAGGAAAAAGTAGAAATTCTTGATCATCCTCCATACAGTCCTGACCTAAGCCCTAACGATTTTTTTACATTTCCTAAAATTAAGAAAAGTCTTCGTGGTCAAAGCTTCCAGTCCAGTGAAGAAGCAGTCGACGCTTTCAAGTCAGCCATTTTGAACACCCCCACTTTAGAGTGGAATAAATGTTATAATAACTGGTTTGAGCGAATGGAAAAGTGTATTAAGCTACGTGGTGAATACTTTGAAAAACAATAAAAAGTACTATAAGGTTCTAGTTGTGTTTTTTTCTTCAAACGACAAAACTTAAAAGGCATCCCTCGTATGTATGTATAAGGTGGGCTTATAAAAATTGAGAATACTTATAACAAAAGTCTATTAGATCCGGTAAAGTTTATTAATGTTGAAATTAAAATCGTTGGATGAATTATATGATTTCACGATGACGACGACGATGATAAGTATACTTAATTAAAAATATTCATTAAAGCTCGCAGCGTAAAATATATTATTTAAATACGTTTCACGTGAAATTTAAAAGCTCTAGTTCACATATAAATAAAAATGTTTTTTTCAGGAACACTTAAGTGTTGGTTTATTTAATAATAATATATACCTACCCAATACTTATTTGAAAAAAGCAAATTTAGAGGAACGGGTATATAATAATTTAACGTAATGTTTGCTCGTACCTGACACGTAATTATTGTTATATACAATTATACTTGCCTAAATTTACAACCGCAAAGTGGGAAAACAAAAACTAAAATGTACCTAAATCAACAAAACATCAACTCCAATGGTATTAATAAATTCGTCCCTGTCCAAGCTGTTTTATTTATATTAGAGACGTCTCTCAACATTTATAATTTCCATTAGAGTTGTACCCTGCGAAACTTTGCAAGTTTAGTAAACGAGAAGTTGTTTTAAGTATTCCCCTACCGCTGGGGTGACCGGCGATGGTCGGGCCGGCGGGCCGGGCGGTGCGGCGCGGCGGCGGCGGCGGCCTGGCGGCACCGACACCACGCCTCGGGAAACATCGCCCGAGATGCCACAAAAACTTCACCCCCGGTTTTATTATTACTACGATGCTAATTAAAATAGCTACGAATAGATTACGGGCAGCTTCTGGCAGCGGCGCTTAATGCGCTGCCTTTACGACGTCACGCTTTATGCTCTCTCATTAGCACAGTCTCCTAACTCACTGTTTTTATGGATACACATTTTCTTTCATTTTATACAGGATGAATTTCAAATGAAATTACAAACTTAAACGAGTGATTCTACGTCTATCAAAGAATATTTAGGGCATATTACTTAATCGATTTAATACAATAAGAATAATTAATAAAACACTCCACCACGTACACTATAAGTATGAATGTTAATGGAACTATTTTGACTTACTGACAATCTCAGCGTTCTAGTACTGATAACAGTGTGTATATGCCCGGAAGGCATTGTTAAAGTCTGGCCTCCTTTTCCCATATGTTAGTTGTAGTTCTAAGCACACGTAACTTTGCCTTTTCGCAAGTCTCGCTGCAAGCCGGTGCCGCTGCTGCAACCTCCTTACCACAAACTTAGACACTGTGTCCATTACTACCCTTTACAATTTTTTTTTTCTCATCGTAGTACACACAAATCAAACATTTCATTGGTGGACTGCAATAGAATCATTGAGCGTTCTGCTGTAGATGTACCATAGGTTTACGGCGTTCATATATTCTGCGCTCGTAAAATACCTATTACCAAAATCATGTTCTTATAAATTAGCCGAAAAATGTAAATATTATTTTTTTATTCAAACTCAAAAGAGCTTTAAACGGTCATCCTAAACTACTCTCTAGCTATAACCGTGATGAAATACTGCAGGGGTACCCATTTTCCCGGAACCCTGGCCTTTGTGCTTTACTGTCGGTTTGTTTATGTCGGGGGCCTGGCTCATAAACACTCGCACACCGATACACTAAATTTAAGCTGGCCTTCTTTATTTTCTCTCCAGGAATACTTTTCTTTTTCTTGGTAATAAAAATCACGAATACATTTTGTTCGATTAACTTTCCATTACAATAATTTATGTTCATCCAAAGAACAACCTTTGAAAGCTTTATGTTACTGGTTGATAGTTGAAATAAAGTAAAGTCTAATACCTCAATGTAGGTAGTAGACACGTTACGTGTAAACTGCACACTGATGTGAGCTTTCTTGCAACATTAAAAGGTTTCCGGGTTGGTTGCGGGTGTCAGATAGTGCACGATCCGTGTGTAAGATAGGAGTCTGCGAGCCGCGGCGCGCGGCGCTCGCCCGTGCTCGCACTTAATTTACTGCCACGGTAACGCCACAAGCACGCTCCATATCCACCGCGTTATTGCCAACTTGAAAGCAAGAACGGCATACACATTTCCTTCATATCTCCTGAATTTAAGCTCCTGTCTGGCCATTCTAACGTGACGTTATACTATTTCTATACAACTCGTTTCAGATGAGACTTGTTTAAGTCAATTTTCTGCTGGTTGTAAAATGCCTGCTGGGGTAACAGCATCGCGGTTTATGGTTGTGTTTTACTTTAAGACTACTGATAATTAGAAATACGCCTGTGTGTAGGTAATAAATTTGTTTATTCAGTTTAAATTTATTTTGTGTGAATATGAAAGTTGAAAGAAAAGCTTTTAAACTCAATGAAAAAAATCTAGAAGATAAATTTATTTGTTGGTTGCCCATCTTAGCGCCCCATATTTTAATTGGTGATCCATAATTATTTTCGAGCTTTTATCGACGAATGTGAGACATATTTTTTTTTTGTTAATAATCCCTGCACCATCAGGCCTGAGGAGTTGGGTTCCTGAGTTTAACGGCTATGTTTATTCTTAAATAGGCAGTACAAACCTGCAACATTAGATGTGCAAGGTTAAATATTGAAATTGTCATTATACATTTTGGTGTGTTAAACACCCTGTATTTTGAGGATCTGTGTGCAAAGCAATCAACACATATGGTAATAATACGTACTACGTTATTTAAGTTACGTGTACCTGTTCCATGTTCCGTTCCTGTTACAAATATTGTTATAATTTTAAGATTTGTATGAATAGGTACCGACCTAATCGGTATACAGTTGGTGTGAGCGCGCACGCCACGTACTCGATACCCTTACCACGCGAGTGCCAGCGGCGGCAAGTGAGCGTTTTGTTACCTCTTCAAGAGGCTTATTTCTTGGAAAAGAGAGGGTATTTTTCATGACTTTTCCACGCGGATGCATTTCACCGCTTTGCTTCAACGGGTTTGTGAGGTACCTAACCTTTGTCGCTGAGTTATATCTAAGTGCTTTCGTTTCCACGCTCACACTGGGAAAGCTTTAATTCATGACTGCTAGAAATATTCTTTCGCCTTTTATTTTTAAACAGGGGTTTAGTAGTTACGTAAAGTTTTGTTAAAACGTGAATATGGTTTTAGTATCCTGACTTAATTACTTTCAAGAGCGAATATAACTTGGTAATATAAGCAATTAGAAACTTATTTGACGCTGCCGGTCCGCCTGGTCCGCCTCGGGCGCAGGAATCGTGAGCGGGATGAGCCATTACGTGCTTTCATGGAACTTTTCCTTTTAAAAGTCGTCTCTTACTCTTTTGAAACTTATTATATTGGACAATTCGGCCGAAAATATGAATATGATGGCCACAACTTTGGTAATTTTAGCGGGACGTAGAAAAATTCTGCCGATTACGCATGAATAACGGTTTCTTCGGCGTTTAGCCCAGATCAAAGGTTTACCAGGATTTTCTTTATTATAACGTTAGCATGATGTGTCGTGGAGTTCTTTGCTGAAAAGTTGAGCTAGGTGTGTAAAATATTAAACAAAAAATTTACAAAACACCACAGTACTAAAGAAAATAAAATATTACTAATATATAATTACCAAAATATTACTTATTTTTATCACATTTTTTCGTAAATATTTCACAGAATCGACAAAAGAGACTTTTTGCAAATACCGATCACAAAGTAAATTGACTGCCAAGTGATTGGAATTAGAGTTACGTGAAATTCCAATTTTTATCATTTTAAAATATTATGCACGTGCCTACTATTGAAAATAGTGAAAAAGGTAGGAAGGTTATTTAAACGATCAAAAGGATCCTTCCTCCGCTCCGGTGGGATTACAAGAAATAAATTATTTGACCACACTTACTTATTACTACAGCTAGGAAAATCTGACAAGAAAGTTGTTTTGACATTTTTGTCAAATATTTTATCATCAGAGCTATATTTCAGTTGTATTTGCACTGCTGCTATGGTACATACTTGTATTACCAATTATGCAAAGCGTGTTCGGCGCTGCGCGGCGGGCTTGCGGGGCGCAGGCAGGGCGGCCGCTGTCGCGCTCTTTCCTCACTCGTAGCGAAATAACGACCTCAATTTGCATAACAATGCTCGTCACCCCTTATTCCCCAACTGCGACTTTTGCAGGCTACGCGACCGTGTCCCACTGGACCTGACACCTTTTTAAACTTGAAAATCTGTTCAGAACGAAGTTTCATTGACTTTATGAAGGCGGCTATCTTGACGGTGCTCAGATAAGTAATCTAATCTAGGTGTTAGATTAATTTAGGATTTACAATAGGACGATATATTGGAACTGTTCAACTTTTCATTTAGTTGCGGTCAACAGAGCGGTGCGACGATACCGTTGTCATGCACGCGGGGTGCGCCTTCCCAAATCTGGCCGAATTGCACGAGCCGAACCGAACACTTTCGGCTCGTAACTTCTTCGTCCAAGTTTCTGTTTTAATTGAATCAAAGTTTTCGGCTTTTTGCGGCGAGCGTGCCAGCCACGCACGCTTCCTAAACTTTCTTTATTAAATTATTGGAAGTTCAGAAACGTTCGCCTTTGAACGTGAATTTTGAAACAAATTGGGGATAGTCTTGAGTTACAGAAACATATTTACTCTCTACAGACAGTAGATAAAGGTAGATTTTAAATGTTTAAATAAAACATGGCCGGGTGCCTGTGATGGGTGCGTCGCTGTAAATCCGAACAAAAGAACAGTAACGACATTTACCGGAGACAATTCTGAAACCGACGAGTAAACAGTTCATAAAGATGTACGATTCTCTTCTCTAACGACTAAAGCATTCGTCCGGAGCATTGTTTTGCGGCGTAGCTTTATCTGGCGCGGAACGAGTTGTCGTTTCAGTAATTTATAGATCTTTCCCCGCCCCGAGCTCCGAGTAACGTTTGGGGCAGAGGAACTAGTCTGCTAGCTGCGAGACTGCCCGGGCCCCGAACGCTATTAACGGTCACGTAATAGACTGTTGGCTTCTCACGTCCCGGATTCAAATTTGAGTAAATATGTCGCCGCCGACCTCTTATTGTGTTGTGCCTTTGTATTTGCATTTACTTTAGGCAATTTTGATTGAGGACGTGAACAAACCTTTGTTATCTCGTATTGTTGTGTGTGAATCTTTTGCTGACATAATGTTGATTTTAATACCACCTGCTGTGCAAGCGGTTTTTCATTCACTTGACACAATATTATGTCCCATTAGCATAAGATTGTTGGCTAATATAGATATGACACATTCAACGCCTCATAACCTTGACTTAATACGTTGGTTTGGATAAACAATAAGATTACTTAGCTCCTCAATAGATAAACTATAATAAAATCGCGATTATTATTGGTTCTACTATTTAAGGATTAGACTTTAGTTAGAGCATTCACAGAAATTTGATGAATTTAGACACAGCAGTTTTGCTATGAAAAATACTTTGACCGTCTTTACTTAATTAGTGCAGTGCGACGCCAAAAAACGACTTTATTAACAAGGAAAATAAATACATGAATTCGTATCACCTGTGTCATATAAAAATAATAATTTCATATTCCGTCCGAATACTTTCCTTATAAGAGTTTCCTGGAACACTGATAATCTATTATGCCTTATTCATGGCTTGCATTGAAACTGTATTCATATATGTGGCTTTTCTGAAGCCGATAGCGACGGATATTGGAGATTTACCTAAGTGTGACGAGATCCGGCAAGACTTCGTTCCGGAGCTTTAGTATCAGATCCCGGCGTCACATACAATGGTTGTTAGTAGTACCTGGTAATAGTTCTCTTCCTTAAACATCGTTCATCTTTTACTAGTATATAGTTAAAGTATTTGTTTGTACCGTCCATGAAATAGATGTTGCGCGTTGCGTTACTAATAATAGATAACACAAGCTGACGTAGGTAGGTGGTAGGGAGGTATTTTACATATAATAAGTACCACTCTATTGTAATAATTCTAATTATTTGGAGATCTTAATTTGTATCTTAAAATGAGACAAAAATACCCATGGTTACGATATTTTTCAATAATATAACTGTAATAATCAGATCTAGATATCCCGAAACGCATTAGGGTGTTAAGCTTTTTTTATAAACAACAAGTTATTTAAAACAAAAGGTGCCCAAGCTATTAACAACGGGGTAAGTGCAACGGGCAGGTACGCTCCCGTGATGACAGAGCTATGGTTCCCAGCGGGGCCCTTCTACGATCCTCGTAAATTGCGAATATTAGATTATAAGTGCGGACTGCGGCGAGAGCGCGGGGGCCATCAGCCGAATATCGAACTCGTGCGTTGGTTGCCACCGTGCCACCGTGGTTTGAATCTGAATCGAGTTAATCCCAGTAGTGCTGTTAGGTCCGTATTAATAAATCAATCACAAATCGGAACGCGATTTTGGAAATGTCATTCTAATGTCATACCAGTATGAAATGGCCATGTCAAAAGCGTACTCAAGACCGTTCTCAGACTTGAGATCGATTAATTAATTCGGGTTAGTCTGGTATCTTATCGGGAATTCAAAACGTATATTTTGAACATAGACTTTATTAAAAACTAATGAGTATAAACACTTATATTTAGGTATGATATTATATGTACGAGTACCTAATGAAAGGAATAATAATGTGTGGTCATAGCATAGGAACAAATTTTAAGTAAGTACTTACGGATTTACGAGTATATGTTTAGATACATCATAAAACTTTGGGTCTAAATAGGATATAACTGTATTGTTTTGAAGTGCCCTCTTTGTACTGATCATGATAATAACAACAGCTGTGCCGGTGCGCGCCGGTGTTGGTTTTCCCATTTCGCTCCACCTTACTGCTTCATTAAGGCAGCACCAAGTTTGAAGCGCCTCGCGACTCAGCCCTAGTGCCGCGGGTACGCGTAGCGAGGCGCCGGCAGTCATACCAGAAGATTGTTATCGGCAACCAGTCCCAAAACCATAGAATAAATTAGCCGTTATAACAACCAAAACGTTTCTTCTAATTAATTAATTATTTAAATTACCGTAACACCAGAAAAGCTTTTCATATAACACTGACTAACAGTCCCATTTTTGCTTTTATAATAAATATCGCTCTCGCTTTTGCTATGGTCACCATCTAAACACGAGCCTATGCTTTTATACTTCTATTAATAGACATTACAGTTCCTGAAATCTCTGTTTTTCTTTCAATTAAATATACTTAACTGCGGGGTTTATCTACTGAATTATTTTTATATCGTCTAAGTAAAAGGAAAATCTTATACCACTCAAAGAATACCGGATCGGATACCGGAGTATATAGGTGTACACTTTAAGATATAAAATGCCGATACGTGTACAATAGGCTCTCGGCTACTATGTCTACCGCGGCGCGGGCTGCTCCTCGTGTGCCTGCAGCCTTTGTGAACCGCGCCGTGTAATTACTCTGGGACCATGGGAAATAGCTCACCGGGCGTGAAAGCACTTTTCTGTTATTACAGTAAATTAAGCCAGATAAAAAATGAACTGTGGATGAATCGTTATTTGCATACAAAAGGCCGAAAATAAAAACAATTTAAACTGTAAATACTTAAAATAATGAATTACCTAAACTTATATAAGAAACGGGAACATCGGAAAATAGCCGCCTCCCTCAAAGCTTAGATTGCGAATTGGACGTTTCTTTGTACGTAACAAATGAAAGTTATCGTCATATCTGAGTTGAGAAGTTTCGCAAAGACAAATTGGAGTGGAGGCGGTAAATAAAGTTTTACGATATGCGCGGTTATCAGAAGTTCGCGTCGAAGCGGGCCTGGCGTGGGAGTAGGGTTACCATTCGATTCAAGAACGCGTAAGTATTGTGTGTAAAAAATCAGAAAGGGAGCAATTGTACAAATGCCAAATTAAAATAGCTATAATTACTCATTGATGTAGCAAAAGAGCCAAAGCTTTTGTAGATTTTGACTGTGAGGGTGCCCGACCCTTTGAGCCGGGCTAGCTAGCCCGCTTGCTTCGATGAATAAAATCGCTTTATTTTAGTGAGTGGAGAAAAACGAAGCGAACCTATTGGTCGAAGCCAGCTAGCCCAGCCAGCCCGGCCGGCTCAAGTGCTAAGGCACCTTTTTGTGTTCTAATTTCCTAAAGTTAATTTGATTTCATTGAGTTTACGAGACCGATGACAGCCCTACGTAGAAGGGAGTAGTGTTTATCTATATGAGTAGGTTACATCTCCTCGTGCGCTCGCTTCCTACACCTGTACGTATTAATACCTCTCCTTGCGGCTTGTTATCTCTCCACCCTTCCCCAAATTAAGAGCTTTGTATGTCTTCTCGCGTACCAAATAAAATCGTAATTTAATTTATTACCTTCCTCTCGACCTAAATAACATATCAAATCGTGTCACGCTGTCCGTGATGACTTGAAATAAAACCATTACATGCCGTAAACCTACACATGATATGAATAAAGTTGTTTTGATGTATACGGAATTTAAAGTTCAAAGCGTGTTTGTAAAGTATCTTGAATATTCTTTTTATATACGGAAACCTGGGAAGAGTTCCACTTAGTTTCGTTCGTCGCCGTACCGTATCTAAGTAGACTGCGTGAGTGGTTGTAAAGTCCAGGGTGCATTCTGACGTTACACGCTTTAGACGCTCATGATTTGATTTAAATATATTTTTAGTTACAGATAAAGGAACAAACATTCGAACAAACTATCAAAGGTTAGGAGAAAATATCTGCCTAATACTCTGCCTAACCTAACCTGACCGTCATTAATTTGTCAAATTCCAGAAAACCAACTTTAGTCAATGTTTGGAATTAAGTTATTTAAAACGGATAGCGGAAGATCTCTGTCGGATATTCATCTCGCTTTGCCTGAATTCTTATGAAGCAAGCAGCTCCCAGCTCGGTCTGGGGGAGGGCTCCACGACTCGCGCCGCACCCCGCCCGTCCTCGCTCACTCCCGCCCCCCTGTACCCGCGCCTCGCGCTCGCCCTTCACCGCTACGAGTACGAAAACCGACTCCGTGAGCGTAGAGATAAAACGTATGTTCATTTTATTTCCACATTTGTCAGCGTTCGTTTTGTGCCCACTAACATAAATTGGACGTGGAGGGAAACCTCGCAGGTGAATGTAAAATAGCCGGGTTTTCCCAAGATAATACCACCAAAATTTTACGACACCATTATGCGATTTATTGGTCGTGTCACATTTAGAAAGAATGATATTTCCTAAAATATTTTCATAAAATATATCATCTGGAAGCAGTGTCAGATTCCCACAGTGCTTCGAATATTGGAGTTTATGCTAACGATGTACGCAGGGTTACGCCGCGGGGTGTCGATACTGCACTGCGTATTGTTGGTAGAAATCGCTGCCTATTAGTATGAAAGGCACTTATGGTAGTTCTAAATAGTCATCAAATATTTTATTTTGTGTCGTCGTAGTTCAATCTATATTGAATAATAATTATTGCAGATATGAGGAAAAAGTAAGAAAAGTGAAATACAGTAAAAACATGCTGGATGTTTCCAAAGTCCGAATTAAGTCTTGGGGTTTGTATGAGTATCGGGCATAGCATTAAAAATATAAACATTTAATTTTAAAGGCTGCTGCTTATATCTGTTTTAGCTGATTAGTTATCCTGAGCCAGTAACTCAGAAAATATGATAGATATTATGTATAGTCTGTCTTCACTAGTTATACCTACAATGACATGTGCGTGCATATGTATCAGCTTCCGTATATTTACCTATATTATTATATTGGAATTTTGTAACACCCCGTACATTGCGAAAAATAAGCAAATTACTATTTTGTAAATGTTACAATGGCCTACGCGTCGTAGTGCTACGTCGTAGTTCGCAGGCCTACGCTACGCCTAGTGCTACGCAACGCGCTAGAACTCCGTGTGGCACAAAACGGCGAGTGTTTGACGCCAATACATTATTGTCCTGTACGCTAATGACTGAAACAGGCGTTTTATTAAACTTTCTGATTAGTCTCTATTTAGCTCTGTTAACTGATAATTTTACACTATATTTAATCCATACAAAACCCATTCAAAACGCAACGGATGTACTTATGCGAAACTAATAGACCTTAACCAAAACGTGTCTATGCAACATTTAAAGAGACAGTCTTATGCTACCTTGTCTAATAATTAGCTAATGAAAATCGCTCTCGTAGCAGTTGAATTTCATAAATATTTTCCTTATTGCCTGTTACCACGAGCTGTCGATAAATTTATGGAAGGACCGACGTCACCTGAAATTTTATGGTTTCTTTCTTCGCCACTCGTTTCTGATATTTATTACGTAGGTACTTCACAGGCCCAATATACTTTAATAAAAAATTATGTCAGAAATTTCATCCACGAATAAACATATTATCAAAAAAAAAAATCCTGTTTCTGAACACAAATATTAAAAGTGATATCTTAGTAAGTCGGACGATCAATATCTTCTCAATTGTGTGACTCTTTTCCTTGATATAAAATTGGGAAGCAAGTGGCTCTTATCCGAAAAGCATATATTTCTTAGTTTGCGGTTAAGCTTTAAGAACCGAGACCCTAAATACAACATGGTGTGGAAACTTCATTGCGCGAGGCTGGCTCGCACTTGGCCAGTTTTATATAACACAGGGCAAGATATGCAGAGGTGAGACACCCTGTAAATAGTATAGTTTGCTCCATATTACAAAAGCCTTACCCTGATAACCTGCCAACTCGGTCCTTTTGACCCCAAGTTCGATTTGTGCCACATTACCGACACCTGTGTATTTGGGCGCAGTGCACGCTCAGAAAACTACTTTCACACCGTAATCTCGGCTTACTCCCAATAGCCACGGAATAATATTACTTTTCTTTGAACATTTACCGCTGAAAGTTCGCAAACTATTGTTACAATCGAGGACGCAAATTCAACCTTCATCACGTATTAGTCATCATTGCAAACGCTGTTTTCATTACTACCGTAGATTATTTTTTAACCCCCGACGAAAAACGAGGGGTGTTATAAGTTTAACATCTGTGTATCTGTGTATCTGTGTGTCTGTCTGTAGCCACGTAGCGCCCAAGCTGATGAACCTATTTCAATTTTGTTTCTTTTGTTAGATAGGTATTCTGATCGAGAGTGTTCTTAGCTATGTTTCATGAAAATCGGTTCAGCCGTTTGAAGATCATCAGCTCTTTTGTAGGTTAAAAAAGCCATATTCACGGCCAAAACCAATTCCCACGGCTCGAATCCATTCGAAATTTGTGAATATTGGATTTCGATTTATTATATTTTTAAATGATCGTAATAGTCTGAACTGGCTTTTTACAATATTATAAATAAGAAAAGTTTCCCTGATTCTGGAAAAAATGAATATTTTATCAATTTTTATATGAGATTTGTGTATAAACTAAAGACGTTCCATAAGTCACGTTTCAAATGATGGATACGCGCATGCGTAAATTTTTGTTTGTTTTGTTAATGGTCATGGAATATTACGCTATAATAATTCTAGAGGGCGCTGCTCCGCCATTGAGAAAAAATATAAAAAAACAAATCTAATTTAAAATAATTTTAGCGTTATTGAAAATTCTTCCCCTGGGCTGCTCCCGTCCGCCTCAACCAGAGTTATTACATCAAATTGAATCATAATTGATAATATTTTACTAGGAATTAAACCTCCGTGGCATCAATATTTAGATTCGTTGTCTATTCTAATGTCATATCAAAATAATGTCTCATACTTTTTAACCCCCGACGAAAAACGACGGGTGTTATAAGTTTAACATGTGTATCTGTGTATCTGTGTATCTGTGTGTCTGTCTGTGGCAACGTAGCGCCCAAGCTGATGAACCGATTTCAATTTTGTTTCTTTTGTTAGATAGGTATTCTGATCGAGAGTGTTCTTAGCTATGTTTCATGAAAATCGGTTCAGCCGTTTGAAGATCATCAGCTCTTTTGTAGGTTGAAAAAGCCACATTCACGGCCAAAACCAACTTCCACGGCTCGAATCCGATCGAAATTTGGGCTCATTGGAATAATATCTTTGCATCACTTGAGAACGGCTGAAACGATTTCGCTTTATTATATTTTTAAATGATCGTAATAGTCTGAACTGGCTTTTTACAATATTATAAATTTGAAAAGTTTCCCGGGTTCTGGAAATAATGATATTTTATCAATTTTTATATGAGATTTGTGTATGAACTAAAGACGTTCCATAAGTCACGTGTCAAATGATGGATACGCGCACGCGTTAAATTTTGGTAATGGTCATGGAATATTACGCAATAATAATTCTAGAGGGCGCTGCTCCGCCATTGAGAAAAAATTCAGAAAAGAAACTAATTTAATATAATTTTAGCGTTATTTGGACGAACTAGGTAAAGTATACATTTGATGAAAAGGTCGTCGCATCGGGGGTTTTTAAATTTTCAATTTAGAGTTATACACAGATTTTCTGTTGATTATTGAACATCAGATTATAAATGAGGAAGCCAAAACAAATTATGTAAATGGCGCTTTCATAATCTGGCATCGAAACTAGTTGTACCAGATGAATTTACGAGATGAGTTATGGATACTGAGCTACGGGAGCTACGCAAATCGCGCTAGCTTCATTATTTGGAAGAACTAGGTATATTATACATTTGATGAATAGGTCGTCGCATCGGGGATTTTTAAATTTTCAATTTAGAGTTATAAATATATTTATCTAAGTGTTCAACATTTTCAAAATGTAATACGAACGTTTTTAGAGTTGCGTATTGAAACGTAGCGTAAGCATTTCGCTGATCGCTAAATCTTGCCGAGTACCTACATTAGCGTTTTCCGATATCTAAAGCAGAGTGCTCACCACCGCTGCGGTCCAGTTGAATAACAAAAAAATGCGTAGTTCAGATATTGAAACACTAATGGACTGCGGAATTTATCAAGATTTTCGCAAGCTTATCTTTCTTGCTTGCATTGTGTGTGTAATTAATTAACTTGTGTAATATGGATTGTACTAAACGTTTATTATATAGTGTAGTGGATCAGTCTGTATTCGGATAGTGCGGGGGCTTACTTCCACACAATCAATCGAGGAGACCGATGAGGGTGCAGCCTGGGGCGCAAAATTCGCAATACGAATTCTATAGTGAGTCAGTTATATACTGATATCGATTGACTCACTACAGAATTTGTTGTTCATGTGAATGGAAAAGTTAAAACAGTTATTTTCACACGAAAATATTTAATTTCAACGTTCCACAAACAGTTTTAATTTTGTATCAATTTTGCATGAATTTGAAAGTCCATCGCATGTCCTGCGTTCACATATTTGGGAGATAAAAACGTAAACGTATATTTCGTTCTTCACTTTGTAATTTTTTCATTTTCAAACTGAAGATACTGAATATATCATTAGTTATAAGGTAAAGTAATCAGTGTCCTAATCCATTGATATCGCCTTCTTGTCATTTCGAGTACGTGTTACTTTCCACATTAGTATACCTATGTATCTAAATATATATAACTCAAAGGTAACTGACTGACTGACAGACTGACAGACTGACATAGTGATCTATCAAGGCACAGCCCAAACCACTGGACGGATCGGGCTGAAATTTGGCATGCAGGTAGATGTTATGACGTAGGCATCCGCTAAGAAAGGATTTTGATTAATTCTACCCCCAAGGCGATAAAATAGGGGATAAAAGTTTGTATGAAACTTTGTCAATTAAATTCCACGCGGACGAAGTCGCGGGCACAGCTAGTCTTCCATACAATTAATGTTTCACGTAATCGAGGCTATAAATAGAGGCAACATTGCGCTTTTGTGGTGCAGTTTGTTGTGTGCAATGTATCGTATTGATACGCGGGTTAGATGTAAAACAGCTAGTTATGTGATGGCATGGCGAAGTGCCGCGTTCTGTTGAATGGTAGCGTGTAGCGCCCGTGTTCGTAGAAAATGAAAATTTTGTAATTTAATTGAAATCGTAGATTTGTAATAAATAATGATTTACATTATTCATTAAATCATCGTCATCATCATCTACATTAATTGATTTGTAACAAAAATACATTTTATAGCTGATAATATATTAATACCTTGTCCTATTCTGGGTAACTTTGTTAGATAAATTATTTATGTCTTAGCCATGTCATAATCATAGGTGGTTTCAAAATATGTCGCTTCAGAGTTGCAACATCGGGGCGCGCTCCAATAATGGGCATAGAGCAGTGTAGTAGCGGCGGCGGCTATGCGTCCGTATCGAGCCCGGTACTGCACTATATGGCGCGTGAATAATCCGCCGTAATACTCTACTTAATGGTTTGGAATTAAACAATTAGTTGTTTCTCTCTGCCTCTTCCATGAAGGACTCTCGTCTAGATATTACTGAAAGCGGACTTTTACACAATTTTCCATTCTTATTACTAAACGCATACATTCACGGAGGACATCATTATTCATTATAATGAAGCTGTGATGGATAATGATTATATATAAATCAAGTTTTGATTATGAAATATTCTTAATTCACGTTAGCCCGTCTTTTGTGTCCGTTTTTCGGTACGGTAACGCTTTTCCGCCTGCATTAATTATCCTGATAAGGCAGCTCTTTGTTCGTCCACGGTAATGCGACGAGTAGACGTTTTAATCAAGGCTAACGAATTTTTAACCTTAGGTAGCGGGAGGGAGGCTGTGCGATATCAGCCCGCAGCCTGTATCACGTCCCGCCCCCCGCCGCCGGGGGTTGCCACTTCTCGTGCTCAACGCCTTGTTCTTATCTTTGAGTAATTACCTTGTTGTTTTGTTTTTATTGTTCCGACACTGAGCTTTTTGTTTTATTACGTGATTACTGTAGTGGCGTGGTGAGGTAATGCCGTGCGTTTACAATGTCAGTATCTATCTCTTTCAACGTAATAACTTAATTATAAAGTTTAGTGCCTATACGGGTCTGACTGGCTACTGTAATAATTTTATTGAACACGAAATAAGTCAATAATAACCAATCTTGAAAATTTAAATTTATTTTGTCCCCATATATTACATTCAATTACTAAGACTATTATATGGTGTGTAGTTACATAAAGGTACGTGTTGTTACCTGAATAAATAACTCACATATAACTAGGTAAATAAACTCTCAAAAATGTGTGCTCTATTTTTAGATGAAAAAGTATGTTGGCTGGAGTATATTTAATTTTCCTAGATTATGTTAATACAGTACAGTATTACTTGATACATTTTTTACTTGATTGATAAAAACATATTTGTATGTTAAGAATTCCTTGGTATACGGAATATGTTGTCCCATAGTGTCCATTGCAACCGTAATATTTTGTCGTACTGTTTTAGAAACAATCCAGCAGTATCGTATCGAAATTGGTATGTAAGTAGACACTACCTATTTCATAGGTGAAATATTTTTTTAAAAATTCTCTGGTCTACATATTATTTGTGATTAGACCTTGGCGCCTGTTATATCTTTAAATTAAAGTGTCGCGACTGCGAATGTGTTATG
Organism: Notodonta dromedarius; assembly: GCA_905147325.1. Lineage (NCBI taxonomy): Eukaryota > Metazoa > Arthropoda > Insecta > Lepidoptera > Notodontidae > Notodonta > Notodonta dromedarius. Next base: position 8,912,617 of record LR990159.1, on the reverse strand, counting down.
AGGCCCTCAACGAGGCTGCTATAATATTCGTGGGGATATTTATATTGCCGCCGCTCGGGTGCGGGTGCCTGGCTGTCGGGGCGCACGCTGCAGCTCATGTGCACCTGCGGATATTGCCGCGTAAATCAAATTTCTTATTTCGCCTCACTTATTTCTGCTTCCGCGTGTTTACTCGCCGCTGCGGTGTCTTTGAGATACGTGCACATATTAAAACTTGTAATATTACATATTTTATACTAGGTGTTTAATGAATTTGCTATTGTTTTTTTAAAGTCAAGTAGCCTCAGTGCTTCATTCTGGATGTTTAGCCAAGTATAACAGTACCTTAGTACTACCCAAAGTTACGCACGCTTTGTTACCCAAATTATCGATATAATTAGTACCCGGTAGTGTAATGCATACACCACAACGCGCTATGGCATGAATTACAGGCCTTAATGACCATCTATATGCCAATACGATTAATATTTAATGCTGCCATTCTGCGCGGAATTACCTCGTGTCTGTGGTTGAGCTTGCACTGAATTACTGCTATCTAAATGGGTGTCAGATGCTTTGTCGTCACGAGAGTAAGCCAAAATATACGTTGTTTTTCATTTAATATAGGTTCACTACGCCGTTTTTTATAAACTTTCAACTGAAATTATATACAAATCGTGACTAACTAGTCACGATAGTTCAAGTACCTTATAATCCATACATCGATGGCTTAGTTTATCTAAACATCAACTTAGATAACTATGTAACTTAGTTCAACAAACTTAATAATTAATTGGTGTTCTGTACTGTATTATACTTAAACCAGATCTAAGTAAATGTATTCGGTTTCAATTCTTATTTGGACATGAAAGCACTCATCTAAGGAGCCCTCGCAAATTAATTGCAGGAATGACAGAGCACAACGCTCGGCTCTCTTAATGCACGCTCACAAAGCAAAACGGCTTGGGCGGCACCGCCGCGGCATGCGGCCTCGGTGATTATGATAATGACGCGGTAGCCGCGCTTTTTGCGTCTCTCGCCCTATATTTCTGAACTCGACACCATTTCCTGATATCACTCGCGCGCCCAGCCATCGCGCCATATCCATGTTGCCTTCCGCTGCTCGCCTCAACCACTCTGAAACGCTTATAAATTATGCAAGTTGCCATAATCCACGCCCTAAACGCCTTCTCCGCCGCCTCAATTATTCATTCGAGCGGTTTGATGTTTTAGAAAATTGTCGCGATACTCGAGACGGGCGTTGCTTTATAATTCAGGAGACGAATATCGCTGCAGCTGGCACCAGTTCTGAATCGGTTCTCTTTATTTCTCACACTATTTACACACCGACCTAAAATGTAAAATGCATGTGATCTACATGTAACATTGTGTGTATTTATAAACCCATCAGTATGTAGGACTATAAAGGTGTCTAGTAGTACCACATAGTTTTAACCGCTCTGTGGGTACAAACTCTCTACGTCTTATAGCAGGCAGTTCTGGCATTAGTGCATTCTGATAGATTAACAAGTTTTTGATGTTTTAAATTTTTTCCTAATCCAAATCTTCACAAAGCGCCATTATTTCTATTTCAGGATTCAGAAGGTGACACTCCATTGCACGATGCCATCTCGAAGAAGCGTGACGATATGCTGACCCTATTATTAGAGCACGGTGCTGACATGACTCTCACAAATAACAACGGATTCAACGCCCTTCACCACGCTGCTCTGCGAGGAAATCCAAGGTAAGTGTTCATAGAAAACAGCAGTTTATTTCAGAACAAAACTGGCAGTAACTATGAAAGTTGCTCAAACGAGACTATAGCTGATGATTACGAAAGATATCTGATGTGAGAAGATAATATTCCGCCACACCTATCTACCCGAGACCTTTGTAACGGCACTTTGTCTCAAATAAACGTAATGTTGCTTGTTGTCCGACATTATCCCTATGAGAATGGGTAGTTATGAGCGAGCCTGCCGCGCAATAAACTGCTTACACGTCCAATACTGCGGTCCGAGAGGACATGTGGCCACCGCCTCATGCGATGGCTTTATTACTCTGCAGTAGTTTTTAATAATGTACATACTTATCGCAATTTTTTAACAAAATATATATCTAACGTACAGTAATTTTAACTTAAATAGGCACGGTTTTATCACGACCACATGAAAACTTACTAGACACCATTATTCCAGGTGCTAGAAAACTTATCTCAATAACTTTACTCCGACGACGCGACGGCATGTTTTAGTAATTCTGAGGCATTATGCTACATTTATCATTCTTAAATTGTTATGATATTTCATTTTGACCTTAGAAAATGTAACCACTATGTTTTTGACTTATATATTACAAACCCTGGGCGGGTCCAGATACTAATATGGGTGATAACTGTGATAGGCTCCAATAATCCATTGTATAGTATGACGGGACCTTACGATTTATGTGTTTGATCTGAATCATGGATTTGGAATATTCAGAAATGTGCACAAGGAAGCATTAGAACTCGCGGTCTGAAAAATGAATATATGGAAAATAAAACTAGTAATGTTTTATGAATCTATAAGAGTTAGGATAATGAATCTCCGCTGGCGAATCGTGCGTAAAGCGGTTTATTTGTGGAGGGTCCGAAAAGACGTCGGAGCCGCGGAGGCTCGCGCAACGACCGCCCAAGTTTATTCGAGTCACGTGACGCGTCCCAGGGAAATAATACGAAATGTGGGTACGTGACCAGTTCATTATGCGGCGGCGCAGAGCGGAGCCCTCGCAGGCACCTCGGACTTCGGCCGACACTTTTTCCCATGTCCAACGGAGCCGCATATTACAAACAACGGAACGTGCCGAGACGACCTCACTGGATTCCTTTCGAAATCAGTGATCGCCCTCGCTTTTAAGAAACTTCCACATGCCAATACGAGGTGTGTTTGTGCGAGCATACCTATATTTGTTTGAAAGACAAAGTTGAAGTTGCTACCGTGCACTTATAAATCAATGGTCATTGTATTCGCAAAAATGTTCACCTCTATCGGGAATAACTTAATAATTTGCATCACGGAAACGTAGGGAATGAATAGGATTATTTTAAGATTGTTGTTTAACGGAAGGTAATCGAATAGAAGATCGTCGTAAAACGTTCCTGATTTTATCGCGGAATGAGAAGTCGCTCGCGACTTTTCCCATTCGGCAAAAACGTTCGTTTCCCCCTGGAGATGTAAAATCGTTTTATTTTATTACTTCCGCCAGTATATCGTTATATCAGGAGCACCCGCCCGCCGCCGTTCGAAAACTTTTCTACGATATTGAAAAGATCTAATACAACTTATACGTCTTTAATTAAACATCATCCCTTTGCCTTCAGGGAATGTTTAGTTCAGATTTTTATATTCAACTGATGTGATTATCATACATTGACGTATATTACTGCGTTTCACGATATTGTGAATATCTGTTAATCATGGTACAATATTTTAATCTTCCACTCGCGTTTCTGAAACGTGTTCTTAATTGAAGCAACTCATTTCATTGAAAAGCGCGTGAAAAAGTCGTGTGCATTGGAGTCGAATGTGTGCCGTCATATCTGTATCATGTCACCACGATACTAAATGCTAAAACAGTCGTAATGGGCGTGGTGATTTGTTCAATTGGTACATTTCTACGTAACAGGGGGGATGAGACTGGGCTGGCACTGGAGGCATAATACATTGTGCTAATTACTTAATTAGGGAAATTTTATCAACATGTAATAACTTGTTACGTATCTAAAGAGGAAAACTTATCTAATGAAATTAAAGTACATTATGAAGAAGAGGAGGTCGTGGGCCTGGGTAGGCCGGCGGCACCCTTTGCGTGCGACGGCGGCGCCCTCTGTAAGAGCCACGAGGCGCGCTGTCATTACGCCTGATTAGAAACAGTTATCTCTCGCGGTTATCGTTACAGCCCCTCTAACGAGCCCTTGTAAAACTTCTATGCCAACATCACGATACAAGATTATATCACGCAAACTCAATAAGCTGCTGGTGTATGCATAAGATACCTATCAGGTACCCATTTATTTCCAATCCAATGCAATCCAGATGCGTATGAAATATGGATGTCATTTATTGTGACGCATTTCACTGCAATTCGTGTTATGTACACCAGGCTACATCAACATTGCTCTACATCTTGATTTGGCTCAAAGAAGGTAGGTTACCTAATCATGATAGAGATTGCTGTTCATAAGCGACAGAGTGTAACAGCACACGAATGATCATTTTAATTTAAGGAAACTTGCGTGGTTAATCAGGTGATTAACGGAAACGTGACCATCTGCGTTTGTATCGCTGACTCCACCCGCCTCGCGGTGGATGTGATAAGACGCCTCGATCCACGACTGGCATTAATCGTGAGCTTAAATATTTTAACGCGTCGTAACATTGATTTATTCGGAGCGTAATCTCGGCTCGCGGCTTGTTTGTTCTTCGGCTCAGACATATAGGTATGATTACGCTGCGCGCCCTCATCCCACGGCCCCCAATACTCAGTAATATTTTCTTTTCTTTGCTAATGGTTTCCTAATGAACCCTTTCCTTCACTTTAATTAGTTATCTACAGGTATTTGTTTTAAAATTTTCTCTATTGTCCATTATTTTCTCCAACCAACGCTGTAAACATTTTTTTCTGTTGTGTTCGATGTTCATTATTTGTTAATAAATATTACCTCTATAATATATATAATTTTGAAAATATACGCGATCTGAGTACCTGCTTTATTTATTCTTGAAGTTCATACTTGAGTTTATAAATTATATTACTCCTCACCGAGCCCAATAGGTGGCACACAGGTAACACCCTGAATACATTCCATTGTATAAACCGGACTGCACCAACGCAACCCACGTAGAATATAGAACGAACGGAGCATTCACAGAAGATTTATATGGTCATTGTGTAGCGTTAATTGCAGCGAGTGAAGCGAAGTGCGATGGTATCCTACCATCTGAACGAGAAATGTAATGCCACGTCGACTGCTTCAGTGGTAGGGCTCATGAGAATAATGTATGCGTTGTAAACACGTAAAGCTCGCGCGGCACGACACCTATTTCAAACATTAACATACATATAACGCTTTTGTTGCACGGTATTTAAATTGATAAATTGTCGCTTTGATGATACAAACTCTTCACGGGAAAACAATGGCATGCATTTAGAGGTTACCTATAGGGACATGGGTAGATTACTAAAGAATACGCCTTATATGGACGGCTGGCTGAATCGAAACGGCGGCTACACTGGCATTGAAAACCTATTGGCACACATACCGACGGCGTACGTCCCACGACTGGCCGGCAACGGGGCACATTTCAGTATGGCAGATTTATGAGAACCGACGGACGACTATGGAGGCACGGGGAGGCTTATAACTAGGAGGGATTGTGGAGAAGGGTCGGGGCGGCCGCGGGAGGTTCTGTTATTGTGCGACGTTTGATTTACGCACGTACCGCTATCACCCTTTTGTTGGGCCGGGTACCGACTGCTGTGCCAGTTCCGCTGGCCCGAGTGCAGGCTCTCTTTACTGCTGTTCATTTCCCTCGGCCCCGTCGAGCGCTTACCGACCAACTATGAGTTTAAGAGCGAAGCTCTTATAATGAAATGTGTAATTTTCTTTAGAATTTATAAGTGTAAGGAACATCTATAACTTCTAGACGCCTGCTTGAGAATTATTTATTTGATAGGTTTTCAAAATTAGTTTCCGTTATATAATTCTTGAGTATATTGCATAGAAATCTTGTGTATTACGTGTTCGTTGGAATATTGGGCCGACACGTTGGAGTATGGCGGGTTGGCGGTTCAGCGGTTGGTTCGTCGTTACCCGCAATTAGCGGCTCTACACACGCGGATAATCCGGCGCGCTCGCGTTGCCCGTACACCGCGGCGCCGGGCCGAACCGCTCGACGACGCCCGCACACGATTGCACTACAGATTCAGCAAATAAATTCATTTATACGCAAATTGTATCGGCGCTTGCAATTAAAACTTTGTTCGAGCTTCGAGCTAAGATAAATAACACTAATACATTCTGCTTATTGCGGGGAAGTTGCCGGATACAGAGGATATATTAATGTTGTTCATAATTTGTTTGGGCGGATTAACCTCGCTGGCTTCTAAAATTATATTTAACAATAGTCCCTTTGTCCCATGTTAAACATTTAAAGTTGTATAATATAAATGTTATGACAAGTTTAAAATATGATAATGATTTCACGAACATTTAATGTATTATATTTACAAATATTTACAGTTTTGAGGATTCAGGATTAAGGTTAAAAAAAAATTCGTAAAATATAATCTTTCATAGCTATAAATAACAAGAATATAATGTACTTCCTTTGGAGCAACGAAACATTTTTGTTCAAGAAAAGTAAGCGGACCCGCAATGTTTCATGGTTACAAGTTCTGCACCAGAATGCGGGCGTCAGTAGAATAAGTGTGTACACTGTCTACAAAACTTCCATTTACCACAAGATCGAAAATCTCCCGCAAATCCTGATGTACACTCAGGCGTATCTTGCGGCGCAGAATTCCTCTTCCCGATTTGACAATGCGAAACTTTCTTCGATGATATACAACGTGCATGTTTGTTGTGTGCTAGTCAAAAACATCTAGCTCTGTATATAGAAAAGGTTTTGTCAGCGTGTTCCGTTCCTTTGTGTGCCACGCCATTGTTCCACTCGCTAATGTTGTTAGTGCACTTTTTCAGCGACTACGCTAATTTAAATACCGCTCCTTCCTTTTGTGAAGAGACTAGTCTTCCGTTTTCCGCTAGTAGCTCCCTTTGCGTTTGAGAAGTCCGCGTTGGGAGACTGCATTTAAATGAGACACTAAATCACCCGACTTGGCCCCACATTTCTTAGCGTCGTTTGTTCTCTTCATTCATTACACCCTTCTATAGATTTATACCATTGTTTAAGGGCTTAGGAGCTTCATTGCTTGACCATAAAACTGTCAGACACCTAGAAGGAGAGGCCTGAATAAATAGAGACATTATTCGAGCTGAATGAACTCTACTAAATTATCATCAAATCCTTACCGTCTTTTTAAAGTAATACATGGCAAACGAGTTATTCTTACATAATTTTAAATTCGTACAAAAGACGCAAGTACACTGAGCAAAAATAAGGGCAAAAAATATTTTGTATAGGTCCTACTATCCCTTTTAGTATGTTTTACTTGACGTATGGTAATTACTGTGCTAATTTCTTATGTAAATGAGGGATCATTATGCGTGTTTAATCTTTACTGTATATACTTGAACCTTTTACTTTGACTCTGACAAAGAAATCAGACTATCGGAAATGTGAGAAAAGAAAGCTTTAGGATTGAAACAATGAGGTCCATACGTGCCTACTTTTGAATTCATAATTATGGTGTTTCCCTTTAAATTTAGTGTATTTTTTTACTATAGGAGGTCTATCGATACATGTAAAGTGTTCGCACGGTTTTTAGACCACTATTTTGTGGTGAGAGCCGCAATATGGCACGTAGAGACACATATTAATATCTATACTAATCCGAGTGGATCTCGGCGTCAGCGTAGCTCCCCAAACGTAGCCTATGATGCATGGCGGGCTTCACAAAGCTTGCCTAATGAAATATTTGCAGCGAGAGTGAAACAGACACGGCCATCTATCACAGGTGATACTCATGGGCTGACCACTCGCTAATACCTTTGTTAACGCTAAAGGATGTAACTGCCGCCAACATTAAACAACTCGCCTTTAGTCATTATTGTTGGCGTAATTTTTTTTAATTCCGGAAATATTACCGATTAATAAACATTCATTCCAAAACTGATTATATATTTTTTTTATATAGGTACATTTAGAATATATAAACATAGGTATACTTACCTGATAAAGATTAAAAATAAGTAATATTTAAAAACTACTTAGTAATTTTATATTTTATTTATTACCTATCAGGTACCCATCTATCTTCTTATTATTATCATGTAGAGAAATAGTGAGTTGATCTGCACCTGTGGATAACGTCATTGACTTTATATTTCCTACATGAATCAATAACTCAACTCAATATAAATCTTAGATAAGATGAGATGGAATAAGGAATGGCACCTTTTAACGGGTCACGTATGTACCATAACTTTGCTGCTAACGTTATTACGTCAGACGTGAAAACAGTAACTGAACAACGTGACCGCAATAGCAACAATCAATTGCCTTGTGTTTTATTACTCGCAATACGCCTACACATCTTCGCGTAGAACAGTGATTTCGTCAATAATATTGTGCTTGCGGGGATTGTAATAGCGATTACTCGCAAAATAATGTCACGCGGTTGGGTCAATTAAATTAACAAAACGTGATGTAAAAAATATTGCACAAATATTGTAATATCTTCATATCCCATTGGGGTTGGCATTTACTCACAAAATGTCGACGTATGAACAACACAACGTATGTCACAAAATGACGTAACAATAATAGTGAAATATATTTTTAGAGGTCAATATTAGGTTATAACGACATTCACCAACATAAGTAAATGGTTCATGTAAATCGAGTTCATGAAAATTAAATTATTATATTGTAATGTAATATATTTAAAAGTGAAATAATATTGAGCTCGGTTTGTTTTGACATAAATCATGATTATATTTAATTAATGTAGTTTATATAAAATCACGTGCATTATCCGTAGGAAAGTTGCTTACCGTCACATGTTATTAGGTAATCCGTGGTGTAAGAAGAGGGCTACAAAGACGAGTACAATAGCCTTTGGCATGTAGAACGAAGCATGACGCGAGCGTTATTTTACCATCAGTCAAGATGACAGTTGTATTTTTCGCGGGCAGCGGCCGACGACGCGCAGGCGCCAGCATCTCGTCGTTTATCATCGACTTAAGCCCTTATAACCTTATGAACATATATATAGAAGAACTACACAGTATATATAAAAACTTGTGCAGTCCCCCCGTCAGGAACGAAGTTTTCTGTTAAGTATTTTGCATGCACGCATGCATGCATGTTGAGTTTTATGAAAATACTAGCTGTGCCCCGCGAATCCGTCCGCGTTCTGTTGAAATTTTTCCTGAATTTTCTTTGCTATAAACCTCACGGAGCCCGAGACCTTTCCAACGAATGCAAAACCGTGGAAATCGGTTCGTGCGTTCTGGAGTTATAGCGTCAGGAAGGAAAACCCGACTTATTTTTATATAGTAGATATTTTTATATTTTTGGTTTTATGATAAAAATATTTAACCAGTCACTTGAATAACTCACTTACGCCACCTAGTTGATTTTTATGTGAACTTTTGACAGTGGACGTTATTTGCATAGTCATATAACACTTTTTGGCTTGACGATTTCTCTCATTTTACCCTACCGTACGGCCGTAAAGGAACTTCGATCCAAAAACTCATTTGCATCACATGTTCATTACAAAACTGTGCATAGCAAAAGTGTAAAAGCGCAATCTTCTCAAACTTCCTTGGATTCGTTTCATATTCAATATTGCTCACTTGTGATTGGATGGTGTCAAGCGAGATTCTATATTGTTCCGGGCTAAGATTTATCGGTGGTTGGTCGTTGAGGGAGGTGTATCGTGGATGTTGGCTGGCGCTCGCTGGTGATGCAGCCGGAAGTCGGCGTCAGCAGTACGTGCAGCCGTACTGCGCCACACTCGACTCGCTCCTCCACGTTTATTATCCAGTGATTGCCTCCCTGCGTGATCCGACTTGCCAACTACCTTTTCAGCCGATACGGGCGTTATTGCTTTGAGATTAGTTACTTTTATTTTTCTTTTACAATCCATTTCACAATTAATTGATCGACGGCTAGTGTATCGATAGTTAATATAGAATGATTAGTCAACTTATTGTGCCTACCCCTTCCTCCATGTGTCGTGTGATTAAGTTTCTGTAAATATAAATAGGTAGGTATTTCGTTATAAAGCGTTCCTAGCGAGTGAAACAACTTGTTTACTATTTTATGACTATACAAAATTATGATAAACTGCTTCGAGCGCTTCGTAGCAACGCATAGCAAAATATACGTACAGCGTATACAGAGTTCTCGTCGACACTTTGACAGTTAGTAGGGGCAAGTCTGAAATATCGGCGTGCGCGGCTTAATCGCTCAGCGTGCGATATTGGCGTTACATCATGTTGTCAGCGGAGAGAAAAATTGCCGCACTCCGTCCCCCGCCCGCGGCCCCCGCCTCGCGCCCCTCGCCGGCATCGGCAACGCGCTCCACACGCCTCGCTCGTCGATGTCGACAGCGCGTTTATATTACTTGAGGATTTATTGTAGTTTTACGTTGGTACTCACATTTATCTGTTCCTATAGAACAATCATATTATATATATTTATATAAGTTTATTACCTAAATACTAATTAAGTAATTCAATTTTGAGGCGAATACCTACTCCTCTAACTAGATAGTGTATAAACTGGTCATCTGATGCCATTTATGTAGAAGCTCTGACTAAATGCCTAACCACATATTTTGTTTTAATTTTACATTGATGGAATTTTTGCTTATTTTTTATGTAATTAAGTAGTAGTAGTCAAGTTGTCGCATTATTACCATTCCTATCTTAACATTCGATACCACCGCGGTCTAGCTATATTAGCCTAACTGTTTAGATTAGAAGACTAATTTGACTTATTCAGTAAAAAGAACGGCGCGCCTGCCATTTTCCTCTAATCGACACTAAAATGTTGAGACGTGATATGGATTCATAGCTCTTGGAGAACGATTAATGTAGTCTCGCGATGTCGGAGTCTATTCAATAACAGGCGCACACCTGCTAGATTTATGAGCTCCGCAATCTCATTGTTATTCTCCGCCAAAGATCTTCACTCATAAGCACACTACCGGCAGTAATCAGTTTTATGAAATTATTATTATCATTTGAGTATGTACTTAGATAGTGAAGGTTTCATCATTCAGTTCTCCTGTTATTAGCCACCATGTATTAAAACAAAAGAGTGGGAGTGCGGGTAATTGTACCAGTACATTGTCATGGTCGAGTGTTCGGCATGGTCCACATGGCACAAGATTGCGGAGGCGGTGTTTGCTCTTTGGCGGAGGCCGCAACGGGCTTACGGTTCACCGAGCCGTGCGGCCGCCGCGCGGCCTCTCGGGTCGCGTCTCCGGCCAAATTGAAATATCCCCACTGCCTTGCCTGCACAAGGCGCCCACCACTCACACAGAAAACCGCTGATGTGGTTCTTTGTAGTGATCTACCGCCCACCCGCATACACCCACCTGACGTACATATATCTATACAAATAAACTAATACACAATTCCCTGCTTGATTTCAACCGTGTATACTTTTGTACCTACCCTTTTTTTAGTCATTATTTATTACGAAATTTCATCACACGAAAAGAATAACGTTGATGGTCCGCGTAGAACTAGTGAATGGAGCCAGCTAAAGTAATACCAAATTACTTAAATCAGGATTCTTTTTAGGCTAAAGTACCATTTTCTTAAATTTTTAGGGTTCTGTAGTCCCTACGAGGAACAACAGACCTCGTAGGGACTACAGAACCCTTATAAGATCATCCAGTCCGTATGTCCGTCCGTCCGTCCGTCCGTCCGTCCGGCCCAGTCTGCCACAGTACCATAACTTCTACAGTTTTTGTTGGAAGTTGACGAAATTTGGTACAGATATACCTTGAGAATAGATCTCACTTTGAAAAAATGGAGCAAAATTACTTTTTGCGAGGTACCTCCCCAGCATGGAACCATAATTTGATAATTCCAAGAAAGTGAAAGTGAAACGACCGCGGTCATATTTCGTTTAAAATTATATATTGGCATGGTACTCAAACGATTCAATTTCCGTGCGCAGACAGCGGGAGAATTTACGTGCGCAGATTTACATGGCAACGCAAATGGTACTACCAGCGATATATTTATAATTTATTATTCGTACCGAGCAAACCTAGGTATCTCTTAGAAATGAAATTATCAATTTCTAATCTTTTCATGAAGAGGTTTCTGAAAAAAAGTTTCGATCGACGAGGAATGACATCATAGGAAAATGTTAATGCGAGCATAAATTTTGGGTTCGCGGAGATTACTTTACAACATCTGATCTTAGGACGCGTTGCCGGCAAGAAGAAAAAATAAATAAATAAGTGTAAGTAAGTGACGCGTACACACATTGTTTAAATCGATAACCTTTGTAGAGGCGGTTGCCTTACGAAGCCCCTTTGCAGGTAATCCTGCCCACTTGGAGTTATTGCCGCCGAGGGAAGGAAAGATTACCTCGGCGGGAGATAAGGAGGTCGACGGGGCTTCGAGTGCGATTGTCCCCGAGTCAGGCGTCGAATTGTGTCAAGTGAAGCGGCAAATTGAACGGCCGAGCCTTCTGCGCGCCCTGCTCACTAATCGTCACATAAACTGCCGCCGCCCGAACGTTTAATTACGCAAAATGCTTTTCTTTGCCATACCTATACTTTATTGTCCGTAGCAAATGCATACCTTATGCGATAGAAAGTTTAATCTAAAATATCAACTTTTCTATATATTTTTTTATTAGTTAAGTCGGAATTAGTAAGAGCTCCGAATTGTATTGATTGATTTAGTACGGTCGGTGCACTTCAATACGTTGTTTTAAAATGTGACCTTTCTAGATTGTTGATTAGATTGATAAAGGCTTCATGCACCCTTTCGTCGCCGAAATACTGCATAATGCGTCGTTTCACGTATTATAGTGAAATTTTCGGAATCCGAAACATGCTTCCATTCGACATGATCAGTTGTTGTAAAGGCTACGCGGTCGGCTATGTTGCTCGTAGTTGACTTCTGGCCATGATTAGCTACGTAGTACGTAGACGATGTGTGGCTACGCCATGCTACGTGGTTCGTAGACATGCCATGCTACGAACTGCTACGTGTTTCGTAGACTACCTTGTATACTTTGAAAATTCAACCATAGTAATCAATTATTATTTTAATTACCGTATTTGCTTTCCACACAGACTATCGTGATTATAAGATACATAATTTGTACCCAGGTTATGTTATCATGTATACCGCGGCAAACGAGATACGATACAAAATGGTAATAATGTTGAAGTTGAAGTCGGTCACCGCCGTGCTCGCCAACATTCGAGCGGCCTTTGATAAATTCGTGCTTCATTCTTTGTCGAAAACCGTAATATTAATCAAAAATAAATGAAGGTGAAATGTCAAAACAATTAATGTACTTAATTAAATGAAGACCATTAATTTTCGTATTGCTTCTTGTTGTTCTAATTTAGGAGTAGATAGAGTAATAAAATAAACAATATAAAAGACACAATCATTGTATAGTAGGTAGCGTATTGTGATTGACGCTAATGATGTACGGTCTCCAGTGACAGAGCAATGGACCATCCCTGCAATTACGACAAATCCCAGCCGATGAGCTTTGTTCGTTATCATCACGTGCAACAACATCCTATCCAGTCGAGGTCATTATATTTTATTTTCTCATACTAATTTGTTTTTTCAATCAACGTATTAATAGCATATTAATTGTACTACTGCAAGTAAGAGAACTACGCATAGTAGGTACATGTTTTTTTAACTTTTTTTAACTGAATTAGCAGTTATTTTAATGCGTATGTATACCTACTGAACATAACTTAAATCAGGGTCACAGGACCTTTCACGTTGATAACAATATGTGCATCCGATATGAATGAGAATGCAATGAATTGTGAGCGACGCTAATGATGACTTCTCAGTGGCTGTGGCGCCCCCACCACGTCTCATGTCTGCAATTATGGAAGGCAGCCGGTGCGGGCCGGAGTCACGCTGTGCTCTGTTCGTTACAGGGACGTGCCGCCAACAGCTGGTCCAGTCGTGTTAACTGCGACGACTTGTCGCTACACACCAAATTACTCTTATATGTTCGAATATATTAGGTCAAACAGAAAGGGTATACAATTTTTTTGTAGTAAACTAGGCTTAAGGAGAAATTTAAATAATTGAAGGTGATGTAGACATTTGAAATCTTTGAATGACTAGGTATATCCTTACAACACCATTTGTTCTTCAACTTTAGCTCAAATACGAAACTATAAGTTTTAGATTACAATAAAAATATAATATACCCTTTCTGTTCCACCATGTACATATCAGGTCTTATTTAAAACGCACGATATTTTGCGCCTTAGTAAATGCTAAAGAAGCACTAACCACAGAAAAAATAATAAAAGTATAGGGGTGAAAATTTATATCGTCACATAGCACATTTAAAAATAAATAACACGTGTTCCAGAGTTTTGATATTTAACAGGGTAAACAGAGAGAGAGAGAGAGCTGTTTTACATAAGTAGTCATGATTGGTTATGTTAAATGGGTGTTTCAGCTTTTTTATATTTTGACCGGGTCAGGGGTTGTTTTATTATACCTCACGATTGGTTTTGTTTTTTTAATGGTTAATTAAAATAACTTTTGATTTAATTCAGCATTTCTTGATATTTTGACGGGAAAGGAACCCAGATGGAGAAGAGGCTGTTTCTCTAAGTGTTAATAATAACATTATTACGGGACACATTGCATTCCTCGATTATATTTGAAAAGTGCTAATGATTACTTTTTTAAAAACTCTGCGTCGATGAAGTCGTGGGAAAGTCTAGTTAAGTATCTATAAAAGAAACGAGGGAATACTTAACAGATAAAATAAAATAAAAAATATAGTATTTTCTATTCTGAGTATTAGTACATGTTAGTACATGTGAATGTTGCCGTTTTCAACTAGAAATTGTAGCGTCAAGGTATATAAATAATGCCGAAACTTAGTCACGAAATAAAACAGAGAAATTGCGACAAAACACTCCACGTGGAATACAGTGATAAGGCAAACTTTCTCTTGCTCACAAATTACACTCGGAATTTTGCTTCATCGAGAAACTTTCTTCGAATAAAATTATCTCAAAGGTTCCCATCACGTATACTCTGTTAGATTTCCTATAATTCATGACTAATGAGGTTACCTACAGTTACCGACATTTATTGAAATAATGTAATTTTAAACCAATACAAACAGTAACTCCACTGAAATAATAGTCAGCTGAGATATCATATATGCGCTTTTTTTTCTATCTGAATATAAAAATCATACAAATGTCAAAAGACATCGTCGCTTGAAAGTACCTACCATTAAAATATTCAATTGTCCTTCCTTTGACATGTTTAGCAATAAAAAATAATAATGTAGTCCTTTTTTAACTTCCCACTCCCGGGCACGGGGCTCCCCTCAATATTAGGGAGATTTAGGCTATAATCTACCACGCTAGCCCAGTGTGGGTTGGCGGATTTAACATGTCTTTCGAAAATTTGTTAGATTTTCAAAAACATGCAGGTTTGCTCGCGGCGATTTCTTCCATCAGCAAAGCAAGTAATAATCACATTGAAATTATGATTCGCATACAGATTTCGAAAAACCCAGGGTCGGGTTTTGATCCCGGGAACCTTGTGCCCGTAAAACGCGTGCTAAACCGATCGGCTGTCACTGCTATATAGATACAATATTAGAGTGAAATACAGAAATTAAAATATAAAAGCTCCTTTTTTTATTCCATCACAGTAATACGAGTAGAGAACTATCTAGTAACGTCGGTCAGTACTAACATGCTACGTGAATGCGATGCACCTTTGGTAGCTTCGCCAATCCATTATGAAATTGCACTTCACATTAATTTGTTTTTATACTTTAAATATGTTTTTTAAACTTATGAAACATGAACATTATTGAAAACAAGTCCTTACAAAGATTCAAATTACTTTTGCTCGTGTCCTATACGTAATTATACAGTAATTAATACTGGAAAGTATATAATTTACTAGACAAAGTAAGAATTACCGCTGACTGCGTAATCACGACTGTTTTGGGTGTTATACCAAAATATAATTTCATGTATGTCTGAGGGGCTGCATACTTTTAAAGTAGCGGGTTGAATTATGCGGCATGAGATCGGATATTATCCGTTGTTCGCCAACACAAAATAACCATATTATTTATATATTTTTAACCAACATTGACGTTACTGATTTTATCTATTTCAAGAAACACAATAGGGTTAACATTAAGCGCCGTTACCTTTTCAATTACGCACGTGTGTGTGTGTCGCCACGAGGCGCTTCCGTTCAGCTTTCAGTGCGGCGGCGCTCGCTGACACCACCACACTTGAGGCCGCGCGTGCCGATCACCGCCACTCCTCACGATTATGTCCTATATGATGGAATACAATAGGTATACTCCTTAAACTTTCATCGGTAACTAAGTAGGTAAATTGATAAATAACATAAATTCTACTTCTTAAAAAAAAATGGTTTTTAACATTCACTTTTGTTGATTCTAGCTCAGCAATTCACACGTGGAGGCCATTTTAATATCATGTTTTAATACCAGCATCAGCTTCTACTGACGGTAACTGTACTCACTAATCGATTCGCCGCCGGCTCATATAACAACAGACCCTAGAACAGACCTCGTAGCGATTATGACGCGCGCTAGCGATATAATACTAATACGGTTACAGTGTTCATATCGATGTCGCATTTGACCTCAAAAATGCCAGAAATAGTTTCCAACGATCATGTCAATACGGCAATACAGTAAATTAAGGCACATCCAGCTTACCATCACTGTAATTAAGGCTCATAGCTTTCTACCTTGCAGTGGTCGCGTCGTCCGTATCCCGGCTTGCTGACACAGCCACACTTGATGCGGCGCGTGCCGATCACCGCCACTCCGCGCTGATAGTATCGTATAAATGCCACCGTGAATCATATTATACTAATATCTAATTTAATAGTACTTGTCATTTGATGTGGTGACGCGCTTGACTATATGTGTAATAATATGACAAGATATAAAGTTAGTTAACAAATGTACAAATAATATATGTTCTTCCAGAAGTCGTAAACACACAAGTTACACGCGGTAGACTCCCGTATCTGGGAGATATTATTCCAAATTTAATTGTGTTACAGCAACACAATCCCCAACACTAAAATTAATCAAATTGCGAAAGTTCAACAAAACACATCGACCCTTATTTTGCGAAGGTAATTTTCACCGGGGCGGACCGTAAGCTGACGCGACGCGACAATTATTTTCATATAACATAATCCTGGGGCGTTGCGAGGTGTACGTTCTCGAGGGACGTGTGATTTGGTCCGGCCGCCGCCCACCCGGCCGCCGCACAGCGGTCCGGGCGCTCGCTTAACATACAGTAGCTCGATGGAACACTCGTTTTGTGCATCCTCGCCAACGCTTAGCCTAGTTGTTATCACGATTTTAATTTTTCCCTTTCCTGTTAATGACTAACGTTCTCTTCAAACTACTTGAAACTAATTATACATTATATATGCTAATATGTAACTATTATTTTATTCGCAGGTAAGTACTGTAACATGGGGGTTTCAATTAATAACTCGTAGTATTTTATAATATTTATTACTGTTAATTATTATTATATTATTTAAATATTAATTTACATAAAAACACGTCTTAACTCAATAGTTCCCCCATTGTCACAGCCAGCGCACCGCAGAGCTTTCAATTTCAAAAATAACAATTCAAATATATTCTTGTTGGCCAGGAACGCTTATCGCCTGTGGCCAGTGCGCCGACATGGACCTCCTAACAGTACCATATTCGACTATTCATTAAACAGTATGTAGGATATTTTTCTTAAACCTAGTTCAAAACATTTTATCGTAGAATGTATATTTTAATATATTATATTCCAACTAGCTGTGCCCCGCGACTTCATCCGCGTAGTATTGGATTATTGGGTTAAAAAGTATCCTATATGTTAATCCCGGTTATAATCTATCTGTGTTCCAAATTTCATCCAAATCCGTTCCGTAGTTTATGCGTGAATGAGTAACAAACATACATACATACATACATCCACACTCACAAACTTTCGCATTTATAATATTAGTAGGATAGTTTTAGAACACAGGTGCGTTATGAAATAACTCCTCTTGATTTAAAATCGTTATTCGCTTCCATCACTATTTCTCGTAGTACTTACGTGCTCGGAACTTTAGAGAACGGAGACATTTGATTTTAAGCCTCGCGGACTATAAGTGTTATTTCTTCGAGTGAAGTATTATTCTGCGACAGGAGCGCAGCTCCGCGCCGTCTCGAATGCTCCATTTAGTACCAAAGTTTTTCTCGTTTATCACCGTTGGGCTCTCAGAGGCGGAGATTTTTCCTTTAGATTTGTTGTCACGCCAGACCTTTTTAATGTACCTTTCTTATCGTTGCTCGATTAAGAGAAAACCTCTTTAAAGTTGTAACTCTTTACTATTGATTACTACTTATAATTACGAAGTAAATAATACATAGTAAAAATAAAAGATTTACAATTAGGTTGCTTATGGTATAATATGAGGGTGTTATCTCTAGTGTGGCGTTACGTTATGCGTTTACGTAACAATTGCGTTTGTCGAATAGACATGGAGTAAACCACGAGTAAACGGAGAGACTTGACAGTCCATTAGACGTCAACCAAATGCACCCATAAAGCACAGATATACCTTATAAGTCTGTGACATAAAGTGAGTAAATTAATCGCCGATAGAGGCGCTGTACGAGCTACCTATGCGAACTTCGTGTAAAAACGCTGTCACGGTAGAACGCGTTAAAGTAGCTCTAAGGCCACTGTTCGTCTGACGAACACGCCATATTGTATGTTATGCGTACGCGTACCTTCTGTTATCCGCTAGGTGCGGCGGTAGCTTTGGTCCGTTAATTAAGCGACTGAGATGGGGCTATAATAAAAAAGGGCAGAAAGCCCAGCTTCGGTTCGAGTGTGGCCGAACAGGTGCGAGCGGTGGGAAACTCGCCGCCCAACACCGCCGCGTGTTGCACTTAGATAAAAGGATTAGCAGACTTTCTACTCCCCTTCACAATTACATTACGTCTACCACCCTGCACATTCCTGTGTGTGAAATCTGATGGAAAATCATAGCGGAGAACAGCACGATTTTATTATACTTACCTACTTATTCACTTTAATAGAATTTCTAATTAAATCCTGCTATGTATGAGTAGGTAGCTGGTAGTAGGTATACTGTTTCTCAGAAATATACGTCTACTTACATCTATAACGGTATCGAAGGTGAGATTGTTTTCCTTGGCGGTTCAGTGCCAGTCCATGCGCCAATAATGACTCGGCGCGAGGCCCGAAGGCGTCGGCCCTCGCTCAGAGATTGGAAAATGCCTCCACAACTTTCCTACTTATACAAAAAGTTAACGTGAAAACTTTGTTAATGTTTCGATGGCTTAAGGGCTATTTTTATTGTTGAAAACGGAGTTTGCTGCATTAATTTTATTGTAGCTTTTTTATTTCAGAAATATTGATACTGAATTAAATTGGCAATAATAATTATTGTCAATATATATGTAACTATCACAATATTAAAACTTATACTGACACTTTTGCCCCTAATAAATGAGACAAATGAAACAGAATCACAATCGAAACAGTATGTTAGGACCACTGAGATCTCTCGGTAGCACAAAATTAGCATAAAAATATAGTTAAAATGATTTGTGGTGTAGAAAATGTCTGACTTTCGGGCAAATGGTGCTGTAAAAATGTTGGTAGATCGGGATAGGCAGGCTCTCGTAAACAGCTCGGTAAATCACGAGAATTGCGCGGCGCAGCTCGACTTGGACAATATTTGTGCCAATAAAATCCTCCCTAACAAAGCTGTTGTTGTCAACGAAAAGCCGCCTGACCTGTTTTTAGTCTATCACGGATTTCATTGTCATCATTTCCGAACCTACTAATAGATGTTAAATGATTTTAGATTCTATTTTTTGACCGGAATTTGAATAGAAAGAAACTAAATGCACAGCGTGTTTCAGTCTATTAGAATATTTATTGCTAAACAAGTACCTAGGTAGAGGTACCTTTTTGATGACGTTCATAAACGATCGCGTTGAGACTGGTTAGTCACCACACCACCGAACACACCACCTGTATGGTCCTAAACTAAGCTACGCTTGTATTGGGTATACGGTTAAATGGACGGCAGACGATACCACTAATACCCAGACCAGAATAAATTGTGAACAGGTCATTTCTTGAAATTTTGTCCCGACCAGAATTTTACCTACACTTATATACAACTTCTTATTCTATCTTAACTTTAGATAATTATGTTTAAACTTTTCTTCCTCATACTCAGTGAGCGTACCTAGGTTGATTGAGGTCGCGTCCAGAAGTTTTAATTACGTTTGTGACAAATGGAAAAAACTCTAATTAAGTTTTTGTAGTCCAATCTAAGAATTTCGACAAGAATTCAGTAAATGTTACCAATGTTTTGTTGAAAAATAATTATTTGCATTGTTCGGAAGAGTGGGCGTGTTTAATTAGGTCGATACCTATTAGTTCGGTAACTCAAAACGCGACCACAGATTCAAATCAATTAAATTCAGCTTACCTAAGGGGGGTAAAAAAAAACAACTTGTGTAAGACTTTCAAGTGCCAACTTCTTGCCTTCTTGATAACTCGGAAACTATCAGTGGCAGCTCCCGTAGATGGATAACTAATAAAGTAAGTTCGAGAGGAAAAGTAAACTAATATCGGGTTGTTCTGGCCGAAGACCGCGCGGTCGCCGCTGCTCTGGCTCTTACCGCCGGCGCTGCGCCGGGACGTCATCTTCGCTACAGATTTATTACTTTTAATATGAGCACTTCATCTATCGTCTACTCTTAGCTATCCAAGAAAACGAAAATGATTACATACACAGATAGGTCTAACGAAGGTAGACTTGTATTTAGGTTCCTAAATTTACATTTGTATTATGCAGTAAATCATTGCAAATCTATATTTTATCTCTCATTCATCGCACGAAAGCCATAATAGTTACTTTACTCCGATATTCTGTGTGAGGATGGTACTACCCCGATCGAGCCAGCCGGTATATGAGCGCTAGTCGATTGGCTAAAGCTTGGACCACCTTCAAAATATTAGACTAATGAAAACCAAAAAAATAAAGTCTGAAAAATGCAACCGAACTAGGGATAAATAAAATAACCTGATCAGTAATAATCAAGATAGATGCTGTGCGCGAAGACAAGTCTTTTGATTTGTTAGATATTCCTATTTATTTAGTCATATTGAAGTCTTCTGGCAGTCTCACATAATGCTATTCAAATTCCGTATGCCGTGTATTATTTATTATCATTGATTGGCGGAATCTCCATTACTTATGTAGTTGACAACGCACGAACACGACATAATCAAAATGTGATGAGTAGTTTAGGCGCTACGGTGGAACTTACATGAATACAAACATACATAGTCTGCTAAAAACATAACCCTTCCTTTTGGCCTTGCCGTAGTTGGGTAAAAACATAATAAATTGCGTCTAATCTTTGCGTCTAATAAAAAAGAACAGTCATCATTAGCACTTGTCCCATCCTTCTCACTTCAAAAGTCATTTTGAAAGTTTGTTAAAATTTGTGAAAAAGTTTCGGTACAAATTAAGAACAAATTTTACTGCGTCCGTTTAGCCATCAGTAATTTCAAAGTTCTAATGAATTTTCTTCTTTGACATTGAAAAATGAATTCCGACCCCTTACATTTGCCACCACGTCATTTGCAACGCATGGTGCGAGCATGGCCTGTACTAACCTGAACATTATAACATGATAACAGAGATTTGTAGGTATGTACATTTCGAAGATAAAATGCCGAGCCTCGCCCATCCCATCGCCTATATTGCGCTTTAATAGACACGGTAACATAAAACATGGACGGCATATTGTATAATATTGAAGTACAAATATTTTCGATGAGCTTGGTGTAGTAGATCCATAGGCGGGGTCCGTCCTATCCCCGCACCCCTCATTACCCCTAACGGTGCCCCATTAAGCGCACGGGGCGAAGTGCCCCGGACCGTAGTTAATCCACGTCCTCATTCACTGTTATTTCGAAGGTCTGATCTAATCTAAACAGGGCTTAGGATCCTACGATGCCAGTATTTCGCGCGACTCATCCCTTTTATGTATTTGACTATCCCGGCCTCGCCGGTCGGTTGACGTTTGCCTTGGCTATAAAAGGAAATAACACTTCCGAAACTTCCGATGCGATTTCATGTTAATGCCTTTCTATGAAAATTAATTTACTTGTTGGTGCTATATAACATTATTATTGATCAAGTTAATTATATTAACCATTGTAATTTTATGCTTCGCAGTTTGTTTATGGCAATTTTGGTCACCTTGAAGGAATTATTTTTGGCGATAATATCACCGTTATTGAACTTTCTCATGCAATTTTGACACCTATCTATAAACTTCCAAAGAAAGAATACTGTATAGAATAGTCTACTAAATGTGTATAGCGATAATGATGACGCAAGCGGCGCGGCGGCGGCGGTGAAGACCGAAGTGGAAGGGTCAATTTGGAAGCTATTATACGGCGGCGGTTAGAGGCCTACTTCCGGCGGCTGCACTAAGCTGGCGTGTTCCAATCCCGCCGCTCGATTTCAGCCTTTCTGCAACACCATTCATCCTTAGTAGGTACATTTAGTGTTTAACACTTAAATTTTCAAAACAATTATTATTGTGATGTTCTTAATAATGGTATATTAAATTTTTCAGCGTGAGTACGTATTATAAGATGTTACTGAACTAAAGAAAAAGTCGCACGCGTGTAAATTATTTCAGATTAATCAGTTACTTACTTTCATTTAATATACATATAAGCGTGAGTCTATGTACTTAGGAATGTATTTAACTGCGTTGCTTTCGATGTTGTTTTTGAAGTAAAAATGTTCTAACTGTAGGCATCTCTCTCACCCATAAGCCGATTTCGGAATACCTCTTCATTTTTTACGATCCTCGGAGAAAATTTACGAATTTAGATTGAGTATTTATGGATTCCATATCCGATATTCATTTATAGCCGGGTCGGAACCGAGCTCGACCCCTACGAGGGTGTTTCGAAAAGTTGAAAATGACTCCTAGATTTACCTTTACTGAATATTCATGGATTGAGATGTGTGTGGTGTGGTATATTTAAATAAACTAATTCAATTCAATATTTTACGTTCCGATACTTTTATTGCGTACACTTACATATAACTAATTAACATATAATTATAAGGAAGTCAATCTGATTGTAGAACAATAATCCACGTTACAAAACCTATAAATGAGAATTTGTAAGTTACGAAAAGTTTCTGGTATCTGAAATACATACTATGTAGATTAAGTACGGTTGCAATAACGATGACTACGCCATGCACCACCCATGTTCAGCTAGTGGAAAAGCGATGTACTACATTGTACCGGGCAACAAACGAGGAGTTATGACGGCGGCGGAGGATTACGTGAGTGGATGTCGTAATAAAGCTTGCGATGAAGCCGTTACCCGCAGATAAACGTAAATATCTCCGGCCGTCGGCTGCTCGGCCGCACTCACCCTCCGGTCGAACGCCCTGTGCCCATTCCCAACACTTGTATTTGTCTCCATCCCTTCATAATTATGCTACTGATAATATCTACAGTTATTGTGAACGCAAAGGAAACTGAATTTATTTACGCCGCCATAATTAAAACGGAAAACGTTTTGAAAAATAAAATGGTAAGAATAGCGGAGACAATAAAGTTAAAACATAATGTTACGTACTAGGGGTAGGTACAAATAATGCCGACTACGTGTATAAAGGTTTAATTCGCTCTCCACAAACTTGACAAATACACAGTACTACACTAGTTCACTATCACTAGTTACATACAACAAACACTGTTCCGAATCACTTAGCAGTCACACAGTATTCCAATATAATCGCCTAGGTCACTGGTATATCACTCTTCGTTCGCTTACTTAAGTTCCGTACACTGTCGCTTCCAAGAAGTAACTAACTCGCTGCCCGTCGTCAACACCTTATATACGGAATAAAAATGCGAGCTGGTATTTTCCTGAACATTCTCGGTAGGTATGTAGGTAATAATAATCCCAATCGAATGATCTCGAGACCCATTGTCGGCTTCCCTTTGTATTCGTTCGCGAGTAGGTATTTGCCGCCGCCGTCGCGCCGATCACGCGTTCACTTTATACCTACATACCTACAGTCTCGACCATTCAACTTTTAGAGATCCTTCGTAATTATTCGATGGGGTTCATCTAGAATAACAATGCGTTTTTGTATCAAGCTGATAAAATAAGGATCCTTCGAACTATTTGACCAAATAGTTTCTAGGTCGCAACATTACCCCCCTCTTAGTCATGCTCGTCCCGAGCATCATTTGTTCCATGATACCGAGCCAATCTGTCCACATGGACTACCTTTGGCTTTCCTCGAAGTCCCTTCTTAATGCGATAGGTCACATCGTTGATCCTCGTAATAACTGTATAAGGTCCTTCCCAGCGAGCCTGAAGTTTCGGGGACTTCCCTTTTCTGCGAAGAGGGTTGTGGAGCCACACCAGTGTTCCTTCTTCAAAACCATTGGTGTTTGCACTTCGGTCGTACCGGGTCTTCATCTTCGTACTTGACTTCAAGTTGTTTTCCCGTACCATTCGATGCACTTCGTCCAGTTGGTTTTGAAGTTCACTCACATAGTCCGTAACGGCCTTAGGACTGTCGGGTGGCGTGCCTGTTATCGCATCCACTGGGAGCCTCATTTCTCGACCAAAATTTACTTTGGCTGGAGTGTGACCCGTACTGTCATGTACTGCAGACCGATAGGACATCAGAAACAGCGGAATGTATTGGTCCCAGTCTCGCTGATGTTCGTCTACGACCTTGGCCAGGTGGTTTTCCAATGTCTGGTTAAACCTCTCGACCATTCCGTCTGACTGCGGATGCGCTGGAGTCGTACGAGTTTTATTCATTCCGAGTAACTTGCACATCTCTTGAAACAGCACAGATTCGAAATTCCTTCCTTGATCAGAATGGATCTCCATAGGTACGCCATACCGACAGACTACTTCCTGGACCAATTTCTTCGCTACGGTGACTGCTTCCTGGTTGGGTGTTGCAAATACTTCTGGCCACTTAGTGAAGTAATCTTGCACTACTATGATGTATTTATTCCCATCCTCAGTCATCGGAAACGGTCCAGCAACATCAATGGCGATGCGCTCCCACGGGGCTCCAACGTTGTACAACTTCAGTTTTCCCCTGCTTCTTGTCTGCGGGCCTTTCACTGACGCACACGCAGTGCATCTGCGACACCAATCCTCGACGTCTTCTCGGCAGCGCAGCCAATAAAACCGCTGTCGCACCTTAACCAGGGTTTTCTTGACTCCTAGGTGCCCACCAGAAACACCATCATGAATGTGCCGTAGAAGAGAAACCACCTTACTCCGCGGCACTATCACTTGCATGGTGATTTCCTTACCGTCGTTTGATTCCCATCTCCTATACAGCACTTCATCTACCAGAGCCAAACTGTCCCACTGAGCCAAATAACTCTTCGTAGTTGAGCTGTAGATAGACACATCGCTCCATTGGGGTCTGTTTCCGCTCTGTTTCCATTGCAGTATAGGTTGTAGGTCATTATCCTCCTCCTGCGCTTTCTTCATACTAGCTCCGGTCCATTCGTCGTCGATTCCATGTGTCCCTATGAGCTTGACCTCTTCCCGGACTTCATTCCTTAGGCAATGTTTGCAGTCTTCGGCACACGGTCTCCGTGACAAAGCGTCAGCATTACCGTGCCCTTTTCCACTGCGGTGTTCTATTACGAAGGAAAATTCCTGTAGTTGCTCGATCCATCGTGCTACTTGGCCCTCTGGGTTTTTAAATTGTAGTAACCATTGTAATGCAGCGTGATCTGTCCTTAGTGTAAACTCCCTTCCTATAAGATATTTGTTAAAATGTTGTAAGGTCTTCACCACAGCTAGCAATTCACGGCGAGTCACACAGTAATTTCTCTCTGGCTTGGAAAGGGATTTACTGAAGTACGCTATGACAACGTTGTGATCTCCCTGTAGTTGTGACAAAACACCACCTATTCCGGTGTTACTGGCGTCAGTATCCACGATGAATCTTCCTTCTCTCGTTGGGTAACCTAATATTGGGGCCTCACACAATCGTTGTTTCAGCTCAATGAAAGCTTTCTCACATTCCAGGTCCCAAACGAAATCCCGTTTATCTTCCGTTAGCCGATGTAAAGGTTTCGCAATATCTGAAAAATTCTTGATAAATCGTCTGTAGTATGCACATAGTCCAAGGAACGCTCGTACTTCTGTTTTGTTCTTTGGAGAAGGCCATTCTTGAACAGATTTTATCTTCTCGGGGTCGGTCTTTACTCCATCGGTTGAGATAACGTGTCCAAGATAACTGACCTCCTTTTTAAACAGCGCACACTTCTTAGGACTAAGTTTTAGATTAGCCTCACGGATTCGAGTGAAAACTTTTTCCAAGTTCTTCAGATTTTCCTCGAAGCTGCGACCCATAACAATTACATCGTCAAGGTAAACCAGGCAAACGTCCCCGAGTAAACCCACCATTACTCTCTCCATAAGGCGTTCGAACGTGGCAGGAGCATTACATAAACCGAATGGCATAACGTTGAACTGCCACAATCCGTTCCCGATTCCTGTACTAAAAGCAGTCTTCTCCTTGTCCTCTGGGCTGAGCTCGACCTGCCAATAGCCACTTTTAAGATCGATGGTTGAGAACCACTTCATACCACTGAGCATGTCCAGCGTGTCGTCAATTCGAGGTAAGGGGTAACTGTCTTTCTTCGTGACATTATTCAGCATTCGGTAATCCACGCAGAACCTTGTACTGCCATCCTTCTTCTTAACCAGCACCACGGGTGAAGACCATGGACTCGTAGAAGGTTCAATTATTCCGTTATCAGCCATGTCATTAATCATCTCTGTCACTTCTTTTTCTCTTGCCCATGGTAATCTTCGAGGTCTTTGTTTAATAGGCCTGGCATCGCCTGTGTCGATCCGATGTTTGACGAGTCCTGTCTTTCCACAATCGTTTCCGGTTGCGAAAATGTCTCTGAATTCTAGCAACAGCTTCATGGCCTGTTGTAGTTCCGATGCCGATAAATTTTCCTTAGAAGCTTCCAGAAGTTTCCAGATGTGATCCTCCGCGATCTGCGTACCTTCCTGTTTATCTGGAGCACTTAATTTTCTCAGGAACTGTACTTCCTCGCATTTTCCGACCACACTATTCTTCTTCAGCTGTACTTCTTCATTACTGAGGTTAAGGATTCTTACCCTAGTAATTCCGTTCGACATCAGAAGCGTCCTTGCTGTAATTAAGCTCGGGTGATTGCCAGCATCTTCAACAATAAGACATCTTCTGTTCTCAGTCTTCGCAGGGAATTTCACTCTGACCAAGGTTTCCGATTTCGGCTCTAAAGTGGTATCCCTCAAACAATAAAGAGTACACGGGCGCGATCCTTGTAAACAGACTTCCTGATCAGAAAACCTTAGTACTCCTTTTGCTACATCCAAAACACACTGTTGTTTCTTCAAGAAATCCAGTCCCAAAATGCAATCATCAGTAATATTAGCAATCAATACTGACTGGTGATAAACACGGTCGCCAATTCTTAACTTGACATCTGTTTCACCGAGGACGGAGACTGGCTGGCCAGTGGCTGTTTGCAGACGACATGACGGTGATCGCTTTTCCCACATTATGGTGCGTTTCAGTAGTTCCGGCCTCACAATTGTACGCGATGCTCCAGTATCAACAGTTAAATTGCAAGTTTGGTTGTCTAAGGTGGCTTCGATGATCAGACTATTTCCATTGCAAACTTGAGTTATAGTGACTGTTGGGGCCTCAACTTGACCAGCCAGCGCCCGCCCCGCGGCCCTGGCGACATTTAGTTTAACGGGACATTTTGTTCTGCTTTGGTCTCGGACTCGTCCACGGCCTTTCTCTTCTTTGAAGGACATTCTAGGCGAATATGTCCCTTACCACCACAGCCATAACAAGTTGGGATAAACCGAGGCTTCCTTTCTTCTTTTACAACCTCCTTAACCTCTCTGACCTTATTTAATTTAGAGTCCTGCCGAACAGCCTCCACTTCAAGAGCATGTGCCAGCGCGTTCTTCAAAGTTTGGTGGTGACCCAGCCGTACAAAGGTCCTAACTTCAGTTTCTCTTATGCCATTGATGAAAGCATCCAGCAGAGTCTTCTCAATCATTTCTGGTGCCGATAGGTAAGCACGACGTACCAGCCTTTCCACTTCCTGTGCCCACTGTTGGAGACTTTCATTAGACTTTTGTTTTCTTTCGTGGAGCTGCGCTCTATAAACATATTCCAGGTGTTTTTCACCGTAGCGTGTATCCAGTGCGTCCATCAGAGTCTCCAGCGTCCTTCCTTCAGGCGGCAAATTTTCCAAGACCATTAAGGCATCTCCGCGTAAGGCAAGCGCCAGGGCTGCAAAGGACTGCTCACTGCTCCAAGAATTTCCAATTGCAAGTATTTCAAACTGGTACTTGAAAGCTGTCCACGAAGAAGTCCCATCAAAGCGCGGGAGATCGAGCTTTGTGGCTGATGGTGAAGCTACTGAAATAGGTCCTTGAGTCTTCAGCCTTATCATTTCCTTATTTATTACCTCCAAGCGGCTTTCGACGGTCTCATTCTGGGTTACCATATGGGTTACCTCCTTATTAAGCACATGCAGGCGGTCTTCCAGAGTTCCTGTCTTTTGATTAACCTCCTCGTTCAGCACCTGCATGCGGTCTTCTAATGTCTTCACTTTCTCACCAAGAATAGTGATTCCAGCGTCGATTTTACCCAAGACCGCTTCCTGATTGGCTTGCATCATTCCCTTGAACTCCTGATTGGCCTCCCTTAGTTCTCTAATCTCTTGCCGGCTAGCCTCCTGGTTGGACTGCATCATCTCCTTGAACTCCTGCCGGGTAGCCTCTTGGTTGGCCTGGATCATTCGCTCACTGGCCTCTTGATTGGCCTGGATCATTCGCTCGCTGGCCTCTTGATTGGCCTTGAGCATTTGCTGCATAGAGGCCATCAACGCTGCCAAGTTCAGTTCCGAAGAACTACCTGTTGATGCTGCCTCAGCTCCCGCCGAAACACCGGCATCAACTTGACGCTCTTCTTCTTCACGGCTACGTTGACGTGCGGCATCCATCTCGACTTGACGTCTGGTTCGTGGAGTACGCCCTTCTTCGTCTCGCGGTAGTAACGGCATCCCACTTCTGACACCAATTGTTACGTACTAGGGGTAGGTACAAATAATGCCGACTACGTGTATAAAGGTTTAATTCGCTCTCCACAAACTTGACAAATACACAGTACTACACTAGTTCACTATCACTAGTTACATACAACAAACACTGTTCCGAATCACTTAGCAGTCACACAGTATTCCAATATAATCGCCTAGGTCACTGGTATATCACTCTTCGTTCGCTTACTTAAGTTCCGTACACTGTCGCTTCCAAGAAGTAACTAACTCGCTGCCCGTCGTCAACACCTTATATACGGAATAAAAATGCGAGCTGGTATTTTCCTGAACATTCTCGGTAGGTATGTAGGTAAAAATAATCCCAATCGAATGATCTCGAGACCCATTGTCGGCTTCCCTTTGTATTCGTTCGCGAGTAGGTATTTGCCGCCGCCGTCGCGCCGATCACGCGTTCACTTTATACCTACATACCTACAGTCTCGAACATTCAACTTTTAGAGATCCTTCGTAATTATTCGATGGGGTTCATCTAGAATAACAATGCGTTTTTGTATCAAGCTGATAAAATAAGGATCCTTCGAACTATTTGACCAAATAGTTTCTAGGTCGCAACAATAAGAATATGTTTGCATGTTTATTTGGTGTATTGTTCACGCTCCCACCACTGTACTCCTGTGATCAAAATGCTGTCCAATAATAACGCTAATGTTTGAACCTCGACGAGTTCCGGGCATCTGCTAAATTGTCTTGAAACCTTCATAGCTCAGGAGGACTTGGGAGAAAATAATCCAGTTCTCTCCGTTGCAAAGCGGGAGAGAAAACAGCCATGGCGCGAGACAAAAATAACTACCTATAGGTATAGACTGATTGCCACAGAAACAAGACTGATACCTATGAAAGACCAGCAATGTCAAGCACCATGAGCGTTATTAAAATAATTGATCCTACTGGTTGATGTGTACAGCAGTCTGTAAACTATAGGAGGTCTTATACATGTTTGCGATTACCACGATTTATATTATTATTATAAGTGTTTAGATTATGCAAGATAATATTATTTATATACCTATAATAAAAACAAAAAATAATTTAAAATTACCCCTGTTGCGTGGGATGGTGCCAATTCTTTATTAAATCAATCAAACAAAAACCATTGAAATACGTAACCAAGCAGAAGTGAGATGCCTGATAACCATTCTCAATTCCATAACCTGTGGAATATTTTCCAATATACCTAAACGTATAAATTTCATTATATTTTTATTGACAAAAATAGATAATAAACATATTAGCACTGAAAGCTGGCGACGCGCGACGTAGCTAGAGTAGCGCGCCCATGTCGACGTGGTGTGGTGTCCTTTGTTTTCCATAACGTATGTATTCTGGCGCCTGCTCTTATCTCCTAAATTAATTACATAAATCTTGTTTGCACACGTCTTAAGCTTATGACATGCTGCCATAATTCAACCAGTGGGCTGGGTTTACACTGCTAATGAAGGAAGATTACAATACGACACGTGCGTGATGCATTAACCTTAGTTTGTGATATATATGGTTCCATTCCTTTTTTTTGTCGTAACTTTAAATTATGTTACTAACTATATCTGCCTTCGCACATATTATGAAGTTGAATATTAAATAATATAACTTTACAGGATAAGTAATTTTTATTCATAAATAAAAAAATATTAATGTTTAAGCAAATGAAGTACTTTTATGAATACGTAAATAAAGCCACTTGCGACGGTGTCAGACTTCATCCTTTCTATTTAGGGTAGAGATGCGTCGGTCATGATTTCCCCGGGCGTTCGCTGTCGGGAGTTGAACGACAACGCGGAGACCCGTTGCAGTTGACGACCCAGGAAGTTCGGAGGCGCAGTCTCATTGCAATCACGCCAGCCAAGTCGGTCGTGTCGCTCAAGCTCAATTTATTTAACACTAGCTGTGCCCCGCGACTTCATCCGCGTAGTATTTTAACTTAGCAAAAATTTCGGGGTTATCGGGTTAAAAAGTATCCTATATGTTAATCCCGGTTATAATCTGTGTTCCAAATTTCATCCAAATCCGTTCAGTAGTTTTTGCGTGAAGGAGTAACAAACATACATACATCCACACTCACAAACTTTCGCATTTGTAATATTAGTAGGATATCTGAAATTAATGATAATTATGAATATTTCCTGAAATTGGAATTCCTACGCTTGTTTACTTCAAATTAAGCGTTCAATACAATACAGTTATTGTATTGGTCGCGTTCATAATAGGTTGCCATAATGTTAGTCAGTGTTTATTAACATTAGGTAAACAATTATAATCTGTTTCACTTAGACATCGATTTCAATCAAAGGCAACCGTTTGAGACTTTCATTCTGTGTACAGTCTTGTGTAAAGAGAGTAAATGAAGAGTTCCTCACAAGTCGTTCAAATATTCCGCCAGCGAGCGGCGCGGTGCAGCCGGGCCGGGGACGCGACGGCGGCGACGCGCGTCGCTCTGCCAGAGCGCCCGCACCGTGCGGTAATCAGCTTTTGTGCGCGGTAATTGGGTGTCTGAGCTGCCAACCGAAGCATTTATTCCCGATAAATTGAAAACTGCTTTGTGCTTAGAATCGGATGAAGCTGCGGGTAGCGTTTTTATACTCTATAAAAATTCAGTTCGCTTTAGGCAGGTGGTGGTCATGTTTAATGTCATATGAAACAGACACCCTTGCTTCCAAATGACATTTATTCATGGTTTAATTTAGATTTAAGAATATTTAGTCATATATACTGCAAGTATCAAAACACAATATTACACAACAATCTTTATCCAATCCTTCCATTTCAACAGATCAAGTAACTTTTTCAAATAACGTGTTAATACAAACTGTCCATGCGTCCGCCGGTTCGCTAAACTTTGCTGACACACTGGCGTGTGTATGTGTGCTGTGTACACATAATCTGGTATGAAATAAAATACCGGTAGAAGTTAATCCCAAGTAATGCGACGTAATAATTGTGAAACTGTATAAAATTGTGATAACGCTTGTAGGTAATAGTCGCACTAATGAAAATATTGCGTCGTTAGAGATATCCTCCCCCGCAATTGTAAGGCCCTTACCGTAGTATCTACGCGATGGAACGGCGCCATTTACATATTTTAATAAAATAATATCGCAACTGAATCGTAACTGAGAACTTGATTTAAGTTCTTACCGCGATGAATGTAAATTCGCCACCGCCGCCGCCGCAATTTCAGATTTCAATTCTGGAATTAATGGCAGCCGTCGTGGGCCGAGCCCCGTCTAATATTTGCGTTACTTCCGGAGACTTCTCATAGGAATGGAATAAATTAGTGCCAATAAGCGGAGTCCGCGTTACAGACTCCGATATGAATAGCACCATCTGACCTCGCGTGTTCGGAACTTTTATTTGGGTCTGATAGAATACGGGTGAAATGGGATTTGTGTTTTTTAGAATATTCCGTAGGCGGTGCACGCCGACGCTTGGCTCTGCTAAGCGTGCATTAATATTGTCAATAGTTGGAGTTAGTGGAAGTGAAGTACGTGTTCCGCCTGCCGCTATCTACGGCACAGCTCGCGCGGTGAATTCGAATGGCCTCTCACACCGCGCCTCCACCCATCTCCCTCCCACCTTGTGCCCTCCAACCCAGTAACGCCCCATAAACTCGCGTCTTAATTTTAACTTTATTTCTTACCGCTGCTGTATTCCAAGAAAATTAAGTGTGAAGATAGGATAGTGAAGGACTCGCTTGTGCACTTCTCCTGTCAATCAAGCTTACTCGTTAATTAATAAGGTAAAAGCTGACCTACAAGGTATTAATATTTCCGTGGGTAAAATAACCAATGATAGCGGAAATCATGAGTGATGTACCGAATATTTTGAAGTGTTGTACCGAACTAGCCCGTACCTAATGGGAGCTAATTTAGAAAAACTTTTGTAAACATAATCTTGAGTAGCCGGAATTATGAATGTGCCAAACTTCTCTCTTATAGTCCCAATTATCTCAATACAAAATAGCTACCAAATTATACAGGCGCGGGACATGGTGTATTATAAGGATTTGTCTTATATCTAAGAATATTTTAAACAAATACACGCACTTATACCTACGTAATCAAATACGAGTAGGTAAACTAAACACCCTGTTATATGATAGGTACAAGAAATACAGATTATATCAAATAAATTATAATTTTGTGTTAGTACACATATTATGCAAGCAGATCACGCTATTGTGAGTTTACATCGAGTACACGTCGGAGCGTTTGGAATTTTCTCAAAGGTAGAAGTTTTCTCGGGCGCATGCAATTTAGAAGTTGCACAAGAGAGTGGCTGCCGCTCCGTGCGAGCGGCGCGTGCAGCGCGGCGGCGGCATGTCGGGCGGGGTCGGTGAACACGCCAACCTATTTCTAGGTAAACCGCGCGCAAGAGCCTCGCAAGTACCCGCGAACCACACGTTAGAGATTATCGAGCCAATCCAGGTGGCGAGCAAAGCGGTATCTGAGAAACGCCCCGGGATGCAAATAAAATTCGTAGGAGGCCACGGCTGGACAACGCTGCCCCTCGTTATTATTCGACTCTCGCGGAATTGCTTTTATGTCCTTAATGGAAAAGCGAGATATTTATTTCGGGTTTGTGAAAGACCTTCCTTTAACATTTTGCTTGTTGTACCCTAGCTTCGGACCGCGGCAAAAAATGATACGATTCGGGTGTTGGTTGATTTAACATTAATGTTCGCTTTTCTGTGATTATGATTCAGTTCTATGAGATAGTACCTACACTTTTTTCTACTATATTTATTTTTTATTTGAAACGATCAGGTTAGAACTTTATTAAATAACTTATTTTGTTATTTAGTTGTGTTAGCATTGTATGTCATATTTAAAACCACGTCCCGTACACTACGTCGCCGCCGGTGGAAGCGCCTTTCGAGATGAGAATATCTAATAAGCAACCCCTGCTGTGCCAAATTTTCACGAGTTCATTAGGTAACTCCAGTCTTCGCTGTTTAGTTTAGAGACTCTTTAACCGATTCTGTTTGTGTTTTATGCTCACGTTTATCTTGTTTTGGTCATAAATCAACAATATTAAATTATACCTTCTAATAAACTTTAAAAAAACTTGACTATTACTTTCCAATAAATTTATATTGGGACAAAAATTATATTGACGAAATGTGGACGCATTGCAGTGGATTCCTTCAAAGAATACAAGCGTGATAGAGTATTTATTTTAGTTTTGTTTGTAAAAGTTATGAGACCTCTTTATGTCTGTGCTTCTGCCGCGTAGTAGTTAGTAACTTAATATAAAGACGAACCTGTATTATTGAGGTAAATAGCCATAAAGAAGTTTAGTCAGTTTACCAGTTGGCGCGAACTGCCCCTTTAATTATGAAAATGTATGCGAAGCACATGGAACTTTCAGCAATTATGCCGTAGCCGCTGTGCCACCGTGCCACAGCACAGAGAATACTACAGTAAAGAAACTGAACGATTTTATTTACGGATCGTATCACGTCTAAGCGCTAGGATCGCGAGTAAAGGTACGCGAGATTTCTTGTAACTGAGCGTCACGTATTTGTGCGTAACGCTACTTCGTTTAAACTTGAATATTTTTCTACTTTTTAAAATGGGTCTCTTCTTCACTGTGACCGTGAGGTGGACAGCCATGTCCTCAACTACCGAGCACTGGCTCCTACCGCTATTCAATTACCTGCCTAGAGCTTTCCGGGAGGAATTTTCAAGATATCCTTGTTAAAAATTTACATCAAATTGGAGTAAAAGAGGAATCTTAAGGGTACCCTACCACAAATTACTAAAGCTTAAAAAGATAGCGTGAGTTTTGCTACAGATAAAATTAATAATTTTACGGTTTTTATTTTTTAAATCTTAGTTGTTTTGCATAGTGTGTATAAAAGTTAAATGTTTTCATATTTCCTATGTTGAATTGTAAAGAGGTCTTTCCAGGCAAAGAGGTTTGTATACACAGTGCATGGACAGAAAGCAGTTATATGAATGTTGATACCTTAAAATATTTGGACAACCTATAAATAGTGCAAAATATGCCAGCAATAAAATGACGCCGAGTGGAGGGTTATTTACAACCGGGGGTCAATTATATCTAGATAAAGTTTTTAGTGTTGTACAAATTGTCGATTTGGCGTCGGTGACGGATGGCCGCGAGTCTGGCGCCAGCAAATGAGCACACGATAAAATTATCGTTAGCGGTAACGACATGAATAAATGCAAGAGGGTGGTCCGCGTCCGCGGCCGAACCGCCGGGCGAGACGAAACCGCCTCGACAGTCTCTCGTTAGGGCTCTTGTGACGATTTCAATGTGCAAGCGCGCTCGGCGCCCGTCTCCAGCGCGATCACGATGCCCTCGCTTTTAAATCCTAACGTTACTTGACCCGAAGCTGGATAAACCGAAACGAGTTGAGGTATTGCATGTGACTTATGTAAGTTTATGTGCCATGTGCACACGGTGACATACATACCTGAGCCGAACCACGCGCAAAACAACAAACATTGATTTTATCTATTAATTATTATTTAATATTCATCTATAGGTCTAGGCCAAAAGTACAAGAAGGGAAAAATATATTACTATTAGGTCCCAATATCATTTTTATTTCGGTTAAAGTAAGTGTTTATAGCGAATGCATGTGTATGTAATTTGAATCTGAGTTTAACGTCTTGATACGAGTGTGTCCATCACAATTATTGTTAAAGATGCAATGTACCTATTAGTGATCTAACGAATATTCGCATTCGCATTCGCAAGAATCTATGCGAATGTTTGGCGAATGTTTTTGAAAAACAAAAAGGAAATTATCTATAGACGGATATGGAATGTTAACAACCAGTAAGAATTATATATTATTTAAACAAACTTGCTCATAGGGTGGCCCATATCGCACTGCTTTTAGGTTCATAAAGCAGCTTATTACGCACTTGTGCTATTGACTTAACATTTTTAAAATGTTAGTAAGGAGTTATCCTAAAAATAGTAAACATTTAAAACAATAAATAAACGATGTTTATAAAAATATTATACATAAATACATTAACGATTTAAATAAATTTATTTCACATTCAATTTCATTGTAAATAAAACATATTATAAACATTTGATTTATTTCAAATAATATAATAATTGTTACGGGCTTTGCCAGACCCATAGATAAATATAACCAGCTAAATGCATGTCGGACTACGCATACTCTAAGAGTTCCGTAGACATCCCGCCACTTTCGATACTACGGAACTCATAAAATAAAAGTGATGTTTTTTTATTGATATGAAACATCGAATACGGCGGCTCACGTAACCTATTAATTTCTGCAAAATTAATTAACTATTAGTCACCTTTTTAAATAAAATAGTAAGAAATTCTGGTACTAAATTTATTAAACCGGCATCGTAGACATCTTCAGCAAAAGTTTTTTTTTTAAATTAATTATAGTGATTTTGAATAGTAAATAACTATTTATTGCCTAAAATAAACCATTTATATTGTGGTTCTAATTTAAAGGATGAATCTTGCTACTTAAGTAAAAAAAGGCCACAATGAAGCTCAATATTTCGTAAACGGGAATTAATATTGAAAATCTGTCAAAGAAACCTTCAAATAATTTTAAAATACTTACTGAACAATACCTCAATCGAGGGGGTGTGTGAACATTTTTTTTTACTCATCTTTCTTAAGTATTTTTAAATTTATAAACAGTTTTATAGCGGTACATAAACTCATTTTTTTGGCTAGTTTGCAGTATTTTAGCCCTAATAGTCTCTGTATAAAATTACTGTGATTTCAGACGGACGTGCCGAAACTATAAGGGTTCCGAGTTTGACTACGGAACCCTAAAAACTTACGGCGCGCCATGTTGTCTTATTATTCTTATTAGTCTTAAAAAAATCGTGAATTGTGATTTTTTTTCAATTAAGATTGTAATATTCTAAATATTTTTTACTCGCAAGTAAGCTGTAAAATGTCGTATGAAATGCGTGAGCATTGTTAATTACACACCTTGGCTCCATTACAGCACAGCACTCGTGTTAGTCTCTGGCTGCAAACCAGCCTCGATCGTAACTTAGCTCACTTGCACATAATGCACTTATTTACTTATATTTGAATAAAAAATAAAACTGTCTTGAGGTATGCAACTAATTTATAAATAGGATCTTTCTCTATTGCTCTTTAGTCTAACTAAAATATAAAATTTGATAAAAAATAAATTTGATTAGTGAAATAATACTAAACTACCCTAAAATCAAAACAAATCTCTTCGAATTAACTTTATGTGACTAACTTCGTTCTTTCAACCTATGGGTTCGGCTATGTTCGGCCGACACGAAATGTCAATCCAGTCTAACATTTTGCGCGCTCTTTATTAACCTCCGAGAAATAGGTGTGTTATAAGTTTAACATGTGTATTTGTGTGTCTGTCTGTGGCATCGAAGCGCCCAAACAAATGATCCGATTTTAATTTTGTTTCTTTTTTAGAAAGGTGTTCTGATCGAGAGTGTTCTTAGCTATGTTTCACGAAAAACGGTTCAACCGTTTGAAAATTATCAGCTCTTTTGTAATTTAAAAAGTCTTTTAATTTTTTTTATATAAAAAAGTTTTTTAATTTTCATTTTAGGGTTTCTTATTTGAAAGTCAACATTCGCATTCGCATTCGCGAATGTTGAAGCCAAATATTCGCATTCGCATTCGCGAATGTCAAAAATCCAACATTCGTTACATCACTAGTACCTATATTTCTTAATATCCAAGTTATTATTTCAGGAAGTAACTGCGTCAACAATATAATAAATTGACCGAGGTCAATTTCAATATTAGTAAAAGTTATATTTAAAAGTACATAAAAATCTAGTTATGTCAATTAATATTTTCAAAGTACATAATGCAAGCAAAATGCACATTATACGCACTCGATCGTATAAAGCCAGCAGCACGTTAACCATGCTATAAATATCAGGCCAACAGAGCGCCTAAATTATTGCACGCATGAGAGTAACTATTCAGAAAAAGTTGTTTCAAAAGAGATTTTCATTTGCAATGGCTTGTGATGAATTTACCTACTCTTTCCGACAGCTTATAAAATCTAGTCTATGTCTATAGTTAGACCGAAAATCTATACAAATAAATAAAATTGGAGTGTCTGTTTGTAATATCAAAATAACACCTTTTCACTAAATGCATATGAAAGTGCATACGGCACCTATAGCAAAAACGCGATTTAAATTTTTTTTGTCTGTCTGTCTGTCTGTGTGTTTGTTCCGGGTAATCTCCGAAACGGCTGGACCGATTTTGACGGGACTTTCACTGGCAGATAGCTGTTGTAATAGGGAGTAACTTAGGCTACTTAAATTTTTGAAAAACAATTAACGTTCCGCGTAAAAAAATAAAAACACATGAAATCAAAGAGTATCTCCGAAACGGGTGGACCGATTTTGACGGGACTTTCACTGGTAGATAGCTGATGTTATAAGCAGTAACTTAGGCTACTTTTATTTTAGAAAAACAAAATTTAAAAAAATTAAAAAATTGGTTCTGTCGTGCGGGCTCAGAACGCGGGAGCGGGCTTTTTTGTTAAGTTAAATTCCACGCGGACGAAGTCGCGGGCTCAGCTAGTATTAGATATATCACCATATCCTCGTGCTATGACCATAGATAGGTATTGGGCTGCAGAGAAAAAGCAAAGACTGCGCAGGCAGAGCCAAATGAAATAGTTTAATAAATGGCTAATATAGGACCAGCACCGACACTCGCCTGAAATTGTGTAATGGTTGATTTATAGTGGTTAGGCAAGCGGCTGTAGGTATTTTTAATGTCGGGCCCGCATAACGATGAATATCTGGCAATTTTCTCATGAAAACACGAGGGAAACCTGATAATTCAACGGTGTAAAAGCAAAAAATATTACTTATTAAAATTAATATAACTACAAGTAGGTAATATATGTGTAACGTCAAAATATGCAAAAGACGCGTATCCCATGATTACTACGTGGACCCACTCCGCACTTTAACTATTTGGCGTTGGTTCTTCATCGTCATCGCGAATAGGCGGCGTTGCCGTCGCTACGTTGCGCTGCCGTCATAAATCAGTCTACGCACTTGATGAATGATGCGTCCACGCCACGATAAAAAAATTACACTGCCTACATTATTATTTAAACTCGTTTGCAGTTATTATCGAAAACACACTTTGTTATTTTAAATAAGCTATTCAGTGGAGGCCGATTCTTTATTTAAGGCAAGGATTTTCGCGAATTTTTGGTTTTCAAATAGAGATTTCGAATCTGAAAAAATGTTATTCAGCTCTCTTTTATGTAAAGAGTACTATTTCTTTCACTTCACTGCATAACAAGAAATCTCAAGCTCTTTCAAATGAATTTGAAATCTCTTGAAATCTCCAGCCTAAATCGTAGTTTCAAACCTGTCAATCAGTATAATTTTTTTATAAAGTGAAATTAAAAGAGCTAGACAATTTATCCGTCATAATTAGGATTTTTATAAATGCATTATTACATAATATCTTACCTTTTCAAAAAATCCCAAAAATTGTAGCAACAATGATGCTGGCGCCACGCCCGAACGGCTCCTAGGGCGCTTCTAGACTTCATCTTTGCAAGCGCGTATAGGCGCGCTTTTTGGCTCTCACGCTTCTCGTACGAGCGTGAACGCGCTTATAAGCTTGTATACACGAGCCGCACGAGACGCCTCCCCGTGGTTCGAGTGAACCGCCGGAATAAGTGCGTGTACGCGCGTTCGGTTTTTTCAAGCGCAAAAATACGCTAGTCTGAAAGCGCTCTATAGACCCAAGCAATATGGGTAATATTTTCGCGGTGGAATTCCACGTCTTTGTTATAAGCCTGTTCTGCGACTATCACTGAAACATGACAATATTTTAACCATTAAACTAGTTGCAAATCCATTATCAGATACCTAGATACGAGTAAGTACCTTAATTATGTATCCGGAATGCAGACAAAACAATTCGCAAATCATTTGCAATTATAAATTCATGTTTATGCACGAATGGTTGAATAATAATAATGATAAATGAATTATCGGCATAACGTCAAAGTTTGATCGTTTACAATAAAAGCATTTGGTCAGTACGATTCAACTATATACCTACTAACAAAAAAATCTCATAATTTGTTTTATGAATCAAGTATTTACTTAGGTACTTACACTGTTTACACTGCATTAACCATGGCTTGACTTGATGAAGGTACGGAAGTACCTACTCTCAGATCTAAAACAAAAAAGAAATAACCTTCCCCCGAGAGTAATAGTAAACAGGCCCGTGACGAGCGAGGCAGTGCCGCAGCGCTCCGCGCCGGGCCCTCCGGAGGCGCCTCGCGGCCGCCCATTGCTAACTTTTATTATTTTTGTAGCGCTCGCTCGCGCTGTTTTTATTATCGCGAATGGATTTGCCTGCTCCATCCTGTGTAATACCCTATCTAGTGGTAGGTATAATTTTGAAGGAAGGTGTTTTGCTACTTTTATAAATGTTGTTTTATACATAAAGCGGTGCGCGCAAATAATCACTCGAATGCTATAACTTTTTGTGCAGGATAAGAAAACGGATCATGTTTATTCGGGCCCGCCCCGCCAGAAATGTTGCATATTTTGACGACTTTTTTCGTCAATTCTCATATTTTGAGGATAAATTCGCCATTTCGTCTTCGATATTCTTTTTAAGGGGTGCATAGCTTGTTCATTTACGAAAATGATTTTTTTTATTCTTGAAAATGTCCATTCTAATACAAGATGACCCCTCAATTTCATGCAAAATTCAATGCTTTATTTATGCAATAATATTGTCATATACATTTTCTTTAAGTGTCGGGACTGTGGTCGGAGTATTGAAAATGCACACCCGCTCGTTAGGCCCGGGCAGCGGCTGTGGTCCAACGCGTGACGTCACGTCCGCCCGCCCCGCCCGCCCCGCCCGCGCTCTCATTAGCATACATTATATTCGCCATTACGCCCAGCTCTGCTTGCGGCTTTTGCGATGTTTTTAATGCCGATACACCATAACGTTGCACATACATTTTTGACACTAGATTTCTGTTGTGGTTTTAATAGGGTTGCTAGTTTTAACGATTAAAAACAAAATAAATTTATTATTAAACCTCGTTCAAAGAAAGGCGGCTTACTAGACATTAAACTTCGCGATTAATACAATCTCTAAAGGTATGAAGACGCGCGCACTCCCTTTGGCCATCAATAATAATAATAATCTATTTTTTATTTATTTTTTATTTAGATTTAAAAATATAAAATAAATAAATGGAATATTAATAATAATATCGCCAGACAGACACACCAACTGTACGGTCCCAAACTAAGCAAAGCTTGTACTATGGGTAACCGTACAATGGACTGGGGGCGATCCCAGTGACACCCAGACCTGGGCAAATTACGAAAAGGCCATTTCCGAAATTTGCCCCGGGCGGGAATCGAACCCGCAACCACCATGTGCGGTGAGCCGAGCGGCCTACGCTCGAACCACTGCGCCAAGCGGTCGTCAGGTCATCAATAAAATCGTATTGGTTATGCTTATGACGCAAAATTTGCAAGCCGGTCGGTATTTGCAATAAAATATCTATCATTTTATATTGTGATAATGATGAAACTATTATTACTGTACCAAGAGTTCTTGGACCCTTTAGTACGCAATAGTTAGTCTTCACTATAGATATTGTTCGTCTGAATATTATCTGTCTATATTATGATGTAAATATTTAATTTAACTGAATAATGTAGATGACATAGTATGCAGGTTAATTATTAATAAGCGATCGTAATTGCATAACGTAGCGTCGCGCGCGACACGCGCAGGTAAATCACTATTGTGCTGGTCAACGAGGGAGGCTAATATTTGCATATCGCGATTGATGCCAGCCAATCAATACTGCAAATAATGAAAATTTTATATGAAATCTACCAATACGATTTCACCTGACGTTTGTTGTTTTTAATAATTACCTACGTGATGATATTTGTTTTTTTTATTTTAACAATATCGGCCAACGACTATCCGACACACCTGATGTTAAGCAGCCAAAGCTAGCCAAAAATATAATTCCTTATTGAAATGGCCACGGAACCTTACATTGCACGTGGCCCGACGTACGCACTTGGCCGGTTCATTACAGTAGGTACGTATTATTATTATTTTTTTACATTTCTTTTATTTCCTTTTTATATCCTTTTATGTTATTGTATAAAACATGTGAAACACAAAACTGCTCTGAATTTTCTGTATTTCTCCAAAAAAATATTAGTTTCGTTAGAACGTTTCGCAGCCAATTGCTATGTTATAATACCTTCTCAGGAGACTGTCGCTCTCCGTAACCGGGAAGGTTATTAAGGCGGTGGGAGGCAATATTCGTGTCTCATAGGAGTCATAAATATTTTTTATAAGCACGAAGGAAGCGGACGCACAAACAACACCGCACAAAAGCGGCGCAATCAAAATAACACATCGGAGGCGCGCCGTCCAAATTGCTGTGTCAAAGTGTTCTCGTCCTGATTGCTCCATTCTGCTCCCGAACCAACCTACCATACTTTATTTGCTTTTTGCTTTCTTATAGTTCACAAAACGAGGCCAAACTGGACGGACGCTCTAATTTATGTAGTACACTAAACAAATAATTTAATGGAACATAATAATTATTACCAAAGTTATAACATATTCATGTTCTTTTATAATGCATTCCAAAATGTACAAAATAAATAGATGGCGTTATAATAAGCTAAATGTAGGTTATAAAACGTTGTCAAATTAAGTTTAAATAATGAATAAATGATGTTATCTATCATAGTATTGTGTAAAACACAATTTATTAAAATGTGATTTTGATTAACAACAATAAAACAATATCAAAAGCTTATAAGACAATCAAATCAATGGATTTAAGTTGGTTGGCCAGATGATCACGTAGGACGAAAGGAACTTGCCCGGCCAATGGCTGCGGCGGGCGGCGAGCGTGCTGGGCGCGCCGCCCGCCCGCCATCGTCGCCCGCTCAGCCTAATTCAATTTCGCCCAGCTATTCGCTTAGCAATTGCTCCGGCTAAAAGGTCTAAGTAGATGGGTCACGGTACCGTATTTAGTTCATTACGCGTAGCTTTAAGCAAGCAATTAATCTGAATCTGAAATGGATGGAACTAGAAATGTGAACTGACTAGGACCAGCTTTCCAATACCTAATCCATTATGATTTGAGTAGCTCCGCTATTGTGATTACATGAATCTTGTAAAGTTTTGGATATTTAGCTGATTAATAAACAGTAAATAACAGTGCAGTTAGTTTTAAATGATCTTTATCAAGAATTAGAAGTTGCATTGCCTTAGCCAATGTTATATAGGTGCACTACATTACATTACAAACGCTACCGTCTTATGGAAGGCTCAGCACGGTAAAGCAGAGCTACCACCGTCCTTAAAAGTACTACCAAAAGTAGGTATATCAAAAATAAAATAAAAATTATGATGCAATAAAAAAACTAAATGATACTATCACAAGATTATATTATACAATACCAAACCCAATGTATTTTTTTTGTTAAAATTACTGGTCATTTTAGGATTGATTTTACATAAT
Organism: Notodonta dromedarius; assembly: GCA_905147325.1. NCBI lineage: Eukaryota > Metazoa > Arthropoda > Insecta > Lepidoptera > Notodontidae > Notodonta > Notodonta dromedarius. The sequence continues at coordinate 8,868,832 of LR990159.1, read as the reverse complement.
TCTTACCTTAATGATATTATTTTGTAATGTAATCACTTGTATTGTACCCAGTCCTATCTAATCAAACATCGTTATAAAAACCTGCTGTTAAAGGACGTAAACACAATAGCGTTTCAGAGTTTTGCAAAAAAGAATTGTCAACATTATGTATTATTATTTTTATACGAGCTGTTTTGAACCAAACAAGCCTTCCTTTTAACTAATCGAAGCCTGTCGTTTACAATATTCTGTTCGGTTTCGTTAGAAACAATTTCATTTGGCTCATGGTCCTTTCAGCTCGTATGTAACAATGAGTTTAATCCTATTAAAACGGACACACATTGTGCCAGAATTGTAGCGTGGTGGCTTTGGTCTGTCGCCGGTCGCACAGGCTCCATGCATCTACTAACCGGAACCAAACCTTAAACAGAATTAAACATGGTTTAATTTCCCTTCTGGTGCTTCGCTGAAAAAGCTCCGCCTAGTCGAAACACAACTATGCTGGGAGGAAATAAAATAGCAAGGGAAGCGATGCGGGCGTTGGACGAAGCGATTATGCAGTCGAGAATAATGGGCGCCGGTCCACATGCACGTTTTTGTTTGTGGTCTGTGACGCGATTTATACGCGAATTTCTACCAACGACGCTGAAGTGAGCACTATTCACAATAATTGCTTTGAACAAAATTGCCTTACACATCTTGTATATTCTTGTCCACGCGAATAAGCGTCATAATACACTCGCAATCATTCCTAATATATCTACAACACTCAGGATGACATTAAAAACATTTGGCAACATCTTAAAACCCTGTTTCCTAGTTAATTTCACAAATAAATAATTCCTAATTCTAAAAAATTTAATCAAATTATGCATACACATGCAATTCGTTTGACAAGGTATTTCTATATAGTGTTTTTTTACCATATTGCCAAATAAACATAATAAGAGTAATAGACAGGTTAGGCAGCAATAACTAAGGGAAAATAAAATAGCATTGCTGACATTATGATAATACGTACCTATGTCGTTTCCATAAACGTTTTCGATGAGCGAAAGAAAATTAGGTATTCGATCCAATAAAACTCGACTCAGTAAACCGCTTTCTTAAACAAACGAGTAATATCGCTACGAGTAGATACTATTTGCTTCAGCAGCATCATTGCCAGGGTGGTTACGTTACTGTTACTGCAATCTTGTCGTTAAGACTCGGTGTATTTTTCTCTAAAAGGTTTTCTTTATATTGGAAGGTGGTATATCTGCTTAATCCAGACGGTAGTCCGTGAGCGTAACTTTTAATAGTCTTATCAGTACTCGGGCAGACCGTACTCTCTATCTGTGGCTCGCCCAGCTACAGATGCCGGCCGCGCCGCGCCGCCGTGCCTTCATCAACCTTTATTATCCATTACAAAGTCGAAAGGATCCGACATCTTAGGTATTCCTCTTCTGAATTTGATGGCATTTAATTAATTACCTTATGAATCATGCCCATTTTCTTATTTTATATGTTTTTCTGTTCACTCAGTGTATTTCCAAACACGGCATAACTAACTTCAATTATATGTAATGTGAAGTTTATTGATATTATTAAATTGCCAAAGTGTAGAGATTATACAGAGAATAAATCTAAACGATACAATACAATTTCAGTGTATCTGGAAGAACTGTTACCGATAGGCACTTAAACTTTTTACTTATCTTTTCTGGCACGGCCGAGACATTGAGCTCGCCTCAATTACCAAGTGAAAACCATTTTTGTATGCATTATCTATTTATTAATGCTATCTAAGACACTTGATGCTACTTGTGAAACGCGATGTGCACATTTAATACACCAGATTTGTCGTCGGAATGTGCAAGGACCACTTTACGATATCGGTAAAAGAGTTCACAGCCGTTAAATGTGCCATAAACAATAAAATTTGCATTTATTGGCCGTCGCTAGTCCCATAAATTCACAAAGAGCAAGTTGCCAACGACATTTTGAGTGAATATCTGGTGCCATAATAGCAGAAATAGTGGCATTTCGTGAACTCACCGACGCGGATTAATTGAAATCACCAGTCAATTAAAGTCGGTGACGGCAGAGGGCGGTGCGATGTCGTTGCTCTCTCTGAACGTCAATTATTGTCATTTGTTCAGCCAACCAGTCGTGTACACCCTTCGGTCACGCGGCACGACACTCGCCCCACACCATGGTCATGTAGATACATAGACCTTTCCACTGTTGGTGCACTAAAAGTGCTGTTTGCTTATTTACTTACTTTTGTTAGTTACTTTGTGGAAATTCATTATAATAACTCAACAATTAAGACTACTCGGCGATAACTAAAGTAACTGAGCTGAAATTTCATGCAAACAAGAAACAAAACTTTGCACTCTCAACGGCATGTAAGTAGGTGTGTAAGTCCAATAATTCAAGGGGAGCGGGTGGTCGTAATGTTTGAAATTTCCACAGCGCCTCGAAAAGTTGGGATCTTCCGGGTCCACTGAACTAGTGACTCTCACGGAACTGAATCTTTTTGTCAAAGCGGTTAATAGTAAGTGCTACTTACCTAAAACAATATCAGGAATCTTCTTACATTTTTAACCCCCGACGAAAAACGAGGGGTGTTATAAGTTTAACATGTGTATCTGTGTATCTGTGTATCTGTGTATCTGTGTATCTGTGTATCTGTGTGTCTGTCTGTAGCCACGTAGCGCCCAAGCTGATGAACCGATTTCAATTTTGTTTCTTTTGTTAGATAGGTATTCTGATCGAGAGTGTTCTTAGCTATGTTTCAAGAAAATCGGTTCAGCCGTTTGAAGATCATCAGCTCTTTTGTAGGTTAAAAAAGCCACATTCACGGCCAAAACCAATTCCCACGGCTCGAATCCATTCGAAATTTGTGATTATTGAATTTCGAATTATTATATTTATAAATGATCGTAATAGTCTGAACTGGCTTTTTACAATATTATAAATATGAAAAGTTTCCCTGATTCTGGAAAAAATGTATATTTTATCAATTTTTATATGAGATTTGTGTATGAACTAAAGACGTTCCATAAGTCACGTGTCAAATGATGTATACGCGCATGCGTTAAATTTTGTTTGTTTTGTTAATGGTCATGGAATATTACGTTATAATAATTCTAGAGGGCGCTGCTCCGCCATTGAGAAAAAATATAAAAAAACTAATCTAATTTAAAATAATTTTAGCGTTATTGAAAATTCTTCCCCTGGGCTGCTCCCGTCCACCTTAACCAGAATTATTACATGAAATTGAATCATAATTGATAATATTTTACTAGGAATTAAACCTCCGTGGCATCAATATTTAGATTCGTTGTCTATTCTAATGTCAATTATTATAATGTCATAACAAAAAATGTCTCATGAATACTTTTAAACAGATTTTCTTTGAAAAGGTCGTCATCGGGGGTTTTTAAATTTTCAATTTAGAGTTATATAAGATTATTTTTATTTATATTCCAAAAAGTATGATTCTTATAAAATATCGTGGCAGCGAGTCTGTGCTGAAAGAGCACCGTTGTAGACTCATTGACATTACCTGTTTTGTTATGCTAGCATCACTTATACGGCGACTATTAGATTATGATAATTACCTTTTAACATTTTATTTTATATTGAAATTTATATTGTTTAGTTTAAAATGCAATAACTCATCGCTAATTCAATTTGTTGAACTCGACAGTTCTCTTCACTTCCCTAGCATATCCTAATACTTACCAAATTTTTAAACCGACTTTTATAAAAAGGAGCTTGTGTTCTGTTCTGTTCGTCGGTATTGATATTATTTGGAAATTATTTATACCAATACCAATACCTAACTGAATGTGCGGTGCTCATTTTGTGTTTGCCCACGCAGGTAGTATATTATACTAGGTGAAACAGAAAGGGTACTATTTTTTTACAACTTAACTTTGTAAATCTAAAACTATCAGCTTTGAACTTAAAATACAAAAGGTGTTACAGGGATACAGCTGTTGACAGATCATAAGTCTACAAAACCTTTACTACTTTAACTGTCCCACAAAGCCGATAGTTTTAGATTTACAAAGTAAAGTTGCAAAAAAAATTGTATACCCTTTCTGTTTCACCTAGTATATATATTTACCTACAAAATTTTTATTTCCACATTTACAACATATCGCGGATGTTGTCATGTAACGTCATGAAAATTACGTATCATATTCGTCGCAAAGCAATAATATAACCGTCGTCGTAATGCTAACATACACATACATACAATTATACAGCATTCGCTACATTACGAAATTTGTGCCGGGTTAAGAAGGTGATATGTCGGTGATGTGTTGATAGGTACCTAAATGGCTCGTATTATGTAAAACAACCTTTAAAAGGAATCCAAATTGTAGGTAGATCTCGACTACGTGATTTTTGGGCGGCCTGGCCTCTGTTAAAAACGATTTTAACGGTGCAGATTATGTAAGCAAACTTAAAAATTGTGCAAATGCACTGCAACTGATATGCTCATATACAATTATTTGCGATTTGTAATGTGTGTACCTACTGATATTGTGTTCACGGTACCGAGCGTATTTCAAATATCGGCAAAGGGGATAATGTAATAAGTTTAGGTGGCCGGGTGCTCGGTGGCGTAAAGCGGAGCGGCGCAGATACAATGGCGCGACGACGACGACGGAACCGGATAGCGCCTATTGCCGGCGTACTCGGTGCCGATAAGAGCCGCGGGGGCGGTCGCGCGCGCGCCGCGCTGCGCCGCAACGCTGCCGACTACGCCTCGCCCTGATTTATGTACGACGTGTCTCCTTTTTAATGAGTCCGTAAGAAGATATCTCCCTGAACACCACAATAAATTTCGTAGCTGTGACTTGCCAAAACGTCTCAACGTCGATATCTGCAAACAAACCCGGTCCCATTCCGTTAATCTGCTGAAGCGAAGAACGTATCGCGTATATAAGTCGTGCTTATCTCGGGTAATGGCCGCCTATCTAGTTGATCTGCCAGTTTTATTTATGACCATGTTTTCCTTTACGCGCTCCTTCCAATTTGTGGAGAGTGAAAGGGATTGTTATGAAGCTGCCATGTTTCATAGCAATAAACATGTGTATCCAAAATAACGACATTAACTATTTTTCTTTTAGGTGCTTCTGTACAAAATCCATGTCACCATTGTTTTCCTTCCCATTGTTTGGGCTATTCGCGTTTCGCTTGTAGTCGTTTATACCTAGTGAGGGGCATACTAAATTATAAGTGTGCAGGTACATAAATAAAAGTAGCATTGTTTTATTCTTTATTTTTCGGTATGTACTTAGATAATAGAAGTCATCGTGAACCCAAGGAAACACGACGAAAGTTAGTTGCTATAATTTTGCCAACCCATCTAAGTTTGGATGCGCGTAAAGTATCAGGCATAGCTTTACTAACGAGGCCCGGATCTCTACTTGCGCATAATAGGACATTCCAATACTTTTTTAAGCTCATTTAAGTCGTCTTTAAATTAATTTCGGTGGTAAAATTACAAACAAAGTTTTTACACTCTCTTTTCACACTTTTAACTCATATATCAAGGTCTGCTACTATCCACTAGTTTCAAACATTATTGTGAATAAAATTCGTGTAATAAAAATGTGTCTAGTCTAATAACGCCACCGAGAACAAATTACTTTGATTGTCAACACAACCAAACAATCTGTAGGGCGTGTAGGGCCCATTGGCTTTGCTATGTATGTTGAAAAAAAATTACATACTCTAGAATTGGATCGTTTGATGTGATATCGATGTGTTTTGTTTTTTGTCGAAGTATTTAAATTTAAATAACTCTAAATTGAAAATTTAAAAACCCCCGATGCGACGATCTATTAATCAAATGTATAATTTACCTAGTTCTTCCAAATAATGAAGTTAGCGCGATTTGCGTAGCTCCCGTAGCTCAGTATCCATAACTCATCTCGCAAATTCATCTGGTACAACTAGTTTCGATGCCAGATTATGAAAGCGCCATTTACATAATTTGTTTTGGCTTCCTCATTTATAATCTGATGTACAATAATCAACAGAAAATCTGTGTAAAAGTATGAGACATTATTTTGTTATGACATTAGAATAGACAACGAATCTAAATATTGATGCCACGGAGGTTTAATTCCTAGTAAAATATTATCAATTATGATTCAATTTGATGTAATAACTCTGGTTGAGGCGGACGGGAGCAGCCCAGGGGAAGAATTTTCAATAACGCTAAAATTATTTTAAATTAGATTTGTTTTTTTTTATATTTTTTCTCAATGGCGGAGCAGCGCCCTCTAGAATTATTATAGCGTAATATTCCATGACCATTAACAAAACAAACAAAATTTTACGCATGCGCGTATCCATCATTTGAAACGTGACTTATGGAACGTCTTTAGTTCATACACAAATCTCATATAAAAATAGATAAAATATACATTTTTTCCAGAATCAGGGAAACTTTTCAAATTTATAATATTGTAAAAAGCCAGTTAAGACTATTACGATCATTTAAAAATATAATAAATCGAAATCAATTAATCACAAATTTCGAATGGATTCGAGCCGTGGGAATTGGTTTTGGCCGTGAATGTGGCTTTTTTAACCTACAAAAGAGCTGATGATCTTCAAACGGCTGAACCGATTTTCATGAAACATAGCTAAGAACACTCTCGATCAGAATACCTATCTAACAAAAGAAACAAAATTGAAATCGGTTCATCAGCTTGGGCGCTACGTGGCTACAGACAGACACACAGATACACAGATACACAGATACACAGACACACAGATACACAGATACACATGTTAAACTTATAACACCCCTCGTTTTTCGTCGGGGGTTAATGAATTATGGGCTCACTTCGATCACGGGCTATTTCTATGTTCCCATGTATTAAGGGGCTGTGGCCAGAAAAATGAATCGCGATTTTGGGCCATCTGACACTCGCATTCGCTAGCCACGTCATGACGTCGGCACTACGGAAATCTATGGAGCAGCCTAAATAGTTATTTTTTAACAGAATTAAAAATAGAAGGAGGAAGTTCTCAGTTCAGTTGTTTTTTTTATGTATGTTACCTCAGATCTCCGTCATTTATAAACCAATTTGAAAGAATATTTATTTATTAGATATTTTTATTGTTTATATTATTATTTATTGATATTTGTAGGACCCAAAGAAATTTTACCAAAATCGGTTCAGTAGTTTGGGAGATGGACTATTTACAGTTACCAGCAATTCAATACGTAGTTTACCATTAAAAACATGACTAAAACTTTATTAAAAAAATATCGACTCCAAAAAAAAACCCGGGTGCGCTAAATAAAACGCTAGAAATGTTGAGGTCCCTAATTTGGAGTCAGTGTCAATTCAAGTAAGTAGGAGTTGGTAGGTACCTAAGAAGCTATCCTAACGTAGAGTAAAGATTCCACCACTGCAGCGACTCCATATGAAATAAATTGTCATTTCTAGCTTTTTAGTGCAGGTTTTATTGAAGTCAGTTCTATTTTTTTTTAATTCCTTAGTCGCCCATTACACCAAAAATTTGGGCGTCAAGCATACTGATTCCATGTGCCCGCGGCATAGTCGAAGTAAAGATGTTCCGTTTAAAAAAAACCGGTAATAAGTCTTTTAACACAAAGGCAATTACAAATCGAATTATGGCGAAAATTTGTATTTTTCTTAAATTCAGTAGTTAGCTAGATTATTAACGTCCGATAGTAAGGTCGGTCGTCTGTCATCTTGGAGTCTAAAATTTACGTCATAATCGTAATCGGCACGCAAAAAACCTATGCCAGATTTTCCCAAATATTTGAAGTCCGCAACTTGGGATTAAAAAAATCACATAATTATACTTCATAAAATATAGCTTGATCGCTGCGACCACTGTCAGTAAAATCATGCCTATGAAGTCTTGAATTTCATAATAGTACAGACAGTACCTGTCAATGTCATACTTTATGGGCATGCCGATCTAATTAGTGATGGGCGATGAATCATCGTGACCACAGACGATATTTGAAATAAAACTTAATTTATCTTTTAATTTGATTGTATATTTTAAGATCATAACATTATTTACATTTGTGCATACTGGATCAAAAATAATAGTGACAAAATAAAATCTAATTTTGGGAGCGGGACGTCCGATTTGATAATATTTGCGAACAAGAGTTCATAATTAATTTACAAGATTGTTTTAGCGATTCAGAAACTGACCGAGATATGGATTTGGGTTGTACTCTTTTAAGAGAATAAATGTAATTTTATATTAAAATATTAGTTTTTAGCATTGATTATAGCAAGAAACATCCATCATTTCTATCGACATTTTTTTATATCCTGACAACCCTATAAATATCACTTTGACTTAAGTCGCAGATATCAATATTAGTCATGGCATCTCTTTATGACTAATTATTGCAGAGCTCAGTGGGATGGAAATGATATCTATACAAATAAATAAAATTGGAGTGTCTGTTTGTAATATACATTACATTATTGTTTGTATAACACTTTTTCACTAAATGCATATGAAAGTATATACGACGCCTATAACAAAAACGCGATTTAAACATTTTTTGTCTGTCTGTCTGTCTGTCTGTCTATCTGTCTATCTGTCTGTCTGTCTGTGTGTTTGTTCCGGGTAATCTTCAAAACGGCTGGACCGATTTTGACGAGACTTTCACTGGCAGATAGCTGATGTTTCAAGGAGTAATTTAGGCTACTTTAATTTTAGAAAAACAATTAGCGTTCCGTGTAAAAAAATAAAAACACATGAAATCAAAGAGTATCTCCGAAACGGCTGGACCGATTTTGACGGGACTTTCACTGGTAGATATCTGTTATTATAAGCAGTAACTTAGGCTACTTTTATTTTAGAAAAACAAAATAAAAAAAAAGACTCGTGTCTCGAGGGCTCAGGATGCGGGACGCGCTTTTTTGATAAGTTAAATTCCATGCAGACGAAGTCGCGGGCTCAGCTAGTATATAATAAATTTAGTTAGTAGATTTATTTAACACATAAAGGAACGAAAAATTATAAGAGAGTGACAATTGATATTTTTAAACAATTGACAGAGAATAAATCCAGAAAAAGAAATCAAATATGAAATTAAAATAAAACCTTATTTTATTTCTAACAATCAAGCTATGTTTTATGTCCTAGTTTTCGCTTCTTCCTATATTATAGTTCGCCAGATAATTTGGTTATGTCACTCTGTCCGACCGCCCGACGTCACAGTCCTTTTATTCAGAGGCTAGAAGGCTGCAAACTGGCGCTAAAATGGATTTTTGGTACCGCTACAAAACTGTTTAAATATTGAAAGCAATATAATTATAGGGTAGGTTACCAGTTTTAAAAAATAAATCCCATTGATTCAATATTGCCGATTGGTTAAGCCCGCGTCTTGCGGGCTACTACCAGGTCTCGGGTTCAAACCCCGGCTCGAACCTCAGGATTTTTCGAAATCTATGTGCGAATCATAATTTCTATATGATTATCACTTGCTTACGGTGAAGGAAAACATTGTGATGAAACCTGCATGTCTTAGCGGATTTAAATTTTCGAAAGACATGTGAAATCCGCCAACCCGCACTGGGCCAGCGTGGTGGATTATGGCCTGAATCCCTCTCGTGTTGAGGGGAGGCGAGTGCCCAGGAGTGGGACGTCAAAAGGGCTGAAACTATTATTTTACTAAATATTGAGCTCCGCAATGGTCACCTCACATAATCACCTCTAACTGGTGGTATTTTAAATTGTTCGAATTGATATCGGACACGGATAAGATCACTTACACGTCTGTGTTAATGCCAAATTAAAATTTATTTTGAATATTTTTTCACTGTTGTATGTTATAACATATTCGATTACGTCATACGAATACCTATGTCATACGATTATTAACATACAAATAAATAAATATCGCCAAACGAACACACCAACTGTATGGTCCCAAACTAAGCAACGCTTGTACTATGGGTACCATACAATGGACTGGGGGTGATCCCAGTGTCACCCAGACTAGGGAAAATTACGAAGAGGCCATTTTAGAAATTTACCCTGTCGGGAATCGAACCCGCAACCACCCGATGCAGTGAACCCAGCGGCCTACGCTCGAACCACTGCGCCAAGCGGCGGCCAAATTATATTTTTTAGTACATTTTAAATAGTCAAAAATATAAGTTTACATTTAAAACACCCCTTCCCCCTGAACGACGTTATAAATAAACAATGATTATAATATAAAATATAATTAATAAATCATTAATTAAATAACCATATCGTTAAGTACTTAATATGCAAAAGCAATGTCTACTGAAATACATGTCTTTAAATAAACGTATGTTTTCTCATAATGTCTCCCTTCGCCGTTCAGCAAGTGAAAATTTACGTTGGAAATTATATGGAAATAGAATAATTAACTTTAAAAAAAGTCTGAAAATCTGTCAAATTACTACTATATACAAGTACATATAGTATCGGACTCGCACTTGACATATTTTTTATTTGACCAAACGAGTTTCCACTCTCTTCGTTTACGTAATGGTTACGTCGAATTTATTTAAATTCGGATCTGAAAATATTCGGCATAGGTCCGACCTCGATGACGTCCGCAGACGACTGAGCTAGTTAGAATATGACAGTGATGCAATGACTTCATGTATAGAAAATATGAGATGACACTAGTGACCGCGCGCTCGAAAGTTAAACCACATAAGCGCTAAACAATATTTCTTTGGTTTTTAACAAAACTAGGGAATTAATTAAATTTTTCGGTTATCCTGATCCTAGATATTATCATTTACTATGTTTTAGAAAAAAAATCGTGATCTAATTCGTAATAATATCGTGGATGAAACGAAAATAAAAAGCAATAACAGCCAACATTGGATTTTTTTTCTATCGAGGAAATTTCACTTAATCGTGTTTTCCTATATATGTAATCCTAGTTAATGTTTTTGAATAACACATATCTGAATATAAGCTTCTTAATCTATAAAATGATAGAAATATTTCGAATTAAAAACCCAAAAATTGCGAATGCCTCCTCTTAAGGCGCTACGGGCAGAAAAATGAATCTCAGTTTTGGGCTATCTGACACTCGCGTTCTCTAGCCACGTCATGACGTCGGCACTACGGAAATCTATGGAGCAGTCTAAATAGTTTTTTTTTAACAGAATTAAAAATATGGAGGAAGTTCTCAGTTCAGTTGTTTTTATGTATGTTACCTCAGATCTCCGTCATTTATAAACCAAATTGAAAAAATATTTTTTTATTTAATATTTTTTATTGTTTATATTATTATTTATTGGTACTTGTAGGACCCATAGAAATTTCACCAAAATCGTTTCAGTAGTTTGGGAGATGGACTATTTACGGTTACCAGCAATTCAATACGTAGTTTACCATTAAAACATGACTAAAACTTTATAAAAAAAATATCGACTCCAAAAAAAACCTGGGTGCGCTAAATAAAACGCTAGGAATTTGGAGTCACTGTCAATTCAAGTAAGTAGGAGTTGGTAGGTACCTAAGAAGCCGTCCTAACGTAGAGTAAAGATTCCACCACTGCAGCGACTCCATATGAAATAAATTGTAATTTCTAGCTTTTTAGTGCAGGTTTTATTGAAGTCAGTTCTATTTTTTTATCATTCCTTAGTCGCCCATTACATCAAAAATTTGGGCGTCATGTATACTGATTCCATGTGCCCGCAGCATAGTCGAAGTAAAGATGTTCCGTTTAAAAAAACCGGTAAACGGTATTGAAAGTATTTTAACACCAAGGCAATTGCAAATTGAATTATGCCGAAATATTGTATTTTTCTTAAATTCGGTAGTTAGCTAGATTATAAACGTCCGATAGTAAGGTCGGTCGTCTGTCATCTTAGAATCCAAAATTTACGTCATAATCGTAATCGGCACGCCAAAAACCTAGAAAATTATACCCATATGCCAGATTTTCCCAAATATTTGAAGTCCGCAACTTGGGATTATAAAAATCACATAATTATACTTCATAAAATATAGCTTGATGTCTGCGACAACTGTCAGTAAAATCAAGCCTATGAAGTCTTGAATTTCATAATAGTACAGACAGTACCTGTCAATGTCATACTTTATGGGCATGCCGATCTAATTAGTGATGGGCGATGAATCATCGTGACCACAGACGATATTTGAAATAAAACTTAATTTATCTTTTAATTTTATTTTATATTTTAATATCATTATATTATTTACATTTTTGCATACTGGATCTAAAATAATAGTGAGTAAATAAAATCTAATTTCGGGAGCGGGACGTCGGATTTGATAATATTTGCGAACAAGAGTTTATAATTAATTTACAAGATTTTTTTAGCGATTCAGAAACTGATCCAGATATGGATTTGGGTTGTACTCCTTTAAGAGAATAAATGTCATTTTATATTAAAATATTAGTTTTTAGCATTGATGATAGCAAGAAACGTCCATAATTTCTATCGACATTTTTTTATATCCTGACAACCCTATAAATATCACTTTAACTTAAGTCGCAGATATCAATATTAGTCATGGCATCTCTTTGTGACTAATTATTGCAGAGCTCAGTGGGATGGAAATCTATACAAATACATAAAATTGGAGTGTCTGTTTGTAATATCAAAATAAAACCTTTTCACTAAATGCTTATGAAAGTACATACGACACATATAACAAAAACGCGATTATTAAAAACTAGCTGTGCCCCGCGACTTCATCCGCGTAGTAGTGGATTATTGGGTTAAAAAGTATCCTATATGTTAATCCCGGTTATAATCTATCTGTGTTCCAATTTCATCCAAATCCGTTCAGTAGTTTTTGCGTGAAGGAGTAACAAACAAACATACATACATACATACATCCACACTCACAAATTTTCGCATTTATAATATTAGTAGGATTATTAAAAAAAATATTATTAATTTTTTTTTGTCTGTCTGTCTGTCTGTCTGTCTGTCTGTCTGTGTGTTTGTTCCGGGTAATCTCCGAAACGGGTGGACCGATTTTAACGGGACTTTCACTGGCAGATAGCTGATGTTTTAAGGAGTAACAGGCTACTTTAATTTTAGAATAACAATTAGGGTTCCGCATAAAAAAATAAAAACACATGAAATAAAAGAGTATGTCCGAATCAGCTGGACCGATTTTAACGGGACTTTCACTGGTAGATAGCTGTTGTTATAAGCAGTAACTTGCGCTACTTTATTTTAGAAAAACAAAATTAAAAAATGGTTCCTGTCGCGCGGGCTCAGAACACGGGAGCGGGCTTTTTTGTTAAGTTAAATTCCACGCGGACGAAGTCGCGGGCTCAGCTAGTGAAATATATAATAAATTTAGTTAGTAAATTTATTTGACACATAAAGGAACGAAAAATTACAAGAGAGTGACAATTGATCTTCTTAAACAATTGACAGAGAATAAATCCAAAAAAAGAAATCAAATATGAATTTAAATGAAACCTTATTTTATTTCTAACAATCAAGCTATGTTTTATGAACTATAGTACTCCTAGTTTGCGCTTTTTCCTATATCTATGGTTCCCCAGATAATTTGGCCATGTCACTCTGTCCGACCGCCCGACGTCACAGTCCTTTTATTCAGAGGCTAGAAGGCTGCAATTTGGTGCTAAAATGGATTTTTGGTACCGCTACAAAACTGTGTTTAAATATTGAAAGCAATATAATTATTGGTAGGATACCAGCTTTAAAAAATAATCCCATTTACTAAATATTGCCAATTGGTTAAGCCCGCGTCTTGCGGGCTACCAGGGTCTCGGGTTCAAACCCCGGCTCGAACCTCTGGATTTTTCGAAATCTATGTGCGAATCATAATTTCTATATGATTATCACTTGCTTACGGTGAAGGAAAACATCGTGATGAAACCGTGATGCATGTCTTAGAGGATTTAACCAATTTTCGAAAGACATGTGAAATCCGCCAACCCGCACTGGGCCAGCGTGGTGGATTATGCCCTGAATCCCTCTCGTGGTGAGGGGAGGCAAGTGCCCAGGAGTGGGACGTCAAAAGGGCTAAAACTATTATTTATTATTATACTAGCTGTGCCCCGCGACTTCATCCGCGTAGTATTGGTTTATTGGGTTAAAAAGTATCCTATATGTTAATCCCGGTTATATTCTATCTGTGCTCCAAATTTCATCCAAATCCGTTCAGTAGTTTTTGCGTGAAGGAGTAACAAACATACATACATACATACATTCATACATACATACATACATACATCCACACTCACAAACTTTCGCATTTATAATATTAGTAGGATTACTAAATATTGAGCTCCGCAATGGCCTTTTTCACGCAATCACCTCTAACTGGTGGTATTTTAAATTATTCGAATTGATATCGGACACGGATAAGATCACTTACACGTCTGTGTTAATGCCAAATTAAAATTTATTTTGAATATTTTTCTACTGTTGTATGTTATGACATATGTCATACGATTATTAACATACAAATAAATAAATATCGCCAGACGAACACACCAACTGTATGGTCCCAAACTAAGCAACGCTTGTACTATGGGTACCATACAATGGACTGGGGGTGATCCCAGTGTCACCCAGACTAGGGAAAATTACGAAGAGGCCATTTTCGAAATTTACCCTGTCGGGAATCGAACCCGCAACCACCCGATGCAGTGAACCCAGCGGCCTACGCTCGAACCACTGCGCCAAGCGGCGGCCAAATTATATTTTTTTAGTACATTTTAAATAGTCAAAAATATAAGTTGACATTTAAAATCCCCCTTATACCACGTTATAAATAAATAATGATAATAACAGAAAATATTATTGTAAATAATTAATATAATAACCACAATTTTAAGTAACATTCAAAAGCGGGATGTCTATTGAAATACATGTCTTTAAATAAAAGTATGTTTTCTCATAATGTGTCCCTTCACCGTTCAGCAAGTGAAAATATATATTACGTTGGAAATTAGATGAAAATTGAATAATAAATATTTTTTAAAGTCTATAAGTCTGTCAAATGACTACTATATACAAGTACATAGTATCGGACTCGCACTTGACATATTTTTTATTTGACTAAAGGAGATTCCACTCTCTTCGTTTACGTAATGGTTGCGTTGAATTTATTTAAATTCGGATCTGAAAAAATTCGACATAGGTCCGACCTCGATGACGTCCGCAGACGACTGAGCTAGTTAGAATATGACAGTGATGCAATTACTTCATGTATAGAAAATATGAGATGACACTAGTGACCGCGCGCTCGGAGGTAAACCACATAAGCGCTAAACAATATTTCTTTGGTTTTTAACAAAACTAGGGAATGGATCAAAACTTTCGATTATTAGATCCTAGATATTATCATTTACTATGTTTTAGAAAAAAAATCGTGATCTAATTCGTAATAATATCGTGGATGAAATGAAAATAACAAGCAAGAAGAGAAAAGAAAAAATGTATCCATGGAGTTTCTTGCATGTTCTTCTCCATAGGACTTTGTTTTGGAACATGCACCTAGTTCTTGACTTTTTAAAAGTGCCAGTTAATCTGGCCTATTTGAAATAAAAATATTTGAATTTGAATTTGAATTTTGAAGCAATATCAGCCAACTTTGGATTTTTTTTCTATCGAGGAAATTTCACTTAATCGTGTTTTCCTATATATGTAATCCTAGTTAATGTTCTTCAATAACACATATCTGAAAATAAGCTTCTTAATCTATAAAATGATAGAAATATTTCGAATTAAAAACCCAAAAATTACGAAGGCCTCAACTTAAGAGGAACTAGTTACTAATAGAATCAATTCAAATTCTTAATAGAAATCAAAACGATACTGCGATCGACCTGTGTCTACTTGTTTTTATTACGTAGATACGCACAAAAGATAAAAAAGTAACTGTCATCGTTTAAAAAGTTCTTGGATTTAGTTTTGCCTTTTCACTAAACCATGCTTAGACATTTGATAAAATTAATCATTAAAATTGTTCAAGGTTATACGGCTTATACGGCTGTGTTCTTTATTTTATACTTTTCGTGGTTTGATCAAATACCTGATTTTATATATCTCTTATATTTATTTTATATATATCTTAGAAGTTTCCATGGCATAATAGCTGAACAGCAAAAGTGACGCTACATATTTGGGCATTGTAAAAGATAAAGGCTTTAAACAATATAAAAATGCTCTGAAAAGCCTGAAAAACGCAGGTTGGAGCGGCGGGTTAAAATAGAGGCCGGTGGTTGCGTGCCCCCTCGTTACGGCACCGGCGACCGCGCTCGTTCTGTGTAAGTAGTGCGTTCATCCTGTTAAATTTATTGCCGCTTTTATATCAGCCGTTACGGGAGGCCCCCTTTCGTCCGTATCGGGCCGCACGGAGCCCAGCTTAGTGAACTCGCAATTACGTTTTACCGGCTTTGAGTCCAACGGTGGCGACTTTTGCCGTTCATCGAATCGTAATGGAATTAGCGTTCCAGTGCTCTTTTAATTTTTGTCTCTGTAACGAATCTTCCACCCGAACTGTTAGTTAAGCTGTGTTACATTAGTATACATTTGGCGACAAATGAGTTGATAAATAAAGTTAAATGCTTGAACGTTCTAATTCGCGAACATAAAAACAAACAACACCAAAATAATAAAGTGATCAAAGTCCAAAATATTTGTAATAGCACCTTGCAACCTTCCAAACTTTACCAACTTAACAAAAGCCCATTAAATAATCGTGTAAGAAATAGTATTGTTACTGCGGTTCCCAGACAAACACTAACATGCTTAATACATAACAAATTAACTACAGGATCTCTGGTGAAAAATTGTCTGAAAATTCCTTCAAATGCTACGCGATGACGTAGCTAAGCTACGACCGTAGCACTTCGAGTCTTACGACCTCATATAAATAGTACCCAACTGTAAGCCCTGCCGTAGCATGACCAGAACATTGTTCGCTCCCGCCAGCCGCATAATATTATTGGTGAACCCAATTCTAGTTTATGCATCTCACAAAAAATCGTCAAGTTTAAGACATCGTTCAGTAAGCTTATTGTATAAGTGTAATGCTCTTGTCACATACAAATTCAGAAATATTTTATTAAATAAATAAAAAACTGATTTCATAAGTGTGTAGAGGCAGATTCACGGGTGGCGCGGGCTCATCTAACTTGCATGTGCTCGCGCCAACCGACCGGCGCCCGCATCTCGTTACCGTTTACACCTAAAACATTAAACTGTTTCAAATATCAGCCAAATAATCCTAATAGTATCTGTAACATACGGTCAGACCGACGAACATAACGAACATATTACGTTACAAAATCTGCTCTGCCCTGCGCTGTGTGAACTGCGACGCCTGCGTCTCGCTCTTAGCAAGGGTTATGTTGTATATATGAATTGACGAAAATACTTACTCTTGAATGCTCAAGTTTTTGTTTCATCTGTTAGTAGAATCAAAGCTATATTAAAATGTTTTAAATACTTGTTACAAGATACGAAAACATTTAATATATGAGGCGAACTCTTAAAAAAACTTACGTACGCAACTGCTATAAAATCTAATATTTACTATCCTTTTCTTTGAGACATGACAACGGCTAAATAGATTTTGCGGGCGTCTAAACCTCGAAAAAGGGTATAAAAGTTGAACGACGATATATTGTTAGGTCGGCTAAAATTTAATATTGACGTGTGCATTGTTAACAACAGCAGCCGAGCCGGCGGCCGAGGTCGAAACTCGCTTGGAAGAGGCAATTTTATGGGTTTATTGAAAGATAGTCGTCTTCGACGTACAACCCTAAGTGATGAGATCCGGCCCAACCCCGGCCTTCATAACGTTTGTAATACCGTTTTACGACCAGCTTAGGACGTAACTTATACATATTTTGTATAACTTTATGCGCCTGCTTAGAAAAGAATTACTACAACCGGCCCAACTGAGTACTCAACACAATTTCAAAAAGAAACATATATATATTATGCACTGACATTGATGGTATCATATTTTTATTTCTTATTACCGACTTTCCAAGATAATATGCTAGTTTGTGCTTTGCTTGTTTCAGCTATTATGAAAAAAATATTGAGAGATGTGTTATCATTGTATTAATATTTACCGAGAACGCCTAGATACAACAATCTCAAATTAAAATTTAGATTAAAACTTGCCTAAAATAAAGATATTTCCTCGATTCTTTTGGCCATAACATATGAACAAGTCGGAAATATGTTGATAATGTCAAATTTATTTTAGGTGTGATTTGACGGTAAAAGAATTCGGGCGGTTTAGCCTAAAACCTCGCATAAAAAGTAAGCAGTGCAAAAAACACTTAACACGCTTTACCATTTGTTTTACGCATACGCTAGTGACGTGCGACCGTAAAACTCATGGTTGAGATTCAATACTATTTGTGTATAGTTACGCTTACGTTTTATACGTTTTGAGTGGAAAACGTACAGGTCAGCACACGTGTTCCACACATACAATCAGCCGTTAGAGCCCGCCGTGACACCCCTAAAACGATTTGATTAAACTCATAAAACTCGAGGCGGCTTCCTACCGCTGCCGCGCGCCGGTGGACGCGCGCTGCGATAGAAAAGTAGAAGTTATATGAGCCCTTCCCCTAGACCCGCCTGCTCCGTGAACCTTCGCTCCGCCAGCCACCTTTTAATAACACAGTCGAGTGCGTTCACAACCACGATTAAGATGACTGTGAATAATTACATTTGCAACTCTTTTTGTTCTCTACCGGCTTACAAAAAATCTTGGCATGAGGGCTCAGTTTTTTTATGTAGGTATTATGTGTACGCATTTATACATTTTAAGATTGTATAAGTTTGTATACGATGTAACTAGAATTTCTTATCAATAATATACCTGCTATACAAAGCACTCTGTGTTGCTATCCTTGGTTAATTTTATTTTAGTTGAAAGTTTCACCCAAGTTCATGCGTGGCTCGCCTTTCTATTGGATGTTGTTACCAAGTATCGAATCCCAGAGCTTACGGTGCCGGCGCGTGCACGTCAAACTTCGCTAACCGCCCTTAAGAAAGTTGGTAAAGTTGCCTCCCGTCGGAGATGTGCTGTGTCGCCCTCGCGACGCTCGCGACCTCGTGTAAACTGTAATCCCGAAGATGATGCTAGGATTTAGCAGCTTTATATTACCTCCGCTAGAAGTTGTTTGATAAATGTTGCCTTTAACAAGCAAAGATACACAAAATACATTAATCAAGTCTGAACGTGCGAATCTACAGATTTTAACAGTGGAATTGCTTCGTTAGTCCATACATCATTTGTATTACAAAATTCTGAACTCCGTTCGACGAAATGAAAGCCGCGGATAGCTCAAAGATTCCCGGCCTCGCACTCCACTGGGCGTGAATGGCGCTCGCGTCGTATTATCAACCGTCACTTCGCTCGACAGGTGTCGCCTTCAGCCAACTCGAGAGTAAATTACTAGCTTCGAAGTCGCTGAATCAACCCGACTCCTTAATCGATTTTCAAACCGCTCGACCAAGAGTTCGCGTGAGACACAAATGAGTATAAATGACTACCGCAAAATTCAAGATCGTACGTATCGTAACGTAACCGATGCAGCTCTATGTACTTGTAATTGAATCTGACTACAAAGCCTAGGTGGTGGGATATAACTAACGTCTATGTTGCATAGTAGTGAAACAGCAACATCTTGCATGCTAAGCGCGAGCTTCGAGCTCGTTTTCGTATTTAAATAGGGAAATGGGAAACAGACGCGGTGAGTCGACGAAACACTGGTGGCGTGGTATTGTTTTAATTAAAGTAATTGGAGGAGGCACGTCGAGAGCCGCCCGCTCGGTTGGCATGATCTGTGCCTTGAGGATTTACACCAATTTAGAACCGAACTCAGCCAGGCGTCAATTAACGGTATTATCCTACTCAATCCTATGACTGTTTACGATTCGTCTACCTTTAATTTGTATATTACGTGAGTGTGAGCATGTATTTCAATATTCATATTCATCTTTCAGTGGATTTGAGAACATAGATCAACGTTTGTCAAATAAAGAGTATTGCCGATTTGAAAAGTTAACAATGTCCGTTCAGCTATAATGTTGCTTACCGTACGCACGTTAAAAATGTAGTAATAAGCCTCACGCTACACAAATAAGACGTGTTTAACTGGCCGCCTAACCTACAACACTGCCAGGATAACCTATATACACCTAATACACTACAAATAATTAGTTTTTTTTTCAGAAACAACTGATTCTTTAAACTAATACTTATACGCAGTAGGTACTATAACGGAGAAGATGCATAGCTGAGGCCGAGGTTATACAGCTCTCTTTCGCATCGTCAAATGTAACGGTGGAATATGATAAACGAAACGAAAGTAACTGACATGAACAAAAAAGCGATCAAAGACAGCGAAAATGGATCCGCTCATACGGGATAGTAGACAGTAGCTACTCTCGCGACACAAAACTTCATGACCACTCGCTCTCTATATATCTTTGAAATATAATACCTGTCTCAAATGTAGTAGTGTTTATTGATATCAACGCCTAATGTGTGATTATTAAGTAAATCATATGAAATACTATCTAGATATGTTAGGTTAAAATATTCGAACAGAGCACAGCATCTAATGTAGAATGTGCATATACATGTATAGTTTTTGTCTCAACAGAACGTGGTGCCTAATAGGTAATAAAAAGCACCAATAGCCTCTCAGTACGTCGCCGCCTTTTGTCTGTAATCAAGTAAATGTTCTATTTTGGTAGCAAAGCTCGCCGGATTAACCCTTCCCAGAGAGCGCGTTTGTATAAGTTTCCTTAAAGTAATTAAAGGTTCAAGCAATTTGAACTCCGAAATGAAAATTCATAGTCTATTTATCTACAAAGATATTGTTAGGTACTAGGGGTAGGTACAAATAATGCCGACTACGTGTATAAAGGGTTTATTCCGCTCTCCACAAACTTGACAAATACACAGTACTACACTAGTTCACTATCACTAGTTACTCACAATTAACACTGTTCCGAATCACTTAGCAGTCACACAGTATTCCAATATAATCGCCTAGGTCACTGGTATATCACTCTTCGTTCGCTTACTTAAGTTCCGTACACTGTCGCTTCCAAGAAGTAACTAACTCGCTGCCCGTCGTCAACACCTTATATACGGAATAAAAATGCGAGCTGGTATTTTCCTGAACATTCTCGGTAGGTATGTAGGTAATAATAATCCCAATCGAATGATCTCGAGACCCATTGTCGGCTTCCCTTTGTATTCGTTCGCGAGTAGGTATTTGCCCGCCGCCGTCGCGCCGATCACGCGTTCACTTTATACCTACATACCTACAGTCTCGAACATTCAACTTTTAGAGATCCTTCGTAATTCGATGGGGTTCATAACAATGCTTTTTTTGTATCAAGCTGATAAAATAAGGATCCTTCGAGGTATTTGACCAAATAGTTTCTAGGTCGCAACATTACCCCCCTCTTAGTCATGCTCGTCCCGAGCATCATTTGTTCCATGATACCGAGCCAATCTGTCCACATGGACTACCTTTGGCTTTCCTCGAAGTCCCTTCTTAATGCGATAGGTCACATCGTTGATCCTCGTAATAACTGTATAAGGTCCTTCCCAGCGAGCCTGAAGTTTCGGGGACTTCCCTTTTCTGCGAAGAGGATTGTGGAGCCACACCAGTGTCCCTTCTTCAAAACCATTGGTGTTTGCACTTCGATCGTACCGGGTCTTCATCTTCGTACTTGACTTCAAGTTGTTTTCCCGTACCATTCGATGCACTTCGTCCAGTTGGTTTTGAAGTTCACTCACATAGTCCGTAACGGCCTTAGGACTGTCGGGTGGCGTGCCCGTTATCGCATCCACTGGGAGCCTCATTTCTCGACCAAAATTGATTTTGGCTGGAGTGTGACCAGTACTGTCATGTACTGCAGACCGATAGGACATTAAAAACAGTGGAATGTATTGGTCCCAGTCCCGCTGATGATCGTCTACGACCTTGGCCAGGTGGTTTTCCAGGGTCTGGTTAAACCTCTCGACCATTCCGTCTGACTGCGGGTGTGCTGGAGTTGTACGAGTCTTGTTCATTCCGAGTAATTTGCACATCTCTTGGAACAGCGTAGACTCAAAATTCCGTCCTTGATCAGAATGGATCTCCATAGGTACACCATACCGACAGACTACTTCTTGGACCAATTTCTTCGCTACGGTGACTGCTTCCTGGTTGGGTGTTGCAAATACTTCTGGCCACTTAGTGAAGTAATCTTGCACTACTATGATGTATTTGTTCCCATCCTCAGTCATCGGAAACGGTCCAGCGATATCAATGGCGATGCGCTCCCACGGGGCTCCAACGTTGTACAACTTCAACTTTCCCCTACTTCTTGTCTGCGGGCCTTTTACTGACGCACACGCAGTGCATCTGCGACACCAATCCTCGACGTCTTCTCGACAGCGCAACCAATAAAACCGCTGCCGCACCTTAACAAGGGTTTTCTTGACTCCTAGGTGCCCACCAGAAACACCATCATGAATGTGCCGTAGAAGAGAAGCCACCTTACTCCGCGGCACTATCACTTGCATGGTGATTTCCTTACCGTCGTTTGATTCCCATCTCCTATACAGCACTTCATCTACCAGAGCCAAACTGTCCCACTGAGCCCAATAACTCTTCGTTGTCGAACTGTAGACGGACACGTCGCTCCATTGAGGCCTGTTTCCGCTCTGTTTCCATTGCAGTATAGGTTGTAGGTCATTATCCTCCTCCTGCGCTTTCTTCATACTGGCTCCGGTCCATTCGTCGTCGATTCCGTGAGTCCCTATGAGCTTGACCTCTTCCCGAACTTCATTCCTTAGGCAATGTTTGCAGTCTTCGGCACATGGTCTCCGTGACAAAGCGTCAGCATTACCATGCCCTTTTCCACTGCGGTGTTCTATTACGAAGGAAAATTCCTGTAGTTGCTCGATCCATCGTGCTACTTGGCCCTCTGGGTTTTTAAATTGTAGTAACCATTGTAACGCAGCGTGATCTGTCCTTAGTGTAAACTCCCTTCCTATAAGATATTTGTTAAAATGTTGTAAGGTCTTCACCACAGCTAGCAATTCACGGCGAGTCACACAGTAATTTCTCTCTGGCTTGGAAAGGGATTTACTGAAGTACGCTATGACAACGTTGTGATCTCCCTGTAGTTGTGACAAAACACCACCTATTCCGGTGTTACTGGCGTCAGTATCCACGATGAATCTTCCTTCTCTCGTTGGGTAACCTAATATTGGGGCCTCACACAATCGTTGTTTCAGCTCAATGAAAGCTTTCTCACATTCCAGGTCCCAAACGAAATCCCGTTTATCTTCCGTTAGCCGATGTAACGGTTTCGCAATATCTGAAAAATTCTTGATAAATCGTCTGTAGTATGCACATAGTCCAAGGAACGCTCGTATTTCTGTTTTGTTCTTTGGAGAAGGCCATTCTTGAACAGATTTTATCTTTTCGGGGTCGGTCTTTACTCCATCGGTTGAGATGACGTGTCCAAGATAACTGACCTCCTTTTTAAACAGAGCACACTTCTTAGGACTAAGTTTTAGATTAGCCTCACGGATTCGAGTGAAAACTTTTTCCAAGTTCTTCAGATTTTCCTTGAAGCTGCGACCCATAACAATTACATCGTCAAGGTAGACCAGGCACACGTCCCCGAGTAAACCCACCATTACTCGCTCCATAAGGCGCTCAAATGTAGCCGGAGCATTACATAAGCCGAATGGCATAACGTTGAACTGCCACAATCCGTTCCCGATTCCTGTACTAAAAGCAGTCTTCTCCTTGTCCTCTGGGCTGAGCTCGACCTGCCAATAGCCACTTTTTAAATCGATGGTTGAGAACCACTTCATACCACTGAGCATATCCAGCGTGTCGTCAATTCGCGGCAAGGGGTAACTGTCTTTCTTCGTGACATTATTCAGCATTCGGTAATCCACGCAGAACCTTGTACTGCCATCCTTCTTCTTTACCAGCACCACGGGTGAAGACCATGGACTCGTAGAAGGTTCAATTATTCCGTTATCAGCCATGTCATTAATCATATCTGTCACCTCCTTTTCTCTTGCCCATGGTAATCTTCGGGGTCTTTGTTTAATAGGCCTGGCGTCGCCTGTGTCGATCCGATGTTTGACGAGTCCTGTCTTTCCACAATCGTTTCCGGTTGCGAAAATGTCTCTGAATTCTAGCAACATCTTCTTGGCCTGTTGTAGTTCCGATGCCGATAAATTTTCCTTAGAAGCTTCCAGAAGTTCCCAGATGTGATCCTCCGCGATCTGCGTACCTTCCTGTTTATCTGGAGCGCTTAATTTTCTCAGGTACTGTACTTCCTCGCATTTTCCAACCACACTATTCTTCTTCAGCTGTATTTCTTCATTACTAAGGTTAAGGATTCTTACCCTAGTAATTCCGTTCGACATCAGTAGCGTCCTTGCTGTAATTAAACTCGGGTGATTGCCAGCATCTTCCACAATGAGACATCTTCCTTGCTCAGTCTTCGCAGGAAATTTAACTCTCACTAAGGTTTCTGATTTTGGAGCCAATGTGGTATCTCTCACACAATAAAGAGTACACGGGCGCGATCCTCTTAAACAGACTTCTTGATCAGGAAACCTTAGCACTCCTTTGGCTACATCCAAAACACACTGTTGATTCTTCAAGAAATCCAGTCCCAAAATGCAATCATCAGTAATATTAGCAATCAGCACTGACTGGAGATAGACTCGGTCGCCAATTCTTAACTTAATATCTGTTTCACCGAGGACGGAAACTGGCTGGCCAGTGGCTGTTTGCAGACGGCATGACGGTGATCGCTTTTCCCACATTATGGTGCGTTTCAGTAGTTCCGGCCTCACAATTGTACGCGATGCTCCAGTATCAACAGTTAAACTGCAAGTTTGGTTGTCTAAGGTGGCCTCGATGATCAGACTATTTCCATTGCAAACTTGAGTTATAGTGACTGTTGGGGCCTCAACTTGACCAGCCAGCGCCCGCCCCGCGGCCCTGGCGACGTTTAGTTTAACGGAACACTTGCTTCCGCTTGGGTCTCGGACTCGTCCGCGACCTTTCTCTTCTTTGAAGGGCATTCCAAGCGAATATGTCCCTTACCACCACAGCCATAACAAGTTGGGACGAACCGAGGCTTCTTTTCCTCCTTAACTACCTCCTTAACCTCCCTGACCTTATTTAATTTCGTGTCCTGCCGAACAGCTTCCACCTCGAGAGCATGAGCCAGTGCATTCTTCATGGTTTGGTGGTGTCCCAGCCGTACAAAGGTCCTGACTTCCGTTTCTCGAATGCCATTTATAAATAACTCCAGCAGGTTCTCTTCAATCATAGCTGGTTTGGATGAGTATGCACGACGAACCAGCCTCTCCACTTCCAATGCCCATTGTTGGAGACTTTCACCAGGCTTTTGCTTTCTCTCGTGAAGTTGCGCTCGATAAACATGTTCCAGGTGTTTTTCACCGTAGCGTGTATCCAGTGCATCCATGAGAGTCTCCAGAGTCCTTCCTTCCAGCGGCAGATTCTCCAAAACCATTAAAGCATCTCCCCGTAAGGCAAGCGCCAGGGCCGCAAAGGACTGCTCGCTGCTCCAGGAATTTCCAACTGAAAGTATTTCAAACTGGTACTTGAAGGCCGTCCACGAGGAAGTCCCATCGAAGCGCGGGAGGTCGAGCTTTGTGGACGATGGCGAGGCTACTGTCACAGGTCCATGTATTTTCAGCTTCAAAACCTCCTTGTCTAGCGCTTCCAAGTGGTCTTTGACTGCATCTTTCTCTTTATTTAGCGCTTGCAGTTGGTTGTCGAGGGAGCCAGTCTTTAGAACGACTTCCTTATTGAGCACATCTACGCGGTCTTCTAGAGTCTTCACTTTTTCACCGAGGACAGTGATGCCTGCATCAATTTTAACTAGGATCGCTTCCTGATTGGCCTCTTGCTTGGCTTCCAATGCATGCATCATCTCCTTGAACTCCTGCCGGCTAGCCTCTTGATTGGCCTGCATCATCTCTTTGAACTCCTGCCGGCTAGCCTCTTGGTTGGCTTCCATTCGCTGACTGGCCTCTTGATTGACCTTGAGCATTTGCTGCATAGAGGCCATCAACGCTGCCAAGTTCAATTCCGATGAGCTACCTGCTGATGCTGCCTCAGCTCCCGCCGAAACGCCGGTATCAACTGGACGCTCTTCCTCTTCACGGCTACGTTGACGTGCGGCATCCATCTCCACTTGACGTCTGGTTCGTGGAGTACGCCCTTCTTCCTCTCGCGGTAGTAACGGCATCCCACTTCTGACACCAATTGTTAGGTACTAGGGGTAGGTACAAATAATGCCGACTACGTGTATAAAGGGTTTATTCCGCTCTCCACAAACTTGACAAATACACAGTACTACACTAGTTCACTATCACTAGTTACTCACAATTAACACTGTTCCGAATCACTTAGCAGTCACACAGTATTCCAATATAATCGCCTAGGTCACTGGTATATCACTCTTCGTTCGCTTACTTAAGTTCCGTACACTGTCGCTTCCAAGAAGTAACTAACTCGCTGCCCGTCGTCAACACCTTATATACGGAATAAAAATGCGAGCTGGTATTTTCCTGAACATTCTCGGTAGGTATGTAGGTAATAATAATCCCAATCGAATGATCTCGAGACCCATTGTCGGCTTCCCTTTGTATTCGTTCGCGAGTAGGTATTTGCCCGCCGCCGTCGCGCCGATCACGCGTTCACTTTATACCTACATACCTACAGTCTCGAACATTCAACTTTTAGAGATCCTTCGTAATTCGATGGGGTTCATAACAATGCTTTTTTTGTATCAAGCTGATAAAATAAGGATCCTTCGAGGTATTTGACCAAATAGTTTCTAGGTCGCAACAATATCTTCAAAAAATGCAATGTATTCAAAGTTCAAAAGAAAACCCTTTTTGTTTATTTCGTACAGGTTCTTATAAACAATAGCATACGGTTATAAAATCAAACGCTATGATACATTTGAAGCTAACAGCTACTCTACGCTTTTTTAGGAACCGCCCCCCGTCTTGGCTGAAGATCGTCGAAAACAGTGAATAATGCAAAGGCCTTACGAATCGGATCATATTTTTTCAGAGAAATGTGGAATCGCGAAGTGGCAAAACAGAATTTAATATTCGTAAAAGGGTTGACGTCGGGATAGGGGCAGCGCGGCAGTTGACGCGTGCCTGCTCTACGGGTTTTTTGGCTACTTTCCAAAATCAATATCTTCGAATACACAGGCCGTCGCACATTTTGCACTAATCTTACCGAAAGAGCATCGTGCAGTAGACTGTGGAGATAGCTGTCCCCTTGCTTATTCATGTCAGTTAAGCTGACTTATTTTTGCTTCACTCTTGTAGGCTATGGGCACTTCGATTTACTTCCTGATTTTACCTTAAGTTCATTGCGGTGGCCTATAGTCAATATTGAATTGCACTACATCATTTTACTACTGAGATTATATTCAAAGAAACAACCATCTTGGAAAAAAAAGTTTTAACGTAAGTTATAATGTATATCAAATAATTTCTAATTTACTAAAATTATCATTATCGCGATACCAAAAATATCACATCCAAATGTAAACGCTCGAGAACACTTCAATGAATAATAGATACATAAAAATAAATCTTTCGGAAAATATTCTGTTTTTGGAATGGAATTTATAGAAGTGAAGTGCTCCTAAAATATTATTTCCTGCTCTCGGTAATACACCAAACAATTTCATGGATTTACAGAAACAGATCCTAGAATACGAAATATCAGTCAGGTCAGACAATCATACACGAAATCAATCTGCAAACAATGTATTCTTCTGTTTTTTTTTGTGATTGACATTCAATCTTAAATTCATGCCAGGGGAATTATCATTTTAAATCAGATTAACACAGTCAGTGTGGAAACGGCAAGGCGGCGGCGGAGTGGGCGCAGTCGGTTGCGAAGCGATGCGCCGTGCTCGAGAGCTCGGTTCATTTAAAGGCACTTGTCTGTAATTGCAGAGCGACTAAGACTACCCCGGTTGAACGGCAGGCGTTATCGAATAAAAAAGTTTTAATGGTATGCCTTTATCGAACCTTCGGGCCAAACCTACGGGGTTCCGAAACCGACTGTTTCCGCCCTAATTCACTATTCTTACTAGTTTTTATTACCTTTAAATATTTGATCCGAGATGTCCATTATGTGTGGGAATGTGTTTACAATTTTGACGATCAGTCACTCAAGTCACAGTTAACTTTATTTATTAGTTACTTAAGCAAATAAGCAAAACAAAATCCCCCATTACTTCGTATGTAATTAAATGCTGCTTGGATCGGATCAAAATGATCGTTGTGAACACCTGGCTATTTCACGTTTATTTATAAAATATTTTTATCAATCGATTTCTGGATTATTTATTCCTAGAATACTCTGAATTGATTATGTATCTAGTCAAAATTTGAAGTCGCCCCGTATATCTATGGTTTTACTTATATTGATTTTAAAATGACAAGATGGCTAAGCATTATCGGCTCTATTCTTTCATTTGGTTCCTCATAGATAGATAACTCCTTATTTTGGTCTGATTCGAGAGTAGAGCGCATTAGTTATGTGCCACGCTACAAAGTAAGTTCAATAAAAATATTGGAATTATATTTTTTATCGCAATTACCTTAGTGATGGCTGATGTATAATAGCAATGTATTTAGGAAGTGGATATATAAAAATCCTAGATAACGTTGCAATTTCGTCGGAAACGCAATAAATAGCCCGGGCGGCGCCGCTTGACCCACTTCCTGTTACATGCCGAAACGCCTGCGATTTAATCGTAGCCTGCCCCACACCTTCCTTCCGCCGAGACCCCACACGCTTTGCTTCTTTGCCCCATAATTATTAAATCCATTTAGAGCGCGCCAAGAAAGGGGCACCCGAATAAAAAGAGCTACCGGACCTAGTGAACACTGCGAACATTAACATCAGTGGCTTGTCGGAAATGTATTTTGGGTCAAGTTAGATTGATTTGATATTGTAGAATTGTATTCAGTGAAGTAACTTATTTAATAATTATGTTCCTATTTATTATTTTAGACCATGAGCTATTGATCTCGTAAAAGCTTACCCTACATGCTCTTGCCTGTGTAATTAATCATTTACTTTTATTATTAGGTATCAGATTCAGCGACCTCGTAATAAATAAGTACCTACCATCAATTTCTAGGTAGGTACAATAAGCTCATGCTCACTTAGCTTAATTGCGCAAATACATTTCAATGTGGGAAAAAAGTATCGCAAGGCTACGCCACGTTCTCGTGGTCGTTGTAGTAAAACAAACAGAAGTGAAGTGAAATATAACGACAGGCCAGTCCTATCCAGGGACATCTGGCCAGCTGTTATTTTTTTTGCCATTGTAATAACCGTATCGATATTGTTCACTCTGCAATAATGAGGTGTCATAAATGCTTTTCTATTGAGTTAAGAAGGCAGCATGTTGTGGCCGCCACGTCCGCGTTCCACTTCTGGTTCAGTTCACATGGCGAGTGCGCGCGGCGCGAGCGTCGCATCTGATAGTGAAGCGGAAATTGCGCGCCGAGTCGTCGTCGTGTGCGCCGCCGCCCGCCCCACCGCGTGTCCATGACGTGAACTCCATTCGCTTGCTGTTTTATTTTGCTTTGCTAGTTAAGTCTTCGCACCGTGTGCCTCCAAAATTGTACAATTTTAGTTTGGAACGATGCTTTTCATAGACATGTATAAAATACATGTTAAAATATATTTAATTAGCATTGTTAGGGCCACATAATGAGGGATTATTGGAAAGGGCTACGGTATTGTGTTATAGTGTAGGGCACGCATCGTCGCCCAGCAATAAGCAGAATCACGGCGAAATACCAACTTCCATGCGTCACCGCTTCTTTGTTGCTTGCTGCCATTGTATTCTGTTTTGTTTTCTACGCTTAGATGTAATACTATAACATTTTTTTCTTAGGAAACCAGTATGCAGGTAGCACTGAGTTAAATAGAGAGTTTCCATAAGAAAATTATCTACAAAGATGCATAAAGCGAGCGTGTCTCAATATGAAGTTGATACGGGTGTATGTGTGTTTTGTCTATATCGTACTCATGACACAGCAGACGGGAGTGCGCTCAAATATTTTTGTGAAACTTTCATGAATATATTAGCCATAAATGTGACTAAAGGAATCTATTCCCTGTAGCGAACCGTGTGTCTATGCCACCCCGCCCCGCGCCGCCTCCGGACACATGAACAGCATTAACTCTTTATTACATGAAAATTGCATGTTAAACTAAAAGCGTAATATACTAAAATACATTTAGAAAGTCGTTTTATCACTGGCTCGCTGTCTCTACTAAGTTATAAAAAAAATTAAATGGACTAAAATCTAAAATATTTTCTCTGCCTGCTAAAACGTCTATACAATACCGGAGACCGAAAAGGCACGAAAGGGTATTTATTTACATTGTATACGCCTATTCTTTAGTAGGTCGATCGAAATAAATCTGAAATATTGTTGCGTAACCAAATAGACCACCACGTTCTAATAGGCTACAGCAATACGACCTTCTACTTAAAATATGGTAAACTAATAGGGCACAAAAATAAAATATTCCAAATTCAAGTACGCACACACACTCCCGCTCTCGTCATGGAGGCTTCTAGCGCTCGTAAAAATACAAGTTATACCATTATATTTTTACGACACCAACGAATGTCAAGTTTTCGAAGGCACAGCCCCTACCCAGCACCCGTTGTTTGTTATCTCGGTCGGGAGACAAGTGATCTTTCATTATTATACATACCTATTACTCACGTAATAGTCTGGTTTTAGGACTTATTGCAGCGTCTCGAGATTTTATATATGGAGCTAAAGCCCCATCTATAAAGTCTCGCTTTAAAAAGCGAGGCGAAAAAAATTATATATACCAAAAAAACGGCTACCTAAGTAGGTATGACACCCAATTTTGGATAACATTGACAAACATTAACTGAAGGCAATTTTTTTAATCATTATTTTCAATCATTATATTATATCTTATTAATGGTATCATATAAGAACATAGCTAGATAAAATTAGTCTAAGTAATCTCGGTTTAATACAAATAAATCTAAAGTCAACTCCGGCAATGGACTAATGAAACATGTTTCTGTTGAATGTCGTACTCGTAAGTAACGTAAAATATATTTTACCGGAATCCGAATTTTAGGTGTAATTTCATTTATTTTCTTTTATGCAGGATGTTTCAAATGCGCGTAATGATATTTTTTCATGCATCAGTATCGGGCATAGAAAGAAGCAGCAAAAAAATGCATTTTTTCATTATGTTTTTGACATCCTTTTTATGAACTCATTCCATCTTGATATTTTACGTAGGTTGCTAGTATTTTTTCGAACATAAAATTTTACAGATCTAGTCGTATAGCAGATACCTACATACACGTATAATGTGTATAATGTATGAGATTTAATCAGTGCAAACATAGATAAAAACAACTGTAGAATTCGTTTAAATTTCGTGAAATTTTAAAATATAAACAACACATTTTATACAGATTGTTAATTTAATGCCCGCTATAGACCTTGACTGAGAGACAAACGATCCGACGTCCTTTGGAAGGATAGGTGGGTACGGCAGATTAGCACTGCAAATTAGTTTTATTATAATTAAATGCACAATCCTAGTGTATGGCATGTTCTTGTCAGAGACCGAATTACCTGTTATATATTAAAATATTAAATTTGCAACGTACAATAAATAAATGCTAAAGTTGCAAAGCTAAGGATCGATTAGTTTGTGCGGGGTGCGGTCGCGTGCAGGAGGCTATAGCGGGCCGGGCGGCGCGGCGGCGGCGGCGGGCGGCCCGGCGCGGCGCGGAGCCTTCCGGCGAAACGCGAGGAATGTTGCCGATAGATTAACTTCTGATCTCTTTTCCGATATTATAGCGGAGCGCTTATGTAAGGAATTCTAAGCATTCAATCTGGTTTAAGGCCAACTAAGGCTCTCTCAGAAATCTGCTCTGTATCTACCGACCTATTTACATTTATATTATTCAACGTCGTAGGTACTAATGCCCAGTGCAGCCAAGTATATTGTCTCGATGCATGTTACAAAATTGTACTTGGTGATTTATTTTGAATTAAATCATGAATTGTATATGCTTATGTAAATCTGGTACTGAAGGTACGGTAGCGCCTTCGCCAAAGTCGAGTCAGACACTATACCTAAGCGATACAGTGTTCTTTAGGCACTCGAAACTTACCAAATCAGAATGATCTCACTGAGCTTAAAAACTTAGGCCTCAACGTATTATTTTATTACTTATTTTGGAAGTAACTAACATGTTACATTTCATTGATTATTTTTTTTTTATATTTATAATAGTGTATTTGGTCACTGACCGTTCAAATTATTTACATAAATAAATATTATGACTAACTGCTTGATTTATAATCACCATTCTCTTCAGTACTTCATTCGTGGTCCTAACAAGCCGAAATTAGCAATACAGCCTAGAGTTGGCTTCCAAATTGAGTGAAAATGAAAAAAGAGACTTTAACACTAACTCCTCAAAGAATGTTATGAAGTATACGTATTCATACGCACATTATGTACAAAATCTATTTGCGACGGCACACAATAAGGCGGTCCATATAACAACATTATAGTGAAATATGAAAGGACATCAGCGGCTCACGAATATTTTTCTTTACGTACTTTATCCTTATTTTTCCATCTTCTTTTACTACAAGGACGTAACTTAATCATATATTATTTGTTTCAGGTACGAAATTTCTACATGAAATTTGCAATGGCATGCTTGGGTACGAATTAAGATCTATTTATTTACCTATTAACGACTAGTATTCGATGGAAAGTTTATGAATAATGAAACCAATATCATATTACAATACCTAACTCTACTATCAATCACCATTACTTATTATCGATACTTATTAGTTACACTTTTCACGTATACCGCAATTTATTCGTAAATTTGATATTAACTTTTAATAATCAACGTACACGTGTAATGTATTAAAATTGACAGCTAACAAGCGATTGATGTAGGGCGAGTCGCATACTTAGGCCCGGTGCCCCCCCCCCCCCCACCTGCACGGGGCGAGGGCGTTCTGCGGCTTGTTTGCGTACAAGTGAATTCCATTAGATCCAGCGTGTGTACCGCCGCCGCAACTTCCACGCGCGCTTCATTCATATGCCATTAGCTGATCGATTCACAAGTGCACTATGTACTCCTACTCATTTACTTATATCCACTTATTTGGTTCCGTCATATAAGTAGGTATTATGCTATCATTTCTTTTGATTGAATTCGTGCGGGTGCCGAGACAATTTAGCTTTTCCTCGGGACTTGTCGAGAGTCAAACCTCGGCGTCATAATTGCACACCATTGTCGATACTGGTTCACAGGAGAAGGTAGGTAAGAACGCGTTGCGGGCTTAGTCCCATGATAAAAGCAAGTACAACTTCCCATAATATCAACGAAGTTAAAATAAAACAATCAAAGGCTTACATAAAAGTAGTACTATTCGAGCATTCATTTTAACGACTCCCCAAACTGAATGATGTAAGTTATAATATGAGTCTTGTTAACCCGAAAAATACTCGCGTAGGTAATACCATAGAGGGTCGTTACTCTTTATGTAATTATAATAACTCTACATCAAAACTCATTTAATGCCACAGAAATGTGCTTCACCATTTAAAAGTGTGTTCAACTGTGGCTATGTAGCAGTGAAACAATAATTAAATTTTCCCCCGGCGCTGAGTGCGGAGTGTGTCGTTTCATCAACCTCGGCACTAACTCGCGAGAACGGCGCACCACCTGAAATATTTAATTCAAACCAGTCATTGTGCTTTAATCCGCCGGAAATGAAAATTCATGCCACTTTCTATATGCTTCTGTCTGTTGTCATTGGTAGGGTTTCTACAAATCTGATAAGAGTATACTTATCGAGTAGGTATCTTACTGTCAATGCAAAACTGAAACTTTATGAATCGGTGGGGCCAAATAAAGGAGAGAAAAAAAATTACGACACTATTGTTTTTTGTAGTTCCTAGTATTATTTTTAGTATTCTTACGAGACTTTTTGTAATGACAAAATATTTATGTAGGTATATAATGCCTCGTATTCATAAATTATTTGCTGCGATTATAAATGTTTAAAAATAGGTACTAAAAAGGATACTGCGAATTTCGGAAATCATAGCTGTCGATTTTTTTTCTTAGTGTAGTTAGTAGAAACCGTTTTTAATATGTACATACAATAATACTGAATATTCAACAATAAGAATTTATATTATAACTGTATGTAAATATTATGTACACTCGTAGCCATTCACGAATACATCCATACATATAACGATTACGTTCGCTTCGTACACAAACAACGGCTAAAATCCCCACTGACAACAATAAATCTGCGATGTGAATCTGCGTGGAAATGTCGACTGTCGGGAACTATAAGGGCGCACTACCTAAACATTATCATAACTCTCAACAAACAATGTCATCCGCATAAATACTACCTACTGGTCCAAGTATAAGTACCTACACATGTGTTGTAACTGAACAAATATACACTAGAGTGGTGATTCCAGAGCGTACAAAATACGGTGGAATATCTACTGGCTGTTTGTTTTTATGTTTTCGAAACAGGAACAGGAAGGTAATTTATCTTTTATGTAACTGCAGGTATTATTATTATACTTTTCCCTTCCGCCGCATACCGTCTAGCACGCAAAGTGGCCACATAACGCTATCCGTCCGAAACTTGGTTTGACAAATAACTGATATAATACCTGTATCAGTCGGTGAGTCGGTACCTTTATTTCCTTGAGTTTAATATGAAATACCTACTAAATCAGCTTCAGGTCTTGTTGGTAGCATACAACAGCAAAATGTAGTAAAACAAAGCCTTTGAAACTCTAGCCTCCCGCTGAGAGCCCTCGCCAAGCGGCACTAGGCAGCGCGCGCCGCGCCGCCAGCCGCGCTTACTTACATAATTATAGATTTCATTCGTGAAACTGAACACACAACCTCGCGCCACGACTATAAATACACATACCTATGTTTGAATCCAGAATTAACTTAGTTACTTCAATACCTATTACTTTCGATTACCTACCTACTGCTTATCTTCGTAACTTACTTCTAACATAAATAAGTAGATACATATACTGCCTACACATTGAAATAAACCTTAGGTACCTACCCGTTGTTTGAGTGCTTTCAAAGTTTTGAAAACTTAATCACGTTTGGGAGTATTAAGAAAACAAAAGTACATACGTTATGTGTATGTCAAATACTCCGTGAAAATCATTGACATATAAGTTAGAATTAAGAATTCTAATAAAAAAATATCGTAGTAGATTCGGCGTTACAAACACGACGGGCTCAGACACCGTTAAAAGCAATTTGAGTAAATATTTTATTTAGACTCTTATATGAATTCTTATTGGATATGGTTGACTTCTTTAAATAACATAGAAGCCAAAGTGAATTTACTTTTGACTTATCGTACTATGTATATTGGCGGTGTCAAGTTGCGAACGGCAATGATTGGCCGGGTTTCTTGCCACCGCCTTATTTCCATCTTATTACCGGCAGCGAGGCGATATTAAAGCGGGCGTTGCGCCGCCACCCGCGTCTCCGCCCTGTCTTTGCGTCCGTGAATTAGGTTAATGGCCTGCCAGGTGATTTCCTTCTAAGCCGTATTTCGAGCAAAACGCCACCACCTCGACACGCCAATGTCGCCGAAACAACTTCAAATGTTTCCCCTTTTCATGACGTTGGCTCTGTGAACCCATAACAAATCACATGTAAAGCTAGCTATTACGATGTTTGATTTTACTGGAAATACTGAATCGTGACATCACGTGAATTCGTTACATACCCGAATTATTTAACCACAGCCAATGTATCCAACAAGTTTAAGGATTCCTGAAAATGTAATTAAGCATCTCTTTATAATTGTTACATTTGCGTTATAACTGTTGATAAGAGCACAGTACACGTACTTACATCACACGATCCGAAGGCTCCCGCGGGTGCGGGTGCCTTTGATTTATGGCATGAAGTCGCGGCACTCGCCGGCGCGCCTGTGGCTGCAGCCTCCGGGGTTTTTGCGACCCCACCACCCTCTGAACAGTCACACTTTCCAGCCAACAAAAACTAATCATATAGTGCACTGATATGTTTGTTGTAATTTTCCTAAATATCCTAAATATATAATATGGACGCCTACATATAAGTTTTTTACAATTTTCAGACAAATTTTTGTCTTGCTGTCAAACCAGTTAAGTCAATATTAAAGATGATAAAACTTATCGTTCGTTATCCTGCTCATTCTGATCCTTCCTCTACTTGAGTGAGAAATCCAAAATCCTTTCCTAGGTTCAATCGATACAAGGAAAGCAGCCATAAACAACTTTATCCACTACCTTCTGAAAGCTTGTTTTCCCAGAGGTCTCGTACTAAAAAAAATGTTGAAAGCCATCAAACCAACCGTCCGCCCACATTCAGGTGAGACTCATGAGACGCAATGGGCACCTGCGTGAAGCTTTGATGTTTGATATTTTATTTTATTCATTATTATATTTTGCCTGATTCTTATATGCATATTGTTTTGTGGACTCAAAATATACTATGGAGGTACTTAGTCTAATTTTATATATGAAACGAGTGCTTACTAATGTAAGCATAATTTATTCTGAAAATTTAATCCTGTTATCGTTCTCGGAATGAGGGCTCAAAAAACCCCGAAACGCTGTATGCTGTAGCGCGTGGTTGGTCCGTGTGTAGCGCCTACTTATTTGATTCGATATTGGCGGAGGCGTGGTAACGCTTCCAGATTAAGTATTAATTTATTATTGTTTCATTTGCATTGTAGTATACTATCGGTCTTGAAAATACAATATTATGTTTTAATTATACGACGTCAACTTCCAGCACTTACAAAACTGATTAATAATCCCTTGACTTTTATTATACCTACTGATAATGTCTCGGAATCTAAGCCTTGAGAAGGACACATAGACAACGATCTGACAAAACCATAGTTACCTAGTACGTAATAATGTGTAAATTCGTACACTCGTCTGTTACATGATTTCACAGCAATAATGTCATTCATTCGGCATTCGGCGTTGTTTTCCACTAAGTAATGCATGTAATAGTCATGTCGCAATGGGTGTGGCGAGACACAAAATGTAATTAATTAATTACGCGCGTGGGGCCGCTGCTCGCATAACTTGTACGAATATGTATGTATTGTATGTGATTGGATTATTCCTTAGCCCTTGTTCCATCTTAATCAATAGAATTACGTTATTGTAGTTATTAAAATAACTTACTCCTTTATGTTTTTAACATGATTAGGTAGGTACTAGCCATAACACTATGTTTTATTTATTACAACGTACATCAATGAAAGATGTCATTTTAATTGCTGATAGCTATTATAAATTTATTAAAAATAAATAGTTATCTGATGAATTCAGTTAGGTATTGTGATCAATATTTTTTGCAGCCGATCTTCATACTGTGGGTATCGGAAAGCGAAACTGGTGTTAACTACAGCTGGTTGAAGGGGACCAAATGATATCCAAATTACAATTTGACCCGAAGTCAACCAGCTAAAGCGAACAACGTTAACACTTTCACGCGCGATGCCGTCTTGAACAATCTTCGCATGCTCCACATTTCTGAAATTCTTCGTTCGCTATCAAAGCGGTTTCACTCGCGTTCATCTTCATCTCGGCTCTCGGAATGTAATATTAAACATACAATAAACGTAACATGCTTAGGTTTGCAAGAATAAAAATTTCGGCATCATAAAGCTTCGCATCATCATCGGTATGCTTAGATTGTATATATTTAGAAAGGTGTAAAATTGAGCGTGTATACAGTGGAACAGATGAGTCCAGGAATAGCTCGTAGTGTGAGGTGCGAGGGCGTGCGTGACGGGCGGCGGCGGCGGCGGCGGCGGCGGCGGCGGGCCCGCGGCGCCCGCCTCCACATATAGGGCTGGTATCTGGTCGCTCTGCAATCAGACGCAGTGTAAGCTTACCCGCCGAGAGCCGCCAGCAGCACGCGGCGCGCGGTGCCGGCCCGCCGACATTGACGCGCCGTGTAACCGTACACGCCGCCTCGCTATTTCAGTCTCGTCCGGTGCACTAATTCGGGCAGGGTTAACGCGGTGGCCTCCCCGATCGCCGTCAGTCGTTACACACTTCCGTCTTCGTTCTCCATGTCTGCACTGTTTTTTTTTTCTAACGATTTGTTACTGTCTTATATGAGAGCAC
The DNA here is from genome assembly GCA_905147325.1 of Notodonta dromedarius. NCBI lineage: Eukaryota > Metazoa > Arthropoda > Insecta > Lepidoptera > Notodontidae > Notodonta > Notodonta dromedarius. The sequence goes on along the minus strand of LR990159.1, from coordinate 8,830,464 downwards.
ATCACAATACAATTTCGATTATAGGTATTATTGGCAAGAGTCGATACTGCGACAAAACTATGATGTTAAAAGTTTTTAACTTTAGGCCTCGACGTCATCGACCTGACGTAAGCACCGGAAGAGGAGTTCGTTGACACCAAGCTGCTTTGACCTTGCATCTCGTGATGTTTGACCCAAAAATAATTATATGATCAATGTATGTAGCCAATAAAAAGCAGGAACCCGAAGCGGAACAAGATGTTAAAGTCGACTTTCATTAATAAAAGAGGTGACCGACCCCGGCCGGCCAGGTGAGAATCACGGCGGCTCCTCAGGTCACCGCTCTACGTTCGCGAATGCATTCCGACCGACGACGAAGCGACATCGCGAACCTACTAACCCCGCGTCGCGGGGGCCCTGCGCCCCGCGACCCTCCGAATCCCTCGACCCTCCCGCCCCCCCTTCCGGTCCATCCGAAAGCTTCGAAAATACTCGATGTCTATACGCGCGTACGAGCTCAAATGTTGGACAGAGAAAGCTTAAAATTTGAATATGAAAATCATCGAATGCACATCTGAATCCGTCATAGGGATGTAATTAACGATCGTGGGTAGACGGAATCGAGGAGAGAGTCGCGTGACGTGTGCGCGGGGCGGGCGGGCGGCAGCACGGGCGGCTAGGGCGGGCGGACCTCGCGTCTCGACTGAGAGGCGCGCAGCATCGCGGCGCCGCGCCCGCCACCGCCCGCCGCGCCCCCGCTCCGCGGGCAGCCAGGCGCCGCCGCCGTCGCCGCCGCGCGAGCCGCACTGTCTGCCGTGTCTGCAGGCCCGCCGCGCATGCTAAGCTAGGCCGACTGACATGAGTTTACCTGCCCTATGAAAAAGTTAACTTCAATACAACCAGTTCAAAACTTCGTATGACCACAGCGACTGGTATTGAGCATTCAATAGGTACCTAGGTATAAACCATGAAAATATATTGTTCTGATTTCTTAGCTGATCGGCAAAGCCAAAATAAAGGTTTATGTTTTTAGCAGTTCATAACATACCGACATCTATGTTATGTATGTGTGTGTTATGTATGTTTGCATCACTATAATGTTCTACAGTAGCGCTTAAACTACTCTTCCGATTTTGACGAATGAAGTGTCAATCGATTTGTTATTATGATAAGGGATGCCGCAGGCTACATTTCATACGAATAAAATCAATATGACGGATGTTACAGCCATTAAATTGGGAGTCACTGAAATTTATTTTGGCTATCGTTCCGAGTACAATAGCAAATGAAAGAAGATACAATTTCGAGACCTTTCCTTTGATACTCATGCTGTGGTAGTGCAGAAAAAATAACTAGTCCGCCATATTGGATGATCCACCATATTAGACTTAGAATGACGTCACATAGCTAAGCATGCATTGTCATCCAAAATAAGCGTGTATACCAAATGACAGCTCAATCGGTTAAAGATAACTGATTTAAAATTGAGTTGCAAGATTCCACCTGGACAAACAAACATTGCAAGTTAAATAAATGCTTATAAAATATCAGGCGACAAAGACATTTTTACGGTTGTTATTTTCTTTTTATTTCTTTTAATTATAGTAATTTTTTTCGTAGCCCGTTTACCGTTTTTCAACTGTTTTGCTTTTTAAATAGAACGTTATCAAATAATATTTAAAGCTACAAAACTTCTAGCTTGATCGCGGCCGTGATGATAATCACAGCAGATAATTATTAGTAAAAATTCGCCAAGTGCTTGTGGAGCTATGCGCAATGAAGGTTCCGGGTTATTGAAGGGAATCTGTTTAAAATTTCACCCCGGGTTGAAATACTAAAGTTGCTTGCATACTAGTACTGACATCTATTGACACCTTTAAATACTAAGAAAATACACTAATGAACATACAACATAAATTTATTGCTGTTATTTAATTGGAATTTATTAACAATGTATCCAATTTTGTCTGCATAATCTTATTCATCTTACTGCAACATAAAAATGTAAGAAGTGTCGATATTTATTACGTAAACAATCTTACCCCACGTTGTTTACTTACTACTACCGACATCGATCCACGTGCATTAACACTTCAGAAATACACGTTTTAAGGTGAAGGCGCCTGTCTAGCCCGCGAAGTTCAAATTTTTTGAGTTCTTTTAGAAGTTTTTCAAAATCTGACAATAATAAAAGACAAATTTTGTAATTCGCGAAAAAGACCGTGTGCAGTGCATTTATTAATATATCCAAATTACTCAAAAACATTTCAAGAACGACAGCTATCCAGATAATCTGGCAATTTTTGTATATTTAGTGATTTACTAGTATCATATCCACCGTGATAATATTTAGAGTAAAATAAATGTATTAATAAACGCACTGCATACTGTGTTTTTCGCAAATCACAAAATGTTGTCTGAAATGTTTTCAGATTTTGGATAAACTATAAAAATACTCGAAAATTTTGAATTTCGCGGGCTAGACAGGCGCCTTCACCTTAACATAAAATAGAAATTTCTTGCTGTTATTTCATTCGAATCCATGAACAATGTATCCATTTTCGACTGCATAATGTTATTATTGTTTTTGCTATAGAAAAATGTAAGCAGTGTCGGCATTCATTAGGTACGTCCATTTTCATTAAATCTTTAAAAGTTAAAAATTTCGCAAACGGAATTTTTGATAATACAATGTTGTATCGAAACTCAATTTCATTTAAAAATATATAATTTCAGTCGGTAGATATCAATATTTGACGGTGCTATGGTTCAAAACATTGTATAAAATGTTCAGTGGTCATAAGAAAATTGTCACAATGTAGATTGATTTGGGGCTCCACACACGCACGTCTCATGGATAATTTATGCTCAACGTGGTATCTACTGTCCATTGTCCTCAGGCACTGAAATATTTAAAATTTATAGATTGAACGTGTGGTCTCCCTCACCATGCCTTGCCTTTATCGTTTAAACCTTTTAATAAAACCAATGAGATGTGAAGATAATTGGACCTACTTCTGTATTTTAATACAGCAAACATTGTTTTTAAGTGTAATATTTTTTTTATTTTTTGCCATTTACACTCTAAAAACAACAACGGAAGTTAAAGTAATTTCTAATGAGCTCAAACCCCTATACCTCTTCTATAAGTTGGTGACGCTGCATCAGGTCAAGTTTACCATATGCTTGCGATATAATTTAAACAGCAGAATACCAAAATTCGATGAACGTCCCTTCATCAGCTAGAAAAGCGGTGATAATCTTCAGACGGCTCAACAAATTTTCTTAAATCATAGCTAAGAACACAGTCGATCAAGAAACCTTTAAAGAAAATATGAAAAATTAAACCTTGTTATTAAAATTGGTTGAAATCCGTTTCAGTGCTACGATGCTACAGACCGATACACAGATACACATATTAAACTTGAAAACAGCCGTCGCTTTCCGTCGGGGGCTAAAAATTAAGCTGTTAAGAATTAATGAATTATTTGTACCTATGGCCATGAACAGGTGATTTTCTCTAAAACTGTTTAGGTATGTTACGCACAGACAACTATATTCTGAAATCTTATCTGATACACAATGAGAATAATGTGTCGCTGAGGTGTCTAGGTAGGTAGGTAACCACTCGCTTCACCAGTGACGGATTTACCAGCAGGCCGTGTAGGCTGGAGCCTAGGGCGGCAAATTTGGGGACCGATTTTTTTTTTTTGCTACTTCATAGAAATGAAAAAGATTTCTGCATGACGGTTTTCTGATGTTTTACAGATGGAACTCTGCAACAAATTTTGCCGATGACTTGCCCCTGTCATCATTTGCATCAAATTTTTTGGATTGTAAAAATAACCTAGGACATAACAATTGTAGAGGCAAGGGCGCCAAAAACTTTACAGCCTATACCTTGGAAATTTGTAAATCCGCCACTGTCGTTTACACTGACGAAACATTTACATCAATTTCTGATGGTGCCTCTATTTTGTACTGTCAAAAAATATCTCACCAATATTCTGTGTCACAGACTTATAAGTAAAGTATGTGTCTGTGTACACATTTAGACTGTGCAAACGATGTAGATTAAATGTGCAATAACCTTTATTATACATTTTTCAGCCTCGCCATATGAGGACAATATTTATATCCGCTACAAACTCTCTATCGATTAACAATAAAGCGAGAGCTCCGAGCTTTTAGACTGATGCCACAGATACCCAATTGTATCATCGTTACTTTTGTTTATTTACGAATTAGACGACCGATTAATGGAAGTTAGTTTTTGTATCTGCTACATAATGATCGCATAGTATATTATAAATCTGACATTTGTATTAATTTGTTGCTTAGTATAGTGAAAATATGTGGATATTTCACAAAACTAGAAAAACTCTTTTTTCGAAATTGGATATTGAGCTTAGCTACGTTCTGGTCTAGGTACGCCTCCGTAATCAGTAGGCCTCGCCGATATGCACACTATCCCTCGTCACAGTTTCCCTGATTATTTCAACACGAATGCAATTAGAGAGGAGTGGTGAGCTCCTCTTGTTTGTTTTAATTACGTCGAAATATCCGCCGCGCGGTGTCCACGAGCGCGCGGCTGCGGCGCCGCCCCGCCCCGGTGCCGCACCGCTACTGCTCCGCTGCCGGTGATCTCGATCCAATTGTTATTGCAAATCGTAAACCCCATTAATGATAAAAACAAACCGATTGAACGATTCCAAATTACAAAGCTATATAAAGCCACTGATCAATTAGCGCCCGTTCTAATTGAGACGCGGATCCCTTTTAATCTGTTTTCATTACATACAATTCCTAAGTTATATATTTCTGGAACGCATACCAATTTTAAGATCAATTTCTTTTACTCACTTGTTTTAACAACCACAATATATTTTTTTAGTTAGTGTTGTTTGTAAAAAAAGATTGTTCAAAATATCGATAGGCAATTTCGGCAGTGAAAATTCCAACTCTGGGGATCCAAAATCATGAGTTGAATCCATGGTATCAGTTTTCGTTACGATGCCCCTCACACCCTGTATAATGTATCGATTATTGAGAATAACATCATTTATCGTTTTGCCCTGTCCGCACTCGGACCGCAGCAGCGTTACCTGCGGCTTATATTGCAAAGAAACTAGCTTTGAATAAAAGTATTTAGGACAAGATGATACCTAGTGAAAGATTTTGAAATCAGTTTCTTTGAGCTTGTTGTTGACCAACTCGGCGCATTTAAAACGGAATATGATTAACCAAATAGGTCGGTAGGTACATAATTATTGTAGGTATTGGAAATGTGCTTAGCTTCTAATTTGTTCTCCTCATATCATTTTTTTATAATACTTGTTTAAAAATAATGAAAATAAATTTTCTCAATTTGAGACATATTTTAATTCTCAATTGTAGGTCCATTTCATTCTACCCTCGAATCTAGCACGAAACTTGATACTGGAATACAATAAAAGTCGAATAGATAAATGTATCGATCAGGTTACGAAGCAGGTTGACATCCCCGGGAACTAAACCCGTTCGTTGTGGCGGCGGCCGCCAAGAGGCCGCGCTGCAACCGCCGCGCCGCGCCGCCGCTCGCGTCAGCGCCGCTCCTCGACGAAGGCGAAACACATTTCCTGCTTCATTGTTTCCTAATTTTCTAACTTCTTTCAGCTCTTTGCTTATTTCAAGTTCCTTTTGTTTCGTTTTATACTTCCGAAGGCGTCCCGGCTAAATTGCCACTTTTATTATCTGTCGACCCGAGATTCTTCTTGGTAGTTTTGTTTTGAGACGTAGAATTAAATTGAATCATTTCAATCGTGATTTTAACAACGCATTTTTACCCAAAAGCTGATTATTTGTTATGATATTGACTTATCTAAATCCGCTAGGTTTTCGCCAAAAAAGTTATATTAAAAAATAATGCTACCACGTCTGTAACATACCAACCTCTACCTTATCCTGGTTAAATCATAATATTATCGAAGGATTATCTTAGAACATGATCAAATATCGTCGGCGCAGGAGACGGTAGCTGGTTGTGTGAGGGGCGTTTAACGGGCTAATTATCAAACGGCTAATGAAGTTTGTATTCAGCGGGCGGGCAGAGGGCGGCGCGGGACTCGGCTCCGCGGTACGTGCAGCGACTGCCAACGTTCCCCACCTGATAACTCCCCGCCCCCCACAGAAAAATTGCAGAGAAAAAGTTTCATCGCATGGGAACGTGAATGAAATGAAGAATTGTGTCGGCCGCTTTCGGGATTATTCCAACATAAAATACCTTGAGAATCTTTTCGATCTGTTTCAATTCATCAAGACTTTCTTTTAGATAGATCTAGAGGCATTCATTATTTGTGTTTTATAATAATACGACTAGATATTTTGCGTACAATTTGAAAGGATCACACAATGATGATCATCTTCTTAACGTTAAGGTTTTTTTGGTATTCAAAAGCAAGACAAATATACATACATACATTACAGGCTGTATACTAATGGAGATTCCATAATGTGTTGAGTGAATGAAGAATAAAAGCGATTTCTCTCACTCACTGGGTAACTCAAGCCCGGTTTCTGAAGAAATTCATTGGTGGCTTATCTCCTCATAACAGTCCAAACTTTAACAAAAACACTAACGAATAGGCAAACCGCCGACTAAGTTCCTCAGAATGCCCAGTGGCATTCCCTATTCCTCATCACACAATCTCTGGACCTACATATATATATATATATAATACCTACGGTAATGACTTACGAATTTTGATATGTACCTTTATTCTTTTGAGTGCCTATACATAGGCCAGCTAGTATACATTATATACATAACTCTAAATTGAAAATTTAAAAACCCCCGATGCGACGATCTTTTCATCAAATTTATACTTTACCTAGTAGTTCTTCCAAATAATTAAGTGAGCGAGATTTGCGTAGCTCCCGTAGCTCAGTATTCATAGCTCATCTCGCAAATTCATCTGGTACAACTAGTTTCGATGCCAGATTATGAAAGCGCCATTTACATCAGTCGTTTTGGCTTCCTCATTTATAATCTAATGCAATACAATATGCAATGTACAATAGTCAACAGAAAATCTGTGTAAAAGACATTATCTTGTTATGACATTATAATCATTGACATTAGAATAGACAACGAATCTAAATATTGATGCCACGGAGGTTTAATTCCTAGTAAAAGATTATCAATTATGATTGAATTTGATGTAATAACTCTGGTTGAGGTGGACGGGAGCAGGCCAGGGGAAGAATTTTCAATAACGCTTAAATTATTTTAAATTAGATTTGTTTTTCTGTATTTTTTCTCAATGGCGGAGCAGCGCCCTCTAGAATTATTATTGCGTAATATTCCATGACCATTAACAAATCAAACTAAATTTAACGCATGCGCGTATCCATCATTTGAAACGTGACTTATGGAACGTCTTTAGTTCATACACAAATCTCATATAAAAATTGATAAAATATCATTTTTTTCCAGAATCCGGGAAACTTTTCAAATTTATAATATTGTAAAAAGCCAGTTCAGACTATTACGATCATTTAAAAATACAATAAAGCGAAATCGTTTCAGCCGTTCTCAAGTGATGCAAAGATATTATTCCAATGAGCTCAAATTTCGAACGGATTCGAGCCGTGGAAGTTGGTTTTGGCCGCGAATGTGGCTTTTTTACCTACAAAAGAGCTGATGATCTTCAAACGGCTGAACCGATTTTCATGAAACATAGCTAAGAACCCTCTCGATCAGAATACCTATCTAACAAAAGAAACAAAATTGAAATCGGTTCATCAGCTTGGGCGCTACGTTGCCACAGACAGACACACAGATACACAGATACACATGTTAAACTTATAACACCCCTCTTCTTTCGTCGGGGGTTAATAAATGATGATGATGAGTCGTACATGTGATATAAATATAATTCATATGTTCAATAGACCTTTTTCAATTGTCTCCAGCAGCCATTTTTCTGCTATATTCTATTATTCCTAGATGATTGTAAAATTATTGTTTCACTAGTTTATGCCCGCGACTTCGTCCGCGTAGTATTTAACTTAACAAAAAATTCGGGATTATCGGGATAAAAAGTATCCTATGTGTTAATCCAGGTTATAAACTATCTGTGTTCCAAATTTCATCCAAATCCATTCAGTAGTTTTTGCGTGAAGGAGTATATAACAAACATACATCTACACTCACAAACTTTCGCATTTATAATATTAGTATTAGGATTGCACTTATAGAGCACTCGTATATAGAGATTAAATACAACACCAATCCACTTTCAATGTTTTCAAAGCAGTTAGCCGTAGTCCCGGGTGCGCTGTTGCAGTATATCCAACTCATTTCGAGAATAGCTCGCGCCACGGGTCTCTTTGGAAAGGCCACTTCCGTTGTAACGACCGCTATCATGTACCAAGAAAATATAAAGAGCTTTATTTGTTTTGTACCCAACTCTCAACTTAAACTTTGTTATAAAACTTTTTATTTGTTTACCTATACCTAGGAGGATTGCGAATATATTCATCTGTTCAATTCTTATAACCATTATCTATGCAAATATGAAATCTCAAGCCTTACTTCTTATTCTTAACATTTATTTTCAGGTCTTCTATGCGAGTCAATCATACAAAGTCGATAGGTATTGAATTTGTTAAAGATATCAATGTTGGAGACCCATCTGTGCACAAAACGCGACTTAAGTAATTCCATGATCTCATGAAAACAGAATTTTGTAGGAATAACACGATTTTAGTATGTTTCAAAACTGAACTTCAGTTTAAAATACACTGGGGAAAACAGTCTACATGTTCATGAATACTGAATGCAAAGTTACGACATCGACATCCATTTTATGAATATTTCTCACAAAAACGTGATTTTACGCGAGCGAGCTTGTGGGCAAGCTGTATAATAATTTAATTGTCATTTATTACAGAAAAGATAACACAATGACAAATGAAACAAATTTATCTTTGGCTAAATGAGTGACGGATCTATATTTTGTTGATGAGACTTGAAACTAGCTTTAGGTCATATCATGTATGCTTAGTTAACTTATTCTATGAATAATGATGTATTTAGCTTTCACTACATCTCATGTTTGTTTATCCGCTAGTCGATGCCGTTTGCACGAACGTTATAGACTTGTGTGCGCGATAAACTGCTTCCAAACAATAATCGAAACTTACTAGCAAAAACGAGAGGCTTTCCGTTGTCTAGCAAATAACAATATCTCCAGTTTTACGGGTAAAAGTTGAGTCTTCTTTTTGTGTCTTTTATAAAATGCTGGCTAATTAGTACAAGTTAGCTAATTACACCAATATTTTTGCTGAGAGAACATTTCGTAGGGCAATAAGTCCCGGCTAATTGTTTGAAAAGATAATTTGGTGTCGGTTTATTGTCCGATGGGTGGTCGAGCGCTGTCCGGGCCAGGCGGCGCGTTAGTGATGGCGCGGCGGCGGCGCGGCGGCGGCGCCACCCGCCCTAGAACATATGCCGCTAATTACTTATTCACTCGTATACGATTAACAAATTAAAGTTCTTATACGTATCCGTATTTATGTATTCTAGTCCGTTCTGTACGTTATGTTTTTTTTTTAATTTACAACTTTTAGTATATATTCTGTAAGTAGTAAAATGCCAGTTTTGCAACTTTGTGGACATAGTACTACATGCATTTATTAAACGCAGTGGTATGTTCTTTTTGATCTTAACATTGCATACGAGCGCCATCTGTTTAAGCTAGGACATTGATTATCTTTTCAAATCTGAGTGTTCTCTCTCAGGCCAATAAACTCAAACACCTTTTGATTCAAGGAATAAATAAATATATTTATTAATACATTTTTACTGTTAGCATTAGTGTGTATTCACTAAATGATTCACTGTGTTTCATTAAGTTATTCATAAATACCGCCATCTAGCGCCCAAGACTGAAAGTGTTTAGTGTGTTTTAATGGAAAAAGTTTCATGAATCAACGCAATGATGACACTGTCGCATCAGAAATTGTAATGAGTTGTTTGGTAGAGTCCACACAGCCCGTGTAATGTAATGCTAATAATCGATTTGTGCTTCATTTAGCTATTGTAAATACTTATTGATTATTCAAACTGTAGTCTAAGACCGTGTTGATTTTTTAAATAAGTATGTTTATTTCTGATAAAACAAACTTAATACGTAGAAAACGTTATACATATTCACTTCGATCTGATCGAATGAAGCATCTCGATCAGTATCACTCTATTCTCTAAATAATAATGCCAACAATTATACTGGTGTGTACGTCTCTACATTTAAGTTGGGCGGACTGCCATGCTGCCGGAGTGGTCGGCTGATCCTTATGTAGGTAATCTGTTAGATGTTCTTGATGTTGTTTGGTGGAGGGCATCCATGAAGCTAGGTCATAGTGTTGAATGATCCGCTTAAGGTACTGTTTCCCGTCATCCCACTCTACTTCCAATATTTTATTAAATAGTAGGTCAATTTCATATCCTCATACCACTTACCAGTTCCTACTTATCAATGCAGATAAGTTTTATTTGTCATATCATTATTTTATAAAATAAACTATTCGCTGGTGCCTAATGTCAATGTCTCATACCAATAAATAACTTGTAATTCTCATTAATGGAACATAATTTATTATGTACGTTTTAAAACATATCTGGCAATAAATTTATGGAAATAAATGTTGACTAAGGCATGGCGTCGGAGACTTTCAGTGGCCTCTGGACCGATGCCAACGATTCGTCTGGTAGTTATTTTAGCACGTCATCCACGAACAACAAGACATGTAGGCTGAAACTAGTAGGTATACATATATATGCATATATGTATATGCGCTTGATCAACTTTGGTACGTCAAAAAAATACAACAAGTGACAAAGATTCCTCGCTCATGCGTCTATTATACCTACCCTTACACGCATTTAAAACCCGTTCATACATTCACCTTCAATAAAATCACTAAACCGAATTGCACGCAAGTAACTCTATTAAAATACCCTTTGTCTAGTATTCATTATCCCCCGTCTAGTTTTAAATTCTTTTGTTGGTCGTTTTCGTTGCATGGATGGATGCATGAATAAATTGTTTTTGAGAGACGAACGCTCCGAACAAACTGGTAGGTCAAGATCCCTTTCTCATAGAAGACTCTTTTGTGCAATAGTAAAAGGCATACTATTAAAGGGCGCGGCGGATCGGGTAGATTCTGGACATGTGGCATTGGATGATTTGATTATTATTTAATCTAAGTGGCATAAAGCTTGCGTACACCGTCCGGCGGGCCCGGCGGCGTCAGCGTGGCCGCTGGCCGCGCCTTGTCGCCGTTTTGTGTGTGTGATCCTGATTGTAATGCGTGCACGCAGTCATTGCCCTAGTGCCGGCATTGCCCCCTCGCCTCTTGAAACAATGAACGGAACCTGGTTAATGCTCGGCTTGTTTTGGTAGAACACACAATTTGCCTTATGATTTTTCAATAAGTTCTACGAATCGGACGAAAATGTTAGTGACGCTTGCAGGCGTAATTCCTTCCACACCTAAGGTTCTTGCAATATAAGTTATATTCAGTGCTCATAAATTTAATTTTCTATGCACTAATAGTGACCATATGATCACTACTTTACTCAATAGGTAATCATTGTTTTGTTGTCAATGATGACCATTAGTCACACTAGCTGCTCTAGCTATTTGTTCACTATTTACAAAGATGCTATAAAGTCATTTTCATACTGACAACACTATATTTATACCTTTTTTTGTTTTCGTCAGTTTTATAAAGACGGTAGAGAATGCCGCCACCTGAACATATAAATTGGTGGCACTACCGTAGTAACTTTTATTTAGGAATTGGTGTCATAATTACTGGGCCGGTCGCATCTCGCTCGACTAGCAGTCGACTCGCAAGACGTCAGTTTTGTAATTTTTTAGTAGTCTACTAACCACTCTACCAATCGATTACTACTAGAAATCGTTCAGCATGGATGGGCTCTACTAGAAATCGGTCAGCACGGGTGGGCGAGTGGTTAGCGGACTACGGAAAACTGACAAAACTGACGTATTGTGAGTCAAATGCAAGTCGAGTTAGCTTCGAGTTGTCAATAGACTTGGCCCCCTGGTAGTCTGATTAGTCACAGAGTTAACTCGATAGGCGTATTTATTTCTCAGAAGACTGATTCGCTTGCTAATGATGGTTCTGTGCTTTATTTAGACAATATTTTATACATTTCCACTGTAATTTAATATAATTATAATTTTAATTCATTTCACCTAATTGATTAGTTATCATGATTATTTAACATGAGAAACAAGAACCGCAGACTTTTGGATGATTACTGAATAAATACATATTATATAAATTAATCTGCAATCGTTGTAGGCAGTAACCCTAACCACTGCCGGTAACCGGAACATTGTAAAATATGTTAACTGTTCCATTAATAACATCAGTTATAATATATTTGTTCAAAATGTTCGTAAGTTCCTGTTCTAAGATAATTATTTCATAAATTCCTTGGAGATGAGTCGGAGATTTGTAATTTCACGTCTTACATTAATAGATAATTTATCACTACGTATAGTTACCAAACCTATCGCATACGAACGAAGGAAAAAAAACGTGAATTAAGACATAATATAAATGAAGTAAAACCGTATGTAGTGAAAATAATAACAAGTATATTATTATTATGAACACTATTGTGTTAGGCGAAGCGGGCACGGGCGGCGTCCATTCGGCCGCGACCGATCCGCATAATGAGATGCAGCGCTCCTCCAGATGTGGCGCAGGCGCGGCCGCTCCGTACACGTTTTTTTTCTTAAACACCCTTTTTTGCTATTCTACTCAATAGATAAATGCTCTAACAATATCCCTAACTGGTCTTACATTTATTATTAAATTAGTCAGAAATGTAATGTTGTCGAAAACCAAACCCTAGAATTAGTATCATAGTCAGAACATAAACTTACCAGCAACATATTACGTTAAACAATATATTAGGCCAACAAAATACTGAAAGCTCTACATCTATTTTTAGGGCAACTTTTAATACTACTACTATGGGTGACAAGAATGAGTTATAAGAACAAAGAAGTCTCCTAAATTACTATGAAATTTAATATATCTCCACGTATAGGTATGCACATTTTATTTATAGTTAAGTAGCTTTACTTGCCAGTGTTACCATGATTTGATTATACATAATTAATTATTACTTTTTACTAAGACGATCTAATAGTTAAGACCTTTAATTATTCAAAATTAGTATAGTTACTACCCAGTAGATCTCTACATGAATGTTCGGCGAGGAGTTGGGGGCTCCGAGCTCCGGCCGGCAATAGCCTCACGTTTATTTATGTTGCCTTAGTCAGAACTGTTACCTACGCCAGATGTTGTTTTACGACAACTCGCCACCGAATAAACAGTCCCACTTTCTACTTATTTTTATTACAACCAATGGAGAAATTCAATTGCAAATAGTAACGGTACTGGATTATTATTCTCTCAAATTTTAATGTTATTTGGACAAAATCTTTATGTAAATATTTGAAACAATTACCGCCATCTTATTAACATTAATCCAGATTTAAACATCCATGGTCAAGGTGCACATTGCTTCGGAACTGCAAGCGGCTACCACACAATTTAATAATAAGTTAAACACTTTAAATCCTTAACACAAATAATAAGTCTTTTGGGATGTAGAATTTTTCACACATTATTGTGATCATCGATGATGTGATTTCCGGATCCGTGGGCACGCCCGCGCAGCTCCATACTTCTTTACATTCCATACGATTATAAGCACTATGGGAAGTAAGGAAGCACGGAACTCGCGCAAGGCTTTGTCTCTTCGCTCTTGAGCATTGCAATCCTTTGCGGCACTACCATTTCCGATATCGATGACCGTGACTACCTATAACACATATATATGGAGCGGCTGTAGCTTTGTCCGTGACGCCATCTCTTGGTTGGTGGCAGCGGGTCCGCAACGCGACAGTCCGCGACAACGTGGGGGTGGCGAGCGACGCGGCGTGGTGGCAGCTCGCTGAGCACTGGCGGCGCGCTCGCTGCGCACGCGCAGACCAGCTCTAAAAATGGAGGCAACAGGCGGAGTTCGCTTACGACTCGCGAGTACCATCCATTCCAAATTTGTATTTTCCCGAAATAGATCGGACGGCGAGCGTCCATCGGATCGGTTACCCGAACGTGCAGCGACCTGCAGCGTGCGGCGACTGGTGGCGGTGCACGGCGCGCGGCGGAGCCTCGGCTGTGGACTCGCCGGAGGCCGGCTCTTATGTAAGGAACACCGTGAACCGCGCCGCGTGACGACCGTTTCGAAAATAAACGTGCACGCAGAGTACGACCCGACGGGCGCCACATGTGCGCGCTCCCGTCACAGCGCGCCGATGATCGCGCGCTGGAGGGGAGGCTATTATTAGTTGAACACCATCCACCACTGTCACCTCCCGCGGGGTAGTCGAGCTATACATAGTTCCGATCACGGGATCTGGCAATCCTCAGCGTTCACTGACCTCTGAAACAACGTCAAATATATACTACAATACATACCACTTTCATGTTATATACCTACTACAATAGCCTATGACAGACTTGGACTGGATTCCAAAAAATATATATACGCATAAACATAGCATAGCATTAAATATAGCATCTAATATAATGTCTAGTCTTTGTAAGTCTCGAGCTCGGCTACTCATAATGTACAAAATGTAGTATGTAACTAATTTTATCAGTAGCAACTAGCGAGTCCTACATTGTTTGTTCGTGTGAGCTACGTGGCAGCGTGGCAGTCTAATCGTGGCAGAGAATTGCCGCCAGTAAAGCTCGCCTCTACGTTCACTCAGTCAATAAAAGAATTTTGGCAAACTTTCGTAGACAAACAAGTGGGACGACAGCCAACTCATCTTTTGTCTGCTTGAAAGCAACATGGTTTTGTTAGCATTTCGATACCACAATGTTTCAAAGAATAAGCACTTACTAATGCCCAGATTAGGTACTACAGCTGAGCATTTATATTATATTGTCCGTATGTATTATAGGCGTTAATGATTTCCAAACATAAGCCGACATTACTCATTCTTAATTATTTTGTCCATTGCGAACATTGGTTTCAATTATTCCTGTTTAGTCAGTTCATATTCTTATTTTAAATGGACCCAACAAAATAGGTATTTCTTTACACAATATTTTTTATCAAATTAATTAAACTAGACGAAAATTACTAACCTACTGGGACAATGTTATAATGTTGAAATATATGGAATTAACTCTTGGGTTAAATAAAAAAAAATATGCAAAAAAAATATAAAACCATGGTGGACGCAATTTTCCGGAATATCTATGCTACATAATCCCACTGCTTATAACCTGCCTAATATTAACTATATTAGATATTCTACGAAACATACGGCCATGCATATCCCAACCTTGAACACACATAATATTTTCGTTGGTAAAGACTGTGCTTATAACAGCTAAAGACTTGGGCATTGGAGACACTGCTGAATGTACTCGTTGATGTTATGGGGAGTTATAGCAATTCCAGCAGTTAAGTAATATCGATTTATACGTTGAGTTACTGAGATGCTCTATTGGGCAAAGAAATGCGGCGATGCTGTCCGCAGAGCAACCGTCCGTCCAAAGAGCGGCTGTTGAATATTAATGCGACATTGTTATTGGCCACTAGTGCCCGCTGCTGCCCCAATCGCACATTTCCATAACTTACTATTCTGGATCCGCGGGGAATCAGCTCGCTGTGTAGGAATATGATCGCTTGGGCCACTCATATTTGCCCTGTAAATTCTGTTTCGTCGCGACAATACGTTCCATTATTCATTATGGAATCTGTAAGTGGACGACAACTCGGCCTCTCTTCTCGAATACTCCGATCGAGGCGAAGTTCTACGGCAACGTTATGATTCACCACTCGACTGTGCACGTCACGCTGCGATATATAATATACGCTTCAGCGGTTATTAAGTCTGGTCGCCCATTGTAAACAATCGACGAATCGCATCGTCGGTGAAATAAGTAAAGCATGTGATTCGACACCATTTTTTTTAATACACGTAGTACCCTCTACTGCATTTGTTTACGATCTACTACCCTATTCTAAGTTCTAAGGAGCTTCTCCGCTCCTTTGTTTTCAGTGAATTTACTACTTAAGCTGAATTCGTTTCAAGTTAAAAGTGAGATTTGCCTTGCTTTAAGTAATGTGTGTAAACTTCTCTCAAAAAACAATAAGTATCTGTTGGTGTATTTCTGTGTATTTTTTTTTGAAATCTAATGTTAAAATGTTGCTTAAAATTTTTCCTTAAACTTAATTAGATTATCTTATTTATTCGAATCGTGGTAATTATGTAAATATAACGTTGAATCATCGTGACACTCGAATCAGATCCATAAATATATTCTGCAGGAACGATGTTCTTGGTTAACATGAATATTGAAAATCTACTAACTTTGGCACGTTTAGTCATATGCGGCACATGTGCATTAATTTATTAGCTCGTTTCATAGAAATCATATATTTATGAATTTCCTTGTAACATTATTCTGCGGTAACCGGCACAGGGCGTAGATGGCGCGAGGCACTGACTGCTCATTAAATGGTCCACATAACAATATTGAGCATCATCAGGCGCGGTCAGTTATTGGATGTAATATTAATGCGTTGATATTACAATTTCTTTGGTCACAGTACTTCGGGAGCATATCAAGCCGTCTGTTATGACAATCGTCCGTAGTATTGCAGTCCGTATGCAATGGATAACTACTTAAAAATCCTCTTAAATAACGTTTGATCCAATTGTATGTGGGTCAATAATCATACCGTTAGTTAAATAGATTTGTAAGGCTTCAAATAATAATCTGAAGCTGACAAATAGGTACTTTCCTTATTAATACATATACTATATCCCAATTGACTATCTTTGACCATCATAATAGATGATAATGATAATTAATAAGATATCATGATGGCTGAATGTTACATGACATCAACTACTAATTGACTTAATTGTGGATATAAATATGTACATGGCTTGTATGAGGATGAGACAAACGATGAGAAATACCCCCCGGCTGGGCGGCGTCACTATATTGAACAATTTAGCTCAATACGTAAAGGTAAGGCGGGATTATACATTATTATTATTCAGGCTTCAACAGTGAACTAAAGTTCTCCAGGCTTCCAGCTCTTCATTGAAGCCGCCATAGTTATTATGTACCTACTTTTAATAATATCAATTGGTTTTCATTATTAATCAACATAAAACTAAACCCCAGAACTCAAAGGATGTATTCAGTATTTCTTATTTTAAGATTTTTATTCCCATGCCCGATTATACTCCATTATCGTATCTACACTTGTTCTTACTAAATCTTACACAATTACTCATTAGCTGTTCAATAATGTAGCCTTATAATTATCAGGGCTAGTACCAAAACTTGCTCTTAGCACGTGTCTAAGCTAAATGGCCTGGACTCCATGGGGGGTGGTAATATGAAAATAGGTAAATAAACTCCTTGTAAATTATGCAGCCAATATGTACATCAGCGTTTCTAATTCACGAGTTACCGTTCAATTCCAAGTACCTATCCACTCCGCCTTTACGATGCCACACACAATACAATTTAGTATACCGTAAGTTTGGATAGGCTTTGTAAACAGTCTCTATGATTTTTGCTCAACGTCAATAAGATGGTTTTCGTTACACAAATGTATTTTATTCTTGGGTATGTTTATCTATTGGGTAATAACGATTAAAACCGCGGTCGAGTAGAATACACTGAATCCTACTAATATTATAAATGCGAAAGTTTGTGAGTGTGGATGTATGTATGTATGTATGTATGTATGTATGTATGTATGTTTGTTACTCCTTCACGCAAGAAATACTGAACGGATTTGGATGAAATTTGGAACACAGATAGATTATAACCGGGATAAACATATAGGATACTTTTTAACCCAATAATCCAATACTACGCGGATGAAGTCGCGGGGCACAGCTAGTATTCCATAAAGATATTGAAATCTGTAGGTAAAATATTCTAAATCTGACGCATAATTAGTTTTGTTCATCTTGAAATACAGCAAATGCCTACTAACAATATTATACTTGAAACTATACAATAAATATTAAGCCTGAAATCAACCATCCTCATTGCATCTTGTCCGTCTAACATCGTTAGTAATACAATTGGTTGTTGTCCGACGATGGTTAAACAGTTTGCTACTGAATTGAAAATTAAATGTCGCTATAGACTCACCACAGCCGTATAATATTCCATTTTCTCAAATAAAAAAAAACATGCTGCGTTATCTTTCATGATCCATGATGGTTATCAATTTCACACTGTTTTCTTGATTATCTGTATAAAAAACTTGTAAATAGGTTGACAAAAACTAGTAAATAGTGAACCGTCGTACATGAGTGATACACTGTCGTTGCGCCGGGACATGATAAAAAGCGCAAGAGGCGCGGCGACGGGTCGACGCAAACTGTTCGCGTACGTAGGACGGCGTGCTGCGTGCGCGCCGACCGCGCCGCGCCGGCGACGTTTGACCTTATTTAATTACTTCGTTCGTTTTTACTCTTTGAATGTAACATAGCATATTAGAATGTGTGTCCGCCTAATTCATTGTTGCCATCCACTTTATTCATTATATTTATACTAACTCGGCTGTTATACGACAGGAAACTATCATTTTCTTTATTTCAAGTTACATACGTTTTGAGATATTTATGCATTAGCTTGTACAATGAGTAGGCATCTTCATACATTTTGTTTTGTACAAACCGTGCACCTAAGTCTTAGCAGACGCCATCTCCCGCGCTATTTCTGTTTGGAGTTCACCCACCTCGACACCGTCGTCGATTTCTGCATCGGAGATGAAGAGAATTACTATGGTTCGATATTTTCGGTAATATGTATGTTTAGCATATCAGCTTCTTCTTATAAGTAAATTTCTACGCTAGTTTCCTTGCTTTTCTTAATTACTTAAATTAACTTAAATTATGTTTTTGCGCTGCTGGACAGCGACCTGGGCGAACAATCTAACACGCCCAGCAGTTTCGTGAATTTTACAAACTCGCATATCCATCTACACGTCAATCTAATTGAATAATAACATCCTATAATACTTACATGAAATATGCTTATAGGGATGTATGTAACCTACTAGGCTCAACTTAAGTATATCATTATTATTGAAATTACAGATTTTCCAAAGTTACATATGCATTTTTCAGGACACTTAAATGTCTTCGAATTTTTACCGAGAAACTTTTGATTTACGTGCTTATAAAGAGACAGAATTCATGAATTCATCATAAATGAAGTTAATAATACCAGTCTCAGTGGGGGGTGTTGAAATTCACTTTTTTCTCACACGCCCCGTGAATACACAAGGACATCTCGGCTGCAATACGTGGGGGCGTCAAGGTACAATATTCTTCTGAAAAAATACTTTTTTTACATTTTATACATTGCCCCCAGCAGCTTTCGCTATTTATTACGTACTAATCAACATAAAGTATGCGTGAATTGAAGATTCAAATAAAATATATATTATTGTGTAATCTGGATTTTCAAGAAACGGTTTTCTTCTATACATTATACAGGATTACTGGTAATTCGACGAATTCCTACATCGCTATGTGCTGAGTGTGATAGAGGTGCTAAAATGCAATCAAACTTGATCTTTTAAAAATCTACTGCGAAATTTAGTCGTTTTCGAGATTGATTTTCCATATTTTGGTGTTTTTTTATACAGTTTGGGTCTGAACAAAAGATAATGACTTACTGAAAAGAAATAATTCACTGAGGAAGTTTTAATTCAATGGGAACGTATTGTTGACAACATAATAAAGCGATATAAGTAATAAAATTCCCATAAATAAAAATATCTAAAGAAATACTAATTTTCATACAACAAAGTGGTGGAGTAAAAGTTATTGTACATTTGAGCTCTGTTTTTAGACCCCTTAAGAAATACATCGAATTACCAGTAACCCCGTATACATATATCCAACTGTACCTATATGAAAACTGTAGGTACTGCTGTGCTATAACTGGTTCGGGTGGTAAGGATATTTATAAGAAAAATAATCAATAGTGAAGCTGAAAGTAATCCCCAAGAACAGTAAAACTGCACACATAAAATCCTCTACCCTCCAACGTGGATGTTCCGAAATATAAACAAGCTTTGTGGTAGAGGAAACCATTTCTACGTTCATTTAAGACCGCTTGAAAAACAGAATGCACAGCTGCGTTACTTCCCGCGCGAGTCGTAAAAATGTAGCGCCGGAGTTGTTGCGGGCTCGTACCTGCCTCGTGTGCTTTTGCAGTTTTTTCTAGAACAGCTTTTAACACACGTTGCCCATATAAATCTTATATTGTATAGAAGTATTAGTGATTTTGACAAAGTTCCCAATAGCGCCTGTGTAATCTGTAGAGCCTAATCTCAAAAACTACTTCACCAATTTTGATTCGATTTTCATCTATGACTAAGTTAATTCTCGAGAAGGTTTAGGCCGCCAGCCGTCAGCGACGCACGTCACAGTTGCATGGGTAATTTGTTTACATTTGCGCATATGCGTAGCAAGCGTGCCTTACGTTAGGGCCTTTCTCCCAAAGAGATATTCACAAGCTATGCGACTGAGATGTAACCCATGGGTCGCCAAATGATATGCTACTCTATAAAGTCGGTAATAGAGTCGAATATTGTCGACCCAATAATAAACCAAAGCCGTAGGAAAAGGAAAAGGCCAAAAATCCGAGCAATGTCTTCCATTATAATTAACGAACTTGTATTTTTATTTTATTACAGTGCCATGAAGATTATGCTCGGGAAGTTGCCGAGACCATGGATAGTGGATGACGCTAAAGACGACGGGTACACCGCGCTGCACCTGGCCGCCCTGAACAACCACGCCGAGGTGGCGGAGCTGCTGGTGCGCGGCGGCGCGCGACCGGACCTGCAGAACGCGAACCTGCAAACAGCACTCCATCTCGCGGTGGAACGCCAGCATACGCAGATAGTGCGGCTGCTCGTCGCGCACGGAGCGAACCTCAACATCTGCGATAAAGTGAGTACAATAGTTCACGGGAACTAAAGGAGTGTTATTATACCCATAATAATGATAAACCGACATTGATGATGATATGGAGTACAATTTAAAATTATTGCGTAAGGGCAACAGTGCGTGAGGGATGGCGAATTGTCAAGTGTGCAACTTACCAATATAGTGACGACCGTGATCACTCTGCATTACTCTGCAAAGAATGTAACGATAAAGAAGTGTACCTACAATCTGGTAAATGCGAAGTGATCGCTAAATCTATACGAAAAACTTACCGAGCACAGCGCATTTTTCTGTGCTTTCGTTATGATATTGCTTTTAGCCGATGTGAGAAAATGAGGCTTCCCTCGTTTTTTAAACGGTTTTTTATTTGAAACATCTAGGCGCACTTTGGCAGTAATATCGACCAGTTTGCCGTCCAGGCATGACGCTCTCACATGCCGTCATGCCCCCTCTATGCCATCGCTCTCGACTCCTTTGTGTGTGTGCGCATACACATGTTTCACATCTGCCGGGCGTCCCGTGACGACTAACATTTTTCAAATTCCCATTGTCAGGACGGCGACACACCCCTCCACGAGGCGCTGCGCCACCACACGCTGCAGCAGCTGCGGCGGCTGCAGGACGCGCGCGACGCGCCGCTGCTCACCGGCCTCGCGCACCCGCACGACAAGAAGTCCTCCGCGTCCATCGCCTGCTTCCTGGCCGCACACGGCGCTGATCTCACTGTCAAGAACAAAAAAGGTACAGACGATGCAAGATGATGCAGACGAGGAAGTAAAACAATTGGCCCTATATCTGTTTTGTTGGGTCAACATTTCTATGTTTGTCTCTGACTCGTTCGTGCGAGTAACATGTTTTTTCACAGTAATATGTAATTGATTGATGTTTTATGATTGCACCTATAAAATGTATTATGCTTATAATTGTAATCTCTAATTCCTTCTAGGCCAAACGCCACTGGACCTGTGCCCGGATCCAAACCTCTGTAAAACACTAACGTCATGTCGTAAAGAGGGTACGGGGCTGGCTAGCGATGGCACTCCGGACAGTGAACCTAGCTCGCTGACCAGCGCCACCGCCAGCACGAGCGCGGCGGCGGCGGCGGCGGCGGCGGGCACTGCGGCGGCGGCTCCCGCCGCTCCCGCGCCGGCGGCCGAGCGGCCCGCGGGGGCGCCCCCCGACCCCACCGCGGACGAGTGTCTCGTATGTTCCGACGCCAAGCGCGACACGCTGTTCCGCCCCTGCGGCCATATTTGCTGTTGCAACGTTTGCGCCGCCAGGGTGAGTCGGACCTCTGTTGTAATGAACTTGAGTATAACTTATTTGAGGAATAAATTACCCTGCGTAGAACCAATAACAATATGAAACCATCACGGCGCAGGTGAAGAAGTGCTTGATTTGCCGCGCGTGCGTGACGTCCCGCGCGCGCGTGGGCGAGTGCGTGGTGTGCTCGGAGGCGCCGGCCACGGTGGTGTTCCGGCCGTGCGGCGACGTGTGCGCCTGCGCCGCCTGCGCGCCGCTCATGCGCAAGTGCGTCGAGTGCCGCACGCCGCTGCAGCCGCTGCAGCCGCTGCAGCCGCTGCAGCCGCCGCAGCCATTGCAACCGCCGCAGCCGCTGCAACCGCTGCCCAATATCCACCCTGCGAACACGCACAAACCTGATCGTGAGTGCCCTCACCATATAAACTTACCTACACGACGTCGCCTGTCCATCACCGTCATCTTAGACAGCCTCTCCTGAGAAACTAAATCGATCGATTCCTGTTGGCTTTCAGTGGAAAAGGAGAGCGGCAGCAACCTGGCACAGGTGCAGGTGAATAAGGGACAGCCGGTGCCGGCGCAGTCGGCGCCGCACTACATGAACAACGGGTCGCGGTTCGCAGCCGCTGCAGCCCCCGCCCCCGCTGCCGCCCCCGCCCCGGCGCCGGCCGCCGCCCCCGCGCCCGCCCCGGCGCCCCCCGGCGCCGCGCCCGCGCCGCCCCCGCCGCCGGCTCCGCCCGCCCCTGCGGTGGCTGACGTGCAGAAGCTACAGCAGCAGTTGCAGGACATCAAGGAACAGGTGAGGTCGAACACCACCGGTAGGTAGTGTCTAAGCGGATAGTTAGTGAACGTAATTTAAACGTCTGCAACCAAATTTTGTGTTTGAGATGACTATATCATTACGGGATTATTAGATTATTTTAAATAATCCAGATGCAAAGTCCAAACATTATTGAGCACTACTTATCAGACGTTTGTTCCCAAACGTCTCTAGTGCACTTGGACTTTTCACAGGCGGATATTTCGTATGTTGTAACAGCTAGCTCTGTCTATATTATTTCCAGACGATGTGTCCGATCTGCCTGGACCGGCTGAAGAACATGATCTTCCTGTGCGGGCACGGCATGTGCCAGATGTGCGGCGACCGCATCACCGTGTGCCCCATCTGCCGCAAGCAGGTGGAGAAGCGCATCCTGCTGTACTGAGCACCCCGCCCCCTGCTTCCCACTCCCCCCCCCCCCCCCCCCCAAACCCGCCACGGACTCTGTGCTGGTGAGGTGTTCTCTCACGACGTTATGTATGAAGATGCCAAATTACTCAATTATGATGTTTATGATTGGCGAATATTATCACTACTATTTCTCACAAATTAGGAAAAGTCCCCCCTACTTTGCTTTAAAATGTGAGCACCGAGATGATTATAGATAGGTACGTTTGATAACCAAAATATATTGATATCTCCACTTCGTCAAAATAAAAATTTATTCGGGTCCTCGTCCCGCCACTTTGAGATTTATTTCAAATGATGATAAGGCTGATTTTTTTTCTTATAATACGCAAAACTATTTCATATTGGGAAATAAATGTTTAGGTAAGCTAAGTAATCAATTTGTTGTAGGTAATGAAACATATACAATAGGTAAGTATAATTATAATATGTATAATGTATCTGCTTACCTACCTATATATCGAATCAATGAGAATTTTCCAGATTTATTTTCTGCTCAGAAGAAAATTTATTTCATCGTAGCATGTTTGTTGATTCTTGAGATTGTACACGCGGTTCAATATGTAATGGCAGTGTACATATGGGCCAATGAGATAAGTTATAAAAAGGTAAACAAACATTCACGAATTCATACAATTTTCAGGAGGCATTTAAAATATTCATGAATTATCTTAGAAGAAAATGCATGAAATATTATAATGATATTTTGACCTCTCTAGCCGGGTCAAAATTAAATATTTCTTTCTACAGCTACCAGCAAGCTGCGGTTTCATTATTTTGGTTGTTTCAACTATTTCAATCACAACATGAACAAAATATGTATTATCAAATCAAATAGATTTTCATTTCGATTTTTAATCGCGCGCTGTTGCCTATTAACTCAATAGTAGTGTGGAGGTGAAGTTATTTACGTATTTTTATCCCTGCTCATTGGCACAGGTAAGTCATTAGAACGGGTGATTACATTATGATATTTCTTTACATTATTATTATTACTATCTATGTATTTCCACAAAAAATATGTACCCAAGGTATAATATAACTCTTTTATTGTTATTATATTAGGTACTAGCGGCCCGCCCCGGCTTCGCACGGGTACATTGCGGTTACATTATTCGAGTTTTAGTAAGAATCCCTAATTTTTTTGAACATATATTACAGCCTATGACACCCGGTGATAGTGTAGCTTCCCAACAGTGAAATAATTTTTCAAATCGGTTCAGTAGTTTCGGAGCCTATTCATTACAATCAAACAAAGTTTTCCTCTTTATAATATTAGTATGATACATATTATATATTATACTTTATTATGTTTATAGTGTTTCGGCTGAAATAATGATGATGATGATGATAAAATAATCAATTAAAGTGTTGCAATTAAGGTGAAGGCGCCTGTCTAGCCCGCGAAGTTCAAATTTTTTGAGTTCTTTTAGAAATTTTTCAAAATCTGACAATAATAAAAGACAAATTTTGTAATTCGTGAAAAAGACCGTGTGCAGTGCATTTATTAATACATTTATTTTACTCTAAATATTATCACGGTGGATATGATACTAGTAAATCACTAAATATACAAAAATTGCCAGATTATCTGGATAGCTGTCGTTCTTGAAATATTTTAGAGTAAGTTGGATATATTAATAAATGCACTGCACATGGTAGTTTCGCGAATTACAAAATTTGTCTTTTATTATAGTCAGATTTTGAAAAATTTCTAAAAGAACTCAAAAAATTTGAACTTCGCGGGCTAGATGGGCGCTTTAGCCTTAATGTGAAACTTGTTGTTTGTGATTTTGTTTTCTCGTTGCATTTATCTCAATGAATTACTTACACATATTTAAAATGTAATTCCACAAATATAAGATGTGTAATCGATGCACCCTATGTTAGATAACGATTTTTATTTATAAGTACGTATTGCTCTAGATACATTTATCTTTGTTAATTTTATTAAATGCGTTATCTTGTATTATTAGGGAAGTGCGTAATTCCTGTTATTAAGTCACTGGTATTTATTACTTAAATGATATTATTGTACTGTAACAATGTGTAGCGATGTAGTTTTAAAACTTCAAATAAACAATATTGTTTTAAACCTGTTTTATTATAACATAACACGACTCCTAACCGAAAAAGAAACAACAGGTTCAATACACACGAACATAACACAATAATTAAGACGTAAATATCATTAAGTCGAATAATGAGGCATAAGGGTTTCTTCAAGAGATTCTTTAGGTTGGTCGTGTGAAACGACGGGGCTTTCGATTCTTTTGATTTCTTCGCAGGTATTAACGCGACTATGGATCAGGTCCTGAGTCAAGTCGTGGATCCTGAAGGACAAATGTAAATCCTTCGCCAAGTCGCTCTCCTCGCATCTGCGGCAGTTTTTGTAGTACGCGTCAGACAACCCGGCCAGGTCGGGAGACGTGGCGCAGTACAGAGGCGTGCTGGCTGCTTGACTCTGGAAACCGCGAAAATGTTAACAGTTAACCAAGGTTCGACCACCGTTTGGATTCCACACTCTAGGACAAAAGTTTGCTAAACACATACGCTTTATAAGGTGTATTATCAATCAATTAATAACAATAATAATTAGTAACAATCTGTTGGATTGTTGTGATTGGTCGATCGTAAATGATTATTATTTTGCACGCATTGCCGCTGCCCCCGACCAATCACAATAGCCTGCCCTCCGCCCCGCAATCTACAAATTATTCCCAGTAGGGGGTTCAAAGACGTGTCGGTCCGTGCAATAAATACTTCAGATAAACTTAAAAATTCTGCCTTCAGATAAAAATAATGAAAGGTATTTTTATTGATGTACGGTACTTACGTATTATGTACCTACCTCAATACTATTTACTCTATCTACTACCTAGCAATTGAAATATTTATTGTTGCAATATAAGAGTTATAAAACTTACAATGGATTTGCTAAAGGGCTTCATCACAGTGTACAGGGTCTCGTAAGGCCACCAGTTACGGGACAACCTAGTTTTAACGAAAGAGCCCGGATGAGCGCAAAACACAGACTTTTTCGTATTCAACCAACGATAACCCAAGTAATGCATGGACAGTATCCCACACAATTTGGATATGTTATAAGCTTTTATAGAGGTGTATTTGTTTTCCGGTAGCGATACCACATCTTCAGTCGGCGACAATTTATCGTTGAAATCCAATTTTACATTTCTGAAAAAATTTAGACCCATAAATACCTATATGTTATTGAAGTATTTTCTTTATTTCAAGAAAATTTGTACATTAATTGGTTGAATTTGACCCATTGTTTTAATTTCTGCGGCACCACTAATTGTGCAACAATTAAGTACTTACCTATGAGATTCCGATGAAACGAACACGACGCGGACATCGGGTGATAGAATTTTCTCAATGTTCATAAGCAAGTAAAACTGGCTCAGATAGTTCACTTGAAATGATGTTTCTAACATGTCCTCAGTAAGGGTCCACGGTAATCCGAATACGGCAGCGTTCAAAATTACTATATCAATTTTCCTGAAATAGTTTAAATAACTAAAAAACAGTTCCTATAGCTGAACTAACTTACATTTACCTCAGACTCGGGCTACATCTTAAGATGTTGATGAGAATTTGATGAAAGCATAGAGTGATTCGTTGAGTCTCGTTATTTGTTGCTTTTGAACAGTAAGTATAAAAATCCATCTGTTGCCGCACTTTGGCAGTAAAATCGACTAGTTTGCCGTCACGGAAAACGGCATGACGCTCTCTCATGCCGTCATGCCCCCTCTACACCACCGCTCCCGACTCCCTTGGGTATGTGCGCGCGTATACTATATAGGTACACTACAAAATGTTATTCATCTGCCGGGCGTCCTGTGACGGCCAAGATTTTTGTTTCTCCCTGTGTAAGTTAAGCTGTCGTAGTAGATCTCACTTTTCACACTTTGTAATCTCATCCGTAAATTTCTTAACGGATCTAAGAGATGCAAGATTGATTTCATACAATCTTAGATTATTGTTTCCAAAAATATATTTGGAGGCCATGTTCGCTGCATATGCGTTTCGGCAAGCCATCAGCACAGTGCAGTTGCGAGAGCTCAGACATCTCGTCATTTCCAAACCTAGCCCACTGTTAGCGCCTGTTATCAGGCAGGTCTTATTGGACAAGTCGATGTCTTTTATAACCTGAAATTGGGGTAGATATGATTAGGAACTGGAGTAAATAACGTGAATAATATTAAGTAATGAAAAGTAGTTTGAACTTCCAACGTTACGATCAAAAAGTCATTTGCGCCAGAGTAGGTATTTGTGCAAACCAAAATGCGTGCGAAGCATAGGAATTTATGGAATATCGCATAAATTTAACATACCTATCTATTTATATTTGTTTTGTGTACATGCAAAAATCAAACCTCATCTCCGGTCGGTCCATGTAATCTCATAGAATTAATATTTTCATTGATAATATTCAAAGAGTTTTGAAAAACATTCGATGACTTCGATAATGTATTCAGGAAATGTTCACCCAAAACATTTAATTTCAGGGGAAAGCTGTAACAGAATGTGCTAATAAAATACTTAAATCTATGATTAACAGACACAAAAGTATGAGAAATATTTAACGGATATTGGATATATTACCTATATAAACTTCCGTACATCCCTATATCTCTAATAACCATGAATCCTGTCGTACGGTCTAGCGCACACGCAGTGCCGGATTAACCATGTAGCAAGAGTAGCAATTGCTACGGGCCCCGCGCGAAAGGGGGCCCCGCATATTTAAACCCACTCATCTCTGCCTGACCGTAATTTTTTGAGTGAAACTTATTAAGGTGTGGTATATTGAATTTACTTGATGTCACAAAAACGTGAAACGTTACAAGTTTTCCTACTAAGACAATCCATGTCAGGCACTCGGTAACCGACTACGGGCCCCGCGCTTGCTTCATCCGGCACTGCGCACACCGCTAAGATAGATAAAAGTAGGTTAGGTCCTTAAGTAGACCTAAGTCTACTGGTGCTGTTTGCCTACCGGACGCACAGCCAACCCGCTCCTGTTGCTATTGCTTGGCTACAATGGGCAAAAGTCTGCCTACTTGGATTAAGGTAGCTACATACGTAACATGAACCTGCATGAATAATCATTTGGTAGAAGCTTGCACAACTTCTCTATAAGCTACACAATGTACAAGCAAACCAGTGCAGCATCAGTTTTCCTTGAGGCATGGACGACGATAATACGTTTGCCTTTCTAATTAAACCGCAAAAAGAATATTCTATCAACTTTCATGCCGCTCTTACACAAATAAGATACTTGCAGATGCTTGCAAATCGTCATATAGAGGCCCCACCCTACCCTTGCATAAAACGATTGTTCATGCAGACTTGTCAAGCTTGCAGTTAGATACGTGTAGGTATATATATAGCCACAATATAATAATAATAGTCAGCAGGAAGTAGGTATATATTCTACTTGACACTGGCTAAATGCGAAAAACAAACCAAAAATAAAATTATATAGATACTACTGTCTATACTAGGTAGGTAGAAATTGAAACGTAAATTAAATTATTATTGTACTAACTTTCGAGAATAGCCGCGGAACATTTTCGTATTTAAAATATTTCGCCTCCTTAATTCTTCAAATAGCAGTCTAGCCGCAACCAAAGGCTGCAACTTCTCAATAATTACCCTCCCTACTCACAAATCTCTCATAGGTAGGTACATACAATGCAACCAATCTCTGAAACACATAGGACTAAACAATTACAATCGGATACCTACATAATCTTCACCTACGATTATCACCCAGGTAGATACCTAATACCTATTATAATTGGATGTAATTTGCAGAATGGAACCAAGGTATACCTACATACTCCTGCAAACTGAATCCAACCTACTCCCACATTAACAAGGGTTGGTTTTGGTCGGGAGGAGTATGTGAGGCTTGGTTGCATTCTGCAAAACTAAATTAAAATTAAAACTATCGGTAGTTACTAAACCCTGCTGAACCCATAAATATATGCATACTAGCTGTCCCGGCAAACGTTATTCTGGCGTATAAATTATTAAGGGGTGGACCACACTTAACATTTAGGGGTATGAAAAATAGATGTTGACCAATTTTCAGACCTACCCGATAAGCACACAAAATTTCATGAAAATCGGTCGAGCCGTTCCGCGGAGTTTGGCAACAAACACCGCAACACGTAAATTGTATATATTAGAGATAGGTATAATTTCGTATCATAAAAAAAAAATATTATATAGGAAAACTAGCTGTGCCCGCGACTTCATCCGCGTGGAATAGTGTCTTAAGCTTAGGGTAGCATTTTTAATTATTTTACAAATAAGATACATAGGTATAAATATTTTAATGAGCTATTTGCAGCGTTTCACTGCAAATAGCTATATTATTTTCAAACTTTCAACCCCTATTCCCTATTGTTTTTTTATACCCTTAATTATTAACAACGAATCGTCAGCCTACAAAATAAGTTTCAAGCTCTAAAAATTACGATATTCCTTACAACTTTTCATCCCTCCCTTTCAACCCTTTCCAACCCTTCTTTCGCATTAAAAAGTAGCCTATGCCTATGCCCTTTATTAGGCTCTAGACTATCTGTGTACCAAATTTCATTTAAATCGGTTCTGTAGTTTTGGCGTGAGAGCGCGACAGACAGACAGAGTTACTTTCGCATTTATAATATTAGTAAGGATTTACATTCACAGACTCCCTTCGTTTACTCACTCACAGTCAAGGAATTTATGGCTTAATAATTCCATGCAGGGAATATACCTACTACTCTCGGACTCTTCTTCTTCTTCTTTTTTTAACTCGAGTACCTATTTTTTTAGCAATTGATCAATGTCACTGATTTGATATTTGTGACAATTTTATTTATTTGTTTGTAGCATGTTTGTAGCCACTAGCCAGTAACCGGACGTAGATATTACCATGGTATTACTAATATATAATCTTCTTGGTATTACCGTAGTATCGTCTTCTCTTTGGTATTACCAAGAATTTTATAAATAACAAGCTTCTTGGGTTATACCATTGCATTGGCAACACTGGTCCTGTCTGTGAAAGAGAAAAAAAAACTTGCAAAGAGGTAATATAATAATAAAATAAATAATATTATATATTTTACATCCAGATATATTATATAGATATTTATAAATAACATGGTTCTATGCTATTGGATAATGGATTGAGCAAACCAAACATTTCGTTTCTTTATCGAATAAGGTACCTATGTGAGAGATTTTTCAGTGTGTGGTAAACTGTGTTAGTGTTTCTTCACAGTCAGTTTCAAAGACAAATAGGTACGTATATCACCTCGTTAACACTGAAAAAACATTTACACCGAACAACAGATTTACAGAGTAGATCCTTTATAATTAGTGAGCCTACAAATGTAACATATAAGTTGTGTATATTATAATACTCTTTGATATTATTGTAAGTACCTATATAGTTCTTGAGGGTACTTACATACTATGTACTCACTCCTGAATCCCACGGAGGTATGCAGATACCACTGATAACATACTATTATTTTGTTACACCTCTTTTGCTTTATTTATATAATTCACATTTGTAATTCTCTTCTCAATATATTTTTTTAGTCTGAAGCATTTCTTGTATGAAAAGAAGAAATAATTTATCTAAATGGATAAATCAGGCAAAAGGCGTTACTCCTCGTCCAGTAGCGACAGTGTTGAAGAAAACCGTATCAAAGATTTAAAGGAACGTGATGAATTTGCCAAGAGGTTAAAGAAACGCGATGAAGAAAGGGTGAAGAAAGTCACAGAATCTTCAAGTAAAAGGTCCTATGAAGAAGCAGCAAAACGCCTTAAACTGGAAGCCGAAGATAGAGACAAAATACTGCCAAAACTCCGTGTTCAGTCACGTCGGAAATATTTGGAAAAAAGAAAAGATGATAAGGTTGTTGAATTGGAAGCAGACATAGCTGATGATGAGTATCTATTTGATGAAAGCATGTAAGTGAAATTTATTTCAGTTGTAAAAACATTATTGAACTGTGCTGAAATTCTTTAGTTTTTATGCTTCCTTCCAGTTTAACTAAAAGAGAGAAACAAGAAAGAGAACATAAGAAAACAATCCTAAAACTAGCCAAAGAACATGAGAAGGCCCGTGAGTTGGAAAATGTTAAGAGATATCACATGCCGCAGGACCTGGGCAAAGGGGAAAAAGGTATGTATTCATTAATTATAGTTAGATATACCAAATACTAATACTGTATGGATAATGAATTACAGAATATATGCATCCATTGCAGGTGAATATATTGAAGTTGATGAAACTGAAAAACTACCACATTCAGAGCAACAAAAATGGGAGCAAGAGCAAATTAAATCCGCTTTCTTCAAATTTGGTGCTAAAGATGCTAAAGCCCATGAGGAATATGAACTGCTGCTGGATGAGCAGATTGACTTCATACAGGCTCTCCAGCTGGATGGCAACCGAGAGAAGAAGGAGGAAAAAGAAAAATCTGAGTATCAAAAAATACGGATGACTATTGCAGAAACAAAAAAATCACTACCTGTTTATCCCTTCAAAGAGTCATTAATACAAGCTATACAAAATTACCAGATATTAATTGTTGAAGGCGAAACTGGGTCCGGGAAAACAACCCAAATACCTCAATACCTTCATGATGCTGGTTTTACTAAAGATGGCAAAAAAATTGGCTGTACTCAGCCAAGAAGAGTGGCTGCAATGTCTGTTGCTGCCAGGGTGGCACAAGAAATGAATGTAAAGCTGGGTAATGAGGTTGGATACAGCATTCGCTTTGAAGACTGCACATCAGACAGGACAGTGATTAAATACATGACTGATGGTACACTACACAGGGAATTTTTATCAGAACCAGATCTGGCTTCATATAGTGTGATGATTATTGATGAAGCTCATGAGAGAACATTACACACAGATATTTTATTTGGTCTTGTTAAAGATATTACCAGATTTAGGCCCGATTTAAAATTACTTATATCTAGTGCTACATTAGATGCTGAAAAATTTTCAAGTTTCTTTGATGATGCCCCTATATTCAGAATCCCTGGAAGAAGATTTCCTGTTGACATTTATTACACAAAGGCCCCAGAAGCTGATTATGTTGATGCCTGTGTTGTATCTGTATTACAAATACATGCCACACAACCTCTTGGGGATGTTCTAGTATTTCTTACCGGTCAAGAAGAAATAGAGACTTGTGTCGAGATGTTACAAGAAAGAACCAAAAGAATAGGCAAAAAATTAAGGGAACTCATAATATTGCCAGTTTACGCAAATTTGCCAAGTGATATGCAAGCAAAAATATTCGAGCCAACACCAGAGGGCGCACGCAAAATAGTCTTAGCCACTAATATTGCCGAAACATCCTTAACTATTGACAATATTATTTATGTTATTGATCCAGGATTTGCAAAACAAAACAATTTCAACTCTAAAACTGGCATGGAAAGCTTGATGGTAGTGCCTATATCTAAAGCATCAGCAAACCAAAGGGCGGGCCGGGCAGGGCGAGTAGCACCAGGGAAATGTTTCAGACTATACACAGCTTGGGCATACAAATATGAGCTTGAAGATAATACTGTCCCAGAAATACAGAGAATAAATTTAGGAAATGCTGTCCTTACACTAAAAGCTCTGGGAATTAATGATCTTATTCATTTTGATTTTTTGGATCCACCACCACATGAAACATTAGTTTTGGCTCTAGAACAATTGTATGCTTTGGGTGCACTCAACCATCATGGAGAGCTCACAAAGGCTGGAAGAAGAATGGCAGAGTTCCCCACAGACCCTATGCTTGCTAAAATGTTACTAGCTAGTGAAAAGTAAGTACCTACCTATTTATGAACATCATAATTTACGAAAATAGTAATTACTAGACTAATAACTATGACTAATGTAGTAATTATTGGTTACTGACAAATTAATTAACCCAATTTATATTTGTTTCAGATACAAATGTTCCGAGGATATTGTCACTATAGCAGCTATGCTATCTGTAAATAGTTCAGTGTTCTATAGACCTAAAGACAAGATAATTCATGCAGATACTGCCAGAAAGAACTTTTTCCATCCTCATGGAGACCATTTGACATTAATGAATGTGTACAATCAGTGGGTTGGATCTGATTACTCTGTGCAATGGTGTTACGAGAATTTCATACAATACAGATCCATGAAGAGATCTCGCGATGTTCGCGAACAGTTGGTAGGTCTTATGGAGAGAGTTGAAATCGATATGGTGTCCAGTATAAATGATGATGCTAATATTCGGAAAGCTATTACTGCTGGTTACTTCTACCATATTGCAAAATTTTCAAAAGGAGGTCATTACAAAACTGTGAAACATAATCAAGTAAGTGCATGTTTTATTAACAGTAGAACCCTAATGGCGAGTGTTGTTGTTTATAGTGAGTGTTGTAAGTACTTATAGTTATGTAAATTGGTACTAATACCTTAATACTAGGAGCTTATGATTATTATTTACTATTACTTATTTAGTGACATTGGTGTTGCCTGCTCATATTCTGTTGCTGTTCCTGAGAATGTACACCATCTTTTATTCAATGAAAAGAGTATCTAACCATTGAGTTTCTTGCTGGATCTTCTCAGTGGAAGCAGCATTCCAAACCGGTGGTAGATTCTGACTATTCATAAATGCTTTGTTGGCTTACGTGAATAAAAACAATTTGGAGTTTTAAGAAATATTGTACACCTTAACCATTTTACTGTTTGTTATAACCTGTTTATTAAATGTTTAATGCATTTTGTAAAACTTATTCAGAAACTACAGTACAATTTTATTTTTCAGACAGTCATGATCCATCCCAATAGTGCCCTGTTTGAAGAGTTGCCTCGATGGGTAATTTACCACGAACTGGTATTTACATCAAAAGAGTTCATGAGGCAAGTCACAGAAATTGAGAGTAAATGGCTCTTAGAAGTTGCGCCACATTATTATAAATCTAAGGAACTTGAAGATTCTACAAATAAAAAAATGCCTAAAACAGTTGGCAAATCTGCAAACAGTCAATAAAACAATGTTTGAAAAATTTTATACATTTTAATTTAGTACTTTTCAGTTCATCATAACAATCAGAAATCACATAAATCTACTTTCTAGAGCTAAACAATACCTAATAGTAAATAAATTTTAATTATTTTGTTTACCATTCAATTCAACTACTAAATAGGTAACTACCTACCATAATAAATACTGTGTATATCAATTATCTAGATCAGATAACTATTTAATTGCAAACAAAATTAAAAATCTGATACCCTCCCCTTTCTTTCCCAATCTCCATATCTTGTTGGTTCAGGGCCCTTTGGACCACCAACTTCACCAGTGTGAGGATTAGTATCATTAGGCCATGGCGGCAAAGGATCATCTTGTTTTGCTGAATGGATTTGTTCACCAAGGTTTTCTATTGATGTTGTTTCCCTCATTTTCTTCCTAAATTCGGCCAGTCTTTTCGATTCAGTTTTAGCTTCGCTCAAAGGCCTGTCCGGTTTAGAGGTCTGGGAATACTTGCAAATGGATAAAACCTTATAAGGAATGTCTGCAATATCAAGAATAATTAATACAAATTGAAGGAGTATGTACCTCTTAGAAGTACCTAAATAAAGCCACACTGACAGCTTATACATAGAATAACTAGCCGTTACCCGCGGCATTTCCTGCTTATGTAGGTAATTGCTTAACCAAAGAGAATGTAATAGAGTGCTTACCTTAGAACATAAACTAGTGCTTACCGACAAGCCTATATCGATTATAGACAAGGCTTTCCGCTAGGTATAATTTTACTTGAATACTACAAATGAAAGAAGCATACTTACTTATTGGAGACTGTTTTAAAAATACAATTCTAGACATGTTCAATAAATTATTAAAATTTGCCTGAATATAGAAAATATATCAGCTAATCAATCGTATGCAAAATAAAAATGTTGTGCGACTGACAATAAAAATAGATTGACAGACATCCTGTGTTGCCTCACTACAATCAAAGAGAATGTAACCAAGAAGATGATAAATACACAGACGATGTAATATAACCAATTTAAAATTCTTGGGCCCTTGTAGTATTTTAAAGTCTGTGGGCCCTTTATACGTTAGGCCCAGCCACACCGCTGGAGGCGCGGCGGAGAGCAATTTTAAAACAACAATTTAATATAAACCTTACCTTTTTTTTTCCCCCTCCCGCCTCGGGGGAGACGAGAAGGGTATGTGGGAGTCCCTGCACCTTAAGGGCGTAGTATACCTACTAAAAACCAACGGTGTACCACCCTCCGCCATGCAGTGGAGCGCCACGGGTCCACTGAAATGCTCCGAGACGCCCCGGTGGACGGCCCGTCATTGCCTTGCCGTGCCACAGGCGCTGAACCTGGGGACCTGGTACAACCCCAGAAACCTTAATTACCTTCACCTGCGGTCGCTTGAATAAATTCGCACGCGGTGCTCGGAGAGCCCTCAAGCTACTTCAAGAGCATACGAGCGACTGCTCATACATACCGTATATCAAAGTATATTTATTAATTATTAAATTGTTGTCTTCAATTGCTCTCCGCCGCGCCACCAGTGGTGTGCGCTGGGCCTTAGAAACACTTATAGTGAGGTTGCTAGATTTAACGATTTTCACGCTTTTTTCACGTCTTTCGAAAAGGAGGGCCTTGACTGACATGCATGTCCTCACAATGTTTCACCTTAAATTTCCTTCACAGTAGCAATATTGACAGTCAGAACTCAGAGTATAAATATTGCATGCACATTTTTAATAAAATAATCGGATTTCTATTGAAAACCGGTAGTTTTAAAACAAACCGGTTTTTTGAAACATTTCATGGCTCATATTGCGTCACTATTCCGGATTTATCAATAACTATTGTTAATCCAAATTAAATAATAAATAAAATGTTAGTTTCTTATAGGTATTAAATAAAAGAATACTCAAACCTCGTTTTTCCAAAGCGTGTCGGTTACTTCAGTTCATTGAGAATTTTAAGGAATGCTTGTTAAACAAGTGTTCCAAAATACTAAGTGCCAACGAGCATATGGGTTAATTATTATTTAATGTACATTGAGTTCCTTGAGTTCCTATAGTTATAAGAAGTAATGCTGAATGTGAAAAACTTGTCATCGAACTCATTCACCAAGTTACTGTTAGTTTCTAAAAGTTTTAAAATGGCTAAAAGTTCTTTTGAATACGTAAAAAAATTCGAACTCGACGACACACTTTTACCGAATACGTGGATAGTGGTAAGAGTAGATGGAAAATGTTTTCACAAGTTCTCCGAAGACCATCATTTCTCAAAACCAAATGATTTGAGAGCTTTGCGATTAATGAATTATGCCGCTTTTTCTGTACTTCGCGAATTCAATGATTTATTAATGGCCTATGGACAAAGTGATGAGTATTCGTTTATTTTCAAGAAAACCACCAGTTTATATAAGCGTAGAGCCGCAAAATTGTTAACTAGCATCAATAGCAAGTTTTCAAGTTCCTATGTTTATTTCTGGTCAAAGTTTTTTATGGATCAGAGATTGAAGTATCCTCCAACATTTGATGGACGGATTGTGTTATATCCATCTGATGAAAATTTAATAGATTACATGAAATGGAGACAAGCAGATGTCCATATTAACAATTTATATAACACAACATTTTGGAATCTTGTATTGAAAGGCAAACTGAGCCCAGCACAGGTGAGTATTTAATTAGAATCATTCACAGCACCCTGAATGCGTTAATAACTTATCAAATAGCTATATATCTACTTGTATTTGCTGTCTTCCAGGCTGAAAAACGTTTAAGTGGTACTGTGTCTGCTGATAAAAATGAAATATTATATCAAGAATTCCAAATGAACTATAATAATGAACCAGAAGTATTTAAAAGAGGAACAATACTCTTAAGGAAATCTGTTTTGAAGAATGACATTTGGAAAGATAATGTAATTGTGGACATACATGATGATATGCTGAAAGAAAAATTTTGGAAAGAGCACTCAAGTTTATTATTGCCACGATCTAAAGAGAATATGAAACATAATGGTAGTATAACGGACATCATAGCAGAGCAGACTAATCAGATATTAGAATAACATCACAACTTTGTTTGGTTGTAGAATATCTAGTTCACAAAGCCACTGTATAAAAAACATCAAATTTGCTAGAGTGCATTGAATACTCACAGAATGTTAATAAAATAAGAAATCATTCGTTTTAAAATTCCTTGTTTCAATTTCTCCTTTTAATTATGGAACCTTATTAAAATATAACTTATTTTTCTGACCTTTTCGGCCATAATCATGATAAGTAATTATTATAGATTAAAATTTAAATTCAGACAAGTAGGTATATACCTACCTACATAACTAAGTACCTATCTATATTTTTTTTTAAATCTAATTTCTCATAAGTTTTCTTTTTTTAATATTTATTAGAGAAGCCTTAGGTAGAGATTTAGAATTTACAATAAACTTACACTGCTTACTATACCTATTTAATTATCATTCCATGCTTATGTTCTACACCACAAAGAAACAAAACATACCCAGGTATCATGTTTTACCGTAAACTCCATCTTCATAGATGTAAGTAAATAAAATTCTGTTTTCTGTAATAGATATTTTTTTAAACGCATTCATGTCGCAATATACAAATAACTATTTTGAGTTTCAACCCATTGTTTGTCTATGGCATTATAGTTCCCGAACAGATGGACCTATTTGAGACGGGTTTTATCGTTTTGTTTGATGTGCACAGGAGCACGACATGGTAGTTGCCACCACAGAGTACCTTGTATATGGTAGTTGCCTACCAGATGTAAATTGATTTTAGCTACCAGGGGGCCAACCACCATCTCTTATAGCAGTATTATTTCAACCTTACATCGACTTTTCGTACCATGACGTCCTTAATTGTAAGCTTATAATAACATTGTTTGCTTAGCAGTTTTGATGACGTCACGTCTATTTGTTCATTCTATTCGTACCACGACGTGATTTTTAACGACTAGCATTAATGCTTATATGTCAAATCTTGCAATCTTATAAAAGTTGCTCGGCCGCGACGTAAATAACATTACTTTGAGAATTTCTTTTGTTTTCAAGTGTATTAATTATTCATTAATATATAAAGTGAGTAAAAGTTATTTAATAAACGTAATAGTATTGAATTTGTTAAGTTTTATGGACTTTTGTATGAATCAAGGCATATAAATTCTTATTTGATTCTAGATGGCAAATGAATACGAAATTGTTGAGTTCTTGAAGTCGGATACCGCAGAAGGAAATATAACACATATGCGTCATCGTAGTGAGGCATGTTGTAACCCCTTCGGTTTAGAAGAACCGAAGTTTATAAAAAGATATAGAATCATGAAGCAGTTCAAACATAACCTCTGTGCGATGAGTTGAGGCCTCTGATGAAGAAGCCCATAAGATCTACAGACTTGACTGTAGAGACGAAGGTAATTACTGTTATCTATTCTGCAGTGTATACTTAATAATTATTATGTACTAGCTGTACCCTGCGCGCTTTGCTATGCTGTCAAATATTGGCTGTACCAACTCAGGAACCTTTGTTGGCTCATGCACAACACTTTGCTGAAGATCATGACATTATAACATGCATAGTTTACTATGCATAGTATTCTATAAATTACGTACAGACAAATATTCATTTTTATATAATATAGATAAACCAGTCAACCACTATTAGGTACTTAAGTATGACTTAATAGGCTAATCTTGATAACCAACCAACCAGTTTGATTATGTTTTACAGGTATTGGTTGCATTACCATTTTATGCAAGAGGTGCCTTCCAGCGTCTTCCTACCTCATTAGCGACATTACATGAGGAACGCTACTATTGCAGCAAGCATTACCACTCCTTGAATGTTCAATTGGTAAGTGTATATTCACACCATCACACCTGCATTCCCTGATGGATAGACAGACTTTTAGTCCCAATGTTATAGCGGCTCGGTAGAAATAAATTAATATTATTACATGTTACAAAAGAAGTAAAAAATTACTAATAAAATATTTATTCTCTCATAAATTGTATAACATAATAAAATTATACATACATAGTTAGTCTGTCGATATTTATTTATTATTTACCTAATGCAGTCTTCAATATGTTTTCAGATATGTAACATGCAAATTATGAGTGTAGATGCAAGTCATGACTCTTTCATATGGGCTAGCCATCCATTGAGAGCTTACAGAAGCTCTCAGCAACTCAGAGAGTACTTGGTTTCTTGGTATGTATTACATCATTTGGGTATTTTTTATATAAAAATACTTAAGTACTTGTAATTTTATAATTATAATATTTTTTTGCCCTTAGGTGATTCTGGGTATCCTCTGAGAAAGAGCATGATGATACCAATACTGGATGCGGCAGCTGCTACACAGAGTTTTCTGGTTCAGCGGCTCTGGGAAAGGCGGCATGCAGAATCCTGAAAAGAAAAATGTTCATTTCATTAAAATATAGTTATTTTTGAGATACTTAAATTTTATTTATTTGTATAGATTTGATAAAGTATAAAATGCTGTTACTTCTTTGAACCTGGCTTAGATCTAACAAGCAAGAACTATACATTTAGGATCAATATCCCTGCTCACACCACTGGAGATTTGAATAACATTAATATTTTAAATTATTTACCTTTCTATTCTCATGGCAGTAGTTTGTAGGTCATCAATATGTCGCACCATTTGCTCCATTGCCTCGCTGGTCCTCACAGCAGCCTCCGCGCGCATTTGTGAGGACCGGACGAGGGCACGTCTAGCAGCCTCCTGCAGATCTCTACCTGCCTCCCGGACACTCGGTGAACTCTTCGGCTGCAAGATGAATTAACACAAAACTTTAACTACAAAACATTTAACAGCTACACTATTGGTTTTTAATCTTCATTCACCTACTAATTTTGTTACCAATTTATTATTTCACTTTATCTTGTTTCTATATTAATAAAGCTAGAAAATAGAACGTCACACACATCCAAAATGTATAAATAAAATGTGTTCCTTTTTACACACTTACCCCAATTGTGTTTGGAATGTCGCTCGCCGGTAACCAAAGTACTTGACTGCACACCCACTTGACGAGTAAACATTGCACGCTTCACATTTTAAAATTAATAAACAAAAATACTAAGAAATTCCTCGCGATAAGCAAAGTACTTAGCACGTCGTCACACTTGATAAGTAAACTTCAGCTTATTTGATTTTTTCGTTACTTTCTAAAGGAAAATAAATGTTCAATTATTTGTATATTCTAATAAGAAATTACTCAAATCAAGTATATTATTTAACAAAATGAGCTTTTTAAGATTATTATTACAAAAAGTTGTTTCAATATTTTCGGTACCAAGGCCCGATTCGGAACATCGTCGTATGAAAGAGATAGCCATATACATTTCATATAGCGTTATTTCTTTTCTATGATAGCAGGGAAGAGACAATCTTGACAATATCATTCGTTCTTTGCAGCACTAAGCAGGAATACAACAAAACGGATCGATGAAGGTCATGGTACGAATAAGAGTAATGTTATTATAAGCTTGAAACAAAACTTCCTTGAAATAAGATTACTTTGTAAAAGCTGGTGGTTGGCCCCCAGTAGAAACATCTGAATAAGGTACTTTTCGTAGGTAGTTTTAATAAACCTATCCTAATAAGCATTTTAGGAAAACGTTATAACAGTAAGTACCTACCTTTTTACGTAATGATAAATAAATAGATCGAAAGTACTTAACTCTCTATTAATTATTTATTACATCAATAACATTGTATGAAATAAATAACTATACCATCTAATAATCAGAATATAATACTCAATTTCTGGAAATAAAATAGCATCATGCTTTGTTTTGTTATGTACTATTGCTACTGAAGCACTAATTATTAATCTTTACAATGTATGTAAATATTGCGCCATTTACATAGCAACAGCAGTAAATATATAATACTTTACATACATATTAGAATAAATAGATGCATTTTATTTTTATATTCTCTAAAATATCAAGGATGTAGGCGGGTTCCAAATGTGTCAACGTTTTTACATGCATATCATGATTTTTAGCAAAGTATACATACTTAACATTAATATTAAGATTTATAGAAAAATTATATACTTAGCTATTATTTTTAGTTATAATTGTTTAGAAGGGATTTTATTTTGGTTAATATTGTGTGATATATACTGGAATATTTTTCGACATCTCTCGCATTCAATCAAACAGTAAATAATAGAAGTATAATGATATTGTAATGTACAAGTGGGTAAGTATGTACAAAGAAAAATCTAACTTTAATAAAAGGGAATTGTCAAAGTCCAGAATGTTGCTTAATTAGAAGATAGGAATGTAGTTGTCGATTTTGGCGCGGTGCTTCTGAGCCACACATTCACTGATCCAAACAATGTTTCGGCACTCTTGCTCCTTCAGCTTCAGATAAGAATAGAACACTCCAAAGTGGAATTGTTGTAAGAATGCGTGGACATTGAGGCTTACCTGAAAGTCAAAAAGTTATATATCTGAGAAATTATTAGAACAGCACAATTAATTGTATGGCCAATTAGTACTAGTATATTGCGCTTTTTAGATTTTAATACTAAAGAAGATAAAACAAGTTGTCTATATTTTACCTCATGCTCAAAGAACCTGTCTTCGAGAGTCTTGTCGCCAACATTATTTCCAGCACCTTCAAATAGTGCAGAGTACTCCGCATAGTATTCAGCAACAGCTTTAACTTGTTCATAGTCATCAGCTCTAGCAAGTGCGGCCAATCCGTCTGGGTTCAGTTTACCACAGCGAGGGTACAGTTTAGCCCTGTCATCTTTTGACAGCTCAGTGCCAAACGAGTTGATGGTAATGATGATAGCACGGCGGTCCGCCTCAAACTAAAAATGACAATTAATTAACAGAAGAAATGACACAGT
This sequence comes from Notodonta dromedarius, assembly GCA_905147325.1. Taxonomy (NCBI): domain Eukaryota; kingdom Metazoa; phylum Arthropoda; class Insecta; order Lepidoptera; family Notodontidae; genus Notodonta; species Notodonta dromedarius. Next base: position 8,787,887 of record LR990159.1, on the reverse strand, counting down.
TTAAAATGAGATTATACAAATAATAACAATTAACCCTTGTTTGTAGTGACAATACATTTACACAATTTTTTTACATTTTCTCTATTTTGTGCTGCCATCAAATAGAGACAACAATAAAAAACGACGCACATGTTTAATCAGTGCAAACTCATGGTTATAAGACACCATAATAACAACTTACAGCCAAGATTTCACACATAACATCAGCAGTAGTTCCACCAATTTGCTTGCAGAAATCATAGAAAGCTTCCAAATAGGCCTTGTAGAGAGTGTTACGAATGATCTCAATGTTCATTTCATCTAAATCCTGTTCACTGATGCAGTCCACAAAGAATGGCGCCAGGGGCGTGTCGACCAGCACTGCATTGTACAGCTCAGCAGGAGTGGCAGCAACATGGATGGCTTCCATCTGTTCGAATGATCCCAGGGGGTGGCATTTTGGAATCAACTCGGAAATGGGTCTCTGGTGCAATGTACCAGTAATCAACAGAATGATATTGTCAATCATGTAGCTATAGGTGATGAAATCCAAGAATGTGGAGAGGGGCTCCACTGAGTGATTCCTGAGATGTTGAAATTCAATAACAAGTTTCTCTCGAAGCTTATCATCGATGGTGGACACGGAAAGTGGGCTTGGTTCGTTAGCCAGGAAGGTACCATAGTCAGTTCCTTGCAAATGAAGCTTCAAGTCTGTAAACAATGTTAAAAGTGGCTTTATTGAATGAATAAAAGCGAATCATATGCGTAGTTGTTACATTTAGGGACTTACCTTCCAATGTTTCGCATTGCACCAAGTTGAGGTAATCTGACTGCTTGAGAATACCACACTTGAATCCACGGCACAAACCCTCCAAATACCCAGCATCGATGTTAAAAAGGCACCCCTTCATTTTGTTAGTGAATTTATTCAACTAAACAATATAATTTTGCAGTGTTATTGAATCTCAACCAGATCAAAAACCCCAGAGAGATAGAAGGATGAATCAATTTTTGCGAAGACGATCATTGATCATATGATTTACCCATAGACAACTTGGTTTTTTTAAAGTTTATCTCGGGTATTATGCCTATTTATGCCGGCCATGTTGCCACCATACATTATCTGATTTGCTGGCATAGATAATTTTTCCTTGTGTTAACTTACAACTCTGTGCCTTGTGTAGACAGATCGTTATGCCCTGAAGGAAGATTTCGCATGTAAAGAGAAAGTCAAGAAAGTGCTGTACCTACTCTTGTTGGTGTAATTTTCTCCATAATTATCCTTAGCTTCAAATACAAGATCGGTTTGTGCACCCGTGAGAGAAAATTAAGTTTGGGAAGTAGGTACACTAGCTAGGTACCGGCTAGTAGGAGATAATATATAATAAACAAGATATACTATTAACTTCTGGAATACCGCCTTTGCTGAAAAAAAATCCAGTTAAAATAAATTTAAAATTATAATGCTTTATAATATTTCACCCAATATTTTTTTATTATTATTATTGATGCAGTAACTAAGGCTTTTGTTACTTTGAAAGAATCATGGTGCTCATGGGGCGCATGATTGCAGTTTATTGCACTGAAGCTCAGAACAAGTCAAATTAAAATACGTGAATAGAGAACGGTCAATCTCGACAGATTTAGTAAGAAATTGCATCGTGAGTTTAAAGCTTTTCGTAAAATATAATCTTCTAGGTAAAATCACACAATCAAATGTCAACTTGCTGAGACATCTATCTGTCAGTCAATTCCAGGATTGTTGTCTTGTTGTTTTTGCCAAGCCAATTCTTCCATTTGACATTCAAGAATTTATTTTGTTGGGCATTTAGATAATTTTGAACTATAATGGATTCGTTAATGAATAATCCAATCAGACAAAGAATAAACAAAATTTTCGATAGCCATATTGTGGCAGATAATACGGATGCTTTACATTCTGTTTCCGGTTTATGTTCATCGAATTCTGCTTACACAAGAAGAGTAATAGTCAATGAAATTGAAAAAAGGGATATGCTGGTTAACAAAACTGTTTTAGTGGAGTATAACAAAGTGAAGGATAAGCTGCAAGTGCTGTTAGATTCTCTTAATTCTTTAGACGTCGCAGTCAAAGACATGTCTAACAGATTGTCTGATTCTAAGACAAAGACACATCACTTAATAACCCAAACAACCAAACTGAAAGAAGAACGAAGAAAAACGGAGAAGAAACAAACATGGGTCAATGCATTTGTGCAGAGCTTTCAATTAAGTAAAGACCAAAATGAATACCTGTATAATGTTTCAGTTAAAATGCCACTGACTGTAGAGTTTTTCGGTACATTATCTAAGATAGAAAAACTGTATGATAATTGTAAAACTCTTATAAAGTGTTGGCACCAAACATCAGCTTTTGATATCATGGAAACAGTTGGACTTCAGCAGGAGATAGCTATTGAAAAGTTATACCATTGGACTATTGGGGCCTGCTTAAGTACAGACTCTCCAAATAATGTTTTAGTACCAACTGCTTTGTCTAAGTTTCAGAACAGACAGGTTCTCTTCACAAATATAATTGATGAATATTGTTCAGCTCGTAAAGCTACTATAGTTCAATTATTCATTGATGCTTTAACCAAGGGCACTGATGGCTCGAAACCCATCGAATTTTATGCACATGATGCAAAGCGATATATTGGAGACATCCTAACTTGGGTTTATCAGGTCATGCCCATTGAAAAGGAAAATCTGTGCACATTATTTAAATATTGCAATATGCCTGAGAAGAACCAACTCATTATTGACGCCTTGACAAATGTCATGGAAGCATTATGTCCACTACTGAAAGTGAGAGCAGAACTTATTCTAAAACCGGACAAAGATCCTCTAGTACTCTGGTCTATAACGAATTTAATAATTTACTACAAAGAAGTCATTAAAGCTGTTATACCCCAAGGACATCTGATAAATACACTGGATGAGCTACTGAAAAAAAGTGAAGACATCTTTCTTATAACTTTGGACAGTAAAATACAGAAAGAACTCAGCCATGGAGTCAAAGCTCCACCAGTTGACTTAAACCCTTCAATTGTTGTCACAGATTTAGTCAGTTTCCTCAGGGAATTGTTGGCTATAATGAATGTATCTAATAATATAAATGCTTCCGATAGAAAACTGATAGTTACACATATTCTGGATCCGCTGCTACATGCAATCAATGAAACAGCATGCCATTTGAGCTCCACTGACATGTCTGTATATATGTTAAACTGTATTTATCACATACAATGTACTCTATCACTATACACCATCATGGATGAGTATAATGAGAGGCTGCAAGCACAGTCTGAGGCGCAAATTGATACATTAACCTCTGAACAAGCTAGCTATCTTGTAGCAAATCTGAATTTAGGGCCTATTTATACAATCCTGCAGGAAAAAATAAGTGGTCCTCTGTCAGCAATACCCGGAATGGATACATCTACTTTGAAGACATTTTTGAACAAGTTTGACATGTTCTTAGTATCACCAGATGTATACATACTTCCACAGCTGAATCTTCTTTTGAGTCACACACATAGATCAATTGTTAAAAAACGAGCATTTGAAGTGATACTAGCTATCTATGCACAACTTTATCAGGCAGTCCATGATCATTCCAATGGCTATACTGAACCTCATGCTATAGTCCGCAGAAAACCTGAAGAGGTCAACAAGTTACTTATGTAAAACTATTGTCCATCTTAACAGTAAACAATATTTTAATATGCTTACATACTTATATTAGGTACTTATTTACTACGTTAGTAGAATATATCAATATCATAGCAAGCAACCCTTATTGCGTGTTAGTATGTACAATTATAGGTACTCTATAAGGTAACTTAATCTATAAATAAACAGTTATCATCAACTTAATTATTTTTAATTGGGGCACTGCAAACTAAACAAACATTTGTTCAACCTAAAGATGAGCGACAGCATAATGTGCAGATTCTGCCAAGAAGCAGAGGAAAGTGCAATGCACATCCTCTGCTCGTGCGGCTCACTAATGCGTTGCAGAAGTATCTTCCTAGGGCGGCATATCACGCATCCGGAGGAGATACAAACTCTCACTGCTCAAAGTATTTGGAAGTTCCTGAAGGCTTCAGGACAGGCAGAACTAACTATAATACGTAAGTGCTAGCTACAAAAGATCAGTAATGGTCAAAGTAGCAGAATGCCGCTCGAGCGGCATAGGGCACAAACATAATAATAATTATTTTTAACCCTTAACTGGTTTCGTGGGGGTTACGCGGCCCCCACGCGTGATATTTTTTTGAATTCCTTTTAAACTTTGCACCGTGTGTGGGTGCCATTTTGTGTAAATTCATTACGTCGCGACTCGCGGCGGGTACCAGACGTTCGGCATTGCAGCTTTTACCAGAGCGGAGGTACGAGCGTTTTGGGGTCCGCACGGCCCCCACAATACCAGTTACGTAAGATTTTAGTTAGGAGTATATTTCTATTGATTTTTTTTTTTAAAGTTGATTACACGGTTTTTTCTTTTTATTTCCAAAGTTTACTGTATTAGAAATAAGAAAACATATATATCTGAGCTTAAGCCTACCAAAGCAATAGTTTTTTTAATGTAAGAAAAAAATTTACCAAAAAGTTGCCATTTTTATGCGATCTCTTGTAGTAATTAAGTAAAAAGAATTACATTAATAAAAAAATATTGTATCAATATAACAAGGTTGTTATTTATTTTTGTTATATAAAACTAATCTAAAATTACGCACATTTCGATCCTGGAAGCTATTTTGTAATGGAGGCCGCGCGACCCCCACAAAACCAGTTACGTTAGTCAATTTTACGATACCAGTTAAGGGTTAAAGACAAATTGAAGTTCCATAACTAAGTTCTAAAATCATTTTCGCAGTTTTGCTGCGACGTTTTTTTGTAAATGTATTCAGAATAGTGACGGGCAGGCACATCAAGTTAGTTGTAGACATTTTCAAAATTAAGCCCTAAGTGATTTGTAATTTGATAAATAAAATAAGTATTCTGTAGGTTTTAAAGGGTAATTTTATTTATTTTACTTGAGCGGTTCATGTATGCATGATATTATTAATTACTAGCTGATCCCGCGCCTTCGTCCGCGTGGAATTTACCACAAAAATTTAATTTAACATTTGCGAGTCGATGTTACGTGTTTTATATACGTACTATCGCAAAAGACCGCTCGCGAGTTTTGAGCACAGATTAGAGATATGTAGCAAGCTAGTTTTGAGCCCGCGCGACAGGCAGCATTTTTGATCTTTTTCTTTTTTTTTCTGTTTTTCTAAAATAATGTAGCCTAAGTTACTGCTTATAACACCGGCTAGCTGCGAGTGAAAATCCCGTCAAAATCGGTCCAGCCGTTTCGGAGATCACCCGGAACAAACATACAGACAGACAGACAATTTTTTTTAAACCGCGTATTTTCTATATGTACCGTATGTTGTACTTTCATATGCATTTAGTGAAAAGGAATTTTATTTATATGTATAGATGTAAATAGGTTGTAGTTTTAAGTACCTAGGTACTATTATACCTACTACAGACAGATTCATGTGTTGTCCTTATTTTGTGCTGTCAAAAAATAAAAATAATTTTAAATAATACAATAAAATATTTTATTTAAAAAATGAAACCTGCCTCATAGAAACATAGGTGCACTAAAAAGCTAGAAATAAAATAACTAGTAAAGCAGTTTATGTTTATAGGGACCTTGTAATTTCTTACGTTTACGAAACAAGCGAAGCACCTCCTCATTTTTGGAAGTGGTTAAAAATCGTGAAACCTGTGGTGAAACATGAGTTTCGTTCTCCAAGAACCCAAGAAGTCAGTTAATTTCACTTTAATGATAGGGTTGGTGGGGCTATATTAGGCCAAGCTAAAGGCCATGTGTTCGATACTACCTAAACTTTTAATTTTTTATTTAAATGGATACTGGCTAAATGCGAAAATCGAGTCAGGAAACAGTAAAAAAAAGCGTAAATTGTTTGAGGTTAGGACAGTTTTTACGAGCGAGAAGTTATATTATATTGAAATGAATAATTGACCAATATATTTAAGGATTGTATTTGTTGTGCATTAAAATGGGTTCCCGACAAATAACTGAAAAATCATTGTCTATGTTAAGGTCATTACCTAGAATATCACTTGCAAATGTTCGTGACAATCCGGGATCTAAAAAAACTGTAAGTAGGTATATATACCTGTAGTTATTATGTAGCGTATAGATTATTATGTTACTAACGACGTCCTAGACCCGCTACTTACACATGGCCTGATGGTACACCTGATTAGGTAATCAGTGCACACGATGAGGCCCGTCTGGGCGTATCGTGTGGTATTCACAGTTGGAATGTTTCCGATATTGTAAACGACAGCATCCATTCTTCTTTTACTGATGCATTAGAAGGATGGAAGCTGTCGTTTCTGACATGGCACTTTCCGTCGTCTGTGAATACCCTCCCTGGGCCGAAGGCGCAGTCTGATTTGGCCGGAGGTGCGTTGGCCGCGTCTTTGAACAGACTAAAGATTTATGTAGTTTTTTTTTTTCAAAGAATGATTGTGGAACATCGTTACTCAGGAGTTTTCAAGCTGTGACATATATAAATAAAAATATTTTACAAGATGCTGTAAGTAAATTTGCTCATTTTGTTTAAATTGTGTTTTAGCAAAAGCGTGGCCGTGGTCAGCATGGTGGTGATAAACATGGTTCAGGCAACAAAGGATCAGGCCAAAGGCAGAATTACATGAGGCTAGGCTATGAAACTGGAAATAATCCATTTTATTTGCGAGTTCCTCAAGAACACTATTATAGAGGACATCAGTAAGTTATTATGTGTACTTCAAATTTAATTTTGCTGTAGGTACATATTTTAAAATAACAGAAAATATTATTTCCTTCCATGTAATTAATACTTAATTGGACAGTTTTGTATAATCAAACCAACCCACACTTACTTTTGCAATGTGGAACCTACCTACTTATAACACTAGGGTTGGTTTTGGTCTGCAGACATAATATGTATGGGTTGGTTTGTTTTAGCAAAACTATGTTTTTGATTTATTTTATGTTTTTTTATAAAAAAGCTGTCATATTAAAGGTAAAAATAATGACTTGCTTATGAGGCAAAAATGTGTATTTCATTAAATATAATTTCTATATTAAAACAAAAAAATGATTGCATTATGTGAATGTATTTTGTTTCAGCCTTAGAAGACAATATCCACCCTTTACTCTTCTACAGCTGCAAACCATAATTGATAAAAATTCCTTGGATATAACCAAACCTATAGACATTGCTAGCATTGTCAAGTCTGGAATGTATGACTTCTTCCCAGATCAAAAGCAGTTTGGTATCCACCTTACAGATGAAGGTGCAGATATATTTGCAGCCAAGATAAATATAGAAGTACAGTGGGCAAGCGAGCAAGTGATTGCCGCAGTGGAAAGGAATGGTGGGGTGATTACCACTGCATATTATGACCCTCATAGCCTATTTTTGCTGAGGAATCCAAAAAAGTTCTTTGAGTCAGGGCAAGCTATACCAAGAAGAATGATTCCACCGGCTGATGCTATTGAATACTACACTAGTGCTAAAACTCGAGGATATTTGGCTGATCCTGAGGAAATTTCAAAAGAAAGACTGAAATTGGCTCAGAAGTTTGGATATACCTTACCCAGTATTGAAACTGACCCACATTATGACTTGCTATGTGAAAGAAAAGATCCAAGACAGATATTCTATGGTTTAGAACCTAGTTGGGTTATAAACTTGAAAGACAAATGCATTCTTAAACCTAAGGATCAAGAACTACTGCAGTTTTATAATTCATAATTACTTAATGCTGTTTATTTGATCTAAAATAAAAAGCAAATGCATGAAAGTGTAATGTAATTTAATTTTTATTATAAATGTAAGCAATGGGTGGTATACGAGTCGGTGACATAATATTATACATAAAGATTTCATGAATACAACCCTATAAATATAATGATAAATTAAATAAAAGTAGTAACAACAAAAAATACCATTTGTTATCCAAAACATTTATTTATTAGTTTCATTCAATAAAAAAAACCAATGATAGGCAGTATACTTGCATACTTATGAATTATTAGTTTATAACTTAGATTCAAGATAACACCCGTTTTTACATTGATTATGTAGATAGCCATATAAAACCATTTACTTGTTTTGAAGAGCCCTTGATAGACATTATTATTTCTAATATCTGTAATGGTCTGGTTTGTACGGTCCCTCAACAGGTACTCCAATATATTTGGCCTGCTTGGGTGTAAGTTTGGTCAGTTTCACACCCAAATGATCTAAGTGCAGGGCGGCAACCTCTTCGTCGAGTTTCTTGGGTAATGTGTGAACTCCGATAGGGTAGGCGTTGTGTTTTGTCCACAGTTCGATCTGAGCCAACACTTGGTTAGTGAAGGAGTTGGACATAACAAAAGAGGAATGACCCGTAGCACATCCTAGGTTCACTAGTCGTCCAGCTGCGAGCACAATAATATGATTACCATTGTCGAGCTCATATCTATCAACTTGTGGTTTAATGTTCACCTTCTTTGCATTGTTTTCCAACCATGCGACATCCACTTCACAATCAAAGTGACCGATATTGCACACAATTGCGTCATCTTTCATTCTAAGGAAATGTTCTTTGCAAATAATGTCAATGTTTCCTGTGGTTGTTACAAATATTTGCCCAACTTCGGCCGCTTCTTCCATTGTTGTAACTTGGAATCCTTCCATAGCCGCTTGAAGGGCGTTAATAGGATCTATTTCGGTAACAATAACTCTGCCGCCGAAACCCTTAAAAGCCTGAGCACAACCTTTCCCGACATCGCCGTAGCCACCAACCACGCACACTTTCCCGGCGATCATTATATCCGTTGCTCTTTTGATTCCATCAAGAAGGGATTCTCTGCACCCGTATAAGTTATCAAACTTGCTTTTAGTCACGGCATCATTCACATTGATAGCAGGAATTTTCAGGTCACCTTCGCGCAACATTTTATACAAGTTGTGTACACCGGTGGTTGTCTCCTCGCTAATACCCTTAATGCCCTCTAATAAATGTGGGTACTTACTGTGCACCAACTTCGTAAGATCACCTCCGTCGTCCAAAATCATATTTAGTGGCTGCAAATACAAATAAAAAAAGCTATGTAACTCAATAATATAATATTGATGGATGATAAGCTTTATATTGGCAATCAGAATGTGCAATAGAATTTTTAGAACTTTTCTGCCCATCATTTTTGAGAATGGGTGTGATGGAAGCAACCATAATTAATTTTCTACAATCACAGTTAACTTTGAAACTCTGTAGGTATATGATTAGTGTGTTGAGCGGTGACATTACCTTTCCATCAGGGAATATTAATGTTTGTTCAATGCACCAAACATATTCTTCTTCGGTTTCGCCCTTCCAAGCGTAAATAGGTAGCCCAACTGCAACCAACGCAGCAGCGGCTTCATCTTGTGTGCTGTAAATGTTGCTGCTTGACCATTGTACCTGAAGCCAATTATTTTAAGAATTAGGTCGATCGTGAAATCAAGTTTGGCCCACCCCACAAATAATTGCCATCGGCCGCAAAATATAACTACTTCCGGGCCCCAGCCTGCAGAAAGGTTCGACATAAAGTATGGCCCTTCTCTCGAGGGCGGGGTACAGAACTGGATTATGCTTGGAGGGCAATGTATGGTTAGGATGGACGGAGTGGTGACAATAAATCCTCGCCCCGCTTACAACCCCACAGACGGCAATACTGTTCACGATATGATCGTTTTAAAGGTATTTCACAGCCCGATATACCATAGACGACAATACCGTCCAACGGTACATAATAAAAGCGCCCAAAGTCAGTAAAGTTATCATTCAATTGTTAAGTTAGACGCTGCGCCACTACCCTGACATTTGACTCGTAAATAAAAACCTAGTTCCATGCCAACAAAATCTCGATAATATTAACTTATTATTTAGGTAACTTTATGCTTGTTGGCTTTTTGGGTGATAATAATGTGTAATATTGATAAGAAATTACCCTATCCTCTTTTTCTTACTTTGACATGTCAATGTACCATTAATAAGTCAAGCAATTAAATAACATCAGGCCATTTAGCATGCTGTGTTGTCTATCAGATGAAATACACAATATTTCACAGTCTAGTTAAATATTTCATAATAAAGTAGGTAGCTTCCTCAGTAAGTAATTATTTGAACTTCAGATCATGGGTTATAGATAAAGAGGTGAACATTTGCTGATAAATATCAGCACAATACTTAGTTATATGTATAAAGTAACAAGATAAAGATTGATCCCTTAATCAGTGTTTGGAATAATAGCAGTGTTACCATTGTGTAAGCACAAGTAACATGTTGCTCATTGGGTCAAATATGATGCAGATCGATATAGATCTATTAGTATTACAATGTGTATAGGTAAAAACTGGTTGGTCACAATGACCTCTTACAAATGTTAACAGAGTCAAATATTTTTAGACTAGGTACCTACTTACCTGGATATTATATTTCCATAACATATTATAAAAGGTTCAGCTTTATGGAGCTTACCTTTGCCAAAAAGTACATAACAATAATAAGTGATTTGCTTCAAGTTATAGTGTTATCTATACAAATAAATTATTATTGTAAGTAAAGTCAACAAGTACCTAATTATGAACACACTTATATATTAAACTAGCTGTGCCCGCGACTTCGTCCGCGTGGAATTTAATTGACAAAGTTTCATACTTACTTTCATCCCCTTGGGGGTAGAATTAGTCAAAATCCTTTCTTAGCGGATGCCTACGTCATAACATCTACCTGCATGCCAAATTTCAGCCCAATCCATCCAGCGGTTTGGGCTGTGCGTTGATAGATCACTATGTCAGTCAGTCACCTTTGAGTTATATATATTTAGATAGTAGCTGTTGCACACGGCTCCACCCGCATGGTAATTGGATAAAATAAAAGTAGCCTAAGCTACTCCTTATAACATCAGCTATTTGCCAGAGAAAGTCCCGTCAAAATCGGTCCAGCCGTTTTGGAGATTAGATTAGCCAGAGCAAGCAGATGGTCTCAAAAATTTTAAAATATTATTTTTTCCTAAGTACAATGCGATGAGCTAACATCAGTTTTTAGTTTTAACATAGAGTAACATAATATCATAGGATAATATGATGGATCATTAATAGACCGGGGATCATCTTTAAACATCCTTGCCTGAGATATCCTACACACAGAGATCTTACAATTTACCATGATAAAGACAAACCAAACTATCTTGGTTTCTCAAATAGGTAGATAACCAGACAGAAAAGTCTACAGATTACTATCTTAAAAAAATATCAGTTATATGATATACTTCAACATTTATCTCCTGACAAGATTACACTGATAACTATCTACCTACATGGCTACAATACGTTCAAATCAAGTTTATCCTTATGCCATCTTTCTTTGATATTTCAGTGGAAAATAATTTGAATTATGTACCTACCTGTATAAATACACTAAAGTATTAGATAGGTATTTAATATCTTTTTTTTTATATGGCATTAGGTTGTTTACTCACTTCTGCTCCGAGTTCAACAAGGGTTTCAATAAGTACAGCAGTCTGAACAGTCATGTGGAGACTGCCTGCTATTCTGGCACCCTTGAGAATCTTAGCTGGGGCATACTTGCGACGACATTCCATCAGACCAGGCATTTCCTTCTCTGCCAGCATGATTTCATTGCGGCCAAGCTCAGCCAACTTCTCATTTGCTATAATAAAAATAACAAAATAATAATTAATTCAATTTTGTCTATTATTATGTGTGGAAAATTTTAAGTAATTCAGAATCTATCATCTATCTATCTATCGGTGATATGCATTATTCATAAAATTCTTACAAGTTAATAACATTTAAAATTTATAATTATAAATTAGAAAATCAAGCTAATTTGTTAGGTGTTTGTGTGCAACATGATAACCTGAAACAGATTTATATTGAGTACCTACTATTTATTTAATCAATAATTTAGTTAATTTGTACAGCATCACGCCTATACTCTCCCAAGGGGTACGCAGGGGTACACTACAGTGTGCTTTCATTTCACCAAATATTGTGACACCTAAACAAATCAGTACCTACTTACAGATTATTATCTCTATTAATAACAGCAATAAAGATTAATTTTATCATAATTTAATGATTGTTGTATGGATATCTTAATAGCTTGCTTGATAAATATAAATCTTATAGGTAGTTATCTTGTGTTGTGATGATAATTCTTCTAATCGCGTGGTATAACCTATATTGCGTTATGAACTACCACGAGCCTATAAAAAACTATGAAAAAGTAGACACCCATAATTCACTAATTAAGTATTCATATTATTCAATATGAGGAGATAACGCATGTGTATGAAATTAGATATTTATAAGTATTAGCTAAGAATACTTGCCGATTTTGTACGGAGGCTTCATGTTGTTTCTGAAGGTATTTATTTGGAAATAGACAGCCGAAATCACTGAATAGAATTAAACCAAATAAAAACTTTTAAAGTTAATCAGTAAGTACTTTACTTTTCAAGGCGATACAGTTATTTTATTAACATTTACGCGACCGGCACACAGCGGAGTTATATATGTACAAAGCAAAGATTAAGGATGAAGTGGAGAGTGGTGACAAAAAAAGCGGGCACGCACGCACAGTACAATAGGCATAGGCTAGCGATATATCGATATTTTTAATCCGATACATCGTTATTTAAAAATAACGTGTTAAACATCAAACGTAAAACGTCAAACATCAAACACGTTAAACATTACGATGTTTAACATTTAAGATATATATTGATTTAAGAAGATTCCAAATATCGAGAGGGTATAACACTCGTAATTTTTTCAGACTACACAACTAAAATTATGTAAAATATTAATTATGGCTGATTGATTGATTCAATATATCCGATTTATTATAGATAATGTTCGATGATCGATATTTACTTCATAGTGTCAGCTAGATTAGGCTTAACATACATTTTAAGAGGACCAATATTTTTTTAGAAAGCGTAGCGATATTACCAACGAAAATATTTGTAAAAAATATTGATTCGATATATTATATTGATATTTTGCCACTTTCGATACCACACATTAAACAGACAACGCGCAACGGAGATGCTCTGCTGACTCTACAACACTTGACCCTTGTGCGATATGTCATATGCGAGTCGACCGCGACTGTCTGCCTGATCGAGCCGACCACAGAGTACCTTGTATATAATAGACCCGACCAGGCGAATGCGAGTCGACAGCGACTGTCTGCCTGATCGACCCGACCTCTATCTTGTATATAATAGACCCGACCAGGCGAGCTATGATCTCTATCTCGACATGAAGTAGGTGTAGGTACATACTGTTGCGACCTTGAAACTGTTTAGTCCAATATACTCGAAAATCAGCTTGAAACAAAAACGTGTTGTTAGTCTAGATGTAGTTTATCGATTCATAAAGAAAATGATATTAAATTCTACAGAAGTTTATACTCAACTGTAGGCATAAGGTGAACGCCCTGGAGTTATCGGCGGGGGCATCTCGAACGAATAGGTACAAAAGAAAGCCGACGTGGTTGTGTTTTTGGGACCATTCTACTCCGATTATTATTACCTACACCTAGAAGGTTCGGGTAACAACTAGTGTCTCTTTAATCGGTATTTAAGGCGTCGACGTAGGGCATCGAGACAGTTACTTCCTTTGGTTACTTCTTGAAAGCGAGTGATTCGATTAAAGTTAGATTAGATTAAAGTTGATTCGAGTAAATAAGAACTGAACATAAGTTGTCTCGTTCATGATTTGAATCGAATTATTAGAGTTAAATCACTCACTCGCCCAATTGACGGTAGTTTTCAAGGAATAATACTCAATAAACATCTAAATTATTTAATCACCATAGAACAGTTACAGGATAGTATGTAGTCATATTCAAAACGAATGGAATTATACAGCATAACAAAATAACTAATAGATTTTAGATTCGCGCAGGAAAAGTGGGTGGTATTCATTGACTCGATGCCTATGATTCTAAGTCAGAACCTTTCATGGCATGGCACTAGTCCTTACATTCTCCTATCATACTTAAATATAAGTACATACCTAATGTGGATGACATTTGGAATATTTTTCTGAATAATGTACCATATCCACATTGCATACTGTGTTTCTGAATAATATATAATCTGTAGTATCATTTCATGTGATTAAAGAAAATTCGTTAAAAGGTAGGTATTACACTTCACATAAAAATTCTTGCATAATTCGCGCAAACATCATTCCTATCAGTGATGCTCACAGACTAGCAGACACTCAAGATACAATTACAGTTCACTTATCACCAAAGATATTTCGATACCTATCATTTTTCACGTACCTACCTAAGTCTAAAACCTGAAATGGAATCGCTGAGAGAGTTATCACACCGATCGATCGATGGTAGAATGTAATGAGTCGACGTTCAATCGTCTAGTTTGGAGGTACTTACCTAGCGAATCCATTTAACAATTAAAGTAGTCACAAAATAACGAAATTGGACATTGATAAAAAGAGTTAAGATTTAGATATCGTACACGTAAAAGGCACTGATTGATAAGTTTAACCTCTCACGTTTGTCAGCATTTTTGAAATACATTTCTCAATGCATAACGTAGGTACGTAGCAAGGTGGTAGATTTTACTTTTGGCTTGGCATTACTGTAGTACAATATCGCCGACATGCGACACGCGACGTTTGAGAAGAGACATCGCAGACATAACGTTGACAACGTAGAGCAAGATCTTAGTTGATCGGAGTTCTAGGCCGGTCGATCTCAACTCTGAGAGGTAACTTGGAGCATATCTTACGAGAGCATACTCGGAGTTAAGATCGATTTATTATTATTATCGGACTCGATACTGTAGTTTTGTCAAAAGGGTGTATTTAAAGGCTACTCACACACGGAACAATGTTAGCTTTGTAGTATTCATATATCCATCCATGTGTTTAAATTCCGACTCTTATGGCGGTGACAAGTTTGAGCTGAACCACGAGTAAAACAACGTGTATTCACTGAAAAATATGTGAAAATCAGCAAAAATGTCTGAATAGTCGTTGTTATTACAATGGGCATAAGGATTTATTTAAGAGTACACCCTTATTTAAAAAGTTAAATGCAACTTGAGTTTTTTAAATTACATAATCTATTGTTAGAAATGTTAACAAACTTGCAATTAAAAGTACTCAAGAATGACTTTTGGGCAACGTACAGAGCAACTACGTATGTAAATAAACTTATAATAAAAGCGTGTTTAAATTGCAATTTGATTGCGAGATTCGGGTGATATCAATTGTTTGAAATGCATTGTCAATTGTCATGGTGTGTAACTAGAGTACCTTTATCTAAAAACCCCTGCTTGTCTATCCATCTCTCCTTACCATCACAAGGCGATTACTATTTGCCATTTACATTACAGTTTAAAGTAAAAGAACTTTTAATTACATAATATGTACAATAATGCGATATCGAGATCAAAAGGCAAAGATGATTTTCATTCATCACATTGGTTCAAATATAATTAGGGACAACAGTTGGATGGGAAAAAATGAGGTCAAATATGTAGGTATTCAATATAGCATGAGCGTGTTGAAATATACAAAAATAAAATAAATATACCATCGGAGGGAAGATTATAGAAGTTATACTGTGTAGTCACAGATATATATGTAAATCTATATCTGTGTGCGTAGTACCATAAATAATGTTGAGAACAGTCAACATTTTTATTGTGATATGTATAATGTTTAAGACACATGGCAGAGTGCCAGCTGCCAGTTGCCACGCATGCGATACGCATTAATAGCGGCATTGGGAATGTTTACTAAAGTATTTCTTCGAAAATATTAATACCAAAATATGTGTGAAGTGAACAAACAAATTAAAAGTAAATATTCGAAAATTAAATCTGATAAAACCTAGTGTACTACAAACACGAAGAATTCAATAAACTATTAGTAGATCATATTGTTTAAGTTATTGTAAACATACAAGGAGGAACCGTGCTTTTAGGAAGTCTAAGTAATTGTACACTAATCAGTGAGCAAGTTCACATTGTGATGAATAAAAACGCACCATCGCCAATATGGCGTCCTTCAGTCTCGAGTTACGTCGACGGAATCTTAAACATACATTTATATAACGAATTTTCATTATGATCGACAATGCCTAAGTTTATAAAATATCTGTGACACTTGTGCACGCGTCTACACACGCATTCTGTACCGCTCATACGCTCTTACACTCTTACATCTTACAAAACATAATAATAATTTATAAAATTCACAATCCCTTGCATATGTGCATGCCTATAGTAACATACCTCGCCTTTCATACCCGTCCACATTCAGACTATCACTTTATCTCACGTAAGTAAAGATACCACAGCCACTGTCTGTATTTATAATACCAAATAGGAAAAATGCTTCAACTTTTAAGATAATTATGGAAAGACTATGGACAGGCATACAATAATTAAACAATTTCAATAATGCTGCGCTAAGTGCATTGTTTGAAGCCAGAATCGCACTAAGTAGGTAATGTTTTTAAAAGGCGCTATAAAAATAATAACATTCAAGTTGTAATAAAAATAAAATATACCTACTTTTTATCGTATAATATTCAACTATTATGTAGGATAAGTATATATGATTTTGACAACTTGCAAAAGTTCATTAAATTCACTGTCATGGTAAGAAGCTTTGTAAGTAAACGAATGCTTTCTGCTACTTTCATGGTAACATTTATATAAATAAATAGAAAAAGCGACACAGTTTCTAATTATATTATTATTATTATATGTATCGATACAACAGGCCTATCATTATATTGACCACGACTGTAAATGTAATAACTATAGCATATATATTTTTATTAAAGAAATTTAACGCAAATAAGGCCTCTAAACAAATGCACCTAACGACTTATGAATACGCCATAATATGCCCGCCAATACAGTTGAGTTTTACCAGCAGTAAGTTGTCTGAAACTGCGTTACGTCACTGTGGTAGCGCGATGTTTCAAATCTGAAAAATATAAGCAATTAGGTACAGGTGAGGAGATTATAGCTTATAAATATTCTAACGCAACTATGTGCGGTAAGCTCGCTTGCAAAAGTGCTAATTACACACGAGAACCGGCGGGTTAGGACGTAGGGTAATGTTTTAAGTATCTGATTACGATATGTGAACAATGTTGATGAAAAGTGCAAGATCAGGTCCTCGTACATGTTGTATATAGAGTCGTCCGACCATTAACTTTTATTTAACTATTTGCATTTTGGTGCTGATAATTATTGAACGTTGTAATGATTTAAGTAAGCGAAGGCTCCGTTCGCGTCGACTATCCTATCAGAATGCAATCGTCAAAAGTCGGCATCGGGTCGGCGGGGTATCGATGCGACTGTCAAAATCTAAATGTCAGGTGCGGTCATATATTTCACGACCCCTTGGCGCAGTGGTTCGAGCGTAGGCCGCACTGCACATGGTGGTTGCGGGTTCGATTCCCGCCGGGGCAAATTTCGGAAATGGCCTTTTCGTAATTTTCCAGGTCTGGGTGTCACTGGGATCGCCCCCAGTCCATTGTACGATACACATAGTACAAGGATTGCTTAGTTTGGGCCCATATACTTGGTGTGTCAGTCTGGCGATATATATACAGTGGTAGAGCACAAGCCGGGCGAGTAGAGCGGGAGCGGGGACGGGACGGGACACTGCACTGACCAGCTGGTGAGCGCGGGCTGCTGCTTGAGCTTGCGGATCTCCTTGGTGGCCCAGTTGGCGACGGCCTTGGTGCGCGGCGTGCGGCTGCGGCGCGCCGCCTGCAGCAGCTCCAGCAGCGGGCGCGCCTCCAGCAGCGGCAGCACGCGCGCGCCGAACACCGTGCACAGGTCGCCCGCCAGCCCCGCCACCGCCGACATGTGCCCGTCCGTGCGCTCCGGCTCGCTCGCCACCTGCACATCATATACATTCATATACATTCACATGCATCACGCTAGTGCATGTACTTCGCGAGTACAAAACCCCGACCGAGCGTCAAGGTTGGTCGCCGCTAACTTGCAGTTGCAGAGTATGAGCGAGATAATCGTAGCGGGCGAAGGGGCATCGGCGGCATCGGTGTCTTTGAATCGGTTCGGATTTCCTGTCGCCGCGACCTGTGGCGGCCGGACCGTCCCGAAGCGACGAGATTCGCCCGTAGGGAGCAGTGGCACGGGCCTTCGGTAGTGGCAGTGGTCCGACGAAAATTATAGTTGAACTACTTCCCTTGCCCGACTCTTCAATTATGATAATTGCCATGACGTTAACGGTATAAAAAACTTTGAGACCAATATAGCAGGGGTCCTTGAAATTGATAATATTGTATAAAGAAATGTAATCTATGTGTGAACAAGGAAGTTTGGGGTGTAACTGTGTGTTCTCGTACCTGCATCATGAACGCCACGATGGCGGGAACATGGGGTTCCACCAGCGCCACGTCAGCTCGCACCTGCAAACGTATTTCATGATTATTATTTTATTTAGGTCGAGCTTTGTTAAACGCTGTCGACGTTTTAAGGGTCTATTCACATTATTAACTCAAATTTAGTATAACAACGTAAAAATATAATAAAAATTGGATATCATTTAAAATTCACTTGATGCGCGTCGTACCTCGCCAGTTGAGCTGTTCAGTCCTTGGACGATGCCAGTGTACGCCTCGAGCACGCTCTCCCGGAGTTCCCCTAGATATTCCACCAGGTCGAAATCGTTACGGTCCACTTGCGCATTGCTGGCCTGTAAAAGGGAATATAATTTAAACACTTGATCATTGAACATTTCTAAACTTCCAATTATGAAATTATATAAGCGTTTTTTTACATAGTGTGTTAACACACCAATGGATCGACTGTCGATCGATCCATCGATCAATAACAGAATGATCGACGTCGACCATTGGGGTAGTAACCCCATAAGAAAAAATCTTTAAAAGATATTAAAAGTATATTCGGTTTGAATTAAAATAAATTTAAATTACCTGCAGCAACATCTGCATTACGATGTCGAAATACTTCGCAAAATCGGGACCAATTCCGAGAGCTATATCACCGAACACTGACAGAATCTGTGGTTTTACAGACCGGTGGATGGATGGATCACCCAGGTTTTCCAGCAACAACACTATTATTTCATCACAATAGGGTAGCACCTGAAATATATATTTTTGTTGAGTCACTCACTTATTTGAACATTAGGTACTAAAAATATGTGATAAGGATTATTGGACAATGTATGGTCAAACAGATAACATAGATATATTTTATTGATCACCAACAATTACAAGATTGGGTTGTCTTACCTTACTTTTCAAAGCGCGGCAAATGTCACCAGTGAGACCGACAGCCGCAATGCATACTTGATATTCTTGATGATTCTTCAGACCTACATAGAGATACCTTTTGAAGGCATCCATATATTTCAAAAATCCTTCACCCAAAACCTCAACCAGAGTGGAGACAGCCATGAGGGCGTCCTCTTGAACGCCACCCGCCTTGCCCGCGTTCCCGGCGAACATGGTTAGCAGAGCCGTCATGATCGCGTCCGATATATGCGGCGCGTCTTCCGTAGTCACCTTACGGAGAACGGATTGCAAAGTCGCACAAAGCAGACTTTGGAGATCGTTGAATTGCGAGCGATCAGCTTGGCTTGAAATATGGTTCTCCATCTGCAGAACTTGTTGGAGCCGTTCCAGTATAACCATGGTTGTCTTCTGAACGGTTACGTAGCAGTCGGTCGGAGAGTTCTTCACCATTTCCATGAGCGCCTCATATGCGGCCGATCTTAAGTTATGTTGTGCAGCATCTTGACGGTCTGTTGTTTCGAGAAGTCTTTGAATAATGAAATCAAAGTAGGTAGACATGCAATAAGTCTTCGGTTGGCTTCTGTCTATGCAATCGGCTGCCTCGTATGCGGCTTCAGCGAGGCCCGTGAAGGCCCAGCAAACATTAGCAGCGACGCGGGGTTCCGCCTTCAATCCGTTAACCAGACTCTCTAGTAGTGGCTTGAGATATGTTTCATTTATTGCTGCTTCAGGAACAATCTCGCAAATCCTACCGAAAGTCCAAGCAGCCGTGTCTCGCACGGCCACGCTGGAATCGTACATGGCTTCGATCAAAGTGGGCATGGCCTTTTCTACCAATGGTTTGAGTGTATTTGCCTCAAGTCCGCCCAATATGGACCCAAATGCCATCAAGGCAGCCTCCCTATATCTCCAATTTTCATTTTTGATATTCGTATTAATGAATGGTAAGACATGTGGAACTACTTCATCTTCACAACAGTTTGATAGCAGCATCAAGCAAACAGATGCAGCCTTTGATGGGTTCCATTCCAATTCATCATCAGAATCATCCTGTTTTGTCAACTTTTGCATAAGAACTGGTGCAAGATATTGCAAAGCTCCCCTAGCATAAAATCTGGAAGTCCTTACTGGTGGGCGACCTAATGAAATAAAAGTTTGATAAAATTTATATTCATAATGAATAAACCTGAATTAAAACACAGTCATACTGTAATGCTTCAGAGGGCATGTCAAGTTGTTGGTCCCGACTATCATAGTTGTTAAACCTATTATAATAATATATTTACTATAGGAGTTGGCCACTAGCCCATACAATAAAAAGACGAAGAATGAAAAAGTATGTTTGATCACAAAAAGGGGTGGAAATTTGGTACATGCAAGGGTTTTTTTTATTAATGGCCTCTTTCCATTGGGTCGGGCCCAATGTAAGGGTTGCTACTCTGGAATAACACATAGACTACTTTATTGTTGAGCCATGCAGACAAAAGCTGGATATAAACGATATTTAACCATTCCCTTTGCTTACCTGCTTCAGCAGCCTCTGCCTCTTCAATAGCCAGATCAATCTCTTCATCACTGACGTTTGACCAAAATTCAATGCCTTGAAGTGATATTTCATCTATATCCGACTTCATAGCTTCTAAGGTGATAGGAAACAATGCCTGTCCCATGTATGGTTCCATGTATTGATAGTAGAGTGATAGGATTTTGACCTAGAGCAAATAAAAAACAATTGCAAGAAAACAAAATGCGTGATGTGCCGCAAAGTATTTGCAACAATGAGGATGAATAAACATAATGTGATGAGCTCCACAAACAATACAATTACGAGTAATCTTAATTGTACACCACAAACATTGAGAAATAACAGCACATACATAACAGAACTATCAGACCCTAAATAAATCGCCAAACTTTGGCGGAAACAAATGGAAAGTTAATATCAATAAATGTAACATGTTGCGGTCCTTGGGAGGTGTATGTTATATTATGTATGTCCCGAGCCTATGGATGAATGATAGTATTATACCAAGGGTAAAAAATGTGGCAACCCCTCATTGACATTGCAAAACATTTACACCAATTTGCGTAGTTGCCTCAATTTTGCACTGTAGAAAATAGTGACAGCAATATGAATTAGTGTAAGGTTTAATAAATGTTGTGTCAATAGGTATAATGGTCCAGATTTTTGCATGTTGGTAGGTGACCATAGTCACTAAAGTGTGTACACATGGAAGAGTGCGTATGAGTGTTATGATAATTTGTATTTGTATTAACATGTTGTAAGTAGTACTTAATAATTCCATGAGTAACACTGATAGAAATAAATTGGCAAATAACATCAACCAGTCGAATCAAGCAACATCTGGTGGGCTAGTGGGCTGAAGATTGATAGCTCTTATTGAGGGGTTATACATACTAAGCATTGTAGGGCAGCAACATTGATCCTCATGTCGGTGGACTGTGTAGCTTCACAAACTACTTCCATTATGAAGTTTCGTTCATTCTCTTTATCAAAATTTGATTTGGTGAATTCAAGTGAGTTGAGCAATGCTTGCGTGGCAGCTAGTCGGACATGGTTACTGGGCTCAGTCGACCTCATACCATGAATGATGGCAGTAAGGATTGGGTTACTTTGCTCCGTCAACACTTCAGCATCGATTTCCTGGCATATGTAGCCTGGAATAGAAATTTAAGAATTTAATAAATACATGACTTATATATTTTTTTTTCATATTAACTTATAAGTACCAATTATTTTTACGAATTGTGAAACGATTATAAAAAAAATTAACGAATACAAAGATATTTTATATTAAAGTTTTCTAAAACTACTTGGTTATGATGACACTACACTAACTAGTTTTGGAAACTTGAAATAAATGTATTATTGCCAATTATCATGTTCATTGAAAATCATTTCATTGCTAGTAACCAAGACATACCTTGTACATATTATTATGTTTTTTTTCCCCATTATTAGTCTATTTCACATACGAAGTCCCGTAGACGCGGCGCTGTACTCGCATATCGGCAATATAATTTACACTGTGTACAATTTAGTTCCGTATTTTTCCACGGAACTTCCAATGTGAAATAGACTGTAGTTGTTATGTAAAATATATAAGCAAGATTGATTATGACTGCATTGATGTGCACATACCAATGGCTTCTAATGTAGCTTCTTTTTTCAACTCTGTTGATTGAGCATTGACTACATTTTCTACAAGCATTGGTATGAGGTCACTCCACTGGCCGGCGGGTAATTCAGCAACAGCTACATAAGCTACACACTGGGCTGCTGAGCTGGGCCTGCTGTTCTCTGTGCCAATTGCTGCCAAAATCTAAACACCACAATGTTCATTATCATCAAAAATACAATTAGAATTTGAATCCATTGCTTACATTTAGGGCATCCATAAATTTTTGCCACCAGGGCGGTGCCACGTTGAAGTGGGCTGACATTGACAGTTCTGACAATCTCGGTCTCCCCCCCCCCCTCGCTATAATTTGTGTTTGTAGTGACACTGACAGATGTGAAGTGACTGATGTCAGCCTAGTCCAACCGGGTAACATAGTGTGAGCTGAAAATTGTTAGCCCTCATTGAATTGTTTAATTTGTTAGACATACATTTTTCTTGATATACAGTCTGATGTCGTCGGGTAGGGCAAGCCACCTTTGTTGATACTGTTCTTTCAGTGTGAGATCTTTGGATGTCAGGTGGTTCTTCAACTGCAAGCCAGCAGCCATCCTAGCCACCTGACTGTTGCCACCCTGAACCAGCACGTCAGATAACATTTTGATGAATGTTGTGAAATTAGTGGCGGCTGCATGGTCCAGGTAAGTCTCGGCAGCTTCCAACTCATTTCGATCTGCAAACATAATAGTAAAGATATTAGATATGAGCAAAAAATACTCTGGACATTTTTAATGACATGTAAATATACAAGGAATTTGGCTTTTCCATAAGTGAGTAGGTATCATACCATATTTAAATCACCATTTTTAAATTTAATCATGTTATTAAGTGATCTAATATAGCTATAAAACCATTTAAATTTGTCCTGTTTGGTAACTGTATATCATTTATATGAATATTTGTATGTAGGCAAGTTTATGACCATAGATGTATTAATTAGAATATATTAGATTGATAAAAACACTTGCTAGTGGTAGTAGATGTGGTTTTAACAAACTACAAAGTATATCAATTAGTGGATTGTACAAGATTCAGTTTGCATAAGGCTTTATCCTCATTGGAATTGCTCATATAACCAGTTTGTATGGCCTACATACAAATTTTGGGTCAATTTGTATGGTTTCATATGAACTGTTTTTACAAGTGACGCTAATTAGGATGATGCCTAACAGAAGTCATGTGAATAAAAAAACATTTTTTACTAACACAATTATTGTCAACTAGCTGTGCCCCGCGACTTCATCCGCGTAGTATTGGATTATTGGGTTAAAAAGTATCCTATATGTTAATCCCGGTTATAATCTATCTGTGTTCCAAATTTCATCCAAATCCGTTCAGTAGTTTTTGCGTGAAGGAGTAACAAACATACATACATACATACATACATACATACATACATCCACACTCACAAACTTTCGCATTTATAATATTAGTAGGATACCATAAATTCATATGAACTAAATACTAATATTGAATTTTATTTTGAATGAATATTCATGGTAGAGAAAATTCGGAAAGTGTGGGTATTCTACAGAGGTGCATACATTTTCGATTTTTTATATTTATTGCACTATCTTTATCAAATTATTGATAGCAATTTTAGTAGAGGTCACTTCATCCATGCTCTTTGACTTCACCAGTATAAACGAAATAATCAGGTGACCTATGCTAAAATAGCGAATGAGGACAGTCGTAGAAAAATATTGCTTTTCGCTGTAATTTGCACATACTCAATAAAATTGTACACAGGTGGACTGTCAAAGCTGTTATAAGTGAACTACAAATCATAACCTTCAAATATTGAAATCCCCTTTTCGCAACAACAAATAGAAGCGAAATACAAAGAAACAACTGTTTTTCATGTGCGTGTAAGGTAATGAGTATTTGTATGCTTGTCGCGTATTGGAAAGAAACTTTAATTTTGCAGGGTGAAACTAGAATTTTCCTAACATGACAGTTGGGCATCTTTGTCATCCACATTTTATAACGGCTAATCCTGTTTATTATGAATAGGGAGATATTCAAGAGTACCTAATCACGATTTGGCATCATGTTAATGGCTCAGGGGCCGATTTAGAAACGCTATACAGTAGATATTGCGATAACTGATAAAATAAGTCGGTTGACGACCTGAACTAAAATGCCAACTGTAATTTGGAAATACGGTTTCTTACCTGGTGACACAGTCTTTTCCAATATTTGTATAAGTGTTAACGTTGTCCCGGTATGCATTTTGCTCACTGTTTATTTAAACTCTTGATAAAATAACTGGAATTCGTAAAAAATATGTAACCGGTACACACCACCGACCGACGGAAGAACACTCATTGATAAATAAATGTTGCTAGTCGACAAAAATAATATTGAATTTGTAAAATGTTGTCATAATGAACAAAATTCCTAGACAAATAATTATATAGACAACACGTACTGAAGGAAAGCTATAGGACGGCCAACATGTGGGTAAGAAGTACACAGATCTAACATCCTAACTTGCGCGATGGCGTCATCTTAGGCGGCTTTGTCGCACTCGAATGTGCACTTTGTCCCACTTATATCTCTGTGGTCCCGTCTGTTGGCATATACGTGAAATTATGGCCAGCGTGGGCCTTTCATTTATTCAACTACTATTAGAAGTATGTGCCAAATACAGAGTTTGATACATTCACAGTCTTTATAACTCTGTGGATACATTATGGTTTGAAGTGGATATGAGTATAACGGGACAGCGCAATGAGTGGAAAAATATACAAAAAAATTAAGTGCGTCTCGGAACACTCGACAGAAGTGATAACTTAAACTAGACAGAGTGGCGTCGTAACGCGTTACGTTACGAAGCGGCTTACCCTCCGATAAAAAGTATACAGACGAACAAAGTAACCTCCTCCTTTTTGGAAATCGGTTATATCTCTGGTTAAAAAAGACATACTGCGCCGACCCTAGATAATGGCAAGAATAGGCAGATCATGACAGGTTGTTACATTAACCTTTTTGCTTCGATAAGATAGCTACACAACTCTGGGATCTGGGGATATTCACAATCGACGGAATTCTTCCGTCTCTCTAACAATAGCTTCCATTATTTTTCAAATTCATTTAGAAGAAGGTAAAAGATGGGTAGTCTATGAATTGCGCGTTGCAACCAAGAAGCTTAGAACGACACTGGAGAGTGCACGTAGAACTATGGAGTGAAGACAGGTTTTTTTACATACATACATATGCTCTGTCCCTCTCATACTTCATCTGAAATTGCCCTGATAAACACAAAAAAATACCCAAACTAACGTGTGATGAGCCAAGATATCGCAAGTCCATGGTTTTCGTATCTGATTTTTTATGGATTTTATTTACATATTACATATGCGTCAATTTGAGAATCCTCTTTGACTTTAGTATTTATTTTTATATAGAAAACAAAAAATAGATCAACCGTTCACTTTCCTGATTGTCGGTAGCTGTTATTTTAATAATTTAGCAACACTGATAGAACACTCAATTTGACACTATGGCCAAACTGTCAAATATTTTCAAGCACTTCGCATTTTTAAATTACTTTAATGCTTAATTAAAATGTTTTCTTGTAATTTAAACGATGTATTGTGTTGTGCAAAATTGCAGAAGTGTATGGATACCAAACTCAAACATTAAGTTACACGGGTAATTGTATTTTACGCTAATAACCGTATTTAACCATATTTATATTATTTTTAATGGGAGACATAATAAAACATCAATAAATGATTATTATTAGTATTGTGTGGCTATTGATTAATGAGATAACAGTTTATGTTGTACTTTTCGTAATATATTAATTTAGTTTTTACATGAACATTTGACCTAAGAAGGGTGACCATCATCTCACTGTATTTCAGATTTTCTGAGTAAGGAAGGATACATAAGTATTATACTAATCATATGTTCCAAAGTCAAAAATATCATCTTATTACACTTATATGAGTACCCACCATATATTGTCATTGTGCTAAGTTTATAAGTACCATAATCACAATGGGTACCTATTTTATGACGGGTGCGTATACCTAACTTTGCCCCCTGCACACTTCGACCCTAGGCAGGAGCCGAGCCGGCGTGGCGTTCGGCTCGCATACGTGCTCGCGCTGGTACTGCGCTGTGAGTTAGTGACAGTTAGACCGTCACGCAGAGAACGCGCGTAAGCTCGACTGCCGGTTGGGTTATTTATACAAACAAATAAAATTTGAGTGCCTGATTGTAATATCAAAATAACACCTTTTCACTAAATCCATATGCAAGTACATACTCGTACAGTACATAGGTAACAAAAAAGCGGGTTGAAGCGGTTTGTTCCGGGTAATCTCCGAAACGGCTGGACCGATTTTGACGGGACTTCCACAGATAGCTGAAATATATTAGCTGATACATACCGCATATTTATATTTTTAAATTTTAATTAATTTTAGAAATGGTTTTACTGGCTTGTTTCATTTTTTTTACTTGTTTATGATGAGTGAGTTTGTAACGCGTATCAACATATGTGATGTGACTTAAATAGTTGTATATTTTGATTGCGGTGACTTGGAAGCTTTATATATTATTGCTTCTTCTTCTTTCTTTAAAAAAATGTTCCAGTAATAGCAATAACAAACAGATTTAATAACAATACAATACACAAAACAGGTGTGATGTGATTAAGATTAGAAAAGTCATGATGACATGACTATCCATTATCATCAAACAATCTATTTACTATTCTAATAAGTTTTGTGGTAGCTTCACTTCCACTGAAATTGGGATCACCACTGTTGCACAAGAAATCAATAGCATCAGCGACAGAAGAACTGAGTGTCTGCGCTGCAAGACGTACATATATGTATTTATTTTTATACTATGATAGTTGACATGTCCACTGTCCACATGTAACTTTTTGGACAATTTTAACCCTTCTTTCAATTGCACCATGTGAAGTTCTTTAATAAATTTAAATGACATTTCCGTCCGGCGTTGTTAATGTACCTATAATCAGACATTTCTAGTAAGCTTTAAAATATGCGTAGCGTCTAATAAGCAGTATACATTGTTAACACATAAGTCTTGTAATGATCTTGACTGCGCTTTTGATATGTCATTTTGTACTGGTATGGCATAAGAAACATTGACATTTCTAAGATCGCTCTCTCAGACTTGAGATCGATTTATTAATATGGGCCCGAAACTGTCAGTCCTAAACTTGAGATCCGATGTTGTCACCCTAAAGAGAGAAGCAACAAACACGTGACGTTATTCAAGGTCATATTTCTTTGCTTCAAAACATTGTTCGTGTTAAAACATCCAGTGTATAAAGTTCTTGGTTGCAACCTTCTTGGCTATGAACAGTAATTTTTAGTGTCATATTTTGTATGGGTGCTGGCAACATTTGACGACTAGTGTCAATGTCATTGTCAACTTTTTCTTTTTAGATGTTTCTGTGGTGTTAGTGGTGGTTTGGCTAACAAAAATTTGCCAAAATGGTAATAATCCAAGTTTTTAACAGTAATCACAATGTGAAATTATCTACTTATTGATTAATTCCATCATATTATTCGAAGTTATGTTTTTTATACGGGTATTTCTTTAGGATATAATTGTAAATATGAATGTAAACTTCCTTGCAGTCGCTGGTAATCCCAGACAAGTTTCAACACATTCTTCGTATTATGAACACCAATATTGATGGCAAACGTAAAGTTATGTTTGCCATGACCGCTATTAAGGGAGTTGGCCGCAGATATTCCAATATCGTACTGAAGAAAGCCGATATTGATCTCGACAAGCGTGCCGGTGAATGCACCGAGGAAGAGGTATGGTTCATAATCTTTAGAATTCTATATAATACTAGCTGTGCCCCGCGACTCCGTCCGCGTTCTGTTGAAATTTTTCCTGAATTTTCTTTGCTATAAACCTCACGGAGCCCGAGACCTTTCCAACGAATGCAAAACCGTGGAAATCGGTTCGTGCGTTCTGGAGTTATAGCATCAGGAAGGAAAACCCGACTTATTTTTATATAGTAGATATAGGGAGTCCAAATACATGAAGAGACTTGCACATGACCTAACAATTTAGGCATGGTATGAAATAATACTAAATCAGGGTTTAGTGATTTACGTGCATTCCTTTCACATAACCAACATTGTTATTACTCCTACTCGTACCCCTTGCGTGTGTTTTAAAGATACATGGTAGTTGTAAGGAAGTGTGTAATAAAGAGGAATTATTTATTTCAGGTTGAAAAAATTATTACCATCATGTCTAACCCCAGGCAATACAAAATTCCTGACTGGTTCTTGAACAGACAAAAGGATATTGTTGATGGTAAATACAGCCAGCTGACCTCCTCCAATTTGGACTCGAAGCTTCGTGATGATTTGGAAAGGCTGAAGAAGATCCGTGCCCACAGGGGTATGCGTCACTACTGGGGCCTGCGTGTGCGTGGTCAGCACACCAAGACTACCGGCAGGAGAGGAAGAACTGTTGGTGTGTCCAAGAAGAAGTAATTTGTAAAAATAAAAAGCATTTTTATGCAGCAATTGTTTTATTTCAACCTGAACTTCTGTATTAAACATAGAAAAATGTGAACTACCTTGATTCTATAAAATTAGTCTATCAAGTTTTTAAGTTGCTCATTAGAATGTAACATTTGAGTTGGCCACGTTCTACAAATTATGTCTACATATATTTTAAATTATTGTGGGGTATCTATGCAGGTTTCATACAAAATACCCATTTTGTTATTAAGGAATTCTGAATTTAGAGAAAAAAACATGAAATTATGTGATGTTTATATTCATAATAAAAATATAATGTAGCATATGGGTAAAATGTAAAAATATGTAGGTATTTACATTTGAACTACAAAACAAAGAAATTATTCATATTGTGCAATAAGTACCATCATGTACACACCAGCCAACAAAGCCACTATTTCTTTTATTGACTGTGTAAACTTACTGGAACCTTCTAACAACTCTGGAATGACAGATACAGTGGCAATGTAAATGAAGCCTCCAGCAGTGAATGGTAATATGAGAGAGGACACAAGCCCCTCTCCTGAGCCTCTCAAATATATAGATATCACTGTGCCAGACACGGCTCCGAATGCTGTGAGTAACTGCAACATCATGGCTTTCTTTCGGGAGCACCCTGATTGAACAAGTATGGCAAAATCACCAATCTCATGAGGTATCTCATGTAAAAGTATTGTTATTGTTGTTATAAGCCCAATGCTTTGTCCTGCAATGTAGGATGCTCCAATTGCTAATCCGTCAGTAAAGTTGTGTGTGAAGTCGGCAGCCAGGTTCAGATATCCAGAAATTTTTATTTCTTCTTTTTTATCTTTCCCCTTCTTCTTCAACTTGTCGTCGGATTTCTTTTTGTCGGTTCCATGAGAGTGTCCATGCCCTCCATCAAATAACCGCACAGTCTTCTCTACAACTAGAAAGGTAATGATTCCTCCGAGTACTCCAAGACCAACCGTGATGTCGTGCGGTCCATGTTCTGCGCCGTCGTGCGAGTGGCTGTGACTGTGACCGCCTTCACTGCTACTGGACAAAAGGGCGTGCGGGATCAAGTGAAGAAAGGCATCGCCGAGAAGGCCCCCAGACGCGAACGATAGGAGAATCTTCAGTAACGGTTGTTTTTCGATACTGCCATCAATGGGTATGAAGAAAAGTATAAAAAATGGGACTATACTTATAAACAAGGTAGAACTTAAGGCTCTGACGTACAAATCATAATCTGGTTCAGTTATCGCTTGTTCTTTTGGAAATTGTTCATTAGCACTTTTAGAATATTTAAACGAAGGTGGTTCATCGTGTGAATGTTCATGGGAATTACTATGACTATGCCCAAGAGCTACCACTATTATAGACGCTAAAACCAATTGTAATAAAAATCCTTTATTTCTTTCAAACATTTTTAGAATACTTTAACTGAACAAACAAAGCTTTCCTCTGGCTTTCCTCCACGCGTTTGACTGATTGTGACAATCTGTGACAGTGACTTGAGTGACATGACTCGTGCTTTTTTTTGTACTGTGGCTGCGTTCCGATTTGCGTGAACGAGATAAATAGAGTTTCTTCGATCCACAGCTTGGATCTTGCTCCTCAGCCAAGAGGATTATAGTGATGTCGTCCGCCAAGAAGATATATCAGCGTATCGGTTTAGGTTTATTCTAGGCGCAATCTCCAGTGTTTTGTATATCATCTTCTTATATTACTTTGCAGGTGTATATGACATAGTACTCTTTAAATGGTCTAAGGTATATGATGATATACATAACTCTGTGACTAAAACCTAAACCATTAACTTCTTCTTGGTTTAGGTTTTAGTCACGCAGTTATAAGTTATTGCTGTGGTTACTTTGACTATTAAGAGTATGGACCCGCCTTACATGATCATTCCCCTCTGCCAAGGTATTAGACCAAGAAGGTCTAACACGTTTATAAAAACTGTTTATGGAATCGATTTAATCAAAGTCAGTATCGTTTTCGATGTGAAAGGTGCTCCATAAAAAATGCCGACCTGCGCTATAAACCATTGCAAGAAGAGGTCAAACACCTCTAATGTACAAAAAGACGGAGTAACGTTTCATATGTAAGTGTTTTGGGGTAATTAATCCCTTCATTTCTAACAAAATAATTAAAATATAAAATTACATAAAAATTGAAAACATTATCGATTAAACAATCGAGGACGAAATAATTGATAGGTGTAGTATGGTATCTCGAGTTCGCCATTTTGAATAGTGTTGTGGCAGTGAGAAATTTATGATTGCGGGTATCGATAAAATTATATTTTTTTGAGTATATCGTTTATTATAATTTCCATCGTTTATTCAGTGACAATGGTGTTGCCTGATCATATTCTCTTGCTGTGTTTGTTTACCATCTTTTATCTATATATATAAAAGAAAGTCGTGTTAGTTACACTACTTATAACTCAAGAACGGCTGAACCGATTTGGCAGAAACTTGGTGGGGAGGTAGCTTAGAACCAGGAGAAGGACATAGGACACATCAACCCATCTAACCTGTGGCACAAATACAAGGATAATATGTCAGAAGACATTTTACATCAAATTCGTGTAAGTTCAAGAAATCACGATCTTGAGATGAATGAGGAAATACATAATCAGGCTTTGATCGAAGATATATTGTGTTACCTCATGTGCGGTATTCCGATCAGTATTGCATTTGCCATGACCATTAACAAATCACAAGGCCAATCCTTGAAAGTTTGTGGTCTGAATTTAGAAAATCCGCTTTTCACATGGTCAATTATATGTGGCATGTTCACGGGTCGGCCATTTGCGTTATTTGTTCTTGCGCATGATAATAAAACGAAAAATGTCGTCTATCACAAGGTGCTTCAATGAAGAGTGCAACCCTTGCACCAATATACATGGCCAGTAAAGAATAATTAAAATACCTGTTTTTTTATTTATATTTGAATTGTTTATTAAATCTTTAATCATTCTTTTTTAAATCTGCTCATTTATTGCCTCTAAGGCGAAAAAAAGTTTGCCAGGTCAGCTAGTTCATTAAAAAGGAATAACCATGAGTTTCTTGCCGGATCTACTCAGTGGAAGCCGCA
Organism: Notodonta dromedarius; assembly: GCA_905147325.1. Taxonomy (NCBI): domain Eukaryota; kingdom Metazoa; phylum Arthropoda; class Insecta; order Lepidoptera; family Notodontidae; genus Notodonta; species Notodonta dromedarius. Next base: position 8,755,657 of record LR990159.1, on the reverse strand, counting down.
TTCCGAACCGGTGGGACTATTCATAAATGCTTTGTTGGCTTACATGAATAAAAACAATTTTAAGTTAAGTTGAGTTTGAATGGGTCTTTTTCGTATTTTAACAACCATGCAAGTGGAAGTCAGTAAGTACAAAACATTTTAATTCGGGTAAATATTTACGCCTCCTAAGGTACTATTATTCTCAATTTTCTGCTGTGTCATTGGTACTACCAATTAAACATAAGTGTTATACTAAATCTACTCTTTAACTCCAATGTTTTTCAATATTCTTATAATTTACTCATCGGTGAAGATTTGATTTTAAGTAAGTTATATATTGTTGTAAGATATTATATATTAAATGTTTTATTACCACAGCGAGCGGGGTTTTTTTTTAAGTAATGCATCAACGATAAATCATCGTACTGTATAAGATACCATAGTATATCAAATAATTCATATTTAGTAGGTATAAGATGAAAACATGCACACGTCTATGCAATATTTTTGTGATGATGAGCAAGTGAAACTATCGATACATCTTATTAGAAATATCGATATTGGTATCTCCCTAATGCACTTAGTGTCTTACACTCGTAAATTCTTGCATGTTGACGTATTTGACCGATTAGTGTGCGTAAAATTTACTAGTGTTGAATATTTATTTAAGTGTGCATTCATAATGACACCATTTTTTTTAGTAATTGTGCGTCATTTCTTTGTAGTGGTTACCTCGTCTCCCCCAAAATCTGACAGATTTTTTTATTAATAAAATGAAGCACGTCACGTCTCACACTGTGGTATTTGACTCGATTTTCGGACATGGTCTTTTTATTGCAGAATTAGATAGTATTATAGATTTATAACGTTAGAGTAGAACTCCCGTGTGTCAATTTCACTTATTTTCAGAATTATGAATTTTTAAAAAAGACGCTTTTTTTTTCGGTGAACATTTTAAAAAAATTACTGCTCTCAAATTATATGATTATATAATGATTTGATTTCAGTGTATATAAGAATGTCTAAAGCTGCATTTTTTGAAGTAATTTTGGTAATTATATATGCAGTGGAACGCGAGTAATTAATTATTTTAACATTTTAATTCTTGTTTTTTTACTCTTAAACTAAGCTGTAGTAGCAAATAATTTTGATACATCTAGAATATATATGCCATGAGCAATATGTATAAAAAAAACCGAAAGCTAATCTCACTTGGTATAGAAGATACAGTGACTTAAGTTTTTTGAAAATTTTCGGCGAAAGTTCGAATGATTTTCATCGAAAATTTTAAACAAGTTATTAACATGCAGTACTATAAAATAAGCTTTTATTACCTTTTACTCAATTAATTCAGCACTGAGAAATTGCTGATTGTCTTCTGCCAAACCTAAGCGAGTGCTTAGGTAGGTAGATGAGTATCCAGCACATAATTTTCAGCATCTGTCCTTGATTCTTTATTGATGTCAGTATCCATTTCTAAATGTTCTTCGTTGACGTTGCTGGCATCTAGTGGTTTTATTAAGGCTAATGCCTGCGGTGGTAGTGGTCATTTTTTTCTGCCTGTTACGCATTCGTATATTTGAAATTAGTTGGTCGGACGACTCCAGAGCCCTGTTAAACAAATAGATGATAGTTGTCATGGGATTAATTTTTCGACAATGATGTTCTCGATCAAGTCTCCAGAATTGATTTCTTGGTTCGGCGGCTTGCTCGGATAACATGCCAATAGGTAAATCCGTAGATTTTATTATATTTGCGCCGTGGACCAGTATTTTATGTATTGTGACGGGCATGGGATATCATTCGTAGTACGAGACGTATTTATATGCAAGTGCGTAAGCCTCGTGCAAGTTATTAAATTTTGTGGCAGTCAAATTACAGTAAGGGCACCGCAACTGTGAAAGTGTGCCTAGAATTGCATTCAATACCTTCCTGTCAATGGCGGCCAAATACAGTTTGCATGAAGCCTTTATTTCATGACCCTTAGAAGTTTTGGCAGTCAGGGGTTCGAGTGGCTCCTTGATGATCTGCACACTATATTAATAGTGCTGTCTAGCGGCTTGCCGACAGATGGTGAAAAATTCAATCATTTCTGTAGGACACTTGCATATAAATACGTCTTGTACTACGAATGGTATCCCATGCCCGTCACAATACATAAAATACTGGTCCACGGCGCAAATATAATAAAATCTACGGATTTACCTATTGGCATGTTAACCGAGCAAGCCGCCGAACCAAGAAATCAATTCTGGAGACTTGATCGAGAACATCATTGTCGAAAAATTAATCCCATGACAACTATCATCGATTTGTTTAACAGGGCTCTGGAGTCGTCCGACCAACTAATTTCAAATATACGAATGCGTAACAGGCAGAAAAAAATGACCACTACCACCGCAGGCATTAGCCTTAATAAAACCACTAGATGCCAGCAACGTCAACGAAGAACATTTAGAAATGGATACTGACATCAATAAAGAATCAAGGACAGATGCTGAAAATTAGGTGCTGGATACTCATCTACCTACCTAAGCACTCGCTTAGGTTTGGCAGAAGACAATCAGCAATTTCTCAGTGCTGAATTAATTGAGGAAAAGGTAATAAAAGCTTATTTTATAGTACTGCATGTTAATAACTTGTTTAAAATTTTCGATGAAAATCATCCGAACTTTCGCCGAAAATTTTCAAAAACTTAAGTCACTGTATCTTCTATACCAAGTGAGATTAGCTTTCGGTTTTTTTTATACATATTGCTCATGGCATATATATTCTAGATGTATCAAAATTATTTGCTACTACAGCTTAGTTTAGGAGTAAAAAAATAAGAATTAAAATGTTAAAATAATTAATTACTCGCGTTCCACTGCATATATAATTACCAAAATTACTTCAAAAAATGCAGCTTTAGACATTCTTATATACACTGAAATCAAATCATTAAATAATCATATAATTTGAGAGCAGTAATTTTTTAAAAAATTTCACCGAAAAAAAGAGCGTCTTTTTTAAAAATTCATAATTCTGAAAATAAGTGAAATTGACACGCGGGAGTTCTACTCTAACGTTATAAATCTATAATACTATCTAATTCTGCAATAAAAAGACCATGTCCGAAAATCGAGTCAAATACCACAGTGTGCGTCTCCATTGGTAACATCTCTCTGTGTGGTTATAGTCAAGAAGTATTATATTCATAAGATTCATAGAGATACCTCTATGGTTATATTTCATCTTCTTGGACAAAACTGTCGATACGCGGTTCGTCAGTTTTGACCACAGACTTAAAAATACTCTGTGGTTTTGACGTATTGCAACCAAGAAGCTTGTATACAACACATATAGTGTTATATATAAAATTCTTAATTGCAATTATTGCGAGTCGATCGAGATGCCAGCGGTTAACAGAGTTGGGCCCCTGGCCCACTACAGCATTTGGCTATGCTAGCCCCTGGGGCTAGGGCAAGCTAGAGAATTATAGGTTGTAAAAAAATAGAATCTTCTTTGAACACACAATTTAATCACGGTATGCATAGATCGGCTAAGCGGTACGCACTAGTCTTGAGTAGGTACTTTCCAAGTAGATACCTACCCACTGTGCAATAAGTAATTTAAAATTAAAACCAATAGGTCATCTTCATGTTACCGTCGAAGTCACGCTGAGTCTCCACAATGCTTGGTTGTCGCACGAGCTTCCTCATTGAACTCCGCCTTAAGTTACCTAATTCCGGTAGATCGTCATCTACTAGAGGCGCTTGTGTTAATTCTAATTGGTCCAAATTTTCGTAGGAATTTGCATCTGCCACTTTTCTGAAAAGTAAGTAAAAAATAGGTAAGTAGGTCGGTCGGTAGGTTAGGTAGGTAGGTACCTACTTATGTAAGTGGATAGTATATATTATTCCGGACACTCAGGAATGATAATTAGTGCTAAAAGGGACCACTTTACATGTTAAGTAGGCAACTGTTACTAATACTACTAGTTAGGAATTTTTCTATTAAAAATCCTTACTTTTGATCTCCACACGCCATACAATCAGCATAAGTCCAGTCCTTGCCAAACGCCTCCCCTTCCTCCGCAGTCTGTGGTAGCGAGGTATGTAAAGTTTCCGGCAGGCGGAGCGCACTAAGCCCGCCTACAACTGACACTGCGCCCATCACTACTAGCGGCAATACTAAATTGCTAGAGCCCTGTGGAAAATAATTTTCTTACTTATAGTGGGTACCTACCAATATGAAGAACCTTATACAGATGGTTTCAAAGTCTGAAATAATTCTCCAGGGTTTGGATGAGTACCGGGCATACTTATAATTCCATCGGTATATCAAAGAGAATACAATACTACGGGTATATCACAGAATAGATCACAGTAGATATCCCGTAGCGAATGACAGCGTAGCTTGTATAACCCTGTATATTTACAAACTAGCTGTGCCCGCGACTTTGTCCGCGTGGAATTTAATTGACAAAGTTTCATACAAACTTTCATCCTCTCTTTTATCCCCTTGGGGGTAGAATTAATCATAATCCTTTCTTAGCGGATGCCTACGTCATAACATCTACCTGCATGCCAAATTTCAGCCCGATCCGTCCAGTGGTTTGGGCTGTGCGTTGATAGATCACTATGTCAGTCAGTCAGTCAGTCACCTTTGAGTTATATATATATAGACTACCACGGATTTCTAACGCTTCATGCCAACTTCGAATTCGTGCTGAACTATAATAGTTTTTGGTGAATTTGTAATTTTAAATTATGATTAAGTAAATACATTGGTACTTCTTACCAAATAATTTATGAACGGAATTATGATCAAACCCAAGCCGCCGATGTATGCCGACGTGCCGATACCGACTCCTCTCAGTTCCGTCGGATACAGTTCTCCAGCATACGGGTATATTATCAGGAACGAGGCAGATATAAAGCATTTGGATATTAAATACAGGATGAGGGTTTCCGTCAAAGCATCTGGAAAGGTGTATCTAAGTAGTTATCAAAGAGAATATAATCAGAATGTTATTAGTTATTATTTAAACGCCTGGGTTAGATCATTGTTAGTAAGGTGTAATGACTAGGTATCTATTTAAAAATAATATTTGCCGTACCTTCTGGTAGTAATACGGTAATGATGCAGAATATTCCACTAATAACCATCGACAAACATAGGGGCCACCTTCGCCCTATACGATCCATGAGGACCCAGCAGACAAGGTAGCTTGGGATTTCTACTGCTGATGATAGGAAAAAACTGACATATTGGTTGTCCCCTATGGCAGGGCCATAATAACTCAATCCAACGTACACCATCTCAGATGCGCACCAGTTCAAGGTTATTAAAACAGTTTTTAGTCTCATGTTTGGAGAGCGACAGAGAGCGAATACACTTGCTGATTTAGCTTCAGGTGCACCGTTCTCTTTCTGTTCTAAAATTTGTCTTTGAAGTTTAATCGTGAATTCCTCCGGAAGTTCTTTGCCGTTAATTCTAGCAATGGTTTTAAGAATAACATTAGCTTCTTCAAATCTTTCCCTCATTAGCAACCAACGCGGAGATTCGGGCAGAACCAGCCAATAGAAATAGTAAAGGAAGAATGGTACAGACGTTGCAAGAGCGAGGTACCTCCAGTCTCGTAGTAAATATGTTACTGCCGACAATAGTATTAACCCCAGTGTATAAAATACACATGTCATTACTGTTACAAACGATCTGTAATTAGGGCCAGCTAATTCTAGAGCTGAAATGGCAAAAGAATTATGAAGTCAGTATGAGTTCATATGAAATCAAATGTGCCATATACTCAATACTCACAAATTATGAATGGTATTTGGTACACGGCTGGTATTGTTAGTCCTACAATTGCTCTTGACAATATCCAGAACCAGTACTTGTGTGCGAAGGCGGTCATTAGGCTGCCAACTAAGAGCGTGGTAAGGCAGATGAAAAATGATTTCTTGCGGCCAATCCGGTCATTTAAAAACCCGAATGTGTAAACTCCAATAGGACCCCCAACGTTTAGAGCAACCAGGCCTAATGTTGGATAAATGTCATACTCGCAGACTAAGTCAAACTGTGGAATACGAAAACCATATTACTTGCATTAGTTAGCACTTACAACGTTATAAACTTACCTAACAAAACTTAACGAAATTTGTTGATAAACATTCTATATGTTTGGAGTTTGGCTCATGTGTAGGTGCCTACTGTAGTATTATTCGTATTTAGTAACGTAGGTACCTTGTTCATATATCTATGTATGTATACCTATGGTGAACTCACATCTATTACAACAGACGATTTTACAACAGAATTGTCGTATTCATAACCATCTAGACAAGATTCCGTAGGCCAACTTGTATTTGTACTATTAATTATATAATTGTTATCTTCCATAATTTCTGTCCAGTTAACTGAATAACGTTTGCATTTCGCATAGCTGGAATTGTTCTGAAAACAATAAAATTTGAACCATTATTTTGTCTTATCTAATTTAAAAACTGAGACGAGACCCATCATACGCAAACCAAAGCTACGGCGAAGCTGTTAGCATTTTTGCGTAGGTATTGAGGAGGTCCGAACCCTCTAAATCCCCCCCTTATATCCCACATCTGGACTCTCCCTCCTTTTTAGCAGGTTTCAGAATTAAATCTTAGTTTACTAAGCTGTTCGTACTTACCTCGTGCGGTATTGTTAGACTCTTACGCTGTTGTTGTGTAAGATTTTGCATCAGAAGGTCGGGCACTCTGCACCAGTGGTCGGGGACGTCTGTCATGAACAGTTGGTTGAACGCGCAGAAGCCGCAGGGCAGGCACGCGGGCAGGCACACCAGCCACAACAGGAGTTTCTGATACAATCCGAATTCTCCAATTTTCGGTAGCAAGTCGTCCAAGTCGATGCGCTCACTCGAATCGCCAGTCTTATGAAGAATTTTTGTAGAATGAACAAACTGTACCTGTCCGTATGTACATTATCAATGTGTTCTGCTTCTGACAGGTAATTTGTTAGTCAGTAAGTAAAATTGGATATAGCAGTATAGGTTTGAGAAAGTTATAAGTATCTTTCCAAAAAACCTTTCGTAGGTTTAATTTTATCATACAGAAAATTTGCATAACAATTGACAATACAACAAGTTATACAATAAAAATAAATGTGAATACCGATATTTTGTCTTGGCTTCCATAATTAGCTGTTTTATCGCCATTTTCTTTCATTACACTCACTACAAATACAAGTTATAGCTACACACGTTATGTGCCCAAATAGAGCGTCCATTCAGACCTAAAGTTTCAGTTTTAGTCTATCGCTGTACAGCAGGAAGCCGTACGAAGTACAAATCTAATTAATTGTAAACTTACCTGTGCGTACTACGCGAGTGCTGTGTCACTTTCTTGCATTCATTTGCAGTTTTTACTTAGGCTGTAAAGAATTAAGCAATTAATCTTTTTATAACAAGCTGAAAGTAAAAATGATTACATGCTTCTTTTCTTTATTTTTCAACCCTATCATTAGCTAAGTGTGGGTCTCGGACCATTCTTCGCGGTCTTGTGGTGCATCCAGATCTTTCCTGCCACCTTCACCAGGTTGTCGGTCCTCCGCTAGTGGTCTGCCTACGCTAGGTACTGTGCCCAGTACGAGTTCTCCACTTGGTTTGTCCTTTGACGGCATATGTAGCCAGCCCACTTTTATTTACTACTTAGATTTATATTTGACATTGATTTTAATAACTGCCCTGACTTATGCGGCCTCTAATTTTTTTAACTAAAACTCAGATTTTGTATGCTCTTTCCTCCATCCATCAAACTAGGTACCTACTGATTACTTAACTGGCTTAGAAAAAGTTTACGAAGCGAATAAGGTAATGATAGTCTTTATTGTTTTGTTAAAATATTTTATTTGTGAAACGTAGATAAAATCGATACAAGTAATTAAAATTCTTAGAAACATAACTTATATTTTTTACATAATAATGAAACTGTGAAAATTGTCTTACCAATTGTAGGTATAATATACCCTTTCAACGAATGTGCGTTTTTTTAAATAAATTTCGTTGTAGGTATATTTACGTATCGACAGTCTCAATCGCACGCTTTCCATGCCAATAATACATACAATGTCTAAATTATTTATATGGGACTATCTATATAAACAATCTGATTACTAGAGAATTGACTTCATAGGTATAATAAAATGAAGATTAAATCTTGTATAAAAAGTCAGCATTCGTCACTAGATTTTTAAATTTTAATAGAATAGGAAAATAATGCACATGCATTTTATTTATCAACTTGTAATATAATATAATATAATATTGCAAGCATAACAACGTATTTACTTATCGGTAGGTATGCACTATTGGGTAGGTAAGTACTTACTATCGTGTAAAAAGTTTGAATTATGTAAGTAGGTATATAATTATACTTACCTCTATACATTTTCGAAATAAGGAAGGTACTTATGCCTATTATAATTTTGTGCCTTTATTATCACTCGGGGTAGGGCAGTATTCATAACATAACAATCAGCAAGAACAATTAAAATTGACAAATACAATTTACTTATATTCAAAACTTTAAAATAGTATATAGTAACAATTAAGTATAATAATAGCAGATATTATAACTTCCCCATACCCCAACCTCACTGGTAACTTGTAGTTAGGTACTCGAACAACAGATACCTAATTCGGTCAATCTCTAAGACTGCATATGGGATGCTATGTATAGACTGCAAACTAAAAGTGCTCCAAACATTGTGAGCGCAGCGTCAGAGTACCGAGTTAGAATAAACGACTCTCCCGTGGGAGTCGTTAACATTCATATATTTTGTTCGTTTTGCCTCCTACACGTACATACGACCATGAATTCTTCGAAATCTCTCTGAATTGAACACCTCAGCTCTTATATGGCGCTGGAGGTGTTGCACTTCATACCTACTCGAAGGCATAAATAAACCTACAATATGCAGGTTTATAGAACAACGTGCTCATTACATTAGAAGCTTCCGACTAGCGGACACAAAACAGGTTCAATTCACTCCCGCACATTATAACAAGTCGAAATTATCGGTTTGACGAAATTATTTAGAGAATGTTTTCACTCTAGTCTCGTCTTACTTTGCACACTTTCACAACGTCAAAGAAAAGTAGGTACACTAGCAAACCGAAGTCCTTATCCAGAAATAAATACGTTTTTTTAAAGGATGTTTAAATATTATTCTCGTACCTATTAAAGAGGAACAGATTATAAACCTTGCTTAAAACATTTTTGTCGCACATCAAAATATTATGAACTATTCCGGTTCAAAAATTACAAATATTTACAAAAGAGTCGTAAATGGCATCGGGAAGAGAGGGCGCGAGTGCGCCACACGCCGATGCTACGTGAGCAGCTTGAAGAACATGATGCCCAGGGAGATGTTGATGAAGAGCACCAGGATCACCAGCTGCTGCCGGGAGAACCAGTCCTGTAGGAGTTACAATTTATTATATAAAACACCCTGTTTAATACGTTAACTCTGTTCCCTGAGCAACGCGTAGCAGTTTCGTAGCGTTGCTACGCGCGTCTTTCTTGTAGTTATAGGTATGACGTGTTTTAAATTGTTGTTATAAATTATTATTATTATATTTAAATAATCTGTTCATATTTATTTTCAGATAAGTTCCTCACTAAAAGAAACGGTTTTGTAATATATGAATACATAATGCACATATAGCAAACAAATATTAGATAACATACACGGAGTCTTTAATACGTCATTGTATCTGGCAAAGGAATGGACTTATTCCAGTGCTCCTAAGATAGGGAAAGCCTATTATATCGGCATCTCTTACTACGTTACCCATTTGTCACGTTTTTGAAGTCTATGTAGTAACAAATTAAGGTGAAAATACAACCGGATAGAATTTTGTTGTATTGAGTAGACGACAAAAATACATTGTAATGTATTTTTACAAGCTGCATAAGTGTTGACAACAAATATTAGCAGAATACATAATTTTCTAAGAATACTATAAAGCTGTTGCTAAGGGGCACGCTGCCGCTCTACCTATAGTCTCATATATCTATAAACATATAAACGGTCGTTGCAAATGATAATTGTTACCTTGACTTGCGGACTGATCAAGTACAGCAGAGGGTTAGCCCTCAGTTTCTCGGTTTCCTCGTGAATGCGGCGCACTTCCTCGCGCCGCGCCGAGCCGAGGGCCGACACCTCCTCGCGGGACATGCCGCCGCCGTCCGGCATCCGCGGCATGCCAGCCACATCCGGCAGAGACTTCTTCCGCTGCAGCGTCTGCGGCGTGCTTAGCATCTACAGAAAAGAAAACCGCGTTGAAATCCACTCATCCGTTCGCTTCGATGCGCTAGGGTTGCCAACTCTACCATATTACATTATATACCTAGTAGACTATAATGTTAGGGCACCGAACTTCTAAACTATATTGGTTCAAATCGTAAAGGTTGTATTTTGTTATTATTTTTCTATTCGGAACTCATGTCAGCGCGCAGAGGGCGTCGAAATAAAAAAATATTGCGTTACCAGCCTTTATCCGTTGCATAGGTCATGCAACGGATAAAGGCTGGTAAAAAATGTCGATATATTGTTTAGATTCGGCCGAGAGCTGGTTCCGGGACGTGCGGTATTGATTATTGACGTGTTTATACATGGTGGTGACATTTTATTACGTTGCTTATTGAGAGATCGGATTAATGTAATACGTAGTAATATATCCAAATAATTTGGCACTGTCATGCCTAATATTGTACTTTGGTCATGTCCGTATTAAAATAAATAAAGTACTGTAAAAGCAGATTAATTATATAAAGTCAATGTTTAAAAAGAGCCAGAAAACAATGACATCGTCAGTACGTTTAATATATTTGTTGTTTTTACCTCTACGGGAGGTACGTTTATCCAGCTCTCCGAGGCCCGCCGGGCGAGGATCGCCGGCGAGCACATAAGGTCTTCTTCTTCATCTTCCTCCCCTTGGTACCACATCTTTTAAATTATTATTATGACAAGTTTAAGGTTCCTGCAGTTTTTCATCACTGGCTGAAGACATTATTTATTTTTATTCTGATTCAAACTTGAATTTTACAACGCGATTGGCATTTTTAGCTACTAATGAAAGTTTTAATTGTTGTATGACTAATTTAGATAATATTTTTGAGATTTAAAGAATTTTCGGTTATATATAGCGAAGAGGTAACGCGGAAAGCGGCAGCGAGTGACTGTCTCAATTTAGAAATAGAACGGGCTGAGCGCTGAGTCGAGGTCTCGCGCCCGCCCTCGCCGCGCCGCGCCGCGCCGCCCGCCCGCCTACAAACTTGTCATTACTAAACTGATTACGGTACCATTCGTTTTTATCTGATTATAACGCATTAAATTGTTTACCATTACAATCATGAATTTCACTGATTACCTAGGTATATTTTTTATATAAAATGGTGTCATTGAATGAAACCCTATAATAATGGAGAACATTTTGAGATTTTGGTTAAAAATTTACGATCGGAAAAGAGTAAAAGTAGGTATCTATAAATCTATGGCGGAATGTCATAGGTAGGTAGGTAAACGTTATAACAAAATGTCTCGAGTGTGTAAAGTAATGTTCTTTAGCTAATTACCTCAGCGACCTTGGTCGTAAATTGTCTGTAGCGATTAGTGAAGACTTATTATCTTTTTTAATTGTTTTCGTGAACTTTCGGAGGCGCTTTTTAAGTTCCGTACTGAATAGTTTCGGCTTCAGTCAGCATTATAAAATTAGACAACTTACAGTCAGGACTAAGTGGAAATGTCATAATAAACTATACATACTCTCTTACGTCACTCTTTATGAAGATCAAGAGGGGGGTATTTATAATCGGCGGAAAATTTCCGGGTCGGAAACGAAAGTTTCCATCCATTTTCTAATGAATTCGTAAACGAAGAAGCTTTCGTTTCCGACATCGGAAACATTCCGGCTACCGTGAATACCACACCAAAACGTGTAAATTATAGTTGTACTAGCTGTGCCCCGCGACTCCGTCCGCGTTCTGTTGAAATTTTTCCTGAATTTTCTTTGCTATAAACCTCACGGAGCCCGAGACCTTTCCAACGAATGCAAAACCGTGGAAATCGGTTCGTGCGTTCTGGAGTTATAGCGTCAGGAAGGAAAACCCGACTTATTTTTATATAGTAGATTTTCTTGCATGGCAGTTCAGTTGTCAATCGTACGATTTGTAACACAAGATGAGCTAGTTAAAATTACGGGTCGCACCTCTGATATTTTCGGATTTCATTCATTTGATTATCAACTAAGTTTATCATTTGGCGAACGGAGAAGAAAATCGTCGTGAGGAAACTTCCATGTCTTTCGAACGTCGCGTGAAGTTCTCCAAAACGAATCGGGAAGGCGTGGTCAATCCCCTCGTATTCGCCCTCTATTCTTACACTGATATCAAAAAACTATCGGTGGAATATGCGAGCACTGCATTACCCCTCTCGCGTTTCGGACAACAGGCCTGATGGTCAGTGTACTCATTGGTTTTTAATAGAGTTTCCAATACAACAGCAACCGCCATAACATTTATTTATAACGATCAGTGTAGGTATCTATTTCACGACCAATAACTAATTAGTCAATAGTAGTTAATATGTATAGTAAATTCCGCTGTATCGGAATATTGATGATCTGATCGGCTCTACGTTTGCGTAGAGTCCTTAATTTTTCCGGCACAAAAAGTGTTTGTGAATTACCTCTTAATAACAGCTGCTAACATTAAATACGTACTTACATCCCTACATCTTAATTGAATGTAGAGCCGACTTTAATATAAACTTACCTTACGACCTCCTCCTCCTCCTACACCCATCGGTACGGGGGGTGGCGGCGCTGGAGCTGGTGCCACATACAAACTTTCTGTTCGTTTTGGCTGATAAAGCGACGGAGATATCTCTTGCCCGAGTGTTCGCTTCCTTAAAAGCGATTCCTCGAAAGGTTGAGGGTCCCGCGAGCTGGCCCGCGATATCGAGCCACGGCCCGAAGCTAGGTGGCCGTTGCCAGCGGGCGTGGCGGCGCGGGACGCAGGGCGAGACGGCACCGCGGGCTGCGGCGCCACGGAGCCGGCGCGAGATCCCCCGCTCGGAGCGGCCGCCTCCACCGAAGGTTGCCGCGAACGCCTTCCGTATCGGTCAACGCTCGAATCTCGGCTCGGTGGTCTCTTGTAGTGATCGAAATAGTCGATGGACGGCCTAGTTACGGGTTGACGTGGATCTCGCCCCCCGTTTAAGATCTCTTGGTCGGCCGTAGCGTTTTGCCGGTACGCCTGCTCGGCTGGGGCCGCTTGGCGGTAACCCTGGTTATCCGATGTCGGTTGTCGATACATCTGATCCGTCATCTGGCCATATCCATGATCGAGCGATTGCCTGTAACCCTGCTGGTTCATCCCCTGACGGTATGTTTGAGGATTCGTCGCCATCGGTTGACGATCCAGAGACCCCTCGGAAGTCACATTTCCGGTGCGTACTCCGCCAGCCAAGTAGGCATTACCGGGAGCGTCAGTGGGTTGGCCGAGGACGCTGTCTCGTCGAGCGGCAGCTTGTGAAGAGTTCCGGTCTTGCTGTGAGGGTCTATGATTAATTGTCGGCCTCGTAGCTCCTGAAAATCTTCGCTCTTGATTCATATATTGCTGTCCGGTTTGGTCTATGCTTTGTTGATGTTGTAAAGCATCTTGTCTATTAAATCTGTATGAGGAAGGTGGCTGTTGGCCACCTGGGGCTATTGACCCGTAGGTGTTCATTTGCTCGTTTGGTGGGTAGGGTTTTTGATTATCTGGAATTTGAGGCGAAGTATTCGCGGATGACCAGTTATTATCTTGATTAGCAGTGTAGTGAGGGTCATATGGAGGTCCAAGTGTTCTATTATCTGTATTATAGTTGGAACTGTTTGCGAGCCTGGGGTCCATCGGTTGCGCGGGTTTGGGGAACTGTGTTGAGGGTCTCCTGGAGGATACTGTGGTAGGACCTCTACTGGTATAAGGAATCTGTGAATGCATCGGAGGGATATGATTTGGAATGCTCTTTCCATCCAAGATCTTTTCAGATTCTTGTGACACGGGTGCTGCAACTTGTGCATCGTAATGTTTTTGTCTATATTTTTCTCTTAATCCTATTCTGTCAAAGCCAGGGTGCTTAAAATCTGAGGCAAACTGCTTAGCTGTAGCTTGCGCTATATCACAGTCTTCTTTTGCTTGGTCCGCCGCTTCATCGGCTTGTTCAGCTTTTCCTCGAGCTGTGGCGCTCCTGCAACAATAGTTATTTTTTAAAATACGTGCAATGTTACCGTCTTTTCATTCAACCGAATGTGGATGATTGTAGTTATGTGAGTAGGTAACTACCTACTCATGTACAGCTACAGTAATCGAGACCATGTAACTAACAGGTACTTATATAATAGTAAGTAATTCCAGATTATCTTGAAAGTGACAGTCAATTTGGTTACCTATAATAGATTTTGTAGAATACACTGACCTAGATACAGCAATGTCTGATTTTTGTTCTGCTATTTTGGCTGCACGTTGAGCCGCATTCACCGCCGAGTCGACTCGTTCCCGGAACTTAGCGGACCGCATTAGGAACATGTGCTTGCGCTTCTGGCTGGTAATGAGCACGTTGTTCTTATATTTGCCTTCTTCCCTCGTGCCGTCCCGGAACGTCGTCACACCGTAACCATATTTTTTATTTGCCGACCACTCGCCCTCATATCTCAGGCCGTCACTGCGTTCGCTAATACCGAATCCAGTTCTTTTATCGTTCTTCCATTCACCCTTATAAGTTTCTATTACACTGGCATCCAAATGTTCATCCTATAACAAGAATAATTGTTGGCATCATTTGAATTTGCATAAACGAAATTATTTATCTACACAGGTTGAACAGGCACACCTCTTAGTAATTAAAGGTGTCGTTAAAGTTTATAAGTGTGACTCTAGAATCCATTCTTATTTATTTCTAATCCATTTAGTCTGGAATCATTTCATAAACAAAACCAAAACACAAAACAAATATTTTTGTTTCTCTTGTGATAGTTACATTCTAGGTAGGTACCGATTCAAATATTAATCAATAAAAGGCAACTTTTCTTTTTGACTTTCTAAAGGTACGTTTATCTACATGTGCCTCATCGATATGTCTTTTACCCTCAAGAAAATTTAACTATTTTCCGACACAATAATTTAGAAATTTAGTACAATATTACATAGATTTTGGAGGGAAAAACCGTTGTTATTGTTATTTATAGGTTCAGAGTTAGCCAAATTTAAAAATCATGCTAATAATTTTGGGGTTAATACAAATCAGGACAGTTTTATACGTCCTTTAATGTTATCGACAATATTATTAATAATATCAGTAGCTTGGCACATAATACCTCACGGAGGCATGCTAGGTAGCGAGGGTACGTTCCGGGGGTGGAGGGCAGCAATATGGCATTATTGCACCAACATGCAAAAGATTATGTGGGTGATGATTTCGTGACTTAATCCAAAAGTGAGTTCCCACCTCAACAACGAAACTTGCGTTCGAGTTGGTGTGCAAAGAGGCATGGGTCATAGCGGAGTGGGTGCTGTCTACCGACGACACCCACGACGAGCCCGAGCCCCCCGAGCCCCCGGAGTGCACCGAGCCCGCGCCGCGCTCCATCTCGCCAACGCTGCGCGGTTTGGGCCATCTCTGAAAACATGTATACGACGTCTTAGTAAACGTTAACGCTCATCTTGCCATTAACAAAACTCGTGTAGAATTTTTTTTGTCTTTTGGTTTTGTTTATAGTTTTAATATGGGGGACCGACCCACACGAGGTAAAAGACGTAAGTACTGCTATGCTCAGCACAAGCGCGGTAGACTCATGACCTTACACGCGTTGTAGGAAGCTGGTGGATGCGAGTAGCGGAGCACCGTGATGTGGGGAGCATAAGTGTAAGTAGGTCCATATAATAGGGGGATGTGTGAGGCAATTTGTGGAATGCGTGATTGATTCATTATGTAGTTCATGAATACACATTAAAATGGTTTCGAAGTCGGTCCTGCGGAATCCGGGACGACTTAGCCATATGGTAAAAGAAACAACAAGCACTTACGATACCGAGCACCGACTTGGTTTTTCCAACGAGTGAGCTGCGTCTCCCCGACGGCTCATCAGATCGGACGGTGAGCACGAACCCGCCGCGGGCGTCGTCCATGCGCGTGGTGCGCAGCTCGGAGGGGTCTGCGCCCTCTGCGAGCGAGGACAGCGAGCCGCGGTGGCCGCGCGCGCCGCCGCGGTAGTGCGAAGCCAGCCCGAACGGCGCCGACGTCCGGACGCCGTAACCGTGCCGCAAACCTCGCAACCATTGCCCCTGGTACGTTCCTGGAACGATAATAATTATGACAGACAGTTGTAAATTCTAATTTTCTCCCTCAAATAACAAGAAGTGCTTAAGTTGACTGCAAAGTTGAAAATAAAAATGGCACGATCCTGAATTATGGCTTATAACTGGACAGACCTTTATACCTTTCAATAAAGTGTTATCTTATGCAGCATCCTTGTTAGTTTTCAAGGATTGCTGCAGTCAATTAAAGTGTTACGTTTATACGTAAGTACTTATACGTTTATTGTCATTCAGAATCCAGGTTAGAAAAGGAGACGATCCTCACTGCATATTATTTTTTTTCAATAATAATCCAAAACAAAAATCAATAATCTAATTCTATCTCGTCTGCATTCCCCGTAGGAGTAGCAGAGGTATAATTAAAAAAAACCCTTAGAATGTTAATTAGACTTGAGCATTTTTTTAAATTCAATTCTTTTTTATGGATTGCCGGTGAGGACTGGTTTTCCAAATCAGTACCTAATGGAGTAAATTATACATTCGTTTTCAGATTAGGTAAGTAGGTAGGTATAATATAATTTGCTATCTATGTTTGGAATACACTTGGGAATGTTGTATATGAACGTCTATTTAATTAACAACTATAACAATGAACCTTGACCCATAATGACCCTTTTAACCAAATAGTCACTGAAATATCTACCTACATTTAATAAAATGGTGCTTCTATACATATGTATTAACAAACTTGTGTTTTGTGATTGTTTTCAAAAATGACCTTAAATGCTTTTTTATTTTCCGCGCAATGGTGTTGAAAACCGTATGAAACACATGAGCATTGATCATTAAACACTTGGCTCTATCACACTTTAGTTCACTTGTATTAAAATGTTCTTATGAGTAGGTACTTCAAAAATCTGTTATTGATGAGATGGTCAGTAATTTTAATAACATAAATTAAAATACTTAAAACTATTTTACGGATTCTATCGCGTTTATTTATTTTCTTATGTTCCCGACGTTTCGGCTGCTTTACAGCAACCATGGTTACGGGGGGACTGAGGTGTTAGACGTCCGTAAAATAGTTTTATTTCAATGTGTAGTATTCGCGTAAATATAAGAAAACAATAACATATATTAATTTACACTTAAAGTTATAGTGGTACTTTTTATAATAGCTCATGGAAGCAATGAACGGTATTTACATGTATGCCCTTGTTACGAGCACCCAAACACACTTTTACATCTACCCATCCTTCGTTTTCATACAAATATTACAAATCATTACATAAATTAAGTATCTATTCTAAGTATTGCGTATACGCTCGGTCTAGCGTAGGGAAAAATGAAAGCTCGGTAGTATACATAGAGATTTATTCGCTCTGACGTTAATTTGACTAATGGATTTAGAATTAAAAGCTTGCCTCATAGTCTATCAGACGCTGTATTGTTTGTATAGAATTTATTGAGGGTGGCTGGTGTTCATTTATTTAATAAATCAAGCAGCAATTATAATACCTACATTTATAACGCTACGTTCTAAGACGTATTTTTCGTAGTGGCTAGTATTAAATGAGTAGTCGACATGATTGTGTGTCGAGGCGGTGCGGCTGGCGTGCCTGTGCTATATATAAACGGCGAGGGCCGCGCGGGCCGGTGCGGCGGCCAGCAGGGCCACCTCGCACGATCATTCATCGACTAAACTACTGAAAAAACGCTCCATGCACTCATCCATCCGCCACGGGCTGCTAACATCGTTTATAGAGCCGGCGGCGGCGCGATAAACATGCTGCTAAAGAGTTAGTTTCGTTGTTCATGAGCATGCAGCATTATGAATGCCCTGCATGACCTATTGCCAAAAAACAATGCTTGCATACATGCCGCTGACGTAGACTCACTCATACGTTCTACGTCAATGGTCGTAAGTCCAATGTGGCGATTCTGAGCCGCAGCGTGACTGTGTTAGGCGATGTTTCTTACGAACAAATAACGGAATTGTCATCATTATAATTTCATGAATGACTAATCTAGAATAGGGTAAGGTATTTATGAATCATGTTTTGATTTCGAGCCATATCTGCGTGATGACGTATAATATTTTGCTGAAGTTTTACGTAGCCAATCAACTTTCAGGTTACCTTGAGGTAAATTTACGGATCATTGGTTTTAATTATAAATGTTGTTACTATGAAATTCATTATACATATTAATAAGTAGGCATGCTTATGGAATACCTGCACGTGATTTAGATATTGATTGCACACAGGGAGGTTTAGCGGAATGTTATAGCTGTACTGTCTACCTACATCTATTCATATTCTTATACCTCTATATAACATACATGTAGGTATATTGGGCCACATCTGCTCGTGATTCATTTACTTACGTGTAGACCAGCTACTCAATAGTTTCGCTGGAATTTATAACTCCAACACGCGTGCTGTTTATACCATATTATTTTCTAAAGGCAAACATTGCACCAGTAAAAGGGCTACCTTCCTAGTTCGCACCACGATCTGGGTCACGAGGCGAACAGAGCGCCGCGCCGTACAATGCAGTTATGAAATTAATTTATTTGTAAATATATATGAATCATCTCGAGCTAACCCGGATTTTAAGAGTTTATTTCGGGATTAACAATTGCTATTGAGCTATCATCTGATTAACAATAACACAATCATTATTTTGTGGGTAACGACCGAATCTACCTATCTAAGAATGCCATGGCCATGTAAACGTGATGTATTTTCGTCTGAATTCCAATACTTTGGCAATGAAAGAATGAGATACTCGTAATACTGACCGCCATCCGCGTAAGTTTCTGAGCCGTATCCGTCTTGGAGTCCATTGGCCCACGTGCCCTCGTACTTGGCGTTGCTGATGGTGCTCTGGCGCACGCCGTAGCGGCCTTTGTAGCCGCTGGTCCACTCGCCGCGGTAGAGCCACCGGTCGCGCGTCTCCACGCCCATGCCATGACGCTTGCCATTCTGCCATTGACCCTCGAATGAGCTGCCACTGTAATCACAAAATATTTCATTTTAGATAATCACATATAAATCCTACTAATATTATAAATGCGAAAGTTTGTGAGTGTGGATGTATGTTTGTTACTCCTTCACGCAAAAACTACTGAACGGATTTGGATGAAATTTGGAACACAGATAGTTTATAATTGGGATTAACACATAGGATACTTTTTATCCCGATAATCCCGAAACTTTTGTTAAGTTAAATACTACGCGGACGAAGTCGCGGGTTTAAACTAGTAATACATAATGTTTATAGGTCGTCTGGCTTATATAAAAATGGCTACTTACATACTAATACGTCCCTATTTTCCATGCTCAGACCAATAAAGAAGCTATTAATTAATCTCAGTTACAATGTTTTCTACTTTTATCAATTTAGCAGAAATGCCTGTTAGTCACATCATAAATAAAACATGTTTCGTGGGACTGGCTTGTTATGAAAGCGTTGTTTTTCTGTAATAAAAATACACTCTCGTAGGGACAAACTGACTCTACCACATCTGCTGGGATGTTGTTGGTAGAATATGTTTGTTGTAAGTAAGCAAATTGGTTCAAATGCGTAAGAAGTATGTACTTAGATGCTGAAAATACACATACCTTTAACGCATAATATATTACTTCTAGCATACAGTTATAAACGCTACCTACACTTTTTAGTGAGAGATCCTTCACATATTTCAAAGGTACTTAAATGAAAGATATCTTCTGTAAATTGCTACCTGTGGTTGGGATAATGGTCACTTGAAACCAGAGCCTTACAAAGTAGGGACGTATCTGATCTTAACGATACAAGTAAAGTGTGTCATAACTATATAATGACCTTCATATCCACAAGTAGTGGTAATTGAACTGAGATTGTAAGACGAAGTGTCTGTTAATATAATCAAATAAATAATTGATCTGTCCTTTAAATTACTTGTTAAGTGATTGTTTGAATTTGTCGAGCGAGGCGATATTTAAAAAAGTTAAAGCGTACCCAGACATATCTAAAAAATGTTGTTTATTTTCTTCTCTCTCTTACTAATTTTATTTGACAATCCCAGAATATGACTGAATGATGGATTTATTATAAAGATAGACTACCACAATCTAATAATATAATATATATGGTGGGTAAGCTGATGACGCTTAGGTGTTGGCAGGTAACACGTCATCAACAATTAATGTTGATCCAATTGAACAAAATAAATATAATCCCGGTAAACAAAAACAATAAAAAGACAATCCAGATAAACAAATGCATGAAATCTCATTGACGACGAGTGTGATTTCATGAAGTTACAAATGACGTAGCCTCGTACTGAACATTTTATGCAACTGTATGTTTACATAATAAAAAGCTCGACTGCCAGGTCTCTTAAATATAATTTCTGAGGAGAAACTCATTCATCAATCTGTGAGGAATTCCACAATATATAGATATCCGATATATATGTATCCGTTGCTGAAAAATACTAACAATATACTAATTCTTTTCCCGGTGAAAGATTCACCTAGTCTCCTGCCAAAATGAAGGTTTTTAATAGAATTACCTAATAGCTGGCAGCAATTATTTCACTAGAGGGTCGGTATCCAGATAAACTGTATAATCAGGACACATTGGCAACATCCGCTACTAAAAACTTTCTCCGCAAATCCCGTAGCACCCTGAACAAATATCCTAAAAATCCAGCTCACCTAATAATTGGGATCACACAACAGCGAACAGACTATATAATTTATTGGTTTCTCTAGGCTGGGGACGCACCGGGAAGGCAATTCAGATACGACGGCGATCTTCGTTTATATGATGCGGCCACCACCATATTTTATATTGACGAAATTGCCGGCAAAATGTTGGCGAGCCCGGCGTTGACCGAATTGAACTCGGGCATTAATACCATTTCGAATCGCTTGTCGTTGGCTCCGGTATAATAAGCAAGATCGGTGAATGATTGTAACATGCAATATTCGTCAATTATTCTTGCACACATCAAAATCTGCGTTCTAAGCGCATAATCGCGGCGCGGCGGCCGCCTCTATTGTAACCAATTTTTTTTGTGAATAGCCCTTGACACATAAAAATCTAAGCTAAAAATCTAAAATTTTGGCCAACTTCTTTGACCAATTATTATAAAATTTCTTTCACGTTTTTGTTTTCACTTCTATGATTACAAGCACATGTTGTGGGTGATTGATGATTATTTTGCTATCTACGCAAAAAATCGAGAGCAAACCCGATTTTAACCTTAGGTTAGTTTGTATGAAGGTTTATTTTCTATAATCGCCGTCAGATTCACCCTGGTCATGGCCTGCCATAATGCCTTCAGAAATACCCCCCTGATTGAAAGTTACGCTGTTACGCGTTACTTTATTTATTATCGAGCACATTGATCATTGTGTAATCATAAATTGTTGTTAAACATATCAATAAGCATACATAAAGCTTGCACTGAAATTCCTTTCAGATTTTATTAGTTCGGTAAGATAATGGCCGGTCTGTTTTGCAGTGAGTAGGTACCTGCGGAACAACTCGAACCTAACTTCTATTTATAACGCAATTCACGTCAGGTAGGTCGCATTCTGCGGTAACATAAGTGAATAATACAAGTAAAATCAACAGACTTCAGTTGTAGAGACTCGACCTTGAGCCTACTACCGAGGGTTGGTTGCTAAACTGGTCGATTTTTTTACAGCCAGGTAGGTACTAAGGTTATTATTAGACTTATTATATATTGTTCCTTATTTTCACTACGGTCTTCTTTGAATAATGCACGATATTTTGGATGGCGCATTATTAAAACAAGACTTTATACTTAAGAGTACAGACGCTAATAGCAGATAAATTACTTAAACTCTATTTTTACTTAGGATTCGGATTTATTAAACAATCTTAGAATGTCTTACTAAAGTACTTTGTCTTTCAAAATTATTAAATGAGGTTCTAATAATAATTTAATATAAGTATTAGGATTTTTTAACCTAATACCTAATACCATTTGGGAAACTAGTAATTATATATTATAAACAAATGTTTAAAAACGAAACATTAAAAAGGCATGCCAAGATTGTTTACTAAATCCTAGGGAAAACTACACTAAGTATACCTACTTGATTACTAAACTTAATCTCAGTAGGTAGATGTTCAAGACATTGATGTTAAAGGTATGATTATATTAACTCAACACACTCTATGTAGAGAGCTATGTACGGAGTTTAGCTACGCAACCAAATCGGGGATGAGAAAAATATGCAGACGAACTTTGCGATGTAGAAGTGACAGTGAGCAGGGCACACAGCTTGCTGAGCTGACGGCCGCTTGGCAGAAAGGTTTTAGAATGGCAACAATGGCAACCACGTGCCGAGTTTGAGCAGCCAAGATGGGCCTTTGATCTCACACGCGTAGAAGGAAACTGGTCGCTGCGAATAACAACGTGACGTGAGAAAATCTTCGGGGTTCTACTATGTCCAGTGTAAAGGTATCGTCGAATTTCAGATTTAAAATTAGTTATTTCATCAACATTTGACTACAAAGCATCTCCAAATTTAAGCATCAATTAGTATTTAAACGTCCGAAACTTTTTATTAGGTATGATTCATATTCTCACGTGTACTTACAACTACAATGTGCATGATGCCTATTTTTTAATGAAAAATTACTTAAAAATAATAATAAGAATTTGCGATTAGTATCAATGATTTTTTTATAAATAACTTTAAAGTTGGCAAATTCACAGAGGTTTAAAGCTTCTAAAGCATACTAGCTAGTGTAATATGACGTTATTACGGAGAAGTTTTTGTATTATACTTGTTTATTAATGAGTATTTATTTGGTTTTATTAAGTACTAGCTGTGCCCCGCGACTTCATCCGCGTAGTATTGGATTATTGGGTTAAAAAGTATCCTATATGTTAATCCCGGTTATAATCTATCTGTGTTCCAAATTTCATCCAAATCCGTTCAGTAGTTTTTGCGTGAAGGAGTAACAAACATACATACATACATACATAAATACATACATACATCCACACTCACAAACTTTCGCATTTATAAAATTAGTAGGATTATTTCACAATATTACAAAAAACAATTGGTACCTACTTATGAGTTTATATTAACAATATACGCAATTCAGTATTAGTCAGTATATTAATTAGCCCGGTGAGCACAGGTTGGTTTCGGCAAGTAGCTACCTAGATACTCAATGTGTGTATTTCATATCTATTTTATTTCACAGAGGAAGTCCCGCGGAAATATACGGAACTAAATAATGTTTCAATATAATTAACAACATAAACTTAATTAGATATGACAGTAAAACAAAACTGCGTATCTACAAAATTATCACGAATCTAAAAATTGGTGGACAGATAGTGGCTGCCGTAGAATGTAGTTTGTGCGGGGTTAAGAAGTGGGTCCCCGCTATGACTCGCCATTCCATCTGGCCCTTTGCCAAACTTGTCTAGCGTTTCTCAGCCTTAACAATACCAACCTCTCTCCCGGATATTCGGTCAGATATCTAAGTTCATTTCCCTACAGACCGCCACTTGTTCATGTTGCGTGTACCTACTACGATCTCCACTCATGTTCCTGTGTCCGGCCCAAATCATCAATCATTGATAACAGCATCTGTTTATTTTACAAAACAAGGTACTAAAACTAACAAATTTGTTTCATAATTCAGTTATTGTCTTATCTACAATGACTCTGCTCCACATAGAACAAATATTATTATACTACTCTATCAACTAGTACCCTCAATTTTTACATGAAAAGAAGCGATAGATCATTCCTTCGGTTATATTCAAGTAGATACCTAATTTATCTTATTTTTACAAGCTATAAGAAGAAAACAAATAATTCTAAAGTATCACAACATTTCAGACTATAGGCTCTACATATTAATAAAATATTGTAAATACGGTATTCCCAAAAATGTACTGAGATACCAAATTCTTAGCTATGTATGTTTGATAAAAATCGATTCAGGAGTTTTCAAGACAGGTGCGTTTTGGCATTAATTTATTTCATGTTAATTTTTACACAGTGCAGTGAGCACTGCTGGAACGTGATGTGGAATAAATCCGGTTGCCACGTGTACTGATAGGAATTTCTCCACGAGGAAAGAAGTATGATAAACAGTAGTCCCGTTTTCCATCGTATAATTAGAACGGATGAGGTCATTGAATTCGCCATTATAGACAGTGTATAACATCTCTTAAGAAGGTTCAGTGACATAAAACAAGCTCAATCGTCATACTTAAGAAAAATGCGTCTCTATGCATTTACGTATTAGGTACATAGCTAACTAATTAATATAATCAATAACTACTTTCATATTATACTTTTCTTTGGACGAAAGATAGAGGAATATACAATCTCTTAGTTTTTATTAAAATGCTCTTTTCTCGATCAATAAATAGATATCGAGGCAGGCACTAACTGTTTTCTAATTGTATTAATAATGTACAATAGTACCCGCGCATTTTCCTACGAACCCAAACAATGAAACTACCGCCCAACAGTAGACTATAACTCGCTGAATAACAACAATAATACCTTGGAAGTTGAACTGGTACATAGCTACACATGGTGACTTAGAAATCGTTATATCTTGAATTGACGAATGACTGTACATCATTCATATTACATAAGAAACAAAATCCGAAATAAACCATTGAAATAAACTTTAAACTGACAGAGTATTAAAATTTATTATAACATATACAATAAAAAAAGAGTAACAAACATCCACACTCACAAACTTTCGCATTTATAATATTAGTAGGATTTCGTGATAGGTAAGTAAGAACCTCCTTTAGCATTTACTAGGAGGCGCATATGCAAATTATCGTATAAAATCATTAAATAAGACCTACATACCCCAGCTCTAACGTTTTATTTATTATACATTGCTCAATTCATAATTAAAACCACTAATTTAAGCTTCGTGACTTCATCACATAGTTACTGAATGAAACAGCAATGGTGAAATAATTACTTGGAATTTTAATTATTAAGTAAAGGTCGGTTATAAAATACCAACGTTACAATGACTGCCGTTACAAGTAATAATGTCACGAGCGCTAGATTTATTGTAGGTAATTATTATCAAGCCTAAGAAGATAATGTAATTTGATTTTGCTCAATAGTTTATTCTTGATCAATCACCCGTTGTGTTTGTCCCGCGGGACTCGGTGGGATCGTGGTATAAAGTGGTGAAAAGGCTCTATATTTGTGCTCTATTGAGTTCTACAATGGCAATCATTACTACAGGACCATTTTTAATAAAATAATAAGAAAGAACATTGTACTGAAAATTATTTTTCTGCCTTCTTATAGCAAACATTTACGCACAAACAGCAGGTATAATGCCGTAATAATTGATTCTAAATTTAATATCCATAAATATACATTTTAAATTGATCAAGCGGTGTTATTTCTAAATAAGTAGTCATAATTATATTTTTATAGGTAGGTAACATAAGCACGCGAAACCTAATAAACTTTAACTTTGAACAGCACGGGTAAGTTTTCATTTCATCAATGTTGATGAAACTTTGAGTGCCTACCAAAAGTTGAGCTTAAAGCAATAACCGATAGCAATTCGCTCTGGCTTTCCAACGGTACACTTTCCCACACGGAATTACCACTTACATGTAAGAAGGTACCGAGTTAAGGACTTGGAAACTTTTTACGTATGAGAAATTTAGTAGGTAAATAATAGGGACTTTTAATGTAAATTATACTTACCCAGTCAAATACCTACATACACGTATTAGAAAGAATTGTAAAACAGACAGACTTGAAAAAATGACGACATAATATTTTATTTTTGTAGTTCCTAGTATGAGCGTTTTGTAATTACAATAAATATTTTATGAATACAATCTATACAAATAAATAAAATTGGAGTGTCTGTTTGTAATATCAAAATAACACCTTTTCACTTAATGCATATGAAAGTACATACGACACCTATAACAAAAAAGCGATTAAAAAAATGTTTGTCTGTCTGTCTTTCTGTCTGTCTGTCTGTCTGTCTGTCTGTCTGTCTGTCTGTCTATGTGTTTGTTCCGGGTAATCTCCGAAACGGCTGGACCGATTTTGACGGGACTTTCACTGGTAGATAGCTGTTGGTATAAGCAGTAACTTATGCTACTTTTAATTTAGAAAAACAAAATTTTAAAAAATGGGTCCTGTCGCGCGGGCTCAGAACGCGGGAGCGGGCTTTTTTGTTAAGTTAAATTCCACGCGGACGAAGTCGCGGGCTCAGCTAGTTCTTTACATAAATGTTGGCTGTAATAATATAAAGTTAAGTAAAAAATACAAAAAGTAAAAGGTACTAGAAATTACAAAAATCATTGTTGTCTATTGTTTTACTCAGTGAAGGGCGTAGCAATATTTGACCACCTCAGTACCTGCGTATCTTGAAATCCATTCGGAATGAAGAAATCTAATGATTCCGCGAATGGGTTAATGCAATTGGGAATAACTAGAATAAATTGAATAACTTACAATTATTATTAGGTAGTTCCACTGAACAAAGACATGACTGGAATAAAACAACGATTTTTTTTTCAAAGATTCAATAAGTAAGTAGGTAAGTAATCGTTTTCAGTTTTGTGAAAACTTTGAGGTAGGGACTTTAGTATCCCCAGTTTTAAATTGTAACGTCATAAATTACTTAATGTTCATTGTATTAAGTAGCTACTTATTGTGCAGGTCAAGACATTAAATCTAATCAAAATGATACATACTATAAGTACCTACCTACCTACATAAGTTAATTATAATAAAAACGCGGCGTCGTCATTAGTCAGAATAAAATGCGGCGCCGGTGCCAGGTCTTCCGCTGTTATCTCAGAGCTTACTTATCCCACTTCAAACTTTTATTGGGTCGTTGCTCTGTGAAAAACAGACAATTCTGGTTCTATGTTCTATTAAATTTACGTTAGTTACTTAATATACATAGATACATACATAATTAAATGAATAAATCTGATCTAATTTAATTGGGTTGACGCGTTTGTGAGTCATGCTTAACAGTAGGTAGGTATAATTACGACCGCATAATGATATTGTAATGTGATCACGGCTAATCTAATAACGTTGTATTAATTACCTGATTCTAGATATGTATATAAGTTACTTAGCATTGTAGGTATGTAGTATCATTAGATGCAAAACGACTTTAAACAGTTACTACAGATAATTATAGGTACGTATGTTAGATTAAACCGTAGGTATGCTGTCAAAGTCTTAAAATTAAAACACTAATGAGTAGTTAGGTCAAAAAAATCTGAAAACGGAATGATTATTATCGACTGTAAACTTTAGTCTTGCTGCTTATACATCACATTCATGATTCATTCCAGACTCTGGCATGATTGAAATTTAGGTTGAAATTCGTCTTAATGTCCTGTTAGAAATGATTATTGTTTGTACCTTCCTAACCCAGTATGTTTATTTGCAGGCAGATGAAGATCTTACAGGACATTTTACATAAGAGATTTTCTAACGGTTCTCTTTAATAACTACATACTTACTTACATTTACTTTTGTTTATTGATATGATGAACTAATTATTGGCCATATATTTTAAGTATCTATGGATGAGTAGATACTATAGTAGTAGCTGCTAGGTGCATTAGTTATGTGTAGCATATAGGTAGGTACCTACGTCATTGAATGTGTTTTACAATGACGACATCGTCATTTAAAATCAAGATAGGTAGATCATTGAAGCAATAAGGTTAAATACATTCAATAATGGTTTATACAGAATCGCATAACGTGGCCTTCATTTTATTGAATTGTTAATGGATCCGTTAGCAGCAATGACGTGACAATTGACACCAGCTCTCGTCTATGACATGATACTGTTATCACGTGTTGTAATCAGCGTCTATCGATCGATATGAATATTTTCGCTGAGATTGGACCATGAGGCACTTTCACCGCCGTTACACGCGTTTTCTAGCGAAACACCGAACTCAATTATTAATAGCAGCCTATTTTTGGAGCGGCTTCGGACGCGGATTTGCGCTCGGGCGTGTGCGAGGCCCGGGCGAAGTCACTATCTCACCTGGGCCAGGTGTAGACACCGGAAACTTCAAAGCCGAAATGCCAGGAGCCGGCGTAGGCTCCCTGCGCTTTGGGCCCGGTGCACACACCGTGACCGTGGGCCTTGCCATCTTCCCATGCACCACAATATGTACCACCATCGTCAAAGTCGAAACGGCCACCGTTGAGGCCGCGCTGCGGGGGGTTTCCGCTAGCGGCGTGCGCGGCGTCGGCTAGCTCGCTCGGCTGCATCACGCGGAACCGTGGTGCCGCGGAGGGGAGGGCCTCCCGCGCGCACCCTCCACCGAGCTCGCGGTATAAATAAACATCAGCTGGGCATGTCGCGCCGTGGCGCGCCGCCGAGTGAACACCACTCCGGTCCTGCGCGAGGAGCACTGCGCGCCGAGCCGCGGCGCCCGCCCGCCCGCCGCGCCCCGCCCGCCCTGCGGCTGCGTACAGTGGGCACAGTGCGCGGCGCAGCTCGCCGCCGCGCGCCGCCACCACCGCCACCACTGCCGCCGCCGCCGCCGTCGACGCTCTGTCGCCACAACACGGGACTTATTGCTTTCCCATATTACCTACTTGCCCTAAATAAAAATGGTTACAATCGCTGTAGTTCTCACTCATTGTAATTTGATGTTCGTCTGGTGAGTGGTGACACTATTTGCTATTGCTTATCACCCAACGTTCTAGACAGTTAATTAAGAATATACCTACTTACACTTAAGTAGCCACCTACCTATATCATAAAGTTCTAATTCTTACGGAAACTATACTTAATAATTATAAGGTACTTATGTGTATGTAGGTATTTCATCCTGGTACAGAACGTCTTGCGATTCTTGTCAGTGCCAGCCGCCAGAGATGCAGAATTTATTTACCTACGTTATGCATAATTTATGCATAATGTAGGTAGGTACTTATGTAAGTAGATACTTATGGTTACGTAGGTATTTAATAAAAAAATCATGATGTGGTACTTCAGGCCATGCACTTAAATACCTATACCTTGGTATTTTGCCTTCTCCTAGGTATGCCACCTGCGCAACAGCCGTATAGTGGGCAATAGTTTTTAAAATCGGCAGTTTCCAAACAGCGGTTATATTCTCTTTGCCCCCAAACCCTATCAGTAAATGGGCATATAGGTACCTACTTACTCAGACTTAGCGGCCATCCATAAATTACGTCACACGAATTTCATGATTTTTTGACCCCTCCCCCGTCCTTGTCACAGCTGGTCACATTTGTGAGCTACCTAGTGTGATGCCACAAAATTTGGGACCCCTCCCCACCCCTTGTAACACAATGTCACACTTCGTCGACCCCCTCCCTCCCCCTTAACATGTCAAGTAATTTATGGATGGCCCCTTATAAATCACATACGGTAGATAAGTAGGTATATCTAATTTAATAAATAGTAGTACCAGACATGGTAAAGGAATTCAGACAGATGACTGTTATATTATGTTTCCTTTTTCATATACATAAATAAAAACTCAACACTATAATCAAGTATTATCCAAGATCAAAGTAAGTAGGTACCTACCTATAAAGACATAAAATATTTTAACAAAATGAAGTACTGAGAAGAAGTTATTTGTGATCTACATATATTGATTGAATTATTAATCGATACTGACGACATATGCTTACATTTAGCATTACGTTCACAGACCTAAAAAAGTTTTCGTTTCACGTTACGCATGGAATTATTACCTTAGTACTAGGTGTAGGTACATACAACACGATTATTTCGCACTGGAATCCTCGCAAATAGACAATCTTAACCACATTATTATGACGACATCCCATGGCGACAACGGGTAACTAAGGTCTATCGGTCTATCTGCATTATGTACTCTATGAAAACAACCACCTAGTAATACTACGTCGTAGCCCCGCGTAGCAGCGCCGGTTGGTATGGATTGCGTGAAAATAAATTCCAGCGTAGCTCGCGTAGCAAGAGCGGAGAATTTGGGTATTAAAATAAAATTATAATCCTCGCCAGGGGGGTTCTCAGTGGAGATTTAAATTATAAATATTTACTATAGTAGATTGGAATCCTGATTAAAAATTGTACGTAATTCCATGATAAAAAGTTAATAATAACCTATATGTCTGTGATAATATTCTAAGGCCAAAAGGCGTACTACTTAGTTGGATTTTTAAGAATACCAAAGTGGTTTTCCAAAAGCGAGTGTTTCTTTGAACTGTCATCCTTACTTAATATTATAAATGCGAAAGTAACTCTGTCAGTCTGTCTGTCTGTCGCGCTTTCACACCAAAACTGCTGAACCGATTTAAATGAAATTTGGTACACAGATATTCTAGAGCCTGAGAAAGGACATAGGCTATTTTTTAATGCGAAAAAAGGGTTGTAAGGGGTTTAAGGGGGGAGGAAAAGTCGTATGGAAGTATCGTCATTTTTAGAGCTAACTTGAAATTATATTTTTTGGCTGTTGATTCGACATAAATAAATATTACATTCAAAGTTTGTATATGTTGTACCCTCAAGGGTGTAAAATAATTAGCCTAAATAAGTAAAAATGCTACCCAAAGACACTATTCCACGTGGACGAAGTCGCGGGCACAGCTAGTCCATTATTATAACTTCCTTTATAATATATATATTTTTGGTGAAATATTCTGGTATACTTATTATCACAAATGTGCCTGAGTGTGGGCAATTGAAACAAAAGTAATAAAACATATTTTTTGTGTTCCCAAGAAGTCTCTTAATTTATTAACCCCCGACGAAAAAAGAGGGGTGTTATAAGTTTAACATGTGTATCTGTGTGCCTGTCTGTGGCAACGTAGCGCCCAAGCGGATGATCCGATATTAATTTAGCTTTTTTTGTTAGAAAGGTATTCTGATCGAGAGTGTTCTTAGCTATGTTTCATGAAAATCGGTTCAGCCGTTTGAAAATTATCAGCGCTTTTGTAGTTTAAAAAGTAGTCTCATCGGGGGTTTTTAAAATTTTCAATTTAGAGTTATCAGTAAAGTTCATTATATTCTCTTTGAGCTAAGTACTTACCAGTACCTAATTGATAAGTCTCTGTAAGTAAGTCCTACTAATATTATAAATGCGAAAGTTTGTGAGTGTGGATGTATGTATGTATGTATGTATGAATGTATGTATGTATGTATGTTTGTTACTCCTTCACGCAAAAACTACTGAACGGATTTGAATGAAATTTGGAACACAGATAGATTATAACCGGGATTAACATATAGGATACTTTTTAACCCAATAATCCAATACTACGCGGATGAAGTCGCGGGGCACAGCTAGTACATAATATATGCGCCTTTACTGATAGGGTTTGGGGGCAAAGAGAATATTACCGCTGTTTGGCAACTGTCGATTTTTTTAAAAATATTACTAAAAGTAATAACTCTAAATTGAAAATTTAAAAACCCCCGATGCGACGACCTTTCCATCAAATGTATACTTTACCTAGTTCGTCCAAATAACGCTAAAATTATATTAAATTAGTTTCTTTTCTGTATTTTTCCCCAATGGCGGAGCAGCGCCCTCTAGAATTATTATTGCGTAATATTCCATGACCATTAACAAAATTTAACGCGTGCGCGTATCCATCATTTGTCACGTGACTTATGGAACGTCTTTAGTTCATACACAAATCTCATATAAAAATTGATAAAATATCATTTTGTTCCAGAATCCGGGAAACTTTTCAAATTTATAATATTGTAAAAAGCCAGTTCAGACTACTACGATCATTTAAAAATATAATAAAGCGAAATCGTTTCAGCCGTTCTCAAGTGATGCAAAGATATTATTCCAATGAGCCCAAATTTCGATCGGATTCGAGCCGTAGAAGTTGGTTTTGGCCGTGAATGTGGCTTTTTCAACCTACAAAAGAGCTGATGATCTTCAAACGGCTGAACCGATTTTCATGAAACATAGCTAAGAACACTCTCGATCAGAATACCTATCTAACAAAAGAAACAAAATTGAAATCGGTTCATCAGCTTGGGCGCTACGTTGCCACAGACAGACACACAGATACACAGATACACATGTTAAACTTTTAACACCCGTCGTTTTTCGTCGGGGGTTAAAAAGACATGCCCGTTGAGTTTTTGCCGGATCTTCTCAGTCGAGGTCGCGTTCCGATACTGCTGTAGATTTAAGAAAAAAATGTTAATATGACAATGTGTGTGGGCCCGTAGGCCTAAACAAAATAAACGCTTTGACTTCGACTTTTAAATTGTATGAGGCCATGAAACAATTTTCTAACGTAGTTTAATGTATACGGCCTAGTCAAGGGCATTCATATACCTACTCCAAAGAATTTTTAATAATAAGACATGATTATTAAAAATTCTTTGATATACTCGATGCGTAAATAAACTTCATCTTTCCTTAAAAATATGGCCCATAAAAATATTTCGCCTAAGTGTAAGAAATAGCAAAAACATAATCATTAAAATACGAATCAAAAATGGAGGCCATAAATCACAGACTTCTAAACTAAATAGTGCTAGCCTGCTAGCCCATCTAGCCCGCGAAGTTCAATTTTTTTGAGATCTTTTAGACATTTTTCAAAATCTGACAATAATAAAAGACAAATTTTGTAATTCGCGAAAAAGACCGTGTGCAGTGCATTTATTAATATATCCAACTTACTCTAAAACATTTCAAGAACGACAGCTATCCAGATAATCTGGCAATTTTTGTATATTTAGTGATTTACTAGTATCATATCCACCGTGATGATATTTAGAGTAAAATAAATGCACTGCACACGGTCTTTTTCGCGAATTACAAAATTTGTCTTTTATTATTGTCAGATTTTAAAAATTTCTAAAAGAACTCAAAAAATTTGAACTTCGCGGGCTAGACAGGCGCCTTCACCTTAACGTGATGAGCCTCAGCGACACCAATTGGTGTCTTAACGCCGGTACCGTTGAGCCTCGCCGACACCAATTGGTGTCGGCTGGACAAGCATTCAATATTCAATTTTCTAGTTAGATATTATGATGTATTTTGGCTTGAAACAAATTGGTTCTGATGTGGCATAATTTTCCACGACCGTAACTAGCTATAAAATAAATATCGTGGCTTGTGATCGGCCAGAAATCAAGTTTCATTTTTCAGTCATTTCGCGCGCTTAACATTGTCACGGCCTCCAGCTAGTGACTCTCTTTTAGTGTGAATTTGTGTTTTTTTACCGGTAAGTGGCTTTATTTTCATTATAAGTGTTTATTTCAAGTACTCAGATATTAGTTTTGATAAAACAATGCCAGAAAACGTGTTTTTTGAACTAACAATTCTAATGTTGTAAGAGTTCGGCAGAAATTCTGCCACACTGAATGTTTTTTTATTGTGTTGCTACAAATTAGTGGCTTTATGATGTACATAATAGCGTAATAACTAGTTATTATTCATATTTCCAATAATATTTGATAGATTTCAACAGTTTTGTGTACAAATATCCAATTCCAAATTAAAGTTTATAAGGTTATAAAAAGTAAGTAATGGACTTTTTGTTATCTATTTGACAGTTCCTAAAGTCAATAAAGACATTTCCGCGTATGTCAGCCATTGTATTGAGCTAACCCAGTAGTGCGTGGTCATGTCGATAAAATTATCGATAAACGATTATTTTGATTTTCGGATTTATTTGAATAATAACGTAATCTATACAAATAAATAAAATTGGAGTGTGTGTTTGTAATATCAAAATAAGACCTTTTCACTAAATGTATATGTACATACGACACCTATAGCAAAAACGCAATTTAAAAAAAAATTGTCTGGTACCGGGTAATCTCCGAAACGGCTGGACCGATTTTGACGGGACTTTCACTGGCAGATAGCTGACGTTATAAGCAGTAACTGAGGCTACTTTTATGTTAGAAAAACATTTTTTTTTAAATGGGTCCTGTTGCGCGGGCTCATAACGCGCGAGCGGGCTTTTTTGTTAAGTTAAATTCCACGCGGACGAAATCGCGGGCTCAGCTAGTGATTCAATAATATGTGGAAAAAAAAACAATGACACCTACTACTATTTATATTTTCATTACTGTCTTTTATGTATTTTAGGAAATGGCCAATTGGAATGTGGGAGAACGCGTGGTGCCGGAGCACATTCTAAGCCTTCTAGCGGACTCGCGACTCGGAGGGCAGTGACGTCGAGGAACCCTAGTACCTCGACGTCAAGGCGGTATTTTGAATACCTGGAGGAGGCGGAGGAGTACGAGTTGGCTCCACCAGGTCAAAATGTAAGTATATTTTAATAGTTTAGTATTTTTGTGCTTTTATTTATTACTTTTGAATTATTGTGTAAACTAATTGTTAATTGTGTTTATTATTTCAGATCGCCCTACATTTACTTTTTTATTTTACAGATCCGCCTCCACTTCCTTGGCGAGAGGTTCACCAGGTCCTTCCAGCTCTGCCCCCCGCGAGTCAACACTAGGGCTTGCAAATAATCGATGATTTTAGATATTCGAATATTAGACATTTTTAAGGTGGTATTCGAATTATTCAAATAGTAGCAAAAATGAATATATATGTAATTTTTTGTGAATATTGTTGTTTATTTATTATAATAATAACTTTAACATGATAAGTGAATAATACCTTGTATATTTTTTAACTCTATACGAAAAAATCAGGAAATAAATGAAAATATGTTTATTTTATTGAATTTTAGTAAAAGTTTCAAGTCACAGACAACTTTGTTAGGCACTAGCTTCTGCCCGCGACCGAATACCCCGAATATTCGGCCATTTTCAGTATTTGAATAATAAGGGAGGCTTTATCCGAATACTGAATGTGTAAAATGTATAGGTACATTTGTGCAAATATGTGAGCATATAAACTTTTACACACTTACAAACATTTTTAGCGGTTCAAAATTCGAAATACATTGGATTTTTAAATAAACTGCCATATTGCCCGTAAGTGCAAAAATCGTTTCTTATTGCCTAGGTACCTAAGTTATAAAATATACCTATAGTCCAAATTTTGTGTTCGATGAGTCGGTCAATCAGGATAATTCAATATGAAGAGGGCTTATATATTAGTAAATACAGTCGCGGACTGAAAATGTTTAGCAGATTTCAACTTCGATTCCATCTCAAATCAAACTGTGAGCAATAGGATGTTAGATGTTATATCAACAAACATATTACAGTTTATGAACTGGTCTACTCATGCACGTCATTTAGAAAGGTAGGTCAAGCCGTTTCGGAGGAGAATAATTACGAACTCACGCACACCGAAGTTTCATATAAGAATTAAAAAAAAGTTTAATCGTCATTTACACCTAAGCCGTTCGTTGGAGAAAATAGGTAACCTGAATGAAAACCTTATATTTTTGTTCATATTATACAAATTAACAAAAAATATAATATTATCACGAAAAAATACACAGAAAATCGTCTAATTCTTAACTACCTAGCGTCTTCAATCGCCTTTAGCATTTAGATTGACATTTTAAACTACTCCATGGTCGATATATTAGTAGTAGATGCAGAAATAACTAATGACATTGTACCATCAATGATAAACTATTATATTTGTCAATAAATATTAGCTAAAATATGATCATCAAAAATATATAATATTATAAATCGAATAGTCGAATATTCGAATAAAGCCTCCCTTATTATTGGAATACTGAAAATGCAAGCCCTAGTACGCAAAACAAATACTTTTATAAATGTACAAAATAATTTATTCATTAGTAGGTTCAGAAACCCTCTTTCGTACAGTCAGCTTATCGACAAGTATCGTAGCGGCGCGCCCCCCATCACTACGGAGTGGATGTGTGTGTGCGTGTTCGACATCAAAACATCAAAACCATAACAAAAAAGGGTCACCTTAGAAGGGCCGTATCATTGTTTATTTCTATATAACGTCAGCAAGAGTGTATTACATTAGAAGAGCTATATTGTTTTGATTTATGTTTTACATTTTGCAAGTTCCAATAACGTGTGATAATGAAAAATAACAGCTGTCAAAAATATGATTCGATTTGTTCTCTTGTGCCAGAAATCGCGGAATTTCGTGAATAAAAGTGGTATATTTTTACAAATCATGCATGGAAATTAGATAATAAATGTTTGCAGAGTATTCTAATAATATTTTCTCTTATACACAACACGTCAAGACTCTGATTACGATATAAACATTCATGCGTTGAACTACGCAATTGCATATGCGCGGCCGCGCGCACTGTGTACTTTGAGTTCGATTATTATAAATCTCTTCGTTATGATATGTAAAAAATGCTGTTGTTTGATTACTTGTATGTATATTCATTATAATAAATCCAAAATTTCGTGTCAATTAGTACAGTGATTATTTCAGAAACCTACATAATACAACAAAAATGCAATTTTATCCCGTACACTGACTTCAACAGATGATTTATAATTCAAGAGATGTAATAAAATGATTGTTTATTCTGTAACATAAAGCCTATTTGTTCAAGAAACTATAACAGTCATCAGAAAGACGATAGTAGCAATAGAATTTGAATGAGAGGGTATTTTACGAGTCATGACATTTACCACCGCGGGCAGGCAAATTGACAGCGAGGCTTGACAGATTGAGCGTATTATGACGTTGGAGCGGGAGTGGTTAAAATATTATATTTAACTAACACTGGCTAAATGCGAAAGGTGCAACAAAACATAAAAGCCAGTTATCTGCGGTGGTTATATATCACCAAGAAGCTTGGATTGATTATAAAATTCTTGTCTATCACATCTGTTACTTCGAATTTGACGAAAATTAAATATGGAGACGGATTTCATAGAGGTAGAAACAAAATGTTGGTCAAGTGAGTCACTGTAATAATTTTGACAGCTGCGGAAACAAGATAAACACATACCTTTGCATTACATTGATTGAATGGGATGGATGGAATTTAATCAACTACATCAACATCTTTTGTCTTGCTCAGTGTATCGGTTTTTAGTCCAACCAGCACCAATTTTTTGGTTCCAACCAAATTAATCTTCACTGGTTTTGGCAAATTATTTGCCTATAAATAATTAGAGTGAGGTGTGCCTAACGATAATATTTGATTATGTGCTGCAAAACTCGTTCAACAATATTTGCCTTTCCTTGAATTGAAATTGAATTTCTGTATACTGTTGCTATCCCTTTCGGGTAGACTTATAGCTACACCCTATGGCATTATTTTTCTAAGGCATGGAAGGGAGACCGAGACTTGACAGTTCTCGCTTCAGGGAGATGGCAGCAAGCATAGAGTAAGGTAAGAAGTTAGGTAGAAGCACAGGGTAGAAGTTATAATACCTCTGCTTCTATAGCGGCAACAAGAAAGTTATTATCAGTTATTAATGGCGAGGCAGCCACAGAGTTGTAATATATATAATTTTCTTGGTTTTGACGTCCGTTGGTTGACAGATTGATGACAGTATGTTGGTTGACCTGACTGACACTTACTATTATATTCTCTTTGATTAGTCTGTTTGTTTCGATTGATCACCCTATATTTTGTTGTCTTCTATTGCTTCATAAATGCTATTGGTGGTATTGTTTTCCCTAAATAATATGTTTGTTTTAGAATCAGCAATCAAATTGTCAGATAATTAAATAAATGTCAATAATGTAATGTGAACCAGTGATTTCCTGGATTTCATCCATTTGTTAATTCGTGTCGATTTTACTGTTGAACAATACATAGGTACATCTAATAATATAGGTACCTACTTATTACCTCTGGCTTTACTTGTATTACTTAAATTGCTTTATTTGACGCAGGTACTCACTGTGCAACTTGAGCTTAGTGAACACATGTAACTAATGTTTATTTCTATACATATTTGATTCCTATTGCAGTGTTTCAAGATGCAATGGTAAGACATAACAACACTATAATTACTTACTTGCCCTTTTTAGTGTCGACTAAGAAGTTGAGTGCAATATGGAGACCTCTGAATCAGGGGGCAGTAGCAGGGCATGCCAGATCTCACCATCGTCATGGTGCCACCCAGCTCACAGAGCACATCGCTTCGTAGCCCTGCTTCTCATGTGCTTCCTTTGTTTTGGTGAGTAACATTGTTATCAGTGACAAACATACACATATATATAGTAACTTGTTTTTTTTACATTACACTACTCATTTATGTATTATTTAGAATTGCAGTTAAGGGTATAATTATGAATTCACATAAAAATTAAAAAATCCATGCTGCATTCCAATACCCCAGAAAGTCACATAAATCTGAGCTTCAATTCTATGAATTTTTTTAAAGTGTTGTGTTGGATAGTCCTCATATTTGGATTTTAAATAATAAAGTGTACACATAATACATTTGCCCTTGGCTATACCTAAGTTATGTATATGAAAATAAAACACATACATTTTATATCACACTAATAATGCATAAAATTATTTCAAGTTTGAAAACCAAAGTAATTTAATAACAAAAAACAATTTTGGTTACTGTTATTTAATATTTTATTCAAACAGACTTGTGACACAATTATATTAATTAATAATACTGATAAGATAAGAAATGAACTACCAACATGCTCAACAACAATGAATTCTCACTGCACAATATGATTGCACAGCAATTTCCTGTTACATTTTATCTTTATCTTTGCATAATTTGTAGAAATTTTGAAATGAAACTACTACATATTAAATTAAACTTATAGGTGACTGAGACTAATCTAGTTCTTGATAGTTCATGCATTGTGATAGATTATAAAATTAATTTTTCAGGTTCCTATTTCTGCTATGACACCCCTGGGGCTCTGGCTGATAATTTCAAAGATGACTCACATTTGAACACATCACAGTTTGCTTTGTTGTACTCTATCTACTCATGGCCAAATGTGGTATTGTGTTTCATTGGTGGTTATCTTGTTGATAGGTAAGTTAATATAATGTTAAATTATATGTTGACTTCAATTTAGGTACATACATATTATAATCATAAATTCCTTTTTTTAAATTACAAAAAAAAATAATACTATTATTATTAGGAAATTACAAAGGCCTCTTCTTTATGTTGCCACAGGTCATCAATTACTTATAAGGTGCATTTTAACACGAGAGATTCTAGCTTATAACACCTAGACATAAGGGAAGGTACATTATAATAGCTATGAACATTCAAATTCTTTAATTTTATATTTAATGAGGAGTAAAACTAGGACTTCTTAATCTAGTTAATTGATGGCTATAATTACTACTATGTTTATGGTTTTAATGTCATACTTTACAAGCTTAAAATATTGATACTTACATGTTTTATTTATTTCTGTAAAATAGAGTGTATCTCAGTGTGATAGCTTCTCACGTTACATGTAGGTACACTATAATAATAAATACCAAATTATAGGTCAGCTGCATAATATGATATCATGCTTACTAAGGTGTCTGTGACCTTATTAGTATTTGTAGGTACTTATATTATGCTGTCAACTTTGATAAAGGCTGTCAATGATCTGTGCACTAGTGAAATAATTATGATATTATGTTTGATGATAACTTACTTAAAAGTACTTCCATTATAAACTGTAATTTGGAGCAACGGCAGTTTATTGAATATTAATGAATATAAATGGGAGCATATGAAATGCTTAAATATGATATTACATTATTCAGTAACTTCAAAACGTGTAACTTTACATAGGTATCTACCTATTATAATTTCAGATACTTTGGCGTAAGGCTTGGAACAGTAATATATATGACAATTGTACTGATTGGAGCTGTGATTTTCGCTTTAGGAGTGTACATCAATGCATTCTGGCTCATGATACTTGGCAGATTTGTGTTTGGGTGAGAAATAGTTTTATTTTAGCACCTTGATATACATGTATCTAATAAGACCCTGAGACAAAGATAATAATAATAGTTCTACGAACAGATGACGCTCTCCGGAAAGACAGTTTAATAAATAGTGACTCTTACTAAGACGCAATTAATTGCAATTCAGCTTGTACAGCGCTGCATGTTTAAAATTATATGTACATACAAGGGTCTCTCTTTCTATCGCATAGTAACACTTATCTTTGTTGACACGGCGGCAACGTAGGTAACTATTGAGCGGGTCCACCAAGGCGAAGTCGCCGATGTACTTGTAGCTTCGTATCTAAAGATCGGAGTGCTCCAGCTCTAAGCACACTGAATTAAAATGAGGAATGTTCATTAATTACCTAATTAGTAACATAAGTCAACAACAGTGTACAAACAGGATGTCATATCTGTCTTTTTGCAGAATCGGGGGTGAATCATTGCAAGTTGTGGTCAACAATTATGTAGTACTTTGGTTCAAAGGCAAAGAACTGAATATGGTTTTCGGTCTACAGTTATCATTCTCACGGTTTGGAAGCACTGTAAATTTTTGGGTTATGGAACCTATTTACAAATGGGTTTCCACCTACTATGGAGGATATGAACGACTAGGTGTTACACTATTCATTGGTGAGTATCTATGTAAGACTTGACTATGTCAAATAAGTTTTTACATCAGCTGATTACATTTGTTGATCTAATTTGTTTTTCCAGCATCACTAACTTGCTTTCTGTCCTTAATCTGTGGTGTGATTCTCGGGTGGATGGATTATAGAGCTGAAAAAATTCTTGGACGGCAAGATGAACAAAACAGTGATGAACCCTTCCGCCTTACAGACATTAGACACTTTAAATCAGTTTTTTGGCTTGTGTCTGTTATTTGCGTCGCATATTACTTGGCTATCTTTCCATTCATTGCTTTAGGAAAGTAAGTATGAATATTTTGTTAATAAATATCGTTGCTTGACGCAATGTGATTAACTTTGCCTGCATATTTCAGGTTATTTTATGAGCGTAAATTCGACTTTCTACCCCAAGAGGCCAACAATGTAAATGCCATGGTGTATTTATTATCTGCAGCTCTGAGCCCATTCTTCGGGATTCTGATCGATAAAACGGGGAGAAACGTGATGTGGGTTATAATAAGTATCGTGACGACGATCGGAGCTCACTTTATGTTGGCATTTACGTTTTTGAACCCCTATATCGGAGTGGTAAGATTTATTCGCAATTTTTACTTATCAATTTTACATGAGGTAATAAGTGTTTAATAAAGTATGTCATGGTTATAACTGATTACAGATGACTCTGGGAGTATCATATTCATTACTAGCAAGTGGTCTATGGCCGCTAGTCGCGCTCATAGTACCGGAAAACCAATTAGGAACTGCATACGGAATGTAAGTATCACATTATGGAATCCAGTACAGGTTATACCTACTAATTTTATTAAAAGCTAAAAAAATATATAGTACGTACTATTAAAAAACAACTTAAAAACCTACTCTAACACAAAATGAAATAGGGAATATCTGAGATCAGGAGATTAATTAATTGTTGTTTTTAGATGTCAAGCTGTCCAGAATATGGGTCTTGCAACTGTTCTGATTTTGGCTGGAGTGATTGTGGATAGATATGGTTATTTGATGCTCGAGATGTTTTTCTTGGGATGCCTTTTTGGTATGATAAAAAAATATTTCTTCATTTTATTAATTACCTACCCAAGTAATATTATTTTGGAAATATGTTTATAATTATATTATTGTTTTTTTTAGTTTCTTTGATCTCAGCTGTACTAATATATATTGTGGATTCAGCAAACAATGGTGTGCTCAATATGTCACCTAGTTTGAGAGATTCTGCGAAACCGTGAGTACCTATGATATTATGTATGTAGGTATTCGGTAAAATTGCTATTATTATTATTTCTTTATTTCTCGTATAAAAAACGTTTTTCTGGTCAAGGCTTTTTCTCTCATAATAACGATATCAGAATCCCTCGTCGCGTCGTTGTGAAAACAAATTTGGTTAGCATCTTTCAATGACAATAAAATATATTTTCAGCTCTTCCGGAACAAATCAGACTGACGAAACTGTACACCTATTGGATAATGAAGATTATACGGATCAAGAAGAGACTGACTCAAGAAGGCCACTTGAGTCGGCACTGGAACAGTCTACTGGTGACCCACGTGATCATGCACAAACCCAGTCTGATAGGATACGCAGTAGATACTTATCACAAATATTACCAAATTCTAACATTTCAGAAAGGCCGTAGGTACAAACTTTGGACTTTTAAAAACATATTTAATAACATAGATGTGTAAATAATTAATTTTAGAGAATCAAAAATGTATATTTTTTCTGTATCTACTTTATCATTTATACATAGAATAAATACGTATAATAGCAATAACTATGTACTTTATTTTATTTTATAAGTACTTAGGTACTTTTGCTTATTGAGTATCACAAAAATGTTACCACATTGCCACTACAATATAGTTATAGTAGTAGGTATTGTTGTATAAAATAGAAGTGAATAAATAATGATTTATAATTTTATATGGAACAAACAGCCTCACCACCGATACTTGCATGAATTTATGTTGTAGGTAGTATAAATCAACTTCAGAATAAATGAATTTAAAAATAAATTTACATGAATTACATGAATTTATACCATTGGAATATTTCAATATAGGAATATTTTTCTTTTATGAATGGTGATTGTATAATAATAAAAGTATCATAAATCATGAAATTAACAACAAGTATTTATTGCCATAAGTCGTTAATCAAAATAGAAATTTGGATCAAAAGCTTTCATCTATCTCATTTGTATTGGATAAGGCCGAAATGTCCATAATTCATTAAAGGTTTGTAATAAGTGGAATTAGAAGTCTGGTATATATTTAAAAATATTACATATTAGCACAGACTTATACATACTATAATACTATGCATATAAGGTACTTTTACATAAATAACATGTTATTACCGTGAGTTCGCACTGGGCGAAACATGTTGGCAAAACATACTGTCGTCTCTATTTTATGACAACAGAAGATAGAGACAACAACATGTTTCATGTACATGTTTCGTCCAGTGCGAACTCACGGTTAGGTACCTATATATATTATATTTAATATACTTACCTATTTTTGTTTTGAAAGATATCATTACTATACTGCCTACTGATAAGTACATATTTAACAAATTTAGTAAAGATTTTTGTAAATATACCTGACTTTCTATAGACATTATAATATAAGTACCTATCTACCTACCTACTCAATATATTTTTCTCTATCAACTAGCTACCAAAAGATAGGTTTGCAGCCCTCTATATGAAAATGATTAACCTCAACTTTGAGGTTTACATTCAACCAATAGAAGGATGTCACTGCAAAACAATTTTAGTTTTATTTCTCATTTAAACATGTGGGCAGGTAGGTACTTACTTTGTCATTGATTTTGGACGTAGGTAGGTACTTTAGTACCTACTTTTATTTTCAAATATAATATAGTTATTTTATGCTTATGTGTATATTACCTAAATAATTTTATAAAACTAGTGCAATTCTTACGCAAATAAATCTATTATTGAATTTCTAGTTGGTTTATAAATAACATTATATATTGTAGATAGTCATAATAGGTCACAGGTTTTAATTTATAATCTAAGTAATTGGTAGCCATATTTTTGACCAATACTTTACTCATTTTATTTTTGTCTCTATAGACCACTCAATGCCATTACCTGGCAGTTTACTGTAAGTAAAAGCTGAAATCCAAGTCAAATACCATCGAGCGCCAAATACTTCTATTAGGTTTAGTTTCCACCCTCTGTTATGTATGAAATCTTTAGTGTAAGCACTTGTTTCAGGAACTATTCGACCTTTTAGAATATTATTCAAATGGTAGAAAAATAAAAATCCTGTAAAACTGCCCACTATCACATTTAAAACTACTAAGAATACATACAGATTTTCCATACTAAAATCAGTTGCTATACAAGCCAAAGGAAATGCAAATTTGATCAATACTAATCCATGGTTCCATGAAATGAATAGCGATAAAAACTTTACATTAAAATAAAGAGCATAAATCATCGCAATAAATATGTAAAAGGTGAACATAATGAAATACCGATGATTAAAATATCCAACACAGCATGCAAGAAATGTACAATGATGGTCTCTCTTCAAGATACAAATGTCACATGTGTTGCAATGCCAGGCACGGGGTGGGCGCAAACTTTCACACACACTACACAGTGTCCAATCATCTTTATTGCATTCCTCCAGGAATCTTCCTTTAATACTACTGTTGGTGAACATTCCAAAAATCATATTTCCAATAATGTTATGT
This sequence comes from Notodonta dromedarius, assembly GCA_905147325.1. NCBI lineage: Eukaryota > Metazoa > Arthropoda > Insecta > Lepidoptera > Notodontidae > Notodonta > Notodonta dromedarius. Next base: position 8,711,070 of record LR990159.1, on the reverse strand, counting down.
AACAAAAAGGCTGCACAAGAAATGTGTGCAAAAAAAGCTAAACTCCATTGTTGTTCTACAGCGGGTAATACAACACATAATTCAAAATAAAGGAAAGCAGGGATGAGTATAACAACTATAGCAATATAAATACTGTGTTCTAGAAGTCTCCTTAACTGCTTATTTTTTACTGAATAAAGCTTTAGCAACATAATTCAATAAGCTGCAGGTTTCTTTGAATGAAATAATGCACAGGGTATTCACCAGACTCATTTGATCTGAAAATAATAAGATGATGTTATGTGGATTTAGGATGGGAAGTCGCTCTATATGCTAATGCTTGCCTATAAACTAGTAGGAAATAATAATAAGTACCTAAGTACAATATAGGTGCTTTCACCTTTTTTACTATTATTAAGTCTAGAACAATAAAATAATGTAGGAAAGGATGTACATGTGAGTACTTACCTTTTTATATGTATTACAAATCCATAAGCCTATATTTCCATAATTTTCTAGAAAACCAACAGCCTTGTGTTCTTCTTTCTTTAAAAATATGGCCCACCAAGTTAATAGTAGGGATATTCAATAAACATCGATTTCTGGAATCACTCGATGTTTTTAATACGATACATCGAATCGATCCGATGTTTTGACAAACTGTTGATTCACTCGATGTATCGATGTATTTTCATAAAACATCGAATACCAATGAATTTAATGAAAACTCAGTTTGATCTCTTAAATTATTCTCATACATACCTAGTTATGAATTTTTTATAAACAATATTTGAATCAGCGATGGTTTCCATGTGTACGGGGATGCTCGTACTAATTTGTCTGATAGGGGTCGGTTAGGGCTGATAGAAACACTTACAGAGCTGATAAAAGTTGTTATATTATAAACCTGACATTAAACGTAAGTAATGGGAGTGAATTTAATGAAGGGTGAGAACGTGCGGTTTTACTTGATGACCGATGACGAACTGATTTTGGTTGCAATATAATTTGCGTAAATGTGAACATTTGGGTCAAAGTGTGATTGATGCTTCGGCAAATGTACGTGCATGATCGTACACCACGAAAAGTTGTTTTTTCTTAGTTATATAGATTTCTTGAACATTCAGCATCCTTTCTTCCTTTATCAAAGCCTTGAACATACACGATAAATGTGCAGACACGGACTGTGCTGGTGTAGGAGTAGTATAATAATTATAACTTAACGCTTGCGTGGAGTGTCAGAGGGCTGACTAGATGAGGGCTTTGTAGTGTGATGTAATGTTGGAAAAAGTACTCGATTTTTAGTAAACATCGATGTTTGTAACCGATACATCGGAAGACATCGATACACACTTCCGATATATCGCATCGAAAAAAACATCGATGTTTTTTCGAAGTGGACACCCCTAGTTAATAGGTATTTCGCCAGTCTCAAGTATCTAATTTTTAAGTAAGTAAACCAAAGAGGAGTAAACTCGCCAAAAACGCCAGGATCGCCAGCAGTTGACTGACAGCAACTGACAGTAGGAAGTTGACAGCAACCAATTGTGTCTCTGTGACGGACCTCACCAAGAAGATTATAATACCAATAACACCATACCATAACCTCACTTATTATAATCAGTGGCTGACAAGAATTGTCCAAACGGGCAGAGCCATAAAAAATAAATGTAGACAAACGGATAGAAGTTGTATTTTGATTGTTGGGTCGTTAAAAGGCTTTGATAAAGGAAGAAATTATTTTATCAAAGGTGCAAGCTGGCTGGAGTATAATCTTCTTTGGCCTCTTCGACTGCTAACATTTTGACATGTGACATGGGCGACGTGCGACGTGCGACGTCAACGAAAAATATTTTTTGACGTTTTCTACTTGCTGCAGCCTCCCTCTTCCCTTTCCTCCTTCACCCCCTTTATCTTCGTAATTCACGGCGAAAGTTTAGGTTCAAAGTCTGGGATCGAAAATATTTTCTTAAAATTTGTTATTTAGCTTGTAACAGCAACCGTATCTTACAAACATGTCGAATAGTAAAATACTAAATGCACTTAAGATCTTAAGAAGCCGCAGGGATATCAGATTCATAACTGGTAAGATCTAGCTCAATGACTTTGAAACTTAGTGATTTACCAACAAACTTTATTTTTATTCGGAAATAGGTTTCTAAAAGCCGTTCTCGTTATGATTGCATGTACGTGAACCAAATATGTACATTTCTTCAACTATGTTGATCGGCAGGTATGCACAGTAGAAGCTATGCGGCGGCACCAGCGTCCCAGGTTCATACCAAATGTAAAATTGTCAATGGAGTTTATGTGGTCACTCTCGATTCTCCGAATACTAAGGTTAGTCAAAATTGTACCCACATGCACCTATACTTACTTATTTGATTATACCTAGTTACTATTTCTTAAAAAAGTAACAAATATCTTACAACCTAATATATGTGGAAAAAGTCATACTTATATTGTTAAATTTGACTGATCATAATAAAATAAAAAATAGATTTTGATTTTGCTGACCTTAAATACTGCAATCTTAAAACTGATCTTATAATCATAATAATTTCAGGTAAACTCTCTAAACACTGTTGTTATGGAGGAAATGACCAATGTGTTGAATGAAGTGGAGTCGAACCCATCAATAGAAGCAGCAGTTATAATATCAGGAAAACCAGGATGCTTCATCGCTGGTGCCGACATCACCATGTTACAGGCTTGCAAAACAAAAGAGGAAGTCGTTGCTCTGTCAAAGCGTGGTGAGTAGGTGTATAAGGTTACTTTGAATTCATCATATTCCTTGCAGGGTGTAATAGAGTAGCTAAAATGCAGCAAATTTGACCCTCCTATATGTCATGCAAAATTGAGTTGTTCTCCAGATATGTTCATATTAATGTTTTTTTTATTTAAAGGTCGAAAAATAGATAACTTATTGAAAAGAAAAAACTTATTGAATGAGTTTTAATTCAATAGGAACTTTTTGTTGACACTAAATAAAGTGCTAACTATCATACAATGGTATTTAATTATCATGGAATTATGAAGTACTTTTTATAAAATGTTCATAAATACAAGCAGTCTGAGGCTATGACTTGCCAAACAATTGAATTACACCATTGAAAGGAAAATATCTCGAAAAATACTGAATACTACAGACATACTTATCTATTAGCACAGACCAATGAGACAAGATACTGAGAGTGGGTGGCTGGATTTGTCCACTATTGTATGAGAATGCAATTGTCAAAAGTTGGCAGGGTATTGGGGAAGTTGATGAATATTAAGTGATCCACTCAAGGTTGAGCCTCAAATGGACTGTCTGTTAGTAATGTTGTTATATTAATAGCTAATTCAGCATGATTTTAGATAGGTACATACATACAATAACAACATTGCTTGATTAAGTAATATAGGATGGAATTCATAAATTGATCTCAAGTCTGAGACCATATAATAATAACTGATACTAATATAATTATGAGTGATTATTTGACAATACGTATTCTGGTTCTATAGGGTAATACGTCAATTGTTTGTCTAGGTCATGAAATTTTTAATAGAATGGAAAAATCGCGTAAGCCTTTCGTGGCTGCTATACAAGGCTCCTGCCTCGGGGGAGGACTGGAGACAGCCCTCGCCTGTCGCTATCGCATTGCCGTTAAGGACTCCAAGACTGGATTTGGGCTTCCTGAGGTTATGTTAGGTCTTCTACCAGGTGGTGGTGGCACTCAAAGGTAACTTGATATTTCATACATGTAAGTTTGTTATATTACTATGATCCTCAATATACCTATATTTTTCTATAATATTGTACTTATTCATCTGGAACAACATGTACAGAAGGAATTGCTCGTAACAAGAAGATTTAAAGGCCAGCCAACCACTGACTGGCGAGAAAAATACGAGTGTATAATTTGCGGCCTATATAATATGCCTCTACGAAGTTAAAAAGCCTGCACTGGGCATATCTCTAAAAGTGTGCATAAAATTTGTAAAAACGCCCCGGCGTATTTATACGCGCGTATTTTACTCGCCAGTTGGTTGGAGCTTTTATAGTGCTTTCCTAGAAATTTTGTAAAAATACTACCTACTTGCTCAATATAATGAAGCAGTCTCTATAGATAACTAAATAGCTACATTAATTTTCAGAATGCCTGTTCTCACATCGATACCTACGACTTTGGACCTGGCTCTCACCGGCAAAACAGTGAAAGCTGATAAAGCTAAAAAGTTGGGAATTGTTGACTTACTAGTCGCCCCTCTTGGTCCAGGTGAGATAAACGATTCTTTCTAATCGAAGGTGAAGTAGAAAGTTAGTAGCTAAATATCAATAATCTATTTTTCTTTACAACAACTGGTGGAGGCACCATGATGGGCCATGACTATTGGTCACTGACTGATGAGATGTGCAAATTTGTTTTCTTAAATTGTCATGATCCCAATTTTTTATTTTTCTTTCCTACAGGATTGGGTCAACCAGAACAAAACACCATGAATTACTTAGAAAATGTGGCTGTTCAAATTGCCAAAAACATAGCTTCTGGCCAATTGAAAGTAGATAGATCAAAGAAAGGGTTAGTCAATAAAATCACTGCTTCCGTGATGCAGTGGGATTTCGTGAAGAATACCATATTCAAAAAGGCCAAGGAACAGGTTATGAAGGCATCCCGTGGGCTCTACCCAGCGCCACTTAAAGTAGGTTCTGTTTAAATTTTGAATTTAAATCTATACATGCATATAAATAAAATTAATGTGTCTGTTTGTAATATAAACATTATCGGCTTTTACTAGATGCATATGAAAGTATATACGGTAAATACAAAAAAAATTAATTGTTAATGTTTGTTTTGTTGTCTGTCTGTCCCGGCTAATCTCCGAAGCGGCTAGATCGATTTTGACTGAACTTTCAATGGCACTGGATGTTATAAGGAATAACTTAGGCTAGTTTTATTTTGATAGAACTAATACAAATTAAAACAAATGGTGGGGCGCGTCTACGTGAATTGAACTATCTATAACAGGTTTGCTTTTATGTTTATTTTATTTTTTTTAGATTCTCGAAGTAGTAAGAACTGGTGTTGACAAGGGACCCGTCGCGGGGTTCGAAGCCGAAGCACAGGGTTTCGGAGAACTGGCCATGACGCCACAGAGTAAAGGACTGATGGGGCTGTTCAGAGGACAAACCGAATGCAAGAAGAACAGATTCGGCAAGTCCAAAGTCGATGTTAAGGCGGTAAGTCCAATGTTTGATGAAATATGTAAGTCTCCAACCGACTACCGCGAAAAATTCGATTTTTTGCCAAATTAAAAAAAACACGTTTTCTAAGAAAACATCGCAAGAATTGTCCAATGCAAAGCTGCGCAAATATCCCTGTTTCTTTGCAACTTTGAATCCTTCCCGTAATCTTAATGTGCCATAAAAAAATAAATACTCATAGACATGTCAAATTTAGTTGAATCAAGATTTGGCGACAGCAGAATTGGTGTTTTTTCATAGCATGTTCTATAATTGGATGTATATTTGTAGAATGGATCCAACCCACACACACTTTTGCAAACTGAAACCAACCTAGAACCACTAACACAAGGTTGCTTTTGGTCTACAGCAGTGCATGTGGGTTAATTCCGTTCTGCAAAACGATATCCAATTGGACCTACTTTTGCAAAATGGAACTAACCCAGACAAACTTCTGCAAACTTAAACCGACCTAGAAGCACTAACTCAAGGTTGGTTTTGGTCTACAGCAGTGCCGGTGGGTTGATTCCATTATGCAATACAATATCCAATTATCCAATGACAGAGCTTTGAGTAGTTTTACGTACATTTTAAAGCCCTCTAACTGTAGATCGGAGTACTGGGCGCGGGTCTTATGGGAGCCGGCATCGTGCAAGTGTCGATCGACAAGGGATACAATGTGGTGATGAAGGACGCCACCACCGCCGGCCTGTACAGAGGTGTCGGACAAATCTCGTCCGGACTCGCTAATGCTGTTAAAAGGAAGAGGATTTCTGGGTGAGCATTGATGAAACCTTAAAATACTATAATAATGAACTGTATTTGACGACGCTTGGCGCAGTGGTTGGAGCGTAGGCCGCTCGGCTCACTGCACATGGTGGTTGCGGGTTCCCGCCGGAGCAAATTTCGGAAATGGCCTTTTCGTAATTTACCCCGGTCTGGGTGTCACCGGGATCGCCCCCAGTCCATTGTATTGTACGGTACTCATAGTACAAGCGTTGCTTAGTTTGAGACCATACAGTTGGTGTGTCAGTCTGGCGATATTTATATTTATTTATTATTTATTGAAACAACGGTTTGGACAAAAGCACACTTATAATGTAAACAAAATACAAGTACTTAAAAAAAGAGATGGATTGCAGTGTGCTAAAGAACTCTGGTCACCATGATAAGCTCTTCACTTGTGTTATGAGATTAAACTTGTTCTATAATTATGGTACATACAAGTGTACTTTAAGACCTTATTATAAAGGAACTAAAGATGAGAGCTTAGCTGTGTACTAGAGTGACAGTCCCGAGACTGTTGTTCTCAAATCTAGCTACTATATAGACATGTATCGATTTTTTATTCTAGTTCGTTATAAGTACCAAGAATTTCCGGCTTTTAACACTTTATCCGAATTTCGGCTTCGTTTTTGGACTAAATAAGTACTCGGCCGAATGTGACATTCCGCAGAACCCGCATTAGTATTAGGTACATGTAACATATTTTATTTCAATGATTTAATTTCTAGCTTGCAAAGGGACAAGTTCCTATCGAACCTCCTCCCGACACTAGAGTACGGGAAGTTCAAGAACGTCGACTGCGTAATAGAAGCTGTGTTCGAGGACATCAACATCAAGCACAAAGTGATCAAGGAGCTGGAAGCTGTGGTGCCCAAACACTGCATCATCGCCACCAACACCAGCGCTATCCCGATCACCAAGATCGCAGCTGGCAGCAGCCGCCCTGACAAAGTTATCGGTAAGTAGGCCACTAAACTATGCGGCCATGTAGCAACAATAAGCAGCATAAAATATATAGTTTTAATCAGTGTTCATTACGTCACGTTTCCCCTGCTTAAACTTTAACTATGACGGATCATCGATTATATATTTAACCAAGACTTAAGTTTATACAGGGATTGACATATCGAATCATGTTTGCTCTCTTTCATTTTACTCGGATTTATGGTTTGAATGGGCAGAGCGAGGCTCTGCTCAATAAATCACCAGACTAACACCTACTGTATGGTCCCAAACTAAGCTACTCTTGTACTATGAGTACCAACTAATGGGCTGGGGGCAAATTACGAATAGGCCATGAAATTGACCCTGGCGGGAATCTGAATTAGGAGTTGATCACATCATATGGTATAAAAGTCTCTATACTAGGTGAAACAAAAGGGGTATACTATTTTTTTTGCATATTTACTTTGTAAATCTAAAACTATCGGCTTTGTGGGACAGTTGAAGTACTAAAGGTCTTGTAGAGTTATGAAATCTGTCAACAGCTGTGTCCCTGCACCTTTTGTTTTTCAAGTTTCCTCCAATGCTGATAGTTTTAGAATTACAAAGTTAAGTTTTGAAAAAAAGTATACCCTTTCTGTTTCAACCTACACAGATATACACAGTATACACAGATTTAAAAAATATAACACGTTTTAGGCATGCACTACTTCTCGCCCGTGGACAAGATGCAGCTCCTAGAGATCATCCGCCACCCCGGCACCAGCGACGACACGTCCGCGGCCGCGGTGGCCGTCGGCCTGAAGCAGGGCAAGGTCGTCATCACTGTCGGCGACGGACCCGGCTTCTACACCACCAGGATCCTCTCCACCATGCTGAGCGAGGCTGTTAGGTATGGCATATTAATCCTTACTAATATTATAAATGCGAAAGTAACTCTGTCCGTCTGTCTGTCGCGCTTTCACGCCAAAACTACTGAACCGATTTAAATCAAATTGGTACACAGATGGTCTAGAGCCTGAGAAAGGACATAGGCTACTTTTTAATGCGAAAAAGGGGTTGTAAGGGGTTGAAAAGTTGTATCATCATTTTTAGAGCTAGAAGCTTGAAACTATTTTAAGGTGAAGGCGCCTGTCTAGCCCGGGAAATTCAAAATATTCGAGTATTTTTATAGTTTATCCAAAATCTGAAAACATTTAAGACAACATTTTGTGATTTGCGACAAACAGAGTATGCAGTGCGTTTATTAATACATTTATTTTACTCTAAATATTATCACGGTAGATATGATACTATATATAGATATGATACTAGTAAATCACTAAATATACAAAAATTGCCAGATCATCTGGATAGCTGTCGTTCTTGAAATGTTGTAGAGTAAGTTGGATATATTAATAAATGGACTGCACACGGTCTTTCTCGCGAATTACAAAATTTGCCTTTTATTATTGTCAGATTTTGAAAAAATTCTAAAAAACCTCAAAAAATTTGAACTTCGCGGGCTAGATGGGCTCTTTAGCCTTAAGGCTGTTGATTCGATATAAATAAATATGACATTCAAAGTTTGTAAAAGTTTTACCCTCCAGCGTGTGACACTATTCCACGCGGACGAATTCGCGGGCACAACTAGTATGTCTATACTGTTGTTATTGTGCTAAGCGAATGACGAAATAAACTACGTCATATCAAGCCGTTTTTACGTCATATACTTGAAGGTGTTTTCCGCGCTGAACCCGTTTCTGACAATTTTTTGAGGGCCCCGATTAATCTGCCTTTTATGAAGTTAAAAAATTTACCTAATTAGCTCTTTGTGAACAGAAAACAGACATAAATAACTGTATTTATGTATTTTTTTATTTCAACAATATTTTTGTTGTTATTACAATCCTTGATTATAATTATTCACAAGTTGATTATTGCGTCACACCTGGCGTATTATATATACGTATTATATATATCGAGTGCAATAGCCCCTGTAATTCTCGAGTATTTTGCGCCGCTATGCTCAGTGTCGCTTGGTCCTTTGTATTCAACTGTTGGGCATTGGCCTGTGATAGGACACACTCGGATATTGACATGTGATACTTGCCTTTACCATTTAGCTAGTAACTATGTTAGAAATTTGATTCTAACAAAGTCAAACAAGCGAAACTGCACCCTTTAGGAGCCAAGGCGAGCGTTCAAACGAGTTTGCCATCACTGCACCAATACATCTTTATGTCTCTGTTTAGGTTGTTACAAGAAGGTGTCGGTCCCAAGGAATTGGATAACATGACCAAAGAGTTTGGTTTCCCCGTCGGTGCGGCTACATTGGCCGACGAGGTTGGCATCGACGTCGGCTCACATATTGCTGTGGATCTGTCCAAGGTTTGATGTTTTAATTCACATGATACAATAATTATAATGCTACGCCAGGTATTCGCTGTCCACGATGGCCCAAGACTACGTCACCATCAGTGTTGTCATTGCATAATTGACATCTTCAAATACAAATAAGATTAATTAACTAATTTGATTTTAGGCATTTGGTGATAGAATCAGCGGAGGAAACTTGGGCATTATGCAAGATCTCGTGAAGGCCGGATTTATGGGGAGGAAATCGGGCAAAGGCTTCTATGTATATGAAAAAGGTACCAAGAACCGAGACGTGAACCAGGAGGCCATTAATATACTGAAGGAGAAGTATTCTTTGGAACCCCGCGGCGCCAACACTGTGGAAGATCAGCAATTACGAATGGTGTCTAGGTAAATATCTCCTTATAAAAAGTGACAACAATGCAATATTTATTTATTTATTTATTATTAGGAATGATTACAGACAGAAAACAACAACATATATTTAATAAAAAATTAAATGGACCATGTAAATTGTTATCAATAAGCTGGCACTTATTGGACCAGGATATTGGACAAGTTTTACGAACTAGACTAACTCACAAAAAAACAAAAACACGTTAATTTCTATGCCATCAAAGCTTCATGTGAACAAAAAGAACAGAAAATAACAAAAGGTCAAATCAAGTTATAAAAAAGTTGCCGAATGCTATTCACAGAAACTTATTGATGACTGCCTATCCTCCTTATGGAACTCGCGTTTTAATGAAAAATAAGTCTTATTCCCTCTGAAGAAAGTTAATGTATTCTATTTACTTCGTCCTAAACTAATGATGTGTATTTCAATGCAGGTTTGTAAACGAAGCAGTGCTATCATTGGAGGAGCAAATATTATTCAGTCCGTTGGAGGGTGACGTCGGCGCCGTGTTCGGACTCGGTTTCCCGCCGTTCACCGGTGGACCTTTCAGGTATTTTAAATAATACACGTTTAGGTCCTACTTCGTCCTATTGAGATAGAAAAATATACTCTTTATTGACACACAAATTAGTTATTTTCGGTTACATAATGCAAATTGCAAATAAATGTTCCTTTACAAAGGGTTTCGTAACCACCCATAAAATATTGTCTTTCTTGTTTGTCAATGTATTGGCCAATTTACCAAACATGTGAAATCCGTCAACCTGGGTCACCGTGATGGATTATGGCCTGTATCCCTCTTGTGTTAAGGGGGGCCCGTGCTCAGTAGTGCGACATTAAAGAGCAAATTATTTTATGTATTGACTAATAATAATTTATGTATTGGAGCAGTTGAAGAAACTTGTCTACAAATATTTTTGTTTTAGATGGATCGATCAATTCGGAGCCGATAAATTGGTGAGGAAGATGGAGGAATTCCAAGGCTTATACGGCGCCCCTTTCAAACCCGCTCAGACACTGGTGGATATGGCCAAGGATCCCAGCAAGAAATTCTTTAAAAACTGAATGTGTTTAATAAAAAATTGATGAATGACATAAATAGTCGTAGGCCCAACGCCTAGTCCCTCTACAGTTTCGTATGTCAGTTTTGATCGATAATTTAAGAGAAAGTGGTAACCAATGCTACATGTTGTGTGTATCAGTATCATAATCATGTGCAATGTTGCAAACTGCTATTATTCTCTGTTTTATGTTTGAGTTTTTGAATTAAGTAATATATTACACTCGTGAGTACTGCGTAGATGTAAGAATACGTGAATAATGTCTATTATACTATAGATAGGTAGAATATGGAAATTTTGATAGGCAAAATTATTCTATAATATGATGAATGTTGGATTTCTAGAAGTTTATAATTGCCTTTGTATCATGTATTTTTAGAGATCATACTAACCTAATAAATTATTTTATTATCTATTTGCGTTTATCTCAATTTACACTTATTTTGGGTTATTTTTTCCTTCCTACCCACCCTTCGTATAGCTTTAATAAGCACGTTCCAAATACCTATAATTTTGCTTCTAGTGACGGCTAAGAGCAAACAAAACATAGCTTGATTAGATGTTCAAGTTTGTGAAAAATATCGTGGCCTTAAGTAGTTAAGGGCTGTTTATTGCGCGACATGACCTGAGGACCCCTACTGTTAAGAATCACAATCATCAATCATAAGATTCGAATAATTAGAATTTTAAGTCAGTCTTCATAGAATAATACTCTTCTTAAATAAATCCCTCTGAACAAGCTCTAAATCAAACCGTCGGGTTTCACGATAAGACCCACTCTTTTACCCACTTGTTGCAATCATCTCCCCTCGTGCCGTTACCATAGAGACGGTGCGAACTGCCACCCCCCGGCCGCGACCCCCACCCTCTCGTGGAATGGAGAGCCGAGAGTGGGCTTGCGTCATCGCGGGTAATTACACATCTAAAGCTTTTGATGGAACAGCTTTATGTAGGGTAGATGTTAAAGCCACTTCCGTTACGGGCTGGCGGTCTGTCATGGCCAGGAAATTAAGTTAGCGAAACAGCCTTATTGCCACTTTGTCTAATATATTATTTATTTATTTATGTTGTTTAGGTTTATTCAGTGTTAGATAAATGAATAGTTTAGATTAGTGTTGAATTGGCGACTAGAATGAGGTAACTAGGACACGCGCCGATCTTAAAATAAACGAAGATATACTTAATTCAATCATTGATTTGTAATTGACTTATCTTATGATATATTTTAAGGAATTACTTGTTTTTAGGACCACTGTTACTTCTGTAAGCCAGGATCGACAATGGTGTTCAATAATGACGCCGCCGTTTGACCTTAGACGAGTCCCGGGGAAAGCTAAATTGTCTTGGATCTCATTAGGTTCACTACCAGTATCCTATCCTAATAATTGTCTTAGGTTTGAAGATCGTCACTGCAGCTGAGTAAAAAAACTTAAGTAAGTAATACCTAAGTACTCTATAAATCCATGCCATGAATCACGTTATCACTCAACGAGTCAATTTAAAACAAAAAATATTCATTTTATTCATAATTTCTCCCAAGATAGATTGATTTTTTGTATTAGTTTAACAACTCAATAAACGGGACACTTCCAGACAGTCCGATTTTGTCAAGTTGCCGGGGCTAAAGGGAATTGAATCAATTGTCAGCGCCTTGAGAGTTGGGAACGGGGGCTTTCCGGTGGCTCCTACTATTTATTTCCAAGTATTCGAGTGAGTTCAAATGCTAAGTTTCTACAGCTTCCTTATATTTGTCACAATACATGAAGTCACAATTATAATTACTTACCTAGGCGGTAGGAACTTCTGCTAGATAAGTGAGATGGTACCTTATTACTTAGGAAGGTGTAAAATCTATTATGTGTTCGCTATATTAAGTTTTCTTTTACTTCCTTGGGCCGGATGTTTGTACGTATAAAATGGACATTAGGTCGCCATTACGCCCATCATCTTGCCTATTTTATGCATCTACATGAACCCAAAAGCGAAGAAGAGTTGCATTCTTATAAAAGGAAAATTATACGTTTTATACTTAATGAACGTCCTCTGTAGTACTTTTAATGCTAATGAGTCATGAGAAAACCTGTTGCAACTTTTTTTAAATTACGTACCTACCTATAGGTACATTTTCCATCCTATATTGAGATTTTGAGATGCGGTTGTTAGTGGGTATTTTACCTACTCTTTATATGCTCTTTGGTAGTGGGTGTCGGATTACGCAGAGCAATAAGTCGCTATGAAATTATTCAGGTGGATAAAAAGTAGGTCAGTATATTATATATCTATATCTGTAAAATTATACCAGTAGTAACTTACAATAGTAGTACATTACAGCTCCTTACGTACCTATTACATCCGACATTGAAGGTTGATAGTTCCTAGTAGGCTAGACAGGCGGGAATAAATCTTGCGGTGACGTGACTTTGCAATTAGGTAGGTATCAGTTATTAGTTATCAGTATTCACGCCCCTGCTGTAACGTTTTACTATATGCACTTACTAGACAACTTGTGGTGGGTAGGTATCTACCGCCTATTACTGTAGGTATACTATTTTTATAATCTATTCAGTGGTATTGTGAGCGCTTGATTATAACATTGATGGAACTATTCAGACTATTCGGCGAGTCTTTGTAAAGCCAGCGTGTATAATATGCAAATTAGCTTAAATGTTTAATTGAAACTTTTAACACCGACTTACCTATATTCGGTGGGGCGGTAGTAATTAAACCAGTTCAGGTCAAGGTATTTATTTGTTTAGGCTCTAATCTGATCATATCAGGGTCTACCTAATATTTTACTTTTACTAAATATAATTTAATTACTGGACAATTGTCTGTTCAAACTCTTTTTCCAGTTGTAGAGTCAGCTCTACAAAGACTTTACTAGTGGACTGCACAAAGCATGTTGAAGATGTAGTTCCTCTATTATTAGTACTCGGCCTGACGGCTCATGCGCCGCAGCTAATCTTTCAAATGGAGTCCGACATAGTGAAGTGTTCTCTAGGTACCGTGCGTATATAAAGGCGGCGTAGAGCGCGCGCGGGCGTAGTCCTTGCGAGTCGGTGTGTCGGCCGCATCGCGATATTATTGCCCTCTGATTTCGCGTTATCACAGAAAATAAAAAGAAAATTACTTCCCACCAATCAATCCGGTGAACACTGTGTTTTATATACTGCTGGCGGCTCTAGCTGTTTCACACCTACTGAAAATAATTCGGTGAGTAAAATTCTTGCGTTTATGATATTTATTATTAAGATTTATAAATTATAAAATAACTTACAATGTTTAAGACTGCTTATAAATAAAAATGGGTTGCAAATGCTGAAAAGAAAAAACAATAAACAAGGTGGGTACCTAATTTATAGGATCTATCTACTGATTATTAGGTACTAATAAAAGTTTCATTGATCTTAATAAGTTTTCATTGAGCACAGTACCCACTCAATTTAAATACCTAGTTAAGTATATGTAGATTCAAGTAATTGTGACCTTGGTAGCAAACTTTCGCATTTTTCGACTTAGTTAGACCATGACATTCGCGGCTAATTAACCAGTGATAATTATTGTTTTACAATTATAGTAATCAATTAATTAGCTACAGCTGACTACTAATATTGACCGATTCCTTGTTCCACTAGCACGATACGCTTAGCACATAATATTTATATATTACTTAACACTACTATTATTATTGTATATTAGGAGTACTTCAATATAATGTAAAAGTATGTAATAATGTTTTGGCGTAAGGCTGTGAGCCACATACCTACTGTATGATATAAATAAATAAAAACTGGTGATTCAAAAAATATTTAAATAAAAAGTGCGCTGAGTTTCTTGCTGAATCTTCTCAGTCGAGTTTGCGTTCCGATCCGGTTGTAGACTTAAGGAAATAAATAAATCTAACTAAACTGCAAATGATAGTAAAATCATATTTCGATGTAACGTAAGTCATTACCCACCTAACATTACATTCAATTGAATTACCCGGAAATGCACTTGCTGGTAGTATACATATAGAGACTATAATATCCATAACCACATAGTATTCTAATTAGTATACAATGAAAGCCAAATGTTTTAGTATTTTATTAAGTGTCTTGCACATAAGTATCTACCTAATCTCGGTATATAGGGTTAATCATTGGACGTTAATCTTCAATAATCCCTATCTTTACACGCACTCTACAGTACCTTACTAAGTAGGTTACAGAAAAGTTAACAAGGCATATCCCTTTCTTGCTTGATAAATCATATCTTAGCAGAATACTTATTTCTTTCACTGTTAAAAACACATAAATAACTAATTAGTTTCATAAATAAGTAAGTGCCAATAATATAATGAACAATGTAGAGTAGTTAGTAGGTATGTAGGTAGGTGGAGTCTCATTTAAGAGACAAGGCTAAGCATTTTAGCAACCATTACGTTTGGTGGCCTCCTTCGTAGTTGATTATAAGGAAACCATACATAAGTTTAGTTGATTCACTCAGTGTAGTGTCCTCTCAGCGAAAGGGGGGAATACCGTGCAACGTAGCGTCACAGTCTAAGCGCAAAAGCTGTGGGGTTTTCCCTGAGGCACGAAACACCGTAATACAATTTTAATACGGGAATGTGAGGTATAAAGAACCGAGCTACGCTTCATTCACACGATGAAGACGGCAACGTTTTGTCTATATACATTTTTGACATTATAATGGCCGCATTCGGCATCCGTACGTATCTAAGTAGGTATGCGGTAAAATGTTTTTATAAAATCGTTACGCGTTAACCGTGTGAATGACCGCTAAGGTGTCATTTCGTTCTGTCACTACGATCAATCTAATAACGTTAAAGGTAATATATATTATAAGGTACCTAATTACGTAGTTAACTTAAAACCTCCGTATCCGTTCCGGATATTTTGAATAAAAAATAGTATAGTGGGCGCGTCGTGCGCAGGGCGGGACCAGTGGACCTCGAAAAAAACTAGTTAACTAAACCAATAATTACATTGTGATTGCTAATTAATTAGTCAGATATTTCATTGATACATTATCAATGATAATCGATACCATAATTCATAACTTGATATACATTCAGCAATTAAATTTTATTGTACTTCGAGTTACGACTATTAGATACCTATTTCATGGAGTATATTTTTATTGCTTAACTAGCTGAGCCCGCGACTTCGTCCGCGTGGAATTTAATTTAAGGAAAAAGGCCGCTCCCGCGTTCTGAGCCAGCGCGGCAGAACTCATTTTTTTAATTTTGTTTTTCTAAAATAAAAGTAGCCTAAGGTACTGCTTATAACATCAGCTATCTACCAGTGAAAGTCCCGTCAAAATCGGTCCAGCCGTTTCAGAAATACTCTTTGATTTCATGTGTTTTTATTTTTTTACACGGAACCCTAATTGTTTTTCAAAAATTAAAGTAGCCTAAGTTACTCCCTATTACATCAGCTATCTGCCAGTGAAAGTCCCGTCAAAATCGGTCCAGCCGTTTCGGAGATTACCCGGAACAAACACACAGACAGACAGACAGACAAAAATTTTTTAAATCGCGTTTTTGCTATAGGTGTCGTGTGTACTTTCATATGCATTTAGTGAAAAGGTGTTATTTTGATATTACAAACAGAGAATCCAATTTTATTTATTTGTATAGATTATACTCGTATAAGATAGGTATGTCTTACGATAAGGTACTACCAGTAAAATCATTTTCAAAATAATTTAAAATTTGGGAAATATTGTTTTGAAAACATTACCTGCTAGCTAGTGAAGTACCTATGACGTCACAACTGAGTAGTTTTAGCAAACTTTAACAGCGAATATCTTTGTTAAAATCAATAGGCACTTACCTACTTAGTATTTTTGAAAAACTATACCACCATAGTATGTCAAAAAGTAATTGTAATTTAATATAACAATATATTAAAACCAAAATTAGTCGTCATGCCCAAAACTCTAAATGCGGATTTAGATCCAAAGCTATCGAGAGTGAATAATATTGTGTTGGTTAACCGACTTTACGTTTTTTATGAACTGGTAAGTACAGATAAATTAATTAACTTTAATCGAATAATTGCCATTTCTGTACTGATAATTTGAAACAGTACTGAGTTCATTAGTGATAAGACTGTAAACAAGTCTTTGATAAACTCGCTGCTCGGTTCAGGTCTCGTGTTCTCGCCGTGCGACGCGGAATCCTCGCTCGGCTGATTTTTCCAGCATTCGCGTGCAACGTTCGGTCGCCTTGGCCCTAAACCTAGCGATCGATGCTGACTCCGACACGTTTCGTTGAATTAAACATGTTCAGCTCTCCTTGATGGCGATAAACACCACGACTAGTTCATATTATGCAGACAATAAATCGTGAACAAAGAATTCCGTGCCGTAGCACAATAAATTAGTTGAGCCACAAGACTGAAAAAGTTTCGGATGAAAGATGATTTATTTACAATGAGACTACCTACTTACCAGAAACTGAAATACACAGTCACGACTATCCAAGTCAATTGTAGGCATTAATATCTACTCTCTGAATCAATAAATAAAATAGGTAGTAACGTGATATTAACGATACCATCAGTATATAGTTTAAGAAGACTACATCGCAACACTATTCGCGGCTGTAGTGTCCATTGTGAAAATATTAGGTAGATCCTAATTATTGTCAACCTTCAGCAGGACGTAATGACTGCATAGCACTTGATTTACAAAAAACGAGTCGCTCATCAATCATGATCAAAGGTAAATAAATGTGTGCACAATATAACTCTTATTTATCAAAGGCTTGCTGGAGCCCTAAAAGATTTATATGTTTATATCTGTACGTACCTAACTAGGAATGTGTGCTGCCACAAAATGCCCGCATCACATACTCATTTTAAATCAGTTAAGTCTTCTTCGGGGCAATTCCCCGGAATTATCCTCAAACAGGTAACTTAATAAGATGCCTTTCTACATTTTCCTCCTTTTTGATGTCTCTACTTAACGAACTCGTATGACCTTTTGTTACGTTTGTTATTTAAAGTAGGTAGGTATTTAAAAACTATTGACGCCGGTACCAATGCCCCTATGTACTTTGTTGGTGGTGGGTACGAGGTCCGCATATAACCTCGCACCACTTGCCCGCGGCGGCGCGCACGCCTGCCGGTTGCGCAAACGCAGCAGCGCCACTCTCTCGGCATTGAACAAGGACCACCAATTCAAGTATATAAACATTATTTACTTGATAACCGGTACAATTTCACAATTATAATCGTGTGACATAATTAGGATGATGTCTTTAGTTCCATGCTAATCTGGACAAATTGGAGGTCGTAGTAAAAAAAATAAAATGAGTCGAGGTTGGCCAACCGCGATGATAGAGCATTTTGTAGAGTCAATAGTGAATGAACTTGGAACTCTACATGTCAAGTTGAGTGGGAATCGATGCGTTGATGAATCTGACTCTGTTACTCTGTAAGAGGAGAATATGAATTATCGGTTATCAATGCCATTGTATTTATAAATAGGTAGGTAATTAGGGTTCTACCTAAACCTAGCTACAGATAGCTAATCACTAGACACAGTTTTAGGGAGGATAAGTACTTATATCTATATCTATGTTAGTTGATAGTTAGGGAGTCAAAAGTTGCGTTCGCGTCAATTCGTGAGAGTAAAAGTGTATTGATTTGCAGAGAGTGGTATACTAAATTGCGCAACAAATATCATAGAAGTCAGCTAGTGTATTATGAATGTGTGTTTTGTGTGTTATGAAAAAAAACCCTAGAAAGCAGGCAAGTTGTTACCTGATAAAATTGGTAACGCAATTGGTTAGTGTTACTTGGTTGTTTGGTTGATAAAATAAGGTACTTGTACTACCTGTGACTAAATTAATAATATGTTGTATCAATTAACAATTTTGGTTATTATTACCAGTTATTAACGTACCGACCGACCATGGTGGAGGGTCATTGTGTAGTTTAAAACTTATTACAGGTGCATAAACTTACATTGTATATTTTATTCTAGCTATCACGATGTCGAGTCAGGACCTAAAACTTAATTTCGGTTTGTGTACTTATACTCTTTTATCAATGTTTGTGGAGTTTGCAATTTGTTTCGTCATGGTTGTTTGGCCTATTTGTCGTTATTCGCTTCTTTATTTATCTAGGTCATATAATATTTAACCAATTTAATTGAATGGTCTAAGACCTAGTACCTCATAGAGGTACTTTAGAACTATTTACCTATATTTTAGGATGGTACTCTACGTTCAATGTCGTGTATCCTCATGTAGTAATTATGAAGTATTGCTTATTTATGTTCGCTAAGTTATCCGTTTGCGTAGTTGCCTACTTATAGGTAGGATGCCATATTTGACACTTTTTCAACATTTTTTTTAACTGAAATCTACAACTTTCTATACATCCATCATTATACTTATCTGGTCCACATTATCCTGATGAGGGTAGAGCAGAAATGCAATGTTGTGCACAAGCAATGGTATTTTGGAATGTAATAGGGTGCGATACAAGTAGGTAAGTGATGTCCACGTTTAATGGAAAAAAACTAATTAACAATTTGTGATTTCCAGACGTGATGGAGGCCGGCGACTTTAAGGACTTCGCGAAGGCGATGACGGACTACATCGCTGAGTATTTAGAAAACATACGAGATAGGTGCGTAACCTTAATAGAACCAATTAGAGACGGACTTAATATCAATACTGTAAGTTGGCTTAAAACCTACAGTATATATATTTGTTCAGGGATAGTACCTACGTAATTAGTAGTCAGTTGAATTGGGTTTGAGTACCTAAATTACTATTACCATTGCACTGGTTCTTCAAAAGGCTAGTCGACAAAGATGATGTCACGTGCTAAGTTTTATACTTACCTACCTTTTTTTTCTGACGAACATTTTAAACTTTTTTATTTTTGCCAATTTTAAAGTTATTTTGAATAATAATCGGAAGACAAATCTATAGGTACAAGTAGGTAAGTATCTATGCAATACAAATTTGGTAAAACATTCTATTGTTGCATTGGTTTCCAGGCAAGTGGTGCCGTCAGTTAAGCCGGGGTACTTGCGGCCGCTGGTCCCGGAGCAGGCGCCGCGCGAGCCGGAGCCGTGGACGGCGGTGATGGCAGACATCGAGCGTGTGGTCATGTCGGGCGTCACGCACTGGCACTCGCCCCGGTTCCACGCCTACTTCCCCACAGCCAACTCCTACCCGGCCATAGTCGCTGACATGCTCAGCGGCGCTATCGCCTGTATTGGATTTACTTGGGTAAGTTAGGTATTTATTAATCGATCGATCTCAAGTCTGAGAGCGCTCTTGAGTACCTACGCATTTGACGTCTAATTTTGTATTGGTATGACAGCAGAATGACATTACCAAGATCGCTCTAAAAAAAAAAAAAAAAAAAAATCTGAGACTTAAGATAGATTTATTAATACGGGCCTTATAAATTATAAACAAAGGTTACAAATAAATGTACTTACCTTCTAATTAGAAAAGGAGGTACACCTACTAGCCGTGTGTTTGCTGGACGAACTTCTATACAATTTTTATTAATATTAATTGGATATGGGATGATTTTTAAAAATCCTTTATTAGTTATACTGGGTGCTTCAAAAGTCCGGAATTTTATGTACTATACTTAAGTACTTATTTTAGGGGTTCGAAAGACCAGAGGGTATAGAATAAAATGGTACTTAATAAAAAATTTAAGCTTGAAGCTAGGATACCTAGGTAAAATTTTCACAACATATTAGACCAAAGGTCAGGTAAGTAGGCACTTATCTAAATACCTATAAGTAGATAACCTCACGGCGAAATTCAAATGCCTTGAATTCATAGGTAGGTAGGTGCTCTCAGCAGGTAGGTATATTGGTGACTCCTAATTAAGTATGACGCACACGCTTTTTGCATGCTTATTTGTGTATTCTGCAAGAGAGACTAGGTATTTAAGCAATCTGTGACACGCGCGATAACTTCGACGAACATCCAACTCCGTCAGTCTAATCTAACCTTTATGCCAATCGATTTTGTGCGCTTGACCCATAAAACAAATGAATGAAAAGCGATAAAAACAGATAATTTAGGTGCTAAAATAGTGTTTTAAAGTTATATTTCTGATTGCATTAGGTACTTACTTATCAATTATTCAAATGCAACTCAAGTAGGGGATAAGCAAGCAGCCATCAAAATAGGTAGGTAGATAGTGGGTAACAATATCTGAAAAATAAAAAAATACGACAAACATAGGTACCTAGTCGACCACTTATTATTGAGTGGGTATTCACCCGTCACAGTGACAATTTTCCATGATGACTTGCATGAATCGAGATCCAAACAGCAAAAGTAATACGGAGAAAATCAGTAATGTAGGTACCTTACCCTGATGATTAACACTCGGGTAACTAACCCATACCGGTAGTAGGACTCGAGGCAAAACGATTCTTTTTAGTTTATTTCGGATTTCAACAAAACGATACCAGTGTCAATGTCATATCGGTGCAAGGTAACTCGAACAAGGAAAACAAGTTAAGAACGTGTCATATTCTTCACACATAAGAGTAAGTAGGTACATAGGTACGTAGTAACATGGGTATGGAAGTAGGTAGAAGGTCCTACCTATTATAACAAAATAATCGAATAGTATAGATCTTTTCTGTTGATTGATAAAGTATCTAGTTTGGAAGCGAGTGATTTAATCAAAGGTCAGCTGTAGACATAAACCCATCAGATTTTGTTTGTGATAGGTAACTAGGATGCTTTAGCATTTAAGTACTAAGTCGCCGAAAATATGATACCTATTTACCTATGTATAGTCTGTCTTTACGAGGCATCTACATATTTGCCACCGTATGTACCTATGTTTTTTTTATTAATTTTAGTTGTTCCTCAGTTTAGAATAAATATGAATTGCTCAATTATTTGGCTAATGAGTTAGACGCTATGGTTGCATCCGCTATTAAATACCGGTGCCACTAAATTATTTTCGTATTATAGGTACCTATGTATGTACGTAAATTAATTGTTATTTCGCACTGTTGAAACACCTGTAGGTAAAATATAGGTAGGCACTAGGAGGCAGTAAGTAAGAAAGTTTTATGTTTGTGTTCAGATCGCGAGTCCAGCGTGCACGGAGCTCGAAGTGGTGATGCTGGACTGGCTGGGCCAGATGCTGGGGCTGCCGGAGGAGTTCCTGGCGCGGTCGGGCGGCGAGGCCGGCGGCGTCATCCAGGGCACCGCCAGCGAGGCCACCCTGGTCGCGCTGCTCGGCGCCAAGTCGCGCGCCATGCAGCGCGCCAAGGAACAACACCCTGATTGGACGGAAACCGAGATCCTCTCGAAACTAGTCGGCTATTGTAATAGTGAGTACTACTTGCACAATACTTACAATGGGTACCTACATCGCTTTTACTTTGCTATCTACTTCATAAGTTTATAAGTACATGTCTATGCATGCAGCCACTGAAGTTTAGCATGTTTAAAACATCTTTGCATGCAGCATAAAAGATGCGTTGGCCTAAAGACATATTTGCTAGGTACTTAAGGACGGGGCCCGGCCGCACCGGTAAGGCAATTATGCTGGTTATATATCAAAGAATTTCTAATAATCAAGAGAACCTACCTAACTACAACTAAATGCATGGCAGTTTTATAGATTATGTTTGATGAAGGGCAACATAGTTCCGTTGATCGATGAAAATTTGTGAAACATAAACCTTTACCCATTCAAAACGGCTTTTAGTTCTAATCCGTTTGTAGGAATGTTTACCCAATTCTCGAACTACTGTTATCTATTCGCAGAACAAGCCCACTCATCGGTAGAACGGGCTGGTCTCCTGGGTGGCGTCAAACTCCGTACTCTAAAGCCCGATGACAAAAGGCGCCTTCGCGGCGAAATCCTGCAGGAAGCAATCGATGAAGATATCCGCAACGGACTGATTCCATTCTTTGTATGATATTCTTCTCAATTTAACCTTTTACTCGTATATGTTAAGTTTTTGCAAAAAGACCCTCTGTAATCCATTTTCCTTTGCAGGTCGTAGCTACACTGGGCACCACATCCTCGTGCACATTCGACGCACTGGACGAAATCGGCGACGTGTGCCTTTCCCGCGAGGTGTGGCTTCACGTGGACGCGGCCTACGCCGGCTCCGCGTTCGTGTGCCCCGAGTACCGGCACCTCATGAAAGGCGTAGAGAAGGCGGATTCGTTCAACTTCAATCCGCACAAATGGTTGCTGGTCAACTTCGATTGCTCAGCCATGTGGCTGAAGCAGCCGCGGTGGATCGTTGACGCCTTCAACGTGGACCCTCTGTACCTGAAGCACGACCAGCAGGGATCGGCTCCGGACTACCGGCACTGGCAGATCCCACTGGGCCGTCGGTTTAGGGCGCTCAAGTTGTGGTTCGTCTTGCGGTTGTACGGTGTAGAAAACCTTCAAAAACATATCAGGAAGCACATCGCCCTCGCACACCTGTTCGAGCGGCTCTGCCTTGCCGATGACAGGTTTGAAATATTCGAGGAGGTGACGATGGCGCTGGTCTGCTTCAGATTGAAAGGCTCGAACGAGCTCAACGAAGAATTACTGAGGCGCATCAATGGCCGCGGCAAAATCCACTTGGTTCCTTCCAAAATCGAAGATGTATATTTCCTTAGATTAGCGGTATGCTCGCGTTTTACCGAAGATAGCGACATTCAGATATCTTGGGACGAGGTTAAGGCGGCAGCTGACGATGTACTCAAAAGTCATTAAATAAATCGAACTTGTTAATCGAAATGACTTTAAACTTATATAATTTATTTTCAAGTCGACGTGTATAGCTCGCTAAGCAATTTTTCATATCTTGCCTTAGCTTATTAGAATAAATAATATTATGTCCACGCATAAGTATGTAGAGCATTTCAATGTGGTAAAATGTCGGTCTACTTCTGATTGTATAATAAGTTAAGTAAAAAATAAGTAGGTATTAGCCACTTGCCGTATAATTAATGGGCATTAATGCTGTATGTTGTACCTAGTGGTAATTTGCTCATATGAGAAATGATTAGGAATGAGGTTCGACATCAATAAAACTTTAGGGACCTAGGACACGAATGTGATATCGATCTGAAATATTTTGAAGACAATATACTTAATTGTGATTTATTTTATAGTTCGTTAAGTACGACTTACCTAATGTCACAAATTGTATTATTTACACGCTAAGTATACTGAATGTTGATTATTGTACCATGTTACCTATACAATAATGTAATTATTTTGTGATAATTAATTATTATCGGAGCCCTTGTTATCCCTATTGGGAATTTTTGAAACTATAAGTTAAGTAACTAATTTATTTAAGTTTTTATCGTACCTACAAAGATAATTAGTAAGTATATGGTCGTATCCTGATGTAGGTAGGTATATAACATAAACACTTTTATTTAAATACACAAGGTATATCTACCTATGATATTGCTTACATATGATTTAAAACAAAATAAAACAGGTATTTATTCGATTTCATTTACTACATTTTATGAAAGTAGGTACTTATTTAAGAACACGAGATGTTATTATAGTCAACCAAAGTCATCTCATATCAACAAAAGATGACGGTAATGGACTCATCAAGCTTAATTGATAATTCAATAGGGATCGATCTACTTAAGCACTTATTAATTAAAATCTTAATCAAGTACATACTTACCTATGCACGATAAAAACCTAATATTAAAATGAGAACCTACCTAACAGGTTAGTACACAAAAAATATTAATGTATCTACCTACGTAGCTATAAGTGTCTGTATAACATGTTCTTCCTAGATATGTGATTTAATAAACATACCTACATATTACCTAGTTATATACTCACTTGCTTAACTAGCAAATATATCCGCATATTATCCTTTCCCCATTTAATTTGATTTAGTAGTAAACTGAAAACTGAAATACCTATGTACCTAAATACAAACATACAACATAGCATGCTAAAACCATAACCCTCCGTATTTGCCGGATTTTCCGTAGTGGGTGGTTAATTGGGCCAGTGGGTTAGTAGGTACCTTATAGGTGCCTACATTAATAATCTACCTTAGATTACATATCAATAAATATGATTGTAAAACTTAAAAGATTCCGCATGCGTTCAATTTCCGTATCAAAAATATCTATGCACACATGTAACTAAATTAATAAGGTAAACAATAGTAGGTATGTACCTCCATAAAGGAAGACATTTAGCACAATATTATAATAGGTATGTATACACGCTGGTCTGTAGAGTCGTCGTCGTCGTCACGAACACTGATGAATAGCTTTTATCTACCTACTACCAATTGGGTATTTACTTGCTTCCGTGATATCCCATTACAATGATGGAATTTGGCCTTCATTTTCATTATTACTATACTTACACACCTTCCTATACGTAGGTAGTACCTACTTATAGATAAGTATAATTTATAAAGAATGATTCAGCCAAGGCTTCTCCGTCTGGGCTGAGCCTAGATCTACCACTGATAATAGTTCTAATCGTATTGATTTTAATAAAAAAATATAATAGGAAATTTGTATGATGACAGGCTGTAACTAGAATAATCGGACGTAGGTTTTCAAAATGGAACCAACCCACACACACTCCTGCAAACTAAAACCAACCTAGATCGACTAACACCAGGTTGGTTTTGGTATACAGCAGTGCATATGGGTTGATTCCATTTTGCAAAACCATATCCATTTAAGAATGAATTAAACACTACTTTAAAGATTATTAGAAAAATGAGCATTACATGTTAAAAATCCTACTAATATTATAAATGTGAAAGTTTGTGAGTGTGGATGTATGTTTGTATGTATGTATGTTTGTATGTATGTATGTATGTATGTTTGTTACTCATCATGCAAAAACTACTGAACGGATTTGGATGAAATTTGGAACACAGATAGATTATAACCGGGATTAACATATAGGATACTTTTTAACCCAATAATCCAATACTACGCGGATGAAGTCGCGGGGCACAGCTAGTATACCTATAAGTGCTAGGTCACACACAAAGCACGCGTAACGATATGACTCTGTGCTGATATTATAATGCACAAGTTTTTCATTCGTGAAAAGACAAAACATAAATTTTGTTATTTAATTATAATTTTTTTATGTTGAAGCCTGTCCTGGCTAAACCTCGACTATGTGACGCCCCCTTGATTTGAATGCTGGACCGCCATTGAATTCAAAAGTATTTTTTTCTTTTCTATTAAATCAACAGTATACAAATACTCCATCTCGGAAGACGCTCAGTGGCAGATTTCCTTTTCTACGGCGGCCCAGGCCTACGCTGGCCAGATATAAGAGGCGGATCATTTTGATTAAAGTTGACAAGAAAGTAAATTCATATAAAGTATATACATCTCAGTAAACAATGAGGTGAGAAGGAGGCGGCTGGTACTACACGGCCTAGGGCGGCCAAGAATGCTAATTTGCCTCTGTGTCCACTGCTTAACATTGGCTTCTTTCTAGGTCTTCCCCGCATCGTGTTCCAAGCTCACTCCTACCTTCCTACAATGCTTGCGTTAGTCTTACCGAGGGTCGACGCCCCGAGTCTGCTAATTTAAAACCATGAATGGTGGTTGACATGTTGTCAACCACCATCAGTCCTCTGTTCTCAGACTGTATGTAATCTACTATCAAGAACAGTGTTTTATAGCAGAGGAGGCAACCCTAACTTGGATGATGACGGATGATTCGTGCTTGCTGATTTTATAAACTTTCTGCCTCAACGGCTGTCGGTGATGCGAGCCTAACTCACCTACTTCTTACTCCATTTATATAATAACAAATAGGATATCACCAAAATATAAATTTCAGTAGATTTTTAATGTGCATTCTTTACTAATGGAGGGCGACGAGTATCAGATGCGCTGAAAACTACCTATGGCTAATGAACAGAGAAAGGTACGATCTATGGATAAATCCACTTAGGCCAGGTTATTTTAGAAAAGTTAGATGTAGATACCTACCGAGTCGAGAAAAGATGTGAATTGAATTTACTACATAGTAAGTAGGTACTTGGCAGATCATTGTGGTAGATCCTTATTTTCAGACCATCGAAAAGTTCTTACGAAAATTAAAAAGAAAATAAGATAATTCTGTTTTTCCTCTATGGAGTTGTAACTGTCATTTCACCAGCTTTTCTGCAAAAGTGAACAAAATTCAACAGTGATATGTAATTTTCGACTAGCGGTAGATGGCATTTATATTTTTTATATCAAGATGAAATTGTCGCGTATGAAAGTAATATGGAGAGAGGAACATCGAAACCTTATACGGCGCATTGGTGCTCTGTGGTTAGACACGGTTACAAGTCGACCGTATAGTGTGGTGAGTCCGGCGGGACATGAACAATGCATACTGGATTCATGCAGCATTCACCCGAATTGTCAAGAGCCGCGGGTCGTCATCGTGGGTGCCGGCATGGCAGGGCTATCAGCTGCGCACCGCCTTACACAGTGTGGCATTCGCAATTTTGTTGTGCTGGAAGCTAAAGAAAGGTCCGTTTGAAAATAATAGCTGAACTCTTTTCATTCATTTCACTTTAGGCACCTACCAAAGTGCAATTAATGAAAAGAATAAGTTTATATAGGTACTCAACACATGAAGTATTTTCCTAAACTTCTATCTGATAAATTGATTTAATATTGTCACTTTTTCTAGACCTGGCGGGCGAATCCATTCATGTTGGCTCGGAGATGCTGTGATAGAGATGGGTGCGGAGTGGATTTTTGGTGCTTGTTTGCCTAATTCGGTGTACACCTTGGCATCTCAGGATAGACTCCTGCAAACACCATTAGCACGCCTAGATGCGTCACGTGGATTATTTTGCACAAGCGAGGGCCGTGCGGTCGACCTACCTGTTACGATTACGGCTTACCACACATTCCGGCAAATAGAACAACAAGCATCAAATTTATTCAGGCTCGGCGGTGAAAAACAACACGGCACTTTGCTGAATTTCATGGGCTTGCGTATCCAACAAGAGTTGCATAATTTTCCGGAGGATCAAAGATACGACGCAGCTAGAGTTATGTTTGGATTGACCAATATCTTGAGGAATAGATGTGGAGACGATTTATCGCTCGTTAGCGCGGATCAATATGGAAGTTATATAGAGTTGCCCGGTGGAAGTGTGCGCGTACCATTAGGATACGTCGGAGTCATGGCGCCCTTATTGCGCGGTCTTCCGGATAATTGCATACGCTACAATAAGCCGGTGAATGTTGTGCGCTGGGGTCCAGGCCAGGCAGGCGATGGCCGCACACTCATCAAATGTTGCGACGGTGAAGAGATAACCGCCGATTATGTAATCCTGACCATGTCACTGGGATGTCTCAAGTGCCAGGCCGATAAATTATTCGCTCCTCCTCTTCCAGTTTGTAAACTAGACGCCATTTGTAATTTAGGGTTTGGTCTTAGCGATAAAGTTTACCTTGAATATGCCGAGCCTTTTTGGGTATGCCATGAGGGTAATTTAAAATTGGCGTGGTCAGCTGAAGAACTACTCTGTAGATGCGACTGGACACGAGGTGTGTGTGCAATAGACGAAATGCCTGGAAGCAAACATGTCTTGTGCGCTTCCATTTCGGGGCAGGAAGCAGCTATCATGGAGTCGATGGCAGATAACGACGTTGCCGAGGGCTTGACACAGTTGCTGCGAAGATTCACTGGGAATCCTTGTCTTCCCTATCCACAAATGATGTTACGGTCGCGATGGGCGTCCGATCCGCATTTTTGTGGCTCGTTTTCATACATGAGTTGCTGCTCCACTGTCAGCCACCAGTGCGAGTTGGGCACCCCCGTGCCGGGCCCGTGCGACCCTCAGCCACCAATACTGCTGTTCGCTGGCGAGGCCACGGTGCCCGGATATTTCGCCACCGTGCATGGGGCGCGACTTAGCGGAATCCGCGAAGCCGAACGTATAATACTTCTAACGAAAAAATTCGAAGGTCCACCACGCTAACTATATAAGTATCGTGTGTATTCAGTCCAATGTCTGCTACTTGTTTTTTATTTGTGCATTTTTATTACTGTTCATTTAACGTGTTGAAATAAATTATAATTTGAAAACGCAAGCATTATTTTGTGACCGTTAAAATCCCTTAGTCTTTCTTCTAAGTCGTAGCACTCTTGTCAGAGCGGTCGTGGTCATGTTTCGGTCGGTTCTTGTGCCACCGCTGCTCGTACGATATGTCGCCATGTGGGTCTATGTTTGGCTAAGTGAGAGCAGTCGTTCACGGTTCTTTGGTAGATATTCCTTGGTAGATAGATGAAATTGGTAAATAATAAAACAATATTAAATTATGTAGATACTGCAATAAATAATTTTAATGACGCTTAATTAAATAAATTAGAGGCACTTAAGAGATTCTAATGACGATTTTGTAGATTTCACATTGACTTAATAATATGTAATATAATTTTTCGAACATATGCGTGACAGTGTTATCATTTATTTTTAATCATTAGGCAAAGTCAACATCAAACGATATCTATGCATTGCCGCAGACCGGGCCACTGGTGCGGTGGCGGCCACAGCCAAGTTACTAGGGGCCGCCACAAGCAGCGGGCGATATTTTTATTACATTTCATTTCCGAGCGCTGGCTTCACCCGCCGTAGTCGAACCACTAACTCTCGTGGCTCGGCCTTAGTCCACTAGTAGGCGCCACCGGTGGCCCAGTGCACGGCAGCATTAACCTACCTAGAAATCTTTGATAAATAATAATAATTAATGTTTATTTCACATTTATACGCAATAATAATACCCAAGTGGTGCCTGTATGTACCTAAGTTTAAGACTGACCCTGCTGTATGTTGTTCCCAAGGTTCCAGGAAAATGTTATAATCCCACGTATATATGCATGTGATTTTCCTGTAACGTGCACTATGTGAAAATATAATAGATATACAGGTTATTTCAAAAGTCCGAAATGTATATATATCTTTATTTGTAGATGCTTAGTGAAGAGACTTATGTAACTATCATAGTTATGACCTTTCAATATTTGTTACAACTTTTGTATTGCATATCCAATGAGACCTGCATTTACGAGTAGCAGCCACAAATATTTTAGAAAATTATTACCTAATATAAATGTGCATTATATATTTTTATAAAGTACATTGTTCACAAATAGAGACAGTATTAATAAAAAAAAATATACCATTTAATCCAAACTATCAAGTATTAATTCGGACTTTTGAAACAACAGTATATATGCAAGCCTCCTATACGCTGTATATACAAACCGCCCGTAACAAATTATCAGATTTGAATTGAATTCAACTCCACACCACACGACCGCGTGGTATAGGGATCTAAATCTAGGCGGCTCGGCTCACTGAGTCGTGTGTCGCAGGTTCAATTCCCCTGACTGGACGGTAGGTTCCCACATTCAAAGCGTTTCTTGGTTAAATTGGCGTTCATTGGATACTTTTTTGGTCATTTTTTGTTGTTTTTAATGTTGCTTACAATCATGTTAAAAAGTCCTACTACAATTATTTACTGTCATCCATCTTAAACAATACTTAATTATGTTACAATAAATACTTAATCACCTATTTTTCCATTAACGATTATAAGACACAGATGAAAAGAATAACATAGATGGAGTGTGTTGAATTATTAAGTGAAGCCAGCCAAAGTTATAGGTACCAAATAACATCAATCCAGTGTTAGTTTTTAGATTGGCGGTTTTTTTAACAATTCAATATAAATAAATACAATTATTATTTTGTATGTGATTAGATTAACCAATTACACACCCAATCGCAGATCACGAACAGCAAATCTTAAAAAAAGAATCTCTAGTTTCACATGCTCTGTCTAAGTTATTATTTGCGTCTGAGATACAGGATTAATTCAATGGTTCTGAAATATTATTATAAACAGAATTTCATTCCACTGAGGAAACTACCACCATTACCAGCATTAAAGGTTACATCATCAAAGTCAAACACCACCTTGTGACCCTCATACTGACTATCTCTGAACTCCACCATGTATGAATATGTGTGAGATCTGTTCCGAGGCCATACAAAACATATTTTGTACCACTCATCTTTCTTTATAAAACACGGTTCACTGAGCTCTATGTCAACCATTGAATCATATTCCACCGTATTCATGAAATTAGTTAACTTAATAATACTGTTATCTGCTTCAGACATAATTGATACGGACAATTGCTCTGAATATACTTTGGCCATATTATTGCGGAAATGTACCGCTGGCGCCATTCTAGTGGGCACACATAGTGAGTTAATAAACACAGACTTGTTTGATTTAACACGCGAATGTATTATGTAATTATTCACATCAATAATGATAGGTGCAACTGACCTTATGGAACTGCGATAGCAAAGATGCCAGTGCAGTTTTAACAAATTTCGCGGCATATCAGTCAAACCAATCGGACCAGTTAAATCTACTTGGTCAATAGTAGAATTTGAACTTTTTATTGTTTTCAATACATTTTCAGATTCACACATCAATAGGAGATTATTAACATCACTGAAGATTTCTTCCAATTCCTCTAAACTGAGTGTGAGGAACCTCAACAACTTGAATAAGCCATATTTTTTTAACAAATCCCGTCTATTTTCAAATGTTGGAGGAATGTTGTTTTGTTCGCAGCAGTATGAGGACCAGTCAAATACATGCTTTATGAGATCTCTTTCAGCTATATTCATTTGATCACATTCAAGAATAGATTTCATACATGAAGATGTTATTAATCCCTTTTTTTCTTGCAGTAAATAATTAGCATGTTCACAAAACAATTTAAGTGCAAATGCGACAAGCTGCTTGTCTTGCATGTAGTCTGGGTAATTTAACACTTCAATGACATTGTCCACACTGATGTTAGCTTGAATATATGCAATGCACAAGTCAGTCAAGTGTTCCAGCATGTATTTTCTGGATGCATATAACAATTCAAACGCTTGTTCTATGGTGCTTATATCTATCCTATCAGTATATATATAATTGATTATTAGTTGGAATACATCTGATTGTATGTCAGTTATTAAAATATCTTCATTACTTGATAGTGGGCCATAAAACATAGCTTCAAATACAGGACTGCTGATGCCTAGTATCAGTTTGTGTGCTTTGATTGTTTTTCCAGCTACTGAGAAACTGCAGTCACTCCATTCAAAGGATACTAGTAGTTTCTTGACCCGATCATATAAACTTGTTTGATTAAAAGCGGTTTGGTCACTCTGTAAGTAGCCCATCTGCAAAAAACAAGATAAATGACTAGCTTGCAGATACCTATTAGTTGGTTATTTTTTGTTTTGTCATTGAACGAGTTTTTTTTGTTCAAACCACCCACACGAAACATTTGCGCGTTGTAGTTATATGTATATGTTGGTATGGGTTATTTGAGTTATACATACTAACAATTCATAAGTAGGTACACAAGAAACCCAAAATAGAATAAATCGATAAATAAAAAACAACACAGACGATAAATAATCACTAAAATATATCAATTATAACCTAGAAAAGCAAATAAAAAGATTACAACCAAATTTGATATAGAATGTTCGTCAACAAACCTGGTTTTATTTTTAAGTCCCAGGAAAAGCCGAGAAATTATTTTTTTACGTATTACTAGGAAATGGTGATATTAGGTACTATACTAAGTAGAAAAATAATCAAAACTCTAAACATGGATTGTTGACAAACATTCCATATCAAGTTTGGCTTTATTATTGGTAGGTACCTATGTAGATGTACACCCCAGGTCAAAGACCTTATTTCGATGATAGGTAATGATAGCTGATACTGTTATGTGAACAAGTTTCTCTTTTTTAAATATAACACGTTGAAGCGGAATGCGTTGATAAATAAATAAAGTTATAGGGCAGCATGTAACAAAAAAGTACATATAAAATAGGTACCTACATACCGTTGTAAAAAAACGTAAATACATTTTTATTCTAACCTTGAACTTGGGAAGATCACGCGATGAGATTCGGATTGTGTGGATAAGTGCGTATATTATTAATTTCTCACTTCAAACTTTATTAGGTGTTATTAATTTTTAGAATCAAAATGGAAAACTCAACGGAAAATCAAGAGTCAACCAAACACGGACAAATTCTATTTCTTTCTACCTTTTTGACGTTCAAACAAACAAATCTGACAGGCACTACAGGCAGGCCACTCCACTTCTTTTGTTTGCAAACAACCAGTGTGGTCGGTTGTCAAATGTTAAAAATTGTCAAATGTCATTAGCGAGCATGACTTAAATTTTAGATAAAATTATCACAACATGCGGTAAGAACTAAGAAGGGAGCAAGAAGATTATATATAATATCATCTTCTTGGAAGCGAGCACTGACGTAGAACCTTAGACCATTTAACATCTCTCTGATCCCACTATAATCAATTTTGAATAACTTTTACAGCACATTATAATGCAATATCGATTTAAGACATACCTCAATTTGGTCATTATGCAAATAATTTTCCACAACCACTGAAACTAATTTTGATTGGCACCAATAAAATGATGCCTCTTAAACTAAAAACCGATAGGCTGAGTATTCCACTCAGAGTACACAGAGAGAGTCCCGAAAAGTTGTAGTAACAATTGAATATTTGGCCTGTTTTTTTATTTAGGAAATGGTTATTGGATAGAAAGAGACAGATAGCGGTCGGTACGTCTCCCCATTTTCGAGTGAAGCTACATATAAAACGACAAGTGGATATCTTGGATATCTTTAATACTACAAAATTAAAGAGTTAACATTTGTTTACAGCTTAGAAATGATAGACTGTCTATTAAGTTTTGTCTTATAGTACAACGTTTGAAAAAAAATTGAGTCGGTAATGTATTTTATGGATAAAAGTGCGAGATTTTAATTAATCAAAGTAAAAACACTAATTCTATTACTTTATAATAATATTATGTCTTGTGTTGTGCCAGGGTGTCGATCCCATACGGATCGGATGAGAAATGATGGTGAACAAATAAGTTTTCATCGGTAAGACAATTTCATTCATTTATCCTAAAAGTACTGGTGATATAGCTTGACAATTTAATGAGATCATATAACGTTAATTTGCCATCGAAGTAATTTAATGCATTTTGTTGTAATACGTAGTATTTTTAGATATTTCGATATTTATTAGTTAACCTTTGGAGGTTATAAAAATGTTTTGATGTTATTATAGTGATGCGCATTTTTTATTGATGTAAACAATTACTCACGATATGAATTAATGTCGATATCGTAGAGTAAATACATAAAATTTTAATTGCTCAATATTACGGTTAAGTATACCAAAATAGTTTAAAATAGTTTACCTAAAATTATTTTACTATAATTACACTATTCTCAGAATACTTGAGGATAAGATGTTGAATTGGCAGAATATTATTCCAGGAGGAGTCATATTTAAAAAACAAGCAGGATATGCTCGATTTTTTTTTCCAAACGCCATTTGTTTTGTAAATTGTGGAAGCAGGCTTCTACAATTTACAAAACAAATGGCGTAAACTAAAACCAGAAGCTATCCCAACTTTTATTTCCTGAATCAGATATGTTCCATGAGGTATATAAACATGCTTAGTCGATACAGTGTAGTTATCTTCGTTATATGTGTAGTTATCCTTCGAAATAATTTAATAAAAATGATGCTATTCTTTTCTTATTGACCGGGTGCGATCCCAGTGACACCCAGACCAGGGCAAATTACGATAAGGCCATTTCCAAAATTTACCCCGACGGGAATCGAACCCGCTACCACTCGGTGCAGTGAGCCGAGTGGCTTACGCTTGAACCCCTGCACCAAGTGGTCGTCAAATCATTTAAGTATATGCATGTACGACAATCACTTGAAGATTAAACTTTTAGTTTTGCTTTTTGTCGTTTAATTTGTCATTATTAGGCCGTCATTGATCTTGTGGCGTCGACCTCCTTTTTGATTTGTTTGCTGTTGGCAGGTGATACGTTCGATGAATTAATTTTGTAATTGGAAATTGTCAGATGGTAGATGTTTTGTGAGTTACTTCATTATACAGCGCTTAGCAAGAACGTTGGTGGTACTTATTTTCCCAAATTGGTGACCCCGACAGAAATTGAAGACATTTTTTTCTCTTTGTTTCATGCGTTTTGAACGAGTGGACCAGCAGTGCAGGCCCTCGCCTGCCTCCCTCACCTGCCTGCCTTTCCTGCCTGCCTTGCCTGTCTACCCTGCCTGCCTGCCTTTCCTGCCTGCCTACTGCCTGCCGGCCAGCCTGCCCGCTTGCCTGGTTTCCGGGTTGAAAAGAGGATTCGGAGCGGCGTAGCAGCACTACGCAAGGTTTTTCTTAGGGTGACAACGAGGTTTACGTAATACCTAGACAATAACGGCATATCTACGGTATCGGCCAATTGAGAGGTTAGACAATTTGAGGTGCTTTTCCTGGTGTTTTATTATCCTTTTACTGACAGTTTTTTGTTTTCCCGTTTTTTGTACAACTTTTGTTTTTTTATGATGTTTTGTACAATCTTTCTCTATGGTTATTGATTGGATGTGTTTAATTAGTGTTAGATACGTGAATTAGAACTGTTTTATAAACCACCGTTCGCGACGTCACACACCCCACCACACAATGAGTGAGAGTGAACCCGAGTTTTGTGAGGCGACAGGAGGTAGTGCGATGGTAAACCGCGTAACAATTCGTACGCCTCCGTTTTGTAGGGACCGCCCGGCGCTGTGGTTCGCGAGCCTGGAAGCTCAATTCTTTATCAATAACTTGACAAAAGAACCAACTAAGTTCCACTATGCTGTAGCGCAGTTAGACACCAATTGTACGCGTGAAGTTGAAGACATAATTATGTCACCCCCGGAAGTAGATCCGTATACCAAATTGAAGGAAGCTATAATTTCTCGTTTTTCCGTTTCGCATGACGAAAATATTAGGTGTTTGTTAGAGAAGGAGCAAATCGGAGACAGGAAACCATCTTCTTTCTGTAGACACCTTCGATCGTTGGCGGGGAGGTCGTTTCCCGATGACGTTTTAAAGACTATTTGGATGAGCCGTCTTCCACGGTACATGCAGACGGTGCTTACTGCCCAGAGACTTCAAAGCTTGTCAGAATTAAGTGAGTTGGCTGACCAGTTGATGGAAATTAATGCTCAGCCAACTCAACATAGGGTTTGTGCGATGTCGTCATCTTCCGCTGCGTCTGCCGTTGAGGACCCTCAGATGAAGGAACTGAATAAGAACCTAGAGCAGTTGACTCGTATGGTGGCTTCTTTGGTGAGCCGTGATGGTAACCAAAGAGGTCGCTCACGTGAGCGAGGTAATAACGGTAGCCGTAGACGCTCACGGTCGCGTAATCCGTCATTATGTTTTTACCATGATCGTTTCGCGGATAGGGCGCGGAAGTGTGTACCGCCGTGTAGCTGGTCAGGACCGCCTCCTAGTGGCGGAAACGGTGTTAATTCTTCGGTAAACTAGTAGAGCGAACGGTAACGGCGGCGTCCGATCGCTCAGTTTTAAGTCGTCGGCTTTTTGTAACCGATCGGTATTCAGGACGGAAGTTTCTTGTCGATACCGGCTCTGATTTATGTTGTGTACCTTTTAGTAGCACCCAGGGTTGTGGTAGGCAACATCAGCCTTATGATTTAATTGCGGCGAACGGCTCGGTAATAAAAACTTATGGATTAATTCCATTGAGACTAGATTTAGGGTTGAGGCGCGAGTTTTTATGGAATTTTGTTATCGCTGAGGTGGAGAGCGGCATTATTGGTTCCGATTTCCTGTCTCATTTTAATCTACTACCGGACTGCGCGGAAGGGAAGCTTCGAGATTGGAAGACTGGTCTGTCATCTTTCGCGGAGCTCCAACCGGCGAGCCAACCTAGCGTGAAGACGATTGCAATCCCGGACTCGCAATATTCTGCGGTCCTTCGGATGTTCCCTAGTATCACGCGTCCACCTGGTGCACTTCAGGAGCCAAAGCATACAACGATGCATTACATCTCAACTACGAACGGCCCACCAGTAACAGCCAGGCCGCGCCGTCTGGCACCCGCGAAGCTTCGCGCCGCCAAGAAGGAGTTTGAGGACATGATGAAGGTTGGAACAGCTCGTCCTTCAAGTAGCCCTTGGTCCTCTGCCCTGCATCTTGTGGAGAAAAAGGATTTGTCGTGGCGTCCTTGCGGTGATTATCGTGCACTGAACGCCCGCACCATTCCGGATAGATATCCAGTTCGACACATCGGTGACTTTGGTCAGAACTTGGCTGGCTCCACGGTGTTCAGCACCATTGATCTAGTGAAAGCTTATCAACAAATCCCTGTAAACCCTGACGACGTGTGCAAGACTGCAATAATTACACCCTTTGGACTATATGAATTTCCGTATATGAGTTTTGGTTTGAGGAACGCCGGGCAAACTTTTCAGCGTTTCATCGACGAAGTCGTGCGTGGCCTTGATTTCTGCTTCGCCTACGTTGATGACATCCTTGTCCATTCTGAGAACCCGACCTGTCATGCTGCCCACCTGGAAGCGCTTTTCAAGAGGCTGCATGAGTATGGGGTAGTCATAAACACCACCAAAAGTGTTTTTGGGGCTGACGAGGTTACTTTCCTAGGGTATCGGATTAGTGCAGCGGGAACTCGCCCTCCGGAAGATAGAATCCAGGCCATGGTAAATTTCCCTCCTCCCAAGACTGTTCAGAGTATGCGTCGTTTCCTCGGTATGGCAAATTTTTATCGCCGTTTCATCCCAGATGCTGCTAAGTACCAGGCACCGCTGATTGATGCCGTTACTGCTATACAAGGCAAGGGCGCCAAGCCATTCGTGTGGACGCCGGTTTTAGAGGAATGTTTCGAAGAGTGTAAGAGGAGCTTGACATCTGCGAAAATTTTAGCCCATCCAGATTGCAGCGCCACGCTCGGGTTATTTACCGACGCATCGAGTACTCATGTTGGTTCCTGCCTGCAGCAGCGTGTGAGTAATGAGGACGATTGGCAGCCGATAGCGTATTTCAGCAAGAAACTGAGTCCCAAGCAAACGGAGTGGCCAGCTTACTATCGGGAACTCCTCGGCGTTTACGAAAGTGTTCAACATTTCAGGCATATTCTCGAAGCCCAGCAGGCGACCATCTACACAGATCATAAGCCATTGGTTTATGCTTTTGCGCAGCGTAGAGAAAAGCTGCCACCTGTCCAGTTGAACCAGTTGTCATTTATCAGCCAGTTTACTACGGACATAGTTCATGTTAAAGGCACTGACAACGTGGTTGCGGATGCTCTGTCTCGCATCGAGTCGATTTCTCTCGAAGAAGATTTTGCCGCACTGGCTATTTCGCAGAGTACAGATGGGGAGATGGCAGTAGCCCGTAGTAACTCGTCGTTGAAGTTGCAAGACATCATAATCCCTGGAACGAACGTGACAGTTACGTGTGATACTTCGACGGGCCGACCTCGTCCATATCTGACGTCTCCTTTTCGCAGAGCGGCCTTTGATAAGTGTCACAAACTCAGCCACCCTGGCGCGCGGGCTACCGCACGCTTGGTGTCTGAAAGTTATGTGTGGCCAGGAGTTAATGCTGATTGCCATAGATGGGCGCGTACTTGTCCTGAGTGCCAACGCTGCAAGGTTACTAGACATGTCACGTCACCTCTGGGTAGTTTCAACAGTCCGTCTGGAAGATTTAGACATGTGCACCTCGACATTATCGGACCTCTTCCGCATTCCAACGGTTTTAATTACTGCCTCACCGCTATTGATAGGTTCACGCGGTGGCCGGAGGCGTGGCCAATGAGTTCGATCACCGCTGAGGAGGTGGCGGACACGCTTGTAAACGGTTGGATTTCTCGTTTTGGCGTTCCCAGTTTATTAACAACTGATCAGGGGAGACAGTTTGAGTCCTCCCTTTTCCAGCGCCTGATGTGCGTTTGCGCCACGAAAAGGATACGAACAACCAGCTATCATCCGTGTGCCAATGGCATGGTGGAGCGCATGCATCGACAGCTTAAGTCATCTTTGATGTGCCACTCGACAACGTGGACTAGAGCGCTACCACTGGCGCTTCTCGGCATGAGGACGGCGTTCAAGGAGGACATCCGAGCTTCTTCCGCTGAACTTGTTTACGGAGAATCTCTTCGTTTGCCTGGTGAGTTTATAGCAACTCCGGACGTACCAAGAAGCCCCAACGACATAGCGGACTACGTTTCCGACCTCAGAAGCCGTTTAGACGCGTTACGACCCGTTCCTCCCTCGCACCACGCGCAACCGTCGGTTTTTGTATTTAAGGATCTAGCGACGGCAACGCACGTTTGGGTACGTGACGATACCGTGCGACGCCCTTTGCAACCACCATACACCGGACCACATCGAGTGGTAGGGCGAAAGGATAAGACGTTGACCGTAGACATTAGAGGTCGGGAGTCTACGGTCAGCGTCGACCGCGTCAAGCCTGCGTATGTAGAGGGAGGGTTGCCGTTTAGCCGCATTCCTTTTCCAGTCTCGCGCGGTACAGTGTTGGGCACCCCAACGTTTCAGGAATTACTTCCACCCATAGCCCCGCCTACTCCTGTTGTCACAAGATCTGGTAGGAGGGTTCGATTCAGAGATATTCTGGATTTGTGAATGCTCTAGCAGCAGGTCCAGCAACTGTAAGGTCTAGGTTTTAATTTAGTTGTTAGGTTTTAATTGTTAAATTTTATTATAATTTATATTATTGTGTGTTATGTTAAGGGGGGTTTTCTTTCTGCTAGGGGGGTGGTGTGGCGTCGACCTCCTTTTTGATTTGTTTGCTGTTGGCAGGTGATACGTTCGATGAATTAATTTTGTAATTGGAAATTGTCAGATGGTAGATGTTTTGTGAGTTACTTCATTATACAGCGCTTAGCAAGAACGTTGGTGGTACTTATTTTCCCAAAATCTCAAAAACAAAAGAAATATACGATAAACTGAGGATGACATCAAAATCTTTATTATTACTGCTATATAAGATGTACACTGATTACCTGTATGTAATGTGTGTTTTAAATTATTGAAGTAAATTTGTAATTCACTGATGTAATTTTATCTTTGTTTTACATCAAACCCTGGCCAGATAATTATCATTGTGGGTGGGAGATTAATGGAAATTGGGAGGTTTCGCTATGACCTTGTATTTTTTTAACGTCATGGACAAAATGTCGATAAATAATGTATCCCTGTATGGACAACACTAAAATTGTCTATGGTTTAGCAAACAGGCTACAACCTTCCAAAACAACGAGTTGTGAACTATACAGGCGTCCTTTTTTAACTTAACACGCGTTCTTATATGGGTAAAGAGTCTAGATAGATATAGATTTGTTTCGATTTCCGTCGCTCTCTCTATTCTTCTCCATACTCTTAGGTATTCCATATACTCTATTGCAAAAAGATTGCAAAGGAATCTCGTTTCCGTATTTGTCAAAAAGCTCGACACGCAACTCTAGCTTGACTCATGGAATTTGACTTAAATGTAGCTTAATCCTCATATCAATAATAATAACTAACTTCCTAATAAGTAATCGCAGTGTTAGTGAATTTCTTTAAATTTACTATCGCATTGCGCAGATTGGCTGCCGGCCTGCTGTATTTTAAACGTCCATGGCTTGACCAAAATCTTTTTTTTAATTTCTCTTTGGTTATCGATGTATTTATGATCTGTGGTGTAAAACCAATCACTCAAACTTCCATCACTCTCTCACTGTTTAGTTTATTTATGTCAAATTGTTCGAGCGCCGCGCCGGGCGGGATTAATTTTTTCTTAATAATGTGGTTAAATGGTATTTAAATGTACATTAACAACAAAGTGGTAAGGCTTTCTTAAAATGTCTTCCACATTTGACGATACGGTGTTTGACTTTGATTTAAATTACCTGCGGCAAACTACTAACAACACAGCGGTAAGTTTTTCTGAGGTTATAATTTGTTTTCATGAAAAATGTTTTTATCTACCTGCCTAAGTGACTTTATTACTTTTCAAATATAACTGTATGATATTAATTATTACTAGTATATGCCCGATAATTTCGGTCGATTTGATGTTATTTCTTGACGTTCACACGTTCTATGCAATGCAAGTGTTTTAAATATACGTTTATAGGGATATACTCATTCAAATGTGAAAAAAAATGGCAATAAATTATGTGATATGTATAAACGTTTCAAAGGACCCAATAATAATGTATACACTTTTTTATTAATATGTTTTTGTTTTACTCTTTCGTTGAAATAAAATTAACCTCTTCCGATTTCCATTCTTCATAATGCACAATGAATAACAGGTGCTGATTCTATTTGGCCATTCAGGTGTATTTTTCATGATTACACATATCAAACTTAGTGCAGGGGCTGTTATTAATTCACTTGTAAACTGTTTTTGTGAAATAAAAAATTGTTTGTTTTGATTTGCAGGGTCAAAGCAAGTTTGAAAGACAAAAAAGGTCAATTGCAATTGTAAAAAAGAAAATTATAGCTACTGAGTAAGTATAAATTGTATTTTTCAACTGTCTTTTTAGTATATGGTTTTCACATCAATATTAAAACAGATTAAATTTAAAGTTTGACGTGCAAATCCCAGTCAAGCTTAGACATCGTCTTTTTATCCCTGGGAATGCTCAGGAAAGCTATAAAACTGGATATTGTGAATATTTATTACCAGGTACTAGATTAAGGTTAAAGCAAAAACAGATGCACATAAGGCAGTAACTGAAAAAGTTGGTCAGTCTTCTTTAATAAAACTTGACAAGGAATTTTAGTTGTATGAAAGATCTAAATGCTGTTGACTTAATTTAAATTGAATTTACAGTGTACTTATTTGCTAAACCAACATCAGTTGACTGTATGTGACAGAGTTGTAAAGTAAATACAAATTTCCCGGAAACCTGAGAATTCCTAAGAGTATAAAACACCTCCAGCATCCTGGGAAATAAGACACCACCTCGGCCTTGTTAAAACTTTACTGAGAGGCACCTTGTTGGTTGTAGTTATGCTCAACTTCTCATCTTTTATTTTATGCTCTTTATTTTGGACGTAAACTAAAGCCAAACTTGATAACATTCAATAACGAACTATTGCTTAGTTGTTAGGCAGATAGCAATAATTTGCTAGCAAATTAAAAACAATACAAAATACATAACAACAATTTGCTCCACAAATTTTTGCATTTTTTTCTGATAAACATTCCATATTGAGTTGTATAAAGTGGTGTTATACTTTTCCCTTCTCATTTTCATTTTTCAATTGTTCACGAGCTAGAGGTCCCAAATATTATTTTTCATAACTGTTATATATTGCAATTTTCAGTTCCCTCATTGGAAAATATTACACTAAGAAACATGAGCTGGATGAAACAAATAAGAATCTTTTGAGTGCCAAAGATGAGTGTAAACAGATATGCATCAACTATACTAATGTTATGGAAACATGTTCGAGACTGGAAGCTGTAAGTATTTAATAAT
Source organism: Notodonta dromedarius (assembly GCA_905147325.1). Classification (NCBI taxonomy): domain Eukaryota; kingdom Metazoa; phylum Arthropoda; class Insecta; order Lepidoptera; family Notodontidae; genus Notodonta; species Notodonta dromedarius. The sequence continues at coordinate 8,668,835 of LR990159.1, read as the reverse complement.
ACCAATGCAAAACTAGGAAAAAAATATTATACTTTGAAAAATTATCTAACAAGTAAAATCCCTTCTGTAAGTTTTAGTTTCTAGCATTTTGTGTTTCTGTCATACTGATTATCTATTATTTTGCGGTTCTATCATTGTGCATTTTAAATAAACATTATCTAAGGATTTTGAGATTAGCCTCAAGGATCATGCATAAACAGGTGAACTGTTTTTATTGACGAATACACTATACAGACAATAAGAAGTCTCTTATCAAGAGTAGTCACTCTTGTAACCAATGCTGTTTATGACCTAAAACCATTTAAAAGAAAAGTCTCTTTTTTTCAGGAAATACAATTAGTTGAGAGCTCAAAAAAGCAACTTGAAGAAAGATGTTTTAATTCAGAAAATCAGTGCCTAGCAATACAGTCACATGCAAACCAGTTACAGGTACCTATGCTGTTTTTAGCCATTTCTTAACTTTTTTAATCTCAGATTTATTGGTGTATAAATTCGATATAATTTATCTTTACATGCATTGTTATTAACAAGAAAATATTTCAGGCACTTGTCAATGAACATAATACAGTTGTTGAGTCATTGAAGCTAGAATACAATTTGGAGAAAGTTTCTGCTAGAAGCAATAAGAAGAAGGTTGTATCGCTCGAGAAAGAAAATGGGGATCTTGTTAAACATATTTGTCTTTTTAGAGATATTATTCTCGGCAAACGTAAGTAATCTGTCTTTCAAATTGATAGTATTTTTTTACATATTATTTTGAAAATGCAGGCGGCTTGGACACTCTATAGCAGCATTTCGCTTGTTTCTAATTATTATAAATTACTTAAAATTAAATCCATAAGTATTAGTTAGTAGTAATTAGTCTTTGATAGAACCGTTATCGTTACAATAGTGTTATATTCCAGAACTAGAAACTTTCATGTTTTTTAACTTGCAGGAAAACTCAGCCCGAAGCATAAAGCCTTATTACAACAATATGCGAAATCCAGACTTGGAGAGGACAGTGATGATTCTGTTTCTGAGGTTAACAGCAGTGATGTTGAGGATGATATCTTTGAAAATGTTTTATCGCCGTACAACAATCATGATTCATCCCAAAATAATGCCAGTCAGGTAAGTGATAACACTTTAATCAAACTATTAAGTACATGGAGGCTTATTATTATTATTGTAATATGTTAATTGATACTAATATGTTTATTTTTACAGGTTAAAAAATGTGAAATCATAGGCAAAGATGTTGTTCCAATAGAATTAGAAAATGATTGCACTAACGAAGTTGTCAGTGTTGATACTGGCCGAGGCTCTTCCCTTGCTTTCTCAGATAGTGAGAAATGCTTCCACAGTCCCGATTATTACACAGATGACAGTCCTTTATCAAGAGAAACTATTGAACATAAAGTAAAGGCCAAGTTGGTTAACATTGCAACTAGTCCATTAACCTTGATGTCAACAGTAGAAGTTGGGACTAGTCCTATAAATGTGTTACAGATTGCAACTAGTCCATTAACCTTAAGGTCAACAGTAGAAGTTGGGACTAGCCCTATAAATGTGTTACAGGATGATCCATTAACCTTAAGGTCAACAGTAGAAGTTGGGACTAGCCCTATAAATGTGTTACAGGATGATGTTTTATGTCAGATAATCATTGAGGAAGATAGTTGTAGCTATTCGTCAAAAAAAGCTTACAGTCCACACGAACTGAAGCACAAAAACAGTAGATCAAATAGCCCAATAAAATTAAACCTGAATAAATCAATTTTATCAAATCCTACAAGTGAAAATAGAGAAGTACCAATTAGTCCAATAGAAGTCAGCAATGTTACTACCACCTACACAAAGCAAACAATTAATGAAAAAGAATGTCTAGATATAAACAACAGTAATAACTTTTTAGATGACAATAGTAACGACTGTGAGATAGAAATGATATTTAATACCATGCGTTTGAATCATAAACTAGTTACACCGATCCCAGTTACACCGGCCACCACCTCTCGCGGTGTAGAGCCCGCAATGGCTATCAGCCAGTGCATACAGGCTGAACATCCTAAAAGCCCCGTGTGTCAAGAAGCAGTAATAGCCAGGGAAGAAAATAAAAAATTACATGCTAGCATTGCTGATCTTGCAAAAGAAATTGTGAGCATAAAAAGCTTACTCAAGAACCAGTTGTTGTTCTCAAACCACATGTGTGCACATAAGGAATTGGATTCTGTGATAACTGATGATTCCCTTAGAATTGGTGACACTGGTAGGATTCATAATAATCCAGATTATAGCCATGGCACGCATGAAGATGATGACAATCGTACTGAAGATGTATGTAGTCCGATTTTAGAAGATCCCATTATTATTCCAAATCAAGATTCGCAATCACTTCAACCAATCGCAGATCCATCGCAAGTTGAATTGGCTACAACTATACAATCAAATGAAATTGGAAGTGACAATGTGGTTTCTGAAACTCGAATTGTTGAAAGTATTTCGCCCAATGAAATTTTACACAGATTAGAGTTTGAAGAATCTATGCCATTACCTCCCATAAGAAATAACTCTATAGCTCCAAAACAAGCCAAAGCGTCAAATGTAGCCACTTTAGATTTAGAAGATGTTTCACATAGGAGTCACACAGAGCAAGAAAATATACCAACAAACAAAGATAAACCTGAAAACAATAAATATAGAAAGTTGACCAGGTTAGAAAAGCTTAAGAAGAAATTAGTACCAAAATACAAGATTAGAAGTGATAAAATGCAACCTGTAAAGAAACTATGCATGAAACCGAAGCAACTCGTTTCTCCAAAGAGTAAAATAACTACTGGATCTGATTCTTCAGCAACACTTAATGACAAAGATGTGTATGAAAAAGCAGTGAAAGTTATGGCCGAATTGAAGTCTAAACATTCTAATGCTCCAAAATGTTTAGATGGTTTAAATTTGAATTCCAAAGAACTCAATGTTAAGACTGCTTCAGAGGATATGAACGATATCATTTTAGACAACTCATTTGTTCCAAAATCACCAGTTAAAACAAGAAGTAGTAAAAAGTGCATAGAAAAAGTGGATGACAGTTCAAAAAAAAACAAAGAAATGAAATTAGAACCCAACCAATACACTAGCATTTTAAATGATAAATCTCTAAAGAAAATTAATGACGACCTTCCCAAAATTACTCCAAGAATCACAAGGAAACGTACCAGACTGTTTTCCTCCGAAATGCCAGAAGTACCATGTAAGAGAATGTTGCGTAGCTCTACTATACGACAGTTAACCAATGATAATGAAACCAATGATAACAAATCAATTACAGTTGGAATGAGTGAACATGATATTGAATCGAAAAATACGAAATCTATAGAAACTAATAAAAATGATGACCAAACTGCAACAACTCCTGTCTTAGAAATATCTGTAAATCCAAGTCCTTCAACACATAATCATTCAAATGCGGTTACATATGACGATCTTGACATGTTTTCTGATGGACAAGCTTCTGAATTAAAAACATATTCCCATGAGAAGCGTAATACAAAGAAAATTGTAATTCATCCTAAAGAAAGTATATTAAGTGTCATGGTGGAAAAGTATGGAGTGCATTCAGTTAAAACTTCTCCTGAGAAAATATCGGGTGAGTGAATTTAATTTACTATACTTTTCGCTGTCAATGTATTTATTTACTAGCTGTGCCTCGCGACTTCATCCGCGTAGTATTGGATTATTGGGTTAAAAAGTATCCTATATGTTAATCCCGGTTATAATCTATCTGTGTTTCAAATTTCATCCAAATGCGTTTAGTAGTTTTTGCGTGAAGGAGTAACAAACATACATACATACATACATACATACATACATTCATACATACATCCACACTCACAAACTTTCGCATTTATAATATTAGTAGAATTTTTTATTCAGGTAACAAAGGTGATCAAATTATATTAAATTATTTTTTGTGTAACGTGATAATACATAATAAAACAAGTTTAATAATAATCAACAGGGAGATACCTGTATGAATAACTTTGTTTCAATCTATTTCGAATACTTATTTCGACTAATTAACTACTAATTATCTGTTTAATCTGTTTTGCCAGAAAAGCCATACATTATTGATATATTGTTTTGATTTTCAGATACAACTCTAAATTCTATTTGTGAAACAATTGAAAAAGGTATTGCAGAGATAATAGAGCTACCTGCCAATGATACAAAGAACGCTATGGATAGACTTGTTCAGGACCTACAGAAATTTAATTACAAGCACTTACTTACCGGTCTATTGAAATATTTAAACAGTTCAGAAAGGAAGCAAGAGTTGTTTGGAAAGGTCTTGGCGCCACCTGCTCCACCTATGACCAAATCCGAACAAGTTCTTCTTTATATAATAACACAACTTAGAAATTTTTGGCCCGCCGTGGATTTCGCTGATGCAGTGCTGTGTAACATAGAGTACACACTGTTTAAATTAAACAGTACACCACATTTTGATGTCATTGAAAGTATGTCACATTTCTATGCAGTATTGTGTAGGTACTTCAAAACGAAGAGCCGTTTGAGGTTATTCATATTAGATGCCATGTACTGTATCCAGTTCAAGTCTGTTCCGCTGATTAAGCAATGTTTGGATGTATGGATGCACATCATTCCCTTGGCACACATGGGGATAGGTAAGTGGTGAACCATTACTGACATTATTCAAATTTTGTATGGAAATAAACAGTGCAAATATAATCAAAATTTTCACTTTTCAGCTAAAAGTACACTGGTGACATGTCTAGTGTATCTGTTACATTTCTACAAATGTGAAGACAGGTTTAATAGAGTCCAAGATATTAGGAACATATTGCATCGTAAATACTTCTACCGGATCACTGAGTGGAATGAGACTAAGATATTAGAATTGATAAAAAATTCGATCAGGGATTTGAAAGGTAAGATTTATTTATACAATTTTTTATCAAATATTCTAGTAAAGATTCCTTGGATTATCGTTTGTTTAGGAGAACAATATAAATGTTGATTGGTGCGAACCAAGGGTTATTTTAACAGGTGGTGGAACAATAAAGAGTTAGAGGATGGGTTTGAAACTTTGAACGCTTGAGTATTTCTATAAAATATAATTTGAATATATTTTCAGATACACCCATTGAAAAGAAAATGTTGCGGTTGGCGGTGATAATTATTGCTAAGCGTCACGGTGCACGATGGTGTCAAAATAAGATAATCAAAAACGTCTTGCAGCCTATGATTGAGAACAAAAGTGTTCCTGATAAAGTGAAAGAATTCTGTGTATCTCTGATTGGCCCGTTGATGCGACCGTATCCTGTTGATATGAAAGTCCACTGTGAAATGGCAATAGATCAGCTCGCAGATATTTTAAACAAAAACCGTGAGTATACTTTAAAATTAACTTTCTTTTTACTTTTTAAGTGGTGATAAGAGTACCGGCTCTAGCCCATGTAGCGCCCTTGTGCTCCCTAGCGCCTTCTAGGCCATAACACGGGCGCATGGTCTTTTAGAGCGGCGCTCCCTAAGACCCTGTGCTCGTGTGCTTCTGGGCCCTGCACATGGTAATGCCAGCCCTGGGCGATAATCTAAAAATACGTTATTGTAATAAAATTGCGTAACATTATTTTTTTTTCAGCATCACGACGTATGGAAGAAGCTGTTATCACTAGTTTGATAAATATGAGTAGGCACAATCAGAACCATGTTCATAAAGCGCTTCTGTCGCGGAAGTTCTATGAACTATCTCCTGAAATTGAAGACGTGTTATGCGACTTCGTGAGGGAGAAGCCATTGAAAGCGTGGAAAACAATTTTTGTTAAGTCACGTTTATAAGTAGTATTAAATTAAATTTTACTTCTAAGAACTATTGTGGATATAACATAGATATTTGTATTAGAATAATATTACATTTTAAGATGGCTTTTATAATGTCCCTTGCTTAATGTTTGTATGAAAAGTGTAGGTAAGTTAGATGTCTGAAATGTTAATTCATACATTTTCCCAGTAACCAGAATGAAGTCTGTAAGTAATGTATCTTTAAGAAAATAGGGTAATTTTTTGTTGTTCATTAAGTTGTGGTTCTTATTTGTAATGACCTCTAAAAATATATGGCTCAAACACTCGGCGAAATGATCGCGTCTGAAATGATAACTTCACTATAATATTGTTTACTTTTGAAACATGGAATTTGTACATACCTACCTCCCTTAGTTCCTTACCGACAGGGATTTTGTATTATGTAATGTAAATATAGCATTAATAAAATACATAGTACTTACTAAACCTAAACTATTCCATTATAGAAGTGGTGAGCCATCAATGCTTGTGGTCATTGCGGTTTTTCTGTGATTATGTTCTATTATTTTATTAACTAAAAAAGTCAAAAGGAAATACAAGAAGTTCATTCTTTTAAAACGCTTTTTATTTTGAGGTTTTCTGAATTAGTGAAATGGAATAACATTTTGTGGTGAATACACAAGTGATTATTTTAAAGTATACGGAGTTGTATTTACAATTACTATTGCACCGGATTGTATCTAGTAATTTGTTTTATATTTCTTTATTTCTACCATAATTACATGAATATTGACTAACTGCGTCCGCGCATTAGGCGTAAGTAGTTTTGCGAATTTGTGATAATATTGCACAAAGTTAGTAAGTGCCATCTGAAGTAAGCCAGAGCCTGTTACTAGATTTGGGAATGATATTAAAACCTCTCTATGAATCTCTTCGAGGCTCTGTTTCCATCCAGCGCTAAATGATGCTACCAGAGAAAGAGACTTCCTTTCCAGATTTGCTAATTCGGTTTTTTTGTCAGTATCAACTAATTGCTCGCCTTCCTTGACAAATTGTATCATTCCTCCAAAATGCGGGCTAAGTATCTCTTCGACATATTCCGAACTCCTTGCTTGTAATTGTTCTCTGAAGCTTTCCGCCTCCTTTGTGTTGTCTCTTGTTCTTTCCATTAATATACTCAGTATCATGTCATAGTTGTTGATGAGAAATATAAGCTGTTGTATCCTCTGTGGGAATTCTGCTGCCATTTTGAGCAAGAAGCACTGAACTTCATCTTGGAGAACTAAAAGAAGGTTGCTGAGTTCCTCAGAAGGGAATTGTTCACTTAGACTTAGCATTGCCGCAGAGAATTCGGCGTACCTGCGTGTGATCTGAAAAGCAACACGGAAGTGTAAATATAAAGTATAATATTTAAATAGAAACTTAATAAATATTTTATATTAAACAATTTTTACAAAAAGAAAACGTACGTAATGTGGTCCCAGTTCCTTGTTTGACAGTTTAGCTGGATCACACTCGCGGACACTTTGAACATTTAATTTTAAGACATATTCTAATCTTGGCCATAAAGTGCCTTGTAGTGAATCCCAATAACTGAAACCAATATAAAACTATATTAATTACTACATTGGATATAGTCATGCAAAATTGATCCAGCCACACATGCTTCTGCAAACTAAAACCAATCTACAACTACATGCATTAGGGCTGGTTTTGGTCTGCAGGAGTATGTGTGGGTTGGCCCCTATTTGCAAAGCTATATTCATTTTATGACAAGAAATACCGGAATATTTACTTTAATTGGTGAAGTTTGATTGTGTAGATGCAATTGAAATATACGATATCTTCACGCCAGTATTACACAAAGGGATAGGCATTGAAAGGGAAATAGGGGAAGGGATAGGGTGCAGTGTGATGCACCTATATTTTCAAACAATATTTTTCACTCCAAATGTAATTTAAATTTCAAATACCTGTCCAAAGCAGCCACTGCTCTTTTATGGCACATCCATTTGTATCTGTTGATAAGCTGGATGCATAAATACAAAGCAAGGCAGTCAAAACATTCCAACACATAATTTTCAATATTTTTCTGTAAAAGATGACAAGTACTTATTATTCGAGTATTACACAAATAGATCACAAAAATTTAATTAATGAATTAAAATAATAATGAACCTTACCACAAGCAATGACAAGGTTTTCCCAAGGATTCTATCAAACAGTTCCTGTGCATGGTTACCTTTTACATGGAAGAACTCAGTAGTAAACAAATATTCTCTGCAACCATTATCCACTAGGGCATACTGGAGACTCCGGAATAATGCTTCATATGAATACTGGAACAAATATCTAATTATAACTTCTATATTTGTCAAGAAAAAGGTTTCTGATAAGAGTGCAATCTTTCTGTTTAATTTTATACCTAAAAATTGCTTACCTAGGTACTGAACTAATTGTTAAAATAACTTGTGTTGTTTTTAGTTTGCACTGTGCATTGTCTAGAAACTTGTGCTAGCAATTATTGCAAAGGCAGGGCATCATCATCAAATCACTTGCATTTGTTTGGGATGTATTTATTATGTTAGTGGGAGACATGGTCTGACTAGGGCCTGAGATAAATTAATTTGAATTATTTATTATTTTTTACCTTTGTTTTTTGTTGCACATGAGGCACTATGATGGGAGCCTCCAGCTGTTGAGCTAGTACATCTCCTCTGTTGCCAATTGTGAATATAGTGCTCTTATTCTTTAAATTTGACTTTTGAAAGAAACCCCCCTTAGACCCATCTTCAATTCCCATCAAGTCATCCTTATTAGGTGCCTCTTCATATTTCAGCTTATCCAGTCTTGATGCGTAAGATTTAAAGTATGAATAATAAACTTTACTCAAGGTGTCAATGTATTCATTACATATCTCTTGAGCTACATTTCTCTCATTAGCTAATATGAATTCAAAGAAAAATTTGTATTTCAACATAGCATTCTGAGGCATCTGGTAGTTAGCCATGGGCTTTCGGAATTTATATATTTGTTCCAAAATGTATGTTCTTATTTTTGATACTGCTTTAATCTTCAATTTCTCCAGCACATCTTTAACATCGTGACATGATTTGGTTTCTTTAAAATCTTGTTCTTTGACAAAGTTTAACTTTTGATTTAATATTGCCAGTTGAACCATGAATTCCTTGTCAGTTACAGGAACATTATTAATACCACTGAAAGATTGAATAAAAAATATATAGGTAGGTACCTAAAATATACATTGGCTGATACTTATGTCATTTAATTTACTCACAATATCAGTGTTTCAGATACAGCCATGTCTTCAATAAATGTTGAGAGAGGTCCTTTTAGAACTTGCCGGTTGGAAAGCTGCACTGACATGTTGACAGAACGTTTTTGCAAACTAATTATTTCATTACTGATGCTGCCAAGATCATTCTGTAAACACGGAATTAGTTTTAGTAATGAAAATGATCCACGATAATTATTTAATATTTCTATCATCACCCTGAAATCATACTAACTTGGAACACCATTAGCATACTTTCCATCTTGGCAAGGATACCATCGCAGTCTTCGATCTGATTGTGCAAGGAGGCAATATTCTCGCTCTCCTTCAAATAGTCTGCCACGGACGTTTTCTCAGCATCTTTTATACTTTTATCTATTTGTAAAGCATATTCTCGCAGGTCAGTCCCATTTCGAAGCACTTCTTGTATTTCAAAATCTTCTAGATTTTTGTCCAAGACATCTTTTATATCGGTTACTTCCGACATTGTGGCAGCATAAATGAATCAATAGTATTAATTCCTAATTGTTTTATATCGTTGATTGTTTAGTAAACTTGGTTTTTTTGTTTACAATACACACACAGAATTTCGTTTATTGATTTTTACTTTCTTGCAAAGAGAATACAATACTACCATTATGTACAAATACTCTGTGAATTCACAGATTAGAGATATTGTGAATTGCTGAATTCTAAGGAATAATAAAAGAGACGTTTACCATAGTCAGTGTCACGTTGACATAAGCAGTCGCTAATGACAAGTGTCAGTAGATTTTGCATCAAATCTAACTTAGTGCATTATGCCAATAAAAAATGTTGTATAGTATTTTTTAGTAACGCATAAACGTAAAAAAGTACTCTTTTTCAAAATCTGACAATAATAAAAGACAAATTTTGTAATTCGCGAAAAAAACCGTGTGCAGTGCATTAAATAATATATCCAACCACTCCCGCTCCAACGTCATAATACGCTCAATCTGTCAAGCCTCGCTGTCACTTTGCCTGCCCGTGGTGGTAAATGTCATTACTCGTAAAATACCCTCTCATTCAAATTCTATTGCCACTATCGTCTTTCTGATGACTGTTTTAGTTTCTTGAACAAATAGGCTTTATGTTACAGAATAACCAATCATTTTATTACATCTCATGAATTATAAATCATCTGTTGAAGTCAGTGTACGGGATAAAATTGCATTTTTGTTGTATTATGTAGGTTTCTGAAATAATCACTGTACTAATTGACACGAAATTTTGGATTTATTAAAATGAATATACATACAAGTAATCAAACAACAGCATTTTTTTACATATCTTATCGAAGAGATTTATAATAATCGAACTCAAAGTACACAGTGCGCGCGGCCGCGCATATGCAATTGCGTAGTTCAACGCATGAATGTTTATATCGTAATCAGAGTCTTGACGTGTTGTGTATAAGAGAAAATATTATTAAAATACTCTGCAAACATTTATTATCTAATTTCCATGCATGATTTGTAAAAATATACCACTTTTATTCACGAACTTCCGCGATTTCTGGCACAAGAGAACAAATCAAATCATATTTTTGCCAGCTGTTATTTTCCATTATCACACGTTATTGGAACTTGCAAAATGTAAAACATAAATGAAAACAATATAGCTCTTCTAATGTAATACACTCTTGCTGACGTTTTATAGAAATAAACAATGATATGGCCCTTCTAAGGTGACCCTTTTTTTGTCATGGTTTTGATGTTTTGATGTCGATCACGCACACACTCATACACTCCGTAGTGATGGGGGGCGCGCCGCTACGATACTTGTCGATAAGCTGACTGTACGAAAGAGCGGTTCTGAACCTACTAATGAATAAACTATTTTGTACATTTATAAAAGTATTTGTTTTGCGTACTAGGGCTTGCATTTTCAGTATTCCAATAATAAAAGGGAGGCTTTATTCGAATATTCGACTATTCGATTTATAATATTATACATTTTTGATGATCATATTTTAGCTAATATTTATTGACAAATATAATAGTTTATCATTGATGGTACAATGTCATTAGTTATTCCTGCATCTACTACTAATATATCGACCATGGAGTAGTTTAAAATGTCAATCTAAATGCTAAAGGCGATTGAAGACGCTATGTAGTTAAGAATTAGACGATTTTCTGTGTATTTTTTCGTGATAATATTATATTTTTTGTTAATTTGTATAATATGAACAAAAATATAAGGTTTTCATTCAGGTTACCTATTTTCTCCAACGAACGGCTTAGGTGTAAATGACGATTAAACTTTTTTTTTAATTCTTATATGAAACTTCGGTGTGCGTGAGTTCGTAATTGTTCTCCTCCGAAACGGCTTGACCTACCTTTCTAAATGACGTACATGAGTAGACCAGTTCATAAACTGTAATATGTTTGTTGATATAATATCTTAGATCCTATTGCTCACAGTTTGATTTGAGATGGAATCGAAGTTGAAATCTGCTAAACATTTTCAGTCCTCGACTGTATTTACTAATATATAAGCCCTCTTCATATTGAATTATCCTGATTGACTGACTGACTGACTCATCGAACACAAAATTTGGACTATAGGTATATTTTATAACTTAGGTACCTAGGCAATAAGAAACGATTTTTAAAAGTTTATTTAAAAATCTAATGTATTTCAAATTTTGAACCGCTAAAAATGTTTGTAAGTGTGTAAAAGTTTATATGCTCACATATTTGCACAAATGTACCTATACATTTTACACATTCAGTATTCGAATAAAGCCTCCCTTATTATTCGAATACTGAAAATGGCCGAATATTCGGGGTATTCGGTCGGGGGCAGAAGCTAGTGCCTAACAAAGTTGTCTGTGACTTGAAACTTTTACTTAAATTCAATAAAATAAACATATTTTCATTTATTTCCTGATATTTTCGTATAGAGTTAAAAAATATACAAGGTATTATTCACTTATCTTGTTAAAGTTATTATTATAATAAATAAACAACAATATTCACAAAAAAATACATATATATTAATTTTTGCTACTATTTGAATATTTCGAATACCACCTTAAAAATTTCTTATATTCGAATATCTAAAATCATCGATTATTTGCAAGCCCTAGTGTTGACTCGCGGGGGGCAGAGCTGGAAGGACCTGGCGAACCTCGCGCCAAGGAGGTGGAGGCGGATCTGTAAAATAAAAAAGTAAATATAGGGCGATCTGAAATAATAAACACAATTAACAATTAGTTTACACAATAATTCAAAAGTAATAAATAAATGCACAAAAATACTAAACTATTCAAATATACTTACATTTTGACCTGGTGGAGCCAACTCGTACTCCTCCGCCTCCTCCAGGTATTCAAAATATACCGCCTCGACGTCGAGGTACTAGGGTTCCTCGACGTCACTGCCCTCCGAGTCGCGAGTCCGCTAGAATGTGCTCCGGCACCATGCGTTCTCCCACATTCCATTTGGCCATTTCCTAAAATACATAAAAGACAGTAATGAAAATATAAATAGTAGTAGGTGTCATTGTTTTTTTTTCACATATTATTGAATCACTAGCTGAGCCCGCGACTTCGTCCGCGTGGAATTTAACTTAACAAAAAAGCCCGCTCGCGCGTTATGAGACCGCGCAACAGGACCCATTTTTTAAAGTTTTGTTTTTCTAACATTAAAGTAGCCTCAGTTACTGCTTATAACGTCAGCTATCTGCCAGTGAAAGTCGCGTCAAAATCGGTCCAGCCGTTTCGGAGATTACCCGGTACAAACACCAGACAATTTTTTTTTAAATTGCGTTTTTGCTATAGGTGTCGTATGTACATATACATTTAGTGAAAAGGTCTTATTTTGATATTACAAACACACACTCCAATTTTATTTATTTTTATAGATTACGTTACTATTCAAATAAATCCGAAAATCAAAATAATCGTTTATCGATAATTTTATCGACATGACCACGCACTACTGGGTTAGCTCAACACAATGGCTGACATACGCGGAAACGTCACTATTGACTTTAGGAACTGTCAAATAGATAACAAAAAGTCCATTACTTACTTTTTATAACCTTATAAACTTTAAATTGGAATTGGATATTTGTACACAAAACTGTTGAAATCTACCAAATATTATTGGAAATATGAATAATAACTAGTTATCACGCTATTATGTACATCATAAAGCCACTAATTTGTAGCAACACAATAAAAAAACATTCAGTGTGGCAGAATTTCTGCCGAACTCCTACAACATTAGAATTGTTAGTTCAAAAAACACGTTTTCTGGCATTGTTTTATCAAAAGTAATATCTGAGTACTTGAAATAAACACTTATAATGAAAATAAAGCCACTTACCGGTAAAAAAAAACACAAATTCACACTAAAAGAGAGTCACTAGCTGGAGGCCGTGACAATGTTACGCGCGCGAAATGACTGAAAAATGAAACTTGATTTCTGGCCGAACACAAGCCACGATATTTATTTTTATAGCTAATTACGGTCGTGGAAAATCATGCCACATCAGAACCAATTTGTTTCAAGCCAAAATACATCATAATATCTAACTAGAAAATTGAATATTGAATGCTTGTCCAGCCGACACCAATTGGTGTCGGCGAGGCTCAACGGTACGGGCGTTAAGACACCAATTGGTGTCGCTGAGGCTCACCACGTTAAGTACTGTGGAAATGGAATTAATGTTCGTGTTCAAGAGTCACTGCCAGGCACGCCAACATTCGGGCGGCCTTTTTATAAATTTGTGATTTGCGGCAAACAGACAACTTACGAATTTAATAAAAAAAATGATTTACTCATTTTTGTGTCGCTTCTAGTTGGCTGTAGTATAAGTAAGTTACAATAGAAAAATAATTAAATATATTATCCAGTTAAAAGTTATAATACCCACATGCGACTATGCCCCAGAGGTCATTCTAGTCTGCTCAAATATTGTCGGTACCAATTGGACAATAAATTCGTTGTTGTTGTCCTACGAATTGGGATAGAAGCAGGCTTGTAATGTCGGAATGTTTTTACTAACAGTTTCCACTCTCGTAGGTAATGTAAGATTTCTCAAGTCACCAAATAAATACAGGTATACTTTTTTTTTCAAAACTTAACATAATATAATCTTCTTGAGACTATTAAGCATGGGGTAGAGGCTCTAGTCTATCGATTTCTCTGGTAGAGCGATCAGGGTTAAAGCCTAATCTATAAATAAAGACTCACGTTACTCACGTAATAGAGTTAAATACGTATTTATTCCCATCTATAGGACAGATCAGAACTTTCCAATATCTACAGTCGGCCTTGAGTAGACAGAAGACGGCATCGATCTTCTGTCTACTCCCCGAACTGTCAAGGATGCCAAGCTTGTACCCCCCGCACTATATCATAATACTACTTCCCCTTTTCCCCCTTTTTAATAAACGTGGTAATCCAGGTTTATTAAAAAGTGGGAAAAGGGGACCGTTAATGCGGTTGTATAGTTACACCATGCTTTGTCTTCTTCTTTCCACGTTTATTACCTAATAAGGGGGTTCGGTTGTGCGATGGTTGGGAGTAAATGAAAGAGACACATTTCGATAGACGCGTTCGCGTCGATAGGTATTATTTTGACGAAATATTATTTACAAAGAAAATTGTATAACATATTATAACAAAAGCACATCTACGTATCTATGTCGAAATTTAAGAAATGCAGTTCATTACAAACCATTTTGTAGGGGCTGTAGGTACAAGTATGATATTTCATCTTGCTGTAGCTAGGTACGAAACACACGAATGGAGCGAAATTATACAAATTATAAGTACCTAAGTAATTTTTATTAGCTACTGTATCATGACGTAATAATGGTTTTATGGGGCGAAGTCGCAGTGTGAGTTATAATATCAAGTAGAGTCGACCACGCGGTGTATAGTACCTAAGTTACTAAGTCTATGTAAGAATTTTATGCCAAAACTCATAAGTAAGTACTTATAGATAAGTTCCAGGTAAATGGAAGGTCTATAGAATTTGTATCGAATAAATTGTTATTTTTGTTCAGGTACCGACCTATAGTATAGATTTAAATACAGTAATAAAAACAATAATTAGGAGTAAGAGTAAGAAATATTAAGTATTAGGTACCTACAGGGAAGGATTTCATATTCGTTCCAGGGCCGAGGAGAAGCGATACGAAATGGAATTAATGTTCGTGTTCAAGAGTCACTGCCGGGCACGCCAACATTCGCGCGGCCTTTTTATAAATTTGTGATTTGCGGCAAACGTTAAAAACAACTTACGAATTTAATAAAATAATCGATTTACTCATTTTCGTGTCGCTTCTCGTTGGCTGTAGTATAAGTAAGTTACAATAGAAAAATAATTAAATATATTATCCAGTTAAAAGTTATAATGCCCACATGCGACTATGCCCCAGACGTCATAATAATATTCTAGTCTGCTAACATATTGTCGGTTCCAATTGGACAATAAATTCGTTGTTATTGTCCTGGGATAGAAGCAGGCTTGTAATGTCGGAATGTTTTACTAACAGTTTCCACTCTCGTAGGTAAAGGTCATAGGGGTATAGGGACTCACAAAACATATTCTCTCTGGTTGGAAAACGATTTCTTAAACAACCGAAGTAGTATTAAGTATGTATCAGTAATTGTTTTACAAAGTATCGTCACAATTTAAAATTAACACAAAATAATTTCATTGATATCAAGTACCTAAGTACGCTTAAAAATCTATAAAATTAATTAATGTAAAGGAGTTGTGGCGTGCGAGTAAAAAGTCCAGCATTTATTATAATTTAGGTTACGTAGTATTAATATTTGTATAAAATTATTTATTTTCAATGCATAACTACCTACGTGATTTAAATTCTTAATCACTACAATATTGTAGCTACTTCATAGACAAAGAATATCACTCGACTTTCGAAGGGCGACATCAACTCTGATAATCAATATTAATTTTATTAGGAGGATGATATATCATTACAAACATTTACCTATTTAATTATCTAATAATTTCGCCCTTACCATGGATTCACCTGATATAAATCTTCAAATATATATTATTATATATATTCAGTACTCATCTATCTACGACTTACGTAATGTAATGTAATCGTATTCTTTTACTATGACAAAACTGGACAGACCACTTATCATTTAGTTGCTCACTCACTCTCCGGGCGTATCTGATAGGTAGCCCACTGTGCAGGTATTTAGACTTTTAGACGATACAAGGCAACTCTCATTGAGATTTAGGTGTGTATAAGTAATTAACATTTATTTACAGGTAAACTCGCTAAATTATCTGTTTTATGCAAAGAATATTTTATTTTAGTTTAGCATTGTTCTTGGTACGACGTAGACACCATGACTTTAGTTATTTATCATCTATTTGGTCCAGTGAGATAAAACACTAGTCCATTCAAGCCCTAAGAGAAATGTAATATAAAATAAACCTGATTATATCAGGGTTAATATTTTACCAGTGTATACTTACAAGCCAATAGTCACCTAATAGCAATTTAGTGTAAGTTCCTAATTTGTCTAACGGGCAAAACGATGTAAGTATATTAAGTGCCATCACATTTCTTTAAAACAATACTGTGATATGTTTAAAATTTTACTCAATACATATATAATATGTATTACAGTACGCATATAAAAGGTTCACATAAGAAAAATCTACTCTATCTTCCTAATTGAAGGTACTCTTTAAGACACGTTGTATTTAAAGAAGTTACATTGGGGACGTCGAACATGCTGAACTTTTTCTCAGGCCTTAGGTGTATAATTATCATCGTAACAAATTATATTAGTATCCTAGCGTCTAAAAATATTACAAAATAATTTAAAACTAAAAGGTAACTTCCAACAATCGTCGTGCGACGCTGTCCGTCCGTCGCGACCGCACGGGCGGCGCCCTGCCCGGCGCCCTGCCCGGCGCGCGGGCAAGGCGGGCGGCCCGAGCGCTAGCACACAATATTCGTAAAAAAGGACATTAAATGCCTTATCATTCTTAAAGTAACTTACAATATTTATAAAAAGCCCGATTATTACGAGCCCATTTTTATAACAATTCTAAGTCTCGTGACTAGATTTTCCTTAATTAAATAATACATAAGTAAATAACATAGGAATATTTGTACGACAAGATGCCATCGATCACGAGCGGTAACTCAAATGCAGACTACTAAGTACACAACATTATAAAATTAAACAAAATCACACCCAAAGACAAATTCCTAAACGTTTTCAATAAATTAAGCTTAAATTAGGACTTACTCGGTAAGATTGTCTCAATAAGGTACTTAATATTAATTCACGATTAGCACGAACCGATTCCGTAGGAGATCGCGCCTTATCAAACGTCCAACTACTTTCTAGAAAAATATTTGTTTAATCTAAACACTTATAAAAATAACGGATTCGGCTCTAAGACAGAAGGAGAATGTGTTTCGAAGGCGGGAGTGGTCCTCGGGGATAGGGCACAGATGGCCTAGAAGGGCAGGCTGGAGCGGAACATGTTCTCGATGAGCGGCGGCGCGGGTACGAGATCCTCGAGCTTGAGGTAGAAGATGCGCTGCAGGCCCTGCACGGACAGCGAGCGCAGCTCGGGCAGCGCGCCCAGCACGCGGCTGAAGTGCGGCGCGCCGCTGCCGCCGCCCGCGCCGCCGCCGCCCGGCATGTGCGCGCGCAGGCACCCGATGATCTTCATCTGCAGCTGCTCCACGCGGTGCGGCTCCTTAAGACCGTGCCTGTCTGTTGAATGAAAAATAAATACTTAAAAAAAAATCCTATAAATTTGGCTTTTATAGAGTTTGGCCTTTACCTAGAATTAAATTCTCTTTCTTTAAATAAATTGGACAGATCTTGGTTCGTTTAGTTTGTAAAAGTTTCGTACTAAATTTAACTACTCAAATCAATTTTAAGTAATTTATTACTTGAGAATCTACATTATTTTGATGGACATTAGGTATGACCGCTTTAATTTTCCGGGCATATTTTTTTCTGATGGAATTATAGTTTGTTGCAGCTGATGATGATATTTGTAGATAAGGTGGCTAGCTATCGGAATTGTTAATTATAAGTTATAAAGAGGTGTTTACTATAAATAAACTACTGCAACAATTTATTTTTAAAGGCCGTTGATACGCACCTGTTACTAGAGTTAGTGCGCAGAGACACGCGAACGTTGAAATGTCGATGTCCATCGAGTGCAACGTGTTGCTGAAATCCAGCACCGCGTGGAGCCAGTCGCCGAACGAGCGGTGGCACTGTCGCTTGTCGAGCACCACGCCGCTGCAGAAAGTAAGTTTGGTATCCTCGGGACGCGTACGGTACGCCAGCCGCAGTACGAATAATTCGAGGCGAGCTGACGCGAATAACTGTTCGCGATCCTCAGGGCACAAGTCTCCATAGCCCGGTACTTTGTCTGCGAATACTTTGATCATATCGATCGAAGTCGTTAAGAGCGAATAAAACTGTTGGATCACTTCTAGATCCGACATCGGGAGCTCCATTGGATTGGGTTCTCGGTATTGAGAATAATCGAGATTGGCAAAGTCTGGCGAAGTGTCGACATGTGCTCTCACGAGCGCCGTGATCAACGATATCGGTGGGCTCGGGGGAGATTCTTGTGGGCATTTCGGTTTCGACGGGAGTCTTCCGCGTCTACCTTTTAAAGAATCCGTCCTAACAACTTCTTTGACCATTCCAACAGTGAGACACTTCTGAAACCGGCAGAATTGGCATCTGTTCCGTCTTCTTTTATCGACGGGGCAGGATTTCTCAGCTAGACATACATATTTAGAACCCTTTTGTACAGTTCTCTTGAAGAATCCTTTACATCCTTCGCAAGTTCGGACGCCGTAATGTTGACAAGCAGCAGTGTCCCCGCATACGGCACACAGTTGGCTGGGCGAGGAGGGTGCGGCGCGGGGTCCAGCGCCGTCCGGGGGTGCCACTCCTGGCGAACTGGACGCTGAGCTCGGAGCTGACGCTTGCATGCAATGAACCCTGCTGGTAGGAATCTTCGGACTGTCATTGGAACTGCTAGATTCCGACCTTTGCACCGGTAAAGATGCTCGACGTTGCCTTGCCGCTTGATCCGTGGTTATGTGTAGGTCAACTGAGCTCGGGAACGGGGGTAGTGAGTACGAGTCTTGATTAGGTGTCACGCCACCGGTATCGAATGTCGGGCTGCACTGCTGAGCCGGTGCATAGTAAGTGGATGGGACGTAAGGAATTGATGGTTGATGGTATTGGTACAAGAGTTGCGTAGAGGTGTGCCCTTGGTACGCACCAACGTTATAGCAGTCTTCGTCCATTTTGATACCAAATTCTGCCATCTCTTGTTTAGGATACCGTACCGAATAAGTTTCTTCGAAGCTAGGTAATGCCGGGCCGAGGGTCGGCGAGGAAGCTTCGCTAATAGGGGTGGCGCGATGCGACTTAGCTTCGGGTGGGATCGGAGCGTGAAATTCGACGTCCGGGAACGGGTCTAGATTTTCTTCTAAGATTTCTGATGAATCTTCTTGATATTGCGGCGATAGTAGATCAGTGAAGGACGTACCGTAGTTGCTCTGCAATAGAAATGACAATCGATAATGGAGGCGTCGAAATGGTAGGCGGCGTATTGCCGACAGGGGCGGCCGTGGCGCGCCAATAGCGTGCTCATTTCGATTGTATAGTTATACCTATAGCAATTTGTGAACAGTGTTGCCGCCTGTTTGACAACCAGCAGGTGTCCCAATCGATTTATGAAATACTTTTATATATGAAAAAATGTTTACATACTCGATCAATGTAGGCTAAATATGGTCAGTTAGGAGTTAATGCATTGAGCCTGGTCACATTCTGTTACTGTTTCTGAGAATGTACACTCATCTTTTATTCATTGAAAAGAGTAACTATTGTGTTTCTTGCCGGATCTTCTCAGTAGAAGGAATCGAACCGGTGGTAGATTCTGATTATTCACATGAATAAAAACAATTTTGAGTTTGAGTTTGCACCTCTATACCCCTTTGGAGAATAGGTACACGTACGAGTATGATGGTGTATTAAATGATTATTAAAAATTGATTTATCGAGTTTGGTGTTTATCTAAAAGGTTTTCTTTCGAATATGAAACGTATTTTATATAATGTGTGGAGGTTGTTACACTATTTTTTTTAATAAAGGCAGGAATGCACTCACGTGTGTCTGCAGCAGTAGCATGCTGGAGGAGTTGGATGTGAAGGCGCTTGGCGAGCGCGACTCTATGGCGCTCGGCCCTGCAACAACCAAACATTATCACTTTAATTAACGATATCATAAAATATTCATTACTCCAGATTATTTAAACTATTTAATATTGAGTAATTTTTCAAACAATTCGTTATAGCAATTTTCGTTAATACAGGAACAATATAACGGATGTTGTTAAAACTAGTGCCGAGTCGACTGTGTACGCGAGGAAACCGGTAGACTCCGAATTGACGGCACCGTCCTTTGAACTATCACGCTATCTGAGCCATGCATCATTTATATTTACCCTCGCCGAACATACTTTGATTCTTCTTTCGCCACAAGCGCACGTTATGAACTAATCGATATGCAACGAGTACCTACACTCGATGACTGTTCGAACCGTGATCAGCGATGAACGCTACCCTTGCACGACGAGCAATGACGATGGGTGGAGAAAGGTCTCCTATTTATACTGTAGTTTTGCCGACCGAATATTGGCGTTTTGAATACATTGTGTCACGGTTCTTGATTCGCCACGCCCAGAAAATTGAAATCTATGTATACACCTCACCTAAGACTATTAAAACAACGTCGCAAATAAAGGCTAGTTCAGTTTAATTTCTGTCCGTAAGTTAAGGTATTAGGGACCATATTGGTAGAGCGTTGCTGCTTGAAATTTTTTGGGGCGAAAAGGCGATGGATCCCTTGGGAAGTTATGAAATCAGTGGCATTTGCAGTTTCTATTATGTTAAGAACCATTAATTCCAGTCTTATTAAGCTATAAACAAAACAGAAGCTTTTGTTACCTATTGTGTTTGTTTTGTAAGTAGGTTTAGCTTTAAATTTTTTTGGTATTCATCAATATTGAGTTTTTAACAAAATAAATGTATTTTTTCGATTCTCAGGATAAAGTTACATACTATCTATGTTATGAATTGTCCTATGAATTGTCTATGAAATATAAAAACATTCAGTAAAATAAAACCTACAAAGAATTTGACTAAAAATATTACCTATAATTATTGGCGTAGAGAGTAAATAATAAGTAGAAAAAAAATCGTTGTGCGTTATTCCAATCTCATACGATTTATCAAAATAAATGAAAAAAATATACTTAGTCTGACCATAAATAACTAGTTAAAAGATAGCTGCTAGCTAAATCAATTGGATATTGTAGGATGCATTAACACTATATTAAAATTTCTTATTATATTTAGCTGACCTTGACCTTGACATCAATCATTATATAATTAACATAATAATGTATTTTAAGGTAAAAGCAAAAGTTACATCTTGTTTATTCGCGAGAGAGATTAATGAACTAAAAAAAATGTATTGCTATAATTTCGTGTAGGTTCAACTTAAAAACTTTATTGGGATGTGCCAAAAAGTGTGTCCAAAGTTATTAAAACACCTGTCAGATATTAATGACGACACCAGCTAGTCCTTGTTAAGTGAATTTTATTTTTTAATAATTTCCAAATATGTTGTGTAGCTAGGTACTAAATAAAAAAAGGAAATCATTGAGATCAGGTAAACTCTACAAGCAATCGAAATCTAAGGAATTCCTGTTTTTAGTTTGGTCCCAATTCCCAATCACCTAGAATCGTAAATTATGTCCAAATGGATTTGGCTTGGTTCATAGTTACTAATTTTATTAATGAAAGCTAGAGTGGGTGCCTAATGTCGTGATCCCTCATTTACACGGCATAGTACTTACCGCATGATTTCGAAGGAAAATCTTAACAATTGAATAGGGACGCGTAAGGAAAAACCTCGCGCTGATATGATGTCTGAACGAAGTATTAGAAAACGATAATTTTCATATTTTCAACCACTATAAAGTTTATTTATACTCGCTGCATAGAGTCGCTCGCGATAGAGTCACTGCAAAATGTTCCTTAAAAAGCGTTAATATCTGTGTTACTACGATCAAAATCATGGAATTTCACTTTGTGATTTTCGTCGAATATTACCTACCTATTAATAAAGGCCAAAAACTAAAATTTTGGAGAACATTTGTTATATAACAAACATCGCTAAATTGAATAATATATCGGTTTAAACATACAGCTTTAAACAGACCCATAAAATATATTTTAAATAAATTATCGGAATTTGCAGACCGGTTTGGACATAAATATATTTAAACGTATTTTAATAAATAGGTAATGAATATTTATGTCGACTGAATTCAATATTAGGTTCACAAATTCTTACGTAATTATCATATTTTTATCAAATTTGAATTAGTATTAAGTGTGTATTAAACGATGGAATAAATCCGAAGTTGGTAGGCTATTATGCGTATGCTTGTGTGAAAACGTAAGAAGGTACCTATCAAATGTGGTAGTTAAAATAAGGCCGCGTTTAAAAGCCTGACGTCAAACACAAACTATTTTGTATGTACAATATTACACTACTGTGTGTGTAACAAGGAAGTTGCACCGATTATTATGTATTAATTAAACATTGGAGTTATTCAATAAATAAATAAATAAATATCGCCAGACTGACACACCAACTGTCTGGTGCCAAACTAAGCAATGCTTGTACTATGGGTACCGTACAATGGACGGCGGGCGATCCCAGTGACACCCAGACCAGGGCAAATTACGAAAAGGGCATTTCCGAAATTTGCCCCGGCGGGAATCGAACCCGCAACCACCATGTTTAGTGGACTGAGCGGCCTAAGCTCGAACCACTGCGCCAAGCGGTCGTATTAGTAACTTAAATTTAATTAATTAGTAAATAAAGTGAAACAACTACAATGTAACAGTTTTATAAAAATGAAATCTGTTGTTGACTTACTACTGTTGTTGAATGATTAACAGATAATTTAATCGTGATACGGTACATTGAGAAAAGTTACAGGGGACTACGAAAACCTTATAAGTAGATATCTACTAAGCGCTAAGATATCTTATCGCCATCTCTACGTTTACACAAGAGTTACAAATCGGGAAAGTTCGGTTATGAAGGAACCAAGTTATCTCTGATCTGTGAACCAAGTTCAATCGCGCTACGAGCTTTTCCTGAGGATAGTAGTATCAAAAAGCGTTAGATGGCGGTGGCATGCACAAGACAGCGGGTATTGATTGGTGTATGACGTCACACTATCGATTAAAACTTACACGCACAGAAACAGTTTTTGTGAGCTTTCTCGCAACGACATGACGCTGTCATACTTCAGTGTTTGCGTACTTGATCTGCGTAAACAGTGACGAGTTTTGTGTGGTTAATTCAGCGCGTCATTAGGCGACGGTCACAAATACTTATCATTTGATAGCTTTAGAGAGCTTTGGTAAAATTGAATCCAAATGTCATGTTAAAATATTAGCGATGGAAAACAATGGACTTTGGGTCTTGTTTATAATCCTACTAATATTATAAATGCGAAAGTTTGTGAGTGTGGATGTATGTATGTATGTATGTATGTTTGTTACTCCTTCACGCAAAAACTACTGAACGGATTTGGATGAAATTTGGAACACAGATAGATTATAACCGGGATTAACATATAGGATACTTTTTAACCCAATAATCCAATACTACGCGGATGAAGTCGCGGGGCACAGCTAGTTTGTAATAAATTAATACTACTTAAGTAAAGTTAAATAATCGGCTGTCAACATAATATAAAAAACTATTTTTTTTGAGCCCTTTGTATTCTGTCAAATGGTTATTTTATTACCTACATTTTTAAAGTGATTTCGTTTCATGTTATATGGTACTTACGATACCTTATATCTACTATGTTTAATTAAATATAATAAACTAGCTGTTATCCGCGGTTCCACTCAATAAAAGTAGACAGGTTACACCTCATAACATTAGCTGCCTACCAGTGAAAATAATCCTGCCGCTTCGGAGATAAGCCGGAACAAATAGACAAACAGCCAAAGAAAATTTTTAAAATTTGTTTTCTTTTATGTGTCATATAAACGTTCATATCTATTTAGAAAAAAGCTGTTATTTTGACATTACAAACAGACACTTCAATTTTGTTTATCTGTTTTACATAAGTTCAACTATAAGAATTAGTAATCTCTATGCAAGGCAAGTAAGTACATTATACGAGTATGGACGTGAAATATTTATTTATAGGCACGCTTTTACCTCATTTTATACCCCGTTTAATAAATACTTTAGATTATGATTTCTACCTATTAACAGATCCTTACTTTAATGTTACAACTGTGTTTAATAATAAATAGATGGAAAATGTTAGTTTACTATATTAAAAATGTTTCCCTTATCGTTTTGTTTTTTTCTACCTTTATTATTACCACCGAATTGAGTGCGGCAGCCACCACGGTGGTTTTATATAACTCGAAAATATAGGGCTGTAAGTTCCTTACGTAAGGCGTTCAATGCGTCTAGTCTGGGGGCTAATGGACGCGGACGTCACATACGTATATTCCACCAAATGAACGTGTTTTCGGCAGAATTATCAGCTGTTGCGTTGCGGCAACGGCCGCGTGGGCGGAGGGAGGCTTGGGAGTGACGTCATGCCCACTAACGTCACAACACCCCCTTTACTGCCGCCCGTATACGTCTGCAGCCAGGTAGAGACCGTATTGACTATACGCCTCTACTATGCAGGGTGTGTTAGATAAAAATGTAACACCATTTACAATCTCTATCAATAAGTATCTGTATACTTATATACTATTTTTAGGCACCCAGCGTCTGCCCTATTATGATTAATACTTTCTGATATTATAACTAAACAAAAATGCTCTACCTAATATAAAAAATCATTACAAACATTTGAATATGTATCTAAAACAAAACTTGTTCGTACTAAAAGTAAGGATAAACCCGTTCTCTGATTTGCAGCGTGCCTTAGCCAGGTTACTTAATTTACCAACTGACGAATTTTCTAAGATTAAGCTACGAAGATAAACTACGATGGTAACTAAAAAAAACCGTATTCATATTCCTAGCTCTTCCCTCTTACATTATCATTGAAAAGATTTCATTTACCAGTCCTGTGCGATTTAGCTGTTTTGTATCTATTATACTTGTCATCAGAATTTAACAGGTTCCGAACACATGTCACGAGTTTCAACAATTGTGTTGAAAAGCGAGGATAACGCAGAATTTAATGATGATCAAATGCAGTAAATATGTGTCCTTGATTTTATTTGAGGTTTTGTGATTGCAGTGTTCGTACTAAATTCAACTATTTTTTACTTTCAGAAGACTCCTAAAGAAGTCGGCTTCAATACATTAATATTATGTGATTACAGGATGCAATGAGATTTCGCCCCACCATATATTCATGATAATTTCTTAGAAAGAATATACCTAGCCCACAATAGGTAGGTAGGTATTATGTACTTTGTGACTCATTGACAGCTTTCAGTTTTATCCTGTTAGTCCACTTTAAGAGGGTGGTAACACAGTATCAATATTTATGATACTGTAGGCAATATATTTATTTTCCTGTTGTTGACTACAAAACCGAAACGGTGACTTTCAAAATTATGTTAACATGTTTTTTATTTATTCTACATGGTAAACTAGTTTAGAATTATCTGCACGGAAACATAAAGATGTTTGTCAACTTTTATTAAAAAGCGAATATCATAATATATAATTTTGGAAAAAAAGAAAACGTTTTCAATTAAATGTAATATAATTTAAGTGTTTATTATTAAGTTACTGTTCATATAAGTATTTCTCACAAGTATAATTTGCCCCTTCTCATGTATTATTATCTTTAGGTATATTTTAATTAAGAAACAACATACTTTATACATACATATACCTCGACACATAGGCTTATTGCGTTATCTTTATATCTTACATATGCGCGAGTCACCACCATCGCCCAAGTGGAAAACACACTTTGATAGACAAGAGCTCTTCTTCTTAATAAAAAAACATAAGTACAAGGAGGTGTTGAAAAATGTACTATAATACAACTACTTACTATACCTACCTACCTACCTTATTTGTTTAAAAGTCCGTCAGATTAATGTCGTTAAACATGGTAGGTTACTAAGTTAAACCGCTTAGTTAGAGCTCTACTATGACTCTACCAATAAAAAAACAACTAAATTATTTGGCACTTTTTCACATTGATAGATGACGGCAGCGTCTAGTACCGGGTGAAGGCTTTTATGTAATTTGGACCAGGCCTCCGTCAGGAAATAGTATTACGTTACTTACATATTAGTTTAAATGACTGATCGGCAGCAACCACGTAATGTTAAGTGTATTTACACTTCGTGTCAATATTTATTGAGACATATATTTTTTTGTTTAACCGACCGGTCGTGTTCTAGTCATCGTTATGTTTGCGTCGAGCAGTTCTAAGTTGGAGGAAATCGGTAGCCGGCTGGGCGTCAGGCAAGGGCGTCCTTGAACGAAGCGCGGGTCGATGCGTGACGTAACTCGTGACGTCACGGGCGCCGCTCGATGCGGAGGCCGAGGCCGCGGGCCCGCCACCAGATTCTCCACCGACCACCCCTCACACCGCCCTCATATTTTTAGACGTCATGACGCAATCGAGCTTTTAAACGGAAAGCGTTAACTGACGAGGGAAAGTAAATGCTTGATTATCGATGGTATTCTTAGCGGAAAATGAGCGGTTACGTCCACATACAAAAGGAAAGAAAGAACATACTTGTTGATCACGATTCTAATGAAACCGCTTAGGATTTCTGATAGTGTCCAGGCATATAAATTGACGACCGCCTGGTATAGTGGTCTGAGCGTGCTCTCCTAACATCCTGTTTGGAAATGAATGAAGATCTCAGTCATTTGCACTATGATATATAAGCGTGGTTTAGTTTGTGACTTTGTGCTTCGTAGTGAACTAAGTGTTTAGCTAGCGATTTATAATGACAACAAGATTTAGGAGTTGTTGCGTTATTTTGTATTATTGTAATCAATATACAATTGATAGATTTTGATTGATATTTTTATACCTAACTAAGTATTAAAGTTCACATAAAGTTGTTTACGGTACTTTTATTTTAATTGATTTATGACTGTGATATACTATTATTATTTGAATAGGAAGCAGCTTCCCGCTGCGCGGATGGCATAAGGGGTGGCGGTGTCCTGTTGGGAGGTGGGGTGGGTACGCCCATGGGTGCTGTCAGTGAGAGTGACGCGATCGGGGTCGCGACGCGCACGTGACGTCACTACAGCTGGCGACTGATAGCGCGCTTATCAATATAACTCTCGACCATTAAAATCGAAACAGACGTTTACTTCTACTTCTCGCTTCCAAAGTAACATTTGCATAATTTAACTATCAAAGGTTACTTAATTTTTAACCAAACACGTTGTCGCGTGTTTATAGAACCACTTCTGCCTAATATTAGGCATGCGCTTATGAAAACAAAAAGTGAAAGTTATTCTATTCTTAGCGTCAATTTGTATAATTCACATGGACCGTCCATCGGTTTCAGAAATGATGATAATATCGTTGATTCTCTGTAGGCCAGGGTACTGGCGAGTATCGATTATCATGTAGAACGTGTTGTACCTACACTAGGTGTGCGTTGTGATGTCAATTTGCACAGGCTCGCATCTCGACAGGTGCAACGTCTGCCAGTTGCGACAACGATTGGGCAAGTGGCCGAAGGCAGTTCGGCTGAGGCCATCGGCTCCGGAGCCGATCGCGACATAAACATCCCACATTATAGCCGCGGTTACCTAACGTGCGTCGAGTGAAACAAATCCGATGATAATTTAACAAATCGACTTAATAACAATTTTCGAGTGTCGAAGGTGCCGCTCCACACATATTGTGCATAATATTATGGGTGTGAAGAAGCGTTATTTGATGGAGTGTTGTATAATTCATGCCAGCTAGACGGACACGCGTGTAGCTTCCTAGACCGGTTCCACCGGTGACGAAATGTGTTTCACCACCACTTGTTTCACCCAAATTCAAATTATTTACTGTCAAACATATAGATAAATTGAATATTGAAAATTCATTTGAGAGACCATGAAAAGTTTGATAATTATTTTGTTTGGTAGTTATTATTATAATAATAACCGGTCATCCGTATTAAGTATCTACCTACTTATTAGTATACATTTCATTAGAGTTGAAATTAATCCGAAATATTTATTATTTATTGACGGAAGTATTAAATTCATTTTATCCTAATACAGTCTCATTTATTGCAGGAATATGCTGATTAAATAATGAAATAAGGCGGTAAATAATTACGGCGATAACATAATGAATAAGCAAATAAGTTTTAAAACTTATTTAATTGTATAACATTTCCGCAACACTTTCAAAAAGATTTATCAGGAATAACGTTAGCATATAGGTAGATCCTTATATTTCAAGTTCACTTGTAACGCACGTACACAAATGTAGAGCTCGCTGTAGATCGAAAGCTCGTGACCGAGGGCAGGTCATGGCAATAAAGTTTAACCACAAACTACCGGCAATTTTTTTAGGTAGAGGTGTATTCATTTTTAGTTACACCGCAATATTTAATAATATACTTCTTTTATTGAAACCAATTACCGCTGTAAGCCTATTTATTAGACTATACTTAATGTGTTTTGTTTTGGATGGGGAAAGGATGTTCGGGAGATAAAGCAAAATATAATAATCTTAAAAATAAAATAATTTAAAATAAAATAAACAAAAAAGGGAGGTACGTACGTGTGTGTTGGAATTGTCTAAGGCCGCAGTGTTGGCTGGAGGGCGTCAGCAACGCACCTCGCATTCTAGCCGATGGCCATCATCACGACAGTTCCACACAGTCTATAACACCCAGAGGTTCTACACAACGAAAGCGAAAATAAACACAGAAGTGGTGGATCGCGGGTCGTCGTGCGGGCGCTGACCTGGCGCAGGCTTCTCGGCGTCCAGCGAGGTGGCGGGCTCCAGGGTCAGACCGAGGCACGCGCCGGACAGTCCCAGCTCGCTTAGCAGGATCCTCATGCGGCCGAGCACATTCCACTCACTGCACGCGCACTCACTCACTCAGTCAGTCGGTCGTCAGTTCGCGAGAGGGCGCGCGGAGGTACGCGCTGGCGAACGGGCGGTGCGTTACTGAGGCCGCCGCCGCCGAGGCTGGTGGCTATATCGCGCCGCCTGACGTCACAACTACGACGTCACGGGTGCGACGTCATTAACGGTACCTCCCACGGCCCGCCCGCCGCCTGCCGCCCGCCCGAGCCTGCGCTAACGGCACCGCTAGTACGGAGCGGAGCTTTCGTACGCCCGCGCCGCCCGCGCTCGGCGCCCGGCCGCTACATCGCTCCCGTCTCACGAGCTTTCCACGGCGAAGCTCGCGCCATCACCAGTAGCGAGTCCGTTGTACTGGAACATTTATAACGTTTATTAAACGAATAGCTGCAGTTGTAGACGATAATGAGCTGGTTTTCCTCATGACGTCTTTACACTTAAGCTCAGTAAAATGTAATATTTTATTATCTTTTGTACGAAATCGAACGACGACTATTGTACTTAAATATGTTAATAGTGGGTTATATTTTTCCTGTTAATATTTTGATGATAGTAGGTCGTCGAGCGCATGGTATATTGAGGTAGAATTCAGTTATGTAGGTTGCCTGTGACTACGACTACTACTACAGCAGGTGCCTATGACACATTTGGTACATAATTATTATAGCTTCACTTGGTAAACATCCCTTTTTACAACATAGTTGCCAGTTTTGATAACCATTTTGAATATCTAAGCTACACCACTGTTAAACTTACAGTTACAAGCTTTGTTGAACTTAAAAGTTTAAGTTAGATATTCAATTAGTGACTACAAATAAATTACAGTTGCAATATGTGAAAAGATATATTGTACTACACGGTAATAAAGGAGGTTCTCGGATTTCCAAACGGACATCATATTCACTATAAAGCCAGGAAAATTCTCTCGAAGTCGCAAGTTGCTTGTATACCTAAGTTTTAAATTTAATGTGGTACTTACGAGGGTTTATTGATGTAGTCAATAAGAGGGTTGAATATATTATCGGAACCATGCCTCGTATCTAGTTATTCTTTCTTCCTGAATAGATATTAGAGCAGAAATAGCTGAGACATATTTAGTAATTTAAGAAGGTAGGTTACTTTACTAAGATGCAGTTAATATCAACCTGATTGTTTATCTTACGTAAAACCCTTTATTATGTCTTTATTTCAGTTATTAAACCACAAATGCCACAATTTATTGGCAATAATCATTGTATTCTATGGGTTAACTTTAGGTAGGTGACAAATTGCAAGTTTTTTTTTATCTCTACATTAATGATCATAATAAAATGTAAGTTATACTTTAAGTTTTATTTCGACAGTGATTTTCATTGCAGTACATTACAAGGTGGGGCATTTATTCAGCCAAGGCTCGAGCGATCCGGTATAATATAATTATTTTCACATTTAACTGTAGGTAAGTAAAATCACGGCGGCGATAATTTTATATCAATTATAACTAGCAGGTCTTAATGTTTTACAGCAACCGTAAACAACACAAGGTATATTGTTAATTATTTTAAAACTCAGTAAGTTGACTGAGTTCGTATTGCCTCATGTTAGCCTTATGTTTGTTTTGAAAAGACCTGCATTAGGCAAGGGAAATCTGTATTGTGTTTTTCAACCGACTTCAAAAAGGAGGAGGTTATTAAATCGTCTGTATGTTTTTTCTAATGGCCAATAGAATATCTTTGGCTCAAAGTCGGGTACTAAATAAAGATAGAATATTGTGTATTGCCTCGAACTTATGATAAGTAGGTAACTACTCAAACATAAGGCAAATTATCGAAAGACAAGTAAATTATAAAACAAATCAGTACTCGCATAATTAAGCTTTTGCGTACTCTGTTCATATTTCAATCGTGTAGATTATTCTTGATTATCTAAGAATAAGTGTTCCAGAAAGGGACGATTACAATAAGTAATAACAGTGCGCCTAATGCGCCGCGTGGAGACAAATGCGTCGATGACGGTGCGTACTTGTTGTAGGGTTGTCGACACAAAGAAAATTCTGCTTTGGAAAATCGTGAGAACCATTGCGATCTTTGTTACATCGCAAAAAATGTGCATGTTTACTGTAATTGTCTAATAGAGTTAAGAGAATAAATGTTATTAGGGGTGAGATTTCAATGGTGTTCGGGAAACTGTAGGTGTTCCGCAACCCTGTGTGCGCTGGCTGGCAGGGCGCGGAGCGGCGGCGGCGGGCGGGCGTTCATCGCGCATCCCGTGCTCCTATTCGGGGCAGACAGCGGCCGTTTCCGCATTGATTGTAGCAGTCGTCACACGGAGACACTTATAGCGCGGTTCTAGCACTCGTTGCGGACTTGCATTAGTATGTCGCCTCGGTTTAAATTTGCATTGGGTATACATAGAATGAGATGGTTACACGACATCTTAGAATCAGATGATGTAAATTAGTATGAGATACTGTGTGGGAAATGTGCGAGGATTTGACTTTATACTGTCTCGTTTACGATACGAGGATCTGGCATGAATGTCACGTAAGTAAATATATAAGGGTGTAAGTATA
Source organism: Notodonta dromedarius (assembly GCA_905147325.1). NCBI lineage: Eukaryota > Metazoa > Arthropoda > Insecta > Lepidoptera > Notodontidae > Notodonta > Notodonta dromedarius. The sequence continues at coordinate 8,636,988 of LR990159.1, read as the reverse complement.
TTGCCATGTCGACTGGCAGACAAAGGTAGAAAGTAAAAAAAACATGAGCTTAGGTACAAACATAATATCACGATATAACAATCTCTGAAGCTGACAGACATCCAAAACATCGTTATAGGGGTGTAAAACATAAATCGTTGGTAGATTTTTGAGCACGCGGATTTTGGGGCCCTTTTAGACAATAAAAAGAATGGAAACATTACGATGTCGGTACTTTTCTTTAGTGCCGATTCACAAAATGAAGAAATTTTAATATAATTTCTCCGTAAAATTATATACACAAAAAATTCGGTTCTTCTTTTTTCGGTGTAAATGACAACGACGCGGCGGCGGCGCCCCGTTGCAATTTTGAGGCCCTCACCAACCTGAGGGCCCTGGCCTTGGGCCTCATGTGACCCTTATAGAAAACACGCCAGTGGTTGGTCTAATGAGAGGCAGTAGGTAACTGAAAAAAACTACAAACATATCAGAATAGCGCTTCTCTTTCACATCATGCGTAACTTGACGAATTAGCGTTCGCGTTATGTCATAGTACGTAACATCCGACCACAAATCCATGCTTTGTTATGTTAAATATCTTTACTTGTTCATATTACTACTGTTAGGTTATTGGCCAAAGAATATGATGAATGAGGTTTTGTTTTGGTCGCACGTACTACGGAGTATTGTTTGCTTGATAAATCACAAGGCTGTACCATTGTAGGTAGCCAAATCTTTAACAATGTCGGTTACCACTAAGATCTGATAAGCGGGTGTACGTATACCTACGCAAAATGCAGTTATGTTTAATGGCATCTTAAAAAATATAAAAATTTAAGGCCTGACCCTTAGTAAGAAAGAGAAGAAAGGGATGTGGTATTCTTTCCTTGGGAAAGAATACTACATGTTGAAGTCCATAAGACCAGTTTATGTACCTTGTAGTCATCATTATTTGCCACTATTGTCCTACTGTAATAGCTTAAAATATTTTAATAATATTATGAAACTAGTAGTACTTTTTATTTCGATGAATAGTATTTATTGCCAACAGTACACAGAAATACTAATTAAAGCAAAGCCAACCATTTCCAATAACTTTTACAGCACATTATCAAATATGAACTAAAGACGCACTTCATTCTGATGTTTATTATGCAAATAATTTGCCACAACCCCTGAAACTAATTTCGATTGGCACCAAAATATTGGTGCCGTTTGAACAAAAAACCGAATAGCTAAGCAAGGTTAAAGAAGCTCTATGGATCCCATTCACTCTAATGCAAAGGTATACGCATGTATCTCGTTCCCACAGATGTCAAAATATTTACGACTCTACTAAAAACATTTGTCTTTCTCTATATAGGTCTACTATGTTTAGCGATGATTGCCTATAGGATTATATAGTTTGACTGTTATGAAGAAATGATGTACGGATTTGTGGATCTTGGGTATATTGTAATAACCCCTTAAACAGGGCCGTAGTGGACTGTGGTTGTCTAACGCGGTGTCCGCATTTCGGCTCGGTACATGTATTTGCGTCTGTTGCGATTGGTCGCATGCCCCAGTACTATTTGCTACCCGCAGAGCGGGCAACCGTCCAGTTATTCTAATTTTACATTATAATCGATGTCGTATCGCCAACTCATCTACAAAAGACATGTCCATCAGTCAAAGCTGGGTATCGACACTGGTCAATAACGAGCAAACTGGTTTTATTGTTCATTTTGTATAGAATGAACTAGGTACCGTTGCTGATCTGTGTTATTAAGGCCGTTATTGCGTAAAGAAAATTGCTTGTCGGTTATGTTAACATAGAGATCGCGACTTCTTTATCGCGGGTTCAATAGATGTGGGAACTGGGTCCGGAATTAGTTTGCTTTTTGTCCGTCAGTTTCAGTTTTCGATATATAACATTGCTTTCTATGACAGTCGATATGAAAATATCTGACCGCTGGTCTAGTTTTTAAATGGCCACACTAGGTAGGCTTTGGAGAGTCACTCCTCGTTAATATCCATTCATATTAGAAATACCAAATCCAGTAGGGACTAGTCAGTGCACATTTCTTTTAAGATTTGTCCATACCTTCTGAAATATTTTGACGGTATCCGACACCCGAATACGGTCAAAAGGTACGAAAAGATCGTTGCGTCTTTGCCGTAGGAATGACAGATCAGACGATTTATTATTAGGTACAAAATTTGGAAACTACATAATAATAAATCGTGTAAATTACTGACAATTAAATACTATATTTGAGCTTAAAATTAATTGTATTAATAATACCAATTTAATTGTACCTTATTATAAATATGTATGTTTACATAATAAGTTAAATATTTACTACATTGTATGTAACTTATACGTAGCATTATTGCGTAGATAAAAATGTAGAGTGTGTGCTTTGAGTCACTCTACATCGTCCCACCATGCTCGATAACAGTGATTCATTAGTTAAAATATGTGATAAACAAAGGACGTGTTCCTTACTATCAAATAAGTGTATTGTAATAATGTTTTTGGGACATATATTTAAAATATAAGGAATATTTTGCAGCGTTACGGATTCACGAGTACGAGTACGGTCCCTATCTTTAAGTTTCAGTTTTCAAGATTTCATTAAGTACGTGTTAGGTGTTTATTTTGTCGCAGTTATTTTATAGGTACATATATGTATTCTAAATAAGTATATTTTTTATCGATGTAAATACTCATTTCTAACTATTTTAATAAACTACACAGAAGAAGTCCACAGCTCACTATTTAATATAACTTGTGTATACCTGAACACGCATATAAAAATTATAGACGGAATAGGTATGTGAAGAACCCATAAAATTTGGCGATGAGGCTATGATTATAACATATTCTTTGTGTGTAGGTAACAAGAAAAATTACATAGATTTGTAATTTTATGTTGGTATGTGTAGTTACCAAAGGTCTTTGTGTCCCACGTCCCACTAACCTGTCTCTGAACCCATTTTTAATAATTTTCTTAAATTTCCGTCTCAGCCGATTAATGCCGACAGATGGCAATAGTTACCCAATTATCCAGAGCGAAAACATTCTAGGCCTGTGAAGAATAATATGAAAATATTTCAAAATACAATTTTGTACTTCCACCCGCCTCTACAGACTATTTGATGATTATTCCAATGTTCAAATAAAAAATAATACATTAAAGAAAAAATAATAATATTGGTTAAAATATAAAATTAACCCTACATCACTATAAATGAACTGTATAGATATTAATTTCCCTATCCACACACAATTTTATCTGTAAACATTTATAAGCCGAGGTCATTAGCTATGAGTAGTTTTTCCTTATGTGGAATAGAAATTAGATCAAAAACAGTTTTATTGTTAAGGTGAAGGCGCCTCTCTAGCCCGCGAAATTCAAAATTTTCGAGTATTTTTATAGTTTATCCAAAATCTGAAAACATTTAAGACAACATTTTGTGATTTGCGAAAAACACAGTATGCAGTGAGTTTATTGATACATTTATTTTACTCTAAATATTATCACGGTGGATATGATACTAGTAAATCACTAAATATACAAAAATTGCCAGATTATCTGGATAGCTGTCGTTCTTGAAATGTTTTAGAGTAAGTTGGATATATTAATAAATGCACTGCACACGGTCTTTTTCGCGAATGACAAAATGTGCCTTTTATTATTGGCAGATTTTGAAAAAAAACTAAAAGAACTCAAAAAAATTGAACTTCGCGGGCTAGATGGGAGCTTCAGCCTTAATAGAAAAAGCCATGCGGATAGTATCTTTTTATTAAGTATATTTTTAAAGAGGTTTTAATATTCACTCAACGCTTGACATTGACATTGGCGTAAAGTATTGCAATTGTTGTGGTTTTTTCAATATTTTTTTTTATAAATTCCCGTGAGATTGGATTGATAAGCAGCATAATTATTTATCAGCGGCTACGGGCTGCCGCCGGTCGCGTCATCTATATTTAATGCGTTAGCGCTGTGTCGGTGCGATACGGGCGCGCATGTGTGGGTGCGGCACATATCGGTGCGCGAACGCAGCCGCATCAACGGCCCGCGGCCGCGAGAGAATTCCACACCGTGAACGCGACTCGCTTGTTTCGATGCCGTCAGCGCGTTGTTGGAACACTCTGTGGCTCGGTTGTAAATTGTACTAATTGGGCATAGCGGCCTCCGCTGACAAAACAGTGGTTCCATCAATTCTAGTCCCAGTGCCTATGTTATACAACGTCGTATAATCGACCAGTGAACTACCTGTGCTCGATATAACGCGAGCACGACGCATATGAAACTATCCGCTGGTACTGGGTGCATTATATGCATATTGCGAGTGTGTGTGTGTGAAGTGTTCATAAATAGTCAGTGCTAGAGGGGTTCAGCATCATGATCACTGTTGTGAGTATACCTACTATCTGTGTCAATAATTAAACCTAGATTAATTCCAAACCAAATCAGACGATCGTATATTGTGTAACATTTTGAGGTTATGTTTAAAAGTGCCCGTCACGAAAATAACAACTCTTAACGCCGTGAATCTTTTATATTTCCAGAGATTAAACTAAATTAATATCACATGGCCCTTTCAACTGATAGTCATGGGATGTTTTGGCGAGTAACCAAAGTATTTGTGTAGGTTGGTACTTCAGACGCGTAATCATATGTTTTGTAAAATCCTAATACCTATCTATAACCCAGTTATCATTGCTCATATTTTACAAAATGAGTACCTAAGTGTTGAATCCTTTCAAGTCTCTGGTTGAATCATAGCATGATTTAAAAATAGTAATGAAGTAGGTAGGTACCTTCCCAATGCCATTGTTTTTATGTTGTTTTCCATTCCCAATATCCTACTCGAAGACAAATTCAAGTTTTATAAGCAATTAAATGGATCACAATATGTAAAAATGTCTGCTTATCATAAAAAGTAATAATCTATACTTATTGTTATCACTGAGTACGTACTTAGTTTTTGACGCAATTGAGGTAGGTACCTACTAAGTGCGCGTTATCAGTAATTGAAGATATTAGGATTAGTTGAGATTTGAGCCACCGCGATCAGTGATGTCCTAATCTCATAAGATACTGAATAAGTTATAGGTAATCTTAATCATTTTTTAGTTTGACAAGACGTAGATAGTACGTTATATGCTATGTATAGAAGCCGACAGGTGTTGGTGCAAGAGACTGCATTTATTTGCAGCTGTAAAAGAACTGTGACGAGGTCGAATCAGTAATACCTATTGAATATTCGATTAGTTGAAAGAAACAATGATTTCTGAAAAAATAATAGTATCTATTGATGTATTATTCGAACATATCTAGTTACTAGTCCAGTTTTTATGTATCTTTATATACATACCTATATTTGCTTATAAAAAAGTCCGGTGTACCCACACCGGACGTTTTTATAAGCAAATATAGGTTTATATATATATTTATAATTCTTCTCCTATTAAACAGCTTGACAGATTTTGATGTTTTTTTCTGGTTCACCTGTTTATTCATTAGCTGTAGTTGGACCCCGTAGGGGCCTCTGGGTTATGCTGTCGATATTTAGAAACTACCCAAGCGAAGCTGGGGGAAATAGCTAGTATAATATATATCATAAGTAGATGGTATATACAATTAAGTGCAATTCACATGTAGAGAGAAGGTGTATTTAATTGTTTGACCTAAATGACCGAAACCGAAGTTCCCGTGGTGTGCCTCGAGTTCTGATATCTGTGCCAATAAGCAATCTGTAAATCCTAGAACAGACGGGTGAAGTCGCGCGGAACAGTTAGTTTATCAATTTGTATTACAACTCAATTATTTTGTACTGCAATGATTACTTCATTGACTACGCAGATTAGTCGATAAGCGCCGATATGAAATCTTTTGCAACACTTGCTGGGTGTAGGTAATCTGGACACTATGCAGATATTTTAGTAACTATTTCGTGTTAAGGAGGTAATTCTCTCCTGTTGTAATTCATAGATATTAATATTAATATCAGTTAATTAGTTATATGTGGAGTACCTCTCTGATATAAGTATCTATCTAGATAAAAATATACATTCTTATCTTCAATTTTCGTGACTTGTGTGCGAGTTATTTTGAAAATGAATTATGCAGAAACTGAGTTTCGGCGTTTACTGTGGTCAGAAGAACCCCAGCTATAAAGTTAATAAAGTAAGGTTATCAATGATTCATGTTATAGGTTACTGTTTCCATTGAATATTTGATCTGATTTGTTTTTGGAGCTAATAAGTCTTATTTTTTAAATTGCCGAATTCATTGTCCAAGAAAGTTAATTCTTAGATTCATCAAACCTATCAACGCAATCCCATAACCGTCTCCATGATTGTTGGAAAATTTTGAAATTTCCACCTAATCAGCCGTCATGGTTTTTCTAAAGTTATAACAAGTTACGTCCGTCTTCCTGTCAACTTTGTAGAATTTCATTATAAACGAGTAGTAATAATCAAGGCTTCAGCTTTTACGGTTCGATCGCTTATTAAATTATAATGTCAAGTGAGCTTGTCTTATGAACTGTTTGATCAGACGAGTGACCTGTGTGTATTCATTAATGCGAAATAGTGTGAGTGGGACTAGCACGTGCGCCGTCGACCCGTGGCTTGATGAAAGGCTGTTCTTATATTTTCATGCGGGCCTTTGACGAGCGTCACTGAACCAGAGTAAGGTGGCCAACAGCCTGGCGTTTCCAAGACTGTTATTTTTAAATTTTAATGTTTTTGTGGAATGACAGCAACTTCAACGCATTAGCAAACCCCGAAATAATCGGTATGTGAGTAAAAAGATAATTTGTATTGTTCAACCTTACTCGAAAAGAATAATTGCAACGGAGAGCGTAGAACTATTGAGCGAAGTCAGCGAAAATAATATCAAATAGCACCATTCCACAAACGGAAAAAACTAAACGACAACAAATGATTATTGCAGTTTCTAGTATTCCCTTTAGTACCTTTTATACCGTTGGTATCCACTATAAGGAAGCATTTTGGAAAATTCCACCCCCAATAGGGTAAAATAGGGGACGGAAGCTTTATAACAAATTCCGTTTTCAAATCTAAAAATCCTAGTAATAAACTAAACATCTTCAGTTCCGACTGAAATGGATTTAATTTCCGTTATAATGTCCTGTTTTCCAAACAATGCAGATGGTAACCTCTTATGTTGAAGGATCGATCGTACGCTCCCTCTTCCCCGCGCGCGACGTCATCGTTTGCCTCGTGCCTCCGAAATGGTGACGTCACGGATTGCCAACGAAACTTTACGTCACTGTTTCTTACGCACGCGCGTTGCGTTGGTCAATTTTTTTACTAAATTTAGACAGAGTTGCCGTCATACCGAGATAAGTCAGGTACTTCGTTGCTACGGTATATGATGAAAAGCTTGATTTACGTAGGTTAGCATAATGTTGGTTCATGCTCACTTGAATGTCCTTGTTTGCGGTGGCTTTGTGGAGCGGGTCACCCTCTTCCCTATTATGGTTGAGGAGAGTGATGCCGCTTTTCAGGTCATGCTCGTGCGCGGGCGCTGCTTGCGGGGATTGGTCCAGTCACTTCCCTCTTAACAACATTGTCGTTAAATCCTATTCATTTACTTAGCATGGAAGGCATCGCACCAAATCAATTATCTTCTTATCCACCCCTGTTTTATTAATTATTATTTTGGTTTGTATACGTTTAATTTGATGTAATTATGAGTAGGCATGCACACCCCACTAAACTAGCTTTTTCATTTTATTTCTATGCCTAAATCTGAGTGAGATTTAATTATTATTTACTTTTACTTATTTAGTGACAATGGTGTTGCCTGCTCATATTTTTCTTGCTGTTCCTGAGAATGTACACCATCTTTAATTCATGGAAAAGAGTAACCATTGAGTTTCTTGCCGGATCTTCTCAGTGGAAGCAGCATTCTGAACCGGTGGTAGATTCTGACTATTCACAAATGCTGTGTTGGCTTACGTGAATAAAAACAATTTTGAGTTGAGCAACATAATCTACAGGGCCTCAAGTCTGCTAATTATATACATTTCCATTCCATCGGAAAACATTCGTCATTAATATAATTATATCGTCGTGCCAAAAATCTGTAGCCGTTAAGTCATTGGCGGTGGAAATGTTGTCGACCAATGGACTACTAATAGGCTGGACTAATCTGCCCAAAACAACAAAAACCAATATTTTTTATTCAATAACGCGCTATTGAATTAGACTTGGGGTCTAGGTGCGGTGTTGGAAACTAATTTATCCGTAGATATTAATTTTGATCTTGAGTAGAACTTTCCGCTTTTATTAAGCTTTTTGTTTATAATGGGATTTAGAAAGAAGAGTCAATCAATAAAAGTAATTTTAAACATTCTTTGAAATTATAGGTTTGGTATGTCTTGTTCCACTATTTCGACTGCAAATAGTTAAGTAGTCCAACCTTCTGAGGATCAAGCAGTTACAGCTGACGCAGGGTTTCAGGCCCGATTGAGGCATGACGTCATGCCTGAAACCTCTTCAATTATCAGTAGGATTTCATATTTCCAGTTTTTGGTATAAATTATGATGTCACTCGTAAGGCGGATCAACTATTACTGCCATCAACCTATCTGTATGTTTAGATAACGACGGCGGTATCGCTAGGAAATTCTAGAACATAGTGATCTTAGAAATTGCATAGATTTCTAATTGTTGTTGTGAACACAATGTACAGATACCTTGAAATTATATTATTAGATTGTAGTATCGCACTTTGCAGATATTGGTCTTAGTCAACATTTTCATTCGACTGACTATCAGTCGCGTGATGACACTTCTAAATATAGCATTAACCAGTACATCGCTGTAGGCACAACTTTTAATATACCTAAGGACTTTAATCAGATATTAGTTCGCCATGACATCTCACGATTTGAAAGTCTAACTGCGAGCTAACACAATGATAGTATTCCTTCCCGTTCTGAATCCGGCGGCGCACCGCGCCGCCCTGCGACGAGCTCCCCTCGCCCGGCGGCAGATGTCGCCTACTCACCCTCGCGCATTTTGACAACTAACATGGCGGCTCATATTGTCGTCGGGAATAACACACAACCCTCGTAAAATAGTGTTCATTCGAATTTATTCCGCTCAGCACATATTAAATCAGTGAGTAGAAATCAACTTAATTCGACGATGCACAAAAAACAGGTACACGTTTCTCCTCTTACGTAGTCCATTTTTTTAATAGCTCTGCCATAGTATTGATCAGTGCAACGGTGTCAAGTGTTATCCGTAGCTAGTAAAGTGCTCCAATTATATTTGGTTTATTCTTTCGAAGTAGAGTTGAATATAATTTCAGTGTAACAGTGCTCAGGTGTTTGGACAACTCTATTATTATGAAGGTATCGTTAATATGCCGAGGATTACGCAATGCAAAAGCAAGTATCCTACGCATGTGTTAAAATGGGTGCATTTGCCGCATTGCGTTGCTTAGCAACGGCAAATGGCGTTATAGGATTATATTACATGACCTCAAAATACAAACAAATGCATAGGTACTCACCGAGAATGGTATTGTGTAACATCTGCTGCAAAAATTAACAAAATGTTCAACGTTCATTGAAATGTATGCTATTATTTTAAATACTAGGTACTCCATTTTTATGGCCTGACTAGTGACGTACTGATTATGTTTCAGAATATACACATACAAAATAAGCATGCATATGCGCAGAGTGATTTTCGTATACCTACAGCTTTGCATTAATATTTCCGTATACTATCTTGTTATTTATTATTGCGTATTCTATTTCAGTACGTAACTACTTAAATACCTATAATAAGTACTCAAAGATTGGTAGACTGTTTTTATTTGTTTTGCTCCAGTCGAAAAATATCCAGACCAAACATAATAGATACAATTTTACACTAATTAGCAATTTTAAAATAATTACATTGTTGTCCAAGTAAATTGAAATATATGTATACATTACAATTTACTTGGACAACTATGTAATAAAATCTTGCTTGATAGAGTAAATTATCTAAATGTGTGACATTACGTCACCGTAGGTAATAAAATACAGTATGGGTGGTAAACGTTTGAAAAATTCGACATGTTCGATGAATAGAACCACTAGTATAACAAGACATAATCGGTTCTTTAATGATGTAGTGATTTAATGTATTTTTTCTGTTACAGGTAATTTTACTCGCTTCCCCGGATTATCCCCCACGGTAAAGGTATAAAGCATTCATTCGACTACATTATTTGGACATGGATCCAATTTTAGAAAATGATTCCGCTACTACCGAGTCTCCCACTAAACATGGCAAATCAAAACATAAAAATAAGAAGAAGAAAAATCAATCCGAAGATCAGAATCAAACTGTTGTCGGCGAGCGAAAGAGATTTGTTGTTACCACTTTATCAACATCAGACGAGAAAGCCTCCACCAGCGTGCCGGAGAATAATGTACACACGGTACATTTTGGAACGCGCGGTGTTGAGTCACAGAGACCTCACGTGAGATCCATTTTCAAAGATAGATCTACGGACTCTCCACGGCCATCAAGTGCTGACCGGGACTCTACTAGTGCGAAAGAATATGAAACCTTTCACGGAACGTCATCTAGTCCAAGAAGTTCTATTTTTGATATATTCCGTTTAAGAAGAAAAAGTGACGCTAAGAAGTATCCACCGAAACAAGCCAAAACTACAGAAAGTCAGGAAGCACCAAAAGATGAACAAAGCTGTGCTGAATCGAAGGATTCCCATAAAAAGTACTACCATACGGTAACAGGGGCATCCTCACGGAAATATAGTCCAATAACTAGAGTGATGGATATTTTTAGGAGCAAACCACACTCTGAAAGCAATCAGCCGACCACGGATCCAGTGAAAAAGAAAAATACCAAACAAGTTCGGCGTTCTTCGATCGAGACTACTTCACCCACTTATCATAAAAACTCATATGCTTCGTTAGAACCTTCGCAGGCGAAACAATTGTTTAGGGAAGTACGAGGGCTTCCTAAATATGATCCTTATTTGTCTATAGTGCAAATATCTATTGGTGGCCGCGATAAAACTAGACTTTTATTAAATTTCTTCAGATATCACAAATGTTGTGAAATATTACCAAAATCAGCTAAAGTTATCATATTTGATACACAATTTTTTGTGAGAAAAACATTTCCTACTTTAATATCCCATGGCATACGTTCTGCACCACTTTGGGATGCTAACAAGAAATTACTAGTCGGTATGATAACTGTAACCGACTTTATTAGAATTCTTCTTCACTTCGACAAGGAAAACTTATCTGTAGAAGATTTAGAACGACATTCGCTTCATAACTGGAGAAAGATGTTACGGCCTACGCGCAAACCTCTATGCAGTGTTGGGCCCGACCAGTCATTACACGAGGCCATAAACTTACTAATTAAACATCGCATTCATCGTCTTCTAATGATCGATCCAATAACTGGTGATGTTCTCTACATTCTGTCTCACAAGAGAATATTGAGATTTTTGTTTGTGTACCTTAACGAGTTTCCGGAACTAACATTCTTTCACAAGACATTAACTGAATTAAAAATCGGGACTTACGAAGATATCACATCAATTACTGACGAAACAAGTATTAAAACAGCATTTCAGTTGTTGTTAGATAATAATATTTCAGCTTTACCCATTTTGGATGATAGCGGTACGCTTATCGATGTTTATGCAAAATATGAAGTATTGAATTTAGTAAGTGAAAAGTTATACTCAAATTTGTCGTTGACGGTAGGTGAGGTAAGAAATAAAAAGAAAGACTGGGAAGAAAAGTTACAAAAATGTCGTTCAAGTATTACTTTATATGAGGCCTTAGAAGTTATAGTTAGAACTGAGAGTCATCGATTATTGTTAGTAAATAAAGAAGATAAACTAGTAGGCATCGTTTCATTATCAGATATATTAGTATATTTAAATAGAATAATTCCCACTGAAAAGAAAGTTTCTTCACTCCAAGAAATATTTAGGCCACTTGAGGAAAATAAAGTTGCAGAATCATCGAAAGAAACTGAAAATGAAGTTATATCAATCGAAGTCCCAACTCTAAGAGCACAGGCCGTGCCTGAGGTCGAGGAAATTGCGACTGGTTCAAATTTGACTAACAGTGAAACAACGCAGGAAGCACAATCCGCGTCCGCGGATGCTGTCGTAGAGGATGCCACACGTGTTAACTCTACTATTGAGAGCGACGAGTCGCAGGCGAGCCCCGTCCCAGACCCATCCGCCACTGACGAGTCCAACGTTAATGAATAAGTAAATCGTTTTAATTCCAAAGAAATTGTGATAGGTGAAATCGCCGAATCGGTATATTAATCTCAGCTTTTGCTTATATTGATATTGTAATTTAACATCATACTCACTAATAGTCGCATCAAATACCACGTGATTGCCTTATTATTTTATTCACTAAACATTGCTAAAACTTAATAAATTATTTTAGCATTATCCATTTGTTTTATTAGTTCATTAGAAGTAGTTTTATAAATACCTGCACCAAAATTACCTTCAAATATTATGTTACGTATTTCATCTTATACTCGTTTATCGATGTCGGCGGGTATCAATATCGAAGTACCTACCTCCAATACCTACACAGTATAGACGAGAATACACAATGTAAATCTATTAAATCGATAATCCAACTAGTTTAAAGCTTATTAATAATGTCTGTCCGTGCTTTGACATTGTTGTTCAATAAAATGTTGTTTTTTCTGATCGAATTATAAGTTTGTTTTCGATGCAGTCTAGAAATAACCTTACCTCTATCCCAGTAATCGAACTCAAGGTTGGCTGGCGTTTCATGGATCAGTGCTCGGTTGTGACAAAAGTGACTACTGAAGATTTTTCATGCTAGATTAGTTTTCTCGGAACCGTTATTAATCTGGTAACCGCTTTATACACTGGTTAAAAATAGTTATTCTTTGGGGAGATTATTAAAAAAACACTTTGTCTACATTTATGAATAAATGTGGTTTCAGATACTGTTGAATAATATTAATTATTGTTTTGTATGTGTTGGATGGAAGAAAAACAAAACTTGTGGAGTGCATATGTGTTAGTGGATGTAGGCGAGTGCAGCAGTCGGTGCCGTGGACGCAGCGACCGGTTGGTCGGAGGAGCGAACCCGGAACAGACCACTCTGCCCAAGGTCGCGCCATATCTCTTTTAGCGGTGAATTTATTTTATCTCGTCCCCAGTTCGTTTGTTGTCAGTATAAAACTAATCAGGTTCTATTGTACTCGATAAAGTTATAGTTTAGAATAACACATCTCGGTGTTATTACTTTATATTTTAGGTAGGTATAACTATCAAACTGATGATTTTAATATTACTTGGTTAAGTAAGAATAACATTATGTTTATTATTTACTTTTGTGTTCGCCACATTATTGCGTGAAATATTCCATACATCTGTGTTTTTAGGTAGGTTTTGTTTCAATACCTAGCCTCGGTGACGTTATTTTATTATTAGGTACAGTCTGTTTTATTACTTATAGCAACTTATGTTAAAATGTATTGCTTTTTGTGTACGCGAGAGGCATGTATTAATGCAGATACAGCTTCGAGGATATTACAATGTGATAGTGATAGAGACTGGTCAAATTAACATACGAAAAAGAACTAGTAGCAACCCACTCGTGTGAAACCGGTAAGTTAGTGGATAAGTAAATATGGAAGCTTGTCGGTCCGGTAGACGAATCTGCCTACACATCACGTCGGGAGCCGTGGTCGTCCGCCGCCCGCCGCCGAGTAGCCGCCGCCGCGTGCTCGCCTCGTTGCCGCCTTGCCGCTAGGGTTGACACTTACGATAATGTTAACTAAACTTGACTAAAGTATTGGCCATACATCACATGATTAGAAGGTGCGGTATTTCTATATACTTATGGATATGGATATTTGGGTGGTTTCACACATTTACAATTTATAGGACTTACATAGTGTTTTGTGATTTTCTCAATGGTTTAATTTATTTATACTTACACCCGATCAAAATAAACAGATATTCGTCCCTAGTCAGTTGGCAGTCCTAGTGGTGCCTCGCCTTGTGATGACGTGATGTGTCGGACGCTCCGTTATGTGGATCAATATTACATAAAATATACCAGTATGGAGTTTATATTGTAAAACAGGTAACCATTTCTGGGCCATTGGGTCTCTAAGCAATATTAGGAAACGGTGAGTTAACCTATGGAACCTTTGATAAGGTAGAAATTAGTATTTCTTAAACTATTTCACCTGTCAAGATATTCAAAAGGCAAGTTTGGCAGCAATTGTTATATAGTTAATTATAGTACGCTGTCTATCTAAGTAACTATAATATTTTATTTTCAAGAAAAAGTCCTGGATGAACGAACAGGAAGGGGAGACTTACTTTTTATTTACACTTTATATTTGCGGTGATAGCCGACTGGTTAAGCACGCGTCTTGCGGGCACCAGGTTATGGGTTCAAACCCCGGCTCGCACCTCTGATATTTTCAATATCTATGTGCGAATCATAATTTCTATATGATTATCACTTGCTTACGGTGAAGGCAAACATCGTGAGGAAACCTGCATGTATTAGAAAATCTAACCGATTTTCGAAAGACATGTGAAATCTGCCAACCCACACTAGGCGAGCGTGGTGGATTATGGCCTGCATCCCCCTCGTGTTGAGGCTCGTGCCCAGGAGTGGGACGATAAAAGGGCTAAATTATTTATATATTTATTTATTTGCGGTAGGTACCCTAATATAAGTATTATCGTCCTGTGCTATTCATTAAAATAAAAAGCGGACAACACAGAAAACCGATTCTGAATCTTCGGTGGAGCTTGCCTAATAAATAATCGGAATTAGCATTTTAATCGATCAAGTAGAGGTCGTGTGATGGACAAACGCGTTTCCAGTTCAGGTGGACCGCTCGGTATGTTGCAAAATATTATTTCAAGGATGAATCTTTCACTTTCATTGTCATAATATGAGCTTTTATTTTTTATACTTATTTAAGGTAAATATGCAGTTTTTTTACTTTTTTACGAAGAAGAGAAGGGATACCTAGATTTATAACTTAGCAGATAAGTAGAGAATGGTAATTTATTGGTTGGTACTCAGGTGGTTCCGATAGGAAAGATGACATATTATCTTTTCCTAAAGATGCAAGATGTTGCAGGATGGTCCAAGGGTAATAAAGATGTTCTAACAAATAATGTCACTATCAAATGGACCTATTTTTGCAAAATGGTACCTACCAACCCACACGCACTTCTGAAAACTGAAACCAACCTAGAACCATTAACACAAGTTTGCTTTTGGTCTACAGTAGTGCATGTGGGTTGGTTCTATTTTGCAAAACTAGGTCCAAATATGTTTCGTAAAGAAGAGGCTTTTGAAAAATACCAATACATAATAATAATATTAAAAAGTATTTGCACATAAAACTGTCTCAGTCTATGAAGCTATTCTAGTTAAATGTAAATGTTTCAAATCGTCTAATCCTACACAATAATTTAAACTGCTGTTTTGATATTTGTGGTTCTGGTGAACGGAGCTAACTGCCCGTCCCACGCGGCGGTGTGAACACTCGAAACAATCTGTTGTTTTTCATAAATAGCAATTGTTTACTAGTAACCGGGCAGAAGTTAAACTAATTTGAAAGTAAACGCGCATTATGGCCGACCGGGCGAATGTTTAAAATGTTTCACAACATTTTGTTGGGTGAGAGTCGTGAGATTTTACGAGTCATTGAAGACACATTTTGTAAACGTTGCCAAAGAGAATGGATTGATTACTTTTTAACTTCTATGATTATGTTGGCTGTAAAATGCCTAAGGCTAGGACATGCGTTATCTGCTTTTATATTAATGGTCCTCATTATTTTTGAGACATCAAACTTATCAAAGATAATACATTGTTTGTATTGCCATCCAGATACGATCTGTGAAGCGTTCGCGAATTTATAAAGGCATATTTTGATGACGCACATAGGATGGATGCTGGAAATAGAACTTAACATCTTGCCACTTAGACTGGAAATGTACTTACCTGCCTAGGTGCTGTGTGCGGAGGTCTAAAAAGGTGGAAGATGACCTAGAGATTGGGTTCTTTACAAAAAAGTCCGCGAATGAATTCACCTTTCGTCCTATGTGGAACAAGTATGTAAATGAAAACATAGCTTTATAGATATGACATCTATGTTAAATAATACAAACAATTTAAATAGGTGTTGCAGTTAAATAATAATTAGTAGTTCTGTACCTGACTATTAAGTTATAAATTAGAAAGAGTTTAGCATGCAGTTTATTCACTTATTCACTTACTATAGGTATATTTTATACAAATTGCACTTGAAAATAATAATATGTACTAAAACTAATGAGTAATAGAACTACGCAATGCTAACAATAATATTTCTCGTAGCCATCCAGAAGTGAGTGTCATTCTAAAAGTGCTGATAAAACCGTAGAACACATTAAATATGAAAGTCACGTCTCATCAGTCATCACAATGGTGTTGGCAGAGTATAATGAGGTTACAAAATTTATTGAAACTCTTACAGTAAAGCCTAGCGTGGCTGTTACGTGAGTGAGAGTAAGCATTTTGTAATCCTAAGTAGTGAGGCTGATGTCATACCGATTGGGAGCCAGTCGATGACCCCTTGACACGGCTATTAAATATACCTAAAACAGACAATGAATGCACAACAGATATGCACACGCCGCGGGCAACTAATGGGTTTTAAATGATTAGATGATCCACATACCGTGAGGGAAACGATGACCGAGTGAGCATGTTATGATTAGAAGTGTAAATTTAACTATTTGAAGAATATCAGAGTCGACAAAAGACCTTAGGTATCTGAGATTTGTGAAGACTTAAAGTGCAATTAATATTTTTTTTATTACTATATAGATAAACCATGTGGTTATTATTTTTGTTTACGGATTAAAGTTTGTGTTTACATCAGGTACCGAACAATCAGTTGTAGACCGTGTTCTATGAATACTTTGAGGGTGATAATGGGGAAGTATCGTTAAAACAGTAAGGTATTGCAAAACGCAAAAAAACTAATCCTACTAATATTATAAATGCGAAAGTTTGTGAGTGTGGATGTATGTATGTATGTATGTATGTATGTATGTTTGTTACTCCTTCACGCAAAAACTACTGAACAGATTTGGATGAAATTTGGAACGCAGATAGATTATAACCGGGATTAACATATAGGATACTTTTTAACCCAATAATCCAATACTACGCGGATGAAGTCGCGGGGCACAGCTAGTAAGAAATATAATAACCTACACCTAGTTGTTTAGTTAAGTAGTTTGACCTCGAGAACCAGTATAATATTTTTTTGGGATTGTTGCCCCTTTGGTGACGTGAAATATTTATTATGGTTAGATTATTATAATAGAAAAATGTAAGCCTATTAGTAAAGCCTTCGTTCCTGTTCATTCCGGGTATTTTGCCCATACATTTCGCTATCTCCTTTATTACACATTTGGCGTTAATTCGGCTGACGGAATTTTGTGTACAGTTCATTATAACACAACTCATTACAAAAAAAATACAATCACAACTAAGTGTCTAACAGAACACAGGTAATTAACAAAAAAAATACAAACACGCATATCACTGAAATAGGTCAATATTAGTTGTAGTTTGCAGTTACGAAATTCTGTCTACATACTAATAGATGAAAAACAGGATTTGTAGATGGATGCACATAGAGGAAGTAAAAAAAAAACGTAGGTACATACGCGCAGACAGTCAATACGCGATTGCATAATGTAATTTTGTTTAACAACACAGTGAAACCTCTCGCGATGATATAATAAGGCGAGAACACTATGATGGACAAGGTATCGCCTAGCGAGCCGGTGCTAATGTCCTTTTTGCTATTTTCTCATAATTGCATAGGCAGGTATTTAGTATGTACATACAAGTTTTAGAATGATTTTTTTATATATAACAAAGACGGTAAACAAGCGTACGATCTGCCTGATATTAAGCAGCTACCGTAGCCCATTGATGCTTGCTATACCAAAGGCATTGCTCGCACGTTACCGACCTGAAGAGGAGTGGCACAGAGAGAGGGGAAGGGAGTAGGATTGGCTTCCGGCTCTCTCATCCATCGTACAAAACACAGCTATGATAAAACCTAACCTATGGGCTACGACTGAGCCTAACGTCCGTACGTCCGTACGTACGTCGTAGCCCAACTTTCCTGCGTTCCGATCCGGTGGTAGATTTACCCTCGCCACCTCTTCTGGCAGGGGCCCAAGCCGAGGTCGTGTCCCTTGTGGCGCCCTTGAGCTAGCTGCCCCCTGCCCCTCTGGCTGGAGCGCACTCGCGCTCGCCCTCTGTCCGGGTGAAGTTGTTATGGCCACTCTGGCCAACAACATATAGTCAATTAAAAAAAAAAAAACAACTTTCCTGAGGATGTCTCGTTCACAGGCGAAACACGTGTCGAATTTTACTTTTAATTCGCTTTGTTCCCCGGAAAATTGCACATTATTAGAATCCCTGACACTCATGACTGACAAACTCGACTGACGAAGTTAGGTTTTGTTGACATCATCCATTATCGATCAACCTGTTTGATTTATAATGTTGGAGGTTAACAAGCCAAGGGTGAGTCCTTCTGCTAAATGGTTTTACAATGGATTTCCGCAAAGTAACGCCTGAGTCAATCAATTACAGCTATGATAGCTACTTAACGCCAATCTTCTGTGAGAGGGTGGTACTACCCCAATCGCGTCAGCCCGCATTTGAGCTGTAGTCGAATGGCTGCAGCTTGGCTCTACCACCGTTATATATTTATATTCAGTCAACCGTGGTAGGTAGGTACTATCGCGGTAGTCAGGAATTTTAGTAACGATTTTCAGTCTCTTAAGCGCATAAGTAATTGTTTAACATTAATAAGTGCGTATACATTGAAGGAAAACATTGTGAGGAAACCTGCATGTCTTAGGAAATCTAACCAATTTTCAAAAGACATGTGAATTCCGCCATCCCGCACTGGGACAGCGTTGTGTATTATGTTCTGAATTCCCCTCGTAGTGAGAGGAGACCCGTGACCAGAAGTGGGACGTCAAAAAGAGCTAAATTATTATAGTATAGTGCGTATAATTGTTAGTATAGGTACTAAGATGACTAATCTTATTGAGAAGACTGAGCATTGTATTACGCATATTATGATAGAGTACATTTGATGTTGTAATCATGGTTATAATGACATATTTTATGACAAACGCGAGTGTTTAACGCATAGCACTTTAATACCTTTATTAAAGTTCTACAATTACATACAGCAACTTAACAAGCGGTCATTCCATACACGGTGCAGAATATTTCTCACATGATACGTGGGGCTTTGGTGGGCACAATAGAACACATGTCATCCTACACTTGTGATTACATCTCTATCATGTTGTTATAGCAGCCAAATCATAGAACTAAATAAATTCCAAACACGCATCAAAGAGCCGAAGGTCGTTACTTGTTTAGGTTTCAGAATTATAAGGGGCTTGTTCAGGAATTTAAAATAACTTGCGATTATAAATGATTATCAAATTATCATAGTAGGTGTAATTACTTATCGGTAGGTACTTTTATAGAGGGTGCTTCAAAAGTCCGTAATAATAGTTTTACGTAGTAGGTAGTTGATATGTAGATGCCTAGTGAAGACATACTATATTGAACTATTATATTTCCTTTAAACATATTTGTGACAAATTTCGCGTTGCGGGCTTAGAACATATCCAATAGCCTAGGAAACAATGTAAGCTGCATTTGCGTGTATTAGCCACTTATATTCATATTTGACATTTTGAAACAGCCTGCATTTGGGTAATAACCTCGACTGTTACCTGGAAGGCTGGATGAAAGTGGTAGAAAATAGACATATGTGGAAAGAAATCGGGGTTAATTTTGCCCAGCAAAGGGCAAGTTGATAAAAACAAAGCAAAGAGCATGTCCACTTATTCGATGGTAGGTACAATACTGAGTTATGATCATGGCATGTGTAGTAAAGCGTGTAATTACTCAATGTTTTCACTGAATAAGAATGATCTCATGGTACCTTATAAAGACCCACCGAGTTATAGTTAGACTAGATTTTACAAATAAATGAAGTTGTTATGATTTGTAATTGTGAGTAGGATGGCGATATTAAAATATTGTGCAAAATCTACTTTGGTGAAGACAACTTTTAGTATAATACAAAAACATTTATTTTACTCGAGGGAAACTAATATTCAGTCGTTGGTAGGTAGACATGCTCCGCCAGTACAAGTAACAACAACGTCAATATATGCATCAAGGACGTTTTGGAAATATAATCACGTGTACTTTTGCAGAATGTGTCCTACCCCAAATACTTCTTCAAACTGAATTCAACCTACAATCACTTGAGCTAGGGTTTGTTTTGTTCTGCAGGAGTATGTGTGGGTTGGTTCTATTATGCATAACTGCATTAAATTCCAGTGTAAAAATCAGAATGTCCGATCAGTATTTTAATATTAATCATTAAATTGTTCACAGTTTTTATTGTATTTATTTATACAATGAATTGGAAAATGATAGGGTTCAAAGAAAAATGAAAGAGTAGTAATTAATCTAGCCGCCCTGCACAAGTAGGTACAGAGTAGTATGTGGAGAGTTATTTTCCTGTGTTTGTGACAAGACCTTCTCATGTACCTGTAAGTGTAGATACCTACATGAATATGTGTACAGGTGTAATGATGAATCACGTGTTGGTACCTATATCGGTGAACATAATGTGCTGTAAGAAAATATTAACAAGAAAGACTAATAACTTCACGTTAACTTAGCCGCTAAGGAACTAGGTGCGATGACGAAACCCCCGTCATCTCTGTAATAGCATCTCTGCAACTTGAGAGCCAATTAACTTTAGATTGTCTTTGCGCTATTAGAAGATTATTGATTTCGGCGATCACAAATGCAGTAATTTAGCAAAGATTAAATTCACGATTAGACGGTGGTAATTAATATTTTTATATGATTTATTGCTAGAGAGCTGCATTTTGGAACGGCAGACGTATGAAGCGTTACGTAAGTTACATTTTCTAAATTACACATAAAAACCGCAAAATGAAATGATGTTAAACAATCATCGCTGCAATTTCACGAATTTCAATGTTCATTATGCATCAAGATTTTGAAACGGTTCTTTTGTCTCAGCGCTAGAGTGTTTATGTCGTAGCATTTAGCTTCGATTTAGGCTGACCATCAATCCTTGGCTAAGTGAGCGCAAGTTGTCTTGGCTAACACTTCCCATGACAGTTCAATATTAATTAATGATGTATCGGTTTGATAACCGCGGTGGCCCTCTCGCCGCGCTCCTCGCACCTCACACCTCATGGCTACTCTTGTTTAGAGTAACCATGCGTTATGATTTTCAAAAGATAATCGGAACTCTTGAAATAATATAATGTAGCATTACCTATACTATCAACGAACAAAAATAATAAATACGTCCTTAAGTACTTTTTTATCTCTTTAATAGGAATAGGATGGGTAGTCGCAAATTGATTACCACTGCCTATTTCACATAGGAAGTCCCGCGGGAAAATACAGAACGAAATTTTACACAGTGTAAATTGTATCACCGCAAGCGACTACAGCACCGCATCTACGGGAATGATGAAATAGACTGTAATAAATGTAGCAAATAAAACTCCTGACAAAAATTCTAAAGACTTGTTGTCGTTACAATAGACTGGTAGCTCAGTACAGTTAGGCCCGTATTAATAAATCGATCTGAAGTTCTTATATTATCATACCACTACAAAATGAGATGTTTTGAGATAAATTCAAGACCGATCTCAGACTTGAGATTGATATATTAATACGGGCCTAAAACAATCACAACCTGATTACTAAAATAGACATTATTTTTTTTCTTTTTTTTAAAGGCCAAGGTTAGGCTTAGTGTTCGGAGTGTCCCAAATTTTAAAGTCTTGCATCTGGTGACACTATTCCCAACCGTACATAAACACCGTAATCAAGTATGACAATTTGTATACGGTTGAGTAAAAAGCACTGAAGTTCTCACCTCAGCAGGTCTGTGTTTTATGCGCGGAAGTTATGGCCGGTTGCGTCACCACGCAGACATTACCTCTCCTTACATATTCGTTATTATTTTACATTTGCCCGTTCGCCAATATTTTATTACAACTCGCATCGAAATCTATCCTCAAGCTTGCCGCTTACTTCCTAAGTGGTTTCATACGCACCCAAGCCGAAGCCGCCTGCCACTGGCTAAATATGTTTTATTAAACACAGTAGCTCATTTAAATATAATTGCTTGCATGTTTAAAAAATTAAATACAGAACCCGCTGTAACATATTCATGTATGGTCGATTTTTATTGCGAAAGGAATGAGAACACCGGTTGCCTGTTATTTTTATTCAAATTTATCGCCTAAACTGTTTTCTGCCCACACTGCGTGGCCGCATACAGTGTAAATTGATCACTCGGATGATTTATGAATGCCATTTTTACATAATAGATTGTCATTGTGTGTGAGTGCGCGCGCGCAGCGACGCAGCCCGTCCGAGTCGTCGTGTCGCGTCCCCGCGCAATATTTCTTACGGCCAGAAGGCGTAACTGTTCGATATATCACCTGCACTAATGCCACTCTTAAGCATAAATCAACTATGTCCAGCTCAGCTTATACAATACGATACAACTATCAATAATGGCATGTAACTCGAATCTTCGAGTTCTAGGAGTGACATAACTTTCAGGAAAGGTGACGAATATTGTATTAAACTATATATTGTAGAAACGTGCTGTAAATAGGAGTAGGTATGTATTTTAATGTCGTGTATTCTCGGAAATGACACCGTTAAAGCAATGACCCAAACACATGTTCGATTACGTACTAATAAGTAGGTGCAAGTAGTTATGTATTACTGAAAGTTCATCAAAATTGATCACGAAACTCGCGGCTCGGCCAAAGGTTACAAGTTGACAGTTCAAGTGGTAATATAATTATGAGCCGCCGAGGTCATCAGAAATTACAAAGTGGACCAATATTTACCAATGTTTACCAATTGGGGCGACAAATTAAGATGATTTCGGGTGAATCACAGGTCTGCAATTGAAGGTGCTATGTAGTTCGAAGCTGATTGAGATGAAGACGTGATTATAAAACCGCATTAAAACTTTGACTTAAAACCAACTTAAACTCTAAAGCCAATTACTTATCACATTTGAAAATATACAGTAAAATTAGATTAAATTTACCTTTGTCGTCACTGGCGTATCAACCTTCGAGAAAAATAAGTAGCTGCCTCCTAACATAACCCACCTAATACAATGCAGTACCAAAGTACTTATCACGCAAAATTGTATACTTTAATTTAAATAGCTGTTTGCGTGATAAGCACCTAAATTAAAAGCAACAATTTTGTATTTGTAAGAATCTAACTCATGAACTACATCTCATCTTAGAAATAGTACTTTGGTACTGCATTTTGTATTTTGAGTTGTTAGCTGCAATGCAGGGTGATCGTCAAAGCTATGTTGGACTTCCGCATTCAACGCGAGCTGTAGCCAGACGCTGTGAGGTGACAGCTCAAGTGTCAGTGGGTGCTGCGAGGCGAGGGCCGTGTGGGCCGAGCCCCAATGATCGCATTGTGGCCTAGGTTAGTTTATAATCTTTAATTAGTCATTCCTACTAGAGATTACTGTCGACACTCAAGCTTTGTTCTGAGAACTTAATTTCACTAATAATTATACAAGTAAGTACCTACCTTTACTAATTCCGTAATCAATCATTGGGTAAAACATTTGATGACAGTTTCGTAATCTTAAAGCACGGCTTATGGATCATGTGGTCGGGGGTTAGAATTCAAAGTAATTTTTAGAAATACCTAGCTTCTAAAAATCTGTCGTCCAGTTAGAAATTACAGGCATATTTTAAATAAAGGCATTGAAAATTGCGGGCTAAAAAATATTGGTTTGGAAAAAAAAGGTCGTGTTTCCAAAATGTGCTAGTAAAGCCGCAGGACAAAATGTATAGTTACTAGAACAAAAGCTGATAAAGTGATAACATATATTATATAATTTACCCCTTTTAAATGTTCTGAAATATGCAGATTCACCGTAAGCGAGTGATAATCATTGACATTATGATTCGCACATAGATTTAGAAAACCCAGAGGTGCGAGCCGGTGTACGAACCCGGGACCTTGTGCCCCGCAAGACGCGTGCTTAACCAGTAGGCTATCACTGCTTGCTGCCGGTGGCTAGTTACTATAGTTGTTTCTCCCTAGTGGGGTGAAACTGTAGTATTTTCGTACGTAAGAATAATTGAATTCAGACTTAAGAACATATTGTTGCGACCTAGAAACTATTTGGTCAAATATCTCGAAGGATCCTTATTTATCAGCTTGATACAAAAACGCATTGTTATTCTAGATGTACTCCATCGATTAGTTACGAAGGATCTCTAAAAATTTAATGTTCGAGACTGTAGGTATGTAGGTATAAGGTGAACGCCCTTGCGTTATCGGCGCGGCGACGCGGCGACGGCTGCGAATACCTACTCGCGAACGAATACAAAGGAAAGCCGACAATGGGTCTCGGGATCGTTCGATTCCAATTATTATTACCTACATACCTACCGAGAATGTTCAGGAAAATACCAGCTCGCATCTTTATTCCGTATATAAGGTGTTGACGACGGGCAGCGAGTCAGTTACTTCTTGGAAGCGACGGTGTACGGAACTTAAGTAAGCGAACGAAGAGTGATATACCAGTGACCTAGGCGATTATATTGGAATACTGTGTGACTGCTAAGTGATTCGGAACAGTGTTTGTTGTATGTAACTAGTGATAGTGAACTAGTGTAGTACTGTGTATTTGTCAAGTTTGTGGAGAGCGAATTAAACCTTTTTACTCGTTTAACGGCATTTAGTGTACCTACCCCTAGTACCTAACAATTGGTGTCAGAAGTGGGATGCCGTTACTACCGTGAGAGGAAGAAGGGCGTACTCCACGAACCAGACGTCAAGTGGAGATGGATGCCGCACGTCAACGTAGCCGTGAAGAGGAAAAGCGTCAAGTTGATGCCAGTGTTTCGGCGGGAGCTGAGGCAGCACCTTCAGGTAGCTCATCGGAATTTAATATGGCAGCGTTGCTGGCGTCTATGCAGCATATGCTAAAAACCAATCAAGAGGCTAGCCGGCAGGAGTTCAAAGAGTTGATGCAGGCCAATCAAGAGGCTAGCCGGCAGGAGTTCAAAGAGTTGATGCAGGCCAATCAAGAGGCTAGCCAGCAGGAGTTCAAAGGGTTGATGCAGGCCAATCAAGAGTCTAGTCAGCAGGAGTTCAAACAAATAATGGAGAACATGCGCGCAATGGAGGCTAATCAGTAAGTGATCCAAGCCAATGAAGAGGCGGTCTTGGGTAAAATCGACGCTGGAATCACTATTCTGGGTGAGAAAGTAAAGACACTAGAAGACCGCATGCAGGCACTGAACGAAGAGGTGAATCAGAAGACTGGAACCCTCGAAAACCGCCTGATTGTGCTTAATAAAGAGGTAACCCTGAAGACTGAGACCTTCGAAAGCCGCTTAGAGGTAATGAATAAGGAAATGGTGAGGCTGAAGACTCAAGTACCTATTTCAGTAGCTTCACCATCATCCACAAAGCTCGATCTCCCGCGCTTTGATGGGACTTCCTCGTGGACAGCCTTCAAGTACCAGTTTGAGATACTTGCAATTGGAAATTCCTGGAGCAGTGAGCAGTCCTTTGCAGCCCAGGCGCTTGCCTTACGGGGAGATGCTTTAATGGTACTGGAAAATCTTCCGCCTGAAGGAAAGACGCTGGAGACTCTCATGGATGCACTGGATACACGCTACGGTGAAAAACACCTGGAACATGTTTATCGAGCGCAACTCCACGAGAGAAATCAAAAGCCTGGTGAAAGTCTCCAACAATGGGCATTGGAAGTGGAGAGGCTGGTTCGCCGTGCATACTCATCCACAAAGCTCGATCTCCCGCGCTTTGATGGGACATCCTCGTGGACGGCCTTTAAGTACCAGTTTGAAATACTTTCGGTGGGAAACTCCTGGAGCAGCGAGCAGTCCTTTGCGGCTCTGGCGCCGGCCTTACGGGGAGATGCTTTAATGGTTTTGGAAAATCTGCCACTGGAAGGAAGGACTCTGGAAACTCTCATGGATGCACTGGATACACGCTACGGTGAGAAACACCTGGAACATGTTTATCGAGCGCAACTCCACGAGAGAAAACAAAAGCCTGGTGAAAGTCTCCAACAATGGGCATTGGAAGTGGAGAGGCTGGTTCGACGGGCATACGCATCCAAACCAGCGATGATCGAGGAGAACCTGCTGGAGTTATTTATAAATGGCATTCGAGAAACGGAAGTCAGGACCTTTGTACGGCTGGGAAACCACCAAACCATGAACAATGCACTGGCTCATGCTCTCGAGGTGGAAGCTGTTCGGCAGGACACGAAATTAAATAAGGTCAGGGAGGTTAAGGAGGTGGTCAAAGAGGAAAGGAAGCCCCGGTTTGTCCCAACTTGCTATGGTTGTGGTGGTAGGGGACATATTCGCCTGGAATGTCCTTCGAAGAAGAGAAGGGTCACAGAAGAGTTTGAAACCCAAGGTCAAGTTATGGCGCCAACCGTTACCATAACCCAAGTTTGCAATGGGAATAGTCTGATCGTCGAGGCCACCTTGAACGACCAACCTTGCGGCTTAACTGTGGATACAGGAGCATCGCGTACAATTGTGAAACCAGAGCTACTGAAACGCACTATAATGTGGGAAAAGCGATCGCCATCGTGTCGTCTGCAGACAGCCACTGGTCAGCCAGTTTCCGTCCTCGGTGAGACAGATGTCAAGTTAAGAATTGGCAACCGGGTATACCGTCAGTCGGTGTTGATTGCAAGTATTACTAATGATTGCATTTTGGGACTGGACTTCTTGAAGAATCAACAGTGTGTTTTGGATGTAGCCAAAGAAGTGCTAAGGTTTCCTGATCAAGAAGTCTATTTACGAGGATCGCGCCCGTGTAAAATTTATCGTCAGAGGAAGGAATTCCGGGAAGAGGTTAAGCTCACAAGGACTCATAGAACTGACGACGAATGGACTGGACCCAGTATGAAGAAGGCGCAGGAAGAAGATGATGACCTACAACCTATACTGAACTGGAAACGGAGTGGAAACAGGCCTCGATGGAGCGACGTGTCCGTCTACAGTCCGACAACGAAGAGTTATTGGGCCCAGTGGGACAGTTTAGCTCTGGTAAATAATGTTCTGTATAGGAAATGGGAATCTACCGACGGTAAAGAAATAACCAGGCAAGTGATAGTGCCGCGGAGTAAGGTAGCCCCTCTTCTACAGCACATTCATGATGGTGTTTCTGGTGGGCACCTTGGATACAAGAAAACCCTGGTTAAGGTGCGACAGCGGTTTTATTGGCTGTGTTATCGGAAAGAAATCGAAGACTGGTGCCGTAAATGCACTGTATGTGCGTCAGTGAAAGGACGGCAGACAACGAGCAGGGGAAAGATGGAGAGCCGGTACGACCGCACCAACGGTTTTAAAGAAGGGACACTGGTGTGGCTTCACAGTCCTCTGCGCAGAAAAGGGAAGTCGCCGAAGCTTCAGGCTCGCTGGGAAGGACCTTATACAGTTATTACGAGGATCAACGATGTGACCTATCGCATTAAGAAGGGACTTCGAGGAAAGCCAAAGGTAGTACATGTGGACAGATTAGCTCGGTATCATGGAACAGATGATGCTCGGGACGAGCATGACTAAGAGGGGGGTAATGTTGCGACCTAGAAACTATTTGGTCAAATATCTCGATGGATCCTTATTTTATCAGCTTGATACAAAAACGCATTGTTATTCTAGATGTACTCCATCGATTAGTTACGAAAGATCTCTAAAAATTGAATGTTCGAGACTGTAGGTATGTAGGTATAAGGTGAACGCCCTTGCGTTATCGGCGCGGCGACGCGGCGACGGCTGCGAATACCTACTCGCGAACGAATACAAAGGAAAGCCGACAAATGGGTCTCGGGATCGTTCGATTCCGATTATTATTACCTACATACCTACCGAGAATGTTCAGGAAAATACCAGCTCGCATCTTTATTCCGTATATAAGGTGTTGACGACGGGCAGCGAGTCAGTTACTTCTTGGAAGCGACGGTGTACGGAACTTAAGTAAGCGAACGAAGAGTGATATACCAGTGACCTAGGCGATTATATTGGAATACTGTGTGACTGCTAAGTGATTCGGAACAGTGTTTGTTGTATACATACAACAAACACTGTTCCGAATCACTGTGTACTACACTAGTTCACTATCACTAGTTACAACTAGTGATAGTGAACTAGTGTAGTACTGTGTATTTGTCAAGTTTGTGGAGAGCGAAATAAACCCTATTTACTCGTTTAACGGCATTTAGTGTACCTACCCCTAGTACCTAACAATATTATTGAACATGTTTATAAGAGATAAATAGAAACCAATCTACAATTCATATTACGATAATGCTATATTGATATGTATAACCTGACTTGTATTCAGAGCGGTCCGACGTAATAGGTAAATATCGTGCGTAATCATTGTTCGAACTATTTTCTTAATGACTCTTTGAATGAAACGGGTCATTGCTATCCGGATATAATTAACTATAAATAATGCTAGATAGCAGGGATAGCCGATTGGTTGAGCACGGGTCTTAGGTTCAAACTCCGGCTCGCACCTCTGGAATTTTGGAAATCTATGTGCGAATAATAATAACTACATAAATATAGGATTATCACTTGCTTACGATGACGGAAAACATCGTGAGGAAACCTGCATGTCTTAGAATTTTACCAATTTTCGAAAGACGTGAAATCCGCCAACCCGCTCTGGGCCAGCGTGGTGCATTACGGCCTGAATCCCTCCTCGTAGCGAGGAAAGGCCTGTGCATAGAACTGAGACGTCTAGAAGGCTAAATTATTTTTATTATTATAAATACCTAAATGCTTATATAGTTTTAGGAGTCCAAAGCAATTGTCATGTGATTATAGCAGGTTATGCATATTAGACATTAGTTATGTTATGATAGAAAACGTGCAGGGACACGAGATACATACGAATGGAAATGTATTCTAATGACTTAATTATAGAGATCATTTGAAGAATGTGAATGAATTGATTGCAATAAACTATATGTGAAATAAATAATTTGTTATTTATTCATTTGTTATCCAAAAAAAGCAACTGCAAGGAGAGTTGTATCTTATTGCAGTATGGTACTGGGTTACTAATTGCCTGAATATTCACACCATCGACGTTGTTCACAGTGACAGTTCTGTGAAATTTGTGCTAGGCGCAATTTTGTATCGAACGGTCGGCAGAGACTCGTCCATAGAAACTGACTACCACAATAGCAAGTGACATTTTATCACCTCCATGAACAACGAGTGTAATAGCTAGTCTTGTTCAAATTAATTAATTATCTTTGGCATGTTTTGTATTTTCCAAATAAGAATTTGTCACTTCCGTTATCATCTCAACTACAAAAAAACGGAATAAAAGATATTGCTAAAAGTGTTCGCAAGCTGACCAAGTTTCTTCGAGTCGTTTTGAACTCTACGGTGTGGGTGGGCTTTTATCTAGTCAAAGTAAGTGTTTGAATCCGCTCTATTCTCGATTTTATCTCTCCAATTAAAATCACTTTCAGATTGTGTACAACGCGAGCGAGCTATCAGAGGTTTTGTGCACGACAAGTAACCAATCGAAATTTGCGTTATATTTATAGAGTAAGTACTTTGAAGATTATGCATTCATAAAATAGGTATTCTTATAATTGGTAGATAATACTTTATAAATAATCGAAGGGTTATAAGTCCCCCTTCATTATGAGTGGAGGCTTGTGTTCGGTACCTAAATGAGCATTAAAAGTCTTATATTAATTCTATTTTTTACCCTAAATATAACACTAAAGGAAGTGGACTGCATCATTGGGATGTCGTTTATACAATGAATATAACTATGGTTATTAAACATTTATGTCTTAGGATTGAAACAAAGTATGTGTTAGTTTATGTGTTTTTATGAATAAGAATGAAACGTCCGACACCCACGCGCCGGCCGCATGTCTCCCGGCGATTAGTAAAAACTTTTGCTTGCACAAGCTTTCAATGTGGCTAAGCTTTTGTGTCTTCGGCGCGCATCGAGGACTACGCATTTAATGTTATATAACAATTCTGTTTACATAACCTCTCCTAATTAGAGAGATTTCTCATAGACGTAACTGAAAGAAATATTGTGTGTCTTATTTTATAAATTAAGCTATTTCGGTTTTAACGGACATAGTTAATTAGGGTTGCTGAAAAGTATCGAGCTTAGGCCTATAGAAATACCCACCTACTAAATGGTGTGACTTTCTCTGACCAACTCGAGCTTCCTCTTATTTCCTGACTATAATTATGAATTCAACTCATAGCCATTACCTATATAGCAGAGTCAGCTTCTCTTTTTACATGGAATATGTAGTATTCAGTGTCGAAAGTCATAAGGGGGTAGGTAACTCAATAAAAATATTCGTTGAGCTTGTCTGAGAAATAATCTACCCCATGTAAAGCCTAATTTAAATACCTAAGGGAGATTTTACGCTCTAAATTAAAGTTAATTTTGTACAAGTAACATTTTGGATTTTAACATAAAATGCTCCCATTGAAACTTGTCAATAGGAGCATTTTATTTTAAAATCAGCATGACTTCAAAAGGAATAATAGCTGTATGTGTTAAGCATACAAACCACAATAGCACATAGCTACGGTTGAAAATGAATTTGTTCCCCGTTACTCAAACCGCATTCTCGTTAATAATAAAATAGCACTATAACTGGCTAGTACCCATATGTATAGGCGATGATCTAAAAGATTGCGGTCGAGCCCGTCGGATTCAGCGCCGTCGCTCAAGGAGGACCGGACTATTCCGAAGCCGGAACCGAACCCGCACATGGAAATTTTGCGCTCACACCGAACCAATCGAGAACTGTTATTTTAGTACTTAAATCAAGAGCGAAGGCATTTCGTCTCTATCCTCTGACGAATATTGAACAGAGCAAACGATATTCACATTTTTTGTGTTCATTTTTATTAAATCAATGGTTCGGTTTCGATTTTTGTTATTAACCTCCGTAATTTTATATAGGCGTGGAAAATTATGCTGGAATTATGAGTTGGTATCACGGACCAACGAGTTGGTATAGACCTATGTATCGGTGCTCATTACCCTCGTGCACTGGACGAAAAAAATACACAAAACATATTGTTGCCTCTATCTTTTGACCACACAAAATAGGGACAATATCATTAATGTGTGTATGTTTCGTCAGTGCTAACCAGTTGTTATGACAACTATGCGTTGGACACTTTTTTATGATTCAAACCATGTTTACTGTAAATACATTAACAAGAAATTAAACTTCCTATGTTCGATAACTCCTTATGCTAATTTAGCTGATTTATCTTCGGCGAGATAATATACCTACTCATGTGAATATCAAATAGATATGTTTTTATGTTGCCTACTAGCTGTGCCCCGCGACTTCATCCGCGTAGTATTGGATTATTGGGTTAAAAAGTATCCTATATGTTAATCCCGGTTATAATCTATCTGTGTTCCAAATTTCATCCAAATCCGTTCAGTAGTTTTTGCGTGAAGGAGTAACAAACATACATACATTCATACATACATACATACATACATACATACATACATACATCCACACTCACAAACTTTCGCATTTATAATATTAGTAGGATTATGTATGTATACCGACTAGACTCAATAATATACCGAAAACTCGTTAATTTATTATGCACGTGTTAGAATCGTGATATCACTTGCCCGGGTTTATGAAATCACCGCTTATGTATTGGCCAGTGGACAGTCGCGTTTACGATTAATTCGGAGCGTCTGATTTTTATGTAAAAATATATTTGCAGCATTCAGAATTAAGCAATATCTTTCAGTCATGATTCTGTATCATGATGATGTACTAAGGAAGCATATCTACATTATTTAATCGAATGCCAATGGCTATAGGGATTTAGATATCTAAATTTAAATAAGGTACGTTAAGTTCTCAAGTTTTTTGAATAAAAAATAAGGTGTAGGTTTAAACTCAGTCCAAAACGAAAGAAAGATAAGTACGTGGGATACAATTTGCAATGTATAATACTTCTAATATGTATAATACTACTACTATAATCATGAAAGAGACTGGTATAAAAATTGTACGGTACATCGCCGTTGATACGTAGGCGAATCAATGTATATTTTTCGCCTATTATTACAGCGGGTAGGGTTCGCTTTCACTGTCGCCGTCAAGCGACGATGTGACAGCATAATTAAGCGCGTCGAAGATAATCACGCGCAGGTCACGTGGCGCGGCCGCGGGCCGGACAAAAAGTGCGGTCGTGACCCCGCCACAACTGCCGGATGTAAAGAAAGTACTCGGCATTGCAATCTTCCGGACTGTTGTTACGTGTGTCATCGAGCCGTTTTTATTGAATATCTTTTGCAGGAATTAAAAAATATAAATACTATCTTCCTACATATAGTTGCTAAGGACTTATGTGTAGAATAACAAATTAATGTCCCAAATATTATGTAAATATACAATTTATATGCATCCCGTCTCTTCTTTAAGCATAATTGGACATGGTAGAAAAAATACGTTTTACAATTGGAATCCATAAATCATGTATTATTAATTATATAGAAATAATATTAATTGGCAATTTTTGATTATAACATTTGAATATTGAATTGTGTAATTATGTTAATGTGACGTCGCGGAGTTTTATGAAATGTAGATTTGTCTGTGTAGTGGTTGGATGCACCGCAGCGGCGGCGGCGCGGCGCGCAGTGGGCGAGGTTAAGCGATTGCTTAGATCCGCGTTCACCTCTCATTGTGTAACCGCGCGCCGCGCGGGGAGGGGCGCGTGGGAACCGCCGAAAGCTCACCAGCGCTATGCGGAGCTTCCGCCGTTACGGCCACATTAACCTAACGATGCATCTCGCACGACACAATACGCAACGAGCCGTCGACGCCGAACTGATTCAACCGTCATCTTCACTAACAGGAAATTATTAAGCCGCAGAACATTCAGTATCATCTGCGACTTTCTAGTGCGGCGAGCTGCCGTGTCGGAGCGAGCGCAGTCGCCGCAGTTCAAACGAGAGCAGGGAGCGCTGAAGGCACAAAGGGCATTGTGAAATTTATAATGCGAATTGGTATTGTTTTGTAATTGTTTCTAAACGGAGCTTTGGAATAATTCATAAGTGTTGTTCCCAGCGGCGGCGATGTTGTTTTCGCGACGACAGCTGAATAGGGCAATGGTGGGCCGTTAGAGCGGGGCATGCAGGGCGCGGTGGCGGGCGGCGGGTCGTGCGGGGGGCGTCGGGCCGAGGGCGGAGCACCTGAGCGCGCCCTGACCTACGACCCGCGGTGAAAGGCGCCCGCGCACGGGCCGCGTCGCGCCGCGCCGACGACATAGCATCGCGCTGTTTCGCATGCGCAGAATGACCGTATTTTACAGACAAAAACAATGACCCAAAAAAGAGCCTTTTATTATGTGTTAAGGCTTTAGGTAGGTAATCAGCTCGTAAAAACTCAAGTGCGTTGTTAGCTATATACCTGTCTGGTGAGTTCCACAAACACCTTCCTGTAATGGATGTTGTACAGTTCTAGTGCATATGGGCGATTGTATTCGTTCTTTAAAAACATTAATTGGTAATATTTTGGCGAATAAAAGAGATTATTTTGTTGAAAATATATAAAAAAAACTACATGAGATTTAGAGTTTTACCGGATCAATCGACCGAATGTCGATCGATTAATTGATCTAGGGTAGAATGAAATGGGTCAATGCCGATCGATAGTTTTCATATAGATTTATTCTGCCTGAAATGGAGAAAGGTGCAGGTGTCACTTACATAAATATAGTGTTACTATAACGGTTTATTGAGATCAGCCACCGACAAGGAAACGATGGACAAGGTTACTTTGTATAAGGAAGAATATCACGGACAGAGCTCGGAGTGGTATTTAAATATCGAGGGTTTTACTTGACCATGAAATGTCCGGTAATGGACGCTATTCTTTTTACTTTCTCTTATATTATTTAGTATACATGTATGTATTACTATACTAGGTGAAACAGAAAAGGTATACCTACTAATTTGTTTGCAACTTTACTTTATAAATCTTAAACTATCGGCTTTGTGGGAGAGTTGAAGTACTACAGGTTTTGTAGACTTGTGAAATCTGTCAACAGCTGCATCCCAATAACACCTTTTGTTTTTCAAGTTTCCTCCAAAGCTGATGGTTCTAAAACCATAACTATACTTTTTTTTCAAAACTTTACATTGTAATTCTAAAATTACAATGTAAAGTTTTGAAAAAAAAAGTATACCCTTTCTGTTTCAACCTGTTTAGTAATGGAAGCAAGTACTCATGGTTACAAACCATGCTCCGTGTTACAAACTAAGATGTGAAACTATCTTTTCTGGAAGCTTTTGGAATATTGACGTTCGATTACTAAAAGGCCGTTAAGTAAACCCATTTTTAGCGAAAACACGGGGAATGATGTCCCTGGAAATTGTGAAGTAATACAGATATTTAAGTGAAACCATTAAGTAACTATAAATGATAAGAAAATATGACCCAGGCTGGCCTGGCCTATTGAGAAAAAGCTACGCTTACACGTTGTAAGTAACTGAAATTAGTCAAAATGTAATCGTTAATGAAATGACTGAAATTCGGGCAGACTGGCAAGCTTTTCAATAAATACAAACACATAAAAAGAAATGAACGTGTGTCCCACTACATTTACTGAGTCTGTTTAATTGTCTTTTAAATTTCCTTTGATAAGTTGCCGTTTATTACAAAAAATATGCTCAAGTGTTAAATTTGTCATAATTCGGGTTCATCACCCGTTATGAAGATAAAGTATTGAACTCCTTTTGTGGTAAGCTGTTTACTTTATTTTAATCAATTTTCAGGACCACTTTGAATCCGAGACCACCATCTTAATATATAGCAAAAAAGCTAAAGTGGTGATCGTCTCACAGAATATCGGCTTATGGTAGCTATTAATAGCTACGTTTCGTATGATGAGTGAGAGCCCAAAGCCCAACCCTCCCTTGGTGGGCAACGTGCGAGCAATGCCTTTGGTATTGCAAGCACCTATAGGCTACCATAACTGCTTAAATCATCTATATCAAGAAAGTAACTTTTTCTTACCTATGTTTTCATGACCATTATGTTAGACATAAAATACTTTGCATCAGCAATAATAACGTAACACTTTAAGTGTTATGAGTGCCTATCGACAGTGAAAGTACTTACTACAATAATCACCCTAATACGTTCTGAGTAAAGGGCGAGCAGACAAACAAACAAAAAATGTTCACCGCCACTCACCAGGTAATGTGGTGGTAATGTATTCAAACAACTTATGATTTATTGGTGTTTATTTACTAGTAGACGGAAAGTAGACGTAACTAAACAACAATATCACTTTAGCAATAAGGGCTGTTCATTATTCATACTACGACGTCTTATCTCATTTCATAAAATATAATCTTATATGGGTACTAACTATTGCCCGCGTCTCCACCCGCTTGGTACTTGGATAAAATAAAAATAACCCAAGTTACTCCTTATAACATCAGCTATCTCCCAGTGAAGGGCCCGTAAAAATCGGTCCAGCTGTTTCGGAGATTCGCCGGAATAAACAGACGGGCAAATCTTTGTTTTAAGTAACGTATTCACATTTATATGCATAATAACTGTTATTTTGATATAACAAACATAAACATATAAATGTCGTCAACTATTACGGCCCCAGACTAAGCAATGTCTGTATATAATTGTATAAATATTTTTATAATAATTGTATAAATGGACTGCGAATACATTTTCCATAATAATATGGAAATGAAATTCTCAACCCATTTCCAGACTAGAAAGTATTACATCAGGAAGTACACTGGGAAGTAACCAAATGCGAGCTAATCACAGCGCGCTATTGTAACGCAACGCAAATAACAGTGTATGTACTCGTTCACATAACACACCTATGAATCGTCCAGTAATGATGCAACTTTCACGTACGAACATGTAGGTAAAATGATTCGCGAGGCGCCGGTTACACGGGTAATGAAGACAGATGGGCGCAGATGAGCGGCGCGATTAGCGCTCGAGTAACGTCGTATGTCATGCTACGATAGCCCGATTGTTTTGTATTTTCCAAATTTGTTTTCACTATCGTGACTATTGGGGGCGATTTGGATTTAATCAATTAAAAGACGACTGTAGAGCCCAGCTGTAGCTAACTGGCTACAGCTCATATACGGGCTAGCTCGACCGGGGACTACTACTGCATTCTTTCACTTGAAATAAAAACTCCAGTAAGAAAGAAAGTAATAACTGCAGATCGTTTTTTTATAAACAACAAAGTCGGACAAGCGCAACATCCGCGTGATGTTAAGCAGTTATCGTGGCCTATAGATGCTTGTTATAGGTACCAAAGGAAATACTCGCATATTGGCGTACCGAAAGGGGTTGGGACATAAAAAAACTGCCCTTTTGAGGTCTCACTCCTGGGCACAGGTCTCTCCTCACTGCGAGGAGGATTCGGGCCGTAATCCACCACACTGGCCCAGAACGGGTTGGCACGATGTTCCTACTAAGGTACTACCCACACCTCTCACAGAAGATCGTACGATGAGTGAGAGAGCTGGAAGCCAACCCCCCTTCTATCCCCGCCCTATGGCCCTATGTCCCTATATGACTATATGAAGGAAAACATCGTGAGGAAACCTGCATGTCTTAGAAAATCAAACCAATTTTCGAAAGACATGTGAAATGCGCCAACCCGTTCTGGGCCAGTGTGGTGGATTACGGCCCGAATCCTCCTCGCAGTGAGGAGAGCCCTGTGCCCAGTAGTGAGACCTCAAAAGGGCAGTTTTTTTATGTCCCAACCCCTTTCGGTACGCCAATATGCGAGTATTTCCTTTGGTACCTATAACAAGCATCTATAGGCCACGATAACTGCTTAACATCACGCGGATGTTGCGCTTGTCCGACTTTGTTGTTTATAAAAAAACGATCTGGAGTTATTACTTTCTTTCTTACTGGAGTTTTTATTTCAAGTGAAATAATGCAGTACTTGTGGCTTAATAATACAAAACCACAAAATATTTGTTAGCTAATTGTTAAATTTACAAGTTAAAGTGGACTGAAACTGTATTTTAAACACATTTCGAAATATGTTTTGCCTGTTATCTCTTCAATCCGGTCTACATAGAAGATGGAGTATCCTTCTCGACTTGATTTTTATTTCCCCAATCAAGGTTGACATTCCGACGGTTTAATGTTCTTATAAAATAAGTTTGCAATGTTGTATTAAACTTCTAGTTTATAAATATATGATATACTTGTTCTATTGATCAAAATAACCATATTGGTATAAGTAAAGTGTTATATTGTATTACTAACACAAATCAAAAGCCATAAGTAACTACATCACCAAGGAAGTGCTTACATAACATACATTTAAACTGTAATAGGATAACTTAGCGTGTAAATTAAATTATTAATCAGTGAGATTGTATCACACTTAATTAATGAAAGTCCTTTAATTGGCGTTCCCCTTAAACACTTAATTAATTACCTTGTATGGAAGCGGCGGTACACGCAACGCTGGCGTGTAACATGTAACTGCACGACCTTTGACACACATCTCCCGGAAAGTATTAGCTTTGGCGCTCCTACCAAACGCAAATACAGCTCGTTATGTCGAAAGCTTATTTTACACCAGTCGTCGCCGCGGGCTGCGAGTAGGCAATACTGTAGGTACATTTGGCACTCGTCAAGTATCCAACGATAGATTATCTGCTAGTTGCACCTCTCGGCCATTGTTTTATGTTCAAATGTGTTCGAAGATTGACGATTATTACAAATTCATTATTATACCATTGATGTTGTCCATGGAAAACTGTCCGTAACGATAAATTTTAAAAACATTTTTGTGGTTTGAGTATAATACATTTGTCAACGCCAACGCCATGGCATGCGACAATAATGTTGCTCAAGGACCTCACCTCTCAATAGATACGAGATGCTCAATTGAAACAAAATATTATTAATCATTCAATATGAGTAGCAGATAACTGAATATGCGGAACCGATAACTTGGATCAGGATGCTGAGACAAGTTATTTTTGTAAGTAAGAACTTATGTAAACTCGCTAGTATCGAAACACCAATAAATGACGACACCTAATAATTTATTAATTAGCTGACGTGATTGATAGCCGCGCTGATGTGCGATACCGGTTTAGATTCAATCGGTTAACTTAAGATTAACTACACTTATCATATTACAAAAGGAGATTAGAACGGTTGTTCTTTGTGTACCTACGTGTGAGTAAAAAGTAATTTAAACAAAATGTATTTTGTGACCCAGTATAATAAGTACATATGAATACTGATGAATTATCTCAAGGAATGCATCAATAATTTAATCATTATCTAGCAAATCTATTTTCATTAGATTCTCACGCGCTGCTACCTGGAACTCTGCATACTAAGTGGCAATTTGCACAAATTCATACATTACAAATATTAAATTTGCACATTTAGTGAAGTATCTACATTGATGCGCGTTTATCTAAATCACTGTTCATTATATTTAATTTAAAGGTTGAACGAAACAATAAAATATTGTCTTTACATAACCACGAACAGAGTGACCCGTGACCGACTGCTTTTGTCTGCCGAGCTCACTTTGTGTCAAGTCATGTTATTCGGACAAACTCTCCATCCAATTGCAGATTTCACTCGATCTTAATATATGATTATCAAGACTGTTATTTTAAACGTGATCGATGAAAGAACATACTGCATTCAGATAATTTATGAAAGGCTCTGTTGGTTTTGAGTGTTTTATAACACTTGAGCAATTTCGGTCTGTCTACATTTCAGTAATATGCATGTCGAATAACAATCATGACACGGCTTTAGAATGTTGCTCACAAAATATGTGGGCATTATGAAATCTAGCCAAAAATATGTTTCGAGATGAAAGATTCGGACGAGTGTTATATATTCGTTTACTCTTATCATCGCGTTACAGCATAAACTGTATGCAACTCACCGTGACAAGAATTTTGCCAACGCGCATTAGTGATGGACGCCGCCGTCCAACAGAGCTCGCTGAATAGTGCGAAGAAGGTTCATCGTACTGCAACAATTATCTATACTCATTCGTACAAATGAGACGCCAAGTCGGCCGCGGGCGACTTCCATCGACGTTGAGGCCTCGTCAAATATCGCTTAACAGGCAAATTAAATGAAAGAAAATTTCCAAATTACGTGTGTGTTGATATACTTATGTAACGACGATAATATTGAAGTTACATAAGGAAACTAACATGTCATTGATAAAACGTTTTAATAAGCCTTATTGTAAAATATTCACTAACATATTCATAGGTATACCTACAAATTTTATGGTAGAGTTAGGTTGTAAAATCGTGTTATAAAAAAGGCATAAAAGCAATAAAAAATAACTATTTCATGATAAAAATCAAAGTCGAAAATATAAAACCATTCCAGTCAATGTAGGTTTGCAAAACTGAATGTGCCAACATACTGAGGCGAGATAGAGATTATCCGAAGCAATTTGTAATTTTAATTTAAGACGTCAATAAAATTGCAACGAACATCCCAAAAAGTGCATCGATATTATAATCGTAATTTCACGATGATATACTAACTGAAGTTGGGTAACCATCAATAAAAATATTCAATGTTTCATAACGTACGGCGCTTCGAGAGATTGTTATTTCAAAACTATATCGAAACAACATCCGTAACTATCTGGAGCTGAATCTAATTCCGAGAAGCATTCAATGTCGCCGGAACGATGGTACCTATGTTTAAATCGAATTACAATAGAGAACGGCCCACGCGAGAACCTCGCGGCGCTCTAACCGCACCGCCTGCCTGGCCGACCCTCAATTGTCAAAATAGTTTCTGGCACGAAACAATGGACGATATGCCCGCAACACCGGGAGAGAGTGATTTCCCGTAATTTTAATATAAATAATTGCAGACCGCTAGAATGGAAGGCCTTCGTTTGGTCACGAATGTGCGTCCTCTGCGTTGCCGCAGACCTAAGGCTCAGCGTATGCTGACAATCGGGCGACGCAGCACAGTATGACACATGTCGGCGATTCACGTGCCTACGTGGCAGCGTACGCAGAGTGTTTGTCCATACGTTACAGAATCTGCTCTGTGTAGCGCTGTGTGAACTACGTCGTATATGCGTACACTACCCGGTAAGTATGCAGAATTTGTTTCCGCGCATTAAATAGTCGGAGCTGATAAACACGCTTGATTATCGCAACGATTACCATCTTCATCATGTTTTATTTATTTATACTTGATATAGGATGCTATGCTATCCCTTCAGATTTTTCACGTATCCTGAGTATTTACGGACTTATAGGTACGAACCTATAAAACATTAAATAGATTTATAATGTTGTACTTAAGATTAAAACAAACACATATATGGCTATTTTATTGGACAAACACGGACCTATGTCATTTTAAGAGCACCGCCCGACAAAGAAGTGTCTCATATATGATTTCCAGGAAATAATCTTATAATACGACGCTTTAAACCGTCTTAAAAGCAAAAGCCTCGCATTTTAAAATTGTGATGCAATTATTTTAAACGCTGACATTGAAAAAGACAAGTTAAAATAATCCGAGAATTCCGAGTGCCCTTCACTCGCGTTGCGCTGATGCATTGTGATGGCCGGTGTATTTAGACCGTATGAATTCAAGTCGGCTGCTTATGCCCACTCGCATAGGACAACTCGAGTAATAGAACAACTAATGTGGACAGCTGATCTGAATACCCAATACTGGACAAAAAACATCAACGAGAACAAAGAACGGGCTTTGATTTTATATCTTAGAGAATCAAGCGCTCGACGCCGAGCGAAAGGATCTGGCGTTGTGCAAGTGGACACCTGATGCGATGTTTCTTTGTTGTGTTATATAACGATATATAGACCTGGTCATATAAATATTTTTTCAAAGAATATTTGTTAAAGTGAATACTAAAATAAACAGTCTGGGGACTTTTCTAGCCGGTATACCTAAAATACTCAAAAATACATTATTCTTTACTATAGTGTAGGTACATGACTCATTGTTATTTTGCTGTCGGAACAGTCAATTGTGGCAGAACCTCAGAATCTGACAATGTTGCTTAATTGGTAGCGTTAACTGCGTCATATTGCAGATCGATCGTGTTAATTATAATATACATCAATCTTTAAAAAGTACGTTATGAATTCGCAATAAATGTTGACAGAGTTGAGTTCTGAAAACATTTTATTCGAAGATGTGAGCTGCGAAATCTCACGATAAATTTAATGGTTTCGACATTATGTTTAAAAGCTATTCAAAAATATAATCGAATGCATAATGGATTAATGCAGTCATTGGACCTGCATCTGCTGTTTAAATAACGGCTCCAGTAGCTAATGCACGAAATGTAGGCAGACATGTTGACATTATGCTATCGAACTAGTCCGCGTTGCATTATAAACAATTAGGCGGTGAAAGTATTTAAGTCTGAGCGTTACAGCCCGACAAACAGGATGCAGCTCTACCTAACACCACGCCAGCAAAAAGCGATATTGAATTAGGATTAGACTAATAAAACCAATCTAGATGTTACTGCTTGACTGATCAGCCTAGATAGGCAGCTGAAATTAAATGCCAGATTCCCAGAGACGGTGTCCAATTATTTATATATAATATTACTTAAATGGATTAAAGGATTTTAGCTACCTACAATTCTATTCGAAACTAGATTGGTGGATTATTGACGGCAATTATTGTCAATCAAAAATAGTTTGCACTATATTTAAGAAATAAAAAATTACACAATACGAAATTCTGTATTTGTAATTAAGTTAAGGTGATTACGAAGGCATGATATTTTAATCCTTGAAGATACTTAAAATGTATGTACCTACACAAGTGCGCGAGCACGGTGCTGTCACTCGTAACTCCTCATAAGGAGGGATAGGGTCGAGTGGGTCATCGACATTCGGTTTAGTGGGTAAGGTTCGTGTAATAGATGAGTGGTGCGATTGCAGGCGATAAAGCATCAAGGCGGGCGAACGGCTCGGAGGTGGCGTCCGAGGTGAGAAGCGTGGCAGCGGGCCGTGAGATAGCGGCGCCGATACCGTCCGCGGCCGCCGATACACACACCACCCCGCACAGAACACCTTTTGATTCAGAACACTAACAATAAATATATATAAATAAATGTCGCCAGACTGACACACCCACTGTAAGATACCAAAGTAAGCAACGCTAGTACTATGGGTACCGTACAATGGACTGAGGGCGATCCCAGTGATACCCAGGCATGGGCTAATTACGACGATGCCATGTCCGAAATTTTCCTCGACGGGTATCGAGCCCGCAACCACCCGGTGCAGTGAGCCGAGCGGCCTTCGCTCAAACCACTGCAGCAAGCAGTCGTCATCAAGCAGATAATAGCTTTCAACTCAGCCGAGTGAGGTGTGATACTACATGTGGTACTACGTCTTCATACAATTCCTGATTCATTATTTTTATTACGAACTTATCTTTTACTATATGATAGAGTTCTAGGTCTTTTATTGTTCCCTAATTTGTAGTACAGGCCACCTAAAACTGACTTCTCAGAGCCTAATAAGGAATTTTAAAACGGTTGTTTGATTAATCACCATTCGTTCCCATCTTAGATAGGTATCTTACGACTATATCTTATAAATTAATAAATCTTCGTATTTTAACGTCAAATGTCTAAAATCATATTATTTATAACCTAAGAATATCATAATTATGTAGGTAGTTTTAAAATTTGACTATCAAAATACCTAAATCCTACGTCATCCAGGAAGCATTTAATGGTAATTTTGTGTTGACTCTATGATTACCTAAATGGTAAGAAACGTGTTAAATTAAAAAGGTTTACGATAACAAGCCTTCACTTAGCAAATTGGTATAATAACTATGATCTGTACCAATTTCCGAGTGGTTTTCTGCGCGTCGATTTTCGTATCGACACCTCTGTGTAATTAAAGCACGTCACGCGATCTCTGCTCGTACCTACCAGAAAATAAAGAATAATCGATTTGCGAGTACTGGTTTGCACAGCGGACTGACCCGTCATTTCTCCGCGCCCTCGGCGACACGCCACCAACCTTCGCGTTGACGTTCCATTTCGCTCCATGTGTTCTCACTGGCGGTATTTTTATTCGCATTACGCTTAAGGTTTATCGTATCCTTGCTTCAATTTTTCGGCGACGTGGAATAATTACTGACGGCATCTCGTAACTGTTCACGCGGTAACGTAGCGATGACAGCTGCACCGCTGCCTATATGATATTGCCGCCCTGGGATACGAATGATACGACACAAGGAATGCCTGCTCGCGCTGGATCGCAGCGCCGCTCCACGCCGCACTCATGCTAACATTATTTATTTCTGTTTCATGGTAATATAATTTGATGGATATCTGTTTTTCAATAGCAATATCGAATTATTTTATTTTTAATCCTCATTTAAAACATATTTCGTATCTAGTTACACGTATTAATTCTACACCTTTTATAGCACCTGTCGCTGGTTATTTCAAAATAGGTAGGTACAGATCGAATCATAAACTCGTTAAAACTGTAAAATTTGTACTCTCGAACTTAACATGTATATAGTATTAATCAATCAATTCTTTATATCTTAAAGTGCGTGTGCTACTTTGTGAAAACTTTTTACACCAACCCGAGTGAGTAATTGCAGGCTTCAGCGCACGTAATGATACGCTTAGCGGGCGGCGAAGTGAAACGGGTGACGACTTTGATAACCTCCAAAAATTAAATTCGCAAAACGATTCCGATGTGCGATGTGGAGTAAAAATCACACGCTACGATTACAAGGGGCGTGTTCTGTCATTAAGCTGTCGGCCCTCGGCGGGTAACGAGCGCAGTTGGGCATCCGAACCAATTCAACGCATGTCTAACATTGTGGTTCGC
The DNA here is from genome assembly GCA_905147325.1 of Notodonta dromedarius. Taxonomy (NCBI): domain Eukaryota; kingdom Metazoa; phylum Arthropoda; class Insecta; order Lepidoptera; family Notodontidae; genus Notodonta; species Notodonta dromedarius. Next base: position 8,592,786 of record LR990159.1, on the reverse strand, counting down.
GGGTGCCGGCATGCGCATGAAGAGAACTGCTAAGTAGTATTGGTGCAAACCTCGCTTTAATTAGTAAATATTAACCTCACATTAAAATAATTCTTGTCGACGGATATATTTACTTTTAAGTTACGTAGGGTTTCTCATCATCGAGTTACACGTAAAGCAAATTTCATCAACCTACCGCACTATTATGCAAAGATAAATTGTCTAGTAAAGCAATTATTTGCTCACATATATGCCTACAGTCAAAGTGCAACTGATTGCCTTTTGCCGATGCAAAATATTTAAAATATCGTTATAAGTTGTTTACACCAAATTATATGGCAGGGTCCGAGTAATTACGGACAACACCTTGGAGCAAGAGGTCAAAAAGAAATTCACTTAAAACTGTAACATGCCCTTCTCAAGAACCGAACCGCAGCAAATTTATAAAGTCGGGTCATTTTCGAAAACCAGTGTCCGAAAGTGAAACTACCCGCGCATTTATTACCGAGTAAAATATGTAGATTGCCGGCGAGATAATAATGATATGTGCTCGTAGTAATGAAATTTCCCGCCGTCAAACGGTGCCAAAGTAATTTGCGTTGCTTGTCTCTGGCATCGAGCGCCCCAAGGGCCACTTTCGAGCTTGCGCAAGGCGTTAATGAGACTCACTCAACTTTTTATTGGGAGTAACGCACGGCTAGGGTGGCCCGCACCATTGGCGTGACATTGAATTTAGTATATTTTTTAATTAACTCCTAGTACCAATTTTTCTCTGACATATTCTGAAACATGTTTGTATTTTAATAATCAATAAATAAAGATATTCGTTATCTGAATTTGATAAAGCTACTAAATTATGACGTTATACTGCACTTTACAGCTAATACTATTTCCAAAACCTAAATCATCTCTTTTGTTGCCAATTTCAAAGTTATTTTGTAAACTATTACATTGGTAGTAATCGTATGACATACCTTATAAAATGATGCAATAAACAATTAATCATGCACATTGCGTGCACTCATATCAATCCGCTTCTGTGCCCAACTGCTATCTGTATACAATATACAATACCTGCAGTACTATTCTGTAACAACAAAATCATATCTATTTCACGCGTAAATCCGCGGGGAAAATATCAGATATTAATAAAAAAAAACACCCGTGGATTCACATTTAAATTTGTCATTTTACCCGCAGATTCACGCTTGATATCTATATGAGTTCGTCGTTACTGAATAGTACTGCTGCTCCTTTCATAGTACCTACGTCTCAAAATGTTCCAGACTGTTCTTTAGTCGTTCATTAGGACGGCACGAACCCTAAGTTATTTATGTTTATGATATCAAGAACGACCGTTGTTTATTTACAATAAAATTTCCACTTAGTGGCAACTTTAACATTTATTATTTTATTTACACTTTCGAAGCCCTTCTAGTAGTTTACCCTGATCGTGTTTGCTTACAGACGTAATAATTACGCCTTCGGCCCGAACAGAAGAGCATAATATAATGGTTTTACATAAAATAAAACCAATATTATGTGCCGAAGAAAACATACAGCATTGCTGTTGAAGAAGCAGTTGTGTTTTACCTCGCTAGTCGTTGATATACTCCCTTAAAGTTGTCAACATCCTGTCCATAGGGGGCGCTGGCGGCGCCTTCCGGTATTTTAATAACCAACAGCTAGGCGATGTCGTATTCGATGCGCCATTTTTCTTCATAGTCTTCACCAGGAAGCCCTTTCATGCAATGCTGTATGTTTTCTTCGGCACATAATATTGGTTTTATTTTATGTAAAACCATTATATTGATGTGCCTTGGGAAAACATACAGCATTGCTGTTGAAGATTTGTTTGTTATCTGCTGGTGGTGGGTTATTAAGACAACGCTATGATGATGGTAGACATGTAATCATAAAAAAAATAAAATTAAGCCCTTCCTATGGTATACTATTGGTTTGGTTAACAAAAGGAACTTACAATCATGACATTCCAGGTTGATCGGTATCTCTGAGGAAATAATAAGGTTCACTAATAACAATATTATTATTATCAAATCAAGTGGAAAACAAAAAATATCAACCGATATATAATTTGTTTGTCTAGTGGGGACTACCTGCTTACAGTAGTGTTTATAGAATGTAGATTCGCATCTCCAATTTCCTCGGGTTAATATTTCGTCATTAATAATATTTCGTCAATGGGTTGGTTACATTACATTGTCATCCTAGGGATGCATTTGCTGACCTATAACTGCCAGGAGATGTGTCAATACCGTAATCTCCTAATATTATTCGAACCCAATTGCCGATAATAGTCCTAGATGCTGGTTTTACGGGACCTATCAACGCAATGAATACAAGTGTTTTACTCGGCACTGACTGCCTCCTTAATAATGACATAATATGTTATAAATCTCTAATCAGTGATATAGGGCATATTTTAATATTATTATGTTCCCACAACACCCATTATGACTGCCTAAGTGGTTATCAGTTTTGGAACCGAAATTGGGTATAAGTTATACGATCACCATCGTCAGTCACATTTTCTGCAGAAATATCAAGTTATGTCGGGTCATGGACACGGTCGTCCAGAATCTAATAAAAATATTATTGCGGTGCTTCGACTAATATCAGAAAAGGAGTCTGTTTGTGAGCTGTCTGAAATTCAGTCCAGAACAGTTTGGGGGTCCACATGGACATCGATCTTTGAGGATTAGGCCTTGCCATACTAATTGTAAAGCTAACAGTATTTAAGTATATTATGTTTGATAAGATTGTTTAAGAAAAAGGGATATTTTCGATGTTTGTGCCACATACATTTGAAACAGCTGATTTATATACCCTAATAATTTTATATGATAAGTTTTCTTTCTAGAGAATAAATGTCCAGAAACTTCCAGTCGATGGACCCTTTATGGTAATTGGTCTGTCCCTGCATCTATCCGATATTCCGGGAGGTTCCGGATTCCGTAAGGGAATTCTGAGGATTGCTTAAAATTTCTAATTCTTATTCTTACTTTCTAATTCTTACTTGAATCAAAATGTCCGAAGGCCCTTCGGGAGCTTTAACCACGTAGGTGCCCGTAGTATTGTTCAGGTGTGCTTGCCCACGGGGCATCAAACTCGGGGGCGGGGTTCCCCCATGCTATTTTTTGTAGTTCAATTTCCTGCTGGAAGCATCTAAGTCTGCAAATGGACCTTGCAATCTATGGAGACATACCTTTTAACTACAGCAGTGTTTCTTGAGGCGAAGAGATCTATTTCGGATGTCCCCCTGAGTTTGAGGATGGTTCTGGTTTCCTTGTGTGATAGGTGCGACACAGGTGCCGATGGTCGGAAATCGCATTGTTGCTAACACAGCAGAAAGATATTTCTTGATGCAGTGCCAAGAAATTGGTTGTCTCATCCAAGTTCCGGAGATCGTTATGCCGTTTAGTTTAGCTCCTCAGCCTTATTCCAATGCGTCTGTGACCAACAAGAGAGTTACCGCGTGTTTGTAGAGCGGGCTCGTTTATTTTGTGGTTCCGCGCCACCAGATTAGTTCTCCGATATCATTTTGTGGTAACATTGTACTGTGTCTAGGACTGTGATGACTGAATATTTAACAGAAAATCTGGGCAAGTCGGCAGTGTAATTTTCCTCTTGGGATGAAAATTGGCGAAATTTAGTGGTCAAGAAGACGCTGGAGTTGTCGTAATTTGCTGGAGTTTGTTGAAATCATTTTGTCCAACGCTTCATTGATCGACTCTGCTTTCTTCGCTGGTAGGCACATTGTGTTTTTCATTCTATACTGAGTTACTGTAGTGCCTGGGTTGGATCGAGAATGGATGTCTTGCAGTTGATATACCAGCCCCGATGCTCCAAGAGCTCTATAGTTTCCGCAACCAGAGGACTCAACTTGGAGCGGTCCTGATGGACCTGGAGGAAATCGTCTGGGAGACCCAGCACGATGACCCTTCTTGTGCAAGGTTTTCAAAACCAGGCACGTTACTGCAGAGAAATGCCAGTCCCCATGCTCCACAAGGTCTATAGTTTCCGCAACCAGAGGACTCAAGTTGGAGCGGTCCTCATGGACCTGGGGGAAATCGTCTGGGAGACCCAGCACGATGACCCTTCCCGTGCAAGCGTTTCCGCAACCAAGCACGTTACGGCAGCAGCCAAAGGGTAAGCACGTCGTTACTGCAGAGAAATGCCCGTCCCCATGCTCTACAAGGTCTATAGTTTCCGCAACCAGAGGACTCAAGTTGGAGCGGTCCTGATGGACCTGGAGAAAATCGTCTGGGAGATCCATCACGATGACCCTTTTCCCGTGCAAGCGTTTCCGCAACCAAGCACGTTACGGCAGCAGCCCAAGGGTACGAGTACGTCAAGTGCACGTCGTTTCCAGAAATTTGTCCTGGTAGCTGATCCTTAGAAGCGGTCGATGGGCCCCGGCCCCGGGCAAATGGGAATAGGCTTGGGAGATGTCCCGCTTCACTAGCCAGTATCTCGGGTAAACACACTCCGGACAAATAAACTATGTGACCGTGGCCTATGACACCACGCGAAAGTATTTCGTCTTTACGTATCTGTTCAGTTCCCGGAGATCGAAAATCGTCCGCATTGAAGTCGGGTTTTTTTTTTTTATTTTTTTTTATTTATTTTTTTCCGTTTTATATTACGAGTACCTTAGACACATATTCGATATAAAACTCAGATTTGGTGCAGTGACCGTTTGACCAATGCATGAGCTCTTTGATATTGCTGAAAGGGTAAATCTGTTCCTCCCCTTGTCGCCTGAATTGGTATAAGTAACCCCATTGAAAACTGCTCGCAGTCATTTCTGCCTTTGGTGTTTCGAAAGGAGTTTAAATAAATAAATAAATATCGCCAAACTGACACACCAACTGTCTGGTCCCAAACTAAGCAACGCTTGTACTATGGGCACCATACAATGGACTGAGGGCAATCCCAGTACAACCAGACCAAGGCAAATTACGAAAAGGCCATTTCCGAAACTTGCCAAGACGGGAATCGAACCCGCACTCACCATGAGCAGTGCAGTCGTCTAGTTATCATTGTTCTTATTTGGGTAGCCGGCTGGAGCAACCCAATTAAGAGAACTTCCTAATGATAGTGTAAGCGATGATAAATCAAGTACGTTAAATAAAAAAAATCTTAATTCGGAGGTATGTTTCGCAAGACTGATTGAACATTCTTTCTAGCCATCGTTTCTCGTGTCTCACATCTAAAGAATCGGCCCGTTTGCCGCAAATAATTTGCAAGGATTGTTTTGACATCTTATTATTATTATTTATTTATTTATTTATTTTTTATCTTAAATAGATTAATATAAGGCTTTAATTCTGACGGGCGTACATGACACCAGTGTATGTTATTTTGAAATCCTGTTTGTATTAACTCTCGTTGCAGTAATAAGGCATTACTCATTGCCCCATGACTTGTTCTGTAGGGCTAAAAATCTTTACTCTAGTTTAGGTCTCTTAGTTTATAATTTGTTTTTAATGGCCAAATACTAGTAGTTGCCAATAAGTCGTGTAAAGTCTGAGTAACGAACATCACCAGACTGGTGGTTTGGGGTGTATCCTTAGGTTAGGTTAGGTTAGAACAGTGACCACACCGCGCGAGCCGAGCGAGCGAAGCGAGCGTGCCGCGGCAGCGGCCGGCGAAGCGCCAGAATCCGAATGTATGATAAAATCTAATAATATAACCTAATCTAGGTTAGGTTTACGCCCCTAAGTGTACACTGAGCGGCTGGTGTGTTCTAGTGCTTGGATACTCGAATTTATTTCACTGGCATGCAGTCGTTTCACGTTGTTCACAAACACCATTTTAGGTTGCATCATAAGATTTGATAGAAAACATACCTGCTTATCAAAGCGTCAATCCAATTGTCTTGTATTTGTAACATACCCGCTTGTGGCGCTGCTGGTCACTCTTCGTCATATGTGGGTAGCGAAGATTGCCGCGGCGAAGGCGATTCCGAGCTATTAGTTTCTGAGCAAGTCGCCAAACCACGTGGCGGACCTACCCGCACACCTTCTCGTTCGATTACACGCTGATCTTCTTCGACACTGGCACTTGCACCCATATTGAGCACACTCAAAATTCATATTTAATTCGAAATAATTTTAACACCGTATATCACAAGCGTAGAATACTCGTACACAGGACCAAAACTATACTCATTTTTAGAAACAGTGATTTATAAATAAATCTGTGATTCTCCCGTTTCTTTATTTTAAAATATTTTTAAATGAATATATAAGTTAAACTGAGAATGTGAACAATATATTTCACGAGCGCAGCGACCTGTTGTCGCCAGCGAGGTTAACAACGCTATGAAGAAAAATGGCGCATCGAATACGACATCGCCTAGCTGTTGGTTATTAAAATACCGGAAGGCGCCGCCAGCGCCCCCTATGGACAGGATGTTGACAACTTTAAGGGAGTATATCAACGACTAGCGAGGTAAAACACAACTGCTTCTTCAACAGCAATGCTGTATGTTTTCCCAAGGCACATCAATAAAATCTTTACGCAAGTAAAGAGGCTCTTGTGTTTAATTAAGTTAACAGCTCAATTCGGTGGGTACCAAGTAAAGAAATCGGTGCACTCTCGTGGGTAGGCCGGATTGTTGTTAAGACCCATAACATTACGATTTCACGGAAGAGACTTTCGGCCACCCTGCGAGCTCCGCGCGGGCGATCCACTCATATTTGTTAAATCATCGGAACCCTGTAATTTTGATCGATATCTTTACTGAAGGTTCAAATTTATTGATCATTTCTTTGCAAACGTACGTACCCCTGTGAATACAATATGGCAGCCTTAGCTCTGTCGCAAGTCGCCCCGAGACCCGACCTTCCTGCGATGCTGTAATTACTGCTATGTTTTCATTTTTCAATAGCCATTTTATATCAGATTGCCCTACTTCACTTAGTTTCTGGAAACTGAATTTCGTTTCATGTGTAATGTCCGTTAACGGATCGTTAAGAGCGCATGTAATTATTGGTAAGTCCGCGAATACTCGATTAGTCCGAAAATCATTTAAGTCAACTAGTAATTATTCCCTTTAAAATGTACACAGATTTAAAAAACCTGAAAAACAATAACTGTAGGTATGTTTATCACGTAATAACTGTAATCATTCATTGTAATCAGGACGAAAACAATTCTTTGAATTAACAATAATCCAAGCCCGCCATGTTTCGAGAGTCGCAATAACTTCTCGTTATTGTTACTTCAAGCTTTAAGCTATATATTGCACTTCACTTGCTGCCACGATGCCGTGCGGCATGACGAAAATGAACTAGCAGTTGATTGTAAATTGTAAAACTTCGAGAATCAAAAATTTTCTGATGGCTTAATCCTCAAATAAGTAATAAGCCACTCTATTCTGTAAGAAATCCCCATCTATATGCCATTGATGCGGGATTCGTTATTTAAGAACACATAAACACAAAACTCATAAAATTTAATTATTTTTAGTTTTTATCAATATAAGTAATCCAGATAATTTAAATACCTTCTTCTTTCACACACACAGGGCTGGGCACTAATACTGTACTTTTTTAAATGTAAATACTTGATTTTTTTTCATAGACACGCAGAAGCGTATTATACGTGTTTATGACATAAATATGTTCGATCAGTAAGATTTTGCTCCTAAAAGTATGTGGTTTTATGCCTGTGAAGGAGGCCTACGGTGACCCTCTGCCCGGAGCCCTATGTCGTCGCAGCGTGCGCTGGTCGCGCCGTCACAACATACGACTGTGGCCACCATGTCATGTGTTGCAGGCTCCGTGTTCATCGGAATCGACGCTATTTCAGATGCGCTTATCTCAGCGCTTGTCCCCATGCCTCAACAATGATTTATTCATATTCCCTATACTCTCTCCATTCCAGGAAGCATTGTCGTTAGTATTTGTAGCCGCTATAACCATTACACGAACGAGACGGGCAGGTAACATGCGGCTAATTGTTGTAAAGTAAACAAACATGTACCTAAAGTGAAATTGATGGGCGTGCCCGTTGGTACCGACATCTCATCCTTCTGGTTAACACAGACGGACGTGAATATTATAAACGATTGCAGGTGACAATTAAGAAATTAATGTACAATTTTGAATAGCGATAAAAGTACCTACTCAGCGGTATTCCTTTTTTGATACCTTAAAATGGTTCCTGCAGAAACAGTTCACAACTGCCGTGTTTTACTTACGCGATAACGAGTTAAAGGTGTGTTTATATAGGTACCTTACCTATTGGAATGTCGTTATCGAAATACCTTTATTTTTTCGCAATGGCATACTTCGGTCGAGATGAATGAAGAAGATATTATGTGCGACGTAAAAAAAGATCTCATTAACGACATTGCAGCAAGGATTTTATATTCGCAAGATAAGTTTTAGACATGTGATTTCTTCCTTATTGTTTATACATGTAGTTAATGTGCGCTCTCTGTTTCTCTTCTGAGATAAACATAGTGGCGAATAAATGTGAATTATTGTAATATTTTCCAACTGATCCCCAGATGAAATCAGATCTTACATTTATTATGAAGTTGGTAATTTTAAAATGGATTGGATGATAAACAAAACTTTAATATTTTGCCTGAACACAACAATTCTATAAATTGTGAGGTTTGTAAGAAATAAATTTTCCCATTAATATGACTCGGTAAATAAAAAAAAAGCTTTTCCTTTATTTATAGCCGCGTGTAGGTGCGGTGAGACAAATAAAGAAACTAAAAGTGATTTCGGGCGAGGTCGCCTTTGTGCGGACGCGTAGTCCGGCCATAATAAACAGCAAGGTGGAATCGCCCGTATCGCCACCTCTGCTCACGAGCCATTAACAACATCTTGATATGGCAAGTGAGAAATATTTAGAGCTCAACCTTGGATCATACGCGACGAGCTTAATCTAATAAAAAGATCTTGTTTTACATATGGACAAAGCACATTTTATTTTAACGGTAGATATACAGTAGTAGTAATAATATAAATGGAAAAGCTTCAGCTTACCTATAAATGAAATACTGGAGCTTTAAATATGTAGGTACATAAGTACCTATTTATGGTTATTTTTTTCTCGTCTACAGGTAGGATATATCTTCAGTCAATGATTTTTATAATAAGTTCTACCACGATTCATTCTATAACGGGTATCTGTACATGAGGAGCCGTAAGCGCAGAAATTGATTGCTGAAAACAAAACAAAGTCGTGCTCTAGATACCTATGGCGATCAATTATTCTTCAGCAGAGAACACAATAGACGCTTTATATAAACGTACATTTAAATCACTAAAGACTTTCAATGATTCAAAATAAATGGTATAATAAATGATACTAATAAATATGTATAAGTCGAGACATTGATGTCATTACAGAAATATGCAAATTTAAGTAGCCGAATATAATTTTGCATCAGTTCACTTACAACTAAGTGGTCCAATGAATAAATTATCTACGAGCTTATAATTTTAATGTACTTAGAAGACAATTTATTACAAAATAGGTATAGGTAAGTACGGGAAAGTTAAATGATTATAAAACTGTGGGGCCGTTGTTCTGTAACGCGAGGTAAAAAATACGAGTTCCTCAACGGCGATTAAAACTCATAATAAATTCGCCTGTAGTCATTTTTTTCCAACGATGCAATTGTATGGAACAAAAATGTCAGTTGAATTATGAAAGCGATCGATAATGAAAATGTACGCATGCGGGCCAGTAGAAAGTGTCTCGACCCGCGCGAGCTTTCGTTAATTTGGCAACGCGCGCAGGTCAGCCGAGCGTCGGGTCACATAAATATGTCAGCACCCCGCCCCTGTTACCACTTTGTTTGTTAATATACTGCCAATTATAATCAAAGTACCTACCTACGTACCTGCACTTGCCATTGCAATATCGATTTCTTAATCTTGTTGTATCGACCAGATTTCCTCGTTTCCGTATATCGGCGGAGATCATTTTGCTCGAACCTTGGGCGATTTTATGTATATTATTTATTGTACGGATTACTGAACAATAAAATAATAAATTATAATATTAATATAGCTAACGCTATGTGATATTCATATTAAAACTATAATTTGCATACGTAAATATTATTATGTAGGTATACTAAAACAATGTTTCGTATTTCGAATACCGTGTTCGAGTTGTTTGTCTATAGCTAAATATAAATGTTTACGATAAGAAAGTATCTGTATAAAGCGGTTGATTGCAAAACATAGAGATCGTAGAGCCGAAATATAGTTCCCACGGTGCGCGCGCGCCGGCCGGCGGCCGACCCGCTGGCGGGGCGCTGTCGTCCATCAACATCATTATCTATTAAAAATATCACGTCATATTGTTCGCTATTTTGTATAAAGTTACTTTCCGCGTCGAGTTGAAGTGTAATCGGAGATATCTTGAAACATAAATCACTACAATAGTAATTATGAAACTCCCAGCACTCACGTGTTTGGAGTTGTGAAATTATAAAAGCACTCATTTTGCATAAATATTTGATTATATCGATAGATATTATCAAATGATATGTTTGGCGTTCCGCGTGAATTAAGGGTAAAAATAAAGAAAATTCAGCAAACATGATTGAATTGAAAGCAATTCAATCGCACGATGCAGGTATTATGAATTACTGATTTGCCTTTTGTAATTCGATTTTCTTACATTGTTGTTTGGATGAATATAATTATTGGATTGGTTTGTGCGGATGTAACTGTCCTACTTATTGAAACATATTATTTGAAATATATTCTTTGTTTTGCGCAATTAATAATCACACATTAAATCGTGCGTTTGTTTTGCAATAGTTTTTATACGCATTTGTTTCTAGTTGATAAGCTGTCTTATTCCTGCTTGAAGACCTGATTTTTAGACACCTAAAGTAATACAATTTAAACGGTTGACTGGAAAATATGGATTTCATTACTTATTTACTTTGTAAATATTTCCAAAGTTTTGTTATTACCTTTTATCGGTAGCAGTTTTTCTTATTCGAGACAGAAAATTTAGGTGGACGTAGGAATATATTATTAAACTGTAAGCCATAGACGAAACCACGTTTTAAGGCTTCCGCTGAGCTATGCAGTAAGGTGCGCGGCGCGACAACGAGGCAGGGCCGAGGCGGTAATTGCAGCTCTTGCCTCGTCCTAGAAAGCTCACCATACAGCTTCGTTACGGCCCTTAAGACTGATGTATGTCTGCAATAAATATTTTTTGAAAGTTGGAGTGCGATAATAACTCCATTAATTTTGATTAATGACAATTTCTTATAAGTGAATTTTACATTGGTACCTATCTGTGCGCGACCTCTGCTCGCCGCGTCCGCAACGTAAACGTTCTACAATTCAATTAACCGGGAGCTCTGCTCAGAACGATTGGTTTTATTTTAATTACGATTTCATTCCCGCTTAGGGATTTATGGCTGAATATATTTCATTAGCTTTATATTCCATTTGCGACTTTTATTACGGCTCATTTATATGATTGCGAACCTGAGACTACATCGAAACTACGCTATAAATAAGTTTTATTGAATAAGTTGTAGTGGTTGTAAAGTATTTGTCCGGTAACGTGGAATTATTTTCCACGGAGAATACATTTGGAGTGGTTATCGCGAACAGCCGCGTCGGGTGGCGACACATTCAGCGCATTTGCAATGCGAGATATCCCGCATTACCATAAACAGTACAAGGCGGAGGGCATGCCGTCTATCGCTATACGACATATAAATTATTCAAAATAAAGTATCGCTTAACCCGTGACCCGAGCGGCGGGCCGCGGTGGCCACGCCGCGCGCCGCGCCGCCCGGCAGCGGTAGGCTGGCCCTGTTACCCGCCGTAATATCTTCGCGGTAAATACGACGTCCTACGACACTAGCTGGCCTGGAGCGAGCGTGATGGATTCTAGTAATATCGCGTACAACTGCCAATCACGAACACCGTGCGCCCGCGCCGGCCGCCGCATTGTGGCTGACAAGTATGCCTTGCTTGATTTCAAAATAAATAAGTATTCAAGACATGTCAATACTATAATACACGATCAAAGAAAACGAATTATGCCAATAAAATAACAAAATAATATTATGTTTAATACTTCATCTGAAATTACTTAATTAGGAACCATTTTAAAATATGTACCTATATTAGATAACCATCTTATTAAATAGGCATTTTATTCAAAAAAATAATTGGTGCATTAAGAAAGCTCGTGGAACGTAGCCTAGTTAAGTATAAATGAGCCGCTTAACGTAAAGAATTCTTATTATGAAGCATTTGCGATGAATGCAGCGGTGCGGCGGGGAGCGGGCTGCGCGCGCGCATGTGGCGTGCCGCGCGCGCACCCGGCAGGAACCGCAGGACGCTGCTTATTTACTTAACAGCTTTCGCAAAACGGCCCATTACGGATAACTGTACTAAATAATTACTGCAATGTGCCTTTCTATTTCTATGCGCGCGCGTGCGACTCCACCTGCCGTTGATCACTGTAATTATTTACTATGCATGAATGCAGCGCGCGGCGCGCGACGGCTGTCTAGGACGACTCGGACAAAGAACGGTCACTTCTGCAACGGCCCACGGACTGCTCGCGGACAGGTTCCGATATCGACATGGGTGTGCTGCATAGCAATTTTGAAACAAGCTCATTAATTCACATTCGCACGAAACGACTCCTAGACAAGGGCATGACTCAACGTTACTTTTAATTTCATCGATTTAAATGAAAAATTTACGTTTTTTATAATAAATAAGCATAATTATAAGTATTTTTAATATAATGACATCAATAAATTAGGAATGTAGGCTTACAAGTGATATTATGAGTCCACCCGTCCGTAACTAGGCCCTATAACTTCTACGTATAAAAGACATCAACGAGCACTTGACGTTTTAAAGACGCAGTATTTAGTGGTTATCATTTTTAATTCTTGTGTATAATAAATGCATTTTAAATGTTCATGGAAAACACGACCACGCCCTTATAGATAGGATAACAAATGTTGAAAGAGTGTGTTTTTTCACTATGACTAGCGCATTTAATTGAACGCATCCTTGAATTAACGAATCTAGTCTTCCGCGTAAATAGTCAAATTATGAAATCATACGCCTAACTTCGGCCGAAGTTCTCACAATAGAGTACCTTAGGATTTCGTAATGCTTTATTATTTGAAATAGTAATTATTTGATTTTTGTATTTATACCGTGGCCTCGTCTCCCCTGGCCTTGTCAATGCAGACATGATGTTTGAGTGCCGTCTCCGATGCGGACCTTGAATCACCGATGACTATCAGGATGTAACAATTTGCATTGTTTTTGACTATAAGAGATGAATAGGTGCATTACTTAAAACGGTTACGCGACAAATGTATTGTGAAGCGGTTTTTTTTACAGTTAGATTGGTAGACCTTGATATAGGCGAGTAAGGGTGTAACCGAATTCTTTAGACGGAGCTCCGTAACTTCTTACTATAATCACCTTTATAAGCTGAAGATGTTCCGAACTGGACCACATAATTTTATCACAGTTCATGTTCATGTATTAAAATGCAAAAATACTCCTCAGTCAGAAATTAAATATCAAGTAAAATCTTCAAGAGAAACAAATTATTCGACAGTTGCATATTTATGAATTATAATTTTATGCAAGAATATAAATAAACAATTAATTAGGGCTGTCTAATTCATTGAAAGCTGATACTATTAACAATGAACTGTCATTATTATTAATACGGAACCGCGACGTTAGTTCGGCGCTTGCGTCGCATCACATTATAGGCGTTTCGAATTACGGCACAATGAGATAGGCACGAGTCCGTGACGGGCGCGGGCGTGGCGCAGACAATTGAAATGATAAGCGACTTTCTATGGGGAATGTAGAGGCTCCGCCGGCGCCTCCCGTACTGTTCCCAACTTTGTAATTCTCTGTGTCGTTGTAGAGATGTCCGACAGTTACGATTCAGTAGCTTTGTTAGGGCTTTCCTTTTTTATTAGCAAAAATCCTGACGATTCGGGTTTTACCTGGGTTAATGGAGTTTGTATTTTAAGCATTAAATGATTAATATTATATAATTACCGCAGCGCACTGAAATAATAATTTAGATATTATAATTATGTCTAAAACACTCATGTAGTTACTACTTACATTGGTTATGTTCTATTTGACTATTATAAAATGTCTTTTAAAACCTATGATCACAAATTAAAACAATAATTGGTGAAATTTTATCGCGTTTATTGACAGTTAATTAAAATAATTATGTTGCTAGGTATTCACATTTAACGATATGGTTTTATTGTTATTGCTAGATATTTATTTAAATGTCGTGGCAAGCGGCGTGAAAGAATATGTCGATTATAAATATTAGTGTTTAAATGATATTCTCTAAATATGGAAAAATATCCGTGCATGTATGTGTGAGATGACGTGCTATTCTTTTTTTGGTAGCACAGTAAAATAATTAGTAAAATGTATTAATTTTCCGCTATAAAGTTGATAACAATGTTCACTTATAAATAGGAGCTATATCGGCACATCATTTTGAGGAGAAACAGGATAAAGGAGATTAGTAATTAGTTTCACCTGAATGCAACAGTCGTATGTACAATGTTGTAAGGACTATGATTTGCTGCTTACACCGTTTCCAAGAAAATGAAGACGCCTATACGATAAATTTCCATTCAGCCAAGAGTAGTACTTGACAAAGTTATATTCTAATCAGTTTCTGTTAATTACTAATTAACTCTGAGTACCTAATACAAAGGCTGGTATCGCAACAGTGCGGAGCGAGCAGTGTTCTCGAACAAGTTATTAAAGCTTCGCGCACTTGTAGGTACTTAACGGATGCAACGTTTTAAATTAAATCCAGTACGAGTATGTATGTACTGATAATGTAATACGAGTAATTGCGTAAGTGTTTTTTGATGTTTTTATAAATATCAGTACCATCAATCATTGTGGAACTGTTAAAAATTTTATTGCAGTAAGTATTTCGGCACAAGTTTATTAATCAGGGCATTACGTTAACGCGGGCGGAGGTAAAAAGGTCGTTTAAAGAAAATATGCGTTACGACGACAACTGAAAATCACCTTTTTAAAGTAGGTGCGGCCTCGCATGTGGACAACTGTACTTAATTCATTCTGGGTCAATTAAGCGTCTCAGGTGAAGGGTTAAATGCACCACTATATTCGAAGTTGATTTTGTGACCAAAGTGTGGTAACGCGTAAAAGGTGCCCGTCAACTTGAGCCAGGTGGGCTAGCTCGGCTACGTGAGCTACGTTTCAACTAATAAGATCGCTTAATTTTCCTAGCACATTAAAATGAACCCATCCTATTTGTCAAAGCGAGCGAGCCAGCCAGCCCAGCGTAAGTCGACGGGCACCCTAAAACTTTAATGACGATATAGGCGCCTTCCTACCATTAATACATGCGTCTAAAGTGTGTTGTGTGTTGTGCTCGTACTCCATAATTGAATTTGACATTAGTGGAAATGAAAAGCTCATTTACTGACCCTCATTACTTTAATTTTCGTTTCAGGAAATGAGGAGAAAGTATCGATGACGGCTCGTTTTGAGGGTCGACCAAATTCTGTTTATCTTTTTTTATGGTGTCGTTCACAATTGCCGCTACAATGGAGGATTGATTATTTATATCGCTTTATACTGTTTTTTTTGTGGTGGAATGAGCTTTATAATATTAAAATAAGTATGTACTTAAGTCAGCGATTAAATATGAAATAAAGGTTCTAAAAATAATAGCAGGAACTTCAGGCTAAGTACCTAAGTAATTATTGATACAGACTAAACTTAACTGCACCAGGGAAACCACTGAATAGATTTTAATGAAACTTCACACTGTCATAATGATCTATATCCGACTGACTTTATATAATTACTAACTGATAATAAATATATAGATGAAAATGAAAGGTTTAGCTTTTTTTACAAAGCCGGCAAACAAGCGTACGACCTGCTCGATGCTAAGTAGTAATCGTAGTCTATATATGCTTGCAATAACAATGGCATTGCTCGCACGATGCCGACCTGAACGAGAGTGGGATCTCTATCCATAGAGAGACGGGAAGGGAGGGGGGAGTTTGGACTACCGTCTCTCTCACTCATCAGACACACAAATAATGCCTAATTTACTGTCACGATTTTATTCAAATAAAGAATTAACGCCGATCTTCTGTGATATGACCTACAACCCCGGTTGAGCCAAGCCATATATAAGCTGTAGTCAGTTGGCTACGGCTTGTCTCTACCACTCCACTTCGAGGATAGAATGGGTTTAAATCTTTAATTACTTACAACAAAAGTCACGGGAACAACGTTGCACGAGTTGAAACTGATAACATTAGCATACAAAACAAAACAATATACTACAATACAAAACAAAACAAAATACAGTTATTTTCGACGACCACTGCCAACCTCGGGCTACCTCACCTCTTTACTCAAACCAAGAAATTGTAAACTATACCTGCTCCGTGGTTTACGACAAACGAACACGCGTAGGACAAATGGATGATGACAGCTTGCAAAATCTGTAAACAGATAAATGACACTACCGCTAGAGAAAAAAAAAACACCAGTGTATTATTGCTGTATTAAAAAAAGAAAGTTTAACGTCCATGTTGATTGTTTAACTATAGATGATTGACTGACGGTAATCAACGAAAATTATAAACGCTACTAGCTTTCTTGTTCCACTGACGTAACCCGCTTTCAGTTCACACAGAAGACGCTGTGTTATTATTTTATATTATATTCCAACTACTTGTTGCTATTCTAATGCGATTCGCTGGTTATTCATTATGCAGGTATTTTGCTTGTACACTTTTCACCCAGACATGACTTTACTCTTATCAATACGTTGCTAAGATAATAATATCACACTGTGGACACTGTTTCCCCGTAGCTGACTAACAGCCAAAGCCGAGATAAGCAGCTATGAATTTATTTGGAAATTTATCCTCTAATGTAAAAGGTTTTAAAGTTCAACGCGGCTTACCTAATGTATTAGGAAAATGTACTTATCTACTGTAAGATGCACTTAACACTCACTTGAGTACTATCATACGATTATATTACAGAGGTTCGCATACATTTAGGTATAATAACAACCATACCTACTGAAAGGTAACGAAACCAAAAATGGATTGAAAACTTATTTATTTAACACGGTGTTGTCTTAAAAAGCGTGAGGTTGATTACTGTTTTGTTTTCTTTTGTGAAATTGTTGACAGACATACAATTTCGGGCCAATTAGCACATGTGTACGCCGGCGCGTCAGAGGCAAGGCGAACATGTCCACCGAAACATAATAAGTAAGCTCGATGTTCACCGCAATCTGATTCCCACTGACAGCACTTGATGAACAAAATAATAATATCGAAACACTCAATAACGAACGAGTGATGGTATTAACCGCAGCTCTCTCATAAATATTCAATAGGTGTGTTATTGAATAAAAGTAAAAGTACGTCCTCATGAAGCACAAATATGACTTGTGATTGATGGAGCGGCTACCAGCGTGAGTCTAGGAAGCGCGCAATATATAAAAAAAAATATTATTGTTTGTTTCTCGTCGCAAGCTCGATTCCCGCCAGATCATCGTTTTAATAGCGACGATTTATCTCTTCGTTTTTTAGTAACTGTGTATCACAATCAGTAAGCCACTCGGCTGCAAGGTCGCCGGGTACAAAAAACTCGCGACTTGTGTTTTTGCTCTATTTTTATTCGCGATGAAAAAGAATATCAGAACACCTATTTGGAAGTGCCGGAGCGCACCGAGACTGGTCGATACAGGAAGTTAAGCCAATTGAACAACAATAAGATTTATATGTTTTATCAACGCTTTTCAATGTGCTATGTCGCTTATTATTGTCTTTCTTTGTACAATATTTTAATTAGTTTAATATTCAGGTTCAATACGAGTAGGAACATACCTGTTTACGTAAAAATCTTTAGGTTTTCTTCTTACAAACAAGAAGTTGTTTATTTTAATGTAACTGCATGTAGGTACCTAAGTAGGAAATAAAGAACGGCGATTAATCATTTTTACACACATTAAAATATAAACACTAGCAATTTGTTATCGCAACAGTCTCGCACACGTGAACGAGTTGGTAATCGAGATGGTAGAGATCGAAGTGAAGTCTCTATCATGGTGACCCTCGGGCGCGGTTCGGCGTCGCATCGAGGGCATGGGGTATTGTCGTACACAACTTCAGCGTTATGCAAAATACTAAGCGCCTTTCGATTTAGCGATAGGTATCTATAAATCGAGACGACCGATCGTGGAATAGCGCAAGTGAACGGCGATTTTGATGAGTTACTTTAGCTTAACGACCCGTTTTATAATAAAATGATCACTTTTAATTCTATTACGAGTTTTATTTTATGCCCCAATTAATAGTTGAATATTTAATTGTAAGCTATTTTGAAATTCGATTTTTCGTTTAAAAATCAGCAATCTAATTATGTGACCATGATGATGTTTATTCATGTTAAGTTGTGACAATGTTGAAATAACGAACTAGATTTGTATACCTACCTACGTTGTACGGTAATTGAGAATCGAGGGATGCTTACTAAACATATAATGAAAATAAAATTTATCTAGAGGCGTCATCTAAGCGGCGATGGTGAGTACCCCATATTTTCTATTGTACTCTCATGATTAATGATACAGTTTAGTTTGGCTTTTAATTCAGATATTACTTTCAAAAATCCATTTGCAGTGTCATAAAAATCGTAGATAACAATCGTCGGAACGCATTAAAACGTTTATGAGTTGCTTTATGATACGATATGGTCCCGTATCCTTATGTTGCATCTCTCACCGCGTCCCGTTAGTCCTAATCTGGTCTGTACTTATGTGACCTGTAAGTCCACTTGAATGCCATATAAAAATAATATGGATTATCTTTTTGCAACAAAGAAGATAAAATAATTCATAGGTAGACAGGTGCCTTGTTGCCACATATGTGACGGGTTCTTTTTTCTGTAGGGTATATATACAATTAAGTAAATGGGTAAACTTGGTATACTTTTTTTATATTTTAGGGATATACAACTTTCAATTAAGCTTTATTTTTTAAATGAATCAATTACTCGTAGAAGCGAAATAAAAATAAAGAATCAGTTAAGAATTGAAAACCTCAAGGAAAGTATATCTACGTGTTGCAAAATTATGTTGTGATATCAACATCCAAAGTATAGAACACACACTAATAATTAGAGAGGATCAAAATATAGATAATAATATAATAGCTACACAAGGCGCCAAATACTTTAGAGAAAACGTTATTATAAGCTACGATAATAATATATGTGCCTACTATAAACCTTGGCACTCATGAGCTCATGGTGGATGGTTGATCTGTTGCTTCACAATGTCTTAATCATTATATTCTGCAATCCTCTTGCAGGAAAACAATAAAGCGCAAATTTGGCGCCGATAGCCATTTGCGTCAAATCATGTCGCGGTCGTCAGAATATGGTAATTGCTTGGATAGATAACCTGTTTTGTATTACTTTCAAGTGTGAACCAAAGTCATTTTATATTTATAACTCCATTAGGCAGGTTTGAACAAATTATACCTAGGTATGTTAGACTACTTAGTATGCATATTACTGGGTGGACAGATATTTTAATAATTAACACATACTTATTTGCGGTATGTACCTACCTATTTTAAACAAAGAAGTCCTAGTATAACTAACCCACTTAAACTTTTGAAGTTATCTAATATAGAGATCAGTCATCACAGATTAGCAATTTTTGGCGTAATTTCTACCAAAAACGCCTAAAAGTCGTAGTTGCAAAATTTTGGAGTGTTGCTTGAATTATAATGATCGGCGACAAAAATTAAGCCAAAAACCAGTCTCATATTTTATTTTATTTAACGAGCTCGTCGCCCAATCGTCGCTTATTTGGGCTCAAAACGTTATTTTAAACGCAACTATCATTTGAATACATGTTAGGTTTTATTTAACGTCGGCGTATAACAATTCGCTTGCAGTGAATATGAATTGATTTTAAAATTCACAGCGCGTTTATAGCAGAGACAATATTGTTCGCGGGCCGCAGCGGGGGTCCCAGATGACATCTCGCAGCGTGCAGTCTTGCCTCTATTCACTCCATTCTAATCGACACACGCCGATTGACCTTCAGCTCTCGTAACTAGAGTTCACTTTGGTTTGCTCTCTACGTTCAGTGCGGCACCGCATCCTAGAGTTTATTTCTATTACAGTTATTGAAAATAAAAGCGGAGATAAAAAATAAAGATACCTCGTTACGAAATTAAGCAACCAAATGGATTTCGATATCGTAGTTCATTGTTTGATTCGCGCTGTGTTATAGGAACGGGGCGGGCGGCAACGGTGCGGTGTGGTGGCGCGGCGGCGAGCGGTGTTCGGGCGCTGCGCAGGCGAGGGTTATCGCGGTTCGGGCGCCCGTCACGGTTCCCACGGAGAATGGTATTTTAAATACCTATTTATCTACGTACGGCGACAGGACCGAGGTGCATTCTATTGAGTAGCCTCTTCTGGATGGGTCAAGGATTCGGTGAGGTGAGGTGAGTGCAGATCCGTGCTCGTTGTGCGATGCGACGACGCCGACCTGGCCTTGTTACGCGTTATGTCTGCCATGTTCTATTATACAGTTCGATTGTAAACATGATTTAAATAAATTTATCTTTGTTCTGTTCTAGCGACATGATGGGGTAACGACGTAAGTGAACGGCTCTATTGTGCTTACTTGTTCATAGGTAAAGTTGTTTTATATATTTAGCTAAGATTATAAACTATGTAGTACTAACCATTTTGTTTTAATTTAATTTCAATGAAACATACACCAAAACCTGAATAGTGTTACCACACCATACGATCGGATATTGATTGATCAATCGATCGATGGTAGAATGAGGTGAGTTGACATCGCTGAACAGTTTCTGTAAGGAGTAACGTTAGATCTATCAACGTTCGAGCGTCGAACGACCATCCATCGATGTTCGTTCGACCGTAGGTCCATTAGTGTATGGTATAATGTAAGGTCAGCTCTATTTATGCCAAGAAAAAAATATTTTACTTAGGTATCAAATTTACCTATGTACGAGAATATGAAGCAACTGTGTATCTTTACTCAAGTAAACAAAAAACAGCCTCATTACAAATTTTATTGTCGGCACCAATGTGGTGGTTACGACAAAATACATATCTGTAAATAAAAATTCCAGTTTAATGCGTTCAAGTAATATATAAGTAAGAAATACATACGGAAGACAGGCGTATTAAGTTACCCGACGATTAAGTGGGTTGTCGACAGTGCGCACGATTCACATTTTACCCCGGCTCCATTAAGTTTTGGGTGAAAAGAATGTGAGAGGCACCACTGAAAAATGTGCAGCAGTCAAAATATTGCATCGCGGCTAACTGCGAGATACATGAGCTTCCGCTGTGATAAGTGAGATATATATTACTGCCACTAAATACTAGACATGCAATATGTAAAAAATATGCTTATAAATTATACAATAAATAGGAAGCAAGGATCTATATATATTTTATGATACAAACTATTCAGCAAGTATCGTATGCTCCCAACGCTTGAGAATAGCCGCGAGCGAACTGAGTTACCACTAACCATTGTGGAGAATTTATTGTAACTGTAATTATGTTTTATAAATAATAATAAATATAGACATCCGCGTATAGACATTTGTATTTAATGATTTAATAAATAGGTACGTCTCTCCTATGGTTATTGTAAGATTTGAACAGGCCTATGTTATTAAAAGTATAATTATATTGTTTAAATAATTATATTGGTATTTATGTGACAAATTTAAATTTTAATAGTATATTGTGATACTCTAAAGAGAACAATTAAATATTTTGTAAAGTAATATATTATTATGGACCTATTATCTACCTATTATTATATATTGGATATTATTATCGACCTATACCTAATAGTATCTGTATTGGAATCACAGACTACCTATTAGCGAAGATACATTATGCTTTCGAGATACCTTCCCATCCAATGGTAAGTCCATTTAATTTTCTATTCAATTTCTTATCTGTAAGCGTATGGCCTGGTTAGATTTGTAACGTGGGAATCGTCACTGGCTGACTTCGAATTACTTCGATGGCTATCTGTAAGAAAAATAAATTAATAATAATGTCGATAGTTGTCGATCTAATCTCACTGAGCTTCTGAACTGAGATTGGCTCATAGAATTGATCTAAAGTGGCGGTAGAGCGTCTGCAATCGCATAATTTGTAATAGTGAGTGTCATGCATGACTATAAATGTACTAGGTGGATTTAATTAGTTTTCATATTTAGCTACGAGTACATAATCTTGAGAGCAGTGGCAGGTATCTATGTAGTAAAAGGTCAGCAAGAGCTTACGTCTTGGTAATACTGTTAGATATTAACATTAACTAACATTTCATGATAGGAATAAGGTCCCAATAAGATGTAATCTTAGTGTTATTCACCGGATAACATCCAGTTTGTAGACTGTTTTTTAGAGAATTTTCCTCAGCTCCGGAACCTCAAGATTGGTGGACTGTGTCTGGCTATGTATGTGATAGATTAACCATATATTGGGGTACCGTAATAACACTGACACACCCACAACTTACCTTTGTTGGCAGATGGACTACAGTAGACTACTCTATGTTTATGCGATAGTAATTGTCCACTGTTGCGCCGTGCCGTCTTGAAGTTTTCACACGTTCACACTACACACGCATGACCATTCCTTTCCCTTTCCCTACAGTCTGAAGATAACAATAAAATTGACAGTTTATTGATCAGCAAGTGTTCGAACACAAAAAACACATCATACGACGACCACAGCGGTAGAGGCGAGCAGTCCACGCATTCCGCCACACTAAACCTACAATTTTACGATGCCTTGTCTAATAAAACAATCAAATAATTCGGTTATTCAGCCTCTTAAACATTGTGCATGAGGTCTTTTGTCGTCTTTAAGTGTATCGATTTCATATTAATGCGACAATAACATAACCAATTCTCGTTTAATATTTTTATATCTGAGTTCATGCAAGCGACACTTGTCTACGTTGAGAAATAAAGACCGATTAAAAATGTAGTTCGCGGAAAAATATAACACGGAAAAGCTTTTATTTTTCTTTTAAGTTCATTGTCGTGGTTATGTACTTACACTGACGCAGCGCGATAATGCCCGCGCGCAAGATAGAGTGCGTCCGCGCGACCTCGCCGCAGAATAAATGCCGTAATTAAGTGAAATTATTATAATTCTGTTTCAGAATTAAATGCATGTCACCGTATCACGCCCTTAGGTAACAGTAAATACATGAAATATTTGGTAGCTCGATTGTCAACTTGAATGGTGCCGCGTGTTTGCTCTGCATACCTTTTCTCATAAAAAGATTTCATCGTTCATAAAATGCCACAACTTAACTCACACTAAAGCCAAAAATGAATTTGGAAGATATAGACATATAAGTATCAGTGCTTAACTTTTATTGAAAAATGCACCAGAAGCCCTAAAATAGTAATAAAATAACTTTTTTACACCTTGGTAATCCGTGTATTGGCAAGTGGTTTAATTTTTTATTTTAATCAGTGCTGATATAGTGTGAGCGTAGATATTAAAAGCGGCAATGATATTTGTTATCGGTCCATTATGGCCGCAAACAAATGACGCGGCTTAAAGTCTTAAAGCTTTTTAACGGTGAGTCGTGTCGTGAGTCCTCGTCGGAGTAATTAGCCAGAGTTGTTCGTACCCACTGACCGCGCCACAGAACATGTAATGTAAGACGTATGGGACAATGAGGCGTCGGAGAAACGAGCATAGAAACGTCTTTAATTAAGTCGACCCGACTGCGACTTAGCGCTGGGGACCATCTACTACCCATCTATGGCACGTTCTTTAGTAATTGAACATTATTTTGCATGATTATTCAATGCAAATACATTTTACTCTGAATTGGTAGTTTCTAACCACCTTATTAATAAACGTGGTTGTACGTGTATAGTTACACCATGCTTGTTTTCTTCTTTCGAATGTCAAATTACTGATGACAGAATGTGATCATTCGGTGTATAACTATTCCCGTGTTATACCACGTTTATTATTAAGGGGGTAAGGGCCTAACTAATTTCACGAATGTTTAATTCAATAATATAGTTGCAAACATTAAATAACTGACCGCGTATATACATACGAATACATCGCACCAATTAATTTAAGAGGTGCTACAATTAGTACCTACCTATCGGTTAATACAAATTTACAGCTTTTAAATTTTTTATAGCAATCTTATTCTTTGACAACTTTTAGCCGAAAATGTCGACGGTGTATAGTGACAAATTGCAAGATAAGTGCATGTGAGATAAATATATCGGTCACGAATTTGCCAACCGAGCGGCGCGGGCGCGGCCCGAGTGCAACGAGTCGGACGCATCAGCAGCGACGTGATCTCTCACCACTCGCTCCTTAATTGGAGCTGAAATTTAAATACTATTCAGTATAATAAATAGCTGTTCACAGATCCGGCAGTGATCTCTAGTATTATTAAAAATAATAAAACAAGTACCGATGTAACAGGACTTAGGTATGCTGGTAAACAAAAACCCGACGTGCAAGGCCATTGGATATTTCTAACGTATTATTTACCATGAGTTATTATTTAAACTTAGATATCGGGCAGGTTCGATATAATGATTCGCAACGTTGATGTTTTCAAGCAAAAAATACGATGAAAAACCAAATTCTATTCCATATATGTAGGTACCTAAGGTATAGTTAGACTACAGACAGCAGGCGGATTATGTGTTTGGTCGAAGGTTCGGTTTACCTAGTAACATTGTTTAATTATATTGTTATCTTTGTGATGTGTAAGAAAAATATACGAAGATATTAAATAATAATATGTTTTTATAATGGTAGTTTCGCAAACAATTATATTTTACCCATTTAAGGCACTGTTCACAAGCATCCTCATATAAATTATATTAGGTATATTTCAATAAGATGAGTGATGAAGAAACATTTTTATGATTTGGTTTCGCAAGGCAAATTAGATTATAATTTAATCAACTTCAATCTTGCAAAATAAATGATAAATTGCTTATTCACTTAATTCGCGATGCACAAGGAGAAAAACATATTTGTAACAACCTGTTTGAAATCTCGCATCTTTAAAATTAATATTTAAAATTAGTGGCTCATTTCAAATGAAGGACGTTATTTAGTTCACAAGTTGTTACAATTTCATAGATAATTCATCGAGAAATCGGCAATTAACACTAACTTAAAAAAAATACGGATCAACAAGTAGGTACGTAGCTATAGTGTCGATGGTATCGCATTGGTTGAAAGCTGCGCAGACGCCGACTCTATCTACAGAGAGTCCTTTGTTATTGTCTATATTCTTAAAGTTAATTAGGCATTTCATGCTGTAAATAATTCATTTTGCATGAACAAGGTGCACAGTTTATTGTGAATTGCAAAAACTATATTGCTTCATTTAACGGTCTAGCATTAAAACTACCGATATTAATAAAGCATTTAAATTTCGCAATTGAATGAAACTGAAATATTACCATATACGTGCACGAGTGTTGTAGAAAAAGTTTACATAATTGAACGCATCTGAAATATACGAGTATTTATCCATGTTGGCTTTGTAATATTGAAAAGATAAACTTTAATTAAATTACACATTAAACGTTCAACTTATTGTCCGGTTTTTCAACAATGTTCTAAAGTTAAATAATAACTAAATATTATCACAATACAGCCATCAGATCCCACTTATAGGTAGGTATATCCCAAGCACCTATCAATTATATAATTTGCAACATGGTTTCTGCATGCATAAATACATAACCGCATTAGAACTGCACTCACAAAGCTTCTATCGATGCCTATAATCAACATTGCCGGCTGATGCAAGTTCGATGAATAGGCATTAGCCTAGCTTTTCCTGAGTGCATAGAAAATGGCTAAGGCGGTCTTGCCGAGCCATGCTTCCTTAATCTATGCATTGAAATGGACATGTAAGATCTCATTAATTTTGCAATGATTTGTTTTATCGGGGCGGTCGGTGCTTAGATTTCCGTAATGCGCGGGGGCTGGCGCGGGCGCACGAGTCGAGCGACGTGGCGCGATGAACGTGTGCGATACCATTCATTAGGCGGGCGCGCAGGCGCTCACGCGTCAAATTAGCCGGAGTCGCGCTTAATTAGACGGCGCGGGCACAACGTCGTCGTTGCCCGGCGCAGGGCACCCAGCCGCTGGCAAACCCACACAAATGCCGCTAAACACTATACACACTAGATCGCTCATATGATTATACCGATACATTTAAGAGAAATAATTACCTAATGCTTCATGGAATTTGGCAAACAATTTGCATAAGGAATATGCAAATTGTAAGGTAGCGAATAATAACCGATTGTTTAATTTATTGGAGGTAGTATAGACAAGTAATCATGATTGATTGGTACAAGTTAGTTAATTTTTGATATTAGAATGATGGATGAATAGTGTGTGCTATGATTTGATTTAATTTTAAATAATTCTACCTGAATGAGCATTTATGAATATTTTGAAAAATTAAAGATACCTGGGATTTCACGTTAAGTATTATTATTTCCGTGATTCACCGTGAGTGACCACATGTTGTACAAAAACCCTATCTTCTAAATAATAAGAAATTCGATGATAGAACAACTCCAGTAGTGTTTCGGGCAGTTGTTGCTTTCATTAATGTAGGTTTGACTTCAATAGGTATTAAGTATCACTATTTATTATTGTACGTTGTGTATATCTAAAATAGTTTGCAAAACTGCGTTATCGAGTTTAATTAAAGGACAATAGCGAGGATCAGCTGCTAGGACCGTTACACAGTGGCACGCGATGCGAGGCGGGGCGGGCGGCGGCGGCGGCGGCGGCGGCGGCGGCGGCGGCGCACGCGCACCCCGCCCGCACCGTGACTTAGGTCAAGATCGGTCCACTATGATGCCAATTACTAACTTGACACACAATAATTGTAACGCCTCGTCTGTCGTCAATTAGCTGCAACTAGCTGACAGCATCTTGCCGGACGAACGAAACCTGTTGGACCGCTGCGCACGCGATAGCGACGCTATTTTAAGATGACTATCGTAATTACCGTGAAGTTATTATATTGAGTAATATGAATTTGAATAAAATAATTATGATATTTGAATTGCAAATTAAGAATATTAAATAAAATAATAGAACATACACAATGAAATAATAAAACTAATGTGCAACGCTAAGTAGATTCTAATTTATCGCTAACACTAGTATTATTAGTAGCTCATCATTGTGTTAGCAAACAGCTTAAACCCATTTGAAGTCTGATAAATGAAGTATTATTAATTTATTATTATTATTTTAATGGAATAAAATAACTATTTTTAACTACCCACTTATAAAATTTTAAGTAAACTAATTACTCCTCGAGACTGGAATTTAATGAAAGCAATATTAATTCTTATAAAATAAATAAAAAACTGTTTACCAGTCCCATGAACCTGCTCGAGAAGAGTTTTTCTGTTCGACTAATTATTCGACTCGTGGCAATGGCAACGCTGCCGAGTACATAAGCTTATTACATACCTAACTTGATAATATAAGTACCAATCTATAAATATGGCGTGTATATTGGACAATTAGCGTAATTATAAGAACGGTTCCCGTCTGCAGGTGTAAAACATCAGCCACTCATAATTCCTAGTAACGGAATTGGCTTACGGCGGTGCTAGGAAAACGTGCTAGTAGGCAGCGAAATTACTGGTCCACCATAATAGATCCTTGCGTAATACTAAGCACCTTTGCCGGGTTATATTACTGGTTAAAATTATACATCAATAGAAAAATGATTTCTCGGTCTTAAGGAGTAGGTACGCCTTTTTAACCGACTACGGCGAAACCAAAAGGAAAGGTTATGTTTAGGCAGTCTATCATTTTTATGTTCCACCTTGGCACCAAAACTACCTATCCGATTTTGATGCGGGAGGTGTCAATCGATTCATTATTATGCTCGAGGTGACAAACGCTGCGTTTTATACGAACAAAATCAATATGAAGGATTTTACATCCGAAAAGTGGTGGTCCCTGATTTTTTTTGGCTGTCGTATCGATTAGTGTGTTTAATTAAAGATGAGACAATTCCGAGATCATAGATACAAATATAAAATATACTAATTGACGAAAAAGAAAATGTTACTATATTTTAGCGTTTAGGAATACTACTACTAGCGTTATCTATCGGCAGTCCTGAATATAATTAGTGTTACTAAAATAAGATAATGTTCTGTAGTGGGATTACAGTTTTTAAACGTTTTTACTTGTTGTATAGAAAAGATAACTCGCAACGTGGGTTTATCACATTGCTAGTACTCCTGTTAGTGGTCCAAGAGCGGGCTGTCCAAGAGCGGGCTCACGACAAAAGTTTAATGGCTAGGTAGGGATCAATCCCGGAATCTCTCATCTACGAGGACAACCCCTCTAACCATTAGGCTATTGAAATTTATTACAATGATAATTACGGTCGAAAATATACGTCTTTAGAAAAATGATTTCCCGGTGTTAAGGAGGTTACGAATAGAAACTTAAGAACATTCGTGTTACAAATAAGTATTAATAGCAGCATTAAAAAACCTACATGTACCTACAGCAAGACAAGCTTATACAATCGAATGAGGTATTTTCAAACTTTAGTTTCAAAATAAAATATAAATATAAATAATCGCCAAGCTAACACACCTACTGTATGGTCCCAAAATAAGCAGTCCTTGTATTAAGGGTAAGATATGTAGCTACCGTACAATAGACTGGGGGCGATTTTAGTAAGCGGCCATTTACATGAAAGCCATTTTGTTAATGTTTTTTTGACAGAACATAACCGTATTTGATGTGCGGGTAGAGTTAAATCAAGAAGCTGAGTTAAATGTATGAAAAGGATCGGTCATAAGAATGACCGTTAATACTAGAGCTAAGCGTAAGGTAGAGCGTAAGCTACACCACCTTTTTTATAATGAGGCTCGTATAATTTCCACTGATGGGGGAATCAGGGACTTTGTTAGGATTTTTTTATTTGTTAAATCAGTTTGTGTTATATTAGTTGTAATTTGTTTTGTACACTATTTATTTATTTCTCTCTGCCACTTTACTGGCTATTTTTTGCAATATTTTATAAAGTAGTTTCATTGTAGTAGTAGTGTTTCTTTTTCTTTTATTATATTCTTGATTTCGTGTATTGTTATTTTTATTCCAAGCTAGACCACCTTTAAACAAAGCTTATTAGGCCTTCGCCGGTACATAATTAAACACTGTATTGTAACAGGTAATAATCAATCAAAAAGCCACAGATAAAAACGTACGAAGAAAATTTTATCGCATAAGTGACAAAGTGTCTAA
This sequence comes from Notodonta dromedarius, assembly GCA_905147325.1. Lineage (NCBI taxonomy): Eukaryota > Metazoa > Arthropoda > Insecta > Lepidoptera > Notodontidae > Notodonta > Notodonta dromedarius. The sequence continues at coordinate 8,563,333 of LR990159.1, read as the reverse complement.
CATTATGACAAATATGATGACAATAATGAATTGCAAATATAATCTTAACATCGTCTGATATCCTTGACAACTGTCTGTATTTCGTTTGTTATTATGCATAGGTATTAGGTACATATGTACCTACCTATAGCCATACGTCAGTAGGTATTTCAAAAAGCAGCATGTAGCGCATCCTATTTACGTATTTTTTTTGTTTATGTATAGGAAATAAATGTCTTTAAATTTGTTACGTACGTAACCAACACATGGATCACCACCAAACCTGATCATCTCACCACACTACAGGCGTCTTGCCATGAACAGAACAGGGTGATAATAATATCAAGATAAGCTAGAACCCTACAAAGGTTGCCTGAAAGAAACCGCAGCCCGCGATAAAGCCGCCTAATGCGCACAAAACTATACTTTATATTCGTTTGATAATTTTACATAATAATAATGTATGATTTATGTGTAATAAAAAAGTACATGTCTGTCTATGTATCTACGAGTATAAACCTAATTTCTCACTTAGATTAGTAAAACGATTATTTTGGTCCACAGATTTAGCTTTGTCGTGGTCCTTTACTAAGTCTTTTCATGTTGCCCTTTCGGGTGATAAGTCGCGCAGCGGACGGGAAGTCAGGTTGTGGCAACGCTTTGTTCTCGTGATTCGCACCCAGCACTGTCGGTTAAATCTCGCGGAACATAAATTTGCCAGGTTCCGTTGTGAAAGCCAATATTCTTTGTAGCGCTCGCGAGGTCTATTTCTAACATTAAATAAATTACACCGATATTACAAGAACGAATCGGTGGAACTTGTTTTGGTCGGACGTGTCTGGTCTAGACGTTGCATCGCAAACATCAATTTCGTGTTACCTACTTCTGATGCTATTAACAGAAAATAGTTTTGCTTTTGTTGCATCTATGGCATTCATATAACACTATGGTTATTTATCGTAAATTTTCAATTTTTCTTATCAATGTTGGGTCTAGTCTTATATTATACCGAATGTATCTATAGATACAGGCTAATATTAGCCAATAGATAATTTTGATAGAGTGATGTATAAAATTTTGTTTTTCATATAAATTGCTGCTAAAGACGTCGATTTAAAATTATAAGCAGTAGGTATATAAATGATTCATCGTATGACTGAGGGGCACGTGTAAACGACGGCGGGAGATTCTCGTTGTCTCTAAATCAAGCTCTTTCTTCGGGTCAAACCGGCTCAAAGGACATCAAGGTATCGTGAATTAATCAAACAAGGTCGTTACTGTCGCAACATACTGATATAAAATGAGTTAAACTTAGTCATATAAATAATATGAATACTTGATGATTATCAAGGCCTTTTAACTCACATACGGTTTACAATCTCATTTCTGGTTTCAGCGGAAATTGAGGTTTATTGAGTACCTACAGTATCCTGTTACAGTGATGGATTCAATATCGTTGTAATTAATGACAGCTATGCATTTGTACGTACTTTGTTTCATCATGAACCTTTGGAAAAGTTATTGGAATTTAGATAAAATAAGTTTTGTATCCAAACTGAAGTATGCTATTTAGATTCATTATGATATCGCTCTGACTGATAAGGATACACATTAGCTTAGCTAATGGCGGTGGGTAGGTATTTATTGATTTTCAATAGATCTTAATATCGAATATTATGATATCCATTAGCTGCATATATTATTTATATGAAGAAACCACTTAGCTTTATCATCTAGATGTAAAACGACAGAAATGTTGTAACAGGTAACCAAACGTCTCCATTGCTTCAAACCATATCGTCTCGTTGGTATTGCGTAGGCGGCGACACGGCCATTGGCACGCTTCTATTTGATTATTTACAACGTTTATCGCTATAATAAACGCTGTACCGAATCAACAATGTTCTGCAACGTCTTGACTAACTTTACGAATTCAGGATATGAGTTGATTTTGATATTCGATTCTGCCCACGTACGAATTGAGCCGGAATTATGCCGTATTCTGAGTTAATTTACGGCTTAATTCTAATAGAGGCATTATGTGTTCCGATAGGGCACTAGTACAAACGGTGCGCTTCCAATTTATTTACGACGTCTGAAGGCGCCCTCGGGCCGTGAGTTTCACAACGGCTTATGTACGAGCGTCATTACTGGACCGTTGCTTAAGTTTGACGCCTCAGATTATTTGATAATAATAACGCACATAATATCACGATGTCTGTTTATTACTCACTGTTATATTAAAAAACAATTATACTATTTCGGTATAATTGATGTTGGTAGTAAGTGGTTGTAAGTGTTGTAATTTCACATATTTTTTATTGGTGCACGGCAGGTTCATATTAAGCATTTATAACTATTAAGTATGATTATTATAATTGGGGTAAATTTATTACAAGTGCAGAATTCTATCAATCCTACAATAAATGTTTGAGATAAGATAAAACGTGTAAAAAATGATAATTTCTGCCTATTATTTACAGCGGACGTGTATTTGGTACTCGGTGTGTATACCTACAGAACTTTTGAATATAATTAATATAAAAAATGTAACGCAAAATTCAAGAACGACAATTTTTGATGTTCCCTTAAAATTTTATGTTAATTATAGCTAGCTATTATAATTTCAAATCAGTTTTGAATTATGAACAGGTTCAGAATGATTTATGTTTCTACCTAATATGTTATCAATTAGATACTTACCTACTATTAAAGTCTTCGAAAAACATTAATGGCGATGAATGGAGGTTTCGTATTATAAATATATATGCCCTTTAAGCAGATTATATCCGTGACACATAATACGTAATAATATATAATGTAAGTCGGATCACTCGATCATAGCGGCGAGGTTGCGCGTGCGCGCCCGCCCTCGCACTGATCCATATTCCACCTATCAGCGAGCCATTATTTATTGTGCCAATTACAATAGGCTCGATCTAATGTTTCACCTCTTTGTTTATTGATACCTAAATAGCAATTGGGAGGATGATGCAACTTTGGGTTTTTGTTTATATGTATGTCAATATCATAGGCATACACAATATTAATCAAGACATACACATAATAGGTTCATAATATATAACGCAAACCTGAAATGTATCTTCTGCAACATGCCATACTTAAATAGGTACTCGTATAGAAATACGCGTTGTGAAGTATCGAACATACTAATTAACTATGCCTTATATTTGTGTAATTTAAATGACACGGCACAACATCTGAGTAGAGCTTATAATAGACTAGTAATAGACTAATAATTAGTTAACGATTCCCTGTCAAAATACGGTTTACATAACGATAAAGAACTATGAAACCACCATTAGTAAGTGACGGGCGTTTAATTAACATACGTGCCAACTTAACTATCCCTGTGGAACAAAGCTCGCGGCATATCGTTAACTCTAAAATAAAATAGACTAGGCTGGTTAGACAAGACAGATTTTGACCTTTGACAGTCGAATCCCCACTGAGAAATAAAAAAAACGACAACAAATATGTTTTTTGTAATTCCTAGTATCCCTTTTACGAGTACGTTTTTTCTAAAAGTTTTATAATTGATGAATACAAGGTTTAGCATGGTAAGGTTTTGCTGTAATTTCAAAACATTTAGTAAAAATAATACTTGTAGGAGGTACAAAAATCATGTGTGGTCGTAATTTTTTTCTTGGTGCCATGTAATGCATCAGAAATTCCTGCTCGTAGGTACATAAATGAGGCACAGATGACCTATCACAAAGATGTTACTTTGCTCTCCCAGCGTTATACAGCTAAGTAATCTAAGAGAGTTTTCTATAGTGATGCTTTCTACTAGGGAGAATCGCATGTGTGCACACAGCTTTAATCGTGTCTTTAGCGCTATTCGTGCCAATGTTAATGAGCCCGCCAATGTTAGATCTCGTAAGCTTGACAGTTTCAAACTAAAAGGCATAAATTCAACGACAATATTACCTTATTACCGGGAAGGGTCGATTAATCTCTTCATACATTACCTGCTCATGATTTACAAGAGGTGCCTAATATTTAAACTCTGCAGTAAGTTTTTAAAAGCCATATGAACAACTATAAAATATCCATATAATGTTTGATCGAGAAGCGAAATTGCAAGACTTTTTTCATATCAATATCTCATGTATGTAATGCAATGTGAATAAATTTTTACGACCTATGGAATTGGTAATTTCGAAAGTTTTATTCGAATATCGATTTGGATCTGTCGAAAAGTAAGTAAAGACTAAATAAAAATGACTATCATAATAAAATTTGAGAAAACATGGGAAAATTTCACATTGATAACTTTTTTCAAGGTAAAAGAAATCGGAATGGGTAGGCAGATGAAATTACAAGGAAAGTAAGGAGAGCATACGCAGAGGCAGGCCTGACGCACTCCGAACTTTAGGTACGAAGATAAAAATACATCGATGGATTCGCCTTGGTGGACCCTATCGCGCTGTCATGTTTCCGCGTGCAGAACATAATATGAGAGTTACGCGATAGAAAGAGAGACCCTTGTAGGAGTTGTAGGTAAATATACTTTTACGCATACAGCGTTGTGCGATCTGAATTGCACACAATTGCGCTATTTACTTAATTGTCTTTTCCGGAGAGCGTCATCTGTTCGTGGGACTTACCTATTTATTATCTTTGGCAGAGGGAGGAAAAAATATAAATAACAACTATCACCTTCACCATGAATCGATATTCCACCAGTCATGTTTTGCTAAGTAGGTAGGTACTACTACTCGGTGAAACAGGAAATTTATTCAGAGAATAATCGTTATCTGACGATTGTGAATATAAAAAATAATAATTGAATAACCATTGATCCTTGCGGTTTATGAACGCTTATCGCAGATATTAATCTCGTGTGTGTGACACATGACACGTATTCGTGCTTTCGTGTTACTCAATTGTGGTTAGAGTGGCGTGAAGCATCTATTAAAAATTAAAAGAAAATAATGAACTATAAGAAATTACTAGAATGTAACGAACAACATTATTTTAAATGGATATACTTACATACACCTATAGATAGAAAGAATACCTATGGAAGGGCAGGTGCTTACACGCACACATGCGCACTGTAATACTTCCTGCGTAGATAGATCCAATCCAAACTTGGTCAAGAAAATTAGGAGGATATCACGGCCAACGAGAAGTTATACAGAATGGTAATGTTCGACTTCAAGTTGATGACCACCGGGAGTACAAATATTCGGGCGGCCATTTCATAAATTCGTGTTTCATTCTATGTCGAAGACCTTAAAAATAAATAAAAGTGAAGCGTTTAAAACAACTAATTGAAAATCATTAAATCTCGTATGCATTTTCGTATGGGCCTTGGTACTCACACCTAGTTGTGGTCTATGTCTCCTTTAGGTGATACAAAATAACAAAGTATACCTACCTACTCAGTGTAACAGATTACCAAAAATCTATGGGAACGCAATTAAGAACTATTGGTTCGAGCAATGAGCGCACCTGCTGACTTTTCATATTGCGGTGTGGACAAACCGCAGAATCAATGGCGATAATTGTATGCGGAACCAGCCGTAACCCGAAACCCCACGCTCCACTTCAACGCACGTGCTTAATAAGCATTAAAATAATTGTGAGGCGGTTTTATATACAGTTAATTACGATAATAACACGAAAATATGGGGTCCATTGTGGCCACGTGTTACGCTCCACCGCTTCCGACTAATTTGTGATGTCCTGTGAAACGCTTCACGATTTATAACGTAGCGGCTTTATATTTGCCAGCAGGTAATTCATAAGGTACATACCTACTTTTTATTAAGGTTGTTTTTTCAAAGTGTATTCTACAAATATAAATCATTATTCAAATTGATTTAGTTACAGGATTCCAGGTTATCTTGAGTTTTGGAAATTCTATGTTTTAATATTTTAGGATTAATATTAACTTGTATCTATACACTGCGGGGTAAATAAAATTATTATAATTAGTTATAGAATCTGAATTTTCATAAGAACTACCGGTTTCTAATTATTCGATATGTACAGTGAAGCTACACCATTATTATTATGAAAAATCATAACAATAATGGATTTGCTAAAGTTATTTACGATCCGCGCTCCATCTGAGCACCGATGTGCCACTCATGTGCAATGGTAATGTAATCATCAATTCGGTAATTTATCAGAGACTCGCGACGTGTCTTATCCGATGCCGCGGATGAATTAAATTTGGTTTTAACTCCGTCTATATTCAAATTTATGTAATCAATCACCTGATAGTTATGAAAGTGTGCAATACGAGACGATTTCTCGGCTAAATTTGCATCATCACTACATTGAGGTTACCGAGGTACCTGTGCCCACACACTACGGGCGTGAACATGAAACGGACATCGGTCTGCTATCAGCCAAGGTTTATTCCATCTTAACGCCCAGTTAAATGCGATCGTTTCACTCCAGCTACTATTTTTATATTCGTTATTGGTATCATTTTATTTATAACATATTGACGACGATCGTTCTAGAATGGTCTTCCTTATTGTGCCCGTGTACAATTAAGTGCGAATTTTATTGTCAATAATTTATCGAACGCTACTGATAACGCCTCCAAAAATATAAAATGAAATGAGTCCATAATGTTTTCATCGAAACATGCCGCTGATTCACCGTAAACTTGAATTTTTACCCGACTGCCCTAGAAGGTTTTTTTTTATTATTATTGCGTTCTTCCGGTTTCAGTATTCAGTGGCTGATGTATTTCTTTCATCCGTTATAATAAGCAAACAGGAGGTATTTTTAATAGGTCCCTATTGTAGTATCTATGAGTCTCTAAATTATAGAGCATAATTTGCCTAAAGCAGCACATAATAAGGCTTTTAGACTTAAAAAGTGTTGTTGTTGATGAAATCAAAAGTACTTTACTTACCTTCTCAATCTCCGACAGCTATAAATAATACAGGTCATAATATCGTTGATACAACCTTTTGGTGATTGTGAATTAAAATATGTAAATATAATACAAACACGGAATAACTGCTTAATTTACGACATAATTGAACATATTAATTGAAAACATGATGATATAATTAAATATTTCATTAAAATTGGTTCATTTAATTTAAAATTAATATGTAAGTAACTTAATTATTTTTAAAATGTATGAATCAAACATCTTACAAATAGGTAACTAAAAAAAAAATTTTGAAAGTAGGAAAAGTAGAGCTGCCTAGGTATAGAGTCCCGGTCCTATTTGGTATCACGCGGTGTTTTTAGTAAGTAGAAGTACCTGTAAAAATCAAGTATAAAAATAACTTTAACTTACACTTACTTAGCTCTACATTAAACTGTATCCACTATCCATATACATATAAATGTAGAGCTCGTAGGAAATTCGCTCGCTGCGATGTGTTGTAACAATATTTACTACAAATTTGTAAAGATAATCATGTGTGTACATTTTAATTATTGTACCTATATAACGTAAAACCATGAAAATTATGTATATAGGAGGTGTGTAGACATTATACTCAGCACTGGTTGAAACGAAATAAACTATAATACACGTACCAGGAAACATAAATGTAATGTGGTATGTCATTTCTTTTTTAGAGAATCTTAGGGATCTTCCATACTCATGTCCCACTCCTCATTAGGTGGGCAACATGCGAACAATGAATTTGGTATCGCAAGGATCATAGGCTACGGTAGGTTACCGCTTGCGGAATTTATAACATAAAAAACAAAGATTTTTTATTTTTTTATTTGACTATATGTCGTTGGCCAGAGTGGCCATAACAACTTCACCCGGACAGAGGGCGAGCGCAAGTGCGCTCCAGCCAGAGGGGCAGGGGGGCAGCTAGCTCAAGGGCGCCACAAGGGACACGACCTCGGCTTGGGCCGCTGCCAGGAGAGGTGGCGAGGGTAAATCTACGACCGGATCGGAACGCGACCTCGACTGAGAAGATCAAAAAACAAAGAACACCGGCGTAGTTCATAATATTTCCACTAATTTCCATTGTACCTATGTTATTGATTGCAAATAAGTAGACTCCATTTAATTATACTTTGTCGTCAAAATAATGGCACAACTTGAAAACTTAAGTAACTAAGTATAATTAATTTAAGCTTAGCCGAAGTATGCCTCGGCCCTCGGTGATTATCGCTGAATAAGGATTTAATGATGATTGCGTTTCATTGGCCAGTCGTAATGTTTTACAACTTATAAGAATGTAGGTAAATATAATTAATAGTCGTGCCTATAAGTAAGACAAATTATGACTTATGCTATTTTGCAGTGTGACGATACATAATCAAATTCATACATTTTTGACACATAGGTAGAAGGCGTATTTGACATGCGGATAAAGTTAAATGTATGACATTTTCGGTTCTGGGTCAACCGTGTGAATGCCCGTTAAATTTGAAACAGTTTCAATTTTATTTTGCCATCTTTACTCTGTATGTTAAAAAGCCTTTTCGATACATACATCTAGTTAAGAAGTTTAGTATTAATATTAAATGGAAATGCCAATATTGTTATATTGGCATTTCCATTCACTTGTTTTAGGTAAAACGTATTGGTAACTTGATAAAATCAAACTATGGATAAAGATTAAGTATTAATCTATTTGAATTACTTATTGATTTTATAAGTATACGGTACCTACACAATGCCTGACTTAAGTATAATGAGTGTGAACAAAGCATAAATACTTACAAATTGTATTTGCTTAGTACAGTTGCAACTAAATAACCCAATCAAAACGACTATAATACCATACAATAATCAACAACTAAAAACATATTAATTGTCTATTACGAGTTAATTTTAACTGGTCTCTAAGAACCTAGATATTGTCTCTACGTAGACTCTACAATCACAAGTACTGTCCTACTTATTGAAACCGTGTAGTATATTTCTCAGCTATGACTACATCGCGTCGCTTTAGGTACGTTCATCAGTGCATACGTCATAGGTAGGACCTAGCCGCAATACGGCCTTCAAACATCATTATTGCGTCACTATTTTCTCAGGAGAGACAGACCGCCTCATTTCTCTGAACCGAAATGAAGTTAACATTGACACTTATCTGAATAAATGAGGCATTATTCGGCGCGAGTGGTTTCGTTCCGAACTGCAGCTGATCTATTACATATTGTCCTACGCATCAGTCATTCGCAATCTTATCTACGTATCGTGGGAGCGGGCACTCCCTGAGCATAGTGCACACGCTACAATAATGTGCGACAAAAATGGAGACGAGAAGACGCGACGGTGACGCCATTTTCATAATATTAACATATTTCATTGTCTCGTTTAATGACCATGCTGAGACTAGTTTTTATAACATCCGATGATTTTGATAATAAACGCATCTGCACTCGGCGCACGATCACTTCATTAAATATGTACAAAGCAGACAAAACTATTAATATAAATGGATTTTTTTTTATATCAGGTAGAATTATACTGCAAACGGTAAATATCCCTTAGTTGTTTGTTATAGTAGAACGCATTAATGAGCTAATGGTAACTCAATTATTAAAAGAAAAAGATTACACATAAATTCAGCGTGTTGTTTGCAGATCGAAAGTGGTTAAACAGTTAGTAGACAGCGCAGTAGAGACAGCGGGCGCAGCGGCCGCGGCCGGTAGCGCCGTGAGAACTGAGTAATTGATCCACTAATCGGCTCTATCGACCAATGCGCGACATGCTAATACGTGTCTAGACTAGGCATTAGCCTCCTCACCTGATTGTTCGCTATCTGAATTTCATACAGCTTTTGTTGACGATAATCATTTAAAACATTTTAGGTAGATTAGGTACCTAACGTATGAACCTACATACAACGTGACTGTAATATAATGAAGTAGCAAATGACTCAGTATTTAAACTTATATGTAGAGTCTTTACAAAAGCTCCGTGACCTGTATACGAGTATATTATAATACGCATTTAATTTCTATTTTAGTGCTACTATGGAGTGGGCGACGTAGTAGTTGAAGCCTGTCTAATAGGCATTCGGATCAATACGCTCGTCTGGTTAAATATAGTACCATGGTTGGTGTGTTAGTCACCGATGCTCATTGAAGGATTACAGTCCGTGCGTGCTCACTGCGCCGGCTTTTCTCACAAGGATAAAAGATAAATGCTTCAGATAACTAGACGCCGATGACTAATGAGATTAGGAATTGTATATGGATCGGAGTATGTGAACCAATTACCTGTTTGTAAGTACAAATCATTGGCGATCACAATGGGATGCTGTTATAGTTTTTTTGTGGAATGTTTTGAATGAAGATTATTATGGTATTGATTTTACTTGATAACTATAAGCTTACATGTAGATCGAAGCCCGCTTGGCGTAGTGGATCGAGTGGTGGTAACGGATTAAATTCCCGTCGTCGCAAATTTCGGAGATAGCCTTTGCGTATTTTTTCCTGATCTGAGTACACCCATACAGTTGGTGTGTTAGTATGGCCATATTAGGTACTAAACTTATAGGCACCTAATTATAACCAAGCCGTTTGTTCTTATACTTATCCAAATAATGTCTAGCCTCACAAAATAACAAACTAAAATATAAAATAATTACACAACATTGACAAAATAAATTCGTGACTAAGAAGTGGTATTTATAGTATGATAATATTTACATCCTGACGTAATTACGATACACTAATATACACGTAAATACATCACGAAAAACCACTCGGAACTTATTGTTGGTAAATTACACGCGGAAACGATCGACCGCAGCGCTCACCACCGTCGATGCCCACCTGACCGCGGACAGGACACGCCGACCGAATAACCTAAAATTGCCATCCTTATTCAATAAAACGATATTTTCCAAAAAAAAAACAACGCATAATTATATAAATAGATAAGTACTAATTATCACTGTTATTAATATAACAGTGAAATAATTTTTCAAATTTCTTTAAAATTGGCAAACATACATACAGACAGACGGCGAAAGCAGTAGGTACTAGCTACGATCGTACGACTTCATACTAGTTTTAGCAAACTTTAGCGAATAGGTATCTGCCTCCCCTCACTACGACGGGGATTCAGGCCGTAATCCACCACGTTGGCCAAGACGGGTTGGCGGATTTCACATGTCTTTCGAAAATTGGTTAGATCTTCTGATCGATCCAGAGGTGCGAGCCGGGGTTTGAACCTAAGACCCGATGCCCGCTATTACTTAAAATTTTTGAAAAAATATTTCACTACATACTTGCTTATCCATATGGAATTATTTTTATAACTTAATATACTATTTTCGATGTTAGTCAATCACCCATTGGCCCTCTTTGTTCAAAAATGGTATCAATCAAATTTGTAAATAAATATAATCAAGACATATTTAATCGTAATTACAGATAACAAAGAATACTAAAATGAGTAAATAGTAAAATGAGTGTGTTTTAATTTTAGTACCTATAAATTTACTTGCACAATTATTGTTAAGCCGGTAAAAACTTACGTAAGTAGTAGGCATAATTACATCGTGGACAGATGTGAAAAGGTTTCATATTAAAATAAAGCTGCTCGGTACCAAACATAATATGAAACAGTAACCCTACCGTGACCTGACCTTGTTGCGTTAATGCACCCTAATTTCACCACTGGCCGCCCGCGCCGCGCTGCCGCCGCGCCGTGAGCGCCTAAAAACCGGCACGTCATTCTGTTTGCACGACTTGCCGATAAATTAAATCCGTCCGGGTGCACCCGCGAATGAGGCACGCAGCACGCATGATCCGCGCGCAAGTCATCCTGTCGCCGTATCCCAGGCGTCATGTCGACAAACTCATTGCGGCGGCAGTCTTTCATGCTCTCCGAACAAAAACACTACCAAGAATTCACTTACCTCGGGTTTTCTCCGATTAAATCGAAATGACAAACGGAACGAATCTCTCATAATTTCGTGAAAGTCCAATCGGCGATCGTAGCGCGCTACCGATCACTGATTTGACTCTGTTTAGACTGTAGGATGGTCTGTGCGGATCGGGAGCTGATTAGAAAAGCGATCGGATCTCGGGCCGAAGGGCAGATCGGCGATAAGCAGCCGACGTTGGCAGCGCATGCGTAATTAGAGATAAACAGAAAATAATTGGCCGCAATCAGGTGGTATGAGGGAACGATGCCGGGCGGTTCGGCTCCGCGCTGAATAGCCGATCGCTTAGCGGAAGCTCCTTCGCCGGCGGTATTACTTTGAACCAGGTGGCACTTTGAGCAATGGTTTCCAGAACCTATTCTACGTTTTCGTGAACAACGTACATTCATATAGGTAACGCAGTACTAGCACTGCCGAAGCATGTTACACATATATTTTTCAATGTACCTGGATTAATTTTATCACTCTAAAATGGGTTGATACAAATAGTACAGGCATCTACTGAAATAACATGAGTAGTTACTTACTTCAACTCATCTAAAGAACTATTTTGTACTAATTTTGTAAAATTATAGGCGTAGTAGTTATTTATTCCTCAATCTTCAGTCATTTTCCTTCATGCAGTTATAATTTATTACGCTGCTTTGCTGTCCATACTAAAGTTAAGCTTCAGTGTTTTATTAAAATGCTAAGAACTTCATCGCTAATAATAATGTTAAAAACATGATTTTAATTCATGTAAAACTTATTTATCTACTTACAAGCTTTGCCAATACATATTATTTTAAACAAATCGCAGACATTTTAATTATGCAGCATAATGACGACAACTTTTTATATCTGCTTAATTAAAACTTGGACGTTTCGATTAAAGATTACGCTAATTGAAGTAGGTACCTTTGACACATACGGAAGTAGTGGATATGTAAAAAAGATTAACTTACGACAAGTAAGTATGTATATTTAAGTCATTGCTTAGTTGAAAATATACCTACTTATCTATAAGAGAAAACATACCTACTTACGTAGGTACCTTCTCGGCTGTCATTATCATATAATGTGAATAAAATAGCGCAAAGCATCGCAACTGTCAGACATGGTGTTTATCTCTTTGCGGATTTGAGTGTATCATTATGATTACACGTCGTTATCTGCAGTGCGATACGTGAGGTGAGTCTGCAGTGTCGGCTCTCACCTCGCGGGGACCGACCCACAGATTAACGACACGAAATCGATGTTTGTACACGTCCGACCTCTTCCAATAATAGGAGCTGATCGATCTGCGCAGCGGTAAATTGCCAACTGCAGACACACTTTGGAAATAACGAAGCGGCTGTATGTCATTGTATACGCTCGGCTTACACACGTATTTTGTACAATGAACAGTGTAATTGTCAGTTTGTCAATACAAATTACCATTGCGCGGCGGTGTTCCGATGTTTCTACATTACTCTTCGGCGGAGGCTTTCGTGTCTGCGTCGAACATTGATCAATGAATCTTCATTAGAAAAAGGTATAAGCGGCCTGCATCTAGAGTAGTAAATTTTGTTCGGTAGATGGAGTAATGAATCAATCCCGGTGACGAAGGTTTTCCACAAACATGCCCAAGCACTCAATCGGCCGCGAAGGGTAGGCGAGCCCCCTAATTGACATGTGTCAGAATGTGCGCTTGACCCGCGGGTCATGCATGAGTATGGTGTGTAGTGCGAAACTACTTTCGCCAGTACGCCACGCCTCTTAGAAGACGATCTCGTTTAGAATCGTGCCCCACTGACCTAACAACTAGACCCTTATTTATTGTCAATTATACAGACATAACAAGCTGTGATTCCCGTTGGATGTTGAATCATTTGAATTTGTAAAATAGTGTTGTACCTATTGCATACAATTTTATCGATTCTGAAGTAGGTATCCTTTTAAATTATATTGTATTACTGATGCTTATATTATGACACCACTGTTAAATTACTTTGTATCGGGTTAGTGCAACCTGTAGTAGGTTATGATGTAAAATAAGCGTATAAAATTCGGAATGTTAAACAGTGTTTACCGAGTTTGACTCAACCATTATACGCGCACTATTCATTAGTTATTTATGTTAGTAATATGAGGTATCCTAAAGATCGTGTGAGGAACTATAATAGAGGTGTATCTCTGAATAGCTGAGCTCACAATGTTGCTTAATTCAGTATCGCGAGGTGGTTAATATCGGCTGATACCGGTGTAGGTATTTTAGAAATGTCGATATAAATAGTGCCTAATCGTGATTTTGTAGAGAGGTTAGTGCCGTAGCACCTTCGCAAGCGTTCACCCCGCGCCTCCGCGCCCCTGCATTCCGCTCGAGTCCTGAACCGCGCTGAACTTTGCTCTTATTGTCAATTCGTGCTCACCAGTGCGTCGCGCTTTTAAACATTATACCCATTTAAGAAGTCTCCGAGAGATACGTCTTTGTTCAGAGGGTGATAGTCATAGGGACGATTATACGTTGAGAACACGAAACTGAGGATCGATGTCTGTTTGATCCTTATGGCTACGAGTTAAGATTACCATCAACGACTTGCGCTTGAAGTACCTGTACTTCTAAAGAAATTACGTCGATCATGATATAAATATCATGTAATAAATGTCATTTCATGCATAGCGGTGGCATGATGTTGTCTTTGTACAAGATCATAGTAGTTAATCCGATGTTTAATATCTTTAAGCATATTTTATATTCTTGTTTTCAAATAAAACGTGACGTTGGCAGAAGAAGCGCCTGACCTCATTTGTTGTCTTGAGGAAATTCGATCGTTGATTTGGAGAAACCCGTGCACTATATTTTAGAAAACTTGGCAACAAATTTCCCGTACAATACATATTTTTTTGGTCTAAGAATAATTATCAATACCTACTTACCTATTTACTTTTCGGCTATTGTTCAGATGCAAGTTGGTAATTTGTTGACAACTATTTTACTTTCTTACGTTATATGTAAGTGAATTTTGGAAATGTTCGGTCTCAGTCATCATGGATCAGTCGTTGCGCGGCCGCAGCAATTATGGTGCGGAGTTTCTCCGAATTTTGATACCATCGTGGAACGAACGTTTCCGGCACGTAGCGTTTATGCCACATATTACTTTAATATCGGGCTACAGATTAATGAAAATGTAAATACCTTCTACTCTCTACCTGCTGGATCTTGTTGAGTTTCATGTTGCTAAATATTCAAACTGTACAGTAAAATAAATACAATAAAAATGTGTACAATAAAAAAGGACCACTGACATCGATAGTACTATCGAGATACCTTAAAACCTTGAGGAAGCTTATGTCAGGGGTCCTTTTTTATTTGTAATGATGATAATGATGATGATTATCGAGCTCATCTGCTTTAAGTTCTAAACTATACTCACATGATAAAGTTTACAAACGATAAAACTAATAACTTACCTAACATACCAAGCTCACCACCACATTGCCGTTTAACTGTTCATTTATAAATTAGTTTAATAGATTATTCTCTACAAATGACCTAAAGCGCGTATTTACCTGGTACTTACACTGAGAAAAAAAAATACAGCAAATTGTTCATGAATACGAGGCATCACTTAATTAAAAAACGTTTATTAATATATATATTTGTTGTGAATTTTTGGCAGTATACAGGTTGAAACATAAAGGGTATACTTTTTTTCAAAACTTAACTTTGTATATCTAAAACTATCAGCTTTGGAGGAAACTTGAACAACAAGAGGTGTTATAGGGATACAGCTGTTGACATATTTCACAAGTCTACAAAACCTTTAGTACTTCAACTGTCCCACAAAACCGATAGTTTTAGATTTACAAAGTTAAGTTGCAAAAAAAATAGTATACCCTTTCTGTTTCACCCAGTAGATATGGATGGCCTGATTACAAATCAAATTGAATCGCGATTTAATATTGGTTGATATATATTAGTCAATAATAAAATAAGAATACGTTTATGATTTAATATATTGCGCTATAAAATTTTAATGTTAAGCATCTACTCAACTAATATTGCAGTAGGCGGAGTTGAATTCAAGCATTTAGTTACTTTGAAATAAAATTATACGTCTACGGAATGGAATAATTTATAATAATATTTATATGTAGTCCCGCACGTCCCATAACAATAATACGGTACAAATTCAATTGATCGTACCTCTAGGCAGACGATACGTTGACGCAACGCAAAACAATGGAGTTTCGGTTCACCGACCTTTGAGATCTGTGACATCGCCGCGAAAATATGGGCACAGCATGCCGCAGCCTGCACGTTGCGTACTCAGTCCTCACTCACCTATGGTGGGGTTGCCAGGTTATCCCCAAAAATCATAAGTAATCAAACTAAAGTTATCGCAGTCCCGCACTCTGGACATAATGACCTACATCTCTCGTTTTAAAACGAAGACTATGCTTTACTTTACTTATGATATATTTTGTTTAGTTACCTAAATAAGTACTTACTAAGTACTTAAATTGTTTTATTTGTAAGGGTTAGTCCTCCTTCAAGGTAGTGTATGGTAAATGAGTTGGAATTAAAGTTTGCCTTTACGTATCTGTTTTGTTGCCAAGACTCGGTTTGTAGTACATAAGTGTTGTACATTTTATCATTTATTTCAACAGTAAATACAAATATTGAAAAATATGTATTACAAATTGACACACTTATAGGGAAGTGTAGAGAAATGGCAACACTATGTTCGGCGGTCTGTGTTCGCGGGGAGATGACGATGAAAGGCGCGCACCTCGTGCCGCGCTACGCCCCCTCTTATTAATAGCTAATACTGCTGAATTTCTAATCAACACAACTGATTTTGTAATTGATATGACGTTATACATTACTCGGTGTTAAGAATAATGCATAGATTTAACGAAGGAATGCTATTTGACCCGATATTTACAAGAGCTAATAGATCATTTAACTTCTCCCCGGGACTCGTCGAAGGTCGAACCTCGACGTCATCATTGGTCACCATCGTCGATTCTTGCTTACGGGAGTAACAGTGGTGGGAGTGTGCGGCGGGACTAGTAACAAAAAAGCTAGCTTGATTTTAAGCTAGTCATTAAGATTCAATGAACCTATAATTATAAGTTCTCAATTATGATATTAAGTACTTAATACTAACCAGTCATTAAAAAAACAAATATTCAGTTACTAGTACCCTTTTTTAGTATTTTTAGGGTTCCGCGGTTAAACTAGGATCCCTTATAGTTTTTTGCCTGATAAGGATTGAGAGTTCTTGATACTATTATAACAATTTGTAACCCCGTGCCATCGAAATCCTGCCTGTCAATTGCTGTATGTCATGAAAGAACCTACC
Source organism: Notodonta dromedarius (assembly GCA_905147325.1). Taxonomy (NCBI): domain Eukaryota; kingdom Metazoa; phylum Arthropoda; class Insecta; order Lepidoptera; family Notodontidae; genus Notodonta; species Notodonta dromedarius. Next base: position 8,546,145 of record LR990159.1, on the reverse strand, counting down.
ACCAATATTAGTTGCATGGTAAATTATCAAAATTACAGTAGACATGCATACATCCTACAACATGTAGAGTTACTTCTATACTATTAAATAAATTATTATTATTTTCGTGTTAATACCAAATTATAATGCCAGTAGATATCTACTTAAAATGATAGATAACCGTTTTATAGTTATGCCAATTTGTCTTAACATATTTATGTCTAGTACCAGAGAATGGACGCTTCACCTTTGTACAGTTTCAGAGGTCATCTTCATAAAACTAAATGCGTGTCCATTTATCATTGAATTTTACGTCAATAGTTCATTACCGATTTCGTTTGCAATCGTGTATTGTACCAACAATCTGAGAGGTTAAGTGGATTTTGGTTAGCTAGTATGTCTAGCGCGCCGGTCGCTCTCGGCGAACAGATAATGCAGGCCCCAGGCTTCAATAAGAGTAATGCGGGCTCTTTACCACGCTGTACAGAGACGTCTTATTTAGACCCAAATGCGGCGCAAACGCAGCTCAAATTGAGGCCTTTCAGCGCAATTACGGCGGCTGGACGGCGCGCGTTTAGCAGCCCGCTATCAATTCAAGTATGGACTCTCTCACTCGCAGACCTGTAAGTTACTCGCTATTAACTAACCATAGAATTGCTAGCGTTCCAATAAACCATTTATATGAATCGTTGTGTACAGTTTGGTGGATAATTTAAGCACCTCAAATATTATAATGGATTATTGTCGTTGGATATTCATATAGACGGTTATATAGAGAATCACATTTACTAACTAAGTTTAGGTATACATCATAACTAGAAAATCATTCTCCAAAGCCTCACTCTCATTATACCATACAATAACCTTCACTTATACAAGAATCTTAATATGCAATTTCCCAAATCAATTCTATTACAGCAACATAGCAATTGTAAAATGGGTTTTTCTAATCTCCACTCACAATTGAATTAACAGTCTAAATTACTTGCCGCGGGGATGTTATCTAAATGTTTCACAATAGTATTGTTCACTGATGTTGGCACACAATGGAACACCAAGAGCGGACCTGTCGAGGGAAGTAGGGCGCGCGAGGAGCGTCGCATAGAGGCCGCGGTGGTGAAATGCGGTGGGCGGCGCCGAGCACGCCGCTCCGCCCAGCCCTTTCACCGCCGCCCGCCCGCGGCGCCCCGCCCCCGTCCCTCACCCACCCTACCTGGTACCTTCCACGATCGATATTACGTAACATATTCCCAGAATAGATAGAGCCTCGGGACAAGCCCATTCAACAATGAATACGACTGTTGCAAAACTGCAAGAGCGTTTATAATTTAAACTCAAAGGGCGTTTTCCCAGACTAGTTACACCTAATTTTGAAATATTTTATTGGACAAGAGTAAATAAAATAATCTTCCTATTTCAGAAATTGTAATCCCTAACATATTTATACTTAAAGACGATATAAATTCAGAGAAATATGCCAACGTCTTTGCTTCCTTATGAAGATTTAGGATGCTTCAGACACATTCCGCCTTAACTCTCAACTTTTGCTAAAATCACGGTTAAGTTACTCATAAAAAGATACAATGTATTTAATAAGCTTTCATGTTATCTGTAATGACAAAGGCATTTTGGCAAAGGTTATGCACACATTGCACCATTACGTTTAACTATGTTTGAAATGAGTTACTATTATATAATGACTGTTTAATTCAACAAATAATAAAATAATTGAATTTACGTGTTTACTAATCCATTGTTTTAGCAGATTAATCATGTAGATAAAGAAGAAACACTAGTCAGAGTAAAAAAAGAAAACAAATGAAACAGAAAAGAAAAGGAATGGGCTTAAATAAATAAATAAACTATAAATATTTACAAACTAGATCTTCTCGTTTAGTTAAGTTAAAACGGTATCCATACAATAACTACATAACAAGCAACATCTTCAGACATTAAGTCAGCTGCGCTAATATGGGGAACAATGACTACATTAAGACCGCATTGTGTTTATTGTCCCTCAATGCTTAACCCAACAACAGATGAAAGGTTAAAAAGCTCAAATAAGCGTACATTAGGAAAGAGGTGACCTGGCAGGTCGCGGTTAGAATGCAAACTACCGCCCATACATTAAATCTATTACATTGGAATTGCAAAGTCGTGATTTGTCAAAGCATAATCTAAGGAACCGCAATATTCGCACATCGTAATTATTATCACCGGCAAAATGGCAGCCGAATCTTGGGATCCATCGCGACTATCAGTCATGCCATGTAAACTGCTACCTCGTTATCTCTAACGTCGGTTTAATAGATCAGTGTTTCGACGGTTGATTAACGCGTCTGTCGGCGGCTCAGTGGCGCTCCGACACCCCTATCGATATCATTAAATTATCCCCGGAGCGTCTGCGATGTAACCGCTCCGATAAAGCTTTGATTTATAATTGCGAATATTTAATGACAACAGACAATTGAAATTTATTTATAAGGTGCACAATTTAACTGTGCGTTACAAATAAATTTTACAGTTAGCATCACGTTTGCCATATCGTTGGCTGTTTACAATGAGACTCTTGTCTAGAGCTCTTTTGTATTCCACGACTATCTTTATTGGGGAAATAAGGTGTAGGCTGCTTGGAATAAGCAGAATAATGTGCCCATATACGTTCTACTTTACAATCTTGCAAAGCGAATAATTCAATGAGAGAGTTCTTACAATTATTTAGGTACCTATGTTTTAGTAAAATGACCAATGTTAAAGGTGGTAGAGTCAAGCTGTAGCCATTTGACTACAGCTCATATACGGGCTGGCTCAGCGTAAAGTAACTATTATGGCTGCGTTTCGTACGATTGAGAGAGTCGCAACATCGCCCCCCCTCGCTTCCCCTCCCTCTGTCCCACTCCCCTTTAGGTCGGCAACATGCGAGCAATGCCTTTGGTATAGCAAGCATCTATAAGTCTATTGTCACTGCTTAACATCAAGCGGCTCGTACCCTTGTTTGCCGACTTTGTTATATAAAAAAATAATAATATAAAGATAAATACTTTATTATTCTATTAAATAGTTCTCAATTAAAAGAAAAACCATTATGGTTTTTTGATAAAAATATACCTACCTGCAAAGCCGACCAATAGATTCACACACACCTCGTAAATTAACAGTATTGGACGGCGAAACTAATTTAACACGTCGCATAAAACGATTACACCAGTCATTGGAAGCGTGAGAGCGAACTACCCTCGTGGACCATTCTAATCGAAATTACAGCGAACACGAAACACGACCGCTGCAATATCGCACTGCGGCGGCGGCGCGGCGGCACCGGCCGAGGCCCGGCCGCGAGACGACGCCGACATGGGCACGATTTATTCGACCGACGTTCGAACGCGCTCCTTCAATTATTAAGCATTTAATTATAGTCAGTACTACGGAGATAAATCGCGAACAATTATTTCTAACTCCTAACGACGCAGCGGGTTGCCCAATGGCCAATATTTCGCGCTCGTTGCTCCTGCAAGCTAATAATTGAATTTCCCGGAGAACAATTGCTCGATTACAGCACAGCCCGACACGGATCGACGCCTAATGAATCTCCCCGCTGTCTAGTTATTTACCGAGATAAACTCTGTGTTTACTGGGTACATGCGCATGATTGCACGAGCTACCAATAAATTAGATTTATCAGCTACCTACGTAGGTGTGTGTACCTTGTTTCAAATAGAGTTTACGGTTCTATAATGTCTACCAAACGGTTACGTAGTGCTTTCTATTTAGAAAGAATTAATCCTAAATATCCATAAGCATATTAATTATTGTTATTTTGTCTTATCACGGCACCCCGACTCTCTCCCGAACACCATCGCGCAAAACCATTAAACATAATAGGTTTGTTTCGTAACGTAACTCCGGAGCAAATCAATATCGGGTATTGACCGACGCACGCGCCGCGCACTGCTTCCAATCAATGGGATGCAGGCCCCATTTCACGATTTCAATATAATATTTTAATGAAATGTCAGCACTTAGTGAAATATACATTGTGAAACGCGAACCGAGCTCTCGTCCTGCACTCAGATGTAAGCAATCTGTTTTCGAAATAAAGAAAACAATGAGAACTGTTGCAATAAATTACGGGCTTTATATTATATTATCCGTAAATAGGGATCTAATATAAAATAATGGTTTATCTAATGTCGACTGTGGTACGATGTTATACCTGTCTATTGACTGCTTAGGTACCTATTTACACCTAAGGCGGGAGTGTAACCGGGATGCCATTTCATGATGACTCACTTAGTTTCTAGGTATATATGTTACAAATATTATTATAATCATAGTATTATTATAACCACCCTCTCACAAAAGAGTGGCGTAAAATAGCTATAAATAGGTGCGTTTCGTACGATAAGAGAGCCGGAAGCCAAACACCCTCCACCCTTCCCCTCTCTCTATTTCAATTACCACTCCCCTACAGGGCGGCAACGTGAGAGCAATAAGCCATTGGTATTGCAAGCATCTATAGGGTACGGTAACAGCTTAACATCAGGTGGGACGTAAGCTTGTTCGCTAACTTTGTTAATAAAAAAGCAAAGGTGAATGCACACAAGGCGGCGGGTACTAGGTAGTGTCTGGATGTTCAATATCTATTAGCGGTAATATCTTAGCGGAGAGATGGCTCTGGCCCAGATCTGGAGCCGGTCGGACCAGTTCCGCGGGCATCCTTGCGTAAGCTCGCGCGCCCGGCTGCTTGCAAAAATGCATTACAAAGCTCCCAAATAACACACGCCCCTTAAAAGCTTTTCAAGATCGGCGCGTAACTGATTACACGCGACGGAGCCTACGAGCCGCGCGGCTCGGATTAAATTCATGACTGTTATGAAACATGCACCGATTTTCGACAAGGAAAGCGCATACAGTGAAGTTTATTACGGCGATGTCAAATAATAAATCACCAAATTATAATTACGCATGTCTCTACCCCGCCCTGCAATGACATGCAATTTTGTTTCGGAAATTACACACCAAGTTATTTATTGCGCTACTATTTAAAATATTTTAGCATAGCTACTTACAACATTTAGGAAAGACGGCGACCTCCAAACTGAATTTTATAGAGATATGCGCTGGATGAAACTGTTTTGTATATAGATAAATGTATTTATTTGGTTCTTGTTATGTAAATTCCTGCATGGAGTCCGGAGTTCTTGAACTTAACGATAATCGGAAATGGTAAACATCTAGAAGTGGTACTTACTTAATACATTAAACACGTATAAAATACGATTAAAAGTTAATCTCGATAAGAACAAGCTAGCCTTTAAGATCACTGGAGCGGTGTACCTAGATAGTGTCCGTGTTGTTATATAAAATTATTAGAAAATTACTGTATCCTAACATACATTATGAGGAAGATAAACAAAATTTCGATGTTATAAAATTTGAGCTCTATACTAAGTGAGATACGGATTAAAATAAAGGTTTGTGTACCGTTAATGTTGCTTATCTGGTGGTAAGTTCCCATGCTACTTAGACGCTGGTACAAGAGTACAGTATTGGAACATGATCTTCGTGATAATTTATTGGTAAGAGCGTAGAAAGCGTGCGCGCGGCCTGTTAATAGGTTAAATGATCCATGCATCAGGAACCTCTCTGCCGGGATTAACCGGCAGTTGCACATGATGTCTTAACTACAGCCCAGTTGTGTAACTACGAAGAGTACCTGTAACAGAAAGGGTAAGTGATAGAAAGTAGCGAAAGATTCAATCTAGCAATTACTATCGGCCTCGCCTGCATGGATTCCGAAAAGTAACTTAACATAACCTACCCTTACACCAAATTTCATTCAAATCTGTTCAACCGTTCTTGCGTCATGTTCAGTCAAATAACAAACAAACAGATTTTCCCTTTTAAAATATTAGTAAGGATTCAAGTACGAAAAAAATATTATTGTTATATTATTTTATGACTGCAACTTGCAGCCTTGGAGCGCGCGTGGGTTTCGGGTAACGTGTCACAATAACGGATAAAATTCACACTTTTATGCTAATGCCGGTGGTTTTATCTTTCTGCCCTGGCTCCATTGGGTTGAGATTTTAACAATTAACTACCTATTCCAACAAACAAAAGAATGCTTCACAATTAGTAATAAAAGAAGGTGCCGAACAACATAAAAAGTGAAATATTTATTTAGAAAGAAAGAAGAAAAAAACTGTAATGCCACATGCATTTAGGTGAAAAGAAAAACAAATAAATAAACATTATTTTCTACTTACCCAATGTTTTTTTCAACGGAATTAAATTGTAAATTTCTACAATTTAAACGTATTACGGGCATACAATTTACGTGCTTACTGATCGTCGATTGTACAGGTCGGTGCGCGGGCGCAGCTCCGGCTGCCTCACTAAAATGTTAATAAAATTGCAGTTGAATGCAACCGCCATTATAGTTAATGCGCCGAGTTGGAGCCGGTGGAGCCGGGGTTTCATCTAATGCATTCGTGTTACGTCTAATGTATAGCTAACTTTAGCTAGAGAATATTAAGACATCCGAGCATTCATTACACTTCGCGACACCTGTTTATTTATAAATAGGAGTAATGCACAGGGTTGTCACTGCTTACTTACCAAATATTTATTTATTAAAATCCTTTATTCAGTATTGTTTATGTTTTCATGTTTAATAGATCCCAGTATTCTAGTCTTGGCGACATTTGTTTCGATGTATTACTCCGTTCCAAAGTGATCCTAGACATGTTTATGCAGACAGCCATATAAATAAAGTCCGTTTTGTGTATATAGGGAGACAGGCCGCGGGGTCAGCAGAGCGACTCGTGACGGCGGCCGCGCGCCATCGACGAGCCGTCACGACCGCCCTCGCCCTCGTCGCGCGTCGCCTCCAAACAACATGATATTACACACTAACTGGCCATTTCACGCCGCGTTTACTGCACCAATCTGTTGATCTTAAATTATTATTTGTAACCAATGATAAATTTTCTCTTTTTCTTGACTTATAACGCAATCACTAAATTGGAACATTTCGATAACCTCCGATGCGACGACTTTTTAAACTACACAGGAGCTGATAATGTTCAAACGGCTGAACCGATTTTCATGAAACAAAGCTAAGAACACTCTCGATCAGAATACCTGTCTAACAAAAAAAAACAAAATTGAAATCGGTTCAACATGTTAAACTTATAACACCTCTCTTTTTTGTCGGGGGTTAAAAAATCGATGGCTTAGCGTGTTAATTTGTCGCGGTTCACACAACTTTATAGACTTATTTTATACACTCCAGACGATGTGTGATAATTAATGAAATGAAGGCTAGGCTAGATACTGATTGGCTGCCCATTATTTTTATTTAATTAAATAATCAATGCCCCAATGAGGAATACGACCTCAGATAACACACATTTTGGCAGATTTGATTGGGTAATAAAATGATATATGAGAACGGTAGCACATAAAATTAGTTGGCGTAGGAAATTTCCACTTTAGTAAAATTGGTTAGGAGAAATGCACTCCGTGTGCACTTAGCTACAAAATTATCTTAAAATATGAAAATTATAACATCCGGTGTCCCATAAACATAAATATAAACAGAGTTTCACCCGAAATATCTCCTCCTCACACGCACTTGCATACGCAGGCATTACACAAGTAATGACAATTTTGAGACACCGCTGGCGATCGATCATCCTTTGAATCGACCGCCGTCATGCACACGTAATGTCTCTTATATTCTCGATATTGAAGCCTTTGAAAAGCCCACTAGAGTATTATGAGTTCGTTAATGACCGGTAAATTACCGTCATAAAACATTTAGTTTTAGATTGGTTGAGGTATTACTTTTTCTTCCGATGTATTTGCTTACTTGTTATAAAACATTTGTTTTATATCTATCTACACTATTGATTTCACAAGTTTTTGTCATGAAAAATGAAATTATAACACTGTTATATTGGTTTATATGAAAATGCAATTTTTTTCTTGCACTGTAATTTGTGAGAAATACCTACATACCATAATCCAGGATCGACAATAGTCAATCGACATTATTGTCTAACACAGACGCCGAGGTTAGACAACCCTTATTGGTCTGCGGGTTAGACCCTTTTAAACAGTGAATAGAGTAGTACTATCTATATTACCGCGCGTCTCTATGTCTCCAGATCCAAAGAGTATGTAATCACTACGTCCAGATCGACTGGGAACAAGGCAGCGAGTACCGGCAGGTCCTCGGCACTAACCGTGTGGTTTACTTTACCTATATTCTTTGTAGGTATTTGACGACCAATAAAATCGATATATAAGAGCCAGGTAAATTAAACTGGCCAATTTTATGAGAATACTTAAACAGAGAGGTATCTTCTCATCTAATCAGTATTAGCTATCATCAAAAGTACTGCTTAACACAATATCATATCACCGCATATTATCAACTGATTGTAAGGAGTTAACTTCAGTGAGTATAATTTCGAACTTTACCTTATCATTAAATCTTGCGAAGTTATAAGTATGCAATCAATGCACCGAAATTCTTGTTACGATTTTTTTCTTCAGTCCCGGAACATTTATCGATAAATTGCGTCGAATGCACATAAATAAATTTAATGAGGCAAAATCATGGTGTACGGCATATCAACCCACATCGCTAGTTGTTATTGGAGACAACACGAATATTTTAATTAACCAAGGAAATAAATATCACCCTGAAATCATTGGTACCGCCAAATACATGAGAGACACGAAATTAATTTACTTGCTGAAGTGTCAATTATATTGTAACAGTATGTTGATATATTTGAGTTGGATTTCAGGTGAGTGTACTTAATAATCAGTACCGGATACCGGAAAACAAAAACTCGGATCTCTTACAATAAACATCCAAACAGTACCGTAGTAAATACCGCTTGAAGAACTGCTCAAAATCAATTTCGATACACCATACAAAAACATAGAACAGTAGTTTGTAATATGAGTGGAATTCAACATCCTATTCACAGACAAATTTAATTAAACGATCACAGCAGATACCGTGCAATGACAAAACAACAAAAAAAGTGTATGGAGTTTCGCGGATCCAATTAGAATCCATTTTGTGGTGATTAAAGATAGCTGGATGGGGCATTGTTTTGTGACAATGGTGTCGAGGCGGTGCGGGAAGGCGCGACGGCGATCGCTCACCGCTGTCAGGTGGTAATGGCCAGACCCTTGGCACGTCTGCTGAGCCACTCGATCATCGACGGCCGTTTTATTAAATGTTCCATGATAACAGTCTATTTTAAAGCGCGTTCCCAATATGTCAGAACGATAATGCTGTTTATGGCGCCTTTACAGTGATTAGATAGCTAGCCGTACTTGTCTAGGGCCAGGCATCGTCCAAGAACGTTATTTAAAATTAAAAGTACCACAAACTGATGTTAACGATCTTATATCGCCAGACAACACACCAATTTGGTCATAAAATTAAACCATTAATTTTGATTTAAATATGTATAATACGACAGTATCATCCTCGAGTACAACCCAGTAAGACGGGTGTAAATAAAAAAAATACTGAAGTACGGAAATCGATCTTATGACTACTTGATTGATTCATGAGCCGAGCGGCCTGTGCAGGCAATTAGACCGTGCAGTAGTCCAAAAGACATAAACGGGGTGCCTACATGAACGTGTGCGTAATGGATGATCTAATGGAAACGGTATCTATTATAAACACGCACAGGTGTCAGCGGCCACCGTTGCGACACTTTGTTAAGTGTCTAAAACACGCGCTTCTGTATTAGCTTTTTCACTGTCACTAACATCGATTATGTTAAACGAGTTTAAAGTATAATCAATTATGTGACACCGCTAGCGATAGATGTAAAATTGGACTCCACCAACGCAGATTGTATAATTGTATAGATTATATATATAAATTATATTTTGTTTCTTTTTATTTAAAAAAAACGTAAGGTGTAAGAAAAAATACCTAATGCAGGTACCTACCTATATTTCTCGATGTTTACCTAGATACCTACCTACTTACCAATTTACAGTGCGCGCTGACAAACTCGACCAGCCTGAAGTTAGGTAGCATTAGCGGCGTAGAAATAAATGTTTTGTATGAAAAAACGTTTATGTTAACTCACTTTAGGCCGGTCCACGTGTACCCTGTACTTAGTAATTACGTCTTACAGCCAACAAGGCACTTACATTAAAATGTATATTACCAAAAAGATAAACTGTAGGTAAGTCTAGTAGAATGCTATAAATATAAACCAGCAGACAATCGATTCTCATTAACGTATTCACAACAAAATTATAGAATGATTCCCAAATTAGTGTTACTAAATTCAAACAAGCGAGCAAACGGGTATTTTACAATGTAAACTAAACGACTTTCGGTAGGTAAACGAGATGTCGCAGGCCTTGAATCTACGAGCGTTTACAAAATACACAGGTAGAGCGCACCGCTCCGTCCGCCAAACACTATCACATTTAAATTTAGCACATGCAGCCACACTCGTATGTAAAAAGGGTAAAAATAACATGCTAGTACATTCTACAAACTAAATTATTGGTAATCTAGTTACCTATGCTTTTATATTTAATTCGACTTTACTTACATATCTACGCCTTTTTTACGAAATATGAAATTTAGGCATTTATATTGAATGTTTATAATTATTTGTAATTTTATAGGTAACACTATAATATACCTCCTATATGATAATATTCCTAGCATTATTAATCAATAAAATCGCAACTACAATTATCCGGAATACCAAAAACATAACTGAAATATAATGACTCGGCTACACGCGAGGCAGAGAGAAAACCAGTGAGTTTGCATTATTAAATGGAAATGTTCTGATTAATGGTTTCTCCCGCTGACCCTCTGGAAAACGTCGCAAGAGGTGATTAAGTTTTTATAAATATTCATTATCAATCTTACCTGCTGCTCGTAATATTCGTTCGAACTGGTCCGTTTTCTCTTTCGTCGAAATCATACAAGTGCTGGACAATAAATCAGAAGTGTAAAGTTGCCTCAATTTACGCTCATTATTTCAGTCTTTACGTGCAATTTGCTGTGGGCTAATTGTATTAATTAATGTCCATTAACTTTGGATGCGTTAACGTTGTTGTCATTTTGGTTTCTTTTCATAAATTTGACCTCGTGCCGTTTGCCTTCACACTAATGTAAGTATGTATGTGCTAAAAGCGTTATTATAAAGTTGTAATATGCATAATATATATTCACTCGATATACCTATATTTGTACAGTACCTATGTCTAGTGATGCACCCAGACTTAACCTAAGAGTGTAAGTTCATTTATTCGTGAAGAGTTGAAGACGGAATAAATAAGTACCTACCAACTGTGAAGGTATAATTTAATGACTAAGTAGGTACCACCTCTAACAATTTCTATACAGATAAGGCAGTCCAAGTAAATTAACGTAGAATCCATTGATATGACGTAATACTCTAAAGCTCGATAGAGATAAAATATTTTTGTTAACATGATAAACCTGTCTACATTGGTGGGTACCTATTTACATCAAACTAATCTCAAGTTATGGATAAAGATAGTATACCAATGTCCAATCTAATATAGCTAGGTAACCCGTCGTGTGTCGTGTTTTAAGTGAGAAGGTGTTGTAATATTGATAGGCACGTGTGTTCAGCGCGGCATCTGCAGCGAGAATCAAGCGCAATTAGCGATTTAGCACAGCGCTGCAGCGCGGGCGCAGCGGCGCGGCGGCGGCGGCGGCGGCGGCGGCAACGGGCCCGGTGACCCGCGGGCGCGACCGGCTGACCGCGTTGCACCACATGCGGTATTACTGGAGTGATTTGATGCACCGTTTGCTTGAGATTGCCTACTATTAGATTTCTACCTATATATACATTGTGTTTTCTACATTATTGTTGTATTTCATGAAAGCTAAAATATAATTATGCAAACTGTTGTTGATATTGTTGATCTGAGGTAACTGGCACTAAGGTCGCACAGAATGCAATTATGTACGCATCTCCCCTTTCACTGAGTTGTACCTACCTACCTAAAATCATGCACACATAATAGCTTGGTACCTAGAATATTTTGAACAGGTCTTTAATATTTTGCAATAAAATAAAGTGAGTGATTACAACCCTAGGTCTAGTCGTGGGAAGAGGGCACTGCCAATCGACCCAGTGCATAAATATAAAACAACTTCATTACGCACACCTAACATCGATATTTATGCACAAGGAGTCAAGACTGCACCTCAACAGGATGTAGCAGCAACGCTTAGAAAATATTGTGTCGTGATCGTACCGACACATTATAAATATGAAACAACCTATCCCTAGGTCAGTTATCTCATCCTCCGAACAGATAATATCAAAATTAAGGTAGCCTATCTCTATAGATAACGACAGCCTCTTTTAAATTATCGGTTCATTGGCAAAGCAATCTAAAAGTTTAATATACCTAACGACCCTCCCCGCCTCCACATGGCATTTCTTTACCGTGTATAAATTTAATTAGAATGTAATACTTATAAACCTTGCAGAAAAATATATCTAAATAATAGCCCGCATCAAAATCCCTTGCAACGAACAGGCAGGTGCGGATAAAAACTTTGTTTTAAACTATTAGAGAAGATAAGAGAAATCGATTTGTATAAAAATCACAAAATGGTTCCGACCAATCATGCACAGACCCGGCATTGCAGATTTGAATACCGAACGAGTGTTGTGGAGGCCGTCGGGTCGTCAGCGATTCAGGTGTTTATCTAACGTGGGACAAACCATTGTTACAGCCACTGGGTCTGGCCGCAACGCCTCTGCGAGGCGGGGCGGTGAACATACCCATTGGTTACCGTCGCCAGACCGTGACAAGTTTGATTGGACAATCCATCGAGCAGTGAAAGTGACGAAACGCTCCTTGCACGAGCCACCTTGCGCAAAAATAATCCACCCATTAGGAATTAGGTCAGGTTTGAAAATAGTTAATCCACACTAAATAATTTGTACCTAATTTGATTTAAAGCACTGGCATTGTGCAGTTACAAATTGATGATGTTGTGGGTACTTACATTTTTTCCTAACGCATCAACACACAGGTACTTAGGTGAGTTTCCAGATAGTTAATATATTTAAATTTACTACTGCTTTTAAAAAAATCTGCATAAACTCTGGTGCATCGAACATGCTCCAAGGGCTGAACAATTTAAGTATAAGTTGGTACGACCTGCTGTACCTAATGGTATTTGAAGATTGAAAATGTCTAGTTATTTGTTAACAAATATCAACCACAGCGTTAAGCTATTCCTAAGAATTAATCACTAAACTATTTGAGTACAGAGTCTGATAGGTATTTTAGATAAGTACCTAACAACCTAATGATTTCGTAATTGAACACCTACCTACTTACTTCTACTTTTATCAAAGTAAAATCACCAGCATGACCCAATGGTAAGTACCTACTTATTATAAACAAATAAGACCGCAATTTTGTACAACAAAAACCATTAAGATGCAAATTGATACAAGCATAACGAGAAAATTAGCATTGCAAGCGACAATATTGAAGAGTGACTCAGCGCGTCAGTCCATCACCTCTGGTTGTGTTCAGCGACCTATTGTGATGCAATCTAAAAGCCGGGCGAGTAGACAAGTCGACTGGCAAGCCCGCCCAGACCCTCGATCAATAGCCGTGAAATTCGATTATAAAAATTGGGGCCATGAAGCGTTAAAAGTTAGTGACAGTAAGAAAATTTTACAACGCACACATCCAACTCGGGCTTTACTGTTTTCCTTATGTAATTGAACTAGACTTATACCTACCTACCTATAGTCATCATCTTGACGAATTTGGAAACCCGCACGGAGGACGACAAATGGATATAACCAGTAAATTTCGTAAGTTAATCAGCTTGTGAGAGTTCGTACGATGGCTAATCAACAACACCTGTAGATATATAAATAGCTACGTACCTACAACCAAAGAGATACAGCTACCTACATTATAATATCTAAACTGTGGTACCGAAAGAATACCAACGGAGTGCAACGGAGTGATCGAATCTTTGCATGAATAGAAAATGACGAAATGTGTTCCAGTCGAAAAATATAAGCTGTTCATAGACTAGTATTGTATATTAAGCAATTTTTAGCTTCTTGGAGTATCAACAATTGATCAAACTCTACCACGAAGTTATACTTAATCCGATTTTAAAGGGCTGGTACCCTAAGCCCCATTTAACAAAAAAAGTTAACTAACATATGTTTGACAGTTTTTAAAATATTGACAGCTGTCACTTTTGATAATGACTTTTGTATAAATTGTGTTGGTTTTTGGTTCAAAGAAAGTTGTTTACGAATAATATTCTTGAAATAAAACGAAATAAAGGTTTAGAAATGATAACAAACTTCGACAAGCTTTGTGGCGAGTTAGAAAAGCAAGAGTTAGAGGTACCTACAATATCTAAATAATTGTATTGTTATTGTTATAGGTTATGGATCTTAAATGTATTACTTTATTTTCAATTATTATTGCTAATTACAGGCACCGACCGGCGTGGCGTTGCCTTCAACATATGCTCAACTACTAGCCATTTATTTATATCAAAATGACCTGTGAGTAAAATATTTCCTATTGTTACATTTTGTAAAATATACCCACATAGTGCCAATGTAGGTATAAGTACAATTCGGTCCTTCAGATAGCTCTTTATTTGGAGTAACTCAAGTGATTCTTTAGGATATCCATTTGGTCTACAAATAATAATATAAAAAACAAAACAGGGGCGACTTAACATTGATTTATGTACACCACCCGCAGGAAAAAATGAAAATGAAAAAATATTTATTTATCTCTAAGTCTACTTATTTATGTTAATTAATGTTAATATGAGAAAAAGTGCATTGCTTATATGGACTTCTTCTCTCTTAATGGGTATAGTCTGGTAAACAAATTCAGAAAATAATGGGGGTACCAGTCCTTATATAGGGCCACCATTCACACTGCGGCAAGGCTGGTTTAGATACTTGAAATCTTATTAAATAAAAAAGTTATATATGACAAACTTTCAGAAAACATAGTGATTCTTACATTGAAATAGATGTAGAATTCTAGTTCCATTCCTAAAAATTTAAGCCAAGCTGTACAAAATTCTTAAATCAGGAGGTATCCGCTGTTTGCAAACATAATCGCCAGTCAGTATTTATCAGCAGTTTTTAAATTTATTTTTAATTATAAAGATACCTACCTCTACTTTGCAGATGTAATGCCAAGTTTTTATGGAAGAGGATACCCCAAAACATCACTAGCAGCAATCCAGAAATAGTGGCCATATGGGCTGTTGGTCAGAATCTATGGAAGAAAGATCTCGCCGGAACATACCAAGCATTAGCAGCATACAACTGGACTGAGCCTGTCGCAAACATTATGAGGGCATTAGAAGGTAAAAATTTACAATATAATTTGTTTAATTAGTATTTTAGTTAGTAGAAAGACACCCATTGCTTGAAACTCTTATGGTTTCTATGTTTAAATTGATTAGGGGTGACTGTAACACCACACCCAGAGTTAACCCTCAATGTGAAATAGCATAAAACAAATCATAATTTATCTAACCTCAAATCGAAAACCAATAAATACCTTTCATTATATACTCGTACCATCACCATTGAAAGGTAATATACAAATAATAGATTTTTTAATTAAAATAGATGTCAATGATTTATTCTTAATTTATGTTACCTTTGGTATACATAATGAACAACAAATTTTTAAATGGCCACCCCAGTGTTGGTTAGCCCATCGGTGAACGACTTGAACTCAAACATTGTTACCATTTCATATTGTTTCTCTTTGAATGTGGTATAGAATGATATTCTTGCTAATTTTCGAGGTTCAATAGTAGAATAGATAAAGACTGTTAAACAGATAATTAGTTTTTCCATGTTTCAGTACCAAGTAGCTGAATCTTGCTTATTTTTTTTAATCAACAATGAATGTGTTATTTCTTATTTCAGATAAAATAAGGGAGAGAACATTTAATTTGATTGGTCGCTCATACAGCTCTATATCTCTCGATGCAGTAGTGAATATGACTGGATTGAGCAAGGAGGCTGTGTTGCACAACTGCAGAGATCGGAAATGGGTACTAAATGATGACGGCATCAATGTCAGTCCAATACCGCCAGTCCAACCTGCGCCCACGCACACATCGAGCGAAGATCAATTATTCAAGCTCACCGAGTTCGTTTCTTTTCTAGAAAATTAAGTAAGTTATTTATACCTACCTTAATTATGTCTCAAAGAGATTAATGTATCTTAAACTATGACCATTAAATAATTCAAATCCACAGTCAAATGTTGGTGAATGCTGCATAAAAAACTCAAACTCATGTTCATTTAATCTCATTTATTACAATACTAATTCAAAGTCTATATTCGTAAAAAATACAATCTTCATTACAAAGACATTTTAATTATGTATAAAAGAGCATTACATTGTAAAGTTAAGTGGCAGTGTAAATTCGAACATTCTATCTTCTTACAATAAAGCTGTAAATTATCTAATGGTGGTTTCAGTAACCATCCACATGTTACAAACCTAAAAAGTTTATATCACAAGCTATACACACATATTTTCAAGATGTTGTTTCATCAATATAAAATTATTACAGTCTATATTACTATTATCTACATTTGTTCCAAACTACTCCCTCAGTTTGGCAACACTCGTTTAGAACCTGACCCCGAAGGAGACTTGGTTCTGTCTAGGCTGGAGTCTCATGGAGTTGGTGTCGTCTTCCTCGCCCAAGGTGGTCTCGTAGCCACGGTTGACCTGTCCTCCGTTAGGTTCAGCGAACACGTCCTTCACTGATATGTTAGCGTTAGATATTCTATGCCGTGGTGCCACGCCGTGGTTGTTGTTGAGCTGGAAGATACAAAGTTAAGTTCAGAAGTTCGTTTAAAAAAAAATCCATTGAGATAAAAGTTAATTATGAGTGCAATGCATGTTAGCAAACTTTCAATTCCGTAATTGCATTTAGTGTATTTTTTTTATGTATTACCATGCCAGTAACTCCATATTCGTTATTGGCACCGAGGGTCTGCATTTGCGATTTTCTTCGGTCCGCCATCACGGAGTTTCTTCTCGTCTCTAGAGCTTTCAATGTTTCTCTGCGCAGCGTCATCTTGCGATTAAGTACCGGTGTTCCTTAACGAAGAAAACATATTTATATATAGTTATAACTAAAGATTGAAATCGATCAAGACAAGCTCCCGTCTTGCACAAAATATAATACCAATTTTGCCTTTACCTGGCCCATCATTCGCATTCATGTTAAAGAACCGTTTCTTGAACGCCACGTCTAGCGTGCCAATGTTCCTCTTCTTCTGTCTCGCCTTCTCTAAGTTGTGAATGGTCTTCCTCCTGCCGACGTTGTGCGGCCCTGAGCCTGAGTCGTTATCGTAATCGTCGTCTAGACCATTCAACTTCTGCAAGTCTTTCACTATTGCTATCGCATTCTTATCCAGCAGAGCATCTTGGGATAAATCGTCGGACTGAAAGTAAACCCGAAAAATATTTTATTTAGTATTGAATTTTCTAAGAGTAAAGGCGGTTTCATAGAAGTTGGAAGGTATTAAGATAAGTTGCATCAAGCGCATTCTGCTGACCCCATGGGATCTTTCCTGGTGCCCTTCATTTTAGATGCCCATCTTTCATGCAATATCTTTTGTGAAATGGGGTTACAGTGTTTCATGGATTGTTTTCTCTTGAGATTATTACTTATGTAAGACAACGGAAGAATTACAAAATTACCTTCTTCGTACAGAACCAGTTCAGTTCCGTTGATGATAATATGTGCGATATGGTTCCAAATCTATGGAACAGCATAGCTGTGAACTGTATCACCAGAATCAAGGCGAAGAAGAACACGAACACTAGACCGATAGGTTCCAATTGCAGATATTCTTTTGAGATTAGCACCTGTAATGTTTAAAAATATGCTTTACTTCATGCGAGTACCCGTTTTCATCGTTTCAATCAAAAATGTGCTTTCACACCATTATTTTACAGTATAAGTTTTAATTATTTGCAGGTACGTACATATATGTACCTATATATCTACGTACCTGCAAATAATTAAAACATTGAACAAACAAAAAACATGACTGTAAAAGCACATCTTTGTCTTAATAACTTTAAGAACTAATAATCATTTATTAATTATAGCATTGAAAATCAGTATATTTATTTATTTTTGTTATATACAAGTGCAACAGTTGAACGTGACGACATTACAATGAAACATTTAAATGTGAATCATGAAACACATTTTGAAACCGTTGTTATCCACATCATTTCACATAAAAACTATTTAATTCCTATTGTACTAAGAACGTATACATAATAGGTGTGGTGCCTAGGCCTACTACGTTATTCCAGGAACTATAAGTTAACAAGTCACCGTGCCTCGACGTGTAGGTATCTATAAAATTATTATGTATGTACATACATAGGAAACCAGTGTCCCTGTTACCGAGTGTTTAATAGAAGAAATTCCGCCACCTTAATAGACAGAACAGAAACATTAATTACTCCAGTGTGTTGGAATCGGAAAGTGTGCATCACATTTGGGGGAATTCATTTCCAAAACATCTAAACTATACATCGTCCAAACAATAGCCGCATATTAATGCGAATTTAAACTATAGGAAGACCATGTCCTAATTAAAGTGAAGGACAACAGGGTTTGGATATTGATTAGCAGTGAAACCATTAAAGTGTCACCAAGTTATTTAGTCTTCGTGTCTCCAGGACTCCATGCTCGTGTGCCCTCCCAAAACAGACCGGTTAGAAGAAAGTCGTTAGACTGGTGAAGTGGCACACGTTCAGTGGCAACATTTGGCTATACCTCGCCTGTCTCCTCGATGTACGTAATATTTGTCTTTATTCCCAAAGGCCAATCCACGTGGAGTTGATCTTTGTTGAGTTGTAATAAAAATACTATCAAGATGAATAACGCATTGAACATAACGAACGCAAATACGGACTTATTGCGGAGTTCGACCAAATCCTTTGCAATCCGAGCCTGTAAAAGTTTATAAAACACAAAAATTTAAATTAAATCAATCAACATTCAAGGGTGACTGGGAGTGTGGCTAAGGGGCTAGTTTGTACATGAGTTCACAGCGCGTTTTCCCGAGTCATCGTTGAAGGCCGATCGCTGTGTGATGGACTCTCACGTTACCTCTTGTGTAACCTCATCATATGTTATGTTAGTTTTTACTCCGAAGGGCCATTTAAAGTGAAGATTGTCCTTGTTCAATTGTAGCAAGAATACAATGAGTACGAAAAGGGCATTAACCATAAAGAAAGAAAATACTGACGAGTCTCTCAATTCTTTCAGATCCTTGGATATACGTGCCTAAAATTGGGGGAAGATTATCATGTGATATTTTGTTTAGAAAATAATCAAGCTGAACTTCAGGCTTATTATTAGCGGCAGTTTGTACGTCTCCTGTTTAGGACACGGACCAAATAAATATTCAAGCAATAGCAATTCATCATAACCAAATTGCGGGCAAGCATTTTTTCTCATGCTTCAAAATGAAATTTTTTCATCGATTTACTTATTTAAATCTCAGCAAAACTCAAATCAGCAATTTTGTTTTACCTCTTCTTCCTTGTTAGCATCAATGGGATACAAATACTTTTCCAGGAGATCTTTCCAAAATTGAATTTCAGCTGGACTTAAGAAGTCAACCTCTCCCTTTTTCAATTCAGGATCTTCAATCCAGTAAGGGTTAATTAGATCATCTCTCTTTTCCTGAAAGCATTGAAAGTACATATAAATATAACATCCGTGTATTTAAGAAATAACTCCTACTCATTCACATGAAAGAAAATAGATTCTTACTCTAGGAGAAGTAGAAAGAGTGTCGGTGTCGGAATCGGAGTCATTTTCTTCCTCTGGGTCTTCAGCCAATGCATCCAACTGATGGTCTCCGTTAGTGCTACCTCTAGGTCCCACTGATAATTTTCGCCCTCTACTCAGTCCATGGGGATCGACCGCTCTAAAATACAATTTAGAAATGTTATATATGTAAAACATAACTTTATTAATACTAGTAATAAATGAAGCATTTCATGAATACCTTTCTACAGTTTCCAATTTCTTCTCCAATTTCTCAAGAGTGGAGGCAATATGCATCAGTTGTACTTTCTCTTCATTTCCTTTAGGATGTGTACACAGCAGACACTTAAAGAGACCGGCGAACGAAAATTCAATGGAACCTTCTTCCTCATTACTATTCACTCCTTGAAGGAAACCTAACAGTGAACTCTGTTTTGCTTGCTTTTTAGCCTGCTCAGCCTCTTTCTTCTCTTGTTCAATTTCCTACAAAAACAAAATGAGTTAATATCTTGTTTGACAATTAGGTATCGGGTATCATAATTTAAATATTGTAACAGTTAATAATTTTGCACCACTAACCTTCTTAGTTTTCTTCACTGCCACTTCTCTCGTACCCCAGGATACTACATTCAGATTTATAATGGAATACAAAATCAAAAGCAAGTACATAGCCGGTATAGATAGTAGATAAATGATACCGGGGACGATACACCAGAACTCTTGCGGATGCAAACATGCGGCTATGAAGAATGAACTTGATAAGGATATCAAGAATATAGCCGAAGGCGAGCCTATGCCGTCCTCGCCCAACTGAAGTGCGGTACCGACAATTACAGCCATCATTATCATAGCGTATGCCGTTGATAGGATTTGCGCGACCAGCAGCTGTAATGAAAACGTAACGTCACAATACTTACTTGGTTCTAACAAACATCAGGAGATCTGAATTAAACTTTGTTTTAGTTATCACTTATATATTGTGTGACACTAATAAAAACAAGGTACTCACTTGATAATCTGCTTTCATTGTGAAACAGACGAACATGAAGATCATAATGGGATACAAATTATATTCGAAAGAGGTCCAATTGTCGATTCTGAAAGCGGCCACGAAAGCACCCACTAACATAAGGAATATAGTTCCAGGCCCCAAGATCGTACCTCCCATCAACATCATCTGGAAAAGAATGTCAATATTAACATTTGCAAGATCATAATAGATGTATCAATGTTACACAATCAAAACTAATAGTTACCTGGTACGCAATATAAGGTCTCGAGATGTTATCGTTGATCTTGATCGTGTGCTTACAGTCAACCAGCAAGTCCATAATGTTGGCTATAGTCGAAGGTACCCAGCGACGACGCTGATTGAAAAACTCGCTGAATCCTTCGGGACAGTGGGTATAAGCGTCAGAGGCAGCCGAGTATTCTACACGATAGCCACGTTGTAGCAACAGCGTACATAACCACCGATCCTCCCCTGTCAGAAAAGATAAATGTATTAATCTGTTCTTCTTGATAAAATCTATGATGTTTGTTGACAACGCTAATAATGTTACTTACCTTGATCGTATTGCACGTAATGCCGAGCTTCGTCTGATCGCAATGTGTACTTCTTCATCACGTTGTCGTCCATCAGAGCCTTTCCTCTGAAGAGTGAGAAGCATCCAGGACTACAGAGCACGCAGCCAATCATGTGTTCCGTCGCCTTTTGCAGCCAATGACCAATAGCATACTCGAACAGTTGATACCACACCATGGGACCTTGAAATATGAAAACAATAATCACAACTAATTCTAATGCAACCAATTACTACACATAATAAGGATACTTTATCATACCTGAACCAACGGGATGAATACGACCACAAGCGGCTCCTAGATTTTTGTTTTTCTTCATCAAGTCGATAAGCAGAGTTACAGCGTGGGGCTTGAAATCAATATCCCCATCAAGAGTAAGCAGGTAGGTGTTTTCGGCCATCACTTCTTTACGGTCCACAGATATAGGCAACTCCATAAGACGATGACCGAGAAGGTAGTACATGTACATCACCTGTAATATCAAGTCAAGTTAAAGAAGTAAAACATTGTAAATTCATCACTGATCTATACCGAGGATAGTAAATTACATATTTATGGATATGGTAATGTGTGCACGAGACTAAACGAAGCTGCAAGATTTAGATTACAAATACAAATTGCGTAAATAATAGGAATCTGTTTAGTAAGTACGTTATATTGCGATATCTTAAGCGATTGATTTTCTTAACTGAGAAGTGGTGGTGTGCTGGTGATGAATCTGATAACATTAAATCTACTTGCTTTAACTTGTATGTATTGTACCTGAGACCAACGCTTCCTGTGACGAATCTTTGCCTTGTCCTTCAAATGACAAATCATCTTAGTTTTTCCTGGTAGAACCCACGATAGCCGTCCGCCGTAAGGCGCCGGCAACTTCTTGGGTGGTCGAACACGAATTATCGTCTGATGTACTTCAGAAGCAGCTTCATCAATAGTATCCACTAGAAGTTTCACGAACCGATTCACTTGGGAATCATCGTCACTGTGGTCCGATATTTCGAATGCATCGTCCAAGAAAATGTGTGCTGAAATTAGATAAATAATAAGTACCATCTTCGCATTAATATGTTATATCACAGCAATGTGCAAAATGTATCTTACTTTCGAATTCGTAATAATCAGGATCGACAACGCGTAAATACTTTTGAGCGACACGTCGTGCGCACTGGTCTTCGTCCAGCCGAAGAATGGACTTCAAGAACTCTATCATCTCGTCTTTAGTTTCGTGCCACATAGTAGCGCATGCGTATATCCTAGTGATCTGATCCGATGATTTGATAGCTTTGGGAGAGGAACCGGTGTTATCTGTGTGCACCGATATAGTTTCGTAGTATTCGTCGCCTTTTTCTTTTTCTATTTCTGCAAGGTCCTGGAATGTAAAGATTATGTTAATATTTGCAAACGTGGTCGAATTCCCGAACCTAAGTTAGTAAGTGAACCGTATTATATTTTCTACATACCTCAGTCTTTACATCTCTCTGGTCGTTTCTCTTTCTATTCATTGCCATACTTTGATCTATTAGTAGGCCATTATACATCGGCATAACGAATAACTTTTCCGTGGAAGCCAAACGTTCAGGCTTCGGGGTCCAAATGTGTATCGTTATCCACGTTTGTGATAGCAGCCATAACAACCATATCCATGCCATTTGACGAGTTATGAAATCACTCAACGTGAAAACTAGGAATAATTGAAACAGAAAGTTAATATGCGATCTGATATGGAAATAATAATTGGTGCAATTAATTTGACTTATTAGTCTTACCTGGTGGGCTTTCAAAATAGAGATAATCTGGCACGGTCCCGTGGAAGAAACAGGGGTCGCCATTTCTTATACCGCATGCGGCAATCAACAAATTGACCACCAAAGGTATGACGAGGTTGATGGGGAACGCGTAACTGAAACCTTGGATGAGGATCTTGCAGGCGAACTTTCCGAATATGTAGCAGATGTAAGCGCCGAATATTTGAATGAGCATCACGTATAACGCTGATTTGTGTGCGGCGGCAATTTCGACGGAATCTCCCGTTAGGGTCACGTTAGCTAGATCCGGAATTATCGTGCCGCCTAGTGTTACTTGTACCTGAAAATGGGATTTAGATAAAAATATGATTACTTCAAGATTATTTTCTTATTACTTTCTTTGTCTCTATCAAAAGTGTCATATTAAATTTCTCATACCTCTTCAACGACGATGTTATGAGGTCCAAAGCCAGCGTTGAACAGTTGGAAGAACATGGCGGGCTCGTCGCCGTCTATCCAAATACTAAACAGTACGCACATGAGGAAAAGCAGGATCTTCCATACGGACATGAACCTATATGTGTAGTATCTTGAGAGGTGCAGTTCGTCTTTCAGTCTACCCAGGCTTTTGATTATTCCTGAAATATAATTGTTACAAATATTTGTAGTGAAAATGCAGTAACGTTTATAAGGCCCGTATTAATAAATCGATCTCAAGTCTGAGAGCGATCTTATATCATACCAGTGCAAAATTACATGTCTAAAGCGTACTCCAGATTACTCAAGAAATTGTGTTGTATTAGGGCTCAAGCAAAAGGGTGCCTGTGTGGTGGCTTCACTATTATGTAATAGTCGATAGAGTAGAAAAAAAAATGACGATCGAAGTCTACCGTCAATGCGTTCGCGCTTGTTTTTTAGAACAACTAATCATGAATCACCTACTTACCTATAGGACTTTGCCGCGACACGAAATTCTCCCACCAGCCGAGTGATATACACAATGCGCAGATTGGAATCAACCACAGTACAGGCTTGTTCTCCAGCAGAGGCCATACAATGAAGCCCGTAACTTGCGCTACTATCGCCGCCATGTCCACGATAACCTTTACAAATCGCTTAGTGTCTCTTGAGTTTCGGGACAGTAAGCCGAGTATTCCCGGTATAATGCACATGCAATTCGTGATCATAGCTCCTTTGACTACGTCCAGTTCGGGTAGGATCTTGAAGAACAAGAGAGCCATTCCTATCGTGTGCAACGATTCTGCTATGAATATCTGAAAGAGAAAATAACTTGTTAACTATTGCAAGACTAACACACCAAATGTATGGCCCCAAAATAAGCAACGCTTGTACCATACAATGGACTGGGGGCGATCCCAGTGGCACCCAGACCGGGGCAAATTACGTAAAGCTCAACTCCTAAATTTTCTTCCGAATAGAACCCGCAACCAACCGGTGCAGTGAGCCGAGCGGCCCACGCTCAAATCACTACGCCAAGCGGTCATAAGCGGTTGACAATTTAATTTGTTTGTATTAAAATGACTTGTAAGAATTATTGAGCGTTATGTAATTACTTAAACAATTTGGAAAATTGTTTATTATAGATGTATTTAAAACGTATTTAGAACATTGTATTATAAGTATCATCATTTAAGATATTCTAATCGACAATCATCATAGTCAAACTACGTTGATCTATTAACTTTCTCTCTAATTACGTAAAATGTTACGTACCACAATGAACTGCGTGCTACTTGGCCTCTTGGAGGATTTGAAGAAGCAAATTCTAAGTGATCGTATAAGGGTTCCTATTTCCGGGATGGCGAAGGCGGCAAGGATCGCCCACATCCACGCCACGCGCTCCTCGTCCGGCAGACTTACTACGAATTGTTTATCTCTACCTGAAATTAGTAGGAATATAAATAATTAAGTGGAAAAAATCTTACCTACCTTGGTACGATCGTACTTATTAAGTTTACTAAGATGGTAAAGCAGGAAATACAAATCAGAAAAAAATGTTTATATCAAAAGTTAATTTAATTCGTAATAATATTTTGCCTTAGACTATACTTTTTTCTTCGTATAGAAACCTAATGAATTTGTTATTATTGTAGCAATATTTCTACCACAATAAGGATCATTCACTCAATGTCATTTAGATTAGAAAACAATAAAATCCATTGAGTTAAATAAATGCCTATAGGAATGCTTTTTATTTAATTTAACAACAACGCGTATGACCCGCCTCATTTTGAGCAGTTACCGCAGCCTATATATATGCTTGCAATACCTAAGGCATTGTTCTCACGTTGCCGATTTCGAGTGGGACAAAGGTAATGGAAAGGACTTGGGGTTGGGCAATAAAGTACACCATTTTGAAGTCTCTACTAACTTACCTAAATTTCTATTACAATACGTGATTCTTCTGTCTTTCTTGAGTTGTGAAGTCATGAAGAGCATGGAGCCCTTAGCAACTACTCCGGAGCCCAGCACCACGATGAAGACCACCAGGTACGCGACCACCTTGAGCAGCCGCACCGTGAACTCCAAGCATTTCTGACTCTCCATGGACCCACTGTCCTGCTTCGGCGGGAATTCGCGGAACACGTCCCATCCTTTCGTTTCATGTACTGTCCTTTGACTGAAATAGAAGAATGATTATCATATTATTATTTGAATAATTGGTCGCGTTCGGATGAGAATAGATACGTCCCCAAACTGTAAACATAGGAAGCCTCATATGAAAAGTTATACCTATTTAAAAATCTTTAACTCAGTTTAGGGCGCCACATATTAGCCAATTTGTTTTATTTTCGTCAACACAATGATCACCATGATACTGAAAATTATACGCATCATACTATTTATCCATTGGAATTGGTGATATAATTTTGCTTCATTTTAAAACTAAACTTAGTGGCCTATTTTGCAAACTAATCTTTGTTTGATAAACATAATTCTAAGTTTATTCTTAGATCTGTAATCGTGCACTTGCTAAAACCCGCCCGACAACGCTAAAATAGCGTCAACATCGCAGCAAGAAAAACAACTTTCACACGCGATCCAAGTAACCGAGAGAGAAATCTCGATCGGTATCGCGTTCCTACTGGCTTCCTTCCGATAACCGATATATCGCGACGTGACCTTCGCATGTTATGTTAACATATGAGGATAGAAAACGGTTACCCCGTTTATGATTTCAACACGGCTATGCCTACCTAGTACTTTGAGCTCGGGTTATGACAGTGGAGTTTACGTAAGGTAACAAAGGTGGTCGGTAACCTAATTAAGCGTTGCAAGTTGCGAACAATTTGCAGTGTCGCGAACCGGCGCGGCGCTTGCTGTCATTCAACGACGTCACCAAAAAATACTAGTTGTTCTTGTGTTTGTAAATACACTGACAAGCAATATAAAAAAGCCACTTGCAAAGTGCCCAACAAATTTAATATCTCCTAAACCACACACATTAGCTTCATGAAGTAAAGAAAATCTTGAAAACAGTTTTATATTGCATATTAAAACCTTTTTACATAATGGCTTGTTTGAAGTTATGGATAGGAAAAGGCTTGGTTATACTGGAAATATTTAATGATAAGTTAGTGCCTTTTTATATTTCTCCACAGTGTAGTTGTAAACTAATACAAAAATTCAGTTCATTCCGTTTAGGTTAGGTACCCAAAAAGTACCTCTATGCAATGTTACAGGTATGGTATTAGAAAGTTGCCGATCATATACAATTTAATTACGCGTAACGACCGACGCCATTACGCACTCAATGTGAATACACACTGACAATACAACACTGGTACACCATACTAAAGTCAAAGACATAGCTAATAGCAACATAGAAACTATTGCTATTTGAGAGGTCGAGCAAAGTTATCTTAAATTAATCAGTTGGGTCACCTTGTATGTCGTAAATATTCACCGCATATCAGGTATTTTTGACATAGTGGATATGAATACAGTAGGTACATACAAGTGATACAACTTGAAGTATACAAAAATATCGCCAGACGAACCACACAATCATATCTACACCAAACGTAGACTTCCAAACTAAGGACCACCACACAAAAAACACCAATTTCAGCTGATACAGACTACACAAATATTTTTTTTTGGGAATTTTATTCCAACTGGTACCCCTAAAATACCTGTTTATATATAATCATAAATGAAAGCAGTTACATTTTCAAATACTGTCATGGTTCTCTTACGTACTAATTTACCTGTAAATGCTACAGTACTGCAAAGTTCCAGCACTATATATCGAGTAGTTGTTGCTCGGGACATAAATAGGTTCCTGGTCATCCCGCTCATAATGACTTTTACGATCTTGTTCACTCATTTTTAAACTCACTGTGTAAACATTCTGAGAAACTCACCAATCACGTCACTAGAAAGTGCTTGAATAAAAATTAATAAATTAATTTCTGTCTTTCTGTCTGTCCTGTCCGAATATTGTTTGATAACTCATCGATAGTTATGAGGACAGCGAACGGTGCGATCGCAATAAAGACTACCGTGGGGCGGCACGCGTCCACCGCTGCCGCCGCCGCCCATTGATGCGCTATTGTTTTAGCTGGACAAAATGTGAATATTAATTTTCCAATACTGTTTGTATGTGCCTACGTACGCCTAGTTCTATTGGTCATTATTTTATTATTATTATTTAACAAAACCTTGGGTAGCTAGGAAAATGTCAACCATACTACCTTTTTCAAGGCAGTCCTAATGTTTCGGATCTGTTCGCATAGATATCTGTAATGTACATACAATACTTGTATACTATTTTGTGTGATAACATAAGTAACGCCTGTAAGGCCCGTATTAATAAATTTATCTGAAGTCTGAGACCGCTCTTGAGTACGCTTTTGATATGTCATATTGTACTGGTATGACATAAGAATGCCATTTCCAAGATAGCTATCAGACTTGAAATCGATTAATGAATTCGAGCCTGTATCTTATCGATACCAATACTACTACTAGAGTAGTCCTAAATACGAAATCAAAATATCTTCAGTGCATCGACTTCAACACACTGTGCAGAGTTCTGTTCTGCAGCAATGCCCACGTGAAATTATCGTTCGCCACTAATGGGTGCATCACTCACCACTATCTGAACGAAAGTCGCTATGTAATTTCTTTTGTAATTGTAATATTGAATTATCTGGGAAAAGGATACAATGGATTTCCGCAAAGTAATGCCGAATAAATCAATTAATAGTCAAATAGTTACTAAAATTAACAAAATCTAAAGTATTTAAAAATATACGATGCTTTTACAAAATAAACACGTGATAAACCCTTGACATACCTAAGTTTTATCACATGTTTAACTTTTATGTAGGTAATGACACGGTCTAACTTAATGAAACAGGAGTTACTATACTATTATTAGCCCGTTTGTTTTATTGAACGAGTTTATTAATTGCAACACACAAACGGCGTATACTTTAGACTTCAACGCGCTCAATAAAATATTTTGCAATCCAATTTACTTCATGATGTATACATTCGTACAAAGGAGATATATTCACGATACTTTTACTAATCTTCAATTTAACATAACATTGAATATACCTATTATTATTTTTGGGAGTTAATTATTTTTTCCAATTCAAACAAAGGTACTCTACTGGTATGAAGAGCCGCCGTCGTCAGCAGGAGGTACTCGTTTCGTTCTCTATTCTGTATATAAACTATTGACGAGAGTCCACTCTCGTATTGTCATACTAGTAAACAACCAGTAGTTTGATACTGATAAACTTAGGAACATTGCTAGTAATTTTAAAAAAAACCTACCAGCGAATTAGCCACATAGACTAACTGAAATATGACCTGGATACCCGTATAATCAACAAAGTTATTGCAAGTTTTCAACCAATACATTTTAGAAGATTGAACAGTCTCAGCCGCTAGCATTTAGACGCGAGGTCGGAATTCAAATCAAATTGTACGTAAGCTGTGACCTTCCTTCACACACGATCCAGGCTGGTGTCTAGATAGATTAAGTATTTCGCTGCGCGCAAACGAAGCTCGCGGCGCTCGCGCATGTTTCTAAACAATAGACCGCTCAATGTCGCCCGGACTCACGAAAACTTACGAAAGCCTTTGCCTGACTCCGAGCTATACACGTGCTCCGGCTCACAGAATGTTGTAACTAAATTACAACTATTTCTTAGTGCGATTGTTATATTTCATTATAACGACTGCACGAATGTACCGATTAGATGCAGTGGTTAGGTTTACACTTGAGAAATACTTTTATAGTTACTGTGAAATTGTTCTTGTGTTCAGTACACATAACTTTTTAAATGAGACTAGTCCCGCCACACACTCCCACCACTGTAACTCCTGTAAGCCTCCAAGACAATTTAACTTTTCCCCGGGACTCGTCGAGGGTCAAACCTCGACGTCATTATTGATCACCATTGTCGATTCTGGCTTACACAGAACTGGACACATAGTAGCGTAACATATTTGGTAAAAGAAGCTAGGGCGTTGCATGCCAATGGACCAGGGAAGCAAGATGGCACGTAGACGATGTAAACTGTAGATAAAATTCAATTTATTCAGGATTATTACACAACTAAAACATGATTTTCGGGTTTGTTCTCAATGTCGTCTACTTTAACATTAAAAATATTATAGGTTTTGGAATATTTTGGGAGGTAAATAACTTCCACCCTCCCCCTAGCAACGCACTTGGCATAAAGCTTAGCCTTTTCGACAATAGGGATCTCCTACTTCATGAACAGCGAGCGGTTCAATTATTTTATTTAAATCAATACAAAATACTTTCAAATTTGACCATTTTACCGTCATAAAGCATGGTTTGTTTTATATGCGCGGCCGGCACCTCCTGGCCGAGCTTCGTGTTCACTGTCGGGGGTCATCGACCATGGTGTTGACGGGAGCAGTATGATATGCACACTTACGCGTCCACACATCCATATCTGTAATATACCTACTAAATTTTGAGACAATTGCGTCATTTCCACAGCCATTCTAACGTAAGCTGACTACACATTCGCCTATTGTTGGTAGCTATTCATAGCAGCTAATGGCCATTGCCTAGTTGACATCGACATGTCCTACAATAAACTGTAAAACGTTGAGTAACCTACCTATGAGTAAAATAAAATTAAAAATCCAGCAAGCCTATTGCATCGTTATCCCAATGCCATTTATATAAATAATTTGCTGATTGATTTTTATTATGCGTGTTTTAACTTTTAGCAAATTAGTCAATAATTAAATGGATTTTAATTTCCTGATTTCTATTTTTGTTGCGACACTGTTTCCAGAACTAGTTAACAGTACGAAATTACGTTTCATAAAAAAAGTATCTAATGAAATGAATTAATACTTTATTTTCTAATTATCGGAATTGTGTTCAATCGTGTCGATATAGGCGTTGCTTGGCGTCAGTTAGCGAGCCGCCAGTCGCAGAACCGGTAAGTATTACACCGGACTGCTAGGCCGAATACGATATTCAGATCACGCCTGACCCCGCTCCTCTTGCTTGCTACCTGCCTCTGTATCCGACGAAAGCGATTTACTACTAGATACCGTTCTATCTAGTCCAGAGGATAAGAATATTGTTATTTGTTGCTAATCTGCAGTTCTATTCTATAACAACAAATTCATTCCAATTTGACATTTCACCAGTGAATTTACGTTAGATTGTAGTAACAGAATAGCACTGATGTTTCTAGACTTATAGGTACCAGTAAAAACCAAATCAGGTAGAGGTAGGTACATGAAACTAGTCCAAAAATGAAACTACAAAACACTGTGACCCAAGAAACTAAATCCAGATCGCGATCATGGACAAAGAACAAAAAAATACCAGTCCGCCGCGCCACACCCTGTCATAAGAAACATTTGTTTTTTGCCAAAGAGAAACCATAGTATCAAATAGACCGATGATATATAACAGACGATACTACATATTAAATAATATACAGGTGTTTTCTTGGGTCTTAAAATAGTTATGTTTTGTGCAAATCTTCTATTAAGAATTGTCTTGACTAAATGCCAAGGTATTATGTGCAAGAGATGTATTCATTTGATGCTGATTACGCTAACTCCTAACGATAATTCCTTAAACTTATTTTTCATCACTCATTGGAACAGCAATTCAGTTTTAACGACTATAATATGTCCTTAGAATATTACAAGCAATAGTGTGGCTACTTGTTTGTAGCGCTGAGGTTGTCTCGAAGTGGGGCGCAAAAATGTGGCGTGGTCGGCGATTGATCGAAAGTTGTGTCGTCATAGTTGTCAACCTTGGCATTTGAACGGGTTCCGGGCCGCGGTGACCGATCGCCGAGCGAATCGACCTCTGGCTAAATAAAACTTGTACAAAACAATGATTTGAAGAGTGTAGCTAATACTTGGATTTCAATTTGATTTAACATCATCTGTTATATAACGATCAAAAAATTCATTCAAAAAATAAACCAATTAAGTAAATACAAATAAGGAAATTTAAGATTATTTGTATTATACTCGTATAATGATTTACTATTTAACTGAATAATCCTGTCGGAAACTAAGATCTATGTTATTCATTTGTGTTTTGTATGTTTCGTTATAAAAGTACCAATTGAAGCACCAATTATTTAGTTTGATTGGGTAATTCGATATCGCACAAAAACGCAGATGCCTACTACATATGCCTACACCTTCTAATCCGCTCGTTGATCAATACATAAGTGATTGGGATATAATACACCGTATACATGGATGTAATCGCATTGTTTGGCGTTGAGTATATTATTAATATCTGGCCACTACTAATGGGGTCTATAACGGCATACCTACTATACAAATTAGCTTATTTGCCAACGTGCGTTCATTATCAATTCGGTTTCTCAATAGGTAATCAATCAAAATCATTTTATTCATGCCATACCAATAGATTGCTTGATATGTTTTTCGTAGTCATAAGTTAGCGAACAGTAATTGCACGTGATATACCTAAAGATGAAAAACGTTATTCAAATTCAACAATATCATGTTGTTTTCTTGAATGTTATTTAATTATACATCATCGGTTGTGGCCTTACACATGCATTACTGTCGCCTAATAAACAGCCTTCACATCATTTATGACTTGAACGTCCTAGCTTGAATCACACTAACACTGGCACAATATTATACATAATTTGATATGTTGTATAAAATACAGGTAAAATATATAGTTCGTCACATAGGTTTTTTTTTAGTTTAAATATAAATCCTACTAATATTATAAATGCGATAGTTTGTGAGTGTGGATGTATGTATGTATGTATGTTTGATACTCCTTCACGCAAAAACTACTGAACGGATTTGGATGAAATTTGGAACACAGATAGATTATAACCGGGATAAGATATAGGATACTTTTTAACCCAATAATCCAATACTACGCGGATGAAGTCGCGGGGCACAGCTAGTATAAAATAAATAAAAAGTTTAATTTGATTAAGGTACACAATGATAGATAGGCCGGAGGACGATTAATTCGAACAGATAAATTATGGTAATGCAAAATTGGCTTCGAAATTGGTTCTAATAGCTATGAAGAATTTAGTTTGCTCTCAATAGGTACTTGCCTGTTGTGTGCATTGTTTAGAGACGTCAAAATAAAATGGGCATATCTCTAACTCCTCCTCACTAGTCCGCCAGAGATCATGACGAAGGTGAAAGTACATATTCCTACGCCTAATGTTCAAGAATCTTCGCATCTGATGCTTGCTCGTGAGATTACGCCTCAAACCAATTGGGCGGAGTGATGTCATGCGCAAGCACTGTTCCGTCTAACTCAGATGTTTTAGTGTTATTCATACTTAATAGCTTGTATTCATAAAGCCTTATATCGATAGATCAATTAATGTTCGCTTCTTTATTTTGATGGATTATGATCAGTCTCAACCGGTTTCCATTTATGAATATTAATTCAATTTTAGGTGAACTACCAAACCCATTGCTTACAACAAGGGCTCTGAACTGGAGCAATCTTTCAGGGTATACTTATTAGTCCTATTTTGATTCATAATTTCTTTTGTCGAGAAGAATTAAAATAAAAAATCTGTTAACGCTTTGATGAGAAAGGATGTTGGATGTGTATTTTTTAAGTCTCACCTGCCGCCATAGATCTCGTTGGCAAGAGGTGTGAGCTCGTCGTCGGAGTTGTCGCTGGCCTCATCGCGACGTTTCCCTCCCGACGTCGCCATTTTCAATTAGTTTTCTGAAAAACAAAGATACGCAACATTTTAATTTCCCACCAATAGATCCTATTAACAAATAAAAGGAATACAAAATGTGTCCAGAATATCCTGAAGCTAGTTTTGTGTTTCACAAGACACTGCCACGTAGTCGCCTCTGGAGAGTACCATTTACAAGCTAGCCGTGATTCAAATTAAATTTACTTCCGTCATTTGCACTAATTAGATTGTAAGTATGACTTAAAAAGTGCCTTATAACTCTGTAGTAGAAACTGACGACTTTCCAATTCGGGTGACTGTCACGCTTTTACCAAGTCGTGGCCACGACTGCTAGTTTCATAACCGTACATAGAACCATTTCCTATAGATCTCTTTAAGATCTCTTCTTCGATCGTGTCACGTTTCTTTGCAGAAAACCGTTGTAAAACAAACAGGGAAGAGAATTCAGTTTATCTCCCAATTTAGTTTTACATACTTCACCTCTTCCTTTATGGAGGATAGCAGCCAGCCTGGTATAAGAATTAATATTTCTTATATTCTTATTTTCTATATTTATGAATATCTTATTTGAAAATATACCTACAACTTTGATAACCTACTACAATTTAGTTCCATTGCGAGATGAAAAAATCGCTTCTGAGCTTAAAATCGAAAACTTCGTGAACATAAAGTCAACAGCACAACCGGTCAGCTATAACCAGAAATATTGGCTTTTAGCATTTAAGATAGGCAAGTCGTGACCCATTTTAAAAAGTGTTTGCTCCGCAGTACTGTACCTGGAATTCTAGAAGCTTAAACTACACATAGGTCACAATAATCCTTTGAATCTGATCTAATAGCGTCTGTATTTATTGTCCTCGTTAGGTGAGCACAGGTTTGACCTTTTAAGTTAAAGGTTAAGTATTTAATAACCACTATTAATACTTAGAAAAATGGAAAATCACAAACAGATGAATATAAGACATCATATTACCTAAGTGCATTGTTATTTGATAACGATCAAGGCTGAACATTTTCACCTTATAGTTATAATAACAATTGTTAATTACCAAGGTTATTTTTTCATATTAGGTAATTGTAATTTAGATATAATCATTTTGCAAAGGAAGTAGAGTAATCGTGCTTCGTGAATGATCGAGGGTCATGACTCTTGCGACACAAGAAATGACATTTTAATAAACATTTACTGTCACGTTTCTTTGACTGGCTTCAATCACATTAACCCTGCTTCAATCACGCTAACTATTTTGTATGAACGCATTAAACCACAGTTTATCGTTAAAGGTGAATCAACGTTTCATTACGGAACATAAAGAAAAATGCAGATCCGCTCACACCCTATGACCTTACTCAAGTTGAATGTTGTGTAGGAAATATGAAATATCATTGTGTATATATATCCTTATGTAACGATACCGTGCGCGCTCCACGCAGTCAAAGCTGAACCATGCGGTTTTCTTTCAGAAATTACCTAACAACTTACTGATAAAGCAATCTCATTATCTTTATACTAATGTGTAATGAATAGAGCATCATTAGGTATGGGTGTGCACTCGCCTCTTTCACAGGGTACAAGTACTTCAATTTTATCCGTAGGTACTAGGTATACACGTCGTTATTGTGAATCACGCGGTGTCCACCAGGGGGCCAAGTTTGGTAACCGTTCTAATAACGCATGACTTACACACGACTCGCAAAACGTCAGTTTTGACAGTTTTCCGTAGTCCACCAACCACTTGCCCACCCGTGCCGACCAATTCTCGTCACGACTCACTCCACTCGAGTCGTTAGCGGAATTCGATATTTTTGACTAAATCGTAAATGCCAAAACCGTACTATTGCGAGTCGAATGCAAGCCGAGCTTTATTGGAACGGTCAACAGACTTGGCCCCCAGGACTCGCGCATTCCTCGCGAGCGAGCCCTCGGCCTTGCCGGTCGTTCATCTCTCGGTCCGAGAGAGTTATGGGCCATCACACACGATTTATTGCCCATTCACATGCGCCTAAGCACTGCACTTTTCTCTACAGTGAGTGAAAAGAACTGATACTGTATTATTATTGCGATTGTAAGTTATAATGTTTTTCTTGCTTGGAACATTGAGTCAAATTTCAAATAATAAACGTTAATTTTATGAGATAGACACCTTGTTAGATTCAGATATGTGCATAGCAATTAAATATCTCGATATAAATATGCCAATATTTTGATGTGCTGTGAAAATGGTGTTGCAATTAATTTTGAATCTTTTTCAAACAATTATATCTGTCGCAACCTGCTCTCATTGAAACATTTTTATACAACCAACCAGCGAGACTGTCCAGTAGGTAGGCAACACTCTCAATGGACTTAAAATGTGCCATATTTTATTACGACAGAGTAGCCTATCCAAATATGGCGTTATATAACATTAAGACAATGCGGTGTGGTTGTGAGCAAGTAACACTTGAAAGGTAGATTACAAGACACAAAGAGACTATGAAAACTATTCGGCAATGTTAGGTACATTTTCTTTGTCGTAATGTGTCAAACTTGTATGGTATCTTGGGGACGCGGTGAATCAAACTGGGCGAATAAATAAATAACTATCAATTGTTTGTTTAAGGAATGAAGAGAATGCAGTATTGACCCGTGTGTCATGAATAATTTTATAGCTTTTTGGTGTTTTTGCGCACGATTTTCAACTAACTCTATCTCTGAAATTATTTTCCCCCCTACATACTTAAATATAAACCTAGATTCAAAGCAAATAGGTAGTATATTAAAATTTTCTGCTTATTCGAGATAATAAATCTGTGCTGAACTTAAAAACCTGTCCGCATAATAAGAGAAGTTAAGTAACAGACCCCAAAATATACTTTCGAATTAGCAAGCAAGGTACAGACGTAGAGGTATATTACAAAAAAAATTAAAGCTATGCTTCAAACTTGGCACGATTCTGTGTAAGGAACAAAGACTTAATATGTACTTATAGCCTATAGGTTCGGATAGTGGTGGGCCGCGGCGGGGCTACGCCCGCAAGGTCGCCGACTCCCAACTGGACAATGGGTCTACCCTCGCGGATAATAGTAGAAATAACAATTCCATATTATTCTTGCAACTTTACACTGAGAACCAAAATTACGACATCAAATAATTTTTGTAGTTGTTCCTCTTTATATTTTTTTACTTAATGTTTTGTAATTATACTAGTGCACCAGTGTTGTTTCTTGTGTTGTGAAAAAGTCCATTGAAACATTATAGATATCTGACTGAGGCAACTAAATCCTAGGCTTTGTTTTGATTCATTATCACCTATTACGACTTTTACATGTACCTACTATTATTATTAACAATCGCTACAAGTTTAAAAAAATCATAAAGAAATTAATTAAATTTCACTTAGCTAAATGACAATTCACATAATTGTAACCACAGTTTTTTTTGTTTTTTTTTTTTTTTTTGATATGACTATACGTTGTTGGCCAGAGTGGCCATAACAACTTCACCCGGACAGAGGGCGAGCGCGAGTGCGCTCCAGCCAGAGGGGCAGGGGGGCAGCTAGCTCAAGGGCGCCACAAGGGACACGACCTCGGCTTGGGCCGCTGCCAGAAGAGGTGGCGAGGGTAAATCTACCACCGGATCGGAACGCAAATGTAACCACAGTTTGACTACATACCTCATATCGTTATACAACTAGATAAATTATTCCTACATTAAATACTTTACATCACTTCCGGTTAGTTTTTTTATATAAATACACGTAATTCACCAACATACACTAAACAGCAAAAACATGTTGTATAATTATGAATTGTTTAGCATTACAAAACTCGCGTTAAGGTATTCGACAACAAAGATTGCGCTATTTGAATCGATTAGCTAACTTAACACCAGTAATGTTTAAGTTTTATTAATTTTACGCTATAATATTATATATATAATATTATAGCTCTGACGTAATTTTGTTATTACCGGAAATAGAAAAATGAATGAACTTGACTCGTACAGTATTTTACCTGTTAAATTTAGGTTAATGATAATATAAGTAGGTACCTACATACATATATTGAAATATTTTAAATACATTACTTTTGTACCCACAAATGAAATGTTGTTAAATATTACAAACAATACAACTTTTAGGTATGTAGGTACTACATTAATATAACCAGCTATACATGGTATAGTAACTTCTAAGTTGTATAACAGTTATTGCATATACTAACATACAATTTCCTGAAGACGTATTACATAGATACCCATTGTTGCATCCAGTTTTGCTTTTTAAAAGATTGAATTTATGACAAAAGTTTTAAGTCCCTTAAACACCAACATAAACTTAGTCTTTACGCTTACTAGGCACTTACTCCAAAAGCTCAGCCTTTTACTAACCATTATATGTGTAGATAAGTCCTAAGATTACACTGCAAGCGATAAACGAAACCAAAAGCAAAATGTTCTAATGCAATATAAATTATAATCTAAATCGTATTACAGGCATTGAGTAGAGTCGGAGTGAGGGCCGGCGCAGGTTTACTTTCACTACTAGAGGCCGCCAGCTGGCAGCACTCCCCTCCGCCGCGCGCCCTACCCTCCCCCGATACAGCCGCTGCGCTGCGCAACACTGCCTTATATCCGTAGCTTTACACAGTGTCGCTAGATTGTAAATCGCTTGCACAAGATGATGATGATGAGTTAACAATCAGGAATGCTTTGCCTAACGTGAGAATAATGCACAAGTCACCATGTAACCCTTCGTTTCCACTGGTCGAAACATTAACACGAGATATACTGTTCTCTCTATTTTTTGTTGTCAAATAATAGAGCCAACAACGTGCTTATACTGAAACTTTCAGTATAATATTTTGGTTAATGCAACCCTAGAGTGAGGTAACCTAGCCATTGTTAGATTAACTGAATAATTCGCCAATTGGTACAATGCCTTATGAGACTAACAGATGACTGTAGTTTAAAATTCTATTGTGTAGTGTGAATAGAATATTCTGAATGATTATTATTTTTTCACTCCTCTGATAGGTATATTGAAACAGCGAAGAAAATTAAACCTAATTTGATTAATAGAGTTGTGATGCGATGTTTAAAATCAACGTAAGCGAAACCACAGGTTTGGTCTAGTATGCAATGCACTGAACGCACCAGAAACTCACCAGAGCGTGGAGTATGTGTGAGAAGGGACGGGGAAGGCAGGCGCGCCGGCCTCGAGCCGTCTCAGCGCGAATTCTACAACCAGCTCATTTGTCATCGATTGGGTTAAGATCGATTTGGATTCCTAGAATGTTACACCGAGTAACCGGATATAACCGGCTATAAATCTTGAAAATTAAGTTGTTTTAGCACAATAGATAATTGAAAGCAAGTTATCTAGGTACTTACCTACCTGTTTAGAATTAGATGTGGGATTGGCTATATGGATGCCAACACGAAGGTATTGCTACTAATCTACATCGAATCCATATTGTACCATGCGTAGACATAGTACACTTGGTTTAGCTTAGAACTTTTGAAATCTGAATTAAGACGTCTGTTTGGTAGCGACAAGCAATTCGTGTTGTATTCTAACATCTTTGTTAGTAAGTAATACGTATGTTGATACATTAGGTACCCACCTAATGTATCTACATACGTATTACTTATATCGAAGGTTCGATTCAGTACTAAGAAGTTTAACATAGACCCGTATTAATAAATCAATCTCAAGTCTGAGAGCGGTCTTGAGTACGATTTTGACATGACATTTTGTACTGGTATGACATAAGAATGACATTTCCAAACCGCTCAGACTTGAGATCGATTTATTAATACGGGCCATAGTCTCTCGAATAACCTCTGTGGGCAGTCTAAAGAAATGATAAATAAGCAAGCTCCGATCCTATCTTACTATGCGCAAGAAATTATTGAATAACTCCGCTTCGATAATACCTTCACGAGTAACCGCTTGCGTAGATACCTATCTAAAGCTATTGATAAACACATGCAGACGAGAAATTGTTAACAAAAAAGAGAAAGCGTCTCTTATTAGCGCAATTGTTGTTAGTTAGGCCGTGCAACTTGTCGCTTTGTCTCAGACGATTCGCTGGCAACTGACAAGTGGGTGTAAACATTTTGTTTTTTATTTATCTTGTTCGAAATAAAATCTAGGTTTGGTTACTGTATCAAGTTTGTTTGTCTGCTTGGGTTTATTCCATTAACCTATTATTTACATTAAGTACTTAGGTACTAACGGCATTAAATTATTTTTTAGTTTAATTCACACTCATGTAACATAATATGTTTTAGTACTATAAATTTACTATAAAACAATATAAATAAGGAAAATTCGTATAACAATTTTACTTAAAGACTCCTTTAGTAATATTGTTAGTATTAAATTGGTCTATTGTGGCTTGTTTGGGTGTTTCCATGACCTACATTGATAGATCATTTAAGAGATTTTTTTACCGAAGCAACCGAATTATATTACTTATATAGACGCTTAGTTTTTCCATTCAACTCTGCGTCATAATCATCGAAGTAGCATGTTCTTATATTGGACATAGGACTATTCAGTCGTTATTAATTTTATTAGGTTTAAATATAATCGGCATAATAATCCTACGGTTTTACACCGAACTTTTCATACAGCTATAAGGACTAAGCGAGTTATTTAAAGTATCAATTTAAATCTAATATCAACACGTACCTTGTTATTTAGTAGGTTTGTATAATGTGCATTGGTGTCGGTTCCACGCTCATGCAATATCTACAAAGCAATGCGGCTGAC
This sequence comes from Notodonta dromedarius, assembly GCA_905147325.1. Lineage (NCBI taxonomy): Eukaryota > Metazoa > Arthropoda > Insecta > Lepidoptera > Notodontidae > Notodonta > Notodonta dromedarius. The sequence goes on along the minus strand of LR990159.1, from coordinate 8,505,937 downwards.
ATTTTGCACTGACTCCGCGCGCGGTGGGCGTGCGTTGATGTCTTTTATAGGGCAACTGGTGCACTTTACAAGCTCGCTACATGTTTCATACAGAATGTATTATTTTTATGCTTCAATTGTTTTCTAATACAATTTTTTTATTATTTCAATGCATTGTTAGCGTGTATTTAAGTCTAACAGCACCTACCCAATTGCTTTCAATGTTCGATTAAAGTAAATTACCTTCTGAATTAACATAAGTCAATTGGTAGTCTATTTAAGTTCGATCGATTTATGTATTCAAACAGTAACACACATATGCTCATAGATTTACTGTTTCGGAACGTTAGCGACATGCCAAACGTGCACCACTTTCTTCCGGTCAAAGCAGTCAAGGTCTGGTGCCAATACGTACTTACTCATTACCTTGATACATTGCCGAATAAATGCCTAATTGTTGTTAGTTGTTTATCACTATATATAGGAAGGTAAACCGGAAACGCGGAAGTAACTACATACATATTAAAAGTAAAAGATATCAAGGAATATATTTTATCTCCAACTGAAGCTGTATACGATATGATCTGAAGCTAGAGAGGGACAAAGCTATGCGAAAAAAGAGGCAGCAGTCAGTGTGTCTTATTTTCTGAATAGTAGGTAATGTCGCTCTATCAGATAGCAGGATGATGTTCTCCGTAAGAGGTTTATCTTCAAAAAAGTGTTTCCCTTATGATATTTGACTCATCAATAATGAATTATTGAATAATTAAATTAATTCGCCTTACTAGATTGCTAGGACAATTTTTCATCATACCTATACGCAGAGCCGGATTATCAAGCAGGCAGTCTAGGCAACTGCCTAAGGGCCCCGCATCGGCTAGGGGCCCCGCGCTTCGATTCGTGAACGCATGTTTTCCTTTTAATTATATCTTTTTTTTATATTGAATAGTGTGATGGCATCGTGTGGTGACCTTCGAAATGAAGTAAAAAATACAGCGTAATTATGAAAAAAAAATTGAAATGGGTAAAGGGGCCCCGAGACCTGCATTGCCTAGGGACCCCGGCAAGTCCGAAAAGCAGCCACAAGTCGGCCCTGCCTTTATTGGCGACGTCGCCATTGCACCCCGGTTAGATAGGTACCTACAAAGTCTGAGCGTCAAAGTCAAACTTAAATAATTGCAAAATAAACTTTGCAAATAGACAATTATGAGTCACTCATCGTTGATAGCTCACAATTTAACAACCTAATGTTTTATACTCTCCGGCATGACGTCACTGCCTTGTGCCAATTACAATCTCTTTCTTTGTTACCCGAAAGCCTGTCCTTTCAGCCCACTCTAGTATGCTAATGAGAACTAGTAATGAACATTCCTTAATTATGCTTTGTGAAGCGTTGTATGCAGGCCCGCCCTGTTGCGACTGCGCAACGCAAAGATTATTATTAATTAGCTAATTGCACTTTGCTAACTCGGTGTTGCGGAAACCATCAAATTGTTCTTCGAGTGGGAACGACCCTCTCGAGCCGGATGTGAGCGAGGCCTGAGGGCTGCCCGCCGCGCTCGGCTCAAACCACAATTTTTAGTTACGTGTTATAATTCTGACACGTATCCAATGCCACATTGAATGCTTAATTACTTTAACTATTAACGTCTTGATAAAGATACAGTTTTTATGCAATCTGAACACAATCGATTTTCCACAGCAAAACACCAGTTACGATGTTTACCGAAAACCAATAAGATTCTCGAAAGACATCGAACCTAACAGTAAAAGGTCAGGTAGCTTTATTTTTTTATTTGTTTTCCATTAAGTCGGGTGGGATTTGTAAATTGAGCCTTATGTAACAAAGCAAATGTAACAAACATTCATAATTGTATTAACTACGTAAATTATCGTATCATATCTATCAAAATATTTGTTCAAAGGTCGTGGTAACTAGCCAAGGATAGGTGTGACGAATATCTTTGTTTCCCATTCTCCATCCAATACCTCACAGACGCCCGCGGCGCCTGTAATGTAGGGCCTACATTCACTTTTGTTTACGGATGCTGCTACATTAGACTTTTATATTGTTAGGTACTAGGGGTAGGTACACTAAATGCCGATCCGGTGTATAAAGGGTTTAATTCGCTCTCCACAAACTTGACAAATACACAGTACTACACTAGTTGACTATCACTAGTTACTCACAACAAACACTGTTCCGAATCACTTAGCAGTCACACAGTATTCCAATATAATCGCCTAGGTCACTGGTATAACACTCTTCGTTCGCTTAGTAAGTAGTTTCTAGGTCGCAACAATATGGAATCGTGATACCATGAAGTTTTCGAATAAATAATACATTATGAATTATAAAACATGTGATATTCTCATATTCTCATTTAAGACAGTAGTGCGAACGCTATTTACATAAACGTTTACGAAACGGTTACGAAACTTTCGAAAGAGAAACCAATGTAGAGTTTCGCACGGAAGAAGTTTGTTTTCGCTTAAAAACTAGAATATTTCAATTTAAATGTGGCTTATAGGCTCCTAATAAATGTTAAAGTTTATGTTGTGTTTCATAAGGTTCAAATTATACAAGCCTATCAGTCACCCTCGCACACTTTCGCAGCTGATCGCGTACAGCCTCGAGGATCTGGAAATGGTTAACTTCGAGGGATTTTAACTCACCGTTGTAGAGTGCTAGGTTAGAGATGGTGTGTAATCCTTGGTTGTGTTCAAAATCACTTCACAATGTTGGGGTAAAGCGTAAAGTGCACTCGCGGAAGGTCGTCGTTGCGCATGGTGCGCGGGCGCGTGTGCTCTCTGTCGGCTGGCCGCGCGCTCACTGCCGCCGCCGGGCCTCCGGGCCGCTGCTAACGACCGCTCACTCGGACCCACCGGACTGACTCACACCGGAGATACAGGACAGAGGTACCAACTCAGTTTTTGCCGGAATTTCCCAAGTATAGTGTGATTTTAGATGACTTTTGAGCAAATTCTGTGCCATGGCCAAGACTGATCCTGTCAGACTGCGACGGTTAAAGAACATCTCCGAAATATTTTACTTTCCTAACAACATGGTTTGTGTGATCACTTGGTGCGGGTGTTAGCACACCGGCGGCATAGCAATCGGCGGACGATCAATGATCAATCGATCGTATCTCATTGTAGAAATTGCTGATCGACGTTGACTCATCTCATTATACCAGGGATCGATGTATCGATGCTTACTTCCTTATACCTACTCCCTTAGCTCCCTCCTTATACATTGCAACAAGTGGGTAATCGGGATTTTGAAAATTCCTAATTTGCAAAAACTTTAAGAAGCGAAAGTTCGCAATGTGAACTTGGTGTAAACGCGCACTGAATTAGCAAATAACTTTCAGACGTTTATACCGTTATATACGATAAACAAATAGCTATTTCCCACAGCTTCGCTAGCGTATGTTATGGATGTCGACAACAGTGCAGACAAGAACCCACCTACCAGGTCCGACTATAGCTTAGAACCATCCGGGTGACCACATAAGAACAAAGAAAAAGAACAAAATGGGCCAAACCGTTTAGGAGGAAAATAATTATGAACACACGCATAGTGGAATTTTGAAATTATTTGTATCCCTACAGACGAATATAAAACGCATGTAGTTACACTCCGTAGTCTGGCTTTATTTATTTACTCGTAAATCAGTCAGGAAATAACAGATTGACCCTATTATTATGAATATAAGTTCGAAAATGTATGTTTGTAAGTTCAACTTCACACCGCGCAAAACGACCAGTCACAATTAGAATAAATTTGATATAGAAGAAGGTTATGCCATAGAATAGAGATACAAAGGGTACTTTATATAACCTACGCGGGCACTACAGTTAAATAAAGTCTAAATAAAATCCAATATTAATGCAGATAATTATATATATTAGGTACTGAATTACACAGTATTACGTGTACTGCTCTCTGAACCGGACAGTGCTCCGTTTGGGCCGCGGCGTTTCTTCATCGTCACTGACCAAAAAAAAAAAATGTCTAAGGTGGTAGAAGCCAAGCTGAATTCCTTTGGTATTGCAAGCATCTTTAGGCTATGGTAACTGCTTAACATCAGGTATATCGTATTATTGTTTGCCGGCTTTGTCGGCAGTTTGGATGGACTGGGGATTGGGCTATTGCAAAGGAATTATAATGTACTAGCTTTTGCCCGCGGCTTCGCTCGCGTTAAGAAGTATTATTATTATTAATTATAATTAATTCTTAGCGGATGCCTACGTCATAACATCTACCTGCTTGCCAAATTTCAGCCCGATCCGTCCAGTGGTTTGGGCTGTGCGTTGATAGATCACTATGTCAGTCAGTCAGTCACCTTTGAGTTATATATATTTAGATTATTACGAGTATTGTTCCTGGAAGTGCACGGTGCTGCGGCGCGGGCGCGGCGAGTCGTCGTCGCTGTCGAGCGCCGGCTCGAAGCCGCCCTGCAAGTACGCGCCCGCGCCGGACGCGCGCCCGCCCGACCCGTTCAACTGGAAACAATCTTCCTTAATCTCCTTTCCTCTAGTTATATGACGCTGTTACCCCACTGTCCTGGGAAAACGTGACGCACCGCGCCTCTAGTGAATAGCGTCAAAATTAAATGTAGCTACTTCTAGGAGATCGCTGTGAAATTCATCACCATGTCGATGGAAAATATTGTCGTTTTACGCTTACGCTTGGAACGCTTATGGTCTAATTGGGCTTGTATTAACATTTTACGGATATAAATACAAACGAATCTGAGAAATGACTATGTAGTAGAGATGTTTTTAAATTCTCTTTTTTATGTATTTTTAATTAAAAAATAACTTTTAGTTGCATATTTAGTTTAACTAAATTGTATTTTAAGAAATTATAATTTTAAACTTAAATTAAAGGTGTCGACAAGAGTATATCACGTTACTTCGATATTTATATAAACATATCTATGAAGAAACTAATGATATATCAAATGAGTCTAATAAATGAAAGATCAAGTTACCGCAATGCCGGCCGAGTCGTAGAGGAAGTCGTTGGTAGAGAACCTGCCGGGCTGCGCCTGCGAACGGCGCCGCTCGGCTCGCACGGAGTCGCGGCGCGTCTGCAGCGCGCGCAGCGTGGCGCGCCGCGCCGTGGGGTTGGCGCCCAGCGACGGCAGCCGCGATACCATGGCTGGTTAGTAGTGATGGAACATTTGACAGGAAATATGTAAAATATCATATTATATAGGTTTTCATAAGTAGCACCTGCTACTGACATAGATAGAAACTGTTAAAAATCATTGAAATCATTGCAATGAAATCGCAAAGCGTTCGGTCTTGTCACGGTTTTTATGATAAATCATTGACCAGTGTCTTCATAGGATTACGTCTCATAGTGAAAATTCACACTGAAAAAAATCATTGACTGTGAAAAATCACATGTGAAATAACAGTGAAATAAAAATATAATTTCATGAAAATGAATTGAAAGTAACAATCATTTCCATGCCTACTAGTTAGAGATATACTAGAGATCATTATCCAATCGATTTGACGACCGCTTAGCGCAGTGGTTCGAGCATAGGCCGCTCGGCTCACTGCACACGGTGGTTGCGGGTTCGATTCCCGCCGGGGCAAATTTCGGAAATTGCTTATAAATTTGCCCTACTCTGGGTGTCACTGGGATCGCCCCCAGTCAATTGTACGGTACCCATAGTAAAAACATTGCGTAGTTTGGGACCATACAGTTGGTGTGTCAGTTGGGCAATATTTATTATTATTAATTCATAATCACAAGTGGACTTGGGATGATCCTAGTAACACACAGACCGGCCCCTTTAGCAAAGCGGATTGTGTACAAGCGTTCCTATAAACCAATAAATCAGTTCAATGCAAGAGAAGAGAACACCAAAAAAGTTTGTAGGCTAGAGGGGCAGGATATATGAAATCTGTTCCATACCGGAATCGAAACCGCGATCAAACGAGCGACCCAGGCCCAAGTCTATTGATAAATTAAATTGACTTAAATACTTAATTTTTGAATATTTAGTGATTTACTAGTATCATATCGACCGTGATAATATTTAGAGTAAAATAAATGTATTAATAAATGCACTGCACACGGTCTTTTTCGCGAATTACAAAATTTGCCTTTTATTATTGTCAGATTTTGAAAAATTACTAAAAGAACTCAAAAAATTTGAACTTCGCGGGCTAGACAGGCGCCTTCACCTTAAGTCGGAAAAAATAAAGGACCCAAAATATATCAACCAGAAAAACTTTTTTTTTAATCAAATCAGATAAAATACTTCTTACTCATGTAGACCAACAAGTCACTAATGTCAAATCAGAATCTACCACCGGATCTGTTAAAATCTTTGATAAAAGAAGTAAAGGATACCGCATGTTAGTACACGCAATGTTCCACCAAAAAATACGCATGATTCAAAATTCGCGCAGTCGCCCGCTAGTCTACAATCGACCATTGACACAAGAGCTGTCAAAACCGCGGCGTAAAATTTTGAAAAAAACCGTTTTTCATCATTAAAACATGTTAAAGTGAGAACTGGAAGCATAAGAAAGCGAATGGCATTTCATTTGATCAGTGAGTATTACAATATTTTACAAGAAAAAGTAAAATTTATATTTTCATACATTCTATGTAGTTGGATAATGTGGATACGACTTCTATAAAATTATATTGTTTCGTATTAAAATGCCGTTTTCGTAGAAAACGGTTTATTGCGCTCTCCACAAACTTAACTTATACGCACTAGTGGGTACAGTAATATTTGTTACACACAAAACTTCCAAATCACATAGCAGTCGCATAGTCGTCCAATATAGTCGCTTACCTAAGGGTCGTCGTATATTCCTCTATCATTGTTTTCTTAACACATGTTCAATGTCGCTTCCGATGCCAATATATTTTTTAGGGTACTTTTCTCGACAGTTTAAACTCGAAAAGGTTTTTTTATTATCAGGGCAATTTAAGACATTTAATTTGAGACACGACAGTGAATTCAACATTTTCCCATAGATTTCCTCAATCTATAGAGAGGCGTGAAAAATGGACTAATGCCGTACTTTTTACGAGAGCACCCGATTGGAGACCAACAAAACGTACCTGTTTTTGTTCATTATATTTTGATGAATCGGATTTTTACACAAGTAACAAAGGCCACCGGATGTTAAAGAAAACTGGTTAAATATATTGGTTTATATTTGAGTAATCGGCGGTTATGCTCAATACCGCACCTGCTATAATATCGCCAGACTGACACACCAACTATGGTCCCAAACTAAGCAACGCGTGTACTATGTACCGATATCATACTTGGTACCGTACAATGGACTGGGGGCAATCCCGGTGACAACCAGACCAGGGCGAATTACAGAAAGGCCATTTCAGAAATTTCCTGGGACGCAAATCGATCTCGCAACCACCCGGTACAGTGTGCCCAGTGGTATACGTGCAAACCACTGTGCCAAACAGCCGTCACGATACCAAGCCAAGCGATACTGCGCCAAGCAATATAATGAACACTTCCATCACTTCTCTTTGCTTGTGTATAACTTCTTACATTTTTTACCAGGCTGCTTATTTAATACTGTTTAACTCAACACTGTACACATCATAAGGACGTCGTGCCGCTTATAATTAAATGTCACATTTTATTTTTAAAGTACCAGTTTTTTTATAATCTCATGTATTCATTATTTAAGGTATTTTTTTGTGAACCGAAAAAATAAAAAAAAGTATTTCCATATTTGCTTAATACTTATTCACTTACGAAAACGGTATTTTGAATATAACCCGCCACGTTATAATATTCTTATGTAATTGACTTGAAATCGTGAGGCGTATCCATAGTTTTGACGTCGTTTTGCACAGTTTTGACACTGGGCCCCGCGCGCCGGCGCGCTTTACACACACTGTCATTGCCGCGAGATCGCATTTGAATAATAATGAAGTATGAAGTACTGTATCCATTCCTTCCTTTTATCAAAGGTTAAAATGTATAACGATGACTGGACAAAATCCACTGGTAATTAATTTTAATTTTCAACTCACTCGCGTCGCCATTCTGGAGAATGGTCAGCCTCCTCTTGAAGTTAGCGTCCAGGTTGACGACGCTGCGCTTCGCCTGCTTGGCCTTCTCCAGGTCGTGTAGAGTCTTCCTGCGAGACACGTGGTCGTCTTTAGGCCCGCGCCGCTCGAGGTCGTCCGTGTTCAGCCGCTGCAGGTCCTTCGCTATCTCCACCGCTCTATGGTCCAGCAGCGCGTTGTCTGTCATGTCGTCCGGCTGGAGCCATGTACATGTTTTACTTAAGAGGAGGCATTCGCAATTTTTGGGTTTTTAATTCGAAATATTTCTATCATTTTATAGATTAAGAAGCTTATATTCAGATATGTGTTATTCAAAAACATTAACTAGGATTACATATATAGGAAAACACGATTAAGTGAAATTTCCTCGATAGAAAAAAAATCCAATGTTGGCTGTTATTGCTTTTTATTTTCGTTTCATCCACGATATTATTACGAATTAGATCACGTTTTTTTTCTAAAACATAGTAAATGATGATATCTAGGATCAGGATAACCGAAAAATTTAATTAATTCCCTAGTTTTGTTAAAAACCAAAGAAATATTGTTTAGCGCTTATGTGGTTTAACTTCCGAGCGCGCGGTCACTAGTGTCATCTCATATTTTCTATACATGAAGTCATTGCATCACTGTCATATTCTAACTAGCTCAGTCGTCTGCGGACGTCATCGAGGTCGGACCTATGCCGAATTTTTTCAGATCCGAATTTAAATAAATTCGACGTAACCATTACGTAAACGAAGAGAGTGGAAACTCCTTTGGTCAAATAAAAAATATGTCAAGTGCGAGTCCGATACTATATGTACTTGTATATAGTAGTAATTTGACAGATTTTCTGACTTTTTTTTAAAGTTAATTATTCTATTTCCATATAATTTCCAACGTAAATTTTCACTTGCTGAACGGCGAAGGGAGACATTATGAGAAAACATACGTTTATTTAAAGACATGTATTTCAGTAGACATTGCTTTTGCATATTAAGTACTTAACGATATGGTTACCTATTTCATTAATAATTTATTAATTATATTTTATATTATAATCATTGTTTATTTATAACGTCGTTCAGGGGGCAGGGGTATTTTAAATGTCAACTTATATTTTTGACTATTTAAAATGTACTAAAAAATATAATTTGGCCGCCGCTTGGCGCAGTGGTTCGAGCGTAGGCTGCTGGGTTCACTGCATCGGGTGGTTGCGGGTTCCATTCCCGACAGGGTAAATTTCTAAAATGGCCTCTTCGTAATTTTCCCTAGTCTGGGTGACACTGGGATCACCCCCAGTCCATTGTATGGTACCCATAGTACAAGCGTTGCTTAGTTTGGGACCATACAGTTGGTGTGTTCGTTTGGCGATATTTATTTATTTGTATGTTAATAATCGTATGACATAGGTATTCGTATGACGTAATCGAATATGTCATAACATACAACAGTGAAAAAATATTCAAAGTAAATTTTAATTTGGCATTAACACAGACGTGTAAGTGATCTTATCCGTGACCGATATCAATTCGAATAATTTAAAATACCACCAGTTAGAGGTGATTACGTGAAAAAGGCCATTGCGGAGCTCAATATTTAGTAAAATAATATTTTCAGCCCTTTTGACGTCCCACTCCTGGGCACTTGCCTCCCCTCAACACGAGAGGGATTCAGGCCATAATCCACCACGCTGGCCCAGTGCGGGTTGGCGGATTTCACATGTCTTTCGAAAATTTTAATCCTCTAAGACATGCAGGTTTCATCACGATGTTTTCCTTCACCGTAAGCAAGTGATAATCATATAGAAATTATGATTCGCACATAGATTTCGAAAAATCCTGAGGTTCGAGCCGGGGTTTTAACCCGAGACCTGGTAGCAGCCCGCAAGACGCGGGCTTAACCAATCGGCAATATTGAATCAATGGGATTTATTTTTTAAAAAGGTTTTATTTTAATTTCATATTTGATTTCTTTTTCTGGATTTATTCTCTGTCAATTGTTTAAAAAGATCAATTGTCACTCTCTTGTAATTTTTCGTTCCTTTATGTGTTAAATAAATCTACTAACTAAATTTATTATATACTAGCTGAGCCCGCGACTTCGTCTGCATGGAATTTAACTTATCAAAAAAGCCCGTCCCGCATCCTGAGCCCTCGAGACACGAGTCATTTATTTTTATTTTGTTTTTCTAAAATAAAAGTAGCCTAAGTTACTGCTTATAATAACAGATATCTACCAGTGAAAGTCCCAGCAAAATCGGTCCAGCCGTTTCGGAGATACTCTTTGATTTCATATGTTTTTATTTTTTTACACGGAACGCTAATTGTTTTTCTAAAATTAAAGTAGCCTAAATTACTCCTTGAAACATCAGCTATCTGCCAGTGAAAGTCTCGTCAAATTCGGTCCAGCCGTTTTGAAGATTACCCGGAACAAACACACAGATAGACAGACAGACAGACAGATAGACAGACAGACAGACAGACAAAAAATGTTTAAATCGCGTTTTTGTTATAGGCGTCGTATATACTTTCATATGCATTTAGTGAAAAAGTGTTATTTTGATATTACAAACAGACACTCCAATTTTATTTATTTGTATAGATATCATTTCCATCCCACTGAGCTCTGCAATAATTAGTCATAAAGAGATGCCATGACTAATGTGGATATTTGCGACTTAAGTCAAAGTGATATTTATAGGGTTGTCAGGATATAAAAAAATGTCGATAGAAATGATGGATGTTTCTTGCTATAATCAATGCTAAAAACTAATATTTTAATATAAAATTACATTTATTCTCTTAAAGGAGTACAACCCAAATCCATATCTCGGTCAGTTTCTGAATGGCTAAAACAATCTTGTAAATTAATTATGAACTCTTGTTCGCAAATATTATCAAATCGGACGTCCCGCTCCCAAAATTAGATTTTATTTTGTCACTATTATTTTTGATCCAGTACGCACAAATGTAAATAATGTTATGATAATAAAATATACAATCAAATTAAAAGATAAATTAAGTTTTATTTCAAATATCGTCTGTGGTCACGATGATTCATCGCCCATCACTAATTAGATCGGCATGCCCATAAAGTATGACATTGACAGGTACTGTACTATTATGAAATTCAAGACTTCATAGGCATGATTTTACTGACAGTTGTCGCAGCGATCAAGCTATATTTTATGAAGTATAATTATGTGAATTTTTTAATCCCAAGTTGCGGACTTCAAATATTTGGGAATATCTGGCATAGGTTTTTTGCGTGCCGATTACGATTATGACGTAAATTTTAGATTCCAAGATGACAGACGACCGACCTTAGACGTTTATAATCTAGCTAACTACCGAATTTAAGAAAAATACAATTTTTCGCCATAATTCAATTTGTAATTGCCTTTGTGTTAAAAGACTTATTACCGGTTTTTTTTTAAACGGAACATCTTTACTTCGACTATGCCGCGGGCACATGGAATCAGTATACTTGACGCCCAAATTTTTAGTGTAATGGGCGACTAAGGAATTAAAAAAAATTGAACTGACTTCAATAAAACCTGCACTAAAAAGCTAGAAATGACAATTTATTTCATATGGAGTCGCTGCAGTGGTGGAATCTTTACTCTACGTTAGGATAGCTTCTTAGGTACCTACCAACTCCTACTTACTTGAATTGACACTGACTCCAAATTAGGGACCTCAACATTTCTAGCGTTTATTTAGCGCACCCGGGTTTTTTTTGGAGTCGATATTTTTTTAATAAAGTTTTGGTCATGTTTTTAATGGTAAACTACGTATTGAATTGCTGATAACTGTAAATAGTCCATCTCCCAAACTACTGAACCGATTTTGGTAAAATTTCTATGGGTCCTACAAGTATCAATAAATAATAATATAAACAATAAAATATCTAATAAATAAATATTCTTTCAAATTGGTTGTCAAACTGAGGTAACATACATAAAAAAACAACTGAACTGAGAACTTCCTCCTTCTATTTTTAATTCTGTTAAAAAATAACTATTTAGGCTGCTCCATAGATTTCCGTAGTGCCGACGTCATGACGTGGCTAGCGAATGCGAGTGTCAGATGACCCAAAATCGCGATTCATTTTTCTGGCCACAGCCCCTTAAGTAAATAACGAAACTGTTTGGCGGGAAATAGAAAAGTGATGTTGACAATTTTTGTTTTAATCTTCGAAACTTGTGTTTTTTTGTATGGAATATTAACTACTAGCGACCCGCCCCGGCTTCGCACGGCTCTAAAACTATCAACTATATTATGCATGTATTATACATATAAACCTTCTTCTTGAATCATACTATGTATTAAAAAAAACCGCATCAAAATCCGTTGCGTAGTTTTAAAGATCTAAGCATACATAGGGTCAGACAGACAGCGGGAAGGGACTATATAGTGCTAATGTGTTCATAAATGTGTGTGAGAAGTCTGGTGCTTTGTAATTCATACATTGCCATTGCCATTCATACACCAACTGACCTTTTTAGTGAAGTACCAGTTGAGTTCAACGGTGGACAGGAAATGCGTGAGCGTGTCGAGCCGATGGCACAGCATGCCCGTGAACTGCACGATCATCACCGACCCGAAGAAGATCAGGAACAGCGAGCCGATCGGCTCCAGCGTCAGGTAGTCCTGGTTGATGGTCACCTGCATGCGACAACTGTGCGTTCATATCGCAGGGATAGACACAAACGTACCTAATATACAACGTGTAAAGAAATTACGAAAGAATAATAAGTACGTACGAATCGATAGTAGAATTGATTACACTAATTAAAAATATGTGTCATATTTTAGAAATACAAAATATTATTAACTACTACGTTTTTTCAATTTACTCTATGGTCTTCTTATCAAAGGTGAATGGGCGTTGTTGTGACGTACGATACGACTCAGCAAACTAATCGGTCGGTCGGCCCTTGCGTCCCAGGCGTATGTTTGTTATTTTTTGCAATTATAGAAAAGAAATATATTTAAATAATCCGCAAAAAATACTTTAATGATAATATATAATAAAAATAATTGGGTTTTCTGAGGTTTTGCGCTATTGCATTGACACGTCGTATACATAGGCAACATTACGACCGTACTATCTGAAGAGTCGGTCAGACACCCTTTCACTACTTCGATGGTTGTCTAGTAAAAACCCCTATCAGTATGTTACTCCATCAATTGACCGACTGTTGATCGACCTATAATATAACAGGCTACCAATACCGAACTCGTTTAGTCAAGTATGTCTACTATGACAGTCAAGGACCATAAAATATATAATTTTCCGTGGAAAATCCGGACTAAAAGGATAATTTAACACGACTTTCACCACTAAACGAGATACCTAAGCATAATTTCGATGCGACTAAGTGACAGATGCGACTGATGATTAGGTTAGGTATATTTATCGATCAACTTTTTTGGTTGCCTTTCAGTTAACTTGATAATTTTAGAGGTTGACAAGCCAATGGCCAATATGGTTTTTCCCCATGACTCGGTCAAACCTCGGCGTCATTAATTAACATTATTGTCGATCCTGGCTTACAGGAGTAACAAGTCCCAAGAAAAAAACCAAAATGCCTTCTCGGATATGTTTCTTTTTCTGAGTTTTAATCGAAAAATCTAAGGTTGTCGGTCCAATATTCGACCCTTTGTTTATAAAGTAATATGCGAATATTTGTATTGGAATTTAGTAAACTTTAATGTTTGGTGCGAACAAAAAGTTTTAAATACTTACAACATTTCTGTCTTCGTCGTACGCCATGCTGACTTTCTGTCCGAACGGCCACTTGAAGTGTAGCTGGTCCTGGTTGAGCTGCAGCAGGAAGATGACCAGCACGAACAGCGAGTTCAGCATCACGAACGCGAACACCATCGTGTCTCGGAGGTTCTTCAGGTCAGTTTTGATACGTTCCTGTGTATAACAACCATTGATATAAACAAATTTTGTTATGTTTTAGTAAGTACACTACTACATCAGAGGTTCTCAAACCTATTTTGTCTATCGCCCACTTTGAGAAAAAATTATCTTCTAGCGGCCCCTAAGATATTTAATATTATTAAAATAACAATCGCAATCATTAGGCACTTTAATAACTTTAGTTAATACAATCAATCTGGACAAAATAACAATTATAATACATTTTGATTTTAGTTTTATTTATATTTTGATTATAAAATCTGAAAAACATAAATCAACCATCGTCTCCCTAAACCGCTTCAAAGCTCTCAATTTTCTCTGTGCCTTTAAACGCCTCCCTGTAGTCCTCTAGCTCTAGGCGCCCACAATAGGGGCGTTATCGCCCACTTTGAGAATAACTCTACTACATAATACTAACCAGTTCCTCTTTGTTCTCGTCGATGGGTCTGAGGTAAACGTCGATCAAGTCCTTCCAGAACTCAGTCTCGGCCGTCGTCAAGAAGTCCACTTCACCCTTCTGAAGGTCCGGGTCTTCAATCCAGTAGGGGTTGATGAGGTCGTCCCTTTCCTCCTATTAAAATATTATATTGAAATTGAATTTATGGCCACAAACTTTGACTCTACAAACTATTTGTAAAAGTGCATTTACTATATGTATGTAACCGTCGCCGGCGTATACAAGCAAGCGTAAACTGATTTGTCATTTAATATGAAGGCTCTAAATCTATGGTTAACACTGAAAATATTCCCGCATTAAATTTGGTGTTATTGAGACTTGGCCCCATATTAATTACTTAAGTCTTAGGTAGGTATGCTTTTGACAAGTAATTTTCTTCATCTGTGTACCTATGACATAAGATCGATTTGTTACTAAGGCCCTAAGATACTGTACAAATTTAACTAATAATAAAATTGTATGTTTGATAGACTAAATATAACACTGTCTAATGTACCTATCCGTATTACAACTTCAATGAGTATTTTTTTTATTATTATTTTTTTTTTAATAAAAGATTACTTACTATCTGCTGCGTTGTCCGAATAAATATTCATTTCAACATGTTACCCGTGGTATGTCAGTGGAGAGCTCGCTCTCCTCGTACTCTGCCAGGATGACCAGCGGGTCCACGGACGAGCGCCGCCGCGGCATCGACGAGCGGCGCCGCCCCGCCGCGCCCGGCTCCGCCGCCTCCGACATAGCTCCGCTACGGGACATCATCATTATCAAATTAAATCAAATTTATTTATATAGTACCAGGTAAATATTTTAATAGCCAATTATTGAATTAATTATTTAATTATTAGTCAATGTCAAGAAGAAAACATTTAATTTTATTTCTGCCATCACAAGTAAAATATAGTAATTTATAACGAAAACAGACATAATATACATTCTAGTAGAGTGATTTTGTGTGTGTTTTCATGGATGGATCAGAAACGAGTTATTAATACAAATGTAGGCTTACTAGCCGATCTGAGTGATATACGAAATGGTTACTTAAATAATAATAGGAAACTATAGCATTGTAATATGCTGGAATACATACAGTGTGTCTAGTTTCTTCTCAATCTTCTCAATGGAATTGGCAATCTGCAGAAGATGGAGGTCCTCTTTGTGGTCCTCGGGGTTGGTGCAGCACATGCAGCGGAACAGGCCGGCCACGCTGCAGTCCAGCGAGCCGCTCGTCTCCTCGGATTTGCCGAACCATTTCAGAAGACTCTGGTCGTCCATGTTCTTCTTGGCTTCTTCTGCTTCTTTCTTCTCTATTTCTAGATCCTGCAGTAGATAATATTTTATTGTGTATTTAATGAGGTATAAGACAGTATTATGGGATATGAAAAAATATAATATTTTATTTTTTAAGATTTAAAGAAATGCTTGTCATTGTTTCTAAAATAATATACCTACTAGATACGATTGACTAAGCAAGAGTTTCAATAGAAAGCCATGGAGAAGGGAGACATACTACGCCGACAATAGGTTGGCGAGATAAGGACAAATGATATAAATGATAATATACCTTAGCACTCTTCTTCTGCGCTACCTCCCTGGTACCCCACGAGACGTTGTTCAAGTTGCACAGCGAGTAGATGATCAACAACATGTACATACTAGGTATAGTTATGTAGTATATGACTAAATACAGCAGGCATATTATCTCCTGCGGATGTAGGGCCGCGGTTGTGAAGAATATGCCGAATGTGGCCACCGTGAATATGCTGGAGGGAGCCAGCCACCCGTCCTCCACTATTTGCAGGACGATACCGACGATCACTAGTATCATTAACATTGTGTACGCGCAGGTTATTAGGTTCGCGAGGAATAGCTGAAAATAAAAAAAAATATGTAGTCATAATAATAATTTATAACGTGCCCGAGGTAAGCTATATTTTATTACAGGCTTATTCCTCATAATATAGGTAAAGGCAATTCATAATTTTGGTGAAATGGATTGGAATCATCAATAGATCACAATAATTAATCCCTAAAAGAAAATAATCTGCCTAGATAGCTCATGAAATAAACAACACAGCTGCAAGTTTTCTTTAGAACCGCTGCTGGTAAATGTGTAGAAAGATTCGCTATCAAGTATCGTTTTCGAAGCCGTCAAAACTTATACTAACCCCTTAGATTACAGTCAGAAACAAGTTTATTGAACCCATCGTTTACACTGACCCAACACTTGTATTGATTTATGTAGCTGTTTCCATATTTTGACAGCTCCAAATATATCAATACATCAAAATCGAAACAAGTCTTGTGTCAGTGTAAACAAGGGGAAACTTTTCCGAGATTGTAACGGTGGTAGAACAAAGCTGTAGCCAATTGACTATACGGGCTAATAAACGGTCTCGTACGACCGAGGTAGTACCCCCTCCTCACAGAAGATCGGCGTAAAGTAACTATTATAGCTGCGTTTCGTACTCCTCTCCCTCTATCTACCTCCTCTTCAGGTTAATAATACTTTTACAAGCATCTATAGGCTACGGTAACTGCTTAACATGAGGCGGGTCGTATGCTAGTTAGCCGACTACGTTATATTAAAAAAATACCTGCGTCTCTGCCTTGCAGGTCATGCAGACGATGAGGAAGACCAGGATGGGCACCAGGTTGAGTATGAGCGCGTTCATGTTGCTCATGCCGGTGATGGCGTTCATCGCGCCGATCAACATCAGGAAGATGGTGCCCGGCCCGAGCACCGTGCCCACCATCAACATCGACTGGAAACAAGGCAAAAATCTCGTAGGGTGGCGCCACGATGGAGTGGGCTGACATTGACACTTGATAATCCTGACAGTCCCTCCCTCTCTCTCTTAGACCTCGCGATAATTTGTTTTTGTACGCATTGTTTTGTGACATTGACAGCAGTGACAGATAGCGCCAGTCCAGTCCAAGCAAGCAGTATTTGGTGAGATGAAATCGTTTTGCCCACATTAATCAGCCATTAATGCTCTTATGACTTGTGTATGATTAATTCCTCAGATCCTACTAATATTATAAATGCGAAAGTTTGTGAGTGTGGATGTATGTATGTATGTATGTATGTTTGTATGTATGTATGTTTGTTTCTTCACGCAAAAACTACTGAACGGATTTGGATGAAATTTGGAACACAGATAGATTATAAC
The DNA here is from genome assembly GCA_905147325.1 of Notodonta dromedarius. Taxonomy (NCBI): domain Eukaryota; kingdom Metazoa; phylum Arthropoda; class Insecta; order Lepidoptera; family Notodontidae; genus Notodonta; species Notodonta dromedarius. The sequence continues at coordinate 8,488,320 of LR990159.1, read as the reverse complement.
CGGGATTAACATATAGGATACTTTTTAACCCAATAATCCAATACTACGCGGATGAAGTCGCGGGGCACAGCTAGTTAGAAATAAAACAAATAATTCATTCGCTTTTGCGATGGTTTTTCCTCAAAGGTGTATTTACATTCGGGTATATTGCTATATTGTACCTCTGATGTGAAGCGATTAAGTCAATACACTGACGAGATGTGTACTTGTAACCCCGCGTTTACACTGACTCAATACTCGTATTGATTTATGTAGATGCCTCTTTTATTACTACTCAAAATAGAGACAACAGCATAAATTAATACTAAGTAGTACAGGCAGGTCACGCCGCACAAGAACGCAGGTTATTTATTTACCTATATTTTTTTTTATGTTCCTTTCGACACCTTCAAAACGTACCTGATACACGATGTAAAGCGTGGATATATTATCGTTGACCGCGACAGTTGTCTTGGAGTCGGCCAGCAGATCGAAGATGTTCGCCATGGTGGAGGGCACCCAGCGGCGGCGCTGGTTGAAGAACTCGTCGAACCGCTCCGGACAGTGCGTGTACGCGTCGGACGCGGCCGAGTACTCGACGCGGTAGCCGCGCTGCAGCAGCAACGTGCACAGCCAACGGTCCTCGCCTGCGATTCGTTATAGAAAACTCCTTATAACTCCTAACACTCCGGTATAATATTGTTGCGACCTAGAAACTACTTGGTCAAATATCTCGAAGGATCCTTATTTTATCAGCTTTATACAAAAACGCATTGTTAGTCTAGATGTACTCCATCCATTAATTATGAAGAATCTCGAAAATGGAATGTTCGAAATCGTAGGTATGTAGGTATAAGGTGAACGCCCTTGCGTTATCGGCGCGGCGACGGCTGCGAATACCTACTCGCGAACGAATACAAAGGGAAGCCGACAATGGGTCTCGGGATCGTTCGATTCCGATTATTATTACCTACATACCTACCAAGAATGTTCAGGAAAACACCAGCTCGCATCTGTATTCGATATATAAGGTGTCGACGACGGGCAGCGAGTTAGTTACTTCTTGAAAGCGTCAGTGTACGGATCTCAAGTAAGCGAACGAAGAGTGATATACCAGTGACCTAGGCGATTATATTGGAATACTGTGAGACTGCTAAGTGATTCGGAACTCTTCTTGTTGTGTGTAACTAGTGATAGTCAACTAGTGTAGTAGTGTGTATTTGTCAAGTTTGTGGAGAGCGGAATAAACCCTTTATACACCGGAACGGCATTTAGTGTACCTACCCCTAGTACCTAACAATATAATTATACCTAGTTTAGGAGGCAGAGTTCACCCCTTTGTTTGCTCTAGCTTTTTACATTTTTAATTTGTCATCCCAGAATTACAAATTCACAAAATCTATTTATTCAGGTAAATGACATAAATTTAATTAGATAAAAACATTTGTCTAGATAAATGTGTTTTCGTGAATTTGTAATTGAGACAAGGCTTTTTTAGGAAATAATTTATTATTATTTCTTTACTGTGCACCATAGAAGTTACATGGACAAAAACAATAATTACAATTCGAAAAAACAAGGAACAAACAGTAGTGTACTTGGGCGATCTTATCGCAAGCTACGATCTCTTCCAGACAACCTTTGGATGGAGAGGATTTTGTCACGTTGTCAGCGTGGGTGGTGTCCGCAAATCAGCTAGTACTGACTGACAATCTTCTTAGCCGTTTAACAACTACTTGTAGTAATGGTTAAAGAGTAAGCCGAGTAGTTGCGGGATCGATTACCGCCGGGACAAATTTCCTAAATCATCTTTTTGGGGCCTGCAAATATGCTTTATAAGAACCCCGTGTTGTAGTATTATGGTACTTCTTACCCTGATCATACTGCACATAATGCCTCGCCTCATGCGATGTGAGCGTGTACTTTTTCATCACGTTGTCGTCCATCAGCGCCTTGCCTCTGAAGAGTGAGAAGCATCCGGGACTGCAGAGCACGCAGCCAATCATGTGCTCAGTGGCCTTCTGCAGCCAATGGCCGATCGCGTACTCGAACATCTGGTACCAGGCCATGAATCCTAGCAATTTAAAACATAACTATGAAAACAATGTATTGAAACCCATGTTTAGCAAAGACAATGAGAAAAATAAATTATAAACTTAAAACTTAGGGAATTTTAATATTGAAATTAACCCTTTTGAACCCCAAAAAAGTTATCTAGAAAATGCCAGAATTTATTTTCAATAAGACCAATACGGCACTTTAGTTAGAACTACTATCTGAATAGGTCACCAACATAAGGAATATTCTAAACAAAAATAATCAGTAAACCGTTTAATTTGAAGTGTCTGTTTGTAATATCAAAAAGCAGCTATTTACTAAATGCATATGAGAGCAGTTATATATGGAACTCACAAAAAAGAAAGGATTTTCAAAATGTTTGTCTGTCCATCTGTTTGTTTTTCAGCCGTTTGGCTGGACCGATTTTATTCTATCGAAGTAAGTACTACACGGGCGGAGCCCGCGACGATAGCTAGCACACTACTGAAAGATAGGTAATTATATCAAGATGCTTACCAGATCCGACAGGATGGATTCGGCCGCACGCAGCGCCCAAGTTCTTGTCCTTCTTCATGCGGTCAATGAGCAGCGTGACGGCGGCGGGCTTGAAGTCGATGTCGCCGTCCAGCGCGAGCAGGTACGAGTTCTCCGCGATCACCTCCTTGCGGTCCACCGAGATGGGCAGGTCCATCAGCCGGTGCCCGAGGAAGTAGTACATGTACATCACCTACGATAAATACACGCGTATAAGGGGGCCCGCCTGTTCCGACCAATAGGATTGGTTCACTTCCTGTCAATTTGAACTAAACTGGGTGAAGCTGGCTGAAGCAAAATAAGGTTGGCTTAGCGTGTTATAAGAAAGATCTTTGTCCAGCAATGAAATAGAAGACATTAAAATCTCAATTATGGGAGCAAATCACTTTCAGCTCACCAGATGTCGCTCGATTAGTCTGGGGTGATGTTATCTGTGATTTAACGTCTGTCAGTGTCACTACAATTACAAATTCTCTCGAGGTCGGAAAGAGAGACCGGATAGTCAATGCCAACGGTTAAAAAGTCCGGGACTATTTTAATGTTTTCCTTTTCACTAAAATTCGTATTATTGTTTCTAAAAACTATGGATACATCCAAAATAAAATATTAATAATGATATGACTGGTGAAGTATGATATGAAATGTGGATGTGGTTTCATAATGATATGAAAGGTTACCTGGGACCACCTCTTCCTGTGTCGTATCTTGGCCTTGTCCTTGAGATGGCAGACCATGCGGTTCTTCCCGGGCAGCGTCCACTCGAGGCGGCCGCCGTAGGGCGCGGGCAGCTTGCGCGGCGCGCGCAGGCGCACGTTGGTGAGGTGCACTTCCGACGCCGCCTCGTCGATGGTCTCCACCAGGCACTTCACGAACCGGTTCACCTGCGAGTCCTCCGCGCTGTGGTCTGATATTTCGAACGCGTCGTCCATGAATATGTGAGCTGTCACCAAAAATGACGATCAATACCGTTATTGTAAAATGAGTATTATAAATTACAACCGCCTATAATGGTTAGGATCGAACGGCTGTTATGAAGTCTTAAATTGATTACGATTTGTGGTCTCAGAAACGATCAACCCATGATAAAATTTCCAATGAATAAAGGTATACTTAAAGTCACGGACTCATATGTAGGGAGGGTTCTGACCCTCCCCCCGCGCGCCCTAACCTACGCAATACCATTAATAACATTTTCCAAATTTCCATCTTTTATATCAGTGCCACAAAAAGGATGGGTGCTCACGCCGGTTTCTTGAGTTTTCATTTGTGCAGTGTTGGATGCTGTGTGTAAGCTATAGCTACGTACGCATCTTAAGAATACTGCTTCTTCAAACCACGTACTCCAGCGCCGCCAAAGAAACTAAACGCCAAAGAAACTGACAGCCTCATCTCCTACCACCCACAGTGCATCGAAATACTGGAAGTTCCTACAATTCAAAACTAGTCTGCAGAGTCTACACTTCGGTTATGAGAGGCTGGGTATTGATGATGTTTACCTTCCAGCTCGTAGTAGTCGGGGTCGACGATGCCGAGGTACTTCTGCGCGACGCGGCGCGCGCTCTGGTCCTCGTCCATGCGGAATATCGACTTCAAGAACTCCATCATCTCGTCCTTAGTCTCGTGCCACATCGTCGCGCACACGTAGATCCTAAAATTCATACCTTTCAGAGATACTAAAGAGCACTGTTCTTTGTAAACTGTATAGGTAAAGCACACCTAATTATTTTGGGGTGATAAGGTGTTTTTTTTTAAACAAGGAGACATTACAAACGAGAGAAAATTATGTGTGTAATTTACACACATGATTTTCTTACAACTTACAACAATTGAGATAGGTCGTCCTTTGATATTATTAATAGCATGAGAAAAATAAATATTTTACCCCTCGTTTGCACTGACCGATTTATGGTATTGTCTCAAATTTTGACATGTCAAAAATAGATTACCGTAAATTCGTAGAAAGCTACGTAACTCAATATAAATATAGTGTCAGTGTAAACGAGGGGTAACAAGCCATTGTATGAACAGTGCGTAGACACCACATATTGTACTAACCTGGTTATACTATCAGATGGTTTAATATCCTTCTTTACTTCATCACTGAAGCCGGACACGGAATCGCCATCATTCTCGAGACCTTTAAGATCCTACAAAATATTACATTTGAACATCGACTGCACTAGGGTAAAGATGTGTCAACTAATAGCCTATTACTATCAGCTATAACGCCCAATACAAACAGCGTTACCTACTTAAAACAAAAAAAATGATTAGGTACTAGCAATATGAGTTTATCACATTACTAGTATTCCCGTTAGCCCCTCCAGCTAAGCTAATGCTTGTGTTAGGAGTGGACTCACGTCAATAGTTTCATGGCCAGGATGAGGATCGAACCCGGAACCTCTTGGCTACGAGGCCGCCCCACTAACCACTAGGAGATTTACCAACTCTTGTACCTCAAGTTGTATATCATTATCTTCGTCCTTGGACCTATTCAACAGCAGCGACTGGTCGATCAAGGGCCCGCTGTACCACGGCCTACTGAAGAGCTTGTCTGTGGCGGCGAGTCGCTCACACCGCGGCCGCCACGTGTGGAGCGTTATCCACGCCTGTGATATCAACCATAGGAGCCACACCCAGGCCATGTCGCGGCCGATGTACTGTCCCAAGAAATATACTGCAAATAAATAAATAAACAAATAAAAAATATATATCGACAGACTGACAGAATAATTGTATGGTCCCAAACTGCTACTGCAACGCTTGTACTATGGATACCGTACAATGGACTGGGGGAGATCCGGTGACACCCAGACCACGGCAAATTACGAAAAGGCCATTTCCGAAATTTGCCCCGAAGGGAATTGAACCCGCAACCATCCGGTGCAATGAGTCGAACGGCCTACGTTAAAACCACTGCGCCAAGCGGTCGTCAAAGAAGGTTGATATATATAATCTGCATTGATAGTGGATCCGGGATTGGTATGCAACTGATGGGTCGGTTTGAGGTGTCATGAAAAGCTGACAATATAAAAAATAATGAGCAAGACAAGGTAACTAATCAGAAGCGATATGCGAACAATTAGCTACAATCAGCCAAGTTACAAATTCCATCCGATCATTAGGTTTAAGCGATAAATAATTGCATCCTTCAAATTCAAAAATAGCAGGGGCAGTTTAATAGGTTTATTATGTAATCGGGAAATGTGCCGTATTCACTACAAACTCTTTAGAAAATTGTATCTTGGACAACTCACCCGGCGGAATTTCAAAGAACAAGTAATCTGGTATCGTGCCTCGGAATGCGCAAGGGTCCGCGTTTCTGATTCCACAGAAGACTATCAACAAGTTAACAGTGACAGGCCCCACGAGGCACAACGCGAAGGTGAAGCTGAAGTTCTGGATGAGGATCTTGCAGGCGAACTTGCCGGCGGCGAAGCAGATGTACGCGGTCACCGCGTGGATGACGACCACCCACAGCGCGGAGCTCCACGACGCTTCCAACTCCACGGATCCCCCGGTGACCGTGTACTCTATCACGCCGAGGTACACGTCTTGGATTACCTGAACCTGACCATTTAAAATAAACCTGATAACCAGTGCTGTGAGGTACTATAAGTTTTGATGGTGATATATCGAAAGTCAAATACCGATCGAACGTTCTCAATCACATATATACGAGTACCTACATAAACCGGAATGACTCTACTAAGAGACCTGCCAAGAATCATTCGATTAGTATTTCAATGATTTCAAACTCATTATAAAGGGTATCAGTTTGTAAGTTTTAAATTGCGAAATTAACTCATCAATATAATTAAGTTAGATTTATTAGATTAGATTATAAAGTTATACATAGATTCAAAGAAGTCCCGATAAATCAATTTATGTCTAGAGTAGGTTGCACTTCTGGGTTTAGTTTCACGGAGATTACTTTGGATTGTAAAATTAATGCTCCAATACCAACATAGATGGGTGCACTTACTTCGGATACATTATAATAACGTTCACTAAATGCTGTCGATATAGACGAGAAGAACGCGAACGGGTTGTCGTTCTGGATGTACAGGGAGATCAGGACGCAGCACATGAACAAGAACATCTTCCACACGGACAGCGCCCTCTGTGTGTAATACCGGGTTCTTTTCAAGCCATCGCGCAGTTCTTGCAGGTAGAGTAACGATGCTGAAAATAATATCGTTACGTTAACACATAGTCATTTACGATTATTGACGTGGAAAGTGATGAAAAAATGATGATGATGAACCTACTAAATTTTTTTTTAACATTCAGCCAATAGGTATGTACCTATTCAACAATGCATTTTTATATCTCACACACTGGTGAAACAAACAAACTTACCTATTGCAAGATACCTATTTATGAATCACTCGATAACAAAGAGGACAAAGTTTCGAATAATATCTACGTTACGTTAATTACCTGAATGATCTCTTTCGGAGCTACTGACGAAATTTTCCCACCAGCCGAGTGACACGAAAACACACGCTAAGGGTATGGTCCATAAAACTGGATCTCCGTTCAACAGCGGCCATGCAACTAAAGCAGTAGCTTGTGCGGACACGGCTAACACATCGAAGATCATCTTCACAGTGTGCCGCGGGTCTGTTCTGTCACGAGACACTGCGTTTAAGATCCCGGGAACGATGCACATGGCGTTCATCAACATAGCCCCCTTGACGACATCCAGCTCGGGAAGAATTAACAGCACTAGCGCCGCAACACCCAATGTATGTAAGGTTTCTGTTCCGAACGCCTGGGAAAATAGATTGAAGAAATTGAAAGTATACCTAGATTATTAGTCTGAACATAATGATTAAATGGGCCTCCTAATTTTTCGGTGCGCTAACAATCCTAGAGATGTTTATTCAATCTTCTTCGACAAATCACTGCAATTTAACACGGCCAGTCGAGCAATAAACGCATCTATTTGTTTTAACTGCCATTTTACTATTTAGATAACTACTACGAGTAAGTATTTTAGCAAAGTACGTGCTTTGAACTACTTACCAAGATAAACTGCACCAAGGTGGGCTTCCTCGCGGTTTTGAAGAAACAAATCCTGAGACACCTGAGGAACATGCCCAGCTCGGGTAAACTGAACGCGATGAAAGCCGCCCACAGCCATGTTATTCGTTCGTCCAATGAGTGCACTGTTATGAACTGTTGGTCTAGTGCTGATGGTAAGAAATATGGATTTTAGTCTTAAATCGTAGGGTCGTTTCAGCTTAGCGTTTTGTCGGTGCGTAATTGCGTATAACCTCATTTTTAGAAGCGTGTGTAGGCGCGTATTTGCGCGCCTTTTGCCACACGCGCACCTCGTACTTATGCTTATGAGATCGTAAAAGCGCGAGCCGCGAGAAACCACATTGTTATGGCATCCATATTGGTACTGAATGAACCCACCGGTTTCCGCGAACACGCCAGAATAAGCGGATGTGCGCTTACGGTTTTTTTTTAAGCGCGTAAGCCGATACGAGCTAATACCTACCTACGCGCAAAAAAACGCTCGCTCTTAGACACGATTGGTTCCTCCTCGACTGCAAGGTTTCAGCATATGCGATACCTAACGCAGCGATGAAAATATTTCCGAACTTTCGTTTTTATAGGTAAGTACCTCAGTAAAAGTTACGGAATAAGCAGTACTTAGTAACTTTACTTACCCAGTGGTCTGTTGCAGTGACTAATTTGTCTATCTTTCTTCAGTTGTGAGGTAATGAAGAGCAGTGTTCCTTTAGATATCACAGCAGAGCCAAGTACCACGGTGAATATGACGACGTACGCCAGAAGTTTCATTATCTTCATGCTGGTCTCGATCCATTTGATAGATGCCATCGACCCGCTCTCCCTTTTGACGGGGATCTCCCGAAATAGATTCCATCCTTTTGTTTCTTGGGCTGCTCTTTGGCTGAAGAAGTTTTGGTATTATAAGTAGGTGTCTTCCTCTTAAGTGATGGCAAGTTATAGGTATGTAGGGTGTCTATTGAACTAATTGTAGATATGTAAACTGTTTCTAGTGTGGTGCATATTTTGAAATTTTGTATTCTTAATGTAAGCCTCTTTAATATTCGTTCGAACATTAGTATAGGTAGGTACATTCCAAACACAAAACTAAAATTTAAAATCGGTTACATTTGCACAATATTGCATTCTTATTGAATGACGATATCCCTACAATCTAATCTATTATCAACATCTATGTAAATGTGCATCTATAGGCTACAGTAACTACTTAACATTAAGCGGGTCGTAAGCTTCTTTAAGTATGGACATTATTATTTTCAAAAATGTATTATGTGTCAGAATTTTGAGGCATTCCGTTTGTGTGAGGCCAGCCTTATTCTACCGTGACAAATTGATAATTGATATTTACTGTAACTCATCCCCGTCGTCGTAGAGCGGAGTGTACTCCGAGTCTGAATCATCGGTGTCGTCTCTTAAGACCGTGAACCCTGGAGTCATTGGTTTGGACATTTTCTGCAAAAATCGTTTAGTGTTCATTGTAATTGCTGGTAATTAAGTAAGTATTTATCAGGTAACACAACTCCATTACTGATACTGTGCAGTATAGATTAAGATCTCGGCAAGACGCAAATCGATTTGGTATACGTTGAGGTCATTGTTATGGATGGAACTATATAATAAGTCTATATCGATCAAAATCATTAGCATTTTGAGCCAGAAGTATCACGTTGTGTAGGTATGAGAAGTCGGTTCAAAGAAATACTGAATTAAAGATAAATTTTGCATCAATCAAGTTGATAGTTTGCGACGCTCATGCACTGAGAAAAACGAGAGCAAATGATTTTTCTTAGTTGCTAGTTACCCTTTTAATATTTTTAGTAAGTAAACGTTTTGTAATGACAGGAAATAATAATAAAAAAATACGAGAAATGACATAGGTACGTACCAATACCTCTATTATAATTTAATCACAAAACATTTATTAAATATACTATAGGAACCGCACAAATAATTTAATAACGATATTTTTCTTATTTCGGGAAATAAGTGTTGAGTTTATGATACGTAGGAATAAAATAATTAGTCATAGAAGGCACTAGGGTTTTTTCAAAATATTAATTTATATAACTTACGTACTTACGTGCTGAACTTTAAACTTAAATATTCAATTGGAAAAAAATAATTACTTACTTACCTTGACCTATCAGCAAAATCACATATTCGGTGTCGCACCTCACTACAGATAAATAATTCGTATAAACAACAACACTAGCACAATGTATCACCGAAAACAACTAAACGAGGCGAATGCGCTAATAATATTCACGATCAGTCAGGTAGGTACTGGCCCCATTGTCAATAATCCTTATATCAAACGAATGTCATTACGATATCGCGGTTGATTACCTATTTATCGACAATCGTACATCCATCGCGATGTGATTTAATTTTGTTTCTAAACGTTATCGCGATATCGGCATCGTATCCTTTGAAAATTCCTTCTTAATGATGCAGCCATTAGAATAGGTATTTGGCTGTAATCCCACTTGTGAAATCCAATGTCGTCGTTGGAGTGCTCAAATATTTACAGTCTTTTGTTTTGTTTGGTAGTTCCCCGAAATAAAGTACTCAAAAAAATAATAGATAAAAATCGGTGATAACAATAATCTTGGTACGTTTCACGTTCATGGAAAACAATAATGCAATTCTCTAGTTATCAAAAATGTATTAAAGGTAAAAATAAATATGTTGTTAATAAAAATACTGGAAACGTTCGGAAAGTTCGGTGCAGTCATAACTTAAATATAGGCAGTCACATTTATAAGCTGCTGACGCAGTATTCGATGGAATTTAACTCTTATAACTATGCAGATTAGGTCTAGGTATGTACCTAGAACAAAACTTAGGCTAATTATTCACGCGATTAAACCTACTTACAATACTGAGTAGCTACGAGCAAAAATACATAAATATGGAGCTTTCAAAATTTGATACATCTACTAGGTCAAGGAATTATGTGAATAGTTTCATTTACGGATAGGTTATAAGTCAAATCTCGCTAAAACACGAATCGAATACATCAATATCAGTTCTCGATTTCAGGACCTGAAACTTTGCTTGAGCCGCCGTATTCTGACTCCTTCGGATATTCCTTAGGCTCGTCATGTTTAGAAAAGTTTCCCATCGCCACTTGAGCTATAGTATCCACAATACTAGAGGTGCCCATATAAGAATGGCTGGAGGGCGCCATCGGGGTTCCGACATCTTCGGGTTTCGTCAACTTTAATGGCTGATTATAATCCGGCATATAATCGGGCATCGTGGTCTTTTTCGTCAGTTCTAACATTTGATTCAAAAACGACTCGCCACCGATACGCGAGGGCATGCTAAAGTCCGTCGCCTGCGCATCGGCACTATCCGGTTTAGTCGTCTCAATTTTAGATGCAACACTAGCCTCAGCCATCTTCATGGCATCTAAAGGATTTGCCTCCGGTTTTCCCTTCCCGACGCTACCGAAATCTGGCGGCAAGTAATCCTTATTGCCTTTCAACAAATCATGGGGCGACTTCATTAGCACACTCTGATCTAAGCCAGCCTTAGAAGCTATAGGACTACTGGTGGAGAGTGGCTTCATCAACGACTCTTGCATTTTCATAAGGGAAGGCGACAAAAACATATTATTTGCGGCCAGCGTCGACTTTGACATAGGATCAGGGATCCCCAATATGCCTGCACTGGAATACTTGCTAGCAGAGAACAAAGCATTAGCAATGTCTGCCGAGCTCATCATGAGGTTAGAAGCGAGACTAGCCGGGATGGGAGTAGACGAAGCGGTACTGGTTGAAGTACTGGTAGATGTTTTGTCAAAACCTCCCATGCCACTGCTTAGGTTTTGTAAAGACGCCGCGTACGACGGTGGATCAGGCAGTTTGGTTCCCGACAGACTCGCCGCAAGAGTCGACGACATACCCGGTGAAAGACCTGTCAGCATACTATTCGCGGCCGCTAGACTTTCTAACCCAGACGCGCCCATAGAGAGAGGCATGTTGGAAGATCCTAATCCTAGCGCCATGCTCGTCAACATATCTAATCCTGTAGGATATGCTGATGAAAGAGTCGGGGGAGCCGATTTAGACGATGACTTTGATGATGTTGGTAATACTGGTATATTCAGAGGAGGAGCTTCGAATTTGTGAGGGGAGCCAGATCCAAGTGCTGAAGATACGTTTATTGGCGGAACGCCTGCAGGACGGCTGACCATCTGTTGCAATGTACTGACAGATGGGAAATTAGGCACAGTTGTGGCCTGACTCGGTTTTGATACAGGTATCGGCTGAGGGACAGCCAGTAGCGCATCCAAATCCATCTTATCATCTTGTTCCGAAGAGCATCCCAATTCCTCGCGTATAAAGTGCCACAATAGACCATCGCTTTGCTCCCTCGGAAACTTGGCAGTCAAGGTGCACTTCAATTTGTCCAGATAAGTGATATCCGGTTTAAAGCTGTCTTTGAAATCAACAAATGTGTCATCAGAGAATGTGAAGTAATATTTGATACTTTTCTTAATTTGCTCCATCGCATGCGTAGATAGATGACTGTCGTGAAACATAGTGTATTGCAACAGTAAAGGTCGGGGGTACTCTGTAGGCCTCTGCTCCGGTGGTGGCATTACCCAGAAGAAAGTTAATGATGACTCTAGTACTGGACTCTCGGGATTGTATGGAGCTGTAACAAATGTTGGTATAAAATAAATGTTCAATACACATTTCATACTAATCATTATGATAGATTTTACTTACAGCAAATGACACCAATGCACGGTATATATGATATTTCACTGGGGCCGCGCATTTTGATCTGGTATTCCAGCTGATTGTCGCAGTCCCGCAAACTTGGCATCGCGGGGTTTGTGGGGTGGGAATGGTACCAGCCGAGGAGTGTTAGGCCAAGCTTCTCAATCTCCATTTGGATTTCTAACTCAATCAAAACCCGTGGCCGGCTGTCATTTTTGCTGATCAAACACGGGAATGTGTGCGTTATCATTAGATCTGTAAAGTTCATAACAGTGTGCATTGTTTTAAAAATAATTCATGTCTTGTTTCTATCTCATTTTCCGTTATAGTAGGTCATAAAGAAAAAGCGATATGCAAAAGCGAGACAACTGCAAAGCACACAACTAGACTCACAATGCGCAAATGAGATGCATGTTACATACTATGAGTATTTAAGTCCCAAGTTCCAGCCAAATATCCATACACCTCTTCTTTCTTCAAATGACAATGTATGTCAAGAATCAGACTGGCATTTGAACTGATGGACACCAAGAATGGTTGAACTTTACCGGCCGATGAAAACGACACTGCTTCTATGAGCATGTTAGCATCACTGCAATAATATGTATTTAGTTATAAATGGTGAAATGAAACAGACAACTATAAGCTTTAGTGAAACATTTAAGAAGTTGTGAGGTACAGAGGGTATTATACACCTTGTACTTAAACATTAATATTTTATGACCCTTGGAGAGTCAGCTTTACAATAATCAAGTTATCATAAGTTTATTTATAACCTATTCAAATAAGTGTACATAGGACTTACTGTTGCATCATTCTATTTGGCACAGTGTTATGTTTCATCACAATTCTCTGAGGTGGGGGTTCTGGTGGGCTTTCAATTTCCATTTCTGTCTCCTCTAAAATGTATACATTAATTGGATTATTATTAATTTATAAAGCAAATTAAAATTAGAGCTATTAAGAATCATCCTAAAACAAAAAAATACCATCTGAATGCATATTTTCTCTCTGCAACTGTTTCTTGCGAAGATATGTAGCTTTGATAGTATCTAATTTTTTCCCTCTATACTTGACAGAAGCCCATCCACAACCAGACCTTTTATCAGGGTTTATGATCCTCTTACAATGGATGGCCCATGCTGACGGAGAGCAAAATATTGTTTCAGTCTCATGTGATTTTATCTTTCCATCTGACTGCAAGTCTCCAACAAACTTTTGTCCCTGAAAGTTAATTTCAATATATTGTGGCAATCAATAAACAAATAACTAGAGTTGATATGCTGGACGATGCCTGACTTGCAGTGGAGTACTGCAATCATAAAAAACACATGGCTTTTTAATAAAAATTATACTTATCTAAAGGACTTATCAAAATATTTATAAGTATAACTTAGTATATAATTGCTTGATTTTGAATTGACTGTTCTAAGCTTTTAATTTAAAATTACATCAGGCCATACTATTTTTTTAAATAACCCGCAAAACATCTACAAAGGCACTCCCCATCAAGGGCACTCAAATCAGTCCAGTTCGCACCTTATTGCCGCTTGATAAGAGCTGCTTTTTAATCTTTTGTCTTAGTGTTTTTACGCAGAATGGCACTTACTAGATATTCTATTGTCATAGCTGCTGTCCCAGGTTCCAGCATTTTTTCCTCAAGAAGCATCTGCAAAGTGACACCTCTTCCGGGCATGGACTTATTCCCTGGTTGAGCTTCAGACTCCTGAAACATAGCACCTTAATCAGTAGATGCAATCATATACCTATAACCAGTTCATACATTAGTAAAGCATGCTGAGATTAGTTTGAAAAAATTCTGAAACATCAGCCAATTCAGAAAATTTTAACAACTTTGGCAGGTAAAATATTAATATATATAGTAAGTAGTAATCTTTAGCCAGATGTCACAGTTTTGTGTTAACCATTCAAACCAACATAAATAGAAACACTGAGTGATTAAAATAAAAACCTGTCATTTTCAGAGATTATCCCAATAATAAAAAGTAAAAAATTTCAACACAATTTTTATGAATATTGGACAGTCTCCATAAATTTATTCATATAGTCACCTCATCACTGAACTCTTCCCCGCTTGCTGCATGTTCTTCTTTATCCTCTTCCATCGGTTCTTTTTGAGGTTCAACAGGTTTTTCCACTTTCACTTCTTCATTTGAAACGCTAGGGGCCGGCGGAGGTACCGCCTCATGCGGTGTGGTGTACGTTGTACCAGACATTAAAGCTGCCGCTAAATGAGATGTTTGAAGATCCATACTGGTCTGTCGATTGAGCAGTGCTGACAATAGAGCTATTTTGCTGAATGTTGTTGAATATTACAGAAGTCTTTACAGTCCTAAGTCAATGAGTTTTATTTTCATCCAACAGAACCTTTATCACATTGTTTTTATTTCAAACAATTAATACATATGCAGCGACACAAAATTAATTAATATTTTCAAGTACTTTCCATCAATTTCAATGATAATAGAGATGTATAAATTGTATAACACAAACAGACAGAGCGAATTTTTATTGACATAAGTCATCACAGAGCTTTGTTTGACATCTCATACGAGGGATGCCTTTTAAGTTTTGTCGTTTGAAGAAAAAAACACAACTAGAACCTTATAGTACTTTTTATTGTTTTTCAAAGTATTCACCACGTAGCTTAACCACTCCCGCTCCAACGTCATAATACGCTCAATCTGTCTAGCCTCGCTGTCACTTTGCCTGCCCGCGGTGGTAAATGTCATGACTCGTAAAATACCCTCTCATTCAAATTCTATTGCTACTATCGTCTTTCTGATGACTGTTTTAGTTTCTTGAACAAATAGGCTTTATGTTACAGAATAAACAATCATTTTATTACATCTCATGAATTATAAATCATCTGTTGAAGTCAGTGTACGAGATAAAATTGCATTTTTGTTGTATTATGTAGGTTTCTGAAATAATCACTGTACTAATTGACACGAAATTTTGGATTTATTATAATGAATATACATACAAGTAATCAAACAACAGCATTTTTTTACATATCTTATCGAAGAGATTTATAATAATCGAACTCAAAGTACACAGTGCGCGCGGCCGCGCATATGCAATTGCGTAGTTCAACGCATGAATGTTTATATCGTAATCAGAGTCTTGACGTGTTGTGTATAAGAGAAAATATTATTAGAATACTCTGCAAACATTTATTATCTAATTTCCATGTAAAAATATACCACTTTGCTTCACGAACTTCCGCGATTTCTGGCACAAGAGAACAAATCAAATCATATTTTTGCCAGCTGTTATTTTCCATTATCACACGTTATTGGAACTTGCAAAATGTAAAACATAAATCAAAACAATATAGCTCTTCTAATGTAATACACTCTTGCTGACGTTTTATAGAAATAAACAATGATACGGCCCTTCTAAGGTGACCCTTTTTTTGTTATGGTTTTGATGTTTTGATGTCGATCACGCACACACTCATACACTCCGTAGTGATGGGGGGCGCGCCGCTACGATACTTGTCGATAAGCTGACTGTACGAAAGAGCGTTTCTGAACCTACTAATGAATAAATTATTTTATACATTTATAAAGTATTTGTTTTGCGTACTAGGGCTTGCATTTTCAGTATTCCAATAATAAAAGGGAGGCTTTATTCGAATATTCGACTATTCCATTTATAATATTATACATTTTTGATGATCATATTTTAGCTAATATTTATTGACAAATATAATAGTTTATCATTGATGGTACAATGTCATTAGTTATTCCTGCATCTACTACTAATATATCGACCATGGAGTAGTTTAAAATGTCAATCTAAATGCTAAAGGCGATTGAAGACGCTATGTAGTTAAGAATTAGACGATTTTCTGTATATTTTTTCGTGATAATATTATATTTTTTGTTAATTTGTATAATATGAACAAAAATATAAGGTTTTCATTCAGGTTACCTATTTTCTCCAACGAACGGCTTAGGTGTAAATGACGATTAAACTTTTTTTAAATTCTTATATAAAACTTCGGTGTGCGTGAGTTCGTAATTGTTCTCCTCCAAAACGGCTTGACCTACCTTTCTAAATGACGTGCATGAGTAGACCAGTTCATAAACTGTAATATGTTTGTTGATATAATATCTTAGATCCTATTGCTCACAGTTTGATTTGAGATGGAATCGAAGTTGAAATCTGCTAAACATTTTCAGTCCGCGACTGTATTTACTAATATATAAGCCCTCTTCATATTGAATTATCCTGATTGACTTACTCATCGAACACAAAATTTTGACTATAGGTATATTTTATAACTTAGGTACCTAGGCAATAAGAAACGATTTTTGCACTAAGGGGTAATATGGCAGTTTATTTAAAAATCTAATGTATTTCGAATTTTGAACCGCTGAAAATGTATGCAAGTGTGTAAAAGTTTATATGCTCACATATTTGCACAAATGTACCTATACATTTTACACATTCAGTATTCGAATAAAGCCTCCCTTATTATTCGAATACTGAAAATGGCCCAATATTCGGGGTATTCGGTCGCGGGCAGAAGCTAGTGCCTAACAAAGTTGTCTGTGACTTGAAACTTTTACTTAAATTCAATAAAATAAACATAATTTCATTTATTTCCTGATTTTTTCATATAGAGTTAAAAAATATACAAGGCATTATTCACTTATCATGTTAAAGTTATTATTATAATAAATAAACAACAATATTCACAAAAAAATACATATATATTCATTTTTGCTACTATTTGAATAATTCGAATACCACCTTAAAAATGTCTAATATTCGAATATCTAAAATCATCGATTATTTGCAAGCCCTAGTGTTGACTCGCGGGGGGCAGAGCTGGAAGGACCTGGCGAACCTCGCGCCAAGGAGGTGGAGGCGGATCTGTAAAATAAAAAAGTAAATGTAGGGCGATCTGAAATAATAAACACAATTAACAATTAGTTTACACAATAATTCAAAAGTAATAAATAAAAGCACAAAAATACTAAACTATTCAAATATACTTACATTTTGACCTGGTGGAGCCAACTCGTACTCCTCCGCCTCCTCCAGGTATTCAAAATATACCGCCTCGACGTCGAGGTACTAGGGTTCCTCGACGTCACTGCCCTCCGAGTCGCGAGTCCGCTAGAAGGCTTAGAATGTGCTCCGGCACCACGCGTTCTCCCACATTCCAATTGGCCATTTCCTAAAATACATAAAAGACAGTAATGAAAATATAAATAGTAGTAGGTGTCATTGTTTTTTTTTCCACATATTTGAATCACTAGCTGAGCCCGCGACTTCGTCCGCGTGGAATTTAACTTAACAAAAAAGCCCGCTCGCGCGTTATGAGCCCGCGCAACAGGACCCATTTTAAAAAAATTTGTTTTTCTAACATAAAAGTAGCCTCAGTTACTGCTTATAACGTCAGCTATCTGCCAGTGAAAGTCCCGTCAAAATCGGTCCAGCCGTTTCGAAGATTACCCGGTACAAACACCAGACAATTTTATTTTTAATTGCGTTTTTGCTATATGTGTCGTATGTACATATACATTTAGTGAAAAGGTCTTATTTTGATATTACAAACACACACTCCAATTTTATTTATTTGTATAGATTACGTTACTATTCAAATAAATCCGAAAATCAAAATAATCGTTTATCGATAATTTTATCGACATGACCACGCACTACTGGGTTAGCTCAATACAATGGCTGACATACGCGGAAATGTCACTATTGACTTTAGGAACTGTCAAATAGATAACAAAAAGTCCATTACTTACTTTTTATAACCTTATAAACTTTAAATTGGAATTGGATATTTGTACACAAACCTGTTGAAATATACCAAATATTATTGGAAATATGAATAATAACTAGTTATTACGCTATTATGTACATCATAAAGCCACTAATTTGTAGCAACACAATAAAAAAACATTCAGTGTGGCAGAATTTCGGCCGAACTCCTACAACATTAGAATTGTTAGTTCAAAAAACACGTTTTCTGGCATTGTTTTATCAAAACTAATATCTGAGTACTTGAAATAAACACTTATAATGAAAATAAATCCACTTACCGGTAAAAAAAACACAAATTCACACTAAAAGAGAGTCACTAGCTGGAGGCCGTGACAATGTTACGCGCGCGAAATGACTGAAAAATGAAACTTGATTTCTGGCCGATCACAAGCCACGATATTTATTTTATAGCTAATTACGGTCGTGGAAAATCATGCCACATCAGAACCAATTTGTTTCAAGCCAAAATATATCATAATATCTAACTAGAAAATTTAATATTGAATGCTTGTCCAGCTGACACCAATTGGTGTCGGCGAGGCTCAACGGTACGGGCGTTAAGACACCAATTGGTGTCGCTGAGGCTCATCACGTTAATACACTTTTCCATTCGCTCAAACCAGTTATTATAACATTTATTCCACTCTAAAGTGGGGGTGTTCAAAATGGCTGACTTGAAAGCGTCGACTGCTTCTTCACTGGACTGGAACCTTTGACCACGAAGACTTTTCTTAATTTTAGGAAATCTTAAAAAATCGTTAGGGCTTAGGTCAGGACTGTATGGAGGATGGTCAAGAATTTCTACTTTTTCCTGCTTCAAATACTCAATCGTTTGACGAGCGCTCTGTGAACTTGCATTGTCGTGGTGCAGGATGATGCGTCGCTTTGAGTTAGATTTTCGAAGTTCGGCGATGACTTGTGGTAAACAAACTGTGGTATACCACTCTGCGTTAACCGTTCTACGATCATCAAGTGCAATAGTCGCAACATGGCCGGTTTTTCTAACGAACGTGGCCACCATCTTCTTTGAAGTGCTTCGAGAACGAACAACTTTAGTCGGCTTTGGCTCGTCTTGAAAGACCCAGATTGTAGATTGTTGTTTGGAATCAGGATCGTAGGCATAGATCCAAGATTCGTCACCACTGATGATGTCGTAGACGTGATTTGACTCTCCTCGGTTGAACCTTTGCAGAGTTTTCTTACACCATCTGACGCGGGCCGCCTTGTGATCGTCGGAAAGCAGATGCGGTATCCAACGGCAAACTAGCTTTCTTACACCAAGCGCTTCATGCAAGATCTTCTGAATGGTTGTCCCTGAGATGCCTAATAGAGCCTCTATCTCTCGATACGTCACATGACGATCTTCGAGAATTAGTTGTCTCACTCCAATGATGTTATCTTCAGTGAATGCAGATTTTGGGCGACCTTCGCGAGATTTGTCACTAACACTAGTATGTCCACGCTGGAATTCTAAATACCAGCGTTCGACAGTCCGCAGACATGGGGCTTCATCCCTGAACACAGATATTAGCTCTTCAAAACACTGAAGCCGTGTCAGGCCTCTTCTAAAGTTGTAGAAAATTATTGCACGAACATTTTCCTTAGAAAGATTCATTTTCGTACGTAACCTGACAGATTCTAATCGACGCTGTGACTAAACAATAACATTAATCCTAATAAATTCAACTGTTTTGAGATTCGAAATTTAAACACATTCGAATATAGAACAGTTCCAAATTCAAAATTGCCGGGAATTATGGAAACGACAGAACTTAAAAGGCATGCCTCGTATATAGATCTGGGCGTTTACCGTTTTTACAATAACGATACCTGGCATCGATGCCTGTAACAGATACCAAAATACCAAACCGTGTTATGTTGAAAATTTATGCTGATTCTATATTTTTATTGTAAATATTAATAGATTAATAAATCTATCTTAAGTCTGAGATCAAAAGCACGCTTTTGACATGTAATTGTGTACTGGTATGACATTTGCAAGATCGGTCTCAGACTTGAGAATCTTGAGATCAATTTATTATGATAAAATATAGTGTACACATACATAACAATTTATACGGAGTCCATAGTAGATATTGACAACGGATGTTTATGGTATTTAAAATATAAACCAATTGAATCAGTTATTAATTTAATTATTTAAATGTGGATGAAACGTAATACCGAGAAATTTAAAATTATTTGTAATAGTTTTTATAATGATTCGTGTAAAAAAATAAACCAGTTTGATACTTCTAAACCTCACCAATCTATCTTTTAGTTTTGCCAGTATATAAATAAATATGTTTTATATAAATCAAATTCAAGTCAGATTGAGGGTTGCATGTCCTCGCACTCTGTACCTACTAAACATCATCTGATTTCACGCTAGCTAGCCGAAGTTTGGTTAGCGTATGTATGCATGCCTGATACCAAATAAAAAGGGCATCGATTATTTTCAAAGTATTAATTACCACCAACCACACATATTTAACACACAACACATCACTATTAATTATTGTTATTTCTTTGTTAAGGATATAAACGGTGAGCCGGTTAAAACCGATTATGCTAAGCAAAAAACCCGGTGAATAACCGTTTTTTTCAGTTCTTGTAAATATTTCCAACCATTACCCAAATCTTTATCTTATGAATAACTTTGATAAAATTAACCTTACTTTGAAAACTATAATAAAAAATGCATATGACGCATACTCACATTCTTTATTATAATATGAGCTAGAACCAACTTCAGTGTCACAGTTATCAGACCACCCGAAGGTCCCCGACATGGCTTTATGACTGTGATAGCCGGGACACACGGCGTATCGTGCCTTCCGAAGCACGAACGAAAGCGCTCAGTTTTAAATGTAACTAACGGTCATCCATCCAGTGTTTACCGGCCTGACTCGAACGTATCTATTTTGGGAACATGGTATGCTCACGTAGATTTATTACCGAGAAATATATATTGGTGCACTTCCAATACTGGGATTTGAACCCATGACTTTCGGAACATAGGTCGGGCTATTCACATTCGGCTTGACATGTTGAATGTAGACTACACGAGTGGCTTGGGTGGTTAATAAAAGTAATGTTTTTTCAACAAATTCCAGTACCGGTTTTTTTAGAAAACCGTTAACCGGTTCACTTCGCTTCACTCACTAGTGTTCGGTTGGTGGGTACTAGTGATGTAACGAATATTCGCATTCACATTCGCGAATATTCGCAATTTTTTTTGACATTCGCATTCGCATTCGCAAGAAACTATGTGAATGTTTGGCGAATGTTTTTGAAAAACAAAATGGAAATTATGTACTAGGTGATACAAAGAGGGTATACTATTTTTTTTGCAACTTAACTTTGTAAACTATCGGCTTTGTGGGACAGTTGAAGTACTAAAGGTTTTGTAGACTTGTGAAATCGGTCAACAGCTGTATTCCTATAACACCTTTTGTTTTTCAAGTTCCCTCCAAAGCTGATGGTTTTAGAATTACAAAGTTAAGTTTTGAAAAAAAAAGTATACCCATTATGTGTCACCTTGTATAGATGGATATGGAATGTTCATACAACTAAATAAGAATTATATATTTTTACAACATACTTGGTCGTAGGGTGCCCTTATTGCACCTCTTTTAGATTCATAAAGCAGCTTATTACGCACTAGTGCTTTTACTTTACATTTTTTTTTATCTTAGTAAAGAGTTATCCTAAAAATAGTAAACATTTTTATAAAACATTATAAATAAATACATTAATAATTTAAATAAATAATTTCATTGTATATGAAACATTATAAATATTCGATTTACTATATTTCAAATAATATAATAATTATTAGCGGCTTTGCTAGACCCATAGATAAATATAACCGCCAAGTACATGAAACGCGTGAGCATTTTTCATTACACACCTTGGCTCCATCACAGCCCTCGCGTTAGTCTCGGGCTACAAACCAGGCTCGATCGTAATGTAATTATCAACTTAGCTCACTGGTATATAATGCAATTATTAACTTATATTTGAATTAAAAAAATATGGAACTGTGTTGTCCTATTTATATTTTAGTTACCTACAACTAAAATATAAATAGGATCTTTCTCTATTGTTCTTGTTAGTCTAATTAAAACTTTACTGTACAATTTGAATATGAATTAAATTTGATTAATGCAATACTAAACCATAAAGTCAAAACAAATCTCTTCGTATTAAATTTTATGTGATTAACTTCGTTCTTTCAAACTGTATGGGTTTGGCTATGTTCGGCTGATATGAAATGTCAAACCAGTCTAACATTTTGCGCGCTCTATATTAATCCCCGACGAAAAAAGAGGGGTGTTATAAGTTTAACATGTGTATCTGTGTGTTTGTCTGTGGCATCGTAGCGCCCAAGCGCATGATCCGATTTTAATTTTGTTTAGTTTATGAGAAAGGTATTCGAGATCGAGAGTGTTCTTAGCTATGTTTCATAGAAATCGGTTGAGCCGTTTGAAAATTATCAAGTCTTTTGTAGTTTAAAAAGTCGTCGCATCGGGAATTTTTTTTCAGTTTTGAGTTATTTGAAAGTCAACATTCGCATTCGCATTCGCGAATGTTGAAGCCAAATATTCGCATTCGCATTCGCGAATGTCAAAAATCCAACATTCGTTACATCACTAGTACCCACTAGTGATGTAACGAATGTTGGAATGCGAATGCGAATATTTGGCTTCAACATTCGCGAATGCGAATGCGAATGCGAATGTTGACTTTTAAATAAGAAATCCTAAATTAAAAAAAACTTTTTAATACAAAAAATAATAAAAAATTTAATCGACTTTTTAAATTACAAAAGAGCTGATAATTTTCAAACGGTTGTATCGATTTTCGTGAAACATAACTAAGAACACTCTCGATCCTTTCTAAAAAAAAAAACCAAATTAAAATCGGATCATTTGTTTGGGCGTTACGATGCCACAGACAGACACACAAATACACATGTTAAACTAATAACACGCCTATTTCTCGGAGGTTAATAAAGAGCGCGCAAAATGTTAGACTGGATTGACATTTCGTGTCGGCCGAACATAGCCGAATCCATAGGTTGAAAGAATGAAGTTAGTTATATAAAGTTAATTCGAAGAGATTTGTTTTGATTTGAGGGTAGTTTAGTATGATTTCACTATCATTATCCGCTCCCGCGTTCTGAGCCCGCGCGACAGCACTAATTTTTAAAAATTTTGTTTTTCTAAAATTCAAGTAGCCTAAATTACTCCTTAAAACATCAGCTATATGCCAGTGAAAGTCCCGTCAAAATCGGTCCAGCCGTTTCGGAGATTACCCGGAACAAACACACAGACTGACAGACAAATAGACAGACCGACAGACAATTTTTTTTAAAATCGCGTTTTTGTTATAGCTGTCGTATGTACTTTCATATGCATTTAGTGAAAAGGTGTTACTTGGATATTACAAACATACACTCCAATTTTATTTATTTGTATAGATTCAAATTTTATTGAGTTAATATTTTAATTAGACTAACAAGAGCAATAGAGAAACATCCTATTTATAATTTAGTTGCCTACCTCAAGACAGTTATTTTTTTTTATTCAAATATTACTTAGTTAATAAGTGCATTATGTGCAAGTGAGCTAAGTTACGATCGAGGCTGGTTTGCAGCCAGAAACTAACACGAGGGCTGTGCTGTGATGGAGCCAAGGTGTGTAATTAACAATGCTCACGCATTTCATACGACATTTTACAACTTACTTGCGAGTAAAAAATATTTAGAATATTCCAATCTTAATTGAAAAAAAAAACACAATTCACGATTTTTTAAGACTTAGAGAATTGCAGGATGAATGAAAAATAAAACAACATGGCGCGCCGTAAGTTTTTAGGGTTCCGTAGTCAAATCGGAACGCTTATAGTTTCGGCACGTCCGTCTGCAGTGACGGTAATTTTATACAGAGACTATTAGGGCTAAAATACTACAAACTAGCCAAAAAATTGAGTTTAAGTACCACTAAAAAACTGTTTTTAAATTTTGAAAGCAGAGTTATTCCATTGTACCTCCCGTACTTAAGAAAGGGGAGTAAAAAAATGTTTACACACCCACTCGATTGAGTTATTGTTCCATAAGTATTTTAAAATTATTTGAACGTTTCTTTGACATTTTTCAATATTAATTCCCGTTTACGAAATATTGAGCTTCATTGTGGCCTTTTTTACTTAAGTAGCAAGATTCATCCTTTAAATTAGAACCACATTATAAATGGTTTATTATAGGAAATAATAGTTATTTACTATTCAAAATCAATATAAGTAATTAAAAAAAATCTAAATTGAGTCTTAAACCACGCACCACTGCAACTGATTGTGCACCCAGTCTAATCACAACTTATTTATTTGAGTTAAAAATCCTTATAAGAATTTTCATCCGTCCAAAAAGAAAATAAAAGTTTATGTAACTTTTGCTGAAGATGTCTTTGATGCCGGTTTAATAAATTTAGTAACATAATTTCTTACTATTTTATTTAAAAAGGTGACTAATTATTAATTAAGTTCGCAGAAATTAATAGGTTACGTCAGCCGCCGTATTCGATGTTTCATATCAATAAAAAAACATCACTTTTATTTTATGAGTTCCGTAGTATCGAAAAGTGGCGGGATGTCTACGGAACACTAGAGTATGCGTAGTTCGACATGCATTTGGCTGGTTATATTTATCTATGGGTCTGGCAAAGCCGTTAACAATTATTGTATTATTTGAAATATAATAAATCGAATGTTTATAATATGTCTTATTTATAATGAAATTGAATGTGAAAGAAATTTATTTAAATAGTTAATGTATTTATGTATAATATTTTAAGGCTAAAGCGCCCATCTAGCCCGCGAAGTTCAAATTTTTTGAGTTCTTTTAGAAATTTTTCAAAATCTGACAATAATAAAATACAAATTTTGTAATTCGCGAAAAAGACCGTGTGCAGTGCATTTATTAATATATCCAACTTACTCTAAAACATTTCAAGAACGACAGCTATCCAGATAATCTGGCAATTTTTGTATATTTAGTGATTTACTAGTATCATATCCACCGTGATAATATGTAGAGTAAAATAAATGTATTAATAAATGCACTGCACACGGTCTTTTTCGCGAATTACAAAATTTGTCTTTTATTAATACTGTCAGATTTTGAAAAATTTCTAAAAGAACTCAAAAAATTTGAACTTCGCGGGCTAGATGGGTGCTTTAGCCTTAATAAACATCGTTTATTTATTGTTTTAAATGTTTACTATTTTTAGGATAACTCTTTACTAAGATTTAAAAAATGTAAAGTCAATAGCACTAGTGCGTAATAAGCTGCTTTATGAACCTAAAAGCGGTGCAATAAGGTCAACCCAATGAGCAAGTTTGTTTAAATAATATATACTCATAATTCATAATTCTTACTATAGGTCTACCAGAATCTCATGGCATTAAAAAAATATAAAAAAATGTGATTTTCATATGGCAATGTCAATTGTCACCTGCCAAATCAAAGTACAAGGTTTGTCAACCGCTGTTGAGATTTTGTGATATCTTCTTGGCAATTTATTGTTTTTGTGAAAATGTCGAAAAAGCCACTTTGATCTCAAGCGAGAAATATTGTTTTCAATGTGTATCGTAAAATAAGGGAAGAAGAAGGCGTAAATCAAACTCAATCTTTGATTTTAAAGCGCGTCGTAGAGTTGACCGGTAAGTTGGACTGAGTTGTTTTGATACTTTTAGTTTATTTTATATTTATCTTACTTAATTATAGCTTCTTTATAGGGTTTTTCAGTACTACTATACGGCGAATCATAGGTGAGGGCACATCGAACGATGGTGTATTTTCCACGCCTGGTAAAAAGAGGAGAGCGGGGAAGAAGAAAATCAACTTGGACAGTTTCGATTTACAGTTGATAAGGAATAAAGTAAATGAATTTTATACAGTTCGGAAGGAAATTCCAACAGTAATGAAACTGTTAAAAATTCTTCGACAAGAAATTGATTTCAACGGAGGGAGAGAATCTCTGAGGTAAGAAAAATATTAAGTAATAATCCTTCTCACTCGTAAGACGAGGCCTGTGCCCTGCAGTGGGACGTACGAGTATTTAGACTGATGTTGATGTTGATGATTGACTAAGCTATCGTTTCAGTAACATGATAAATTTTATTATTTTTTACAGACATATACTTAAGGAGACAGGTTTTGAATATTTTAAATGCCAATCAAAAAGGATCATTTTGATCATTTTGTGTACGGAACTCAAGTAAGCGAACGAAAAGCAATTATACCAGTGACCTGAGCGATAATATTGGAATACTGCGAGTCTGCTAAGTGATTCGGAACGGTGCTTGTTGTGTGTAACTAGTCTTAGTGAACTAGTGTACTAGTAGTGAACTAGTACTGTGTATTTGTCGAGTTTGTGGAGAGCGAAATAAACCCTTTTTACACGTTTAACGGCATTCATTGTACCTACCCCTGTACGTGTACGTAACATTATAATAAATTAGTACATAAAGTAATATATGATTGGATTTATTTTTTTTGTCATATTTTCCTATGTTAAGAACCCGATGCATAACAACAATTTCATACACATACCTAGTATACTTTATGTTAATTAATGACTAAATATATAAATAAAAATTAAACAGTATCAAGATCGTTTAATCCAATTTCCCCAGTATTGCACACAACAAATTTTTATTTCCCCATTTGCCATGAGATTCTGGTAGACCTATAGTTGTTAACATTCCATATCCCTCTATAGATAATTTCTTTTTGTTTTTCAAAAACATTCGCAAAACATTCGCATAGATTCTTGCGAATGCGAATGCGAATGTCAAAAAATATGCGAATATTCGCGAATGTGAATGCGAATATTCGTTACATCACTAGTCCCACAGAGTAGTTTTTTAAATACGGAAAGTGGGTACTGGGTACCAACATATCTCTAATCTGTGCTGGGTACTTACTGACTGAAGAAGACTGACTGGGTGTTTCTTGATGTTCTCTGTAATCTGCGTATTTTTCATGTGAAATATAGTACCTATCCTCCTACAAACGTACCTACCCATTTACTTACTGCTTGATTTATCGTTAGCTAATTTCGGAGGATTACATTTGATTAAACGTGATTTTTTTGCAATAAAGGAAGGCAATGGCTATCGTAAAAACTCCAGCGCTGAAAGTTATATTGTGTGGCGAATACGGTGTTGGAAAAAGTTCTATTTTCCGACGATTTATTAACAATACCTATGTTCCGAATTCAGACAGAAGGTCGACATTAGGATTAGATCACTTCGAGAAGGTGTATCAACTTCCAGAAAAAGACGTTAAGGTACGTACTTTGTATTGTAAATTAGGTATGTTCTTACTTTAATTAAAGCAAGTAGGTATATAAATCACCTAAACTTATATATACCGTCCCTGAAACATCGCCTTCACTTTTATTGGATTTACTATGTATATGAGGCTAGTTAATTAACAAATTGTCTGTTTCAGCTCCAGTTGTGGGACACTGGAGGCATGGAACGTATTGCTTCAGTGACATCAAGTTATTACAAATTTGCTGAGGCAGCTATACTTGTATTCTCTCTGGATAATGCATCCTCATTTCACATCCTGAGTCAACATTTATTGGACATAGTGACCTATGCTGAGAATGCTAAAATATTTTTGTGTGGAAACAAATCTGATTTGGAAGGATCGTCACCCCAGGTTACTGAGGCTGATATTGAGACCTTCTGGTAATACCTGTTTTTAGTTATATTGCTCAATAATTAAATCAAAAATTCAAGGATTTTTGAGTGATACAATCATGCTTTTATAAAAAAAAAAAATTAGCCCTTTTGACGTCCCACTGCTGGGCACTGGCCTCCCCTCAATATGAGGGGGATTCAGGCCATAATCCACCACGCTGGCCCAGTGCGGGTTGGCGGATTTCACATGTCTTTCTAAAATTGGTTAAATCTTCTCTCATTGTAGTTTTTGTTGTCATAAAATAGAGGTAACATGTTTCCATATAATGTTTTGGTCATTGCAAGCCTGGGGACTGAGCCCAGAGTAACTCCTCATGCTTCTTATGACATCCAAGGGGTTTGTTGTAATATTGCAATTATTTGGTTCCAGTGAACAGTGCCACAATCTCATCAGCACTACATATAAGACGTCATGTAAGACAGGAAAGGGAATCGAAGATATGTTTTCTGATATTGCTATGCAACTTGTGGAATCAACTAGATCAAGGATTGAATTACAGACATTAGACCACAACAGTTTTAAAATATCAGATCCTGAGCCTGTAGATGAACCATCATGTAGCTGTTGATTAAGTTTTACCATTATCTTTAAGAATTTTTTAATAAGCTAAGTTTGACATTGGTTTAATTTGATGCTTTAACAATGATTTCATCAATTAACTATTGCTAAGTCACTTATAATTCATTGAGAAACTGGAATCTCATATTATTATTCTTTTTATTATTTATTTCATAATATTACAAATAGTTGTGCAACAATACTTATACCATTTAATATTAAATTTGTACCTGCTATTAGGTTTAAGGTCTACATGATTAAAGATTAGGACACTATAATTTTGACTCCATGCAGTGCAAAAGGCACTATTATATATTTTGTTAAAATGTATTGCATACAAACAAGTGATATTATTATGTAACAAAATGGCCTAACAGTATTATAATGAACTATCTGTGAATTTACTTTCCAAGCTTAAGTAATCATAAGCATGTATATTACTATTAAGTATTATATATCCACACTATATTTTCAGGCCATATTTCAGTTCTGAGCCATGAAAAAGGTTGTATTTTCGTCCATGTCATCTTGGTTGTTGCTATGCCATGATACTATCCAATGACCTTATTATGGTCAGTTTATGCAATTTGTATATTGTTTTGACACCTTATTAGTTAAACAATAAATTATATTTGTGTTATTACACTCTGGATTTTATTTTCCTAGACATTCATAAAAGAAAACAAAACAGTTTGGAGTATTTTTTATTAACCATCACATAATACTTCAACAATGTTTTACGTCATGTTACAAACAAAGCCATAGATCATTGTGCTGCCCTTGTACATATATGTGTAATTTTCAATTAAAATAAGCTTAATACGTGTTAAAGGAGCTATTATCACGAAATTACTTTAGCAAACTTTAACAATGTTTAGATTGTGTGTTATTAGGTACATTATTGAATATGTTGTTATATTATACTATTTTATAGTTTTACCAAAAGCATGATGTCATTCTATTTAATATGAATATATTGATCAAAGTAATAAAATATGTTAAGTGAATGTAAGATATTCCTAAATACGATAAGGAAATCCACTTTAACACAATAATACATGGGTTCAAAGCATTGGTAAATAAAGTAAAGTAGGAAATAATAACGATACTTGATATACCTACAAAATAGCGTTCAATTTATGATCGAGACATTCTATTTACGTAGCATACACCTTTACATAATGTACATACTTAATAACAATACACAAATATAATTTTAAATATCTAACAAATTTATTCAACCTTCAGAAACAAGTTCCTTTGAACTGGTAGTATTAAACCAATAATAATGCGGCCGCATCATAATATATTATTAATGTTCTAAGCCAGATCTTTAATTTTCGACTGCCCACATTGATTTCCTAATCTATATTTGGAGTTTATAACTACTTGTATTAATTATTCGTCTTTTAGGGTTTTTAATGTTGCGACCATTGTATTGTTTTGATATCAACGCCTTCCTGCACCATTTCCCAGAGAGGGCTCATCTCTCTTAGCCGTTCCACATGGCGGATTGTTTTTTCAGCCGTGTAATCCACTTCATCAATTGTAGTGAATCTTCCTAATCCAAATCTGTAATCACAAAATCAATAATTTAACAAGGCAATTTACTCTAGACTTCTATGAAGAATTTTAAGCAATTCAATTTACCTTATTGAACTGTGTGCAAGGTCTTCATCTGTTCCGATTGCTCTCAGTACATACGAAGGCTCCAATGAAGCTGAAGTACACGCCGATCCACTTGATAACGCCACGTCTTTCAACGCCATCAACAATGATTCGCCTGATAACATAATTATATTGTAAGTAAGCACTTTTATAGAGTCCTTAGACGAAATTCAAAATATAATAATTAAATTGCAAATGTCAATATCCTAGTGGTTCGAGGGACTACCCCTGTAGCTGAAAGGTGACACTCAATCCCTGACATGAGCCCACTCAACATAAGCATTAGCTTAGCTGAAGGGGCTAACGGGAATACTAATAATGAGATAAACTTTCATAATTTGAGTCACATTGCAATCTTTCTAATTGAAATAATAAATAAAAAATATCAAGTACCTTCCACATATGCAAAAGAAAGATTTATACAGCCATGATAGGAATGTTCAGGATCTCCATTTCGAATTACATGGGTTAATTTTGAATATATCTTGTCTAAGAATCTCTGTGATAAAGTTTCCATCCATGCGTGATCATAGGCCATTTCGCGTTCTGCTATTTCACATGCTGCACCTAAAATAATTCGAGAAAACATGAGGCTCCGAATAAAAAAAAAAGAATATATATTGGCATATAAATTCTGATAAATGTTTACCTAATCCTACAACAATTGGGGTCGGGACTGTTCCACTCCGCATTCCCCTCTCCTGTCCGCCTCCGCTCTGGATGGGTTCCACTCGCACCCTCGGCCTGCGCCGTATATACAGCGCGCCGATGCCTTTCGGCCCATACAACTTATGTCCAGATATTGACATAAGGTCAATATTCATTTTATTAACATCCAGGCGCATCTTGCCAACCGCCTGGGCCGCGTCAGTGTGGAAGAATGTCTTCTTACTTTTGCATATTGCGCCTATTTCTGTGATTGGTTGTTTAACACCTGGAATTAAATCGCAAATGATAAAAAACGGTAAGAAAACCATGTGCCGCTCAGAGGAGACACTCACTAGGGTGAATTCACAATGTTTTTTCATCAGGTTTCTAAAGTGCCATTAATTCCAAATTGCTTGTATGTATAAAGCTAGTTAAAATTTACAGTAATTTGCTAGTAATGATTCACTCGAACAAATAATGTTTTTTTTCAATAAAATAAAGATTGATATAAAACTGATGTTTAGAAAATTAATGTGATCTGGACTTTGATAAAATATCCTTTATCAAAGCATCTGCATCCAAATGAGCGCTAAGCTTTAGTAGGCAGTTAATATTGATTTATTTTAGGAATTGACAGTAGTAGTATCATTACTACTACTGTATTTGGCATTGGCTATTGGCATTTGTTATTGGCTTTCATAAGCCTACCTATGTAATGCAAAAATCAATCTTCACACTGTGATCTATTGAACAAGTAATTAAATCTAAACACTACCTATTTCATTATTCACAGCCATAATGGACACCAGACTAGTCTCAGGAGTGATAGCCTTCTCTAATTCTTCCAGATCAATGATCCCATTCTGTTGTACCGGCAAATATGTGATCTTGAATCCTTCTCCTTCTAAGGCACGACATGAGTCCAGCACACATTTGTGTTCCTATAGAAACAAATTGTTGATTAGGATATAGTTTTGCAGAATGCATCCAACTCACACATACTTCTGCAAACAAAAAACCAATCTACAGCCAGTTGAACTAGGAGTTATTTTGGTCTGCAGAAGTATGTGTGTGATGGTTTGATTTTGCAAAATGACATCCAATTCTAGATTGCAGCATAATATGTATGACCTGAAAATATATAATATGTAGCATGAAGGCTGCTGCTCAATAACACTAGGGGCCAAGGCACTGCAAGGATTGGTATATTCAAACTGCTTGCTAAATCAAATGCTAGTGATTTTAAAATAAGATTCGAAATCATTCGCTGTACTCTTTATAATGTAAAATGTATGTTATTTACTCATTACAATATCTACTTTAAAGATAATAATATATTATGGTCATAAATAAATAGTAAGTATCATTGTCATTTAAATTGAAGAATTGTAGTTCCATATCTACTTAATAATTAAAAACATAATGTACATTGAGATAAAAGAAATTGCTAATGAACTGTTTTCACATCTGGCATACTCACAATTTGTGTAGTGACAACATGTTTCTTCCTGGGTGCATAGAACCTGGCAACACCCTTCACAGAGATGTTATTTGATTCTGTTGCCCCGGATGTGAATATAATCTCTTTTGGTTCAGCTCCAATCAGCTGCGCTACTTGCTCCCTGGCCTTTTCTACTGCTGTCTCACTCTCCCAGCCGTATGCATGAGTGCGGGAATGAGGGTTGCCATGGTAGCTGACGAAGTACGGCAGCATGGCATCGAGAACCCTTGGATCCTACAATGTAATTGTGTTTCAAATATGGTGGTGTTTATAGGTAAATAAAAAAAATGCAAGTTACTCACTAGTTAATAACTAGTTAGTTACTAGGTATAATATATATAATATGTGTTACTTACCATAGGGGTTGTAGCTTGTGCATCAAAATACAGAGGCCGCCCAATTTCTTCATGTTTCAATGAGAATTTGTCTGAATCAACTGAAAATTCACAATTTGAGGTTAAAACATGATGACCAATACTTCAGTAAAAGATGTGTGGTCACGGGTATTGAAGCAATTGCAGGATGTACAAATGATTTATTATATTCGCGTCATTACATCTCGGATTGGTTACAAATTTGGTTCAATAATGGCTAAATCGAGACAAATTGGTTTACTTATGTATGAAAGTCTAATATTCCTATCTAATCTTTTAATAATAAAAATGAATAGCTAGCGTGTGAGTAAAATAACGTTACATGAGATATAATATTACAATATAATGAATATTGTACACTAAACATGAAGATTAAAAACTACTTGTTTACTAACCACCACTGGAAAATAATCTTTGTCCTTGTAAAATTAACATAATATTGATGTCTTGGGCTTGATATGTTCTTTTCATAAGAGTCTTATTAAATATAGGACAAACATGTTTTGTTAAACGGAACATTTTTCAATTTTTTCAAAATTTTAATTGCTTTTATAATTTTATCTTTCAATATTTTCCGTCTCCAATAAAATGACAGCTAGTTCACAGTCGTTGACAATCTTTGACAGAGAGCTACAAGGACACCACAGAACAAAAAATAAAACAATACTCCTACGAACTGTCAGTGTCAGTCAGTCTCAGTCAGTTATGAAATTATAGTCTATGACTTAAATTGATAGGGATGAGCAAGTAAAAAAAATATATATTGTTTCAATTTTTTTATAGATATCCATAAATGTATAGTTTAAATATCGATATATTGATATTTTTACACCGGGGCATGGTTACTTAAAAGTAATAAAACAAATCTTCTTGTAATGCTTCACATCAGCCGGCCGCTTGGGCACTTTTGGCATCGACGATGACATGGCAGCACTTTTGTAACTATAATTTTATGTCATTTCTATTTTAATTTTAGTAAGTTTATAAGTAGGTTATAATACTGTACATGTCTAACGTTCACTATTTGAATCTTTTTGTGTATATTGAATATTACAATGATATGATTTAAACTACCTTTTAACCCATCAAATTTATTCAGTACCTTTTAAACAATAGTTGAATAATAAATTAAAGATCTGGCTGTTATATTAGTTTTATTTTTAGAAATAAAATTTTTTTTGTTGTTTAATATGTATAATTATTCGTATTAAAATATAAATATCGAAATTGATATATATTTGATATTCGGAAATAATGATTGAATATCGATATTTTGAGAAAATATTGACCATATATATCGATTATTTACTGAAAAATATCGATTTCTTACCCGAGCCTAGAAAATAATTAAAAACTTGCGTTGTTTGTTGTTGAGTTTTGTATTTATATTTTGGTTAGGAAATATTATTCGCTTCGTGTTTCTCTTTGTATTTTAGTAATATAAATACAAAACAAATTAATCTTTAGTGATAATGGTTTATTTACACTTTCCTACCAACCTAACGGAAGAGGAATTGATGCTTCAAGCAAAGTACCAGAAATTGAAAAAGAAGAAAAAGGCTTTACAGGCGCTCAAAGCTCCTAAACAAGAGCCAGAGAAACCCGTGCTGCCTAAACGTCCGACAGAAGCACGTGACGCTCGTGAAATAGCTCGCAAATTGATCAAAAGTGGTGCTATACAAGCCATTAAAAGTCCTCCAGCTCAACCACAGAATGCTACGTTTAAACGGCCGCGAGCAGGTACTTACTGACATATTTATTTTGAAAGGTCTGGGTAGGCTACCCAAATTATAATTCATAATACTATTTACTCATTTTAGGAAGGGAAAGAAAGCTTAGTGGGTCAGCAGGTGCCGCAGGTGGTGTGGCGTCATATCAGCCATTCAGTGCGTCCCAAGAGCCTCCTCCGCCGGAAGAAAAGCCGGCTCCTCGGGTCAAATACTTGTATGATTCATTTGTGACAGCTAGAGAAAAGTATGTATTCTCTTAGTATTGTCCTATGCTAAGAATTTTGTTTTATTTTCATTGTTTTGGTTTACAATAAAGTGTATTCAACTGCAAAGATAGCCGTATATTAAAAAAATAAAATATTGAAGTGCAGTAAACATATATTTTTTTTAGGGAAGAGAAAACTCCACGTCCCCTTGGTGCTGGTGGTGAGACACCCAATCCGACCGCAGGCAGGAGTTGCAGTCTACAAGTGACTGGGGCTCGCATCTCTGAGGAAACTATCAGAAGACGTCTAGTGACTTATGAACCTTTCACATTTACACAGGAGCCTGACGATGACAAGTAAGTAGCCATACTAAAAATAATAATATACAGAAGTTCCATACAGTGCCACACTCACATGTTCAGGACATTTGACTATGGGCAGGGCCCATATCATTTCATTTGCTATATCTAGTTCTAATTGGCTCGTTTATTTGAGGCCTTAAGTGAAACTAACAATGTGCATAAAGTCAAGATTATGCATTTTCGTTTGGCTGTTAGACACTGCCGTCTCATTGAGTGTTTTAAAAAGTCAAATCCAATTTTTTTTTTTTGCAGGGCATTCCTAACATTTGACACAGCAGATATAGCGACAAACGCGCAAACGTCTCTGGAGGGGCTGGATGAGGGCTGGCGCGTGACAGTCGCTCGTCGGCCGCCGCCGCCACCGGGCGCGTGGTCGCCGGCGCCGGTGCCGCGCAACCCGCCGCCGAAAGACTCCAAACGCACCTTGCTCACTTACGATGATATATTTGACTAAAATAAGAAATATACATTTATGTTCTGTACGTATATAGAGTTTATAAGCATTTTGACGAGGGAAACAGATCTCGGTATAAGTCTGGTATGGATATTTGAGGACGGCAAATGGGAGTGAGAGAGACCAGTCCCACCTGAGCCTCGACCTGGGGCCGTTTTTGTGTAATGAATTGTTAAAGTAAAATCCTAATGTAGGTTATTAAAATATAATATTATATTAAACCAACATATTCAACCTTATTAATGAAGTTTAATAATATTGTCTGTAAATCGTTGTTTAAGAGCCAGATGGACATAATCTACAAATTGGTGTTTCTTGTGAAATCGCAATTTAACGAGCTGAAGGTGGGCATTGATTAAATTGTCTTCCTTTAACTTATTATTACATCGGTAATATAAAATAAATAAGTAACTATGAGGACTAGCCGTACGTCGTTTTGGCACATCGTAGATAATCAAATTTTGGATTATTGTTTGGTGTAAAAATGCCATTTTCGTAAAAAAAATTGTTACGTTCGTCTGGTTCTTAACTGTCGAAATACCTACATTACATAATTATGTACCTACATGTCGGTGGTGGAGCCAAGCTGTAGCCAAGTGCCTGCAGCTCATATACGGGCTGGCTCAACAATTGTGGTACCACACTGCCATAGAAGATCTGCGTAAAGTAGTTATTATAGCTACGTTTCGTACGATAAGTAAGAGTCTGAAATCCAACACTCCTTAGTCTTCCCCTCCCTCTTTTCCACTTCCCTTTAAGTTGACAACTTGCGAGAAATGCCTTTAGCATGTCGGCAACTTGCGAGAAATGCCTTTGGCATGTCGGCAACTTACGAGAAATGCCTTTGGCATACGGCAAATTGCGAGAAATTCCTTTACCATGTCGGCAATATGCGAGAAATGCCTTTAGCATGTCGGCAACTTGAGAGAAATGCCTTTAGCATGTCGGCAATATGCGAGAAATGCCTTTAGCATATCGGCAACTTGCGAGAAATGCCTTTGGCATGTCGGCAACTTGCGAGAAACGCCTTTGGCATATCGGCAACTTGCGACAAATGCCTTTGGCATTGCGAGCATCTAGGCTACGTTAACTGCTAACCATTTTTGCTCTCGTCTTCATCTGCAGCTCGTAAGTTTGTTTGCAGACTTAGTTCTATAAAAAAAATTAAAGCACCGGCATACCTTGATGTTAGCGAAAGTTAACTTAGTAAATGTTGTAAATCTTATTTTTAGTGTAAATTGATTATATCCGTATTTAGCATGTATAATTTAAAGTAGTTATTTAGTATAGAGATCCATGTATTATTATAGCATTATAGTAATTATTATAGGCATCCCGTAATTGCGGGAGGGGAAACCTAAACTATTATACTGTGTCGAATATCGGGACATAATGTTGTTTTTTTTTATAAGAAACCAGTAAATACCTGTCTCTATTTTTCAATGTAGGTAGAACCTACACACCCTACGTTCGTGAAATTGCTACCACAAGAAAAGTTTAAATTGACCTACCTGTCATTTGATGATAAAAGTAAGCACCTAAATCCTACTTATATCCTACTATAATAATATTATACATGCGAAAGTTTGTGAGTGTGGATGTATGTTTGTTACTCTTTCACGCAAAAACTACTAAACGGATTTGGATGAAATTTGGAGCACTGATAGTTTATAACTGATGGATGAAAACATAGAATACTTTACTTAAGTCTACGCGGACGAAGTCGCGGGCAGAAACTAGTATTATATAATCAGTACGAACTCACGAACACTCGTCACTAGTGCTTCCGCGTAATTACGTGTAAGCCAGATGGAACAGCACGCTAATTCAAATAACATCGAATTGCAATGTATTTCAGAGAACAAGAAAGAAAACCATATTATAGAGCAAGAGCCAGCGATAGCCAGACGTTCCATATTGTATAAAGGCTGTCAATTTCTCAGAGCATGTCCCCAACACAGGTAAGAACCATCATCGAATATGGAGTTTGGATTGTGGTTACTTGGGCAGTTAACAGGTAGTAAAGGTGTATAAAATAGTACCTCAAATTCGTTATAGGATAAAGCTTAATTTTTATATATGTCTTTCGGAATAACATTAGAAATCACGCCATCCATTGCCGGACACTAAGTGCGGTTTCAACCCCCTGCCAGACACCCCTAAACTTTAATAAATTATGAGTATACTTTCGTCATAGTATAAAAGCTGGGGTTTACATATGTTACTTGGGAACCCATAAAAAATATTATTTCAACAGCCGGACAGTTTTAATGGTTTTAACATCTTGCCAGACACATTTAAATAGTTATTAAATCATCCAAGTATGAACGCAATAAAACTATTTTTCATTGGGTTTCTTGAACAATTTCGATACACTAAACTCCCTATCTTACTTACTGATAAGTCAATTTGCAAAATATCACCATAATATCTGACATAAAGGGCCGTATCTTTTGATTGCGTTGAATAGAAGCCTATTTTTTTACATCTCCAAGGGATCATAGCATTTGATAATTGATATTAATTTTTACTTGATAACTTTATCCGTTTCCGAGAAAAAGGGTCTTGATAAACAGACAGACGGACAACAAAGTGATCTTATAAGGGTTCCGTGTTTTCCTTTTGAGGTGCGGAACCCTAAAACTATATCCTGTACTGTAACTACATCCTGTGAGAGTGCAGTCGCTGGCACAACGAACGGACTACTATGCTAAATAGCCTGCAAGTGACATCTGGAGCAGTTTATTACACAGACCTTGTGGAAACCAGGGACAATTTCCGTGCGTTCAAGCGCTTTAGCCATACCTATTATTGGAATCAAGTATAATCAGCTCAGGAGGTTAGGTCCAATTAGTCATATTACGATCCGTGGTGCCTTACAACTGGGCCCTTATTACGTAAGCTACTTCAATTGCAATAGAAAAGCAAATGCAAGCGATTGAACGCTAATTAGCTTTCAAACGCTTTATAGTAAGTTGTAAGGGTTCACATAGATCTACGCAATATCTTATCTTAATTAAGTTTATTTGAGCTTAAGTAAGCAACTAAGCTGCATATATACTTCAGGGAAGATTTTAAAAATTAAATGTTATGGGACGAAAAAAATAAATAAAATACATTTGTGTCATTGAAGGTACGAGCAGACGCACAATATCAAATTTGTTACCAAGAGCAATTTAATGTCATAACTTACTTTTAACGTTGTTGTGATACCTGGATACGATCCTAGGCTGCGGCACAAGTGACTATTTGGTAATTGATGGTACTAGGCGGCGAAAAAAAGGCGCTAATGCAACAACGATATTGCCGCCGTCTGGCTTAAATACGTTAGTTAGAATTCTGACAAGTGAACTAGACACATCTACGAATTGGGGGCATTTTGCTATTATTACCTTAAAATTGCAAAAAATGCAATTGTGACTTTGTTGCACAGGATGAGCCTCATAATATAATACCGTCAGATGATACGCAGTAATAGATGGCATAGACCAAACGCCCTATCTTACTCACATCCGCTTGAACAGTTGTCACCTCGCGCTCGCACCTACAGACTTTAAATGTGTCTGGCAAGATGTAAAAGCCATTAAAACTGTCCGGCTGATGAAGTAATATTTTTTTAGAGGTCCCCAAGTAACATATGTAAAACCCAGCTTTTATACTATGACGAAAGTATACTCATAATTTATTAAAGTTTAGGGGTGTCTAGCAGGGGGTTGAAACCGCACTAAGTGTCCGGCAATGGATGGCGTGATTTCTAATGTTATTCCGAAGGAAATATATAAAAATTAAGCTTTATACTATAACGAATTTGAGGTGCTATTTTATACACCTTTACTACCTGTTAACTGCCCAAGTAACCACAATCCAAACTCCATACTCGATGATCGTTTTTACCTGTGTTGGGGACTTGGTCTGAGAAATTGAGAGCCTTTATAAAATATGGAACGTCTGGCTATCGCTGGCTCTTGGTATATTAGTACTGTTATTCAATTGAGTCATTTAGCGATTGCCCAGTATATTCTAAGCAAGGCATCTCAAAAAAACAACTAAATTCATATCAAAAACAATTAGAATATTTTAGCATGAGCACATTGGCTAATCGCAGAACATGATTGGACCTCACTTTTGTACTAATATTTTGAACACAAGAATTGATTGTTCTCAATAATTATTGGGAATGTTTAACTCGCGCGTTCCTGGTAGATACCCTCGAAATAGAATAACTCCTTTCAGTCCACCTCTTCATAAAACGGTTTTCTGCTCTAATTCTCCTGTTTCATGGCTATGTCAATTAGTTAATCAATATAGTGACCCGGTTGACATACATTTCGACTCACCCGATAAGCTCCATGCAATGCATTTGTACATGGTAACTAGTTTCTGGTTTTCAATTTGTTATTGTTTATCTTTTAGTTCTAGTAAATTTCTCTATTATTTATTTAGTTTTTAATAATTATTAAGTACTCCTTTATATGATGTGATGTGTGTTTTTATTATGATTACTAGCTGAGCCCGCGACTTCGTCCGCGTGGAATTTAACTTAAGGTGAAGGCGCCTGTCTAGCCCGCGAAGTTCAAATTTTTTGAGTTCTTTTAGAAATTGTTCAAAATCTGAAAATAATAAAAGACAAATTTTGTAATTCGCGAAAAAGACCGTGTGCAGTGCATTTATTAATACATTTATTTTACTCTAAATATTATCACGGTGGATATGATACTAGTAAATCACTAAATATACAAAAATTGCCAGATTATCTGGATAGCTGTCGTTCTTGAAATGTTTTAGAGTAAGTTGGATATATTAATAAATGCACTGCACACGGTCTTATTCGCGAATTACAAAATTTGTCTTTTATTATTGTCATATTTTGAAAATGTTCTAAAAGAACTCAAAAAATTTGAACTTCGCGGGCTAGATGGGCGCTTTAGCCTTAACAAAAAAGCCCGCTCCCGCGTTCTGAGCCCGCGCGACAAAACCATTTTTTAAAATTTGTTTTTCTAAAATAAGAGTAGCCTAGTTACTCCTTAAAACATCAGCTATCTGCCAGTGAAAGTCCCGTCAAAATCGGTCCAGCCGTTTCGGAGATTACCCGGAACAAACACACAGACAGACAGACAAACAGACAGACAAAAAAAATTAAATCGCGTTTTTGTTATAGGTGTCGTATGTACTTTCATATGCATTTAGTGAAAAGGTGTTATTTTGATATTACAAACAGACACTCCAATTTTATTTATTTGTATAGATATAGATTATGTACTCTATGTTTTAAACCTAACCATAAGCTGTCGAATAGTGGGAATTTTGACGACCGTGTGGTTCGGGCGTGGGTTCAGATCACGCCAGGGCAAATTTTGGAAATGGCCTTTCCGTATATTGCCCGTCTAGATGTCACAGGGATCGGCCCCAGTCAATTGTACGGTACCTATAGTACATGCGTTGCTTAGTTTGGGACCATAAAGTTGGTGTGTTCGTCTCGCAATATATTATTACCCTGTAGATAGGTAAAGAGTAAGTTCTCAGTAAAAGATAAATAAATTAGCTTGAGTCGTTTTCGTTTACCACGAATAATAAGCTCTAATGTTATAAATCATATTAGTCATTGCACTAATTGCCAGCGATGACTCAATTCTCTATAAGCAGTTAGGTACGTGCAGTGTCGGTCAACATATTATGCACACAATATAAAAGGCCGCTTCTGTTAACCTTTCATCATTTCGTATTCGTCCGTCGTCGTTGTAGCGTACGGTATTCGCTAATTAGCTGTGTAACAATAACGTTGGTCATTTCCTCGTCCCGAACAAAGGAATAATGGGTTTCAAGGCGTTGTTTCTTATTGCTGCACTCGCCAGTTATTGCACGCTTGTATACGCGAAGCCTAGAGATAGCAGTGTGTTCGAGAATCAAAATGTTGTTGCCCCGAACGATGACTCGTCGCCGGTGTCCGAAACTGGAGTGAAAGCTTATGATACGCAAGGTACGTAGGTGGTGATTTTAATACGGTTTTATTAGTGAATAACATTGAATTTGGGTGGGTAAAACTGTTGTTTATCGGATATTATAATGTCAAATACTCCTACTTCTTATAAATCTATCATTCGTCGGTACCTACTATTTCTATCACTACTCTAAAGTGAGTCATTACTCTAAAGTGAATATTATACATTAGTTGATTGTTATTTTATAGTCTCAGCAAGTTAATAGGTATTTATTTAAAAAAAATATAGGGTTGTTGGAATCGATACGTACTTTTGTACGTTACTTACTACATCCAATTCAATGTTTCTATACCTACTAGCGAATAAAAGTAGAGACGCACAGTTGTTGTTTAAAGGTAAGTAGGTGTTAGCCACTTATTATTTATAGGTAGAAATAAGTGATATATAACGTCATCTGCTAAGCCAATGATGTTAGTCACCAAAATGTATTTGTTACTACCCTAATCTGCCAACTCTACCAGTAGGTAGAGTCCACGAGAAATAGCCATACCTATTTGTAACTAACCTAATTGATAAGTAGGTACTTACATTTAACATCAATTTGATGTGATTGCATAAGAAATAACTAAGTAGTTAGCGCAGCTAATACCTAGTATACAACATTATCTGTATGATATGATGTGAACTGTTTTCTGTTATAGCGCTAAGGGTCCCTGGCAGGATCCGCTGCCAGTCTCTGGAAGCCGAAGAAGACCCAGTTTGCCAGGAGCACTGCCTACCCAAAGGATACACATATGGTGTGTGTGTCAGTCATACCTGTAGTTGTATATAACTAATACCTAAATTATAAATTAACGATAAAGTTTATTGAAATAAAACCAGTTTTTATGATAAAGTAGATTTTTATTCAACTCCAGTGGAAGAAACTTACGATAGTAACAAGATTGATTGTAATTAACTTAACCTAGTCTATTTAACAATAACAACAGCCACCGAACCATCATCCTATACGTTTCTTGTAATTTTTCTGTAGATATACAAAACATCTAGGTAGGTACTCCTAGTTATGTACCAGTTTTATATTTTAGAAAATAGGGAGGTCCCAAAACCGAGTGTTTATTTTTTAAATTTACCTACCTACCTAGTGAAATAGTGAAATCAATTACTTATAAATATCACCTGAGGAAGTAAGTTGCAGTGGGTAGGTAGGTAGGTAGGTATCTATTATTATTTGGACTTCTCACACACATCCCTCGTTACAAATTGATCGATGGCGGGGATTTGAGCTTTAGTGTGAATTTTATCAGAGCAAAGGGAGTCGGCTTCGTCTTTGATTTGCATCCAACTGTAATCGATGTCTTCTTTCGTCATTTGCCAAGAACAAATTACGAATCTGATGATGTATCTTTCCCTGTAAGTACAGGCCACCATGAAGACCTTCTTCTTTTCTGTTAAGTTCTCGAGTAATTTCTTCGTCATTTTGTCTCCTTCTTTCAGCCGGAAGCATACTAATCCCATAGACGGCTCCGGCTCCACCAAAAATCTTTCGTCGGCTCGGACCAGCTTTGAGAAATATTGAGCGAGAGATATTTGGTCCCTCACGTGTTTCCTGAGACCCTCTGCACCATAAATTCTCATAACGGTCCACAGTTTCAGGGATCTGAATCTGCGTCCCAGAGGTATTTGCCAGTGGCGGTAATCGGGGATCTTTGTGTCGATTTTGATATCATCCAAATAAATACGTTGGACATCGAATGCTTTAATAAGATCATAACCATTCTTCACCCACATGGCTGAACAATCAAAATTGACAGGCATCCATTTATGCGCGTTGACATCAATAGAGTCTGAGTATTCGATGCCTTTCATCAGGTGTCGGTATTCGGGACACATGAAAGCGGCGCCAGCGTACGCAGCGTCAACGTGAAACCACACCTCTGCTTCTTGACACACCGGCCCCAGTTCGTATAAAGGATCAAAGGCGCAGGTTCCAGTAGTTCCAACATTTGCAACCACATAGCACGGTATCAGGCCTCGCGCTCTGTCTTCTTCGAACGCATTTTTAAGTGTTTCCCCACGAAGTCTTCCGTCGGCATCGGCTTTTAATAACCTCATTTTCATGGAGCCAAGGAGGCCAGCTTTCTCAACAGATGAGTTGCACTGGTCAGACGTATAGGCAACAAGTTTAGGTTTTAATTCATCCTCATTAAGATTCGGCTCGTTTTTAATGAGCCTCCGAATAGTTTTGTCTTTGGCAACTAGAAGCCCCACCAACGTTGCCTCACTTGCTGAACCCTGGAGAAGTAAAAATATCCATTCTTATTATCATCAATAAATTCAGCTTTTATTGTGTTTATAGAACATCAAATCTACATTGTTAGCGCAATCCTCGGGCCTCAGACAAGTGGCTTTGTATACAAGCGATTCTACAAACCGCATCACTAAATGTATGGGAATGACATAAGTCACGTGATTTACTTATGGACAGCTAATGTCATTTCTATACATTTAAGCGAG
Source organism: Notodonta dromedarius (assembly GCA_905147325.1). NCBI lineage: Eukaryota > Metazoa > Arthropoda > Insecta > Lepidoptera > Notodontidae > Notodonta > Notodonta dromedarius. The sequence goes on along the minus strand of LR990159.1, from coordinate 8,444,421 downwards.
GCCACTTGTGTAGGGCCCCTGATGGTGCTACATACAAGCTGATAACAAATTAATATTTAGTCAAACGTACCTGAATAATACCACCGCCCGGTCCACTCGAGCAATTCAGGAATTCCTCGGGCAATCCCAGCAGCTTGCCCAGCCAATTCATGGTCACCACTTCCAGTTCCGTGCACGCTGGACTTGACAGCTGGAAGACACAATTATGTTTCATGAGCTAATCAATATCTAATCCTTCAAGGCGTGACGTGAGGATGGATTGTGCCGAGATTTTAATTATTCATGATACCACATGTGCAGCTAAGAACCATCTAGCTACTTAATACTTACTGCTTATTATAAAGCTGCAACTGAGCTGTCAGTACAACGAAGATATTTTTTAATTGAGGGTCGCATGGGTCGAGTTCAAGTGTTTTTGGAAGGCTTGTCTATTTTTCTGTAGGTAGGTAGTTATGTCCGAGCAACATTGGAAAACGACCGAACCGATTTTAACGGGGTTTCACGATTAGGTTGACCGTCTAAAATGGTTACACATAAAATATAGGGTATACGCTATCTGTAACCATTGGGGGCCAAGCTGCTGAAAAAAATCGTAAATATCTGTGCAGAGTTTTTGGCGATCAAAAATCTGCGCTAGTAATCTGCGCTACTAGGAAGAACTTACCCAGCTAAATCCAATGACTCCCAAGCCATCGCTGAGCATGTTCCCCACGACGCTCGGGTAAGATGTCCCGGTCGGGTAGAAGGCATGGAAACGGGGCGAATGCCAGTGGGTAATCTGAAAAAGCAATTGATATTCTTTATCATTTTGTGGGTACTTTTGTATTCAGTTCAAAACTCAAACTCAAATAGGTAGGTACCTCAGTTCACAATCTCATTGCACTTATCACTCATTGCACGTATCCTTGACCATTTTGAGAATGCTGCGCCTCGTCATAGGTAGGTAACTACTTACCTACTGTAGAATAGCCTTTCCCAACATTTTTAAGCTTCGGACCCTAAACCATTCTGATATGGTCTAAAATTATCTAATACTACACTAACTTGGACTTGGGCAAGTAGGTACTTATACATGATTATTTTTACACTTGGATAGCGTAAAAACACATTACGTGATTTCATTTCAAGGTAATAAGATTCGATACAATAGGTAATGAGTGACTATCGTTTCAGACTCAAACCACAATATGGCAGCTACTTATCAAGTAGAAATGGTGGGTAGGTAGATCTGGACAGAGATCTTGGTCGTTTTGACTGATCTTCGAGTCATTGTAAGTAGGTAGCATGAACCTATAACTTCCTTGGTAGGTAGGTACTTTTGCCATACCTATTATTGGAATCAAGTATACCTAATCAGCTCACGAGTTTAGGACCAATCAGTCTAATAACGTTCCGTGGTGCCTTACAACTGATCTTCAATCAGCTGTAACAGACTTGCTTCTATGGCAATCAGTCCATACCAGCTATTTTTGTCTCCCGCTTTGCACCGGGGGGAGGTGGATTTTTTTCTTCCAACTCCTATTATTTCGTTCGATTAAGTTTGTGCGGGCTCCAAGACAATTTAACATTTCCCCGGGACTCGTCGAGGGTCAAACCTCGTCGTCATTATTTGTCACCACTGTCGATCCTGGTTTACAGGAGTAGGTAACAGTGGTGGGAGTGTGTGGCGGGACCAGTCCCAAAAAAAGGTAGAGGTACTTTTGACAATTCGTCCCCCTCTCTAGCTACGATTTTAATGAGAATAACATTTTAAAGAATTTATTAAAGCTTTTTAATAATGCAGGTAAGTAACCTACTCTAATGAGAACACGATTAATTGGGAATACATATCAAATAAGAGAAAACGCAATGGACGTTAATTATTCCTAGGGATGTATCTGGTAATTTAATAGTACATTGTTACACGAGTGGTGAAAGTGAAGTCTTTCACCCGAGGTAAACACTGTGCTTTTCATTACGAATACAAGGAAAGTAAAAATAAAAACAGGAATTGGCTAAAGAAATAATACAAGGAAGCATGAACAATACTCTACAACTCGAAAAAAAAAAGATCGGATTGCCGCCTATTTTGTTTTTTTTTCGTTGGCCGGCCAACTTCATTATTTAGTCAGTATTTTTAATTTTCATTTTTAAATATTTTGACCAAATCTATGTTATTTTAAAGAAATTGTTGAAACTAAATTATAATTAAGTCATTTAAAAGTATATATTCTTTAATTAATACTCAACTTTATGTTATTTCAATTTTACATCGTGCTGTAATTGAGTGACTGTAGAAAAAGTTTGAACATGGTTCCATAGAAATGGAACTAGTTTTTTTTTTATAATTTGACAGCTGTCAGTTGAAAGTGATTCTCCCGGGCCAGAAAAGTATTACTTTCAACCCGCTCCTCAGGCAACTTCAGACCTACTTTCAGTGTATGAGTAATGAAAAGTATTTTTGTAAGGTGCACTTACGCCTGGCATGATGGCTTGATTGAAATCTTTTAGGACATCCTTCCAGTGTTCCGGCTGCTCGGGCGCGTCTTCTGGGAGCGAGTTGATGAGGTACCCCGGCTCTACTGAAGGTAGCACGTCTCTGAAAACAACAGAAGTGGATTAATTATGGTAAAATAAATATATACTTAAATAAAATAATCAATTTCAAAGCAAATAGGTAACTTTGGGCTGGGGATGAATAAACTACCTAGTAGGTATCTACAAGGCAAATTAAGTTTTTTTTTTTTGGGCCCTTTGACCTTTGTCAAAGGGTTAATAATTTATATGTTTAGGTACGAGTAGGTATATGTATTTCGTCTCGATTGTATTATGGTTTCCGGTTTCGATTAGGCAAATTAAGTTAGAACATATCCGAAATTTGTCTCGCAAGAGATTAATAGACATGACCATTGTCATAACTTTCATATTGCAGGAATTCCCAGGAAAATACATCCACAAATTAAGTAGGGAATGGTGGAAAGTTGTAAAATATCTACAGATTAAAACAATATTTAGGTAAGACTCATAAAGTTTGTAACTTGTTATTTTTGCTTACCTATATTTTTTGGTAGTAGGTACTTAGTTAGGTACTTACCAACCTACCGAGTTTTTTTGGCTTATCTTGTATAGCTTATTGAGCCAAATTAGCTAAGGAACCTATAGAATTTCAACAATGATAACGATGTTAAGCACACTTCCGAAGCATCGAATTGAAAAGTAGTTGTTAGGATTCTTTCAGCTTGTGTTCATAATAACTTGGTAGTATCCATTGATTGTCTATCGTAGGTACTTATATCTTACTAATGAAACAATGGCAGGAAAATCTGCCGGTCGTCTGCCGCTTAAACTTGCTTGTTTGTATGTCACAATCTCAGGAATAATACTTAGTTTAATTAGCGGAATGTTTCGTGTCCACGGTTCAGATTTTTTATGCAATTATCTCTGCGTATGAATGAATAGGAATTACGGTAGTTTTGTTTGCGTAACACAGAGTGCAAACAAGGTAAGTTATTTTGTTTATTGGGACTGGTCCCACCACACACTCCCTCCTCTGTTACTCCTGTAAACCAGGATCGACAATGGTGACCAATAATGACATCGAGGTTTGACCCTCGATGAGTCCCGGGGAAAAGTTAAATAGTCTTGGAACCCGCACGAATTTAATCGAAAGAAATAATAGGAGGAGTTGGAAGATTAAGTAAGTAAGGTAAGTAAGGTGTTATGTTAATTTGGGTATCGCCTGCTACAGCTCTACCATGTGCAGTGATTAGTTTCGTTCTCTTGCAACAGCTGGTGGTTACCTACGTAAAAATATTTGTGTGTTTGGTGAATTGTTTATACCTCGGGTAGCCAATAGTAGCGCTCTATAAGGTCTTAAGTGTATGCAATGAACCCATACCGTTATTTTTGTCTCCCACTTTGCAATGGAGGAAAGTAGATACTTTCGTTCCAACTCGTCCTATTATGATTTTTTTTTATTAAATTCGTGCTGGTTCTAAGACAATTTAGCATTCCCCCGGGACTCGTCGGGGTTCAAATCTGAGCGTCATCATTGGACACCATTGTCAATTCTGGCTTACAGGAGTAGCAGGGGGGGGGGGTTAAGTGGGAATAGTCCCATTTAATAAATTGATTTTTTAAATTAAAAATTAATTCAGGATATTTTGCTGAGATAATAATAAAAAACTGATGGGTTTGTTTCTAACACCTGACGTTATTTTTAAAAGTCGGTTATGATGCCACCAGAATTTTTTGGGTGTAGGTAGGTACTCATCCTTCCTTAGCATTTACTAAGTCGCTATGCAAAATATCGTGCATTAATAAAATAAGACCTTATATATTTTACCATAAGAAATATTTTACGAAGATGCTATTTAGCAACAACCGACACTCGAGGTTCCTCGAGGAACCTCGCAGAGTTTCGGTATAGCGGAGCTATATATAGCGGTATTATAGCAGGCAGGCTCTGAGCAATCAGTTGTGGAATATGTTGTGTAGGCACCTATCTACTTCTAGAAATTACTTTGGTTACAATAACAGTTCGCCCTGATTCACAATTCAAAAGTGACTTACAAATGTTTTAGAAATCTATAGGTGTATACCTATAATTATGCCTAGTTTAGGGTTCGCAAGTACCTACCTCGACACTCATTCAGACATTATTTTGTTTCCTCAAGACTAGGCAAAACAACTACTTACTTATCTGTGTACACATTGAGATCAAATATATAAAGTTTTTTTTCATAATTGTGGGTAACTTAATTAAGTGTGTAGGTATCTAAGAAATAAGGTGAATACTACTTACTACCTACGTACATTTAAACTAGGTATATCGTTAAATGGGTACCTAAGTGAACTTCCTAATTTGGCAATTATTTTGTTTTTGTTAGATACATTTTTACCTCGTATTATTCTATTTAAAGAATCGGAAAATCAATTTGACCGCACATTGTTTGTACTGTTTCATAATACCTAAGTACCTGAGTGAGTAGTTACGGTAGTTTTAAAATATTTGTTCCTTTTTATTTGTTTCGAACGCGGTTTAAACAGATATTTTAGACTGGTTTAAACAATATAAAGTAAACGTGTTATTGTTGCCGCTGAGTCTTTTAAAAGTAATTGTATTATTGGAGCGCTCGAGCGGACAAACTACTTAACAACTCATGTACCTAGTAGGTCTACAAAATTAAGACCGCATAATAGTTTGCGAATAGCAAGCTAAACTTTGTACCCTAGTCAGCTTAACTTTTTTGGACATGTTTGCCGATATTATGTGTCTTTACTTGTATGTAGCACACAGAAACTATACAGGATCTACGAGTATTTTAAAGTATTTTAAACTAGCTGTCCGCCCCGACTTCGCGCGGATTTTCTCTACCGTTTATAAATTTATTTAGAATGTATTTATAAATTTATTTATTTACATTAACAAAATCGCGAAATTATAGTAAAAACAAAATCCGTTGCATAGCTAGTTTAAAGAAGTAAGCGACCAGACAGACAGATAGAGGATAGAAACTTTGTTTTATAGGTAGGTAGGTAGGTTAGGTACTATACCTAACAATAAATATCGACAGACTAGCAGCTCAATTATACAGTCTCAAGCTAAGCAGACTTTGAGTATGTGTTGGTACCGTGCAATGGACTGGGGGCGATCCCAGTGATACCCAAACCATGGCAAATTGTAAAAGGCCCATTTCCGATTTTTTTATGCGATTGTGACCACTAAAAGTCAACCTTTACGATTCTTTACCGACTGACACAGGTTATTCTATAAGTACACCATATTCGTGGGAGCACTCGTCTTTTAATGTGAAAATGCGATCTTGAAAAACTGTCCCTTAGCAACTGTTAATATGTTACTGTTATTGTAATGGGTTTAGTTTCTTTGCTATATGCATTACTACAGGGGTCTAATAGATTATTTTAAGCTTATGTATTTTTGTAGGATAGCAAATAACATAATAAGTAGATATTGCAGTTTGTTTATAAGTTAACTTTAACCGGATATAAACTGGGCACTGACTTTTAAAACGATCCAATTCTGAAGTGGATTGAAAAAGCCGCAGTGGTTCAGTAGCTAAACGTGAACGTTTGGATTCCGGAGTTGCGGGTTCGATTTGCACGATATTTATATAGGTATATCGGTCCATTTGCTCGTAATTCATAAACAGGACGATATGTAACTTATATAATTCATCTCTAAATTGTTATAGTTACCTACTTACTTACATTTATTTCATTGAAGCAGACTAACAAGTTATAATAAAGCCAACATCATTTTATTATACTATAAATTTATCAATTGCTATCTAAGTATAGGTATTCTTAATTATTAAGTAATTAAATAATGACTCACAGATCTCTGATGTTCTCAACGTAATCGGCGAGCAGGTCGATAGCGGCCCTCCCGAACTCACGGAACTGTTGTGCGTCCATTTTACACCACAAACACTGTTACAATGGTATCATAAGAAGATCTCCGACTTGTTACTGTGAAAATATCGAGACGAAGCTGCGGACTGGTCGTGAGGGGGCGAGTGTGACACCGTCGAGAGGACGTCCACAGAGACAATGGTGGTGCGAGGTAGCGAGAGGTGGATTTATAGCCACTGCACAGCTTTCTACAGCAGCCGACGCGCTCGCGCACTCAATAATAATACTGGGAATTAAAACACTGGCTCCTATATCATGAATATCATGACAATGATGAACTGCGTTCAAGGTTCCGAGGTGGGAAGGAAGTTTACCATGCCAGTTATTGTCGAGTTTGTAGAGTATGTTCATGTGATTAGTTACCTATAACAGCGGTGGATGTTAAAATATCGTGAAATACAAATCTTGCAATCTAAAAGTTGTTTGTTAGTAAATTGGAACACTGGATAACGGCTGAATAAGATAATGATTAGGTATGTTATTCACTATGTTCAAGGCACAAGGTTCAAAATATCATGAAAATTTCATTGCGTTCCTTATTCGTTACTTTAGTACCGATGTAACTACTGAGAAATTATAAATAGGCAGCAATATGTATTTAAAAGTTCTATTTAATCTGGTATTTTTTGATAGCAATAAATAAATGGATCTCTCCATTTGCCTGATAGAGATCATTATAGAAATTGCTGGCATTGTGTTGTGTCACTTTCATTGCATTCTAAGACCTTTGCAGACGATGCACAGTAGCTTGTGCAAGTATTTTCTACCGCTGTACGTCATATTTCTTCATGTAAACACTTTTTGCTTAGTACGAAAGGTTTGAATTAGGTACCTACATTGGAATGAACGCTGGTGGGTAGGTAGGTATCTACTAATGATTAGTGCTTGCGCAAGCTACTGCGCATGGTCTATATATTTTAACCTAGGTATATATTATGATGTAACAATATAAAGTTTATCTTTGCATTTATAATTTTAACTTTGCCTGACGTGCAATTCTGTAGATAGGTACCTACCCACTGATAATACTACATAAAAGAGTTCAACGATGCGAGGGTAATTATACAAAATCAAAAGTTTAGAACAAATTGAAGGAATACGATCTCGTACGATGAAAGAGAGGGCCGGATGCCCAACCCCCCTTCCTCCCCGTCTCTCTGTCACATTCCTCTACAGGTTGGTAACGGGCGAGCAATACCCTTGGTATTATAAGCATCTATACGCTACGGTTACTGCTTAACATCAGACGGGTCGTACGCTTATTTGCAGATTTAGTTATATAAACTCTATACAATATCATCGCAAAGATTTTTCAGTAAATTAATACATAACAATAGAGGAAAATGATTTTTATCGTGACTACGATCTGACGAATAATTATATCAAATTAAATTATACTGCCTAAGTAGGTAAGTAGGTACTTAATTAAATATTTTTTTTAATATAACAATATCCCATTATTATACAATCCTACTAATATTATAAATGCGAAAGTTTGTGAGTGTGGATGTATGTTTGTTACTCTTTCACGCAAAAACTACTGAAAAGATTTAGATGCAATTTGGAACACAGACAGTTTATAACCTGGATTAACACATAGAATACTTTACTTAAGTTTACGCGGACGAAGTCGCGGGCAGAAACTAGTTCATTATAAATCTACCCAACTGTCAACCTTATTTGCACATGCCGAATGGCGACAGCGCGGCGGGCGGCGGCTAAATAGCTTGGCGGTATAAACAACCAATAATCTGGCTAATGAACTAGCTGGAGCGCCACAACGGCCTTAGAGGCTAAATTATCTCAAAAAGACCTGGGTGATATTCCCAGTCGACGGAAAGTTTCAACCTCCTTTTACAAATGAATTAGAAGAATAATGGAAGCTGTCGTTTCCGACATCGGAAACTTCCCGTCAACTCTGAATACGGGGCTGATCAACTGTCCCGTAGAGAGAGACGGCTCATTTTATAGTTATGTCTCTCGCTGTTCGAATCGATAAACATTGTTTACGATATCTAATTTCGATCAAAGGATAAATCTAATTCTTTTGTAAATTAAGGATGGAAGGTCGTTTCCGACATCGAAAACATTCCGCCAATTGTGAATAGCCCCCTGATCGTATAGAAGGGCTGTAGGTAAACCTAAGAACTTATAAGGAATACGCGCTATCAACCAGCTGCTCTACTATGACTTTAACAGTTGATGCGTTTGTCGTGTAGGTCTTAAGTTCTCAACTTAAAAGTATACATAAAGTGCATACAGGCATACAAACTCTGCTCCTCTAAACACGGTCACGGTGGTAGAGCGCTTGAAAGAGTCGCACTAAGCACACATGTCTCAGGCAAGATGCATGCAGTCGGGCTGGACCTGGACGAAGGTGGCGGGACAAACTGGAGGCTTTATAAAGGAATGTTCTTCGATAGCAAGCAGGAAAGGGTGGAAACAGTGCAGAGACCTTTGCCCAACAGTGGGGCACAAATTACTTAATAATAATTAAATATCGTGATTTTATGTAGTTCTTTAATCAATATCGGACCACTCATAACACCCAATCCTCGTGGTAGTCTGACGCAGTCCGGTTTGAAGTTTTTTTTTATATTTTAATAAACGATTAACAACCATTTAGTTAAGGTAGAGTTGATTTATAAAGTACAATACATAGTGAACGTATTTGCCGCATTTTTTTCTTCCTTATAGGTAGGTTCTACGCGCAGAATTATTGTAAAAGGTGAAGGACACTATTCACGTAATGCAGTTGCCTTTATTTAGCACACGGATTGTTGTCGATTTGTTAGATTATTTGTTCAATTTTCATATCAAATTCTATAATACCTACCTCCAAATGTACAAAATCGCCATGCAAAATAACGGGCGTTACTAATATAAGACCTCATAAATATCTTAGAAATAATAATAACAAATCGAAAGTGACAGAATTCATTAAACAGCATCCAAAAAACCGGTAGCGTCGCTATCACCGAGTGATACCGGTCGTTGCCTCTCAGGACTACCGTCAGGCAGGGTAAACAAATGAATTGGCGATTAACGCCGTACGGGCCGCGGTACAGTACCCGCGTTGGCCGGTCAATAGGCATCGTTCACGGTTGAACAGCGCGGTCAAGGTGCGCGGCGAGGCGCGGCCACTCGCCACCATCCACCGGCTACCGGCTACGAACTGGTACAAACACGTTTCCGATACTTCAGCGCTAATTAGGCGCTGAAAAATCAAATACCTCGTGGGCACTAACGATCATGAGGCCCTAGATGTCTTGTTTTAACTTATTTGGTTCCTATTAAATTCCATTAACAAATAATAAGCATATTTGCCTGTGTTAGATTCTAGGGCCTGCATTAATAAATCGCGCTCAAGTCTGATAGCGGTCTTGAGTATTCTTTTGACAAATCATTTTGTACTGATATGACATAAGAATGACCTTTCCAAGATCTCTCCCAAACTTGAGATCGATTTATTAATACGGGCCTAAGTTATACAAACCAGTTGAAACCAGTCTAGGAGTTTATCGGTAAATGGAAAGGGGTTTCCGCTTATGAGATTGGGCCCTAAATCTTAGTATATCTGTAAACTATACTAGGTGAAACAAAAAGGGTATACTATTTTTTTGCAACTTAACTTTGTAAATCTCAAACTATCGGCTTTCTGGTACAGTTGAAGTACTAAAGGTTTTGTAGACTTGTGAAATATGTCAACAGCTCTATCCCTGTAACACCTTTTGTTTTTCAAGTTCCGAAAACGCTGATAGTTTTAGGATTACAAGGTCAAGTTTTGAAAAAAAAAAGTATACCCTTTCTGTTTCAACCTGTAGATGTACAGTGCACCAGTGTCAGCCCATCCTTTTGTCATTTAACGCATGCCACTACTACATACAATCTGTTCGTTTTAGTTTTGTCATCGCCTACCTTAGCTACGATTGTATACGATGTAATTAACCAACGGAGCCTGTAAAATTATTTAATACTAGCTGAGCCCGCGACTTCGCCCGCGTGGAATTTAACTTAACAAAAAAGCCCGCTCCCGCGTTCGGAGCCCGCACGACAGGACCCATTTTTTCATTTTTTTTTTAAATTTGGTTTTTCTAAAATAAAAGTTAACTCCTAACCTAAGTTACTCCCTATAACATCAGCTATCTGCCAGTGAAAGTCCCGTCAAAATCGGTCCAGCCGTTTCGGAGATTACCCGGAACAAACACACAGACAGACAGACAGACAGACAATTTTTTTTTAAATCGCGTTTTTGCTATAGGTGTCGTATGTACTTTCATATGCATTTAGTGAAAAGGTGTTATTTTGATATTACAAACAGACACTCCAATTTTATTTATTTGTATAGATGTTGGCACACCCCGTCCGTCCACATGCACGTCGCGACATTGTGATTTTTTTCTGACATTGAAACAACAATGGTTTAATTAACCTATTTAATTTTTAAAATTATTCGTAAATTATACTAAAATATAATAAATATAATATGGCTATGAAAATAATATAAGAGATATAAAATAAGTAGGCACCTATTAAAACCGGACGTCATATTAAAATTAAATGTAGGTAATGAAGGTAATAAAAAGTATACTTGTTTCAAAAGAACCGACGGTAGTTAAAAGGATCATCTAAAATATGCAGAGTACCTATTTATCGGTCTGTGCTAAGTTATATCTATCGATAAAGTTAATATTCAAATCAAGATTGAAGAAGTAACGGCTTAGACAGAAAGTAGGAGAACAATAATTAATTTAATTGCCTGGAATTCAGGAAGACAATAAGAATTATCGTTAGGTAAGATAGAATAGATTATAAGACAGCAAAATAATTATGTTTTAATCAATTAGAAACTAGAAGTTGCATTGTTTGTTTCCTCCAGTGAATCGGAACCGGTGTAAGTCGCTTAATTGCGCTGATTAAACACCCAAGCCGTCGTCGACTTCGACAAAAAATATTCTATAAGTGCGTATATCCATGCCGCAATCCGAGGTGAATGTGACGGCGTACTTCTCAGACTTGTCGTCGGCCGGCACTGTGATCGGCAGCGCGAGCATAGCGTCGGTGTGGTGCGCCAGCGTCACGCGATCCAGCCGCGGCAGCAGCGCCCGCGACGTTATCCGGAAATTGGACTCGCTGCGCAAAATGTGCAACACATCCGACATATTGCAACCACCTTCTCTCAGCAACATACTCAGAATTATCTTTCCCGTTGTTGACACTGGAAGGGATAAGATAATTATTATAATTATAAAGTTTAATTTCTTCAAAGTACTTAATGAAATCATAATGTGAAGGAGGGTATACCGATTAATTGGTCGTACACTTGCATCATAACCTCAGAGGCGTGCTCGAACAAAGCGTATCTCAATGCTTTAAGCATGAGCTCGTTGCGATGCGGTATCATCAGGATAGTAGTTCTGTAGCACTCGCAAGCCTCCCCGCAGCTGCATGGGTCCATCGGCCACGTCTGCACTTTTGCTTGCAATGTGTCAATAGCCAAATCCCAACGAGGTTGCGTTGTAATTTTGATGAAAAATTCACCGACCTCACTTCGAAACCAAATCCACGTATTACCGACTTGAGTACTCAGACATATCATTTGCATGACCAGTTTGTGTTCTGTAGAATCGGAGGAATCCTTTGGATAACCAATCAAATTTATCTCTTTTTCAACCAAATTTAGTCGACGTACAAAAAATCTAGGCTTAGTGCTTTCGTCAAATTTAACAGGAATTGTAGGTTCAATATCCGTAATGCAAATACGAAATGCGGCGGTCATTGTGAAGGGAGACGATACGAGTATGTCGACTTTGTTCGGCCGGTACAGCAGTCCCGTTAATTTGCACTTCTTTGCAGGTGTCAACATGCCCACTTGTCCGTGAAGCAAAAATATTATGTACGTATCAAAGATACGCGTTTTGTTGTATCCATGTAAAAGAAGAATACAGGTTTCTTCGTCTACGAAATTGGCGAGGTATTTGACGCTTATGAACATTTTTTTACCGTTTTCCCCGGATGGAGCTTTCTCAACGGAAAAACTATTCCTGTAGTTATTAAGGATCATGTAAGTAAAAGTTAAAGATTCCTGACTTATGGGGCAGACTGCTACTTGTCTGCTGGAACTTCTGAGAAGTGGTGGATTGAAATGAACAACATCTTTTGGCGCGTACATAGGCAGCACGACGTAGAAGTGAACAGATAAAAACAACATTTGTAGAAAGTTTAGCTCGAGAAAATCAGTACTTGTTAATGGAAAATAAAGTTTAAGTTGATTCATTGCTTCAATTATGAGACAAGCATTATTAATAATATCACCGTCTCTGTATTCGTCACTAACTTCACAAAACATAGAAAAATGATCTTGAAGAAAGGGACAATAATTTAGAATAGCCGATATGAATGCTACTCCGTCTGAGAGATCAGTAGTTATGTTTGTGACAACTTTAATTGGTTTATTTTTACGCAATTTATTATGTCGTATTGCAATTTGTTCATTGAACCAATCTATTAAGATTTGTACAATATCTCTGGGTTGCGTAGTAACACACACGCAGTCAAAGAAGCAACTGTCCATCACAAAGACTTTGTAGCTTTGTAAAATAAAGTCAATCCAGCTCTGTTTGCTCAGCCTATTAAATAAATTGCTATCGGCTAACAATTCTCTTGTTTGCATTATGTCAGCGTTACACTTTGGCGTAACGTTTTCGGAATAAACTACAAATTGATCGTAACTGAGTAGAAATTTGGCTTGCAGTGTCCATAAGTTCGCACCACGTGATCGCATTAAGTTTATTACTTCTCTGTACGTATCATGTATTTCCTTAAGTTGTTTAAAGGAATCGTCAACAGCCTGTACCCTGAAAACAGTTTCGGAATTGATATAACAGTATATACCTTATCACAAATTTATACATTTTAATTTTAAATAAATTAAAATAGCACTTACGATACTTTTCTTACGTGCTTCATCAGTGGACCTGCAATTCTTCTTACAAAATTTAAATATGAGACGTTAATCCCCTTTGATTTCATTCCCTGTGCAGCAATACCCGGAGATATAGCATGGAAGGTATCAGGAATAACTGGAAATAGGTCTCTGCGAAATCCTTGCTGAAACATCCATCTCTCTAAAAAGTTAGAGCATTTTTCCAAGTAATCGTATAGTTCGGTTTGGGTGTTCAGAGGAAAATATGGATAAGGATTGTTATCAGGCGTTACGAGATAATCCGTATGTAAAGTAAGAGGGCAATAGGTGAAGCAAAAATGTACATCAACATCGCAAAAAGATCCACTGTCATGATGAAAACTTATCAGTATATTTCGCCAGTAAGGAGCCATACAGCGCACTTTCAATTCTACTTTGGCAATTGTACAGATTCCCTCATGTTCCTGAATAGTTTCAGAGCTCAAGAATTTCAGGGATAGATTTTCTTCATCCTTGGAAATATATGAAAACGAGTTTAAATCAGTTTCAGTTTCTAATTTTAATGTTATAATTCGAACGATCTCAGTTCCGACAAAGCTTGGTGGAAATATTACACGATAACTGCTAGGTGTCATTTTAGGATTCTCTCTTGTTCCAATAAAAGTTAGATTATAATAAGGTATAGTCATTTGTTTATCAAGAAATAATACTGCAGTAGAAACAAATCTACCGTGACCCTTGGGATGAAATTTCAATAAGAACTCCGCTTCTTTTCCTCTATCCAATTCAAATTTTATATTTGTTTCATTTATTATTGATTGATTTTCTTCTGTGCGTAGATCCAAAGTAAAATTGGGCGCTAACTTTGATGTCAAAATTGTGATTTGCAAATAATATTTGGAGACATTAGTCATAGTAAATGTTAAAGTATTGCTTCCATTTGGAACGTAAACCAATTCAAAATGTTCAATAGAAAACGCAATCCAGGGTACAGTTATAACTCCGCTCATGCGACAATAGCTGATATCTTTATTCAAATTTTTTAATTTCACTTTTTGATTGCTTTCATAATATCTGAAACAAAATAATTAATAAATGTCTTTTATTTCAAACTTCAAATCAATTTAAATTTTAGTACAAAAAATCACAAACATACTCTTCGTATTCTTTGATGTAGTAGTTAAGTTCTGTGGATCCAGAATATTGGCTAGGTGGTCCAAGTAACCCGTTGATTTTGAAAGGTACATACATTTCATATTCTCTTCTAAATATGTCATAAACCTTTATAAAAACTGTTTTTGATTGTCCTCCCTCGATAGAAAAATCGAATACTCTTAGTTTTTCGTTGCCACATGCAATATAGACATCAAATATATTTTCATCACCCGTATCAAGAACCTGTACTTCTGTTTTGAGAGTACTCAGATTTTGAAATGTTACAGGAACGAACGTTATCATGTAACAAGGTACTCGTGATAGATAAATATTTTTGGGATGAATAAGAATTTTTGGCTCAACGACATTCCCACTTATGAACAACATTAAATTTTCTTTATTATTAATTTTGAAACAAACATCAACAGCAAACTCCAACACGCATGAAATTTTAACAATGATGTCCAAAGTCATGACCATTTTTGGTCTTAATATACCATTCATTGGTTCTATTCTTATTCCAGGAATGAGAGGTTCTACCACATAAAATAAAGCAATTTCTCTCGAGGAATTTTCTAACTTCACCTTCTCAATAGTTTCTAGATTCAGAGGAATGTCTTTGAAGAAAACTGCTGGGTGTAAGAATTTTATGGAGAGTTTACGTGTCATGATATTTAATTCAACAGTCAAGACCTTCGTAGTGTTACTTTTAGATGTAACGTCTACTTCGTGATTTTTTGTTTTAGTTGGTTTAGCAAAGTATATAGCGTCACATATTTTGCAGCTTTCCTTTGGTATGGATCCAGTTGTAGGATATATTTGGAAAGGTGTTTCTGGTGGTATTTCGCCCCATTCAAAATCAACAGTGACATTAAAATAATTGTATAACCTAATTGGCACGGACGTAACGAAGCTTTCAGATGTGACCATGCCGAATTTCAAATTTTTATCTGGTATCATCAGTGTTGGGCTACCCACTTGGAGCGAGTAGGGGTGCTCACGACAAAATGTATTATCGATGGTGTATTTAAATGCGCCAGCGTAGTTTCCTTCTACATTACCCAAACAAAATACAGTTATCTTTACTTCCGTTAAAGGGTTTAATTTGATGTTCATGTTAGGTAACATTGTTTGAGTGTATAGTATACATTCGTCATCAAAAAATCTGAAGGTAATATCGTACTTTGTATTATTCATAATCTTTAATTCCTTTTGTCCATAGGTTGATAGACCAACTCTTCCAAATTCTATGGATAACGGAAAAAACTGAACATCAAAAAGGTCGTACGTAGTCACTCGTGAGCGAATCGGTTTACAAAAGTTACCATCTGGTTTTATTGGTTTCATGTTGCCGGTTTGGCACATGTCTTTATCGGTGGTAAATTTTTCTATTAGCGGTGGTTTTGCATACGAAGATTTACACATATTTAAATAATTAAATGCCATGCTTTTTCGTTTCTCTTGTTCATTTAGTTCTTCACCCATATAAGTGTAATATGGGAGTTGATCTTTTAATTTATGTAAAGATTCTACGATTATTTGTCTAGGTAATTTATTATATATGACTTTTGATTCACAGGTAATTTCGTAGGTTAAGTAATTTGTATCTTCAATTTTGTCACTGGCCTCACCGCATTCATTACGGGGATTCCTTATATGAAAAGTAATAGTATCTGCCACCATTAAAGCGTTGGGTTTGATCGAAACACATATACGTATTGAAGAATTTGGTAGTATTGTAAATTGTTGAGGTAAAACCTCGAAGCCGGCGATCTTCATATAATATAGTTTTGCAGCGATGACTGTCGATTCATTTCGTATTCGAATTCGTCTTGTAACTTTTTTATGAATAGTGACATCACCAAAGTTAATTATTTTTGGAGAGTGAGATATTTTGCAGTATTCATATTCTCCGCTTATATAGTATCGTCCAATTTCAGCGTGACACTCATTGTAACAACAATGCTTTCCGTCTACCTGTATTAATCGCAAGTCGAAAACAAATCTATTATCTATGTGTTTGCGCCGTTTTGCTCTTGTAATGCATTCACTTTTTGGTTGAAATGTTATTTGCACCAAGGTATTACCTATTTGCTTTATATTATATGCTCTATGAGATGCGGAAATTTCACGGGCTTCGTCAAATTTCTGAAATATAAAACTGTTACGCTATAACTGAGAACATGATGGCCTCAGAAGAAAATAATAACTTAGACGGAGCGCGTAGAACTACTTAGTGAGTGAAGCCAGCAAACGTCGGGATTGCGCGTCTAATCATATAAAAAATAATTTTGTTTGATGCTAGGTATTTGGAATTACTTTTGGTGGCTTCACTTACTATATTCCACGCGCTGTCTAAGTTGGTTTTTCGTCTAAGATGATTGATTTAAAAATGATGCCACAAGATGTGAAAAAGAGGACAATAATGAAACTTATTATCTGGTTAAGAGTCATGGATTTAAATAAGTACTAATAATTATAAGTCTAATGGGTACCTACCTACAGTAATAATTCAAGTAGGTAAGTACGGTACAATTAGAAATTCCTACCAAAATATTGCCTTGACACGTCGTTTTGAGATAAGCAGACTTGTTGAGATCGACTTCCACATCTAGAATTTGTGTCGTAGATAGCCCCACAAATGATCTTAAAAATTCCATAACTTTAAATCTTCTAAAAATATTATCTGGGTCGTAATCTGCGCATTCTGTCATATTAAGTTTTTAAATTATAAAAACACTTCCACTCAAAAATACGTTTCTTAAATAAGAATTCAAAATAAAATGAAAATAAAACTGACTGATTGTTGGTTTAATGATTGACACTTGTCCAAAAACATAGAGCAAAACTTCAAAAAGTTCATCACTTACATTTACGATCACTATGGGTACTTGCACCCATAATTAGCTGTGCCAAATAGTCATATTTGAAAGAGTTTATTGTAATTCCCTTATACCTAATTTCATATTGATAAGTTCCTAAATATAAGAATTTCTTTGGTTTTCAAGAATTTGTTATCATTTCAAAATTTTCTTCACAATGACTAGAAACTAAGTGCCCCTGCGAACGGGATAACGTGCTAGAGTAATATTGTAGATGGATGTAAGTACCCGGGGTGTGTCGTACGACTCTGGCAAATTAGTTCGGGGCGGGGGAGCAGCCCCGCGCCGCGCTCCCCCCTGCCCCGGGGTTTATCAGATTCAGGGGGTAAAAAATGACTTCTCAATGGGAGGCAGGAGGGCGGCGCGAGAGTGCGGCGGCGAGGGGCGGGCGTGGGCGGCACCGCCACGTGGCCCCAGCTTTAGCGTCGCGACGCCCGCGGTGACCGCTCCTGGCACAACAGTTCCGAGCTATGTACAGGTGTCGGGTATGGTGATGACGCGCGTCGTGCGGGATGTTAAACGGTGGAGTTGACGCTGAATGTTTGCTGTGTGTCGGGACTTAGCGAGGGTTCATGGAGGCCGGGTACGGCGAGGTGGCGGCGGACTGCGAGGCGCGCCGCGAGCCCGCTCCCGTGGACGGGGCGCTGGACGCCATGCACCCGCTGGACCCGCCGCCACCCGACGTGCTGCTCGCGCTTCTGGCGAGAAATAAGGCACTTGAAGGTAGAGTCTATAGATATGGCACTTGACCGCCTGTTTTCAAGCTTCTATGATATAGGTTGATGAGGTGTAATATGGTATTGTGTAAAGATACGCTATCAACATAACCTAATATGTCCATCTTTATTAAGTATTAATTAGGTATACCTATAAGTACCTTTTCTATAATAATGGAAGAAGTGAAAGTTGTCATTTTCAAAGGCTTTTTGATCGAAATTTCTTGGCCGTCAACTTATTAAACACCGAACTTGAGTGTGGATTTAGTCACGCATAAGTTTCCTATTTGTTACATATTGTTATTAGAACAGTCGGCTAACTAATTCAATTGCAAAATAACTAGGTATGTTTAGGTATTTAATTCCAATATTACAGTTACAATAGCGCAGCAATTTACAGTTAGATAACTAATGCAATTACTCTTACACAAAATAATAATAAGTATGTCCGTACATAATAACTATTGCAAAATAAGTAAATAAGTCCTTAAAATAGCTACACATAATAACTGTTGCCTTTTTTGCAAATTGTAATAATTATTACAAACAGTACCTCATGACAGCCGTGTTAATTAGTGTATCAATGTTTTGTTGGTCATGTCCTTGTTGGCTTGTATGGAATTTACTCTAGCAGCGAACCGTGAAAATAACTATGGATTGTCAACTAAAATGTTCAGTGACTCATGTTTAACTTGATATTGGCAAAATCATCGAAGAGTATATATCTACCTTGCGTCCCGTTACTTGTGGGTGCAAATCCCAGTAGAGGACGTGAACAAATGGACTATTCTCACAAAAAAATCTATGCTTGCATACCACGTTCCCAATGAAATGCTAGATACGGCAGGTACACACCAGGATGGGTGACCGTTAGTGGCATGTAGATACAGGTGAACGCTTCCGTTCGTGACTTGGAAGACACGTTCAGATGTCAGTCACGGCTATCACGGTCCTTAAGCCATGTTGGAGGTCTTTGGGGGGGTTATTATTATATATTATGAATACGAGGCAAAACATAAATCACTGCTGTGATTACAAAATAATAAGTACTAGGAACAACAAAAATCATTTGCCGTCGTAATTTATTTTTCTTAGTACAATACGATATTTAGTAGCTTCGCTTTTTGTTGGACGTCTATTACAAAGAAGCAAATCCATATAATTTTATATTTTATTTTATGAGTATGAAATTGTCGGTTTCTGAGTGCCGTGTGTGTGTAGAGTCTAAAATTAAGGGCTCAGCCGCACGTGGCAGGGCTTCCCTGCAGGACACGGCCACGCGACAGGGCGGCAGCGGCGACGGACAAACGCCCGCGCCTCTTGCACCACGATGTGTAGGGCCTCGGATAATCAAGTTAAGTGCTCTTTACGAACATGCACGGGAGCGCCGATCAGCTTTTTTGATTCCAACACGAGACAAGCTAACAGCCGGTATTGTTTCGATACCGTTGCACTTAGCAAATTAATTTGTATAGATATGCGTGTAAGTAATTTTTAAAACAGTCAATCCTATGAACAAACTCGACGCTTGATCACCTTAAGGTTGTATTTTGTATGCAGTGACCAGCAGCCACATGCGACTAGCATGGTTATAAAAACAATTAACACAATGGATTTCTGAAAAAAGGGCTTTTGTCTCATCGGATGCTTTTCGTCTCATTGGACAACAACATAATGGGCGAGGCATCCTATGACTACTGCCTGCAAGGGAAAAGTGTTAAAAATTGATCAAGCGTCAACTTTGTTGATGGTACCTACTATGTGAGTTACAAATACCTAATTGTATTCACGATTGTAACCGCTCGCAGCCCAATTTCTTTGACCATTTATAAATTACGTAACTTAAGCGGTTAACTTAACATTAAACGTGATTACTACGTACGTACTACTACGTAGGTACTATATAGCCAAGCTAGGTTTATAATAAATAATAAATATCGCCAGACAGACACACCAACTGTACGGTCCCAAACTAAGCAAAGCTTGTACTATGGGTACCGTACAATGGACTGGGGGTGAACCCAGTAACACCCAGAAAATTGGTTGGAGTTTTCGGCCGTGAAGGTTCCCGATGTTTTCCGTCATCGTAAGCAAGTGATAATCGTATCGAAATAATGATTTCACATAGATTTCGAAAGCCCAGAGGTGCGAGTACTTTGCTCAAAGTGCCACGCAGGCAACAACTAGTCTAGTACTTCATAATTCTATCGTTTATTCTGAAAAAGCGTTTGTAGAACGGTAGATTCCAGTTCCGTCGCTTCGGCAAGATACGCGTGTATAATCAGTGGTCAACTCAGTAGGCACTTTGGTAAATTAAGGTGCAGAGACAAATCCATAAATATATAATTGTTTTTTTAATGGAACAATTGCTATACTTAAAACTTCGTTGGTCGGTACACATTGAAGATATTATCGAAAACTATGGAATCCTAAAAAGATCTAAGACCTAGGTATTTTGTTATAAAGTAAAAAAAAATCGGATATAAGCCATAGGAGTCGAGATGAAAATCACAATCGATGAGAGTGCAAGTAAAACTACAAACAACGGTATTACAAATATAATGTACCTGAAATTATGAAACCGTTTTTTATTAATTATTTAATAAGTGTGAGAACTTTATCGGTGTAAACATTGACAAAGTGTTTCGACTAAACGGGGGAAGAGTGCGGAGATGTCGCCTATTATATTATCGCATTAAGACCGGAAGTGGGCACGTGGCGGCGCGTGCGCAACGAATCGCCTCCTTCCGGTTTCCACAGTGCTTGCTTATTGTAGTACGAGATGTTTTCATTACCTGTTTAACTTACTTCATTTAATATAATAATGTAACTATTTAGTGTTAGGAATTAAAGAGGTGATTCGTTCTTTAGGATACTATGGAAATTGCAACGACACCACGAAACTAACGAATGAAAACCTAAACAATTATATTTTATAAGAAAAGTCTGTAGATCGGTGTTTTATACCGATTCTAATGAATGTTGTATACGTATTATTTTAAATTACGATAGGTTTAAAAATAAAATATTGGTGATCTCTTGGGGGATCTATAGGTACTTATGTAAATCTGAAAATGCCTTCTAATTTTGATGCTTATCTACGTAAATAAAATTACCTGTAATAAGTCAGGATTATATTCTGTCGTTTGTTAACCCTAGTTGTGTTAACACAAGCAGACAATGAGAATATACTTAGACAATATACACGGAAAAAAAAATATTTTACAATACTACCAGAATGTGTAGTAAACGAAAATTCGTTCCCAGTACCAGTTTTTAGTACACCTAATCATTTTTTTCGTACAGCTAACAATTTCATGTTTAACGGCTACAATATGATCGTAATGTGTACTATTCAATTCTAGTAATTGGGAATCTGGTAGGGATTACAATATAGATCTTTACGCAAACAATAACATTGTAATATTTCAATAATTACGAATAACATTGTTCCTGCAATAATAAAGTCGATTGCAGTTACATTCCTTAGTTTGTGGTTACAATGTGTAAAGTAGCGGGGTGTATTGACAGGTCGGCAGTGTTGCCGTTCTAGAGACTTTGTCGCTAGATCTAGCGGAATTCATGAGTGGTTAGCGGGGAAAAAAATTGAGTTGGCGACAAAAAAAGATTTAGACTTCTAGCGAATTTTGAGCCGTCGCATATGCGACTTTTTTTCCGAAAATATTTGAAGAATAATGTGTTTTTTAAGACCACCTGACTACACCTGAACAACCATAAACATCCGTCCTGGCACAAAATATAGCCACAACCCCAAAGTTTGTCTCGTTCACAATCTTTTTATAAACAAAAACCAATGCCCAAAGTAGCTGGTGTAGGCATTGGAGAAGCCTCCGCTTCCAGTGCCAGTGATGCTGAATACCCGGTTGACATATGTTTAGATTTTGAAATATAGGTAGTAAATTATGTAATTCTTAGAAAACGTAACAGTTTCAGTTTTTTATCATCCAGAACATTTGTTGTGATTTTTTGAATAAATAGTATGTTGATTTTGTTTTTTTTTTTTGCGAAAAATGAAAATATTTGCCAACAACAACGATCGGCGTCAAGATTAGACTTGAGCGTCAGCGATACGGTTTAGCGACTTCTAGCGGATTAAAAAAAATATTTACCAATATCTAGCGGATTTTTTCTTATTACTAGGGACTTTTAATTTTGTAGAACGGCAACACTGCAGGTCGGTTCCCGCTTCTTTCATTACACTAGCGCCGCGCATTCGATCGAAGTGTTCTGTTCGTCGTTGCCACAGAGTACCTGTCGTTGCATTGCATCTACTTACTAAAAAAATTAAACAGTGTTCCCAATGGATGAAGACACGAGATCATTTCTGTTGCAATGGTCGATGGCCGACTACATTGACGTATTCAAAGGTTAGTTTGGTTCTTTGGTTACATACTTTATCTCCTAGAAGTAATCTTTTCCGCGATTCACATTAATTAAAACAGTGTAGGTACCTTACCTTTTTGTTTTTTTATTGCTTTTACGTCAATAAGAAAAGTAGGTAAGTGATTGTAGGTAGTCTTTCGGGAGGTTGCATATCTAACTAGGTACCTACTCATAACCAACTCTTTTCGGTACCTAGGTTTAACAAAATTATTATATCTGGATTACTAGGTCGGTACCTATATAATGGCAAAAGAAACTGTAAATTGACCGTAAATTACCTACTTCTTAAATTATTAGGCATTGGTTTGTTTACAGGAAACAGGATTGATATCCATACATTGGGAATTCTTGATTCGGATATGATCAAAGAATTAGTGAAGCCGATCGGAGATCGAGCGAAATTGCTGCAAAATCTGAATCTGTGGCGGCAAATTTCAGACTATGAACCTATAATGCCACAAGTAAGTGCTAAACTTAGTTATGAACTTGGGTACCTCGGTAGGTACATTTAGTATTAGTTGTCAATTACGTCGGTACCTACCTAACATAAGGAGTAAATAATCAAAACTCATAACAATAATTGGGTCAATGTATGTATACACAACTCCTTAGGGGCTTAATCCTTATGTAGCTGAATAGTTCTATTAGGTATAATATAAAAATTATAAAAATAGTAATTGATGTTTGTGTTGCAGAACAAAGATTTTGAATATGATGATTGTGAACAAGAGTATGCTGAAAATCATAAACAAAAGAAGAATGACAAAAATTATGATGGTGAGAAAAATAATTCTTCAAATACATTATAATACATCTAATTTATTAGTTTATTATATTTATGTATAATAATTATAAATTAATTATGTTTCAGACATACAACAAGACATAATCTGGCTTCAGAAGTCAACAGAACCATGGCAAATGATTGAAGAAAAATGGCGAAAAACAGCCACTGCAAGATTAGAGAGTCTTAACACCAGTGACAAAACAATCGCACAGTATATGATTGAATTTCCCGCCTTAAAAAAGCCAGTTGGCTATAGTCTGCTGCTTGAAGATTTCAAAACAATTTACCCAGACAAAGAAAATCTGCTGCATGAAAAATTTGCTTTATTCAAGAATAAAATTTTAGACTACGCAAGGCAAAAAGCCATTCGCGATGATGCAGTGAAAATAATGATTTAACCACTCGAAACTCTTTCTGAAGGTTAGTAGTGTACTTCATTGTAACTTCACTTCACGTGTAATTATCTCTTGTCCAATCGAAAATACTGGCTAGTCTCCACCACTACAATATTACTATTTTATCTGATATGCTTTATTTCATAGTATAGCAGTGATAGCCGATTGGTTAAGCACGCGTCTTGCGGGCTACCAGGCCTCAGGTTCAAACCCCGGCTCGAACCTCTGGATTTTTCGAAATCTATGTGCGAATCATAATTTCTATATGATTATCACTTGCTTACGGTGAAGGAAAACATCGTGAGGAAACCTGCATGTCTTAGGAGATTTAACCAATTTTCGAAAGACTGTGAAATCCGCCAACCAGCACTGGGCCAGCGTGGTGGATTATGGCCTGAATCCTTGAGGGTAGGCCCGTGCTCAGGATTGGGACGTAAAAAAAGGGCTAAAATTATTTTTTATGCTTTATTTCAGAAGCAGCTGATATCGTCAAAGCTGCGGAAGCCAAATCAATAATAGCATTCAGGGTACTGTGAAACAGGAAACGGCCGAGGGATTTATAACTCACATAACTACTGCATTGGAGCTACACACAACTGTTTCCAGCAGACAAGAGAAATTCTCCAAACTAAATGTAACGTTGCAACCTTTTATTATAATTGTCGGAGAAAACTGTTACAAAATTTCCAAATATTATGTTATTGTAAATGACACATTTTATGTGCTCCATACAATAGAGGACGCGGTTGACGTTTGCTTCAATTTTCATGTATTGAATTGTAGATACCCTATTGAATGTTCCACTACTTGGCAATTTATTCAAAATGGTCTCTATGACTTGAAGACCCCTTACGACAAGCAGTATATTTCAGTCAATTCTTTGTTAACCGACTTTGGGGTTGAAATTTATTGATATGCCTGAATGTTTTTTTGTAATTTGATTTTACCAACTGTAAAATACCAGTGTGGTCATATTAAAATAATTCATAGAAATATTCAAATTCATTATTACCAGTGTGCTGAATCAGGTTGTAATCGGAAATATTATTTGCTTAATTCTTTTAAAAAACATTTGGCAACACATAATATTTTAGAAGATAATGTTACAATAACAAATCTAATACTTAATATAGCTTCTAATAATTGTACCACTCCAAATAATACTACTTTACACGAAGTAATACCAAACCCTGCATCAAATTTAAGTCATAGTAATATTTCCAATGTTTCATTTCCAATAGAACGAGAGATATCAAATCTATCTACATCCGAGGGTTCAATTAAAAATAAATTTGCCATTGAAATAAAACTATTTTTACGGATTATATCGCGTTTATTTACTTTTTATAATTCGTAAAATAGTTTTATTTCAATGTGTAGTATTCGCGTAAATATAAGAAAACAATAAATTTGCCAGTTTCACGGCCAGTTTATATGCGAATCCATTGATACCAAGAAATGTTATTCAAGTTGTTATGTCTAATTTAGAAAATCTTATAAACAATTCTGTAGTGAATCCTATCACTTCTATATTATCAAAATCTGTTCAGAATCAATCTCCAGAATCCTGTTTACCTAAACTATATAATCACTTGGAGTCCATACAAGGTAGTCTAAAACATTTTAATTCTGAGTATTCACGTTTTAATTTTTTCAAAATAGCGGTATTTATATTTAACCTATTGAATATACATTAGGACATAGAATGGAATCAGTGTCTGCTAATAACGTTATAAATTGTGTAACTGGCCAATATATACCTCTAAGACATGTATTAAAAAAATTATTTGAATTAAATAACGTGCTCAGTGCTACTCTTGAATATTACAAAGAAATGATAAAAACGTCAAATTTTATAATAAATAAAAGACTGGTTTTATATTAACTTATCTTTTTGTGTATTTCTTATTTATTAAGTGAGAACAGTTTGTTATATCTTACGAAGTCCATCCCGCAAAATTAAACTTTCGAAGATTGGTTCTACTGAATGTCTTCGTGAAATAGAACAACTGTAAACTAACCCTGCCCACCATACTAAACTAAGTTGTACTGTAGGAATTTGTTACGTCTAATAATGTTAATTGTAATTGTAAAATTTCTGATAGTAATATGTACTACCTACTTATAGGAATGTGTACACTATAAAAAGTGGTTTTGATCAGTTACTCAAATGGTGTTACTGCCAACACAAAAAGTTACATGTGATTTTATCAAAAGCTTTGACTAGCAAATATAAATTGTTTGTCAATTGTGAGTTCACAAGTCACTTTTTTGTGTAAGCAATAACAACATTTGAGTGACTGATTAACAGACTACTTTTTTCTGTGTACAAATTCCTATAGTATATGCTACAATCAGAATCTTTACAATTACAATTTCCATTGGTAGACGCTACAAATTCCTATAGTATATGCTACAATCAGAATCTTTACAGTTACAATTTCCATTGGTAGACGCTACAAATTCCTATAGTATATGCTACAATCAGAATCTTTACAATTACAATTTGCATTGGTAGACGCTACAAATTCCTATAGTATATGCTACAATCAGAATCTTTACAATTACAATTTCCATTGGTAGACGCTACAAATTCCTATAGTATATGCAACAATCAGAATTATATTAACAACAAGTCGTTTGATAAAGGGCACAAAAAACTAGTAGTAGTTGGAAATCAGTCTAGTAGGATTAACAATAATATATTGTAATATAAACTATTCATATAGTATCGTACAGTATGCACCTTGTTGTACGTACTAAACGATTATTTGTCCCTACAAACACTTTTTACAAGAACTGACTAGTAGCGATTACAATGTGTAGAGTTGTCACATATACTACTAAAAAAATTGTATGCACTACCAAATTCTGGTTATAGTTACCAGTTTTTTTTTTCCGTGTACTTAGACTTTCAGAATCTATTACGTATACTTATACGATTATACAAGTGAAATAATTTATAACAAACAAAGTTTTATGATCCACCAGTGCGTTAGCCGCGCTGGCTGA
This sequence comes from Notodonta dromedarius, assembly GCA_905147325.1. Lineage (NCBI taxonomy): Eukaryota > Metazoa > Arthropoda > Insecta > Lepidoptera > Notodontidae > Notodonta > Notodonta dromedarius. The sequence continues at coordinate 8,417,731 of LR990159.1, read as the reverse complement.
TGATCCGCGCGGCGGGGGGCGACATCTGTCGGCCGCGGCCCCTCGGCTTGCCAACCCGCAGCGCACCTCAGCCCACCTGAGCGACTTCCTATCGCTGCCGGGTTTACTGTAGTCATTTGGGAATTGAGGTTCAATTACAAAATATAATAGACCTTCATTGAAATAACAGAAAAAAGTATTCAAATTCAAATTCAAAATTCAACATTGTTTTATTCATGTAAGCCAACAAAGCATTTATGAATAGTCAGAATCTACCGCCGGTTCGGAATGCTGCTTCCACTGAGAAGAGCCTATTGGTGTGAGATACATATCTTGTCCGGCAATTTCGATTTTTTTGACTTGAAATAAGTAGGATCGTAATGTCGTTTGCTTACCTACACGGCTCCGTACCAAAGAATTATTCAAAGTGTCAAGTTACTGCGAAAATCAGTAAAATGAAATGAAGATTTAAAAGTACTTCTGCTCTCTATATTTTCATTCACAAAAGGCAAGCAGTGAAGTTATAATTTTGGTGGGTGATTTTTATAGAGGGATTCTTTGATTACTCTCTACATAAAGGGCTTCACGGCACAAAGCTCGCAGTGATCAGCATTATCCCTTTGTTAGCGTTTTAATCAATCAGAGAAACGGCGCGCCCACTGGTGGGGATCTGGAAGACTTAGCGATATATTCGATATCGGTTTAGGCGATCGAATTGTTGGTACCTACTTGGTGCATACCTATATCTATTGTAACAGTAGGTACTTTTCGTTTTTGATGAAGTTCAAAATAGATGTAGAGTTTTTCAATTTGATTATTTATCAAACGCCAGAGTGTGCGCTTGTGACAGTTGTGACACCTAAGGATGTTGTCAGCTATGTTATAATTTTATTTTTATTGTTATTTATTCATGTGTATTTAAACTATAGCTCATTTATGTGTATTTGATGTTTGACGAAATGAATTTCATTTGTTTTATTATAAGTTGTCACAGAAACTAAATTGATTTAAAAGCGTAATTATCATAATATGTAGAGTCAATTGTTATGAATGATTTTTATCATAACAAGTAATTCCCCACCATATTCATAATGAAAACAAAATGAAGTGGATGGGGTAGCCGGTGCGCGGGGATGGACGGCTTGCGTCGGTAATTATGAGGTAGTCGCTTTTTGATTTCTATTTTATTATTACAACAATCCAAGTGGGGTCTTAATACAAACCAATGGTTTGACGAATCAGTGCGGCTGACTGCCCGTATATTTTTCTGTTATAAAAACCCAATAATATATTTCATTAATGTTGAGTTTACCAAGAATATCGTTAGGCAATCATCTTGATACCTTTCTTCGCACCTCATTAAAGGCAAGACACGTCGTTCAGCGTCCCAGCCATAACTTTTGAGTGGATCCTCCTTCCCGCTGTAAAGCAATTAATAAAGCCCAACAATTTACCTGAATGGGACGGTAAGGGAGAAAATTAAGGAGGCTGCCGACCTCGGCTGCTCATTACGGCGTAGTATTAAAAGCATCCGCCCTTCTGCTTGAATATGCATTTTTACGAGCGCGCAGGGCGCACGCCCGGCCTCTTGCATGTTTGATGGGAACAATCTCGGCGGTGCCCCGAGGCTGCGCCCCGGCCCACCTGGGCACGCGGTGCCGTGCGAATGTTAGCGTTACTGAAACTGGATTCCTTCCAGGATTTTCTAAAGATTACACTCGTGATGAAAGCGGAAATAGGGTTTATTCTACTATGTACTGTACTCAGTTGGTTACTGGCATTGTTTGGTGTCTATCAAACTCAATCGTTAATTTTGTTTAGGGATGCACTTAAAAATTGAATTTTCGTTTTTTTCCCTTAAATTACAACCTAGATCCTAGTTCCATGCTACAACCGGTTAAGAACGCGACCTCGGTCGATAAGATCCGGCAAAAAACTTAACAGGCTTGTCTTTTTTTCATATTTTTCTAATTGCCAATATTTATATTTTAATATCTCTGTGGTATCTAAACGTTTATTCATATTTTTAATCTCTGTTTTACGATATTGACTCTTGATTATTTTGTTTTTGTCTTGTATGTACTGTCTATAAAAATCACTGTGAATTAATTAATTTGTATTATATACAAAGGGATATAAATATGTGTAGAAACAAACGAAATAAATAAAATATTTTCTTCAGTTATAGTTATCAACTGGTTGAAATCCGTTCATTGAATTATAAAAACTCTACGTTTTGTTATACATAAACAGTCCGAAGTAAGATGACAGAAAAGAGTGAAATTTGTTTATTATGTAAATAGTAACTTAAAAAGGTAATATATTTTTGTAACGGGAACAATGAAAGTCATACGCGGGTGTCATTGTGTAGGCTTATGTGTATTGCAGCGGGCGGGAGTAATATAGGGGGAGTCGGGGAGGGCTGAGGGAGTGCTGTAATCAAGAAGAGTACCCCCGTCCCCAGGCGCAGGCTGCGCGCGGCGTACAACCCTGCCTACCCCCTGAGCCCCGCGCACCCCGCCCGCTCCCCGCATCGCGCCTCTATCCTCCTCGAGGGCAATGCCTCAAACCTCTATTGACTCGCCGTTCAGTAAAGAAATATTTTCACCTTTTCTTTGTTTATATGAAAAGTCAACACTCCTAGGTGAGTTAGTGGTAAAAGCATGGCTTCGATGCGAATTTTAAACGAATTATGATGTTCAAACTATTGTACTTGTATTTCACCAAACTATTGTGTGTTAACTTATGAGTAATGAGAATAGGTGAAAAACTCCTTCGTATTATTTTAATTCAAATAATACTTTTATTTAACTAAATTTCAGGATCAGGTGGAAGGCTTTATTTAAATCTCTCATATTTTTGAGATTTAATAGATATGATTCCTTCAAGAATTCGTGCGGGTTCCAAGACAATTTAGGTATTCCCCAGGACTTGTCGAGTTTCAAACCTGGGCGCTTGACACCTTTGTCGATCTTAGCTTACAGGAGTAGGTAGAACAGTGGTGGGAAACTGTGGCGGGACTAGTTCTATTGAAATATTAAACAGATATGATTCCTTTACTATGTCGGACATTACGAGTACCTATGTCATTATGAAAGAGAAATAGGTACTTCAGGTACTTTCGATGCAAATAAATCCACATGCACTAATAGTTAGTGAACACAAAACGCCTTGTAATGCTCGACATTTGCGCCAACAATCGGACTGTAATGCACGGCTTTTGTAGAACAACAAAAGTTAACCTGTCCGCTCGTCCGGCGGCAGAATGGAATGATTTTAGGGTTGCGAGGGAAGCAATGACAAGTCCCCACAATGCACTCCAACCCAACCAACTTTATAGTGAACATTGCAAACAAGGGAACATCGAAGTATAGACTTTAAATATTCAGCATAGGGTTGGGATATTAGAAAGAGAAATGAATATACAAGTTTGTTATTAGAACAAAAGTCGCCATGTGCTCGTATACCGCATGGCGCGCTGACAGTACGATCATTATTAAGCTCACAGACATTGACTTACTGATTTGTTTAAATAGACTATAATATCCATCTAATGCCGTGACAGACGACTCTGAAATTAAAGATAGGAGAGACAATAGCGCCTTGATTTGACAATTATAGCGATATCAAGGTGATAATTATCAAACATCTACAAGACGTGTTAATTTCTATAATAACAAGATTGTTTAGTTACGCCTTTCAATTTTGTGTATAAAAAGCTAAACACAGCTTGTCTTAGAACTATAATTTCATTAACTAGTTTGTAGAGTCACGGAATTTTAATTGACGAACATTTTATATTTGACGAACGAGAGTTAAGTACCTAATGGTACTTAGCTGTTGTTCGTATAAAAGGTACAATTTTATTTTTCAGATATAAGCGTCTGATATATTTTAATACTTGGATAAAAAAGTTAATTTGATGACTTCACTAGGTAATGTTAAATTCAGCCTATAAAGTTGCAAATCGAGCGTTTAAACTGCCTAATAGCTAATACCATTAAGTGATAAATGCAACGGGCCGCCTATGAATAATTCCACTGGATGGATACAATGTACGGCTTTCGCTAAACGGCTCCATATTTTGAAAATCCCCATAGAGCAATAATATTCAATGAGCCGCGTGAGATAGATTTATGAGTGGAACCTATGTGTGAAGGAGAGGGGTGATCGTAAGGGACATCGGATGGCAAATCCTGGAGATTAGTGCGACGAGAGCGACATGTGGCCTCCCGGCGTTAGCACTCCCGCTGTAGAGTCCCGCAGACACCCCTCGTTACTCGCGATACACCTATGTATGACACGCTCATACTAAATCCATACTCTCATAAATATTTATTGCGGCCGTTAAATAAACTTAATTGAAGACGAAATGTGCACGCGCAGTGTATGGACCTTTTATGGTTTATAAATAGTATAGTACTAGGTTACCAGAAATGATCATATCCTTGAACGATAATTTGGAAGTTTCTGGTTTGCACTGACTTACACTCAGACATATTCATGCTTGTCAAAACGCATTTTTTAATCTAAGTTCAAGTCATGGCATAAAACAACCCTACATAGTAATTTATTGCAATACAACATTAAACACTAAAACATAAAGACCTAAATTACTTACTTTACTTTTAAAACTTCATAAATATTAATAAGATAGAGGTACTAGTTTACAACTGTATTTTATTAATTTATATAAATATTAGCCATAGTATAGGAAAACACGAGTTAGGTTTTATGCACGTATATTATTATATTAAAGTAAAATCAAAGAGAACACAAACAACTTTTATCATAAACAACAAAACAAAATAAGGTGAAAAATGTAACTAACATTAAAAATCCAACAGTACCTACATCAGATTATAATGCGGGTAACTTGCAAATGGACATTCTAGTATCTATCTGAATGTAACATTTGTCAATCTCTCCATAAAAAGAGTATACTTTACAATTGGTAGGTGAGTGCCTACTTGAAGGCTGGTGTCCACTTGTAGTGCGATCCAATCGGCCTGTATGTATGTACAATGTTCGGTAAGGTCGGTGCGGGTCACTAAAAGCGCGGGCGCATTGACTGGCAGCGGAGCGGAACGAGCGGCGTCGATGACGCCATATGTTTAGCGCATTATCGCTCCGCGCTGCTCCGCACCCTTCAAGATTGATGACGATTCTCTCATTGCCGCATTCAAAAGTATTAGGGCATGTAAATGTTATGCACTTAGTGAAATAGATTGCGAAATTTTATTGGAATAAGTAATGGAATATTTTTATTATGTCAATAATGGTGCTTAGGTCCGCATTAATAAATCGATCACAAGTCTGATCAAGATCGGTCTCAAGTTTTGTCATATCAGTACAAAATGACTTGTCAAAAGCGTACTTACCTAAGATCGTTCTCAGACTTGAGATATATTTATTAACTAGCTGTGCCCGCGACTTCGTCCGCGTGGAATTTAACTTGACAATCATCCCCTATTTTATCCCCTTGGAGGTAGAATTAATCAAGATCCTTTCTTAGCGGATGCCTACGTCATAACATCTACCTGCATGCCAAATTTCAGCCCGGTCGGTCCAGTGGTTTGGGCTGTGCGTTGATAGATCACTATGTCAGTCAGTCAGTCAGTCACCTTTGAGTTATATATATTTAGATTAATACGGGCCTAAATGTATGTTACTGATGTAGAAATATTTAGAAGTAGGTAGGTAGTAGTACCGTTTCTCTCACAACATATTACATGTAAAATCTCGAAATAAGATTGTTTACAAATGCAAATTTTTTTCAAGGAGATAATACTAAATGTCCTTTACGTTTACGTTTTTCAAGCCCCTATATCAAGGTCTACTAGGAAAAAAGGGATTTTTCAGACCAAAAAATGTTCGCTACGCTTATATAAAATACTATGAAGAAGGAAAACCCTGCTAAATTTCTTGCTGGATCTTCTCGGTCGAATATTTATTATGTATTTTTTGCAACCCCGGCGTAATGTAAGTACCTACTTGCAGTAATTAACAAAATAATTGCTCCTGGTTTTAGCTTGCAAATTGCAACTAACAAGAATGTATGAAACGCATTCGACAACGAGTTTTCGCTCGTTGGTTTCTACAAAGACCTATTAAATTATTCTCACCGATTTAATCACGAAGGTGGAGATCGTTCGCAGGTCGTTGAACCCTTGTTTTGTTTTCACTTCACTTCATTACGGTGGCTGAGCAAACTTATTTTACTACTTTATACTTGTGGAACAGCAATTAAGCTTATATTATTATTCACAATCTTTACATCTTGATAAACAAATAAAGTTAGGTACTTGCACAAAAAATCTGCACTATAAAATTTAAACCTTTTAAATGATTCACCGAACGAAAATCAACTTTCACTGGCGCATACCATTTTATATCTCATTTCGAACACACTACTGTTTAGATTTCTTTATCAGACCTAACTCAGATGAATAAATTGGCCTTTCGACGTCATGATTTAGGCCTACAATGAGTCCTGAATTAATTGCTGAACACACACAGTACATTATTTACATTACAAGATGTTATGTGAATTTGGTAGATTTAAAACCTGCGGGAAAATTTAGATTGGGCAATATGTAGAGTTGGAGTTTACGGCTAATTTAAAATCACTTAATGTTAAGTAAAGATAACAAGGTAAACAAAATAAGACGTTGAGCATTGAGTATCTCTAGCCACTAAATATGTAGCTTACTACTACTACACGTAACATACAAAAAATATTCACAACTAAATTGTTTTCCTTTCTCACAAACGATAAAAAACATTGAGAGCATGTCATTCGTTTTGTAGGGTCGTTTTCACCCTTGTTATACCACCAAAACACTTGGCACAAAAAGTGTAATGGAGTTTGGTAATGACCCCCCGCGAGAGAGGCTGCGACCCGCTGAGAGATGCCGCTGCTGTTTACGTTTTGTTTTTATTGAGTACTTAGGTACCTGCTGATAGTTGTGCAATGGGGACCATAATGTTAACTCAGGGCGTTTTCGAGTCCATAATAATATTTTATACTACGACTCTACATATGATTTCGATTAGTTTAGGAACCATAATCATTGAATCGATTGTTTGAATCAAGACAACAAAGATTCAAGATTAATGATCGCTCAAGTAAGCAAAAAAAACAAGATTATGATCACCTATTACTTAAAATGAAATAAAAATAACGCGTCTGGTATCAAGTCGATGTAAGCTACTTAAAGATTAATTTTTATCGTTCCCATTCATGAAACATAATGTTTCTAAAATAAGCGTGTTAGTTCCTGATAGCCATATTTTAAAAGATTGCCAAATATTAAAAAATCATTCAACATTTATATAAGTACCTAAAAACTAAGCGCCTCCAATCCTATTAGGAAAATAGAAGATAACTATTACCCAATAGGTTATATCCATAAATAGATACCGCTTGCTTACCTACTTCTCATAAAACCAAATTATATAAATACCCAATTACGTAAACAAGTCCGATTAGTCACTTCCCATTTCAACACAATAAGTAATAAAGACTAGCTTTCTAGTGGTCTAGAAGGCGTCTCCGGGAGACAATGACACGACGTTACTGCGTATCGGCCACATACGATTCAAATGTAGCACTAATGTGTCCGTGGGGTCGGTCGGACCCTCGCGATTCAATTGTCGCGGGCCATTGATCCACGCCGCGGTGAAAACGATACTTGTGAGAGATTGCTCCATTGTTTTTTCTCGCGGTTAAAAAGTCCGCGGCACGCGTCACCGTTTTGATAACGATGATTTAATAATATTTGACGATACTCTGTTGTATTTGAACCATGGAGAATATTTTTGTTGTAGATTTAATACCAGTGGACGGGTTATTATTAAATTGATTTTAGCTCGGAACAGTCTTTACAATCATTGCCAAATCAAGACAAAAATATCAATTTTTCATGAACACAAATCTGATTAAAATATTAAACATTTGATTGATCTAGCTAAATCTGTAATAGATAAAAGATACCCATACTTATCTTAGTCGATTAGATTTCTAAAATTTCATTATTAACAATCGGAACTTAATACATCTACCGTTTGGAGTCGAGACCCTAGGTCCACGAGTTTCATGCACACTTTAACGTTTTGCACACTTTAACGTTTTCAAAGAAAGTTTCAAAGAGATTCCGAAAAGATCAGTCGACGATACCGGCGATCCAAGGGATAGCTTTTCCTCACTCAGTGAGTGGTTTTATAGCTATCCAGGAAATGCGGCTAGCATCTAGGGTACCCTTCTGCATGGACCAAATTTTGTACATTTCTGAACATTAGGCATTTATAAATCTATCTCAAGTCTGATAGCGGTCTAGAGTACGCTCTGACATGGCATTTTGTACCAGTACGACATAAGAATGACATTTCCATGTTCGCTATCAGACTAGAGATTGATTTATTTATACGAGCCTTAGATAGGTTCATAATTTAAATTGCTTTTATAACTAATTGTATTTCAACACTTAACAAAATAATTATACCGACCCAGCATTTGCTGCTGTAAATCTAGATGTTCTTAAGGAGTCCATTATTCTTTTATCCGGGGCCATAGATAACGATCTCTAATAAAATAGTGAGCAGGTGCTTGCACGGTGCGTGTTTCGAATGTGCCGCCGCGGGAAACGGATTGTTTCCCAAATTGGATTACACCACCGCAGGCCGACTTCTCCGCTTTGATTCCGCAATAATGTGCACTAAATCAACCTGGAACCGCTCGTGTGAAAGTTCATTGTTTTTACGGATACCACGTTGTTTTTCTCTAATGTTGATGTGTGGCGCGGATGGGAAGTATATTTTGTTTATTCGCCGGGCGCCACAGACGACGGGGCAGACATTTTACAATCAGAATTACATTAATTTTCGAGAATAACTTTTGAGTACCTATTCAATTATTTGCTGCTAGACCGTGCTCTACATTCATATTTAATTTTAATATGTTTCTGACGGATCTTTTTGTCCTATAGGTCTATTAGAAAAAAGGAAAGGTATGTATTCCATCAAAGATTCTCAAGTTTATTCGATTTTTCACTATTTGCCCAAATATTATGGAATTGTGATTAAGATAAAAGTAATGAGGAACCTCAACCTTAAATAGGTATATCGCTGATAGAGCCAAGCTGTAGGCAATTTTTTACAGCTCATATAGGGGCTGGCTCGACCTGGGTAGTACCACCCTCTAACATAAGATGGCTTAACATATCATACTTTATCATACTATAATATATTAATATTATAAAGAGGAAAACTTTGTTTGTTTGATTGTAATGAATAGGCTCCGAAACTACTGAACCGATTTGAAAAATTCTTTCACTGTTGGGAAGCTACACTATCCCCGAGTGACATAGGCTATATTATATTTTCAAAAAAATTAGGGATCCTTACTAAAAGTTGAATAATGTAACCGCAATGTACCCGTGCGAAGCCGGGGCGGGCCGCTATCTATATATATATAACTCAAAGGTGACTGACTGACTGACTGACATAGTGATCTATCAACGCACAGCCCAAACCACTGGACGGATCGGGCTGAAATCTGGCATGCAGGTAGATGTTATGACGTAGGCATCCGCTAAGAAAGGATTTTGATTAATTCTACCCCCAAGGGGATAAAATAGGGGATGAAAGTTTGTATGAAACTTTGTCAATTAAATTCCACGCGGACGAAGTCGCGGGCTCAGCTAGTCTGTTATAAGTGCATTTCGTTCGATGTGTGAGAGAGCCGCAAACCTTATCACTTATCTTCCTCTACGTTAGTCACACTCCTGTTCAGGTCGGCGACGTGAGAGTAATGCCTTTCGTATTGCAAGCATCTATAGACTACGGTAACTGCTTAACCTCAGGCGAGTGGTACGCTTGTTTCCCAACTTTTTTGTTTGGTAAAACACTAACAACCTCACATGCAGGACTATAATACTACTAACATTATATACAACACCATTTGTTCCAGGACATTCAATAATTAATTACTTTCGTATAAAAATAAAAATAAATTTAAATTCAACGCTCCAAATGTTACGAACTCTACGCCCGCGGCGCGTCATACTTGTCCTTGCGATATTCGGAAGTGCGGACGTAAATAATTGAAATGTGGTAGATACAACAATGAAATATTGAATATTTGTTTTTGTAGGTAAATGTATTATGTTTCGTGAAAAGTATTAGAATTAAAGTTGTTGTATATGATGTTAGTAATACAGCCTAGAAAGGTTGTTAGTGTTTTACCAATAACTCTAAATATATTCGTATAATCTTTGTCTCCAAAAGAACCTACTACTTTAAAGCACATTTATTTCTTTTAATAAATAAAATACAATGTAGACGCACAGTAATAAAGTGATTCAATGGCTTTTGGCAATTAAGTAATGGAGGCGGCTGTCGTATCGATCGACGGCCCGGCGGCGCGAATGCGTGAGCTCATCACAAAGCAACGCTACTTTTTCCTTTCTTACATAGAGAAGATAATTAGATAGAAATAATATTGAAAGTTTTCTCGATAAACTAATTTTGTTCTGGTATTGTTTAAATATGGATAAGCAGTGATACCCGATTGAGTCTTGCGGGCACAAAGGTCGCACCTCTGAGTATTTCGAAATCCATGTGCGAATCATAATTTCAATACGAGTATGTATATCACTACCGTACGGTGAAGGAAAACATCGTGTGGAAAATGGTAGGCATATCTTAGAAAATCCAACCAAATTTTGAAAGGCATGTGAAATCCGCCAATAGGACTTTTTGGCGTGAAGTAGAAAAGTGATGTTTGTCATTATTGTTTTAATTTCCAAAACATGTGTTCATGAAATTATAATGTGTAATGTTGGTGGAATAGTAACAATTGTTACTTCATAAATGTGCGTGTGTGGGGGCAATTGCAACAAGTGGTGAAACATGATCTTTCGGTCCAAGAAGTCTGGTAATGTCAGTATAGTATCCGCATCATAACCGATAGGTTTTGGGGGTATATAAGGTCAATCTAAAGGCCTTCATGTGCTCGATACATAAATAAAACTTGAAAATAATATTTTACTTGATAGGTACTGGCTAACTACGAAATGTGAAGCCAAAAAGATTTTTTTTTATGAAGTCCCCTCCGGCGTAACTTGTTACAACGGAAGTGAGTTGTGATTTAAACGCTTCACCGTAATACGCCTGTCCTTTCTCGATAGCGAGGGAACATCCTATTTGCTTTTATTATGCGAAGTGCCAATCATAACTGCTTAGCACCGAATGACAGACAGAAATACTTCGGGGTACAGGACAATCATAATAAACCTTGAATCAATTATTTTAATGCTGCAAATATCCTACCTACCATTAAAATGAAGCTAATAGCGGCTTATATATTTTTTATATCCATACCTATTAAAAATACAATTAATTTTAATTGTAAGTTTTCATATACCAGGAAACTGTAACATCCATCAAAGAACAAAGTATTCGCGGAAATAATGGTACGCTTAGTTCTGATTAAATACGTGACCAGCGAGTCATAGATACTATTTCCTTGTAATACAATTTTTATGTTTTTTACAACTAGTACATATGTACTTACTACCTATTACACTGACTGAAACACGTGTAGCCACCAAATGAATTGGAACCATTGAAATAATAAGTATCTATATTTATGTTCATAACTTGAGCCCAATTCAGTCCACTTTACTTCACTTAAAAAAAAAACCATAATATTATGACTTTCATCGCGTAGGTAGTCCATGATTTTTCCAACAATAGAGTTTGATAGGACACTTGGTCGGTAGGTGAGGCTTTACAGCTAACAAAAGATGAAACTAAAAAATTTGTAATTGGAATGTACGATTTTTGTATACTGTCAAAACTGACGTTTTCAGATACGCGACACGTCAAATCGAGTGCGGGTCGATCAATATGCTAGCGTTTAACGGAGTGGGGCTCCTGATATAAGCCGCGTACAAAAATAAGAATTTATGTTAAAAGCGTTAGAACTATACCGTGTTTATGTAGAATGTTAGTATTTAATAAGTATATGGATCAATGAGTTAATAAGGGAAATAAACGAATATCCATACAAATAAATAAAATTGGAGTGTCTGTTTGTAATATCAAAATAACACCTTTTCACTAAATGCATATGAAAGTAAATACGACACCTATAACTAAAACGCTATTTTAATTTTTTTTGTCTGTCTATCTGTCTGTCTGTCTGTGTGTTTGTTCCGGGTAATCTCAAAAACGGCTGGACCGATTTTGATGGGACTTTCACTGGCAGATAGCTGATGTTTTAAGGAGTAACTTAGGATTATTTTAGAAAAACAAAATTAAAAATAATGGGTCCTGTCGCGCGGGCTTTTTGTTAAGTAAAATTCCACGCGGACGAAGTCGCGGGCTCAGCTAGTATGTCATAAATAAAGCTATAATAATAATAATAATAAATATCGCCAGACTGACACACCAACTGTACAGTCCCAAACTAAGCAAAGCTTGTACTATGGGTACCGTACAATGGACTGGGGGCGATCCCAGTGACACCCAGACCTGGGCAAATTACGAAAAGGCCATTTCCGAAATTTACCCAGGCGGGAATCGAACCCGCAACCACCATGTGCAGTGAGCCGAGCGGCCTACGCTCAAACCACTGCGCCAAGCGGTCATCTATACTTTAATTTTTCGTCGTGTACACCCTATCAAAATTGATAGAACAAAATAAAGGTAAAAAAACTCATACCTATTGACGTTCCGTATCTGGCAATAGCTAGAATATTTTAAGCACTGTTCGTTATTTTTTTTATATATTTTAGGCTTTACTATTGTAGAGTCTTGCAAGGAAAGGAAGGTCATACTCAGGTAAAAAATAAAGGCGTCGTTTATTCGGTACCATAGGTAATTTTGTACGGTTTTATAAGATCCAAATGAATCAAAAAATATGGAACACTAGGAATTGGAAACGTGCTGAATGCGGATATTGGTAATGCAATATAATTAGGTACTCAATGTCATAAAGCAAAAGTGTCACAGAGTAGGTTTGCCATTATAAATGAAGAAAAAACCTTGTAAGCACATTATATATAAGCAGGTTGGATTGTAAAGTGTGTATTTAATTTAATTATATTAGTGTTGCTGTGGTGGGTAATATATTTTTATTCAGTTATTATTTGATTCAGTTCATTAAATGATTCCCATATATAAGAAAGTAATACAAAGTTAATGCGCTTTTCGAAATTTTTATTTTTTTTATCGCCATACGAACACACCAACTGTATGGTCCCAAACTAAGCAACGCTTGTACTATGGGTACCGTACAATGGACTGGGGGCGAACCCATTGACACCCAGACCAGGGCAAATTACGAAAAGGCCATTTCAGAAATTTACCCCAGCGGGAATCGAATCAGCAACCACCATGTGCAGTGAGCCGAGCGGCCTACGCTCGAACCACTGCGCCAAGCAGTTGTCGAATTTCCACAAAGTACCATTTTGTTGCAATTGAATCCACCTAATTTGACCACTGTCAATCTATCAAGCTTTCCCTTTTAGGTACGAATGAGAATCCCAATTCGATTTTGTGGCCTCGCGTCTGTCGCGTAAACCAATAATGCTATTCATGTCAATGATATCGACACCTTAAAATTGGTATTTTTTTTTTTGTCTTAATAAAAAGCAATATCAATGTAGGAATTATGAAAGAATCATTAATTCGTGTGTAATTAAATACATACTTTAATTGGGCCATTTTTTATAATTAAGTCCTTAAAGGTTATCATTTGAACGGTCAGCTAATTAAAAAGGTTTCTGTCAGCTCCAAGATGTATTTTGTCAGCAAAAAAAGTTAATAGAGCTGCTTCCAGTGGTCGGCTAACTAACTATTGATCAGCAACTACTTAATGCGACATTTAATATCTGCAGCAATATTAGTGATAGAACCGCAAATGCGTGATTAGGATTATAACATTTTTCTCCAAATTATAAAATTCATTTTGATTCATTAAGGATGGTAAACAAAATAAATTGCAAAATTATTAATAAAAACAAAGAGATAATAAAACAAACCCTGTCCGCGTTGGATGATTTTTTTGATTTGCTAATTAATTTGATTCCAACAGCATGACAAATGTGCATGTTTCGCTACAATTACTTAAAAAAGTAAAATTATTTATAAAATTCATTAATTGTGTGACTGCTCTACCTTCTAATTAAAATAAATAAAAATGAATTTAGGAAATAAATACAAAATGCATGTGTACGGAAGACCGCAAGACCAATGCTTAACCAATCGGCTATCACTGCTCTGTGAACTAAAAGTAAGTTTCGTAAGTTGTATGAGGGTATCAGAACAATTTGAATGGTCCATTCAATAACAAAATAATAAATACTACTGTATAGTTACGTAAAAAAGGCATTAGTTATAAAATTATTGATCAAGCGCTTAATTAGCAAATTACTAGTCATGGGCTCGACTCGACTGACATATGGCGTCCCCACGTTGCATCAAATCACTTACGATTATGATGATACCGTGGTAATTACTGTTTTACTCGCCCATAAAACAATAGGGTTGGGTATTCCACGTTGTATTATGCTGTAGATGCGTATTTTAATTTAATAAATAAATAAATATCGCTAGCCTGACACACCAACTGTATGGTCCCAAACTAAGCAACGCTTGTTCTATGAGTAACGTACAATGGACTGGGGGCGATCTCAGTGACACCCAGACCTGGGCTAATTTCCGAAATTTTCCCTGGCGAGAATCGAACCCGCAGCTACCCGATGCAGCGAGCCGAGCGGCCTACGCCCAAACCACTGCGTCAGCGGTCTTCACACTGGAATTCTTGTGGTTTTTAGACAATTATTATTACGTAGTATTTTTTTTCTATGGAACTGTTCCCGCCACACATCCCCACCACTGTTACTTGAGCCGGGATCGACAATGGTGACCAATGATGACTTCGAGGTAGAGCCACGCTGTAGACAATTGACTACAGATCATATACGGGCTGGCTCAACTGGAGTATTGACTAGTCCCGCCACACACTGCCACTACTGTAACTCCTGTAAGCCAGGATCGACAATGGTGACCAATAATGACGTCGGGTTTTGAACCTCGACGAGTCCCGGGGAAAAGTTAAATTGTCTTGGAACCCGCACGAATTTAATCGAACTGGAGTATTACCATGCAGCCTCTGTGAGAACAGACGATGGGCGAAAAGTAATTATTATGGCTGTGTTTCGTACGATGAATGAGAGAGGTCAAGGTCCAAGGTCCCAGGTCCAAGTCTATCCCACTCCCGTTCAGGTTAGCAACATGCGAGAAAGTATGCCGTAAGTATTGTAATCATCTATAAGCTACGGTAACTGCTTAACATTAGGCGGATCGTACGCTTAATTGCCGAAGTCATTGTATTAAAAAAAATGGGGCGACATGATCAGCTTTAAGAATAGTCATTTGACTTGGCCTCGATTAAGCAAATGGTTTCTTGCCTTTTCTGGATTATTACAAGATTCTAAAAACCATTTTAAAAGTTCATAATTTTTCATTGTAAGCTGGAAAATTATAGTTTGGTTTATAATCTAGTACGTTTACTTAGATTAATCTCCATTAGAGTAATTTGTACGTAATAGCCTTAACAAGGACAATCGTAATGACATTAGAACGATTGTTAACTCCCAAGAATGTTGACCTTTCATTGTTTACATAATTTACAAGCTAAATAATGTTAAGTCATATTTATGTTTTTTTATTAGAATAGGTAGAGTACCTAAAACCTACCTAATTTGAAAAAAACATTAAGGTTTTTTTCTTTCTATACCTACATCATTTTGTTGAACATGTAGGTCAATAGCGAGTTGATCAACATATTATTTATTTATTTACTTAATATTATAAATTAATAGGTAGGCGAAATTTTTTAAATAACATTTCAAAAGTAGCAAAAGTAGCGTTTTGCATTCTACAGTTGATTCGGTTAGTTAGTCGATTTTGATTTCCGCGGAAGTGTCGGTGCGTGCGCGGCGCGGCGGCGGTGCGATATTATCTGGATGTAGTTAGGGGCGCGGCGCCATCTGTCGGGCAGATGCGCCGGCGTCACGCGAAGCCCCGCTCGCCGCAGGGGCTTCGCCGCCGCGCCGGCCACGCGCCGCATCTCCCCGCAACAGCTGACCCATACTGATTTACTGACTTACAATCTCCCTGATGGACCTATAATAGTCATGTAGTGATGAACGCGGTTCATCTTTCCACATAAAAGTAGCTAAAGTAGACACCTCATAAAAAAATTACAATAATGTTGTACAAAAAACAATAATGTTTTGGTTAGTTTTTGTGTGTAAAGTAAGGCTGCCGGATAGGGGTAGCCTATCCGTAAGTCTAGTTTTAATATATTGTAAGTCTTTTATAAGTTTTTGTAATGTTTACTCTTCGATGGTTTCATCTAACCCCTGGTTTGCACTGACGATAAATAGAGTCACCGATTTATGGCATCATACCGGTCAACCAAGTGTCTCCTCCTACTCTATTGTCGACAAGGTTATCAACTAAAGGCTAGTAGAAGTGAAGATTCAAGTTCGGCAGTATATTTACCGCTTACCTAAGTCTATTATTGAACGTATAACTTTCCCTAAAAAACGTAGCCTTAAGTTCTTTAACTGAAGTGAGCTTGTGAACACAGGCTATGATCAACAAGGGGGACACCAATTTATTGTTTTTAATTGAAAATAAGTCGATTAATTACATAGACAATCGATCTGTCCGAGATTAATTTCAGTGATTTGAGGTTGACCTGGAAAGTTTTCATAGTCAAATCGTTTAACTACTTAAATAGAGCAGTCTCGGGCGTGACAATCCTCATTAAGTGTTATTGTTTTATCAATTTACTGGTTATTATTGGGCGAACGTAATCATCGATTCATGGAATACTAATACCTAAGTTAATCTAGTTTCTTGAGGTAATAAACCATACTAAGATAACACTAAATTGAAAATTTAAAAAACCCCGATGCGACGACCTTTTCATCATTGTATACTTTATTAGTTACTGTATTAGTTTTTTATATTCCAAATAATTAAGTGAGCGAGATTTGCGTAGCTCCCGTGTAGCTTAGTATTCATAGCTCATCTCGCAAATTCATCTGGTACAACTAGTTTCGATGTCAGATTATGAAAGTGCCATTTACATCAGTCGTTTTGGCTTCCTCATTTATAATCTAAGATAACTAGTGCAATGTACAATAGTCAACAGAAAATCTGTGTAAAAGTATGAGACATTATCTTGTTATGACATTTTAATCATTGACATTAGAATAGACAACGAATCTAAATATTGATGCCACGGAGGTTTAATTCCTAGTAAAAGATTAACAATTATGATTGAATTTGATGTAATAACTCTGGTTGAGGTGGACGGGAGCAGCCCAGGGGAGGAATTTTCAATAACGCTTAAATAATTTTAAATTAGATTTGTTTTTCTGTATTTTTTCTCAATGGCGGAGCAGCGCCCTCTAGAATTATTATTGCGTAATATTCTATAACCATTAACAAAACAAACTAAATTTAACGCATGCGCGTATCCATCATTTGACACGTGCCTTATGGAACGTCTTTAGTTCATACACAAATCTCAAATAAAAACTGATAAAATATCATTTTTTTCCAGAATCCGGGAAATTTTTCAAATTTATAATATTGTAAAAAGCCAGTTCAGACTATTACGATCATTTAAAAATATAATAAAGCGAAATCGTTTCAGCCGTTCTCAAGTGATGCAAAGATATTATTCCAATGAGCCCAAATTTCGAACGGATTCGAGCCGTGGAAGTTCGTTTTGGCCGCGAATGTGGCTTTTTTACCTACAAAAGAGCTGATGATCTTCAAACGGCTGAACCGATTTTCATGAAACATAGCAAAGAACACTCTCGATCAGAATACCTATCTAACAAAAGAAGCAAAATTGAAATCGGTTCATCAGCTTGGGCGCTACGTTGCCACAGACAGACACACAAATACACAGATACACAGATACACATTTTAAACTTATAACACCCCTCTTTTTTCGGCGGGGGTTAAAAAGAGGTGACAACAATGGCTCTATCTGTCATACAAATTACATAAAATGGCTAGTTACTCTTGAAACTCCTGCTAAAACTTGTCTTGTTCTACATTTATACAATATCTGGTTATACAAAAATATAATATATCAGGTAATAATGGAATTTAACCCGTCATAAACTTTTTTGAATAGCAGTCGTGATTCTGTAATTTGTGACTCCATAAAATAATCCTTGTCATTTGTGAAGGTTTTATTCCAGTAGACAGTTATTAAAGTAAATTATTTAATTAAACTTTAAATTTATTGTACATCTACACACAACTTACTAGCTTAGAGACTCTACCTACAACTCATTTCATAAAGAATAGATTCCCCTTAATTTACACACGAGCATCTTCAAGGTCGAGCCTAATCGTTATTATATAACGTTATTCTTCGTTATCACGGAGCATGTATCTGAACCGCCGCATACCGTCCGCCTTGGGATAATAGAGCCGGACAACACGCGACGGCAACAGGCACAAGGGCAGGAAGATCACAGTAATTTGACGGCGGATTTACTTGCCAGCGAGGACACAGTCCTATTCTACTAAAATTACAACAAACAAACAAACAAACACATATTGTTCAATCAAAAGCAATGTATTTACATACGTAATACTAATTAACGTTGTTTTTAAAAGGATTTCAAGTTGATTAAGGATAAAAATCTTAAATGGACTTTAAAATTTAAATGTTTTAACCGGTTAGATCTAACCATCTTAAATTCAATGTTTTCATTAATGTTGCTAGTAAAACAATATTTGGTTTTCTGAACAACATAAAAAATCTAAATTATAAAGTAACTCTCCCGATGAAATAGGTACGTTCTTATTACGAGAGTTTTGGTAAAATTAAAATAAAAAAAAAACTATTTTTTATGTAGGTATGCCTATTATTGACAATTATACATTATCAACTAACTTTACAGTAAAAGGATCTAATGGCAACCGACCCCTAATCCACGTGTCCATTTATTCATCAAAAATATTATTTCGCTAAATTTTTTATAATGTAGCTGTATTTATAGTTAATTATGATAACGTAGAGATGTAAGAGCACCTAACGAATATACCTAGTGTACAACTAATATTGAAAAAACAAAGTTTATTGCTACAAATGGATCACAATTTGAGTTAAACTCTTGTACCTAAGGTAAGATTTAACTTATGTTTTGGGTACCAGGGTTCATTACATTATAATATAGTCGATTTGTGGTGCAGAATCTGTAAAAGTTATAGTTTGTTTACATTTTTTCACATGGTAGTACCGGGTACGAATACGCACGAGCGAGTTTATAGCATAAAAAGCGCGTTTTTTAAACAACCCAAACTTAGTTACGGTGGCTTTTTTGTCTGCACCATTCGTAAAAAGTTTTAGGAAGTTGGAATTTTATAGCAATGCTTCTATTAATTCTATCTAGTGAACCGCAGTAGATATAGGTCAGGTGCCATTTGTATCATCCTCGCGATTGATTGAGGAAGGTATAAAACTATTTTAATTGCGGGTTGCTAAGTTCTAACACTGATTGACTGACTGATAATGGTGGTTCTAGAAACATGAAATTTAGTATAGGAGTTATTTTCTTCTTCTTTTTAAATATCACCAGACTGACACACCGACTGCATGGTTCCAAACTAAGCGACTATGGGTACCGTACAATGGACTAGGACCAGTGACACTCAAATCTGGGTAAATTACCAAAAGGCCATTTACTAAATTTTCCCCGACGGAAATCGAACCCTTAATCACTTGGTGCAGCTAGCCGAGCGGCCTATGCTCGAACCACTACGCCGAGTGGTCGTCAAAGCTTAAAGGCAGTGCCTAAGCCTTTATAAATAAGAAAACCAGCTGTAGTTGTCGTCATTTTGTCGCGGCATTGCCGGCAGGCATAGCTAAACGCGTCGCGGCGCGGCTGGCATGCGTCCGAGATTCAATTTCTGCCACCGGAGCCTGCAGCGGCCGCCGTTCCCCGGCACGCCCGCGTTGTGGGTTAATGAGGTAGCGTTAAAAATAATGCTTTCTTTTTTAATTCAACATCATTAACCAACGGAACTGCGTAAATAATGAAAACCTCGCGTTGCCGCGACTACTTGCAATCCGATTCCCAGTGCTCGGCATGCGCGTAACTTAAATGGGTATGCGCGTTACACATAAAGAGAAGATTAGGTAAACTATAAGAAGATATGCTGTGTTGTGTGTAGCCAAAAAAGTACTCTTTAGTCATCCGGAAATCTATGGAACCTGATAAACTTACAAACGTTTTTGGCGTATAGGCAGCGTCTCATGGCTTATAGATCTCATTTTCATCCCGGTAGGTGCATTCTCTTATGATCGCGGTGCCAATATGCTACACGTGTAATGCATAGGTGCCTACTCGGCAACTAATTAATTAATTTCCCGTTGAAATCACAAATAATCTGTCGTAATGAATTATTACGCAAATAATGCAAGTGCGTTTATTAAAAATATTTATACAGTAAACATTGTCCCCTCCTTGGTTACCCTCAAAGAAGGGGCGCGTAGTGGTTGGCAAATAGAGATCAAACAGTCGGATTCATACTTCGGTGAAAAGTAAAGAGCTATTTTATAGATGCGTCCGTTTATTCATTACCTAGAACTGGTCACTTTTTGCTAGATCTAAGGATAATTATATTTTAAGGCGAGGCTTTTCGAAAATGCGCGGTCTCAAAAAGACGTTTTATTCGGAAACTATAGAAATTTGGAATCTGATAAAAAATATGTTATTCCACAATCCTTTATCTAAAAAGTATATCCCTTGTTGACACGATTCATTTCACTTCACTGCATACTAAAAAACTCTAACATATGTCTAAATCGTACAATTCAAATAAATGATAAATACGATATTTATAAAGAAAGCTCATATAAAAATAATTTTGAATAATAGTCCGTCATAATTATGATTTTTATAAATACATTCTGACCATTTAAAATAAAACCTTTGAATTTGGGGCAACAATGACGCTCGCGCCGTACCCGCACAGCCCTTAGTCCTATTACGCAATACGGTCGATATTTGCGCGGTCGGGATTCCTCGCCTTAAGAGCGCGTACCGTACCTAGTATTCCTAGAAGTAATAATTATTGTACTATTTAGAACAGATAGGTAGATATTATGAATTTTCTGCTATGCCCAGGAAATGGCAACAGACTAGTCCCTGGAACTGTTTGTTTTTACTTTTGAATATAATTGAAATGAGACGTAATTTTATATATTATTAGATATGAATATGTCGTTATCCCCTGATTCATAGGTAGATATTATTGGCGAAACCCACAATACCGCCCCGTCTCAATGTTAGCTATGATCTAGTTTACGTTGTTTGTCCAATATATTACATATCTATTGACACAAGCCGATCTTTAATGCAGAAGGGCCCACTTATTAATTTTAATAAATGGGGTTAGTCGCGTTTTGAAGGGGCGACGTCAACGAGACATTGTTTTATAGTTTTGATTTTATGATTTTGTTAGTCTTTTGCTCGCTAAGAGTATATAATTATTGCATTATTAATAAATAGGTACTTACTACTAATTCATCATTCAATCTACAGGACTACAAAGCTTATTCTACACTACCTGTGTTCCTGTTAGCTTTAAAGTAGGTAGTCCAGCTCAGCTTGCGTAAAATTATTTTGCACGCCCGACATGTGGTAAGAAGGAAGGCAGTATTAAGTAGCTTTATTATTACCTCATAGTCGTAATAACGTAACAAATAGTTTTAAAATGTTTATTAGGTAAGTAAATTTCAAACGCCTGCGAGTAAGCTTCTGCAAATTGGCGTGAAGTAAAAATACGACTCAAATATTCCTTAAGGTATCATTTTATCTCATGCTGTTTTTGCGTTAAGCATAAAACAATAATAGGTTTGAACTTACATAAAACAAGTTAGCTGTGCAAATTTATGGAATTGCTAGGGGAGTACCAATCATGATTTATATTGTCGGTACTTAATCGTATTGAGCGTCCGATTGTACGTGCAACATGCATTGTGGGAAGTCAGGAAAGTTTTTCCTTTGACATAGCATAACTTAGGTATATTTTAAGAATCTTAACCCCTAAACAAACAAAAGAACAATGAGCGCTCACTCGCTCGTACTAGTTATCACACGATCTGGTGCGCGGAGGGCAGCCCCAGCTGTTCTGCCATAAAACTGTTCCGTGCCCGGGTCGGCGCGTGCCGCCCGCGGCGCATCTCTAAATTGCATTTTAACCTAATTACAGAACGATATAATTTTTCGGTTCCGTTATAATCAGATCAAGCAGACATTATGAAATTAAAGCGCTTTGCAGCGGGCGGGAGCGGCCGTCTAGTGTTGTCCTCCGCAGATCAATTATTCATTTTAACGTTATTTGAGCTCGTATTTTATTGGATTTGAGATAATAAAAATATGATATAAAATCAGTGTGGCACTGAAACTGTACCTAGAAGTCCTTACCTAAACGAAAGTTAACTACCAACTCAAACCCTACTTTAGGTCGTGGTGACGCCTGAATGCTTAAATAAACTTACTGAAAGATCTTGTGAAGGAAGCTCAGTCAAAGCGACTAATTAGTGTAGGCGACTAATTAAGCGCACAGATCCACTAAATACGAGACTTAAATTCCCTAATTCCTGAATAAATGGGCAATTAACTTTATACGTTCCTTTATTATTAAAGACAAAAAGTTAAATTATGTATATTATACGTCTATCTACCTACTGCCTTAATCTAGCAGGTACTTGAAAAGCGTTTTTATAAAATATAATATTGTCATGTTATTGGAATGGCAAAAGCCCTTAAACTATTTGGCCTAAATAGATATAATACCAACATTTTAATGCCTGTCCCTAAAATTGTTAAATTATCCGATTTGGATACAAACCAGGTTTGAAGTTTAGTCCGTGAATTCCGCGGTTCTAACACACCGGTAGTAATCTTAAATACACTATAGCAGGTTCCAATACCTTAAATACCTGAGCACGTACCTAACTGAATATGATACCGAAGTAGGTATATTACCTATGTATACGTATGGGATGTATTCATCTATTTGTGATCGATGTTTGGCCAGCAATCATGGGAACATTGTCAAGGTCCAGGTCAACATCAGTTTCCCATAGTAACCGGACACCACCGCCCGACGGCACGCGTTGCACACTACAAACGATTAGGGACACAGTTTATCAGACGTGATCATCGTTTTGTTAAAGGACATATATGAACGTGCATGAAGATTTCACAGTATATCTGATGTAAGTGTGCAGTTGTTATTTATTTAACCTTATAATTCGCAATTTATGTGTTACCTATTTGATGCAAAATTAAACTATAGATTATGATAGATTCAATTTTTTTTGTTATTCTATTACAATCCCCCCATCCCCCTCGTATTGAGGGGAGGCTTGTGTCTAGACGTGGGACGGTAAAAGGGGAAACTTATTATTATCATTAGGTATTTGTAATTTTATTGCATATATACTATCAAAAATAAGTTTGTGAAAACTCTTTGATAATGTAGAGCCTGTTATGAGAGCGCATACGCAATGAAAAATAATATACCTATTTAAAGTTTGTGTATTGAATTTGTGAGTTAAAAAATAAGGGGAACTATCGAAGAAGCACTAAAGCATCCCCATATTTCCAAGCGGGATCGCGGCTGTCGCATCCGATGAGCAGATTTGCGAGGAAAGAAGCACCAGCAATGCGGCGCGGCGGCCACCGGCGGCAATTACCGTGGCGCACGCGCCGGTGCCCAGGGGAGCGCGCACGCGACCCACCCCACCCCGTTTATGGAACATACGATGGGCACGCTGGGGCACATTGCATTTAAAATTCATAAAAAATATTTTTAGCCCAACATACCTACCATAAAATTTACAGTTCTTCAAATTCATAACTGCCTGACTTTGCGTAAAAGGTTGTTTGAAATCGTGCGAGTACGCTTATACAAAGTTATTTCGGAATAAAAAATGTGAAACGTCAATTGGTTGGTATTTCTTAAATTTGGAGTTGGTACTGGCCTAGCGGAGGTCAACTTTATCAGACAATCTTAGCTTCCAGTCTACCCTAGAACCTACATTTTATATAAGTAAGTACGAAGTGAAGAATCAGATTGCAGAAAAACCAAAAAAATTTAACAAATCTCTCAACGCGGTATAATAGGGTGTAAACTTGACTGACTCGAGTGCCCTGAAGGAGGAGCACCGTCATAGATATTTTGGCCAAATGAGCCCGGCATGTTGGAAGCCAGCCCAGAAGACATTGGAAATAGGCTAGGCAGAACCCCTACGTGATAAGTACTTACTAAATAATTATTTAACTATTTTCATTTCTTTGAACAATTTTTATCGAAACCCATCTGCTATAGAGAACTTTACCAACATACAACGGATATCTATTTATAAAATATACCTAACGTTGACCCAGTGGCCGTGGGCGCTCGCAGCACAATATTGAATTAAGCCTGGCGCACGTTTCATAAAATATAACCTTGTAACCTGGCCCTGCACTCGTTTAGGGAGGCAGGAGTGACGCGGCCACTGATTTATGTGCTCGTAAAATTGCGCACCCATGGCTCGCGTTCACTTGGATAATTTATCGAGGCGCAGCGCGGCGCAGGCGCAGGCGCGCCGGGACTCGCTTGACCAACACCTAGGCTGCACTGATTTTAACGTGCGCGGTATTTATAGGTTTGCCGAACGAAATAGATGGGATTGTACGGAAGTTAAATGGTTGAGAATATTTTTGCCAGTGGTTCAAAAACCTATCACCGAGGCGGGTGCTTACTTTTGAAATTGCCGTTTTCCAATCTATGCAGTTACTTAGTGACTTAATAAGTTCAATTATTAAATAATAATTCGTACCTATACGGGAGTAACATTTACGGGAGTATTTTATAACTCGCGAGTAGCATCTTCGTAGATGTTTATATTTAGCTGGAGATACTACGATGATGCTACGAAAAGCTGCGTAGCTTATCTTGTCTTAGAGATGTTACGGCGGTGCGTCCACTAAGTGTTTGTTCAAGTACTCCTATATGAAAAGGCCGCAGTCTAGGTTAAAAAATAAAGCTATAAAAATGCGTTGTGAATACATAAAAGTATTTAATAAATATAAACATGTTCAGCAAATTCAGTTTTACCTTTAATCCCATATTGAAGCATAAGAACGGTGCATTAAAAGTAAAGCGCCGTTGCTGCGCTCATCTGTAAACACTCGAACGATGTAAAGTGTTCAGTGTCGTCGGGAAATGCTGCGAAAATTCCTTTCACAATCGATCGATGGGTGTACCCTGCGTTGGCGAGGATTGGATGGTGGGCGTGGTGTTGTTATCACCACGGTGGCACCGACCAATGGCGGCTAGGCTGTGATAAGGGGGATGGGGATGCGCGGCGGGGTGGCGTCAGTGCGCCGGACGGAGCGGCCCGGGGTGGCCGTACGACCATGCTGGGGGCCATGATGTACCCGAACGCGGACGATGCTGATCTCGAGGACATGCGCGTGCCGCCGATACATCTGGAGCACTTGCCGGAAGTTTTCCTATGTATGTAATTAATGTGTTTTGAGTGCGTGTGGTTCGGTGCTACCGTCGGTCGTGTTGATTTCGGTGTTTACTCCTATTTGAAAACAAAGTGAATGCTATCCAGTGTTGTTATGGTAGCAGGACATTTATTTATTTTTGTTTAAATAAAAGCTATGCTTATTGCGGACACTCCCTTGAGTACTAGCTTCCTGCCCTACCTATTGTTTTAATTTTAAGTACTTATCTATAATATAATCAGATGTACCTATGTAGGTAGGTCATTACCACAGGCAGCACCAGCCATCTGTTGTTTATTCTTGTGACTTATTGAACTTTAGGAAAGTTATTTCTCTTAAAAAATGGATTGCATTGTAAATAATTTACACAGTGAGTTAGCAACCATGCCATGATAGATAACTATCTATCTTTACTACCATTACCAAGTGACATAGATAGAGATTTATGTAAACTAGTTACCACCACAAACACTACCTAATCATATTCTAGAGACAAATCATATAGATACTTGAAAATTAAGCTAAAGTGATAGATAGAGTCGCTCCAATGGGTCTCAAGTGTCACGTATGTTGCAGCCAGTATCCCGAAATGTGGTGGGTGCCACGAGATGATAGTGGACCGGTACGTGCTGAAGGTGTCGGACCGCACGTGGCACGCGGGCTGCCTGCGCTGTGTCGAGTGCCGCGCCATGCTCTCCGGCAAGTGCTTCGCGAGGAACAACCAGCTCTACTGCACTGACGACTTTTTCAAGTAAGCATCTTTGGCTACATGTCTCATCATCACCAATGCAAACTGTATGATTTCACAAAGTAGGTACTTGAGAATATTTTATTAGAGATATAGGCTTACAAAATTTTGACTTTATTGAATACTTTTAGTTAGTTTAGTTTAGTTTAAAAGAAACCCTGCACAGATTTCAATGTAGAAATTTATGAAGTGATTGCATGCAACCTCATGATCTCTTGAGTTTATGTACTTACCTACTACTTCCTACTATAACATGATACCACATGTTGTATGACAATGTGTGATTTTTCATAATTTACTACCATAATGTATTTGCAGTTTGCCTTGGCATTACTTAACTTGAGACCATTTGGGTTCATATGGCAATTGGACGTAGTTTTGCTAAATGAAACCAACCTAAAACCACTAACACAAGGTTGGTTTTGGTGTACAGCAGTGCATGTGGATTGATTTCGGTCTGCAAAATGATATCCATTTATTTCTATTCAATAATCCTAATCACGTTGATAATGTTGTTGTGATTGCGGCTGTTGTCCTAGGCGGTTCGGCACAAAGTGCTCGGGCTGCGGGCAGGGAATCCCCCCCACGCAGGTGGTCCGGCGTGCGCAGACGCATGTCTACCACCTCAGGTGCTTCGCGTGCGCCGCCTGCTCGCGGACTCTCAACACTGGCGATGAGTTCTATCTGATGGAAGACGGGAAGTTGGTGTGCAAGCCGGATTATGAAGCTGCTAGAGCTAAAGGTACGTTTAAAATTCTTTACATCTTTAATATTATTTTCTTCACATATTGTCATGATTTATTTAAATAGTTTTTAATAAATCCTTTTCGCGCCCGTTCCATAAGTAATGACAATAATTTCGATAGCACCCAAGTATATATAAGGAGAACTCTTTCCAATCTCATACCCCAAGTTTTTCATTTGCTTATGAAAATTTACATTAATCTGGATCAAACGTGCCTATTCGATTAGTTTTCTGAGTAGTTTAAATATAACCTTTTATGGGCATCGCTTTTAGCTACTAAATTATGCATGTAAAGGTCTCGCGTTATATTTATTCAATGGTAGGTCTCAAATTTGATCTACAATTTGCCTAGAAATTTTCGTGTTTCAGTAAAATTGAAACGTTTTTGACTGTAATTTGTATTTCACACAGGTGGTACATTTTGCGCAGGTGGTGAGGGCTCCTTGGACGGGGACGCGGCGAGCAAGAGGCCGCGCACCACGATTACGGCGAAGCAGCTGGAGACGCTGAAGAACGCGTACAGCAGCAGCCCGAAGCCGGCGAGGCACGTGCGGGA
The DNA here is from genome assembly GCA_905147325.1 of Notodonta dromedarius. NCBI lineage: Eukaryota > Metazoa > Arthropoda > Insecta > Lepidoptera > Notodontidae > Notodonta > Notodonta dromedarius. The sequence continues at coordinate 8,390,075 of LR990159.1, read as the reverse complement.
ACAGCTCGCGCACGACACCGGACTTGACATGCGCGTTGTACAAGTGTGGTTTCAGAACAGGTTCGTTGGTGATTTGTTTTCCTATATAGATTAAGTACTCACTAGCAATGTAAGGTTCAGTACGTAAAAATGAGGATTTCTAGGATTTATCAACAATAGGGTTAATTATAGGATGAGATCAACGACATTTTTTTTATATTTTAGGACAGATACTATCTTTAGTGATGTGAAGTTTTAAATGATGATGAATTCAATGAGTAATGATCCAAATGAAACAGTTATTTCTGAACTTATTTTGTTTTATCTTAAGTATCCACTTAAAGTGCGAATAAACATTGATACCAAGAGATCTTAAGTGAGGAAGCACGGAAAAAAAAATATTTTACAATACTACCAGAATGTGTAGTAAACGAAAATTCGTTCCCAGTACCAGTTTTTAGTACACCTAATCATTTTTTTCGTACAGCTAACAATTTCATGTTTAACGGCTACAATATGATCGTAATGTGTACTATTCAATTCTAGTAATTGGGAATCTGGTAGGGATTACAATATAGATCTTTACGCAAACAATAACATTGTAATATTTCAATAATTACGAATAACATTGTTCCTGCAATAATAAAGTCGATTGCAGTTACATTCCTTAGTTTGTGGTTACAATGTGTAAAGTAGCGGGGTGTATTGACAGGTCGGCAGTGTTGCCGTTCTAGAGACTTTGTCGCTAGATCTAGCGGAATTCATGAGTGGTTAGCGGGGAAAAAAATTGAGTTGGCGACAAAAAAAGATTTAGACTTCTAGCGAATTTTGAGCCGTCGCATATGCGACTTTTTTTCCGAAAATATTTGAAGAATAATGTGTTTTTTAAGACCACCTGACTACACCTGAACAACCATAAACATCCGTCCTGGCACAAAATATAGCCACAACCCCAAAGTTTGTCTCGTTCACAATCTTTTTATAAACAAAAACCAATGCCCAAAGTAGCTGGTGTAGGCATTGGAGAAGCCTCCGCTTCCAGTGCCAGTGATGCTGAATACCCGGTTGACATATGTTTAGATTTTGAAATATAGGTAGTAAATTATGTAATTCTTAGAAAACGTAACAGTTTCAGTTTTTTATCATCCAGAACATTTGTTGTGATTTTTTGAATAAATAGTATGTTGATTTTGTTTTTTTTTTTTGCGAAAAATGAAAATATTTGCCAACAACAACGATCGGCGTCAAGATTAGACTTGAGCGTCAGCGATACGGTTTAGCGACTTCTAGCGGATTAAAAAAAATATTTACCAATATCTAGCGGATTTTTTCTTATTACTAGGGACTTTTAATTTTGTAGAACGGCAACACTGCAGGTCGGTTCCCGCTTCTTTCATTACACTAGCGCCGCGCATTCGATCGAAGTGTTCTGTTCGTCGTTGCCACAGAGTACCTGTCGTTGCATTGCATCTACTTACTAAAAAAATTAAACAGTGTTCCCAATGGATGAAGACACGAGATCATTTCTGTTGCAATGGTCGATGGCCGACTACATTGACGTATTCAAAGGTTAGTTTGGTTCTTTGGTTACATACTTTATCTCCTAGAAGTAATCTTTTCCGCGATTCACATTAATTAAAACAGTGTAGGTACCTTACCTTTTTGTTTTTTTATTGCTTTTACGTCAATAAGAAAAGTAGGTAAGTGATTGTAGGTAGTCTTTCGGGAGGTTGCATATCTAACTAGGTACCTACTCATAACCAACTCTTTTCGGTACCTAGGTTTAACAAAATTATTATATCTGGATTACTAGGTCGGTACCTATATAATGGCAAAAGAAACTGTAAATTGACCGTAAATTACCTACTTCTTAAATTATTAGGCATTGGTTTGTTTACAGGAAACAGGATTGATATCCATACATTGGGAATTCTTGATTCGGATATGATCAAAGAATTAGTGAAGCCGATCGGAGATCGAGCGAAATTGCTGCAAAATCTGAATCTGTGGCGGCAAATTTCAGACTATGAACCTATAATGCCACAAGTAAGTGCTAAACTTAGTTATGAACTTGGGTACCTCGGTAGGTACATTTAGTATTAGTTGTCAATTACGTCGGTACCTACCTAACATAAGGAGTAAATAATCAAAACTCATAACAATAATTGGGTCAATGTATGTATACACAACTCCTTAGGGGCTTAATCCTTATGTAGCTGAATAGTTCTATTAGGTATAATATAAAAATTATAAAAATAGTAATTGATGTTTGTGTTGCAGAACAAAGATTTTGAATATGATGATTGTGAACAAGAGTATGCTGAAAATCATAAACAAAAGAAGAATGACAAAAATTATGATGGTGAGAAAAATAATTCTTCAAATACATTATAATACATCTAATTTATTAGTTTATTATATTTATGTATAATAATTATAAATTAATTATGTTTCAGACATACAACAAGACATAATCTGGCTTCAGAAGTCAACAGAACCATGGCAAATGATTGAAGAAAAATGGCGAAAAACAGCCACTGCAAGATTAGAGAGTCTTAACACCAGTGACAAAACAATCGCACAGTATATGATTGAATTTCCCGCCTTAAAAAAGCCAGTTGGCTATAGTCTGCTGCTTGAAGATTTCAAAACAATTTACCCAGACAAAGAAAATCTGCTGCATGAAAAATTTGCTTTATTCAAGAATAAAATTTTAGACTACGCAAGGCAAAAAGCCATTCGCGATGATGCAGTGAAAATAATGATTTAACCACTCGAAACTCTTTCTGAAGGTTAGTAGTGTACTTCATTGTAACTTCACTTCACGTGTAATTATCTCTTGTCCAATCGAAAATACTGGCTAGTCTCCACCACTACAATATTACTATTTTATCTGATATGCTTTATTTCATAGTATAGCAGTGATAGCCGATTGGTTAAGCACGCGTCTTGCGGGCTACCAGGCCTCAGGTTCAAACCCCGGCTCGAACCTCTGGATTTTTCGAAATCTATGTGCGAATCATAATTTCTATATGATTATCACTTGCTTACGGTGAAGGAAAACATCGTGAGGAAACCTGCATGTCTTAGGAGATTTAACCAATTTTCGAAAGACTGTGAAATCCGCCAACCAGCACTGGGCCAGCGTGGTGGATTATGGCCTGAATCCTTGAGGGTAGGCCCGTGCTCAGGATTGGGACGTAAAAAAAGGGCTAAAATTATTTTTTATGCTTTATTTCAGAAGCAGCTGATATCGTCAAAGCTGCGGAAGCCAAATCAATAATAGCATTCAGGGTACTGTGAAACAGGAAACGGCCGAGGGATTTATAACTCACATAACTACTGCATTGGAGCTACACACAACTGTTTCCAGCAGACAAGAGAAATTCTCCAAACTAAATGTAACGTTGCAACCTTTTATTATAATTGTCGGAGAAAACTGTTACAAAATTTCCAAATATTATGTTATTGTAAATGACACATTTTATGTGCTCCATACAATAGAGGACGCGGTTGACGTTTGCTTCAATTTTCATGTATTGAATTGTAGATACCCTATTGAATGTTCCACTACTTGGCAATTTATTCAAAATGGTCTCTATGACTTGAAGACCCCTTACGACAAGCAGTATATTTCAGTCAATTCTTTGTTAACCGACTTTGGGGTTGAAATTTATTGATATGCCTGAATGTTTTTTTGTAATTTGATTTTACCAACTGTAAAATACCAGTGTGGTCATATTAAAATAATTCATAGAAATATTCAAATTCATTATTACCAGTGTGCTGAATCAGGTTGTAATCGGAAATATTATTTGCTTAATTCTTTTAAAAAACATTTGGCAACACATAATATTTTAGAAGATAATGTTACAATAACAAATCTAATACTTAATATAGCTTCTAATAATTGTACCACTCCAAATAATACTACTTTACACGAAGTAATACCAAACCCTGCATCAAATTTAAGTCATAGTAATATTTCCAATGTTTCATTTCCAATAGAACGAGAGATATCAAATCTATCTACATCCGAGGGTTCAATTAAAAATAAATTTGCCATTGAAATAAAACTATTTTTACGGATTATATCGCGTTTATTTACTTTTTATAATTCGTAAAATAGTTTTATTTCAATGTGTAGTATTCGCGTAAATATAAGAAAACAATAAATTTGCCAGTTTCACGGCCAGTTTATATGCGAATCCATTGATACCAAGAAATGTTATTCAAGTTGTTATGTCTAATTTAGAAAATCTTATAAACAATTCTGTAGTGAATCCTATCACTTCTATATTATCAAAATCTGTTCAGAATCAATCTCCAGAATCCTGTTTACCTAAACTATATAATCACTTGGAGTCCATACAAGGTAGTCTAAAACATTTTAATTCTGAGTATTCACGTTTTAATTTTTTCAAAATAGCGGTATTTATATTTAACCTATTGAATATACATTAGGACATAGAATGGAATCAGTGTCTGCTAATAACGTTATAAATTGTGTAACTGGCCAATATATACCTCTAAGACATGTATTAAAAAAATTATTTGAATTAAATAACGTGCTCAGTGCTACTCTTGAATATTACAAAGAAATGATAAAAACGTCAAATTTTATAATAAATAAAAGACTGGTTTTATATTAACTTATCTTTTTGTGTATTTCTTATTTATTAAGTGAGAACAGTTTGTTATATCTTACGAAGTCCATCCCGCAAAATTAAACTTTCGAAGATTGGTTCTACTGAATGTCTTCGTGAAATAGAACAACTGTAAACTAACCCTGCCCACCATACTAAACTAAGTTGTACTGTAGGAATTTGTTACGTCTAATAATGTTAATTGTAATTGTAAAATTTCTGATAGTAATATGTACTACCTACTTATAGGAATGTGTACACTATAAAAAGTGGTTTTGATCAGTTACTCAAATGGTGTTACTGCCAACACAAAAAGTTACATGTGATTTTATCAAAAGCTTTGACTAGCAAATATAAATTGTTTGTCAATTGTGAGTTCACAAGTCACTTTTTTGTGTAAGCAATAACAACATTTGAGTGACTGATTAACAGACTACTTTTTTCTGTGTACAAATTCCTATAGTATATGCTACAATCAGAATCTTTACAATTACAATTTCCATTGGTAGACGCTACAAATTCCTATAGTATATGCTACAATCAGAATCTTTACAGTTACAATTTCCATTGGTAGACGCTACAAATTCCTATAGTATATGCTACAATCAGAATCTTTACAATTACAATTTGCATTGGTAGACGCTACAAATTCCTATAGTATATGCTACAATCAGAATCTTTACAATTACAATTTCCATTGGTAGACGCTACAAATTCCTATAGTATATGCAACAATCAGAATTATATTAACAACAAGTCGTTTGATAAAGGGCACAAAAAACTAGTAGTAGTTGGAAATCAGTCTAGTAGGATTAACAATAATATATTGTAATATAAACTATTCATATAGTATCGTACAGTATGCACCTTGTTGTACGTACTAAACGATTATTTGTCCCTACAAACACTTTTTACAAGAACTGACTAGTAGCGATTACAATGTGTAGAGTTGTCACATATACTACTAAAAAAATTGTATGCACTACCAAATTCTGGTTATAGTTACCAGTTTTTTTTTTCCGTGAGGGCTTATAATACCGAGCCAGCTTTGGAGTGCCGTGGGTGATGCATACATACTTACTGATAATAAATAAGCGTAATTAACAAAGATCTGACTTCTGTAGCGCGGTAAAGGACATAAATCACTGCGAACATAACTGTAATTTAGTATTTGTGACGTCGAAATAGAAATTGGACATGCACAAGTATGTAGTTAACGCCTCCTTGAGCGTGCCAAATAAACCGAAGCATTCGATATCTGTAATCGATCATGCTCGCACGGGAGCCGCCGGCGTGGAACCAACATCGTGTTAGGTGAATTATTTTGATATGGTCAAGCGGCTTAACAAGACGTAAACAGAGATTAGAGGTTTACGGCCTCGGCAGCGTAAGGTAGAGTCGATTTTACACGCGATGTTGATCGACGTAGAGCTTATTGTAGCGACTGCACATGAGTACTTAGACGAGTATTATGAAAACACGCAATATTTTGATCAAATCGATTGATTTCATGATAATGGATTTCAGATGTTTATTCCTAGTAATTTAGATGCAGGGAAATATTTGTTTATAATTAATATAGTAGGAGAGAAATACTTGAGATACGAGCAAATCTGCCTCTGCTCCTTCATAGTTAGGTTTTCCTTTCTAGATAACGAATTTAGTATACTTAGTCTACGCTTCACTACTATGGCTCCTATTAATCGTTGTAAAATAAGATTCACGTAATGAATTGAATATGCAGGTATAATGCTTGTGATCTGAATTTGCCAATTCAACCATTCAAAACCTGATATACCTAGAAATATACCTTTTTCGTCTAATAATGTACAATTCCGAACATCCTAGATAATGCATAACCGACTCATTATTCCCTACAAAAGCTGACCTCCGATATTCGCGCATTATGTGTATTGATCGTTGAGCTTAATGGCTGCGTTTGTGAGCATAGTCGCGGAACTAGGCATGTTGTGTCGCGCGCGAGCGGCCGCAGTCACGGCAGCCGTCACGCCCCGCCTCGCCCTCGCCTCGTAAACCGAACGCGATATCACAATGCTCGACTTCTTTATGTGCTGGAACAGACTTACTACAGGTTTTATATTACCAGCTGCCAACGTTATCGCTGCTTACACGAAAACGTCGGCAATGATTTGAATCATTTCCAGTTGGTAGTGCATTATTAAAAGATCTTTATGAATAGTTAACTTAGTTTTATTTCGTTGTTAACGTAGGAAGTTTTGAGGCGATATTATGTGGTGATGGCTTATTTATCGTTATTTCCTACCAACTGGATCTTCGGTTGATGTTGTAGAGACTGACGAGAAATCACGCATAAATTATGGTCAAAAATAACAAGGTGACCTAATATCCCAATTCCACTCAGTGCCATAAGTTGTGTGTCCATAAACAATTACTATATTTTTTTACTAATTTAGAAAATAGTATTTTTAACCCGTAGATTGGCATGTATGTGCTGTGCGCGTTTATTTGATAAATTACACGACCGAATTTTATGATCATTTCACTGGAGTAATCTATATTATACTAATGGAATGGTTTTAATAGATAGGTACCTATATCTAATATAAAAAAACTAGAAATAGATTTACTTCTAGCCTAGTAGCCAAAGCGCTCTGGTGTTTTTATTGTAATCAGTTTTCTATTTTCATAATTTTAATTACCCCTGGATGTTTTATCGATATACGCAATTTATTATAGCAATCAAGAATAAAGTATCGATAATCCCCATATCCATAGCAGAGATAGGCACGTCGCTCGGCGCTCCCGGCGGACTGGGCGGGGGCACTTTAATTAATCAGTCTCTTTGTCGAGGTGGCTCCCCGCTACGCTAATATCGCACAACATGCGACGCTGCGCTGTTTGTACAACATATAGCGCTATTTGTACAAATTGAAAGCGATCGAAGCGTTATAACGAGTTATGGTATTGTTGTTCAACAATTATATGTGAAGTGTCTGAGTGATAGCGGTGAATATAGTTTATTGAAGTCGAGGGATGGGAATCGTGTTATTAATTAGTTCGATGACCCAAGTTTATAAACTAACTTGATCTGACCGATATACCGCAGTAGTTATAGATAGATACACTAACTAGCAATTACCTGTATATATGGTATATACCTGTCGTTGTAGAAACTATACGTCTACTTAAATGTGAAAGCTCATAATTGGCCTTACTTTACTTTATGCTTCTTGTTATTGTGTTATTTAGCTGTCAGCTTTCCAAAAAGTTTTAAAATAAAATACAAAGTGCTTCAAAAATTAATATCTCCTAAACCACACAAATTAGCGTTATGAAGTAAAATAAATCTTGACAACAGGTTTATAAATATTGCATATCAAAACCATTTTATATCATGGCTTGTTTAAAGTCATGGATAGAAAAAAAGCTTTGAATATTTCATTATAAGGAAGTTAGTGGTGGATGTTTAGTGGCTTTTTATATTGTTCGTCAGTGTTGTTTATAAAGTTAGCTAGATACCCGCCGCGGTAGACAGTTTATAAAGTAAGTTTATTTATCGCGATAAACTAACGTAATATTATGTTAAGCAAATTCAACTCTAGAACAGAAGTGTTAAGGTCTATATCCTAGAGCCTCAGTAACTTTTTATCGACTTATCGCAAATCCATTACAAGTCGATTGGACATCTTCATAATTGTCAACTTCACAAATAAACTTTACCGACCATTATTGTTGTGTACATCAGGCGTGCGAAGGAAAAGCGACTGAAGAAGGATGCTGGGCGCACGCGCTGGTCCCAATACTTCAGGTCTATGAAGGGCGGCGGCTCCCCGAGGCACGACCGACTGCTCGATAAAGACGAGCTCAAGATCGACCTGGACTCCTTCAGCCATCACGGTAAATCCTGTTTAAAATACAATTATGTATAATGTTCCCTCTTGCCAACGTTGCGGGCTATGGCCATATAAGTCCCATTATCGCTTTATGAGGAAACCCGTGGCTAAGTATTATAAAGTAAAACCGATCAAACATTAAACAGTCAACACCCTTTGGAGAAATTGATTCAATACGATTATACACGGTGAAAGAGAAAACGTATACTGTTTTTTGTGGTAAATCTAAATGTATCGGCTTTGGGGGAAAGATGAAGAACAAATGGTGTTGAAAGGGTAAAGCTGTCCAAAGATTTAATAAGTTTACAACAACTTTACTTAAAGATAAACACCTTTATTTAAAGATTGTATAAGTACTTACCCTTTTTCTGTTTCACCTTGTATTTGTAGCAATCGTTCTAATGAGCTGTCGCGTTTAGTTGCTAGCATAGAACATTATCTATCTATCTGACTATCGCATTAATCAATCATCCTCTTCCGTAGAGTTAAGTAACGACAGCTACAGCACGGTCGCGCTGGGCGGCGAGGAAGGCTCGCCGGCGGGTGGGGGCGGCGCGGGCGCGCGCTACGCCGCCACGCCGCCCTACCTGCGAGCGCACTCCCCCCCACACCCCCATTACCATTACCCACCGGATCACCTCGTCTACACTAATATTGGTAAGTCAACACCATTCCTTTGGTATCTACATATCAGATATAGCTTGAGGTTCATGAACTCTCATTATAAACGAAAAAACATTTGAAACAAAATATGAGTAGGTACACAATAGTTTTATGTCCTCCGTGATAAAATTATTGCGTAGATCGTCGCAAATATCCCGCTTTACTTTTAGTTTCGAAAGGTTCTCGTTATCAATACATCTACGTAACAGGGCAAGCGATGAGCGGTGCTGGCATCGGCGGCACCGGCGCGGGCGGTGCATCCGACCTCAGTAGTTCATCGTCCCCGGCGGCGGGAGGGTACCCCGACTTCCCACCGTCACCTGACTCGTGGCTGGGCGAGCCGCACCATTACTCGCCGCGCGCCTTCCCCTAGCGGCGGCCGCCGCCGGCGCACGCGCAGCCCGCCCCGCCCGCGCCGCCCCCGCCCCTGCACGCGCCCTACGCGCTCGCGATGCCCGCCCAACCGCTAGAACTCGTCGTGAAACGGGAGCTGTGATCGGGGATAAAAGTTGCACTGGACGTAACACGGCAATCTTTTGTGCTGAGAAATGTTTCTGAAAATCTGTTTGCTTTAGTGTATGCTTCAGTTTCTTATGTAATACCCGCGTTTGCCAATGATTTCAAGGATGGGTGTCCTCTTCGATCTATGCTGGCGTGACACTTCGGTAAATTTTCGTTGTTGAATACCTACTATCTCTGTGTTGTTCGTTTAGATATTGTAAAGTGAATATTTTGTGTGTAAATAGATGTTCGAGCACAAACATTTTATACGCCTTAAATTAAAACTACCAAGGTACATTGTTGTAAATAAATTATTAGAGAATATTCGCTTAGGTGTTAAGATGTAAGAACCACTAATATAATAAATGTACATTACTCTATTGGAGATATAAATGAAAATACGATTTGCGTAGCTCTTACTTATTTATTTTCGATTTGACAATCGACAGAAGTTATCACAATATTGTACATAATAATTAATGTAAGTAATAGAATATAGGCAAGTCCATAGTGATTATAATACTTTGTGCAAAAAATCTAGTCGACAGATTAATGGTATCTAAGTATATATAAATAATTGTACATCTAATTATAATAAACTTTTATTTACACCCCTTACAAAAATATTCGTAGTTCGTAGATATTTATTTATAACTCTGTGGTAGCCACTCCCCAGTACTGTTGCATGCGGCTATCCATATCCAAAGAATCCTGTCCTGACTTCTCTTGTATGACTGCAAAATCGTATTCCAAGTGATAAGGCATCAGCCGCTGCAGCGAGCCGAAGTAAGCAGCGTTGGGACCACCGTTTGGCATTCGACCTGAACCGAAACGGAAATCTGGTTTGAGGGCGGTACCAAACGACCTCGCACTGCCGAAGTGCTTCGACAAAAATGGTACTTTCGATGGTTTTCCAGTCAAATGAAGCTGAGGACTGCTGCCGGACAAGCCCTTCAGATTCCTTAAGCTGCTCACGTTCGGGCGTATACCCCGCGATAAATTATCCAATTCTTTATCGAACAACATTTGCGTGTTCTGCTCCAGCATGTACTCCCAGCATTTGAATTGTTCCTCAGGGTTGTTTAGGTCCTCGTTCCTCTGTTCCTCCTTGTCTTCTTCGACCCGTACGCGTATAGCTCGCGCGACGCCGCCGCGACAACTTCTGCGCTCCGAGGCTTTAGCCTGTGACCTCACACTGGCGTAGTGCTGACTCACTGCTTCGCTTGGTGGACGATCACTTTGCCCGCTTGGCGAAGAACGATCACTACTCGGTTTCGGAGGAGTCACAGAGTGGCAGCAAGGCTCTAAACGTGAGCAGCAACAATCGGATCTACATACAGTCTTATTACTATTTATCGTCTGCCGCAATTCCCGCATGAGCAAGTCAACATCGGATCGGTTCGTATCGAAACGGATTATCATCACAGATATGCCCTCTTCCACACCGTAGCTTTGTGCCAAATCTTGTAATCTTTTAGCCGCGAGTACCGGATTACGTTCGGCCCTAACTTCTGATACGGCAGCTTCCATACTGATCACGTCCCAGAACTTTCCGTTGCCTAAAATTAAAAACTCATCATCCTCTTTTATGATAGTTTGGACAACATCTGGATCTGGCACTGTGTTGGGATATCGTGTAGAATATCCTAGTCGTTTATTGTTTTCTATGCCCAAACTTAAAGGTCCATTTCGCCTGCTCAGAACGGCTCTCGTATTCCCAACGTTAGCAAGTCGCAAACTATACTTCTTGGCAACGTGACCGAATCCATTTTCGGACGCTGTTATTGGAGACAAATGACACATTATCAAACAGGCACCTTTTCTTTGGCCTTTTTCTTTCAATTCTCTGTGCGCCGATAAAACTACGTATTTCATGTATTCGCTAGCAGTTTCTTTTATTGATTTTTCCTCGAGCAAAAGGCCCGGTATACAAGTTTGTAGAATCTTTGGCACTTCTATGTCAGTTTCGCCGTCTATAATAGCGAAGAGTCCTTCCTTATTGCAAAACGATGGAAGACGAATTTGAGCACAACAGAGCTGTAATGTTTTGTTCGGACACTCAGAAAATCCCGTGCTCCACGGAGTAGAGCCATTTAATTCTTCATGGTAACCACTTTTTTGTGTCCAAGGTAGAGAATGTCGTCCAGTGACATCCACCAAACTTAATGGCCGCTGGCATCTGTAGGCACTGAATTGCGAGGGGTCCACTTGCAACTTCTTATTGCACGATATGTCTAAAAACTTTAACTGTTTTGGAGCGAGAAGTCTCAAATCGATGCTGTCAAGTTCGTTATGGGCAAAATCTAGAATTTTTACTGAAGCACTACAAGCGAACATCGGGACTGAACGCAATCTATTCGAGTGAGCTCTGACAACTCTGATGTTATTCAGTTGCGGTAAATTTTCCGGTAGTCTTGACATACAATTGCCGGAAAGCACCAGCTCTTCGATGTCCGGCCAAAAGTTGATGCACGTCTCTGGCAGATTAGTCAAGCAATTATACGCGATGTGCAACACCTTAAGTCCTCTGAAAGCTGTTAAAACATCTGTTACCTCATCAGTCAAACAATTTGCTGTCAAGTAAAGACGTTCGAGGCAATACGACGAAGGGCCTCGAGCAAGAGGTAATCGACTTAATCTGTTGTTAGTGAGGTTTAAGACACAGAGTCTATCGCAGACTGAAAAGAAGTTTTCTGGCAATGATTGTATGCAGTTGTCGTGAAGGAGGAGTTCTCTGAGAGGTGATCTCAACCTTGGCATGGAAGGTATGGTGGCAATCTTGTTGTGGGCGAGATGCAGGCTGCTGAGGCTGGACAGTTCGCTACAGAACAAGTGTTCTGGGAGTGACGTTAACTGGTTGTTGCTGGCGTGCAGTGTGGTGAGGTCGGAGCAGCCACTGAGCCATTGCGGCAATGAGGTCAACTTGTTGTACGAGACGTCGATCTCGACGAGGTTTATCGGTGATACTGTGGTCGTTAACGTTTCCAGTTCTGAAAAAGAAGAACAAGACACATAAGTAATAATTACTGTCCTAAGAGCAGATAAACTCCAAAAACGATCCATCTATAGACGGAAGACTCCCTATGAACCTCCAAATACTATATCGGTAATAAATTGACCACAGCACATCCTAGCTTACTACAGTAGCAAAGGGTTGTATGGTGAAACCTCTGATAAGGAAGAGGTACACCTTATAAGTAAGGTAAGTCAGGAGATAAGTAAGCAGCGTGATACATCCAATAATATAATTTCTTGAAAATTAAATAAACGAGCTTGTTTTCTAGATTGTTGTCTTATTTTATATATTGTGTGTAATGTGCTTGTTCATACGTAACAAAATCTGCTCTGCCCTGCCCTGCGTGATACTTACGATTGTGCGTGGCGCGCAGCGTCCTGAGCATGGCGCCGTGTAGCGCGAGGTGGTGCAGCGCGTTGTGAGCGGCGCGCAGCTCGCGCAGGCCGCGCAGCGCCGCTAGCACCAGCACCTCCACGCTGTTGTGCGACACGTCCAGCGACACCAGGTGCTGCGGACCACCGCAACTTGTACACGAGGCTTAGCACAAGCTTTAACACCATCAAACACCAATCGAATTATCAAGTCTGTCCATACAGCACCGCCCCTGGCGGAAACGTGCCGCTTTATTGATGAATGCATAGAGACATTTTATTATTCGATCGGTATTTGAATACTTTTAAAACTCATACTAACCCCCTAGTTTAGTCACTTTCGAACGGGGAATAGAATTTTACCAGTACGGAAGCTGGGAAAGTGCTTAGTGCAGTTGTTGAAAAAACTTTATTATCACTGACAGCTTGACGATATCCATTGAGAACATTATTTTTTGGTTCTGTAAAAACTATAATGATAGTACTTAGTACTTATATATGAAAATACGGAGTCCTTTATGGTGGAATTAATGAGATAGTCGCAGGGAACAACTTCTTACATAAACATAGTTCACTAGGGCGAAGGCTATCCATGATTTCCCATAGACTAGTTTTACGAGACACCAAAAGAACAATTTACTTCGGAATATTTTATGGAACCTTCAGTAATTATCTGCAAGGTTACAGGATATTCCGTTCCACATACCGGCATACCAAACATGTAACCATGCGCACGTGTCTCAAGGGTGTTAATAACTCACTTCATAGTTGCCGAGAACTATGCTTCCTTTCAGTTTGTTGTGCCTCAAGTCTACGGTGGTGAGCGGCGCCCGATACTCCGATTTGTTCTCGTCGTCAGGGGCCATCTGTGATTTGCTGCACTGGAATTTGCAGAAAATATTATTATATTAGAAAAAAAACAGGGAAGAAAAGTTTGAAAGTGAGCCCGCTTGCCTATTCTGTGACATTATGCCAAATTAGAGTTATATTTACTATGTGAAAGCGCAACTTTTCTCAATAGGCCGATGTGGGTCATATTTCTCTTAATCTATTAAAAAATAATATCTAAAAAAGGTCTGCCTATCTTCACAATTTCTACGGATGTCTATCCATTTCGTATCTTTTCTAATAGCTCAAAAGGGGTTATTGAAATGAGGCAGCAGTATTGCCTAATATAGGTACGATCGGCAAAACGTGTGCATCTCAGCGTATCCCAAAATCACACTCTTGAAAGATAAAATGTATTAAAGTAAATTGGTAATGAATAAAAAAATGTATCAAATATTCTGAAGCATGCCACTAGTTTCTACTAAGTATTGGTAATATTTTGAGGGTCCATAAAAGCTGATGACAGTTTAAATGATGACACTGATGATATAGGTACACATACTCAGATAATACTGAGAAAATCGTTCGGTAATGCGAAGTTATCATTAATGTACGTTATTACTATGTGGGTAAGTTACAAAATTGTTGATTACTCACCCCGAAACTTGTGAGCAAGTTGTGAGCGGCTACTAGAGTCCGTAGCCGCGGCAGCCGGAGCGCGCAGTCCACCGACCGGAGCTCGTTGTCACTTACACGCAACTCTTCCAATCTGAAGAACAATTGTAGGCTATGAATGCTATGATATAATAGAGTCACCTTGATAATACTTGTTGAAGAGAATACAAGAGTTTCTTTATTACTTTCTCTTCATTTTCTACTCAATCAAGTAAATTAATTAAACAAAAGTTTATGTTATATCTAAGTATGTTAATAAACTTTAATACTGCATCGTTAGGTACTGTTGGTGGAGTCACGAGATATCTATAAATATTAAAATATGATTTGATAAGTTTAAAATGTTTTACTTTCATTTCCAGAGTAATAAGTGTAGGTAATTTAAATCAATATAGGTAATACGGGATAAAAAAAATGGATATATTGGAAAATATCCCTGAATTCTTAATATATGAGTTCAATACACTATGTAGTGATGATTATGTATGTAAATTAATCTCACGCACAACACAATCAAGATGATTGTTATATTCAGCGAAGTACTTAAATGAAGATTCTATCAGGCACGTCACGGATGGAACGACTGTGCCTATTCCTACACAAAAGTCTAACATAACTGCTAATTACAGGTAACACTATAATGATGTAGCAATATGATTTACGGAGACTATGAAAAGAATTTTAACAAACCAATTGGTATTCGTATGATGGAAGACAACCCAAAAAACGGCCAGATTATATTTTTTTTTAAATGAACCAACGAAAAACCAACGATCTTTCGTAATCCCTACGAAATATACTTATATATCATCCAATCCAACCATCCTTCCGTCCGTTCCAGTCTGACACAGTGCTATAAGTTATTCAGTTTTGGACAGAAGTCGATGAAATTTGGTACAGAAATCTCTTAAAAGTAGAACTCAATTTGAAAAATAAAATATGTTACAATAGGTCCATGGGGTCCAAGCGCGCATAATCTCGTTCAAGAGATATCAAAAAGATTGGTCGACGCAACCGGCGACCCAAGAGCTGGGCATTTCCTCGCTCAGCGAGTGGCTCTAGCCATCCAGCGAGGGAATGCGGCTAGCATCTTGGGTACGCTACCGCATGGGCCAAATTTTGTACATTTTTTAAATAATTAGTAAGTTTGTAATAATTTATTAATACAAGTGTATTTTAGATTTTACCCAATTGGAAGTTCGAAAATTATATCACTAGATAGTAATCTTAAGACATACATGCTTTACAAAATATGTTACTAATTTACTTTATTTGAGGTACCTCCCCGAACATGGAAACTGGGGTTATTTTTTTTCATTTTTGAGATATTCATTATTGACATACAATGCATAACTATGTTTATTAAAATAAATTTACACTATATTTCACACTTGGTAAGTAAAGACGGTTCGCCTAACCACTTTATCCGGTGACCCACTAATCCGCTTACCGTAACCAGCAATGGTAATTGCAAAATTAAAAGCTATTTCAATTTATATTTATAAGTAGACATATAATTTTCAACTCATAAGTACAACCATGTTTGGAAAGTATTTTGTGTGGGTAAATTTTACTACATTTAATTACTATTATTTACGTTTTTCTACAGATTTTGAAATGTATGTAAACATCAACATCTATATAGATTCTTCTTTCTATGGAAACCTGAAACTATTTTCAAATATTATAAACCTTGTGAACACTTTCAATTTGATGAGAACCATGAAATGCGTATTCCAGCATATTGAGTCTTAATTAACATTTCAGTTTGTGTCTAAAATAGTAATTATACATATTCGGTATTTCGATGATTGGAACATATTTCGTTGACAGGTGATTGTTTGTATCTATTGGATAATCAAGTAGATTTACCGTTCAAATTTTCTTACCCATTTTTTGCCCGTATAAACCACTCAATGTCTTTACACTTTGCGATTTATCTTGTCCAAGTTACACAACGTTTAATGTACAAAAACAGTTTAGCAGGGTATCATTATGCGATGTCATCAGCTGAGTCGGCAGTGCCACGCCGAATCGAGAGCGAGCTCAGCCTAGCCTAGGTGCTAATTGCTGGGTAAACAATTATTACGTCCGACTTGTAACAGTTGCCCGACATATAAAGATTCATACGGTAGTTGCGTATGTTTATCTAAACTGTAACGTATGAAAATATAGTGTAAATAATCTGTAGGTGCCAA
The DNA here is from genome assembly GCA_905147325.1 of Notodonta dromedarius. Classification (NCBI taxonomy): domain Eukaryota; kingdom Metazoa; phylum Arthropoda; class Insecta; order Lepidoptera; family Notodontidae; genus Notodonta; species Notodonta dromedarius. The sequence continues at coordinate 8,373,323 of LR990159.1, read as the reverse complement.
TAAAAGTCCTGTAAAATTGAGGCAGCGCTTGCAACTGTGTTTCCTGTTATTGAAGCCGGCTGTATTCGGGAACGTCCAAGAAAAATATTAAAAAATGGTTATATCATTCAAACTAACCCATTCGTTGGTTTTTAATCGGCCTACAGCCGGATCAGAACGCGACCTCGACTAAGTAGATCCGGCAAGAACTCAATGGGCTTGTCTTTTGTACTTATGTTTTTTTTTAAGAAAAATCTTCAGTTGCTTTTATTTACGAGCAGGAATTTACATAAGTCTATATATAAGTAAGTGTAGGTAGGTAAGACGAGACGAGAAGATCAATATTTTTCAGTCACTGTTTTCCCCATTCTAAGAGAAAGTTAGCTTATCACAATAGAAAAGTGTGGCGTACCGTGATGATGATCTAAGCCATGAAGATCACTCTATTATTATACTTATTACTATTAAATAAGGATTTATTATTTACCTGTAACAATGAGACTCTTTACTTTATGTACCTAACCATGATATTATTATGTAGCAATCAATAATTACAATTCCAATAGGTAGGTTTATTAAATTATTTTACAAAACAAGGAACTCAATAGTTAGTAAATTCAAATATTGGGTAGATAAGGCACTCACCAGCTATTAAAAAAAAATCTTAGAATCTGACAAATAACAAAGACATCCAAATAACCCAAGTTCACCACAACACAAATACATCACCGACATAAACAAATAACAACACGCTCAATAAACATTGTGTCAAATAACTTTATTTGGCCCGTATTGAAAACAAGCTGCGTAATGTGAGTGTGTGCGGAGACTGACCGCAGGCATGCGCCTGCGCGGCCCACTGGTCACGGCTTTGGCAACAAGACGATGCCTCCGCCGCCGGCCACCATCCATGTTACATTCGCGCATTGTTGTGGCTCTATCTATCAATGGATCTATGCAATACGAAACGATGCATTAATCATGTTACTACATACGTTTTTCCTTCAATCATCTTTCAACACAACTTGTTTGCTTAGTGCGGTGCGACCGTAGGGATAGAACTCTAACTTGTCGATCTAAGAATGAAATATAAATATTTAGCGAGAGATTAGAAGTATTATAGTTATCCTGGACGTTCCTGGGGTGCTACTCATAGCGACGATAATCGATATATCGTGACATTTGTAGTGTCGAATCCTACTCTAAATTCCATCTTTTTGCCGTCATATATCGTCTGAACGAACACTACAAATGTCACGATATAACGATTATCGTTTCTAAAAGTAGCACCCCTGAATAGGCACGATAAATCGATATCAGCGGTTGTTTATATCAATCAATTTGGTAGAGTCAAACTGAGGCCCAATAACTCTATACAGCTTAAATACGTGCTGGCTCGTATGAGTGAGAGAGCTGGATGCCTAACCCCCACCCCCCAGCGCCCTGCCTCTCTACCTCGGCAACTTGCGACTAATGCCTTTGGTAATGCAAGCATCTATGAGCTACACTAACTGCTTAACATCAGGCTGGTTCCTCGCTCGTTTGCCGACCTTATTTTTAAATAAAAAAAAACTACTTAAGATAGACATTAACATTATCTTCAATAGAATGTAAGGAAACGTCAAAGGACGTCTAATTCATGCTTCTTACGATGACTCACTGCGGGGTGATACGATCAAATGACTGTTATTAAACACTTATTTCCTAACCTGCAAAATATTTTGTTGTTGATCTTAATATAATAGGAATAAAGTATAATACTGTGTGAGCACTAGAAATATGTTCCCACATTTGCTTCATTACTTCATAAGTCTAAATCAGTCTAGCTGAATGTTTCCCAAGCCTGCATCGAACTATATCCTACTAATATTATAAATGCGAAAGTTTGTGAGTGTGGATGTATGTATGTATGTATGTATGTTTGTTACTCCTTCACGCAAAAACTACTGAACGGATTTGGATTAAATTTGGAACACAGATAGATTATAGCCGGGATTAACATATAGGATACTTTTTAACCCAATAATTCAATACTTCGCGGATGAAGTCGCGGGGCACAGCTAGTCTTAACATAAGGGTGAGAGACACCGCATTATTTTTTTCTACATAGCGTAATCGCGATGTAGTTTCCTTCATTAAATATTAATCTTTGATTGATAAATGGTGGTAAATAAGCGAAGACGATTAGCTAACAGGGGTTGCGCGTGCGCCGAGGCGAAGTGAACGTAACGCGGTACGGTCCGGCGCGCAGATGTAGATATCCCCGCGCCCCCTCTCTACCGACGTGGCTTGCATGCAAGCGAGCACATAAAAAAATTAGCACAGAACGGAAACGTCTAACAAGTTATACATGATGATACATTTATTTGTACATATTTATTGGTGTTAAAATAGTTTAGAGGACAATGTAGACTAATAATGGCATCATTATTTACTTGAAATATTTTTAGGACCTTTAAAGAAACTCTGAAAACTGAATATATTGTTGTACCCTACTGTCGATAAAGGTAACTTTCGATGTAGTGAGCTGAACGGATGAAAATGCACATGATCATTTGATTAAAGCGGTTAAATTATGTTGATATTATTCAAACATGAGCTCTACTTATTGTAGAGTACTGGCTTAATCAAATATTTGTATTAACTTTTAGACTAGGTTATCCGTTAAGATTAAATGAATGCTACTAAGACTTATAAAAGGAACACTTAAGAAAAAGACCCATAGGGATATAAGGCCCGTATTAGGCGGTCTTGAGTAGGTACACTTTTGACATGTAATTTTTACTGGTATTACCTAAGAATGACATTTCAAAGATCACTCTAAGACTTGAGATCCATTTATTAATAAGGGCCTAAGTCTTTAAGCTCTACCATAACCCTCTGAAGTATCTACCATTGTATTAGCAAACAGACCGAAGGCTAAGATTCCGCGGAGAGGTGCCACGAGCGCCATGCTTCGCTAGCCGAGCGTTACCGAATGAAATAACCGCATATGTACGTACTCTCTTCACTTGAACCAACAGACACAAATATCGTTATGCATCACTATTGTCGCTCAGTCAACTGTCATGGGGTTGATGACAATTTTAATATGTAATTTCCTATTCGAAAATCCATCTTAGTTATGAATATAGTGGTTGGGAATGTGACTTTCTCTTTTCCTGATAGATATAGATTATATTTCCGAGATCTGGGTGGATTTACAGTCCATATCTAGCGTTAACACGCTAATGAAGCTTTAACAAGCTTCATTAACGAAACGATAATTTTTATATAATTTTAAAGATTTTCCTTAATTATTACTCAAGGATTCCTAGTTGAAACAGAGTGGAGCCGCTTAAGGTCACAGTTATAGAGCTAGGGATATTTATTTATTTATTTTACTTTATTGGGACATAAAATAATTATACATTAAAGTGTACATATAAAAAGGAAGTAGCTATTAATTACAGTGTTAAATAAATGTATAACCCACACTAATGTCCACATATTAAACTATATAATATGTTGAAATATGAGCACGCGTTGAGCTAAGTGGCTAAATTTACAGTAAGATTAAATACTAAGTGGAATTTGAAAGTCGGATTCTGAATATCACAATAGGATTATGTTACATGTTCTGTGTCACTTTTAGTACAATTTTTCAATGGTTTTTTTTTTTTAAATTTAGCTTTTGATAGATTAAAGAGGTCAAAATCTGTAAAGTATCGTCAATAATATCGTCAATAATTCTGCGTTATGTTGATGGTCATCGGGCCCCCTGAAAACTGATACCAGAATTGTCCACTAGCACATACAGACGAACAATAGTAAATTCGAGTCATCATCACTCACTGTGTAAGCTGACATATCTCCTGTGGCAGCTCCGAGATCCTGTTGTCGCTGATGTCCAGATGGGTCAACGCATGCAGGCACCATGTCTGCGGTGGCGGCGAGGCGAGTGCGTTGTTGCGCAGACGCAGTACGCGCACCGCAAACGCGCCAGACGCGTGCTGGGCTAGCGCTGCTCCGAGAGAAGCGCGACCACCGCCGCTGAGATCTAGCACGTTGGGCGGTTGAGTACTTTGGGTGCCCTGAAACAAAAAAAATCTTTAATCCTCTGGATTTTAACGAACATTGGGGAAAATCTGGTCACAGGAGTATATCATGGTAGAACTCTATGCTAAAAGTAAAAAATTATAACAACAGAACTGTATCATGATAAGTCTTCAAAGTAAGGTAGCTAAAGTGTAATCGTCTACATACTATAAAAGACGGCAGAGAAGAACAAAAACCAGATGAAGAAAGATACGTAACCTTTCGATCTCATAGACATTGTGCAGAATACTTTGAGGAAATGATTTGTAAATAACAAAACATTAGGTTCTTGTTCAAGAAGATTATTTTATTACACTATTTAGATACGTTCTTATAGAATTAAGATATGCGAGATTACACTGCAAAGGTAGGTTAACAAAGCATGACTAAGATTGTTTTAATTCTAATAAAGAAAGTGTGAGCCTTTTACTTTTTTATCGTTAATTAGCTCAATATATTGAAAATGAATCACGGACTTATAATGATCAGTGTTTTAGGATATTTTTTATGAGCTCCGTCTAAGTTCACTCTTGGTCAAAGGTTTTAAAATTACAAATTTCGTGACGATTGACGATGAAGATAAATTCACTTCACTACTTCACTATTTTTTTAATTAACCCACCGAGTACTCGCATTTCCCTTTCAACGCGCTGGGCTCCAAGCTGTCCAAGAATATATCCTCGCACGGTTGTGCGAACACGTCCAAACTGTCCGCTTCATCACCTTCAGACCTCATCGTAATTCCTTCTACCATCACAATTGACCCGCACTTTCACACACCACCAATAAATCCAGTCTCAATCTCGATTCGTATCGAGTTCATTACATCAAATTACATTTTAAAAGTAACCGCGACAAGGTGTTCGTCTGTCTCGGTGCGTAACCATGGGGCCGACGAACTCCTCCAAGCATTGTTATTCCCAAAGACTACGGAATAATTCCTGCACAGTTCATTATTCCGTTCACGTCGGTGTCGCTTGCATAAATGGCGTTTGTTACAGTCCTTTATACAGTCTTCTAGAATCCGCCTAATGTTAGATCTTTAGATGAATGAAGGAAAAATTGTTGAACACAAATATTGTTTACAAGCGCGTTTGTAAATGAAAGTGAATTGTGCAGGGAATTGCTTAGTGCGATCGCTACGACAGCCTTTTTAGTTGTGAATGATGATGGTGCAGCCGCCCCGCTATCACCGCCACCGGCGCGGGAGCATGCACGCGCGCACTCTTCACATCTCGACCGTGACATTTCTCTCAGGGTGTTCACAATTTCTAATTAACACACATTTCATACAGTGCATCACATTTGTGAAATTAGCATTTGATTATCTATGAAACAAATCAGACTTTAAAATGATTATGTACACACGCTTTCTTGGGGAAAGGTTGATTTAATACAATCGCAAATATAGCATCTGAATTAATCTTATTATCAGCTACAACAAATAGCTTTAACTTTACTCTCAAATCGACGTATAAACACAAGGCACAGTTTTTTTTTGGTATGTATAAACTGCAAATTATCTAGCTTTTGATCGCTGCTTCGCCAGCGGAGATTTTATATTCGTCAACATCGCCACCTACCAGCTCCAACTATAACTAAGAATAAGAACCATCCAAATCACCACATAAATACAATACAAAACATCAAAATCAGTCAATACGTTTAGGAGGAGAAGAATTACAAACAAACCACACACCGGATTTTTTTTTACATAAAGAAGAAGATTACTGCACCATTGTTACACAACCCTACATGATTGATATCAAATAGCACATTGAAACGTCAAAGGTATAAGCTTCAGATGATTTCTAACAATTTGCCGCTTGCAGGTTGCGGTTCGTTAGTTTGAGAAGTGTACCGGAATCGAACCTCAAGCATCTGCTAAGAGCCCGCGGCTATGCAGCGTGGAACACGCCAACGGAACTAAACGTCAATCTATGTTAGATTTGCTCCAATTGCTCTGCTTAAAATTGTATTTATTCAGTTACTGACTCGACTGATGTACACTAATATAACTACATATGCTTGTTCTTGTTAACTATCTTAAAAAACTTATCTTATATCGCACATATCATTATGATATTAAAAGAAACTGTTATGCATCTAGCGACTTTCTCACATACTTATGAAATACTTAAACCTAATATTATAATATAGATAGATACTAAGGCCAGTGTTCATAAATCAATCTCAAAATAAACTAAACTCAGCACTAAGAGGTATCTTCAGATGTTGCGCAACATCAGTTTTCAGAAACCTGTGTAAATGTGACTTGATAGCGGTTTAGAGTTTGATTTATCAATCTAAATTCTTTAAACATACCTCCTTCAGCCAGCAGAACCACATGTTTCTCTCCCAAACGGTACTGAATCCGAGGAAGAGATGGCTCAAGCTGTTATCCCCCGGTAAATTGTTGCCTTGACAACGGGGCTTCACACACAGCACCAGCCTTTGGGCTTTCGGCTGGCACAGCTCTATAGAGCCACCGCTTAACTCCAGCATCTCCCATACTGTCCCTGGAATATACATGACAAATTTAGATACCTTTATAAAATGTATTAGGTAATGACGTCAAGGGAATCAAACTTAGCTTACCATAAGATTGCAGCCTTGATCCAATCACATGCGCCGGCCTAGGCTTCCACTGCGGGAACACGTGTCCTTTCAGCACATGCACTGTACCGGAGTGCAGCACTCCTCCAGATCTCGGCGCTGGACCCCCGCACCATCGCAGCGAATGTCGCAACTCCGGATCAACAGCTAAACGCAATCTCCGCGCGTCCGATTTCCATCCGCAAGTCGCCAGAAATTGCTCCTGGATCCGCAGCGGATATTCATCCAACTCTAAACGCCTCGAATTCTCCCCGCCAATTTGCATCCACAGCGTCAGTTCGTCGGTGAATCCGAGCTTCTTGTTTACATCCTCGACTGTCGTGTTTAGAGTGACCTTGACTAACTTGCTGGGCGCGTCCACGGCGAAAGGCTCGAGGCCTTCGAAGACGCGTATCCAGCCCGGCTCGTCGTTCATCCGCGGTCTGAAGCCGCGGGTGGAGGCGAGTCGGCGGAGCGATTTGCGTCGGAGGTTGGGCGATGGAGCGTGCAGGCCATCGTCGCAGACCATGGCGCGAGGTGGCAGGTGTGCGCGGGCGCGGCCGCCGGCGGCGCAATGCCGCGCGCCGGACCCGCCGACGCTGCATTTCAAATGGGTCGGACTTGGTGGGGGTGGGAAACATGTTGCTCGGTCAGTCGGGAACACGGCTGAATACAAATTAATGCCAATAAAATTCACGGTACTCATCTACTTGTGTACACGCGAAACGTAAATTTCGTATCAATCAGTTTCGTTCGCCGCCGCCCGCCAAGAGAATTGTGAAGCCGTATCACGTTTTTGTAATGTCTTATGTAATGTACGTTTATGTTTAGATTAAATTCCTCAAATGTATTGCAACTTCAAAATAATAATCTAAATAGTATGTCACAAACTCCCACAAATCTAAAATTTGTACCTACCTAACTATATTTAATAAGTTAAAACTCAAAGTGCGTGAAAAGAAAGGGACGATCGAGCTTCGTGGTTCCGCGCCGGCGACCACCCCACCTGTTGACTCACCTGCTACCCGCGCGCTGAACCCCTCACCAAACTACTCTATCCATAATCAGGATACAAGCGTTTTATGTAAATTATTAAACTCGAAAATGTAGCGTCATACTCTATTCCGTTACGGGAGTAAGTAGAGTTTGCAAAAAGTTAATTTTAGCACAAGGCTATCTCAGTCAACCGAAAGATTCAAGGTTTTGCAGACCGCGGAGCGCCTAACGTTCCAGCTACACAATATTATTAGGGACCCTAAATTCTCAGTGCATAGAGTTACTCTACATTTAATATTCTTGATCCTACAAATGAAAAATGTTACTTAGGTATTCATATTTATTTACACATTTAACCTAAGCTTATTATAATACAAAATAGAACAGTTAATATTACAATCATTTCCACGGGTAGTTTTTATGTATTTGTTTATCTGCGCACTCGCAGGTCGCGTTGCAGACGCCCTGGCGGCAGGCGTCCGGCGTGAGCGCAACTAGATCGTTGCAATTAGAGTAGTAGTCCCGGCGAGTGCAAGGGTTGGTGCACAATACCCCGGACAAGCAGTTGTCCGGACAGTCCTCACATGCGCGCCCAGGTTTGTATGGGTAATGTGTGATGCCCACAAAGTTGCCTCTGAAATGTAGAGATTTGGATATCATCGTAGCTGTAACTCTTTTTATATCGCCTTTCAATTAGAAACAATCAATCGAGTCAATTAAGTTTTTTTTTTGGTTTTTTTTTTTTTAATGACTCTATGTTGTTGGCCAGAGTGGCCATAACAACTTCACCCGGACAGAGGGCGAGCGCAAGTGCGCTCCAACCAGAAGGGCAGGGGGGCAGCTAGCTCAAGGGCGCCACAAGGGACACGACCTCGGCTTGGGCCGCTGCCAGAAGAGGTGGCGAGGGTAAATCTACCACCGGATCGGAACGCGACCACGACTGAGAAGATTATCAATTAAAATAAAATCGTTTATTTTGGTTAGGCCTACGAGAGCACTGTTCTTTAGTCTACAACAGGATCAGAACACGCCCTCGACTTGGAATAAGATACGGCAAGAAACTCAGAGGCGTTGTCTATTTTACGTAAGCACAAAGCGGGTGTTTTGGTCAATAGAATAGCTTTCCGATTCGATAATAATCAAATTTAACCGAATCATCATCAATAAATCAATAAATAAATATCGCCAGACGAACACACCAACTGTATGGTCCCAAACTAAGCAACGCTTGTATTATGGGTACCGTAAAATGGACTGGGGGCAATCCCAGTGACACCCAGACCAGGGAAAATTACGAAAAGGCCATTTCCGAAATTTAACCTGGCGGGAATCGAACGCGCAACCACCCGATGCAATGAGCCGAGCGGCCTACGCTCGAACCACTGCGCCAAGCGGTCGTCAATCCGTTATAATAAGCTATAACCAAACATAGTCATACCGTGTTTATATGGAACACCATGTCTTTCGCACCATTGTTTAGCAAATAAGTAAATTTGAATTCATGTTCACTCACCCAGGACAGTAATGGCACACGTAGTTGTAGAACTGTCCCCAGGGGCCGCCGGCGCATCGTGCGACCCCACACCCGAGTTTGTGGCTGGTGGCCCACACCATCTGCGTGTAGTGCCCGATGGACTTCAAGTTGTAGTACGGGTTACCATACGTAAAGTTCTGGTATTCAAGGAACCATGTCTTCACCGCGAAAAACCTGGAATGGTGATGATGGAATCAGTGAATGGAGAAACAGTACTCGTTTATATAAATTTTGTTCTCAGAATCGAAGATATATTTTTTTTATAGGATAGGTCCCTCCATAGGTCCCTCCATAGTCTCCCACCACTTTTAGTCTCGTAAGCAAGCATCGAAAATGGTGTGTGACTATGACGCTAAAGTTTGACCTTCAGGGAAAAATTGCATTGCCTAGGAACCCGCACGAAATTAATCAAAAACAAAAAACAGGAGGAATTGTAAGTAAAGTTGACTACCACGTTAATTGGGCCGAGTTTTGTAAATTCCAAACACGCTTTTCAAATAAATTCAAGCATAGTTTGTATTGAGGAAATAAAATGTGTACTTAAAACTTTAGTAAGAAATTGACATCCCATAAATATTATGTAAGTAGTCGAATAGTGAATGTTTCCGGGAAAATAAATCGACATCAACCTTGACTTTATAGTCTTTTGGCTAACGCTATACCACTTGATCATGTAAGCCACGTTGTATCTACAAATAGCCAGCAGTCTGCCGTTACATTTGCATAAGAATCCTCTAAAAAACCGACAATTAAATAACCTGCGATCATGTCTGTAACGTTAAAGTAATCTCAAGAATACTTAAGCCTTCCCTGTGAAAAGTGTGCGAAAATTATTTAAATTATTTATTTATTGTGTAGTTTTAGTAGGTACTATAAGAAGTAGTCCTAACGTAGTGTAAAGATAGTGGTACCGACTGATTGCTCGTTCAAGTAAGTAGGGGCAGGTACCGACTCCAAATTAAATCTATGTATATATAACTCAAAGGTGACTGACGTGACTGACTGACATAGTGATGTATCAACGCACAGCCCAAACCACTGGACGGATCGGGCTGAAATTTGGCATGCAGGTAGATGTTATGACGTAGGCATCCGCTAAGAAAGGATTTGATTAATTCTAACCTCAAGGGGATAAAATAGGGGATGAAAGGAAGTCGGTTTAATTATTTTTTTTCTCGGTCTATGACAGTGTAGTTTTACAGAACACCAATTAAATTCATTTAAACGAAATAAAAGGGCTTCAGTACAGCGCCGCTATTATCGATAATAGTCGTTCACGAGTTGCCTATTAATTATACAAACAAGAACGAAGCTAGTCGTGAGTAGGCTGGAAGCGACGAACTAGGAAATGGACCGTATTGTAGCAAAAAATTAAAAAGAAGTAACATAGTAATTGATCGTCTTCAATTCATCATATCTCCGCACATTATTAGGATAGGGGAACCTTGAGATGTTATGACGGTACGAGATGATACCTTGTCTATGTACGGTATTAATAAATGGTTGAGGCCATTGAGCTATTCATTTTCCGGTCAAAACAAATATACCTTTTAAGTACATCAGGTATATTAAAAAGTCGGCGAACAAGCACACGACCCGCCTGGTGTTAAGCAGTTACCGTAGCCTATAGATGCTTGCGATATCAAAGGCATTGCTCGCACGATGCCGGCCTAAAGGGGAGTGGGACAGAGGAAGGGAGGGAGAGGGGTAAAATAGTTACTTTATGCCCATCTTCTGTGAGAAATAGAACAAGTGTTTTTGTGAAGATAGTGATCTCTTGGATTGCCGATTCGACACTGCACGGTGAACTAGCGGTGTACACTGTAGCGCGTATCGACTCAATGTAAAGCACAATTCCATCGACAACCGCTTGGCGCAGTGGTTCGAGCGTAGGCCGCTCGGCTTACTGCACATGGTGGTTGCGGTTCGATTCCAGTCCACGAAAATTTCGGAAATGGCCTTTTCGTAATTTTCCCTTGTCTGGGTGCAAACGGGACCCCCAGTCCATAGTACGGTACCCACAGTACAGTACAAGCTTTGCTTAGTGTGGGACCATGCAGTTGGCGTGTCAGTCTGGCGATATATATATATTTTTAATTATAATATAAGGTGCGATAAAAATGCCTTGCCATTGTCAGCACTGAATAGGTACACTCCATAATATCTAGTTCCATGAATGCTTACCACGGCGTCTTCTGAGCTGCCACAAAGAGGTTCTGTCCGCAAGTGCCAAGATTCGGAACTGCGTTCTCATGGTAATCGTTGTGCTGAAGAAAAATGCATTTTTCTGCATACTTTTGTGCTTGTCTCGCAGCGCCTGCGTGCCAGGACTGAAAGCGGCAACAGAAGAAGCATTTATTATTACGTTGAATTTATTATTTATTAATAGAAGCGTCAACAGCCTAGTGGTTAGAGGGGCCCCCCTCGTAGCTGAGAGGTTCCGGGTTCGATCCCATCCTGGCCATTAAACTATTGGCGTGAGCCCACTCCTAACACAAGCATTAGCTTAAGTGGAGGGGCTAACGGGTATACTAGTAATGTGATACACTCAAATTACTAGTAATGTTATTAATCGTCAATTGGATGAGCTGTCGAAGATCTAACGTCCTCGGTGCCCAACAAAGTTACTACTTGCTGTGACTTCATCCATAAATATTATGTGATAACATGAAAAGACCGTGAAGTCGTTAGTTTACACACCTACTCATTCATGTAATATTTATTGACAGACTGACAAATTGTTTCCTGCGCGGAAGTTACACCAAATACGGATTCCCTCCAAAAATCCACCGAAGCTTTTTCAATAGAGTGTATTTAAGTGTATGTAGTTAAGCTGCTTGTATTCTGAACAAATTACAAGACATTCTGAACAGGTAACAAGGATTTTTTACTATAATATAATTGACACCATCATATTTTAACCCGGATAATAGAGACTGTTTTTATATGTTAGATAAACGAAAACTACCTACTTGTCTTCAGCATCTAATAGTTTTATTGAGATAATAAATCCATAATTACTAATGGGCACTGATGACGAGCCCACTGCGTGCGTTATCTGACGTTTAGCAAGATTCCATAGTATTTCACAATAATATTGATATTAGTATCGATACTGGTTATAATATTCAGTATAATAACTGGGTGCATACCATTAGTAGCATATTAGACGCTGTGGGTCGAACCTTGGTCCGAAAGAAGTTATGATAGAGCACTATTTTTCTTCGCACTACCGACCGCTGGGGACTCAGTGCGTGCTCTGGGATCTTATGTGATGGGAATAATTCTGAAATAAATATTGGAGACTTCAAATACGAGTATGTTGTTTAAGGGCTGAGGAGCGCCAGGTCTTGGATTCATTGTGCACTGGCCGACACACTTGACATACCGCCACCAATTTCAAGTTTACTTAATTATTTGTATTGAATTAAGATAAACACTGATAATAAGCCGCTGAAATGAAGATCAATCAAGTACCTAAGAATAGTTAAATTAATTGGTGATAAAATCTCCATTTCGCAAATGGTAACCAAAAAAAAATATTTTAAGGATTCAACTTACGTTTTTCTCCCCATTGTCTCGAACTGTCTAAGTGTGTTACGGTATTCAGTATAACGAGAGCGTGAATCAATAGCACCGACCGCAGTAGCATCGTACAGAGAAAATATTTTTGTTCCGTTAAAAAATGTGATTTATAACGGCGTCAACTGAAACTAATTTATCAAAGTCGTTATTGCACTCGCTTGAAATTTATATTCACGGTGCCCATTTAATAATATAATTAAAGAATGTTTCATAAATTACGATTGTAGAGGTAGCTTTAATACGGTGCAATTCGAGATCGTGACTGGATGAGACGTTTCTCAAATTAATTTAGATTAGATTGCACTGCACGATTCCACATTAACAACATCTAATTTGACCCTAGTAGGTAGTTATTTAGACAATAAAAGTACCTACCTTACCTATACTTAAAATTACAAGGATTTATCAATACCCACTTAATTTTAATAAAGTTTAAAACATGCATACCTGCTAATTATACAAAGAAACGATATAGAATTGATGTTTAACATCTAATTTTTCATTTAAATGACCAGCAATATCGAATTTCTATTACAATCCGTGGAAAATTAACTACAATTTTATTTAAAATAAAAGTTCGTTCACTTACTCTGTGGAAGTGTTAACACCGCATTTAATTATAATATGATTTGATTTATAATATGATTTTACAAACACCACTGCGCCGGTCGAGCACCATTCTTAGTTTCTAACAGTAGGTAGTGAATACATACGATGTCGAGAATTTAGTAAATTATAATGTTAGTGTGCGCCAGCGGCCACGTCTCGCGAATGTTTCAATTGGAATAACTGACAGTACTTAGATGCCTAGTGCTGACCACGCGGGGAACTAAAATGATCCTTGTTGTAAGTAGGTACATTTCGCGACTACCTCATGTAAAAACTAACTGACACGGCATGCGCAATAACCTACCAAATATGCTTGACGGGATTTATAATAATATATAGGTAATATACCTACCTACTTAATAGCTTTTGCCTGCAGTTTCGCCAGCTTAGCTGAGAACCATCCAAGGGTGTTTAAGTATAATTACAAAAAAAAACAAAATCGGTCAAGCCATTTAGGAGGAGAAGGAGAAGAAGAATTACGAACACACGCACACCGGAATTTCTATAATACAAATGCAAATATCTTTATCGATAAATACCTAGTGTTTAGGCCGGGTCTTACCTACTTACCTAATTATTCTAGTAAGTAATAATAATATAAGTTCCTAATAGATGCAATTGTATGCTAGCTACGGACCTATAATACCTATAGAATACTTTGAACGTGAAGGACGAGCTTGAAGTGAATAACACCCTTCGAAACGCAGTGAAGTTTTACTTTTTACTTATTACAAAAATAATTATAATCCTACCTACTTTCATGCTCTACCTACCTAGCCTACCTATACTTACTAACAAGCCTAAATTTCTCGAATCTCAAATTTCAAGATAATGAAAGTTAATAATAGACTGTCCTGTAATAATAGGGGGTTTCAAGAGATATTAATGACCTTGATGTTATTGTCATCAAACAAAGTACCTAGATACGTAGGTATACTTACTCAGAACATGTCCGGAAGTCCGGAGCATCCACACCAATACAGCTGATGACCTTTAAATTTATCATTATTTATTTCATTTGCACTACTGTTATACTATTTACATTTCAAGTTAATACTATACACACGCAAGTACTAACAACGTATTACACTGAAGATCAATGTCAAATCACTACACGATAATAAATCGGCTTTGGTGAAAAAAAAACTGCGGCAATGATCTTTGTAAGAAACAAAAGGCAAGCAAAGAAGGAAGCCATTGTCCCTTTCACAGATCCATCACGAATCTATTCATATAATACCTACTAGGATTTCCGAAGCTAAAAGTCGACAAACAAACGTAAGACCCGCCTGATGTTAAGCAGTTACTAAAGCCCCTATAGCCTACCCTCAAGTCCCTCTGTCCCACTCCCCGTTAGGTCGGCCACGTATGAGCAATGCCTATGGTATTGCAAGCATCTATGGGCTATGCTAACAGCTTAACATCAGGCGAGTCGCTTGTTTACCGACTTTGTAAAATAAAAAACAACACATTATCTACTTCGTTTATTAGAGAAGATAGAGATTAAATTAATGAGCATAAGTAGGCACAATAGTAAATCTTAAGTTATTGAGGTCCCACCCAACAAATACACTAGTTACGACCTACTTTTAATCAACCCCGCCCCCCTGGTCTACAAGCCTGACAGAAAGATGAGCTAGCTGCGGCTAAGTAAAGAAATAAATCTTTGGCAGCTGCCTGTTTTATCCTTGGAATCTATAAGGGGTTTGAAATAAGGATAAAGGTAATAAGTAAATAAGAGAGTAATTTAATTTATATATTTTGAGGCAGTCAATTTTGCTTTAAGAGAGTAGGTACTAACTTCTTCATTCATGAATTTTATGAATGATCCTTGGTAAATAATGGTGCTCTACATAAAATAATTTAGCCTTATCGCGCTCGAATCTAGAACGCACGAAATGGGACAGCTGAATGAAAATAGCCCGATCGTAGTGCGATTGTGACGCAACTGTATCGTACGATCGCATAGAGTTTGCGAGCGTAAAGTCAGCAAAAACATAGTTTCTGTGACAAGGTTTTTTGCATGTCAAGATCTATTTTATTATAGCAAGTGCAAATGTAACTTAATAAACAAGAACGAATTTTTGTATTATTATCGCATACATAACCTATGCTTCTGCATAACTATAATTTTTATTAGGTATTTGAAGCGCCGAATACTACGAGGAAGTAAAGAGAGTTATACTTAACTACCAAATTAATAAAGATTGTTTATTTAAGTAATTAAACTTAAGTAAAGTGTGCCCTCATTACCTACTTTTAAAAAAGTAGCTACTCACAATTAATCATGTAGATTTCACAAAGCAAAACATTTTTCTAATTGTTCTAGAGTTACAGAGCTCTACTTTATATGATAGCTAGAGTCGCTGGCGTCTACGTAAATTATTACGCTAGCGACTCTCGAACCTTAATCTCATGGTAGAGCTGCTGTAGGTACATGGTATCGGATAGTTCACGGATTTCGTCATGGTCTGTAACATGGCCACAAAACACATCTATTCTCACGCTACAAGTGTTTCAATTAATACCGGCATTGGGATACTGTTATCTTCTACATAAATTGACGCCTTGGCGCGGGGCCGCGCTGTGATTACTGTTAATTTGCCGAGACAATCATACATAAGGTGTAGGGAACATTCCTATCTGATCATTAATTTAGATTTGAAAATATTAAAACAATTCTGTAACAATGTTAATAATGAGTAGGTAAATACTTAAATAAATTATTTATTAAAGAAGCAAGTATCAATACCGCATATGATTGTAGTAAAGCCAACTAGAGTTACTATGACACCGATTCTTTTCATGGATAGAATGATTACTAGAAAAAAAAATACTATAAATATCATTTGAATCAGAATCAAATGCTCTCCCATTAAAGACGTTTAAGTGGCGCCTAATATTAAAGCAATTGTCACTAAGTCGTGTTGGCAGTAGACAATTGGATCCAACTAACCTTTAACACACTTAGGAACATGAAAATGTGCGGCCGTTGATTATTTAGGCATATAAACAGGCTTACAGTTCCATCTGAGAACAATAAATAAGGCCAGTTGTAATTAACGTAAACATTGTGTTACAACCGCATCCAAATTCGTGCAGCAGTTCTCGAGATCACCTAGCACAATTTATTCAGAGAATCAATCTGAACAACTGTACACTGGGGTGCTACTCTTAGCAACGATAATCGCTATAATCGTGACATTCGTATTGTCGAAACCTTCTCTAAATACCATATTGTTTGCCGTCGTATATCGTCTGAACAAACGATAACTTTGTATTGTTCTTTCAGTAATCGATACGACGGCAAAAATATGCAATTTAGAGTAGGATTCGACAATACGAATGTCATGTCATGGTATATCGATTATCGTTGCTAAGAGTAGCACCCCTGGAGTGGTGGTGTACCTACCTACACAGTGACATACCCCGACCTAAGCAAACTACAAAAAGGTATTTTCCAAAATTTCAGCACTTACGCTCCGCAATTAATAAATCAATCCTGATCAAATTTTTGGTATCTAAGATATCAATCGATTAACTATTTGGGAGAAGTTTGCGAATAACCAATTGTTTATTGCGATCGCGTTAGCACGCAGGTATGAGATCGATCAAACGTTATGCAGTAATCGAAGATTGATTTAAATCTTGGATAGGTACGAGAGCGTGACCCACCCGGTGCAGAGAGCCGGGCGGCCTACGTTCGAAAAAAACTACCTACAAGACCAAGCGGTCACAAAATCTTTTAAAAAATACATATTATTATTATTAACTGCTAGCAGTGATAGCAGATTGGTTAAGCACGCGTCTTGCCGGCACCATGTCTTGGGTTTAAACCCCGGCTCGCACCTCTAGGTTTTTCGATATCTATGTGCGAATCATAATTTCTAAATGATTATCACTTGCTTACGGTGAAGGAAAACATCGTGAGGAAACCTGCATGTCTAAGATAATCTAACCAATTTTCAAAAGACATGTGAAATCCGCCAACCCGCACTGGGTCAGCGTGGTGGATTACGGCCTGGACCCCCCTCGTAGTGAGGGGAGGCCCGTGCACAGGAGAGGGGCGTCAAAAAAAGAGCTGAATTTATTTTTTTGTTAGATATTATATAATATTATTAATTAAAAGTTAACGAAATCAAATTCCCTGTCCAACTTAAGGGTCAGGATCAAAGTTTCCTGGTCCGCATCCCAGCTCGCTTTGGACAGGTCGGGGTTGATGGCATGCGGGAGCGGCAGCTTCAGAGAGTACTGCGACGAGTTGATCGCCACGCTGTTGGTGTCGACGGCCAATTCCACATTTTCCTTCTTATCCCCTGGCATTTTGACACGGACCATGAGGTTTTCGCAACTCGCCGAACCGGGCGTTTTTGGACCAATCTGCAAGTAATATTCGAAATGTCCAAAATTCCATATGTCGTCTTCTACAGCTGGCAATTATACCTACCTACAATCGTATCATACAAAGAAGTCGAGTAAGTAACCTACAAGTCTATTAATATTTATACTCAAGGTGAAGGCGCCTGTCTAGCCCGCGAAGTTCAAATTTTTTGAGATTATCTGGATAGCTGTCGCTCTTGAAATGTTTTAGAGTAAGTTGGATATATTAATAAATGCACTGCACACGGTCTTTTTCGCGAATTACAAAATGTGCCTTTAATTATTTCCAGATTTGAAAAACTTCTAAAAAACCTAAAAAAATTGAATTTCGCGGGCTAGATGGGCGCTTTAGCCTTAATAAAGTACAGACGAACGAACGAACGAACTAACTAACTAACAACGAGATAGAATCATAAAAAGTCTGCATCTACATTCCTCGATCTGCAAAATACTTACCTACTTACCTATCTAATACCTAGTACAGTCAGCAACAATTAGTCCCTGAAAATTCGAAGTTTTTAAAATTAGTGCCTACCTAATAGGTACAATTCTTTTTTTACAAATGCTGATGAACTTTGCCAAAACCAAATATTGCCCTCTACCCTATATACCTACCTTACTTACCTATTAGCAACTTATTTAAATATTGTTTAGATCAAGCTATGTAAGATTTGATGCAAAATAAAATTAGTGACTACAGTTGGTACATACGAATAATCAACGACAAACCTGGAGGAACACATCTTCTGCAGAGACAGACTGCTGGTAATTCATAGTGTACTCCGGTGGTCTCCTCTCCCCCAGGCCAGCGCCAACCCGCCCCACATCCTCCAACTCCTTAGCTTGCTGCTCCTCAAATTCTTCGATAGTTTTGGGAGCTTTTTGCTGATCCGGTGGAAGATCTTCAACTCTTGTCGAAGTAATATCAAAGCCTTAGGAATTAAGTAAAGTTAGTTTTAAAAAGATTTACCTACATAACCTATACCTAAGTACTTACTCCTCTTATAAGACAATGCTATCAAAGTTATTAACGTCATTTACCTATGTATGTTATTCCAAATTTCCGGAGACTATCTCAATTGCATGACCACTGCCTCTTTCCTTCAAATCTGTTCAGATGTTTGCGTGATTCTCAATGAAACCTACAAAGTAACCTGCAGTTTCGTAGGTATATCTACCTACTATACATAGTAGGATCAGATCACTCCACTGGTACTTAGCTCCTGATGGAAATATCACTATTCATTCATGTACCTTACAATATTTTGTAGATATCGGGTAATTTAAGACACCTACGAAAACATTCAACGGCTCCTTTGGTGGGTATTTAAACAGTAGGTACCTATTACTGATTTTGAATATCGTGACCTCTATAGCTATTAGGCGTGTTGATATCAACATAGCATAGGTACCTTTAGAAGCGAAATCCTCCCCTTGTATCACCTCTGGTTCTGGCGGTCTCAGCAATTCCGCCAATTTTTCCATAGTTCCACACGTGAACTCCATCCTTGTTAATTGCTACGAACACTTAGTTATTTATTAAGAGGAAACCGCTACACCCAGGAAGCTGCGCGGAGTGGCAGATGTGGAGGATCTATAAGCCTCTCCTACACCGCCTGCACCTCACTTATAGTTCAGTGGAAGTACATATTACAAGTACCTATAATACATAGTACAGGTACAAATTAGTTCAGTGAGTTACCTTCACCAGAAGTATTTATCCTGTGCTGGAAGAATGATCCACTCCAACAATCGGTATAAAAATCGTGTAAGATCGATTTATCTAGAAGGTTCGGTGTTGACATAAAATCACGAACTTGTTTATTCAATATTGTTGCGGTCGCTACGATACGGTACTTATAATCAAGAATTGTATTGAATGGCGTTGTTGTATACTTGCACAGAGATGAGAGATGAATTCTTGCTTATAATGTTGGTGTAGATCACAGATATAAGTAGCAATAGGTCCAATACAAGGTATATAGTCCAATAGATACCTAGCCTTGTTTTGTAGTTAAGAAAACTAGGAAAGGTATTTCTATGACTTAAGGTGAAGGCGCCTGTCTAGCCCGTGAAATTCAAAATTTTCGAGTATTTTTATAGTTTATCCAAAATCTGAAAACATTTAAGACAACATTTTGTGATTTGCGACAAACACTCTATGCAGTGCGTTTATTAATACATTTATTTTACTCTAAATATTATCACGGTGCATATGATACTAGTAAATCACTAAATATACAAACATTGCCAGATTATCTGGATAGCTGTCGTTCTTGAAATGTTTTAGAGTAAGTTGGATATATTAATAAATGCACTGCACACGTTCTTTTTCGCGAATTACAAAAAGTGCCTTTTATTATTGTCAGATTTTGAAAAAAATCTAAAAAACCTCAAAAAATTTGAACTTCGCGGGCTAGATGGGCGCTTTAGCCTTAAATGCACCACAATACGGTGCAAAATTGAAGCGACCGATCGTTACGATTTTTTTCAGATCGATCGAACCGATGGATCGCACTGTATACAACGCCCTTTAGATTTTCAACTGATTACTACTACTGAAACACAAAGTAAAATTATAACTGCTATATGTCTAGAACACATGTATCATAAATAATTGATATCTGCTAGATACAGGATACTCAAAATAATAATCAGTGGTACCCCATAGTACCTACTACTATTCCTTAGAAACTACAATAAATCAATGATGCTTTATAATTTAGAGTTATTAAGAATAGATCCCAAAACCTTACCACCTAATTGGAGCTAATCGGCTTGAATTTTGAACTAATTTATTAATTATAGCGGCCCGCCCCGGCTTCGCACGGGTACAGTGCGGTTACATTATTCGAGTTTTAGTAAGGATCCCAAATTTTTTTTAAAATATATTATAGCCTATGTCACCCGGGGATAGTGTAGCTTCCCAACAGTGAAATAATTTTTCAAATCAGTTCAGTAGTTTCGGAGCCTATTCATTACAATCAAACAAAGTTTTCCTCTTTATAATATTAGTATGATAAACAACTTGATACAAAAGGAAACAACATTTAATATGGAAGTATTGTATTAGCATTTTTACTCAATGTTGCATACATCTAAATTATTAAAATCATGAGAGAACACAGAAAACAATATTATTTAAGGGAATCCATCATCATCTTCTTCGGCCATCTCCTTTGCCAGCTCCAAATCCTGCTGTTCCCTCTCACGACGCTCTTCGGCACTCTCCAATTCCTTCCCGTATGATTTGGGTGGATACCTCATAGCTTTAACACTCTGGTTGTGAAGCTCCAAGCAGAACGATATACGTTGGTGGAATGCCAATTGGGGCTCCCTTGTACAGTAGATATCAGAGCTTTCCTTGTTGCTCATGTATCCCTTTTCAGGATCAAGACTAGCCTCAATAACTCCATCACGGATCGCTTTAGCAACAATGAACTCGGCATCCTCGGCTGAATCCAATCCCAATTTTCTTGCAATATCTTTAGGTGAAATGCGCGAGTATGACAAACCAATCGAGCGAATAGCAGTCTTAATGACATTCTGTCTCAGACGAAGAATCAATGTGAAAGTATGCTCAATGCGGAACTGAGGACCATAATTCTCCAGCACTTCGCCAAATCTTTGTAAGTTTCCGAGCCTTACAGCTTGAGTGAGTTGGAAGTATGGGGCCAATGCTTTTCTGAGTGGTGCTTGGCGGAATATAGCACGCTCAGGAATATCTCCCAAAAGCAGCTCCACAACGATGGCCAATTTCTGTACAGTTTGACGGAAACCAACTGCAGCAGTTTGGGGGGCCTTCCTCAACGCTTGAACCAGATGTTTGTGAGCATCACTGTACTCGAGCCGGGCGGCCTTTATTCTTCCGAGATAGTACAAAAATCTTGCCCACTCATTGTTGCTGGCATTTTCAGGGAACACCGATTTGCTCACCAGTTTATCGGCCTGGTCATACAATGAGTAATGTAAGTAGTTACGGAGCAGACAGTTAATTAGTACAGCTTGTCCTTCGAAATCATTACGAAGAGTGGAAGTACGCAGGCGAGCGTGGAGCAATCCTCTAATAAGGTCCAACTTATTAGTCAGTTCAAAAACTCGTGAATGATAAAAGTAGCACTTTGCGGCAATCAAGTCAAGAGTCCTCTTGTTCTGAGCTGTAACCTTGTTCATAAGCTGTTGAGAGCACTCAGTCGCCTCTTCTAGCCTATTGGTGTCCAGCAAACGGAGCAAGACTAGCAGATGTAAATAAACATCAACATCTGCGACAGGTTGCTTGGGAGCGCTCCTGGAGCGTGGAGCTTCAATTTCAACGGCACCGGGCAGTGGATTTTCGACGAAAGCTAGCAATGCTTCTTTATCAGCACCCGCAGGGTACAATTGATTGATGATGGCACGCAGAACGTTGCCATTCAGCTTCCTCCTAGTGCTAGGTAGAGATCTCAACACTCGCATAGTAAACCTTGGCTCCTTTGATGTGACTGCCTTGTCGATTTGCCGTACATGCTCCCTCAGGTCTTGGACAGTCAGGACGTCGCCATCCTTTTTCACCTCGGGTGTTTCTACGTCACTGGCCGCTGTAGGGCTCTCTACATTTTTCATTTCCACGTCTTCTACAGGTGCCATTATGATAACTTTCCTACAAACTATGAATAAATCTCAAACAATAAGATTGAGGAGAGATAACTGGCGAAATCAATGATTTTGATTTGTAAAATTTCTCTTGTCAAAAAATGCCGAGTAACTATAGACAGCGGTTCGAAATCAGTAATTTCTTACATCAATAGCATTATTTATTTAGCATACCTTTCTTCTTTCTCTATTTATCATGTGAGGCTTTGTAAATAGCTATCTCTTACTAGCATGACAAGTAGTTATATGCAATATAGGCCAACAAAGTAAAGTGTGGAACGTTGATAGTGACGCGCAGAATCGATCAGTTTTAATGAAAAATTGTTTAATGTTTTATAATAATTATTTATTCATAGCAGTAAAAATAACACAGACATATAAATACTTCGTGAAAGCAAAATAAGAAAATAATTTTAAAAAACCTACGATTATTTCGATGATTATTTTCTAGCTATTCAAATCGCCGGAAAGATTCCGGTGTCGAAATGACTTCAAATGTTTTCAAATAAATTTGTGAGTAACAATTAGTACTTAAATCTTGAAAGCAAAATAATTATTCTAGGGTACCTCCTACTATTTAGAACTCTGCGGGTACCTCCTGTACTTTGGAAGGGAAGTGAAAAAAAAAATCTCACCCTCTCGAATGAGATATCGTTGAACATGTAGTAATGAAAAAATCATTATGGTGATATTTCAGGTTTTTATAGGAAATAAATTCCTCTTTATTTAAAAAAAATACATTATTAATTTAAAACAAGCAAAATAACAAAAGTTAAGACTATGTCTCGAACCCACGCAGTCCATTCACAAAGTTAGTTACAAGACCCGCTGCAGTAGATGTTTCTCATTAATACAAAAAACCATCACGTTTTTATTAAGGCTCCGTGTTATTTTTTTATCCCAAGATACAGGCGTTTGCCAAGTTTGGGTGTCACTATATTCTAGGATTAAGAATAATTCTTGTGTTTGGCAATAAAGATTATTATTATTATTGAAAAGCAGTAGGATATCTACGGAACCCTTTATTGTGCGTGGTCCAATACGCACTTGGCCGGTTTATCTTTCTCTCTATCAGGGGCCATCCATAAATTTGGTCACACGTTAAGGGGGAGAGAGGGGGTCGACGAAGTGTGACATTTTGTGACAAGGGGTGGGGCTGGGGTCCCAAATTGTGTGACATCACATTTTTACAAAATATAATATTTTATATCCAAGTATTACAACACTAATAATAACATTAAAATAAGTACTTGCAACCATGTCTGCATGACTATTTTTCTTTGTGTTTTGTAAATTTTTATGCGTATGTTTGATTGAATGTTGATTTTATTGAAAAATAATTTAAATGGAAATAAAAATATTTACGGAACTGCTGCTTTAATTTTATAAAAATCGAAATGTAAAATTGCTAAACATGTGACATCACACTAGATAGGGGGGAGTCTTACAAATGTAACCAGCTGTGACAAGGACAGGGGAGGGGTTAAAAATCATGAAATTCGTGTGACGTAATTTATGGATGGCCCCAAAAAATAATTGCAGTGAAATCGCTAATTTTCTATAAGTGACTTCATTGGAGTAATTGTTTTAGTAACACCTCACTATGAAATATCACAAGTAAAATAACAGTGAAAGAAATTAATATTTTCATGTATAATAATATAATTATTATACATATATAATACTAGCTGTGCCCCGCGACTTCATCCGCGTAGTATTGGATTATTGGGTTAAAAGTATCCTATATGTTAATCCCGGTTATAATCTATCTGTGTTCCAAATTTCATCCAAATCCGTTCAGTAGTTTTTGCGTGAAGGAGTAACAAACATACATACATACATACATCCACACTCACAAACTTTCGCATTTATAATATTAGTAGGATAATTTTCATGTATTATAATGAAAATGAATTGGAAGTAGCAATCATTTCCATACTTACCCTCTATAGATAGAAGTGTTGTTCTAAGCTTCTTGGATAGAATCATTAACATTTTTTCTTTATTTTGCCTTGCCCATAGACTAAAGACGAGACAGAGACAAAGCCTAGCATTGCCTGGTGTTTTATTCTCTTTGATTGCCTGTAGTTGCTTAACCAATATACTGTACCTACTTGTAAAATACAGATAAAAAGCATAAAATACTAATGTTACAATCGAATATTCTTGGATTACAACCATTGCATTATCGCAAGAAACGCGTGTGCCAAAAAATATAAAGAACGGACGCGCTTCGGCTGCAGGGGACCGGTTAATTCTTTACATAAAATTTCAATGTGTTCTGGAAATGGTTTGCAAAGAGGACGTGGTATCATGGTTTAAAGAATTGGAAAGCTATAAACGCATAGACGCGATGTGTACGTTGTTAAATATGTGTTTACCATTTGAACTACGTTTCATTGGCACATACCTAGAAGAGCTGGGTAAGCGAGACTTTCAGGAGTTGCGTGGTGCTGAACTGAGAGCCAACAATCCCACAGACCTGGCCGCGGACATCGGAGGCGCTAACACAGACCCCAGGACGCGCCGGAAAATGGCCTTGTACGTGTCCTTGTTACGCTCGTGCAATTTCGCGTGTGCCACCACATTGTACAACGCTATGGTTAGTTTGGAGCAGAGTGGCCTACTGAAAGGTCTGTATGGTGATCTTTTGGAGGAAATTCTACTACTATACACAATGGCGTTACATCATCCCGCCTTCACGTTTGATCAAAAATCACATTTCGGGGACATACTAGAAAAATTAAAAATGGAAGATCAAAGGATACAGTTTCAAGAGGTACAAGAGCATATAAACATGGTGCCTGTGAGCGGGTGCCATACACAGTCCAATATCACTGCGAATATGTCAGTCCCACCGCCCAACCTGTCCAGCTTGGGGCCGCCTCCTGGTTTAATGTTTGTCAAAGGGGTGCAGGTCAGTATTATTCAACTGTTTCTTACTGTATAACTATTCTGTCTTGTTCAAAAAACTATCTTATTGGGTGTTCAATAAAGCGCCTTGTTCAAATTTCTCACCAAAGTGTTTAGTGAAAGTGATATCAAATTGTAACTAATACAAATTCCACTCAAGGTCATCATGTGAATAAATAAGATTTTAATGAAGTTATATTATGTTGTAATGGTCAACTTTGCCATTTATCATTTGTTTGTAAGTCACAGACCAGGGTATTAGATCTAGTGCATGTAATATTCTTGCTAGATTCTTACACAAATTTCATGTTATTTGTATTCCGTGTTTATTATTCTAATTATATACTTATTATTATTTAATTCCAATATGATTAAGTTAAATCAGAACTATTGATACTCCTCAGAACTAAGCAGACAAAATCTAAGCGCTGCAAATAATTATTAAGTGGAAATTTTCTCTTGTCAGACTCCACATGATTAAGGCTAAAGCGCCCATCTCGCCCGCGAAGTTCAAATTTTTTGAGTTCTTTTAGAAATTTTTCAAAATCTGACTATAATAAAAGACAAATTTTGTAATTCGCGAAAAAGACCGTGTGCAGTGCATTTATTAATATATCCAACTTACTCTAAAACATTTCAAGAACGACAGCTATCCAGATAATCTGGCAAGTTTTGTATATTTAGTGATTTACTAGTATCATATCCACCGTGATAATATTTAGAGTAAAATAAATGTATTAATAAATGCACTGCACACGGTCTTTTTCGCGAATTACAAAATTTGTCTTTTATTATTGTCAGATTTTGAAAAATTTCTAAAAGAACTCAAAAAATTTGAACTTCGCGGGCTAGACAGACGCCTTCACCTTAACATGATTTGTATAGCATTTCAAGTAAGCTCAGTTTATTGTCACCCATGTTTTGAATCAATTAGCATGCAGAACTTGAGATGCTGTAGATAGTAACTTAGGAGTACAGTATTAGAATCTGTTTTAGTTAACTGAAACACCTGCTATTGCGTAGCAAATCAAAAGGTGTATTATCAAAAGCTGTGTTGATTTTAAATATACTTCTATTTCAGCCACCAACTACAGACACAGTGCCTGAACTTAGTTCCCCACCAGTGCTGAGTGGGCCTGCGGGGGTGGTGCCCATGTTGGGTGAAGTGCCACATCCTCCGCCGGGCCTGCCCATACCACAGTACAACATGGGGGAATACTTGGGCCAACATCCGTGGCCTACAAATATCATAGTAACACCAATAAATCAACCCCTAGAGGTATGATATTACTTACTGGTTTACTTGCAATTTTAAAAGTAGATGAATTTTATTTGTTTATAAAAAATATATGAAATCACAACTAAATCCATCATACTCATCAGAGAAATGCCAAGATCCATGGTTTGATTGGCCAATTTAAGCAAAGTATAGCATGTGTAGCGTGGTTCACCTCCAAACAATGGTTCACCTCACTCTCTATGTGTCTGATTACCTGCAAGGGAGATGATTAGCTACAGAACAAAGTGGCTACATTTTGGGCAAACTAACAAAAATCATGTCAACACGAAAGGAACAGGGAGACAATACAATATATAATGTATAGTATTATTCTCAGGTTATGAACTACACAGCGGCGAGCGGCGCGCCGGCGTCGCCGCACATGTCGTCGCCGGGCGACAGCCGCGCCGCCTCGCCGCGCGCGCGCCGCCGCGCCTCGCGCGAGCGCTCGCCGCCGCCCGCCGCCGCGCCCGACCAGCCGCACCAGCTCGCTGCCAACTTCGATAACCTGGCTATTGCTGAGGTAACTCTTTTTTACATCCATGTCTGTCTAGCACAATCCAGATGCTCAAGTCCTTTTGAGAAGTAAAATTTTGTGGTTTAGCTAAGGACTACAGTTTCAAACTGAGTTTCATAATGCATATCCGTTTAAGGAGTTCATGGAACATAGTAGGTTTGAGAATACCCTTTGAATGCCCTCTTAAAGATATAAAGATAATTAGATACCCGATGCATACATTTCTGAATCACCATTAAAAGTTTGAGGACACAATTTACTGTCTGACATAACATCAGGCACAGGGGATAGGAGTATATTCCATTATATCTTCTGCTATTGATTAACTGCCGCCATGGGTGGCAATTCGCCGCGATCGTATTTAGTGCGCTCCGATTAAAAAGGCACACATCACTTCCAGCGGCACAGTATCGGCGACGAGCGGTTACGCGAAATGAGCGCGGCGCAGCATCAGTACCGGTCGCTGGAGAAGCTGAACGGCGTCCGGCGGCTGACGGGCGCGTACTGCACGGCGGGGGTGGGGCCGGGGGTGGGGGGTGTGGGCGCGTCGTCGTCGGAGAGCGGGTCGAGCGCGGCGTCGTCGCCGCCCGGCACGCCCGCGCCGCCGCCGCGCCGCGCCGCGCCGCCGCCCGTGCCCTTCCTGCAGTACCCGCGCCCCTTCGCCTACCCCGCGCCGCCGCCCACCTACCGCCAGCCCCCGCCGCCCTTCGCCAACGGCGAGCCGCCGCCGTACGCGGCGCCCGCGCCCTACGCCGGCTTCGTGTCGGTGCTGTACGCGCCGCCGAAGCTGTCGTGCTGGAACTGCGGCGCGGCCGGGCACGCCGGCCACGAGTGCAAGGAGCCCAGCATGGAGGAGATGACGCGCGCCGGCGGCTACCAGCTGGACTTCGGCGGCGCGCCGCCCGAGTCCGCCGACAAGTAGGCGCGGCGCGAGCCCCGGCCGCGCGAGCCGCGACCTCTGTAGATACCGGCCGCCCGCGCCTTCCGCGCCCTCCGCGCCCTCCGCACCCTCCGCACCCTCCGCCCCGGTGCCCGGCGTGACGTGAGTCCTCGGTTCGCGAGATCCCGAAGGATTTTAGTGTAGTACGAGATATTTGGTAGATCTATGTTGTTGCTCTTACGTGCGCTTATCGGGCGGACTTACCGGCGGGTGTTAATTGTTATGTTTAAGGGTAATTGCACTTTCGATGTATTTGGTAGAATTTGTTGACATTCCACTGAATATTTGTTTGTTTTTAATTTATGAATACTTTTTTTGTTTTAGTGTTACAAGTAATTGCCTTAATAATGCTGGTGTATACAAATGTCTCAGAACGATTGCTCTTTATCATATTTTACACATAGCGTTTGGAGCTGTGTTCAATTTAAATGCATGACGTAGTTTGATAACAGAATTCACAAAACCTACCATGTTAGTATGAACGTATGATAAAAATTCATTTAAGAATATACGAACGAATTGATGTTTGCCCAGAAAACACGATGCATAACAATGACACATTGAAAGTGCAGTTATTTGTGAACAAAATACACGGTAATGTACAGCTCTCATTTAGAATTTTGGGGGAATTCCACTTTATAGCAGCAGTTTGTTTTATTTATTAGCAGCTTATGATTAAGACTATGTAAACCAAGTCGAGCACTATAATTCCTTATTCTTGGCCAATGTGACTGGCTAAACCAAGCGCGAATTGTTAAGTCTCTGGGTTAAACATTTAACCAATTAGAAAGAAAAATGTACAAAAAAAAAGTGTAAGTTCTCGAGTGATTTAAATATTTTGTTTCTTTTCATTCTTAATGTGTGTGCCATAGATTGGTGTATGATTAACTCTATATTAGTGGGTATGACATCAAGAAATTTATTAAGCCCGTGAAGTAAGACAGTGGTTTTGACAGAAGTGTTAACCATAATAATGAAACTCTTAAAATCACTTAAAACATGAATATAAATAGATACCAGTATAAGTAAGTGTGTTTATAAACAAATCGAATTTTATAAATTGACATGTTAAATCCTTATTTTAGTAAGAGTTTGTTACTAATATTATGGTATCTAAAATAAAACCACATTACCTTAACTTCAATCATGGTTACTACAACGCCGAACCATTTATGTCTATAATTAGAATAGGAGAATTTGTTAATTTATAATTATAAATTATCGGACATGACAATTGATGGAATTAATCAACCATTTAGTACATTACATTAGTACAAGTTCAGAATAGCAATCACAGTTGGTTTAAGATTGCATTAAGCAAACATGGTTTTGTGAAATAATTTGATAATTTAGTAGTAGAGTATAAGTAGAACATAACTCAAAAGCAGCATCGTCAAAGTTTGCCATTCCGATCACCTTTAAACGAACCACTTTCAGCAATTGCATGTTTTTACTTTCTCTTCATAATATGTCACGCTACTCGTGTGGGCCTCCTGCAACGAGCAATACGTGGTCATGTCTTGAGCTTTTTGCGGATGCTTCTTTTAAGTTGTGTAGCACTTTACTACGTATTTTAACTTTTGTATCAGAGTCGTAGTATATCGATAATTTAAGTTATGCGAGTTCATCCCTTATCATTAATTACTTATTATCAAATGCCTACGCTGCTAAACACGTGTTCAAGGAATTCCCTAAAATTCTTGGCTCTGCTAAATTTCTCCTACATGTTACACAACATGTTATTTGTTAAAATCACAACACAACTGGACGTAGTTTTGCAAAGTGGAACCAACCCATACACACTTCTGCAAACTAAAACCAACCTAGAACCACTAATACAAAGTCGGTTTTGGTCTACAGCAGTGCATGTGTGCGTTGATTCCGTTCTTCAAAACGATGTCCAACTGTAAATATCGTGCTAACTTCTAACCTGTTTGATACACAGTTCAAAAGTCAGAATGTGACGAATGTTTTATACACAAAAGTACTGAATTGTTTCCTTTGTCCCAAGACTGATCTCTAATACTAGCTAATTATTGGGCTTCTAAACCTAATGTGTAATGTTGTTCAATATTAGTTGAGCCTCAGATACTTTCAGAATACATATTATAGGACTGTTCGCTCGATGGTTGACAAGTGATGGTAACGTAACTACAGAGTAGAATGCTAAGTGAATAATGACTGGCCACATGTCCATGTGAGTGTACCTATTAACGATGAACCATTTTATACACGTGTGTTGAACAAGGGATTAATTTGATCAAGCTCACGAAAAATGCAATGCTCTTAATTAATGTTTATATAGTCATTGTAAATAGTTACAGATATGTAAGAGAGTTGGCACGTCGCATCTGATGTGTTCATATTTTGTAAATAATTCAGTTTATATAAAATTAGTTGATATTTAGAGATTGAGTATATTTGTAAATTTATTTGTAATAATTTGAGTGTCCCTATAGAGTATAATTCAATTGTTTCTCTATTTGATCACCGTCACAAATCACAATTTGCATTTTTGAGGTCCCAGTTTTCGAGGAAAAGTTCAAATTAGAAAGGTTGTAAGTATAATTGTTTTTGCATAATTATAAAAATATATGTTTTTTTAATGGAATCAAATGAGTCACGCGCATGGGTGGGTGCTGGCCGTCGCTGTGGCCGATTCATATGCAGCTTGCCGACATTATTATATTGGTGATTTATTGAAAACTTGCGCGGAAGTGACATTCTTCCTCCGCCTGCAAGCCCGAGAGACTCCTGCAGGTGACCGCGCGGGCACAGATGGCGGAGAGATTGTATTCTGCACGGTTTCGCGTTAGTATAACACCAAACAGAATCGATAGGGACTATAAAAAATATTTTGTAACACAATATGCCACTCCTTATGAAGGTTGTATGTTATGCGGACGTAACTTTTGTGTTATTTATATCTTAACAATTTTATTATTATAATTAAAACAAGTTGAAGTATAGATTAAATATAGAAAGAATAACTTAATAATTGTAACTTTGTAAGTATGCCTGTAGTCCCAGTGTGGTACCTTTGATGCAATACAATGGTAGCATTACAATGCCTACTGCATATCATTTTAGAATTTTTATTTGAGTGTGATATGGAAGTGGTTTATTTTACTGTTTCGTCTGCTCAATTTTATTGCGTTCGACAAGTACATATTCAATGGGTAAGATAATAAATAAATTAAAGTGTGTTTTGGTTTGTTGATAATTCCACAGGCAACAATAATAATGTTCTACAGTAGTTGCAATGTCTATGCAGCTTTACATTGTACTAGTAGAGTATGAGAATATTTTTTTACTTTGTACAGTATGTTATAAATGTGATACCTTAATAATTTTTGACATAATTAGAAATTGTGATTTAGTAAGGTGTGTAGTTTATTAAAATAATATGAAAAAAAACTCGCTTTACTAAATAAATTATAGTATCCTACAGCTATGTGTAACGTTGTTTTCCCACATTTTTATATTTGGGTACTTACTTATATTCTAAACTGTTGTACCTATTGCTAGCAGAAATCAAATTTCAGGAATATGAATGTTTCGGCCCAGTGTTGCAGACCTGTATCCCACCAATGCTGTGAATCATTTGCTTCCTGAGAAATAAACAGCCAAAATCTACATTTTGTGTTTTCTTATTGTGTTAAACAATCCAGACCACAGACATAAGTAGGTAGAAATAGGTAAATAACATATAACTAAAATTCAGACTAAATTAGGTTTGATTTAATTGGCGTACGCTTTTTTTGTAATGGACATCGCCAGGTGATCGAAAACGAACTCTACGTACCAGCGAAACGAACCTATCTACTTAAATACCTTCGTTAAATAACGTTACTTAACGAATCATAATAATGTGCCTCAAGATAATTAAAGGTCGCCGCTACCCTACTTTATTATTGCGGCTGAAATTAGGTTCGTATAATTAATTATTAAATTGAAATTTGTTAACGTTTTATTTATCTATCTTCCGTAGGTAATTTGATACAACTTCAGAATTCCTTTTAAACTTCTACATTGTTTTATTGAATAATACAACCCAACAAACAAACATTACCGATTGCGGAAGGGTACTAAGGCTCGTATTAATAAATCGGTCTCAAGTCTGAGAGCGATCCTAAGTACGCTTTTGACATGTCATTTGGTACTGGAATATCATTTCCAAGATCGCTCTCGGACTTGAGATCGATTTATTAATACGGGCAGGACATTCATAGATTAGGTACTCATAAGAAGTTAAATAAAATGGGTATTGGAAAAACTATTTCAAGTTCTTCTCTGTTGGATTATTTAATTTATTACTACGTTACTACTTAAGTGACGGTCAATTAAAAAGTTAGAGTTAAGCACAAAATAAGGTATCATTAGAATATTATAATCTCGTCTTTTCTAATGACATCATCAAAAGTGCGGAGTAAATCGGAGTTTGTCCTAATCGTAGCTCACTGAGCTACAATCAGTACATAAATAGTTTTTTTATAAAAAAAAAAATCACTTGGTAGGTAGTCTATTTTCGGGTGGGGGTTTCCTAAAGGGGGGGTGTAAAATTTCATTCTTTTTGAGCTACGGTGTACCGTTTACGAGATAAACAAGGTTTTTCATTACTCATACTCGGAAAGTAGGTCCGAAGTTGCCTGAGGAGCGGGTTGAAAGTAATACTTTTCCGGCCCGGGAGAATCACTTTCAACTGACAGCTGTCGCTTAAGTACGCTTTTGACATGTCATTTGGTACTGGAATATCATTTCCAAGATCGCTTTCGGACTTGAGATCGATTTATTAATACGGGCAGGACATTCATAGATTAGGTACTCATGAGAAGTTAAATGAGGTCTGAACTTGCCTGAGGAGCGGGTTGAAAGTAATACCCTCCGCCCTAGGGAGAATCGCTTTCAACTGATAGCTGTCAAATTATTAACAATAAACTAGTTCTATTTTGACATTTCTATTAAACCAGGCCTGCCTACTTCTACGTCTACTTCTAATTCTACTGCTACTTCTACTTCTTCTGCTTCTGCTTCTGCTTCTACTTTTACGTTTACTTTTACTTCTACTTCAACGTCTACTTCTACTTCTACTTCCACTTCCACTTCCCCTTCCGTTCGGTCGGTAAAGTTAGATAAAAATATGATGGTTACTTGTTGCAGCCCAATCTCAAACTAAGCGACGCTTTATGGGTACCGTACACGGCACAATAGGCGGCAACCCGATCTTCATTTTTTTTTTCGAGTTGTAGAGTGTTGTTCATAATTCCATGTATTATTTCTTTTGCTAATTCCTGTTTTTATTTTTACTTTCCTTGTATTCGTAATGAAAAGCACAGTGTTTACCTCGGGTGAAAGACTTATTTTGTCTCTCGAACTATCACCTCTTACTTTCATCCCTAGGGTAACAATGTACTATTGTAGTTTTAAATTCGAAGTTTGTTATTAAAATAATGACCAAGTACCAAGACATTCAACTACAAGGTTTTTTTATAAAAAAAAAAAATCATTTGGTAAGTAATATATTTTCGGGTGGGGGTTTATTATAGGGGTGTGTAAAATTTTATTATTTTTAAGCTACGGTGTACCGTTTACTAGATAAACAAGGTTTTGTAGTTTTAAATTCGAAGTTTATAATACTACCCAACAAACAAACATTAGCGATCGCGGAAGGATAGATAGATATATATACATTCATAGCACCTTAGAACATTATGTTCTAAGCATAGCACAGACTTCTAAATACTCTGTGATTCATAGATTAAGGAACCTTCATGCCATGTGAAGGTTTTATGTGTAAAAAAATACTTTAGTAGTCACTTTCTGTTCTTACCGGGGTAACGTGAACACCACCTATCGTAGCGCAGCGGAGATTGGTTCAGCGCGAGGGCAATGTAAATAGCTTGCGCCTGTCTATTTTCTATGTTTGTGAGACCAAAACAGAGACAGATATGGCTGTTTATTCACTGTGCCCCTTGATCCACCGTTACCCACTCTCCCCTACCTAACTATTTTCAATCTATCTTGTAGTGTGGTCACTGAAACCATTCCTTAAACCTACAACATGTGGGAAGTTGAATATCATACTAATATTATGAAGAGGAAAACTTTGTTTGTTTGATTGTAATGAATAGGCTCCGAAACTACTGAACCGATTTGAAAAATTATTTCACTGTTGGAAAGCTACACTATCCCCGGGTGACATAGGCTATAATATATTTTCAAAAAAATTAGGGATCCTTACTAAAACTCGAATAATGTAACCGCAATGTACCCGTGCGAAGCCGGGGCGGGCCGCTGTCCCAGTATACAATAGTAGTCTTTGCCGCTATCTAAAATAAAAGTACATTGTTGTGCAAAAGATTCACTATATTGTTTTATACAGAGATACATCAAATTCAAAACAATATCGCCCCAATTTCACTGAACAGCTTAAAATATTTCCTCATTCTTCATCATCCACTAGGTATTATATCTGATACAATACAGAACTAGGTAATTATTAAGAATCGCTTAGTGTAACACGGTTAAACAAAGTAAAACAATCGTATGACGTCACCAGTCACCGTGAGCAATGTGGAGCCCCATGACTGCCTTAATCGCAACTGCCTGATAAACGCTTTTTGCTTAGATAGGTAGGTAGTAGGTACATAGTTAATTTGCTTTCGTTAATTAGACCATCGTCGTCGTTAATTATGTTGTAATTTAGGTAATTTTAGTTTTACAAAGTAGGTGGGTACCAACCTAATATCTAGATACCTAATTTAAAAAATAAATACACTGAGAGACTTGAGAGCGCGCTGTTGTGAAACCTTGTTATATAGGTACCTATCCAGATCAATAGGTAGGTAAGTAGGTAAATACCTACCTACCTGCTTATTGAAGAATCAAGTAAGAAAGCACCTATATTCATCACTAGCTGTGCCCCGCGACTTCATCCGCGTAGTATTGGATTATTGGGTTCAAAAGTATCCTATATGTTAATCCCGGTTATAATCTATCTGTGTTCCAATTTTCATCCAAATCCGTTCAGTAGTTTTTGCGTGAAGGAGTAACAAACATACATACATACATACATACATACATACATACATACATACATACATACATACATACATACATACATCCACACTCACAAACTTTCGCATTTATAATATTAGTAGGATTAGAATTGGGTCAAAATTCGAAATTGAGAAAAAGTGCCCATTCTTGCTGCCTACCTACACGTAAAATGATTTGTATGACAATCTAAAGGAATGACGATAACTCATTTCAGACCATTAATTCTCAAAAAGATTCTCAGTAGGTGGGAACGAAATCTAATTCTTTATGAAATATAAGTTACGGGATGAAATACGCAGGTAGGTACCTACTTACCTATCATATCGATGATAACTTTATTACAATCAGCTGAATAAGTAGGTACCTACTTAGGTTCAATTTCAATACTTATACATTTCCGGTGTGCGGTTTCGGTTTCGGTTTCGGCTGGTTTCGGTAGCAGTTTCGGTTTCGGCCAAAAATCTGCCGAACCTTTCGGCCACGCCGACACCTACCTATTGTACTATTTGTGTATTATCGCACGTTGTTCGGGTGAGTTAGGCGTCATTGTGTTGTGTTAGAATATAATAAAATAACTCTTTATTGTACACTAAAGTTTGGAATATATCCAGGGTTCGAAAAAATCCGATTTTTATAATAAATATCAAAAATCCGATTTTTTGATATATATCCGATATATATCGGATATATATCCAGGCTAAGAAAAAGAAGCGAATTTCATTTTGTAAGGGAATTAAGCACTTAAAAATGTGAAAGGAATTTGTAAAGTAATATAAGTGTCAAATTGCCACATTTATAATTAAAAAAAAACTTAAAAAACTTAACAAAATAATTAGTGTTTATTTGAGAAATATTATTTAATGAACACTTAAAAAAACAAGTACCTATTATTATAATAATCATTATTTGTTTGTGAGATTTGGATTCCCTAGAAAATTATTAACGCTAGGAGCACCAGGAAATGCACATTTTTTAATACTTCGTAAAATAAACCTTATTATGGTATGAAGTTAAGGTTTGAATTTCAATAAAAAGTTAGCTGTACTGTTGAGTTAAAGGGGATTTCCCCAACTTTAAATGAGGTTGCCATTTTGGGAAACAATCAAAATTATTCTGAATTTTAGTTTTTCGCTACGTGTTGCTAGGGTAAACATTAATCTCCAAAATGTTTTGTTGAGCAGACAGGAAAAAATCAATTGATATATATCAAGATAAAAATCAATTGATATATATCGTGATATATATCATGATATATATCCGCTGATATATATCGGCGAACCCTGAATATATCTAATAACATAAAAAACTATAGTGTACATTGTGTTTGTTTTTTTAACCCCCGATGGAAAAGAGGAGTGTTATGAGTTGAATATTGTGTATGTGTGTGTCAGTCTGTGGCATCGTATTGATTAAGCGGATGAACCTTTTTTAATTTAGTTTATTTTGTACGATAGGTTTCTTGATTGAGAGTCTTCTTAGCTATGATTCAAGATAATCTGTTTAGCCATATGAAGATTATCAGCTCTTTTCTAGTTAATAAAGGGACAAGAGCAACTTCCACAGGTCTAATCATTGATTCGAAATTTGGTATCCTGTTACTTCAATGATATGGTGAGGACTTGGTAACCTTGACCTGATGCTGCGGCGTCAACTGGAATCTGCAGAATACCCAAATCCTCACCAACGCACAGGAGATAATCGTGTTTGACTTTTGGAATAGTCTTAATGCATAGGTTATAGATAAGTGGTATTTAGGGAGTGATGGATGGAGTAGGAGAGTTATATGGGGATAAATTAGTGAGGGATTCGTAGCTATTTTCAGTCGTTCAATCGTTATGAAATTTTGAGATTCGATGTAGTCATTTTAGTTGGTAAACTTGATCTGATGCTGCATCTTCACCTGTAAGCTGTAGGATAAGTATTCTACTCCACAGCAAGTTACAGTAGAGAAATCGTGTTTGGGCTCATTGGAATGGTCGTAATAAAAAGATTATGATTGAGATTATTAGATGGCGATAAAAGTCCGTCGATCGTAGCTTGTCTACTAGTATAAAAAGAAAGAAAAAAAACTGAAAAAATTAAAAACTTTCAAACACCGATACAAAACAACTTATTATCCTTATTATAATGTAAGCAATCATATTTAGACCAAAGCGTCATCATGTCGTGGGTATTTTGTTTTTAGTCATTTTCTTAAATACTTTGCAAGTACTTAAGTAATTGATTTTGTTTTTTTTGTGACAATTAAGTATGCTTTGTGCCTAACCATTTTTTAACCACGCAAACTGCAAACTGCTCATTTAACTGTGAGCGACCAATCATAATATGATTTTAAATGTGAAAAATATATTCGACTAGCTGTGCCCCACGACTCCGTCCGCGTTCTGTTGAAAATTTTCCTGAATTTTCTTTGCTATAAACCTTACGGAGCCCGAGACTTTTCCAACGAATGCAAAACCGTGGAAATCGGTTCGTGCGTTCTGGAGTTATAGCGTCAGGAAGGAAAACCCGACTTATTTTTATATAGTAGATTATAGTGCACAATATTTTTTTTACAATTCTAAGTAAGTTTCGGTTTCAGTTTCGGTTTCGGCCAAAACTGAGACCCAGGCCGAAGGTTTGTTTTCGGTTTCGGCCGAAACTGAAAATCTTGTTTCGGTCGGTCTCTAGTAAATATTTTTCTCCCTAAAAGGCTTGACCGATTTTAATGAATTTTTGTTTTGTCCTAATGGGGTCACCTGAGCGGTTTTTAACTATAGTTTGACCCGGTAGGTGTCGCTGTTGGTGACATCCAGAAAATAAAATCATTAATAACAAACATGACGTGATACCTATGTCCCTACCAATAAAAACTAGTGATGCTGCAGGCAAAAGCTAGTAGATGCCTATCTATCTACTAGTGATGTAACGAATGTTGGATTTTTGACATTCGCGAATGCGAATGCGAATGCGAATATTTGGCTTCAACATTCGCGAATGCGAATGCGAATGCGAATGTTGACTTTCAAATAAGAAACCCTAAATTGAAAATAAAAAAAACCCCGATGCGATGACTTTTTTAATTACAAAAGAGCTGATAATTTTCAAACGGTTGAATCGATTTCCGTGAAACATAGCTAAGAACACTTTCGATCAGAATACCTTTCTAAAAAAAAACAAAATTAAAATCGGATCATCTGTTTGGGCGCTACGATGCCACAGACAGACCCACAAATACACGTGTTAAACTTATAACACGCCTATTTCTCGGGGGTTAATAAAGAGCGCGCAAAATGTTAGACTGGTTTGACATTATGTGTCGGCCGAACATAGCCGAACCCATACAGGTTGAAAGAACGGAGTTAGTCACATAAAGTTAATTCGAAGAGATTTGTTTTGATTTTAGGGTAGTTTAGTATTATTTCATTAATCAAATTTATTTTATATTCAAATTTTATTGAGTTCATATTTTAATTAGACTTACAAGCGCAATAGAGAAAGATTCTATTTATAATTTAGTTGCCTACCTCAAGACAGTTATTTTTTATATTCAAATTTAAGTAAATAAGTGCATTATGTGCAAGTTACAATCGAGGCTGGTTTGCAGCCAGAGACTAACGCGAGGGCTGTGCTGTGATGGAGCCAAGGTGTTTAATTAACAATGGTCACGCATTTCATACGATATTTAACAACTTACTTGCGAGTAAAAAATATGTAGAATATTACAATCTTAATTGAAAAAAAATCACAATTCATGATTTTTTTTGAGACCTAGAGAATTGCAGGATGAATGAAAAATAAAACAACATGGCGCGCCGTAAGTTTTTAGGGTTCCGTAGTCAAACTCGGAACCCTTAGTTTTGGCACGTCCGTCTGCAATCACAGTCATTTTATTCAGAGACTATTAGGGCAAAAATACTGCAAAC
Source organism: Notodonta dromedarius (assembly GCA_905147325.1). Classification (NCBI taxonomy): domain Eukaryota; kingdom Metazoa; phylum Arthropoda; class Insecta; order Lepidoptera; family Notodontidae; genus Notodonta; species Notodonta dromedarius. The sequence goes on along the minus strand of LR990159.1, from coordinate 8,334,323 downwards.
TAGCCAAAAAAATTGAGTTTATGTACCGCTAAAAAACTGTTTTGAAATTTTGAAAGCAGAGTTATTCCATTGTACCTCCCGTACTTAAGAAAGGGGAGAAAAATAAAAATGTTTACACACCCCCTCGATTGAGGTAAGTATTTTAAAATTATTTGATGGTTTCTTTGACAGTTTTTCAATATTGATTCACGTTTACGAAATATTGAGCTTCATTGTGGCCTTTTTTACTTAAGTAGCAAGATTCATCCTTTAAATTAGAACCACATTATAAATGGTTTATTATAGGAAATAAATAGTTCTTTACTATTCAAAGCCAATATAATTATATTTTTTTTAATCTAAAGTTTGGATTGATTCTCAAACCACGCACCACTGATTGTGCACCCAGTCTAATCACAACTTAATTATTTGAATTGAAATTTTTCAGAAATTAATAGAGTACGTGAGCCGCCGCATTCGATGGTTCATATCAGTAAAAAAAACATCACTTTATGACTTCCGTATTATCGAAAAGTGGCGAGATGTTTACGGAACCCTAGAGTATGCGTAGTTCGACATGCATTTGGCCGGTTATATTTATCTATGGGTCTGGCAAAGCTGGTAACAAATATTATATTATTTAAAATATAATAAATCGAATGTTTATAATATGTTTTATTTACAATGAAATTGAATGTGAAAGAAATTTATTTAAATAATTAATGTATTTATGTACAGTATAATATTTTAGTAATCATCGTTTATTTATTGTTTTAAATTTTTACTATTTTTAGGATAACTGATAAAATAAGAATAAAGGCAATTGGTGCAATTAAACTATTTTATTTAACAGAGTAAATTTTACAGTGACTGACAGTGCACAATTACGATGAGAGAGGGAGCCTGTAGGCGGTAGAACGCAGACATGTGCGCTATCAGCACATGCTATTAAATTTAGCGCAGGCGTCCATAGTTCCAACATCCTCTCCTGGACGCTGACGCTTTAAAATTAAACCCATTGATGTGATGAAGTTTTCATGCTTCGATCGATGGAGTCCTTTTGTCAAGATATCGGCGACCATGTCTCTAGTGCATTTATATTGAACCATGACTTGTCTGGCAGCAATCTTCTCTCGTATAAAGTGATAGCGGACGTCTATATGCTTACTGCGTGCGTGGTAGGCAGCATTTTCTGAAAGACTAATCGCACTCTGATTATCGCAGTAAACGGTTATAGGTATACCTTTAAATTCTGGTTGAAACTCGTCTGCCAGCTGTTTCAGCCAAAGAGCTTCCTGAATGGCCGACGATAGAGCCATATATTCAGCCTCACTTGTAGAAAGAGCTATGGTCTGTTGTTTCTTGGAATTCCAGCTCACTGCGGCACCCTGGAATAAAAATATGAAGCCTGTGCAGGATCTTCTATCCTCACTATCACTTGCCCAGTCTGAATCGCAATAGCCTGAAATTCTTCCAGCAACATTCCTTTTATAAACCAGTTTCGTATGTATTGTAGCTTTCAGGTATCTCAAAACTCGTTTCAGGGCCGCCCAATGTTCATTAGTAGGTTGACTATTGTACGTACTCAGAGAATTTACTATATAAGTAATGTCGGGTCGAGTCCCTTGTGATAAATATAATAAGCAGCCAATTATTTCTTGGTATGGAATGTTCTTTAAAATTTCCTGTTGACCTTCACCCTTCTTCAGTTTGACATTAGCATCAGCTGGTGTCCACATTGGCTTACAATTTTTCATACCAAATCGTGTAAGTATATTTTCTACATAAATAGATTGATCAATAGAAATCTCATTTTCATCTTGTGAAATTTTAAAGCCGATGCAATGTTTGGCTGGTCCTAAGTCCTTCATATAGAATTTTTGTTTCAATTTCTCTTTTATCAATTGTGCGCTTTCTTCATTATTAAAGAAACAAAGTATATCGTCAACATATACTGTTATAATAAGCATATCATTTTCATTTAAAATACGGTAGTAAATGCATGGATCTATGTTTGAACGAGTCATTCCAATTTCTAATAAAGTGGTATTTAATTTCATGTTCCATTGTCTGCTGGCTTGTTTAAGTCCATATATTGACTTGTTTAGTCTACACACTTTATTTTCATCTTCATAGCCAGGTGGAAAGGACATGTAAATTTCTTCATTGATGTCACCTTGTAGAAATGCTGTCACTGCGTCCATTTGGTGTATTTTAAGTCTGTATTTAGCAGCAAGACCAATGAGGTACCTTATAGATGTATAACGGACTACTGGAGCATAGACCTCATTGTAATCAATGCCCTTGACTTGTTTATATCCCTTAATTACCAGTCTAGCTTTATATCGGGTAATAGATCCATTGCCGTCCATCTTAGTTTTATAAACCCATCTGCAGGGAATTACTGATTTTTCTTTTGGTGGGTTAACTGGTGTCCATGTATTGTTTTTAATCAATGACTGATATTCTTCATCCATAGCCTTCTTCCATTGATTAGCATTTTCACTGTTAATAGCTTCTTGAAGACTTTGTGGATCATTATTTAATAAATTCATTGTTGATTCAACATTAAGACACATTAGTGATGAGGGACTTTGCTGAATATCATCATCATTGCGGCTTCTCATACTTCGTGTCAGCGGTCTCAAAGTTATATTTGATTCCGATGGAGAGTCAAGTGTCCTATCAGGTAAGTATGTCTCATCATTAACATCCTCATATTGATCAGAAATATCAGAATCATCTGAAATAGAAATACTTTGAGGTTCATCCTGTGTTACTCCTCTGTCATTAATTTCATTATCAATATTTATTTCCACAGGTCCTTCAGGTTCATCATCCGGTAAGTATACATTCTTTTCTTTTTCTTTATTACAACTTTCCTTTATATTTTCATTTTTATTTTCCTCTATCTCTATGTCATTTTTACTAATGTTCTTTTCTTTTATAGGTACATCATTCACAATATTTCTTTTAACTGAAGCCTCTAAAAACACAACATCTCTACTTATAATTCCTTTTTTTGTTTCAGGATCTATAAATCTATAGCCTTTTGTACTGTTACTGTAGCCAACAAATATTAACTTTCGTGACTTCACATCAAGTTTGGTTCTGTTTTCTTTAGGAATAAGCACCATTGCAGGGCATCCAAAAATCCTCATGTGACTTATATTAGGCTTCTTTCCAGTCCACACTTCATAAGGCGTTAAATCAGATAAGGTGCAGGTGGGAGATCGGTTTACAATGTATGCAGCTGTAGCAACCGCTTCTGCCCAGAATGTGACCTGCAATTCAGCATTTAATATCATACATTTAGCGCGCTCTATCAAAGTCCTATTCATTCTCTCACTGAGGCCGTTCTGCTCAGGAGTGTATGGATTGGAAGTTTGGTGCAGTATTCCATGTTTCTTCAAATAAGCCTCAATATTATTATTTTTGTATTCTGTTCCATTATCGCTTCTAAGAGTTTTAATTTTTGTACTTAGCTCATTTTCTACTGCATTCTTAAATTCTACAAATTTTTCAAATACTTCACTTTTATTTTGAATAAAGTATACATGTACTCGCCGAGAAAAATCATCAGTGAAGGTTACAAAATACCTTGCCCCTCCTATAGAAGTATGCTTCATCGGTCCACACACATCACTGTGGATGAGCTCTAGCAAACTGGTTGCACGGGAGCCTTCAGTGGGGAATGGTTTTCTTGTTTGCTTACCTTCAAGACATGTTACACAAATTGAATTGTCTTTTCTTGATGATAGCTTTACGCCTTCTGTACAGTTAGGTATTTTATTAAGATAATTGAAATTTAAGTGACCCATCCTTTGGTGCCACAAGTAAATATCGTCATCAGTTTTAGCCAACATGACTAGAAATGCTAGTTCATTTCTACATGTATTTAACCGATATGTCTCATTGATTAAGTTTGCCCTTGCAACTAACTTGTTGCTTGGATTGAAGATTAAACAACCACTTTCATTAAATGTTATCCTGCATCCACTTTTAATTATTTTGCTGACTGATAGCAAATTTGTCTTTAAGTCTGGTACATATAAAACATTCCTCACCTGTATTGAATCGGTGCTGCCATCATTTGCATTTACCTTAATAGTTGCATTACCGCAGCATTCAACTTTTAATACTTTGTTGTTAGCAATTCTTATGCTCGGTACCGATGAAGGAGTGATATCAGTGAGCCAATCCCGGTGCTGAGTCATATGCATAGATGCCCCTGAGTCAACATACCAAGAATTAGAGACATTTGCTGTGGATGCTGAAAAAGCTGCAACATATCCTGTTTCATTATCTGCTTTTTTATTAGTACTTTTATTTTTATGCCAACAATCTCTACTGAGATGTCCGTACTTATTACAATGAAAGCACCTAGGGCCTTTTTTATTTTTAAATTGATTACTTTTGGGCTGATTATTTTTTGTGTTTGTATAAAGTGCGGTAGTGTCAGATGTCTTTACTTCCTGTAGTAACTTATTTTTGACTAAATCAGCACTAATCTTCATACCGGAACTTTCTAAGCCCATAATCATTGGCTTGTACATTTCTGGCAACCCTGCCAACATTAGTGTGCCCAACCACTCATCGTCCACATTGAATTTTATATTCCTTAATTTGTGCGCAGCTGTCATTATTTTGTTTACATAGTCTTCAACTGATGAACTGTTTTCCAAATTGGTATTAATGAGCTCTTTTAATAACCCTACTTTACGAGTTAAGCCACTGTCTTCAAATGCCTTCGCCAAATTGTCCCATACTTGTTTTGCATTTTGGGCTTCTTGTATATGTACGTATAAAATTGGATCAACTAATAATATCAACTTTGACTTGGCTTTGGTGTCTTGTTTAACTGAGGTAGATTCAGTAGCCACTGGTTCTTTTAAAATACAGTTGTACAAATCTTCATGTTGCAAGTATGCCTTAACTGCAAAACTCCAACTTGCCAAATTTTCACGACCCTTCAGCTTTTCAATTGAGATCAATGAATTACTTCCAGCCATACTTATATAGTAAATGTTCAATGTGTAAAAGATAAATTTCACTCGCGAGCGCGGTCCATAGTTCCAACAATAACTCTTTACTAAGATTTAAAAAAAGTCAAGTCAATAGCACTAGTGCGTATTAAGCTGCTTTATGAGCGGTGCAATAAGGGCCACCCTATGAGCAAGTTTGTTTAAATAATATATAATTCTTACTAGTTGTATTAAAATTCCAGACCCATCCTTACATAATTTCCTTTTTGTTTTTCAAAAACATTCGCCAAACAATCGCATAGATTCTTGCGAATGCGAATGCGAATGTCAAAAAATATGCGAATATTCGCGAATGCGAATGCGAATGCGAATATTCGTTACTTCACTACTATCTACCTATATAAAATACGTAGGCACCTAACTATAGAGTTTGGTTAATTAAGTACAAGTAAGCACCTAAGTAGGTACTTAGGTATATAGGTGTGCAAATTTTTATTCTCAAAGTTTAAGCTTCGTGGGCCCGGACAAAATGCTAGTTAGGTAGTTATAGATACATAAAAATAAAACTTCATAGGTAGGTAGGTACTCCAACGAAAACAGACTACCTAGTCAACTTGCGAGCACTCCACTCTGTCGTAAAACAATTTTGGCGCCAACGTGTGGAGTACCTTAATCAGAGGAGGCAGCGGTGTCGACAATTTATCAGCCGAACAAATAACCACTCTAGAGGAGTCCGGTCCGGACACATACAAACACTCGCCGGCCACAATTTACCGAACGCGGGCAAAGTCGATTGGTGCAGTGAATTAGATGCGCCGCCGGAATAAGATAGATGCCTGTGTAGTGTCCCTGGTGTTGCCAGATACAGCGTCAACAGTGGGACACTCCTTCGCGATTCCTTATGTAGGTATATTAATCATACTAATATTATAAAGAGGAAAACTTTGTTTGTTTGATTGTAATGAATAGGCTCCGAAACTACTGAACCGATTTAAAACATTATTTCACTGTTGGGAAGCTACACTATCCCCGGGTGACATAGGCTATAATATATTTTCAAAAAAAATAGGGATCCTTAATAAAACTCGAATAATGTAACCGCAATGTACCCGTGCAAAGCCGGGGCGGGCCGCTAGTCTGTTATAAAGTTTACCAGTAGGTACAATAGGAAGAAGTACCTATAATTACAAACTGCTTAATTCGCGCTCGGTAGTGTAGGTACGCAAGGAGTCGCATAATAGCGTAGGGACTTAGGCACCTACTTATCCCTAACTTGTGTAGGTGGGTAGGTACCTATCGTAGATGCATTATAAAATTAGGCGGTTTACAAACATGAGCTCTTTTGTAAAACCGCTGGTGCCTTTAGAAAACAGCTTGGTAATTTTGCAACCCACCTGCGACAAATGAAAAAATAATTATTTATCTCTAAGTCTACATGTTTGCATGTTAATTCGTTTATAAATGATGTCTGTAGACTTGAGGAACAGAAAAATAAATTATGTAAGAGTGCTTAGCTTGTGACCTGACTAGGCATTGCCTGTATCTTAAGGTTATTAAGTAGGTACTTACTATATACCTATCCAGAACCCATCTATAAAACCAATCTGAAATTAATCTGTGTATCCACTTTATTTAGGATAATATTGGGTACCTAGGTATATTACTTGAGCTAAGTAATAGGTGCGGTCGGCTGCACGTCTCAGACAACGTTCCAGCATAAGCTGAGATCTCATTAATATTGACAACAATGATAAAAAGAGCTCATCTAATGCGAGAAAGGTGCTGGCGACTATATCTAATAAGGGTACACTACAACGGGCCATATCAATAGGTTCAATGGTTAGGTCATTGGGCCCATGAAAATGGAATGTCCATAACAGGAGAGGTACACCTGGTAACTCCACGTGTGAGGTACCTATCTACCTACGTGTCCCGTTTATTGAATGCTGCTGAACATTCGCCGGTTCAGGTGAACGCACATTTCTGTGCAATTCAGTTGAATTGAAATTGCGATTAGTAAAAAAAGGACCTAAGTACTTAATACAATATGATCTGGGGTGCTACTCTTAGCAACGATAATCGGTATTCCTAATACCTATCGTGAAATTTATCGGCAAAAAAAATGTAATTTAGAGTAGAATTCGACAAGACAAATGTCACGCACGATATACCTAGGTACCTATCGATTATCGTTGCTAAGAGTAGCACCCCGATCCTTTTAGTAGGTATAGGTAAGTGCAGCTGATTTCTAGCGAGTGATTTAATCAAAGGTTTGTTGATTGAAGCTAAAGAAACTCATCATACTTTTTATGGCAGTTAGGTTAGCATATATGTAATACTTGCCCTAACTAGTCCAAAGTATTCTTACGGAGTTAGGAAACACTCTGTATAATATATCTAGTATGGCTGGAAACGCTAGTTAGACTACAACTTACTAAGGTCCGGTTGCTCGAAAGTCGGTTACGTTAAATGAAGGGTAAAGTTATGGTTAAAGTAAAATTAACCGGCGGACTAATTTAAAAAGCGTTGTTGAAGCAACGGTTACTTTGACGAGGGGTTAAATCTCAGGTTTGACGGCGGTTAAAATAACCGATGGGGTGGGGGCCGTTTAAATTTTGACGTTAGTAGAATTGTAGTAATCGTTTACCGATTTTAGGTTAATTTTAATATTTCTTGGCGAATACAGTTATTAAAATGGGATCAGAGCGTTTAGTTTTGGATTTAATTAATGAAGATAGTTCCTCTGATGATAATTTCATATTTGATCAGGTATTCCCACAAAGACAGAGGAATTTTCGACCACGAACTGATTATTTTCTATGGGAGGAAATGGATTTTAGAGCACGCTTCAGAGATTGATGGCGGCACAGCTGATGCTGATTGCTACATCAAAAATATTGTGGCAAGATGGCCCGGAGGAAGTCACGATAGTCACATATTTGATTCAAGTAACATTAGAGGCAGAATGGAAGATGGAGAATTTGGTGATACATGGCTATTATGAGATAGAGGATATGCCTTGAGGTCTTTTCTTTTGACACCATTAGCAAATCCCGCAACATCACGAGAACATTTTTATAATGAAGGCCCCATTAGAACCAGAAATTCTGTTGAAAGGATATTTGGTTGTTGGAAGCGAAGGTTTCCAGCAATCGGATGTAAATTGAGAACAAATTTAAAATATATGCATGCAATAATAATTGCAACTGCTGTTTTGCATAACATTTGTCGCAAGATGAATGAGGAACAACCTCCAGATTTAGTAAGCGTCTACGAGGAGATGGATATTGTTGATGAAACGGCTACAAATAATCAAGACAGTACAAGAGGTGAATTGAGATCATCATATTTTGATAGATCAGCTCTTTAATTTCAATGTAAAAGTTTTAAATAAAACAGATTTATTTTAACCAATCTCTTTAATTTCAATTTATTTTTAATTTATTTTGGAGAAAAGAAATAAGGGAACAAAAGTAAAAAAGAACATAAAATAAGAACTTAAATTACAGGTACATGTATCTGCTCCATATAAATTTCCCATTCACATAGATATTAGAAAAATTATGACGCTGTAGACAGACAAAATAACATAAAAATAGAAGCTGAATAAAACGCTGAGGGATATCTCTCTGTATTACGAAAATTAAACACACAAAAATACTTTATTAATTTAAAAGCCCCACAACGATTTTTAATTTACCCAATCACCCAACCCAAACCTCTATATTATAATACTCTTTGCACCCAAACGTCACAAACAAAAGTACTCTGTGGTCACAAGTCAGAACAAACAATGCCAATATGACAGCTAATGCAGTGTTGGCAGCCGAAAGAAAAGTTCCCTATCAAAAATTAAGGGAAACAAAATGGAATTGCACTGACAACTCTTTTAACCCTCGTCTAATTTGACCGCCGCGAAAATTATCTTTGGGCAACTGAATACGAAGATAACCGATGTAACTTTTTTTACCAAGGTCAAAATTAACAATAGTTAAGTTTTAACTATTACTTTACTGTATTGTACGAGCAACCGGCCCTAAGTAGTCTAGTAATGAAATATTAATCTACCCCAATACCACATTAACGGACACTGGGAGCCGGTTCGTGACAGTGGCGGGCGCCGCCGACACCCGAGTTCACGCGACGCTTCCAACTCTTCCCGTCCTCGGATACTCGTGTCCCAACTAAGTATGATTTAGGGCTAAACTTCGCGGCGCCTTTCCTGAAATAACACCAAGTTCTGAAAACTGTGTCATGTAGAGTGTGCTACTGATTTGTTACCACTGATAAAACCATTTGATGCACTAGGTATTAAGTAGTTCTGTTGTATTAGGGCAGGTCAACAGGATGACCACCGCTTGGCGCAGTAGTTTGAGCGTAGGCTGCCCGGCTCACTGCACCGAGTGGTTCCGGGTTCGATTCCCGTGAGGGTAAATTTCCCGGAACCTCTCGGAACCTCACAGGTACCGGTGTGGCCCTTTTAACCACTAGGCAATTAACGCTTCAAGGCGCATTTAACATAACTCGAAATAAGCAGACTTATTATATCGTGCGGTGCAGATATTACCTTCCAATCAATTCTTCCTGCTCACCAACAGAACAAAATAAACTTGAATACGAATGTATATTTAGTACACCAGTAACTACCTCGATTTCACGTCTTGTTGCCAAGACTTTTACGATCTCTACGAAAGAAAACTGGTAATCCGGACCATAAATATGAAAAGATTTTATTTCATGGAAAACATTATTATGTCCAGTTACGACGGGACAAGTTACTACGGTATCCCTAGTGCCTAGTAACTATTTAATGCTTTCGCTATCAGGTTCCGGTCCGGAACGGAACAGATACAATAAAATATTTAAGTAACTAGATACCTACCTAGGTATGTAATATCGCTCTTTTGACCGGGGGGAGCTCTTGATACCTATATCATGTTTTAGTAAATATTCCCAGCACTTAACTGTACTTGGTTTTTTGTGATATTTTCAATTTCGTAGTCCGAGGAAGAATATTAATTAAACCGGTTGACCCCAAAAAAAATCGTCGTTATTTTCTAATATCCACAAATTCGATGACACTACTGGAGATAATACTTGAGACGGATCTTCTATGGGAGATTTTATAACGTGACAGTGTGCTAATTGAATATGCATCAAGCATGACAAGCATCGCTGCATCGGGTTTTGTTTAAGTTTCTAAGTAGTTAACAAATGTTGGCTTTTCACACGGCGAAGATCACGATTAGCTGATAGTTTGAATAGGATAATATAACGGACGGCTAATCAGCTGAGGTGCTACTTTTAGCAACGGTAATCGTTAGGTTTATCACGACATTCGTATTGTAGAATCCTACTCTAAATTATATCTTCTCGCCGTCGTATATCGTCTGAACGATCGATAATTTTGTAATGTTCGTTTAGTAATCGAAACGACGCTAAAAAGATGGAATTAGAGGAGGATTCGACAATACGAATGTCACGATATTTAAAGAAAGAAAGAAAGAAAGAAAAAGAAAGAAAAAACTTTATTGTGGCTCACAGGATAAAAAGATAACAAAAAATAAATGAAAAAAGTTAAAAATTCTGCTCGCCACAAACGGACCCAATTCAGCATGTGCTGGTTGACAAGAACCAGCGCTGGTCTTCCATTGGGCTGGCATTCCATATTTCGATTATCGTTGCTAAGAGTATAAGCACCCCTGCCCTGGAATGAGTTGAAACTTCCACACAAGCTTCTGTGGACGTTCACACAAGTCCACTAGCAAGTCACCTCTGGACATATAGGTTATTCAGCCGGCTGATCTATGGGCCCGATCTGCTTGTCAATAATCTCCGATCATCGATTAACAACCGATTTCCGAACACCGATTAATGTTACGGTGGTATAAGTACTTACTTAAACATCTGTGAAGGCCTGTGCCGTAACATAATCACGAGACCAATCTATCCGTTAACTAGCGGACAAATTACACGGATAAATTCACATTCATTAGCTTAATCGCTGCTCGTCAATTACTACAAACAGACTGGCGGATACATTTATGTGGGCCGACATACCTTAGTACTTATGTTGGTACTACCAACCTCGCATAAAGCCTCGCTTCAATTAAAATCGACGCCGGTTACTTGGCACTGCATTTGACATGAATAACGAAACGATCCGACCAAATGAAATGATGTGTGGTCCCTATACGAGGACGTCATTGTGATTACTCTGTCAGCCTTTGTAGGATTGTCTTGTATAGTATAATTAGTAGTAGGTACTTATTACAAAATACTTTGACGACCGCTTGGCGCAGTGGCTGAGTGTAGGCCGCTCGGTTCACTGCACCGGGTGCACCGGGTGGTTGCGGGTTCGATTCTCGTCGGGGCATGTTTTTGAAATGGCCTTTTCGTAATTTGCCCTGGTCTGGATATCACTGGGGGCCCCCAGTCCATTGTGCGGTACCTATAGTACAAGCGTTGCTTAGTTTGAGACCATACAGTTAGCGTGTCCGTCTGGCGATATTTACTTATTTATTTACTGTAAGTAAAAGCATGCCACCTCTCTAGGTAGTTATGTTACCTCATACTCGTCCACATACAGTTATTTCCTGTTAACTATAAGCTTGAAGGTCACATTATTAGTAATAACTGTTTATTTCATTAACCTCTAGACTAAACACCATTGTACATGAACTTCATTTAACCTTCAGTAAAAGTATATAAGAAAGTCACCATTGTCAGCGATTCATTCACATCTCACAGCTCTTGTAGAGCAGACGTCCTAATTAAATAAAGTATTTTTTTACTTTAATACCGGTGTCTGTCCTTGACTGGCGCAGCCTGGTGGTAGAATCAGTGTCGCGTAAAGTCGCTTAGTGTTGTGATACAAACATCGATCCTCACCGAGTACCGAACGCAGAAGACCAGCATTCATAGAACCTACCGAACAAATAAATTTGTCAGACAACTACCGAAGACGTTTGGGGTGTGAATCGGCATGGGACCGAGTAGCGTGTAAGTAAAACTATTTCGCAATCCATCTCATTCCCTGCCTATTTCCTGGTGTAATTGGACAAGAATCGCCAATAGATTGGGGTAATCCGTAATTTCGGTCAAAAATCACAGAAATTACGCGATTAAATTAGTTTAGTGTCGTTTATTTGTTAAAAATCGCGAAGATTCGACAAAAATCGTGTCGGAAACCGTAACTCCGGTTAAAATCGCGGGGGTTACGTTAGTAGAAGGCACGTCAGGACAAAAATCGCCTGTTTAGGTTAATTCACTGGACAAAAATCGCCAGACTTAGGTTAGTTTATCTTATACTGAACAAGCATCGTCAGATTTGATAACTTTAGATTAAACTTTATTTTATAAATTGTAACGTAAGTAATTAAAATGAGCAATCCAATCGCTCTTATTCCTAAGGAAATATTAAATATTATTCCTAGATACGATGGAGATGAGAAATTATTAAATTTATTTATAGAAAAATGTGAATACGTTATTAGAAACTTCAGAGGTGATACTAACGTAGTGCAACAGACATATATATATCATAGTATTACGAGCAGATTAGCCGGTAAAGCAGCTGTACTAGTGAGCGAAAGACAAAATATCAGCTCATGGGATAGCCTAAAAGAATTGCTAATACAACATTTCGGAGATCCAAGAACGGAAGCATGTATAGCAATAGAATTAGAGAGCATTAAAATCAAACCTAACGAAACATATATAGAATTTTGTCACAGAATTCAAAATGTTAGGAGTTCGCTATTTAGCAAAGTAAATTTATTAACTGACGAGGGTATTAAAGCAGCGAAAATGATAATATATAACAACATGTCGCTTAACGTATTCTTATATAACCTTCCAGAGGATTTGATTAGATTCGTGCGACTCAATAAATGCGAGACATTAGAGGTGGCGCTTAGTGTAGTAGTTGAGGAAGTTAATTTCCAAACACGATACAACGCTAAAAATAAAGTTAAACCTGCACAAAACGCAAATCCAAATCCAGTTAGACAAATGGTGCAACAACCATCGCCAATGCAATTCAAATTCGGAAATCAACCGAATCAATTGCAGCCGTTCAAACCAAACTTTGTTCCAAATCAGTTTAGACCACAGTTTAAGTTCGGAATTCCGCAGAATCACGGATTTAAACCAAATTTCCAACATAATCAAATGAATAGACCTAATTTCCCTCAAAGATTAGGCCCTGGACCAGCACAGTTCCCTAACAAATTAAACAACTATAAGCAATCAGGATTTTTCAGACCAAACCCAAATCAACAATTTAAATTCGGTGTACAAAACAAACCAACGAATGACACGGACGTGACAATGAGGACCGTAAGGAACAATTTATTAGATGACGAAAACGTAGAGGAAGGACATTACTATTACGACCCATATGAAGTATATTACCAAGAGCCAATATCAATTGATGAGATAACAGACGAGATGACTCAGACAGACGTAATAGAACCTCCAGAAAATTTTCCCATACCAGCCTCGCCAACGGACCAACAGAACTGATCGAAATTAATATCAATGTTACTCTCAAACTTCCGCATATTCAAATACCAGAACTAAACGCAATTTTTATGCTCGACACTGGTAGTACTAGATCATTCATTAGTCCCAGGTTAGCAAGTCAATTCTTTACTTATTATATATGCATTGAACCCTTCGAAGTTATAAGCACTCATGGTAGAAGTCAACACAATGAGGTGGCTTACATTCCCCTAACTGAGACTTTTCAAACCGAACTATTTCATAAATTTTATATATATGACGTAGATGACAGATATGACGGACTGATAGGTTCCGATTTATTAAAGGAATTAGAAGCAAACATTGATATGAAGAACCAAATCCTTAGAACACGAAACACAGAGATTCCAATAATTTATAACAAACCTTATGAAATCATGATTCCAGCTAAATCAAAAGTTTGTGCAAAAATTCCCACAGTTTTGTGTAATGGTAGTGCAATGGTAAACTCTATTGAGTTTAAGCCAGGTGTTCAAATGCCTGACGCTATTGTTACCTGTATAGATTCATTTGCGCAAACAATCATCACAAATAGTACAGATCAAGACGCAACCATAATTTTTGATAAACCAAAAGATACACCAAAATATGGCGGAGAGTTTTGTAAAAAAAGAAACAACATAAACAAAACGAACGTCAATAATATTTTAGAACAGAATCTACAAAAATTAAGATTAGATCACTTAAATTCTGAAGAAAGATCACGCATAGAGGAACTTTGTGAAGAATTTAAAGATATATTTTATAACGAACAGATTCCCTTAACTTTTACAAATCAGGTAAAACATAAGATCAGGACAAATCACGAGGACCCGATATACATAAGACCTTATAGACACTCACCCAGCGAAAACGAGGAGATTCGTAAACAAGTAGATAAATTATTAAAAGATGACATCATTAAAGAATCGCATTCGCCTTGGAGTGCTCCGGTACATCTGGTGCCAAAGAAACTAGATGCTTCAGGTGAACGTAAATTTCGTATGGTGATTGATTATAGGCGACTAAACGAACAGACTATAGACGATAAATATCCCCTTCCAAATATATCCGATCTTTTTGATAGATTAGGTAAAGCATCATATTTTTCAACACTTGATTTAGCCAGTGGCTACCACCAAATTGAAGTAACTAAGGAAGATCAATCAAAAACTGCTTTTACAACACAATCAGGACATTATGAATTTAAAAGAATGCCCTTTGGTCTAAAGACAGCTCCTGCAACCTTTCAAAGAGCAATGGACAATGTGCTAAGAGGTTTGCAAGGCATTCACTGCTTAGTTTATCTGGACGATATTATTATATTCTCCACAAGTTTGGAAGAACATATACAGAAACTGAGAACGATCTTCAATCGACTCAGAGAAACGAATTTAAAAGTCACTCTAGACAAATGTGAGTTCCTAAAAAAGGAAGTCCTATATTTGGGACACACGATTACTAAAAATGGCCTTCAGCCAAATGATGATAAAATTCGTGCAGTTTTAAGATTTCCCTTACCTAAAACACCGACAGAAATTAAAAGCTTTTTAGGATTGATAGGATACTACCGAAAATTTATCAAAGACTTTTCTAAAATAACTCAACCATTAACGAACTGTTTAAAGAAAAAGAATAAGGTTAATATCACGAAAGAGTATGTAGACGCATTTGAAAAATGTAAAGAATTATTAACTAATGCCCCTTTACTTCAATTCCCTGATTTCACGAAACCGTTTCTCTTAACAACGGACGCATCGAACTTTGCAATAGGCGCTGTACTGTCACAAGGAACAGTAGGAAGTGATAAGCCGATAGCTTTTGCCAGTAGAACTCTTAACGGTGCAGAGACGCGCTATAGTGCAATCGAAAAGGAGTTACTAGCAGTCGTTTGGGCATGCAAGCACTTCAGACCGTACCTGTATGGACAGAAATTTTTAATACTTAGTGATCACAGACCATTAGTATGGTTAAATTCGATTAAAGAACCAGGTAATAGATTAACAAACTGGAGATTACGTTTAGCAGAATATGATTATAAAGTCGAATATAAACCGGGCAAACAAAACAGTAACGCAGACGCTCTTTCGCGAATTAAAATTAACGCTTTAGATTCAGACAGATTATCAATGAAAGTAAATACAGATAGACGAGGATCAAATAGTACAGCAGTTATCTCCTCATCAGAGGACGAAGTGTTAACCATCTCATCAGAAAATTCCAATAGAATAAAATCACCATTTCCAATTCCATCGATAGATAGTAGAACGCTCACCGCATCAGAGAGACCGAGTTCGCCAATAGAAACAATACATTCCGATGAAAACATGGATTCCTCTGATATACCGATATTGAAGGAAGCCATTGATACGAAACCAAATCAATTACTAATATATACGTGGAATAAAAATGAATGTAGCGTAAAGAACTTATCAAGAGACAAACAAAAAGTATTCGAAGTTCACTTACCAGTAAATAACATTGAACTAATTAAAACATTCTTAAAAGAATATATCCGACCAAAAGTTAAACAATTTTTATATTTCGAAGATGAACGACATCGCAAACAATTTTCAGACGTGGTTACACACTTGTTTAAAAAAGATTCTATTAAATTATTTGAATGTACCGAGCGAGTAGTATACATAGAAAATGAAGACGAACAACGGGAAATAGTACTGAAGTACCATGAAGGAAAAACTTGTCATCGTGGAATTAAAGAAACTATAGCCCATCTTAAACGTACTTACTATTGGAATAACCTCGATCAAACAGTCGCTAGCATCATCAATGCTTGTGAGACATGTAAGAAAATGAAGTACGATAGGAAACCATTGAAACCAGAATTACAGTTAACTCAGACACAATCGAAACCGTTCCAAGAAATTTTCATAGATCTATTTTCAATAGAAGGACAATATTTCCTAACAATAGTAGATGCCTTTAGCAAATTAGGACAAGCCTTTGAAGTACCAAATAGATCAACACCAGAAACAGTTAGAGCTTTAATAAAATACTTTTCAATCTATGGAGTACCAGGAAAGATCAGTGCAGATCCAGGATCAGAATTTAATAACAACTTACTAAAGGAAATGTTAACGTTTTATAAGATTGACCTACACATTGGAACTCCTCATAATCCAAATTCAATGGGCATTGTAGAAAGATTCCATTCTACAATCATAGAAATTTACAGGATAGCTAAATACGATAGGAAAATTACAGATGCTGCATCAGTAATGACGTATGCAATTATGTCATACAACCAGTCAATACATTCAACAACTGGTCTTACGCCATTCGAAGTTGTCTTTGGACATACAGATTCCTCTAGTACATTTGATGTAGACTTTAACAAAAACTATACTCAGAAATTAGTATTAGAACATTTAAAACGAACCAAATACTTATACGAATTCTTAACGGACAAAATAGTCCAAAACAAAGTTAAAATACAGAAGAAACAAGGAGGAGAAAAAGAGTTTAATATAAAGAAAGGAGATACAGTCTTTATAAAAGGAGTTAACGTTAGGCGTAGTAAAGATAAACCTCGCTTTACTAAAGCCCAAATTACAGGAGACATTAAACGAAACACTGTTACAGTGCAAACTCAACAAAGAAATACAAAAGTTCCGTTAAAAGACGTGAAACGTCCTTCACAGGTTCATGCTCCTGGTGGCAACTCAGGCAGCCCAAAACCTGGCGCTTCAACTTCAGCCGATTGAAGGAAACCCGGGTGTCTTACCCATTAAACAAGGTCAAGCGCACATCAGCCTCTATAACTGGCATATTTTTAAGATTTTAGATTTAGGACTTGTTAGTGATAGTATTGAATATAACATCAATAAGTATAATCAAATAAATGAGTATTTAAAGGAAAAGCTAGAGATACATATTTTAGATGGTAGTATAGTGGACGCCCAATTACAGACGGAATATATTTTAAACATTACCCTAGAAAGATATAATCAATTGGTTCCCACTTCTAGAGTTAAACGTGGTTTAGTTAATCCATTGGGTTCTATACTAAAGGTTATCACAGGAAATCTAGATAACGAAGATGCAATAAGATACGACAATCTTATCAATGAAGTTCAAACTAAACAAAATGCAATTCTTAAAAAGATGACTATAATCTCAGAAACAGTAGGTGCATTTGTAAACTTTACTAACAATACCAGAAATAATTTCATCGTGTTAAGTAAAACCATAGATGAAATAGAAGTAATCTTAAATGAAACTCAATTCCAGCAAACTAAGAATATCGTTTTAAATACTTACGATTTGTTAATTCATAACTTTCAAATACTGTTAATCCGTTTAGATGAAGTAGAGACCGCCATAGCTT
Source organism: Notodonta dromedarius (assembly GCA_905147325.1). Lineage (NCBI taxonomy): Eukaryota > Metazoa > Arthropoda > Insecta > Lepidoptera > Notodontidae > Notodonta > Notodonta dromedarius. Next base: position 8,316,488 of record LR990159.1, on the reverse strand, counting down.
TTAGTAGAGTTAACATTTTACATCAATCAATATTAGATATAGATGAATTTTATAACATTTTAAAAGATGCTGAACAAGAGGAAAAATTAATGTATCCAGTTAAGATTGAGAATCTGATTAAGATAGAACACTGTGTTAATATTAAAACCTATGTAAAAGGAAAGCAGGTGACTTTTGTCATAACAGTGCCAACTGTCCAATTAGACACTTACAATTACTATACCCTTCATCCTTTTCCAATGTATGATTCCAAATCAAATACCACCCTTCTAATAATTCCAAAATATACCCAGTTCCTTGCGAAAGGTTTGAAAACATTTCTACTCTCCAAGCCTTGCAAAGAAGTAGAAGACGGAAAACTCCTCTGCTATGAAACTGACATATCACCAGTGGATGATGACACGTGTATCACAGATCTGATGAAATTCGCCAACAAGATCACATCATGTTCTCCAATTCCTGTCGAGACTTCGGATGTCAAGATTAAGCCAATTCAATCAAACACATGGCTACTATACTCTGGATCCCATATACTTTTAACAGAGTACTGTGAAAAGGACATAAATCAACATAATATTTTGGGCACATACATCATGACCCTTAATGACTCTTGTGAAGTCAGAGTTGGAAGAATTGTATTAAGAAAACGTCAAGTACAAGCAGAACACATCATGTTCCACGGCACACCGGTCTTCAACCTGCCCAATATCATAACACCGAGCAACATCCAGCGGAAGCCCATCAACTTGGACGAAACTGACCTGGACAACTTGCAATTTTTGTCGCATATGTTAAGTGAAGATCCCATTAAAGACAATCAAAATTATATAGTGAATATGCATAGTATAAGCATAGGAACCTTAGTAATTTATGTAATATTTGTAATTTTTATAAGTTTAATTCTGTTTAAAAACAAAACTAAAATCATGTCATTCTTCAGGAAGAATCAAACTCACCATTCTGCGAATAGAGAGTTTGAACTTACGGAGGGAGGAGTTATGTTACCTCATACTCGTCCACATACAGTTATTTCCTGTTAACTATAAGCTTGAAGGTCACATTATTAGTAATAACTGTTTATTTCATTAACCTCTAGACTAAACACCATTGTACATGAACTTCATTTAACCTTCAGTAAAAGTATATAAGAAAGTCACCATTGTCAGCGATTCATTCACATCTCACAGCTCTTGTAGAGCAGACGTCCTAATTAAATAAAGTATTTTTTTACTTTAATACCGGTGTCTGTCCTTGACTAGGTAGAGCAATTAAGTACTTAATCAGTTTTACGTTAACTAATAATGCAAAATAGGATAAGTATACAAAATCTAAAATTAATCCATGATAACGTGAAGAAGCAGTCGACAATCAATTATTATTATTATTAAGTATATTTATATCATGGACAAATGATTTTCTGTTTTATGGAACTTAAGTAAGTGTTCGTTGAATTTACAACACATAACTCGAGGGTTGATTAATATAACTTTAAGCTTGACATTATAGTTCCTTAGTGCATTACTTACCTATTTTATCCCTATGTTAACTTGAAATTCGTCATGAATCCTCCGTCCGTTTACTAACACTACTACCTCGTGCTCCGTGAGTGTGGTGTAGTGTGTGTTGCCAGTTCGCTGGCTGAAAAGCGGTCTGCGCTGCGACCGAATTTCACTGAAACTGACATCTACCAATCAGTGGGTGGATTGTTAGGCGGTGCGATGCGCATCGCTGTTTACGATTCATTGGCATCGCCTGTTTGATCGAGAGCAAGCTCTTTTGGCTTTAGATTCGCTGTAATCAGGGCTAAAGTGCTATGGTTATTGTTTAAGACAATATAGGCAGTTTGAATTAGGAGGTTTGATGCATACCTATTTATTTTAACTACGTAGTAACTTGAATAATTTTAAAATACTTACTTATTTAAATAGATGTGATAGGTACTGTAAGGTCCATGCCTACCTACCTATACATTATAATAAGTAATATGGCAGATTTAAGAAAAATAAGAAAATGTCTTGCTTCGTTTATTTATAGGTAGCCCTTAACCCATAATAGGTATTCCCAATAGGTATACTTAGGTAAGTACTAAAATAATGAACCTGGGTTTGAGATTACTACGTAGATTCATCCTAAGTGAACGACGACGATGCAGTCTCTTTAAGGTCTGTTAACTGGTTTGTTCACGCACCTACTTACCTACAGAGTACGTAGCTGCCGTCTTCGTTCCCCGCTCAGCGATGGGATTTGTACAGATTCCTCTCCGTCTAATCTAGGCGAAGGCAGGCTGAAAATGGAATTTCGTACTTATACCTATCGAATGTATTTATCGCTGAAAGAAAATAGAGATAAGATGAAAATATCTGCGTTCTACCTTACCTTATGTTTCTGTTCTATCCAAACTACCCACTTATTTCAAATTGAACGCTGGGTTTAACTGCGTAAAGTTATTTTAATTCTAGATTTCCTGATTGTGTTGTCTTTGAGTGGTCAAAGACAACACGATCAGGAATATAGGTACCTAAGTAGATAAGTATTAATAAATCGATCTCAAGTCTGAAAACGATTTTGAAAATGTACATACATACCTGTCATAGGTACCAGTATACAATTACACGTAAAACGCGTACCTATTCTAGATCACTTGAAATCGAAGTATTAATACGGACCTAGGTAAGTAGGTATGTATCGAATACCTATTATCAAAATTCAAATTTCACTACGAATTCCGGGCTAACTACTTTTATAAAAATCATTACAGGACAGTACTTACCTATACCTATGTAATGTGTCAATAACACGTAAATTCACCTGTCGGTGCAGGCCTCGCGCTCACGTCTCGCTTTCCCGGGATGTCACTATGTGACTTGCTAAGCTACACACACAATGTTTGCATAATGCCGTTCTCGGCGCCAACAAAAAGATACCAAACTACCCTGTTTGCTGTTTTTATGACGTTCCATCTTGTATAATGTAATTTAATATTTAAATGCCCGTGTAACACTTCAGAAGAAAGGTAAGTAAGTACCTATTTATTGATGATTTGCTAACCCTCTGGTGTCGGAGCTTATGGCAAGTTTAAGTAAGCAGGGATCTAGGTACCTTAGTACAGATTACCTATCTACTATTGAATTCAGTACCATGTTACGCGATAGGAACACGGTTATTTCACCGTTCAGCCGACAACGAGATTACATTATTCAAAGCAAAAATGCAATGCTGGCAACAAAACGAGCTACCTACCTACATATTAAAACGCGTGTGTGGAAGCGGCCTACCTACATGAATGATGTAAGTATTTTTATTAAGGCTAAAGCGCCCATGTAGCCCGCGAAGTTCAAATTTTTTGAGTTCTTTTAGAATTTTTTCAAAATCTGACAATAATAAAAGGCACATTTTGTAATTCGCGAAAAAGACCATGTGCAGTGCATTTATTAATATATCCAACTTACTCTAAAACATTTCAAGAACGACAGCTATCCAGATAATCTGGCAATTTTTGTATATTTAGTGATTTACTAGTATCATATCCACCGTGATAATATTTAGAGTAAAATAAATGTATTAATAAATGCACTGCACACGGTCTTTTTCGCGAATTACAAAATCAGTGTTTTATTATTGTCAGGTTTTGAAAAAAATCTAAAAGAACTCAAAAAATTTGAACTTCGCGGGCTAGACAGGCGCCTTCACCTTAAGTAAGTTTTTGTAAGTATTTCAACTCGTGTGATCTAAGTACCTACCTAGCTATTGCGTTATCAACGTTGTAGACTAGGATCTAATCTATATAATAAAATACCTACCTATAATACCTATAACCAAGACAAAATAAGTAAGTAGTTAAGTTTTACGGTTCATCCATGTCTTTGTGCTTACCCAAAGCTTAATATAATAGTCGTCGTACACAATGTGTGGTGCAGCACGCACTTGGCCGGGTTTTTTTTTATATTGGTCATTTTATCCGGTATTAAGCAAGCTACATGTCCCTACTTTGTACTAGGTAATAATAATATTAACATTTATTAGAACTAGCTCCGACATAGAAAGCTGTTAATTTTTTCTTGTTCAGTGAACTCAGCAGATGTCAGGGAGGGGCGAGCAATCTTTTGATATTAAAATCTACTAAGTGCTTACATCAGGCAGATAACTAGATCGTACCGTGGAACGTGATCATTAAAATGATTTAGAGGTAATTAGACAAGGCTTAGCTTTGAAAATTGTTTTGGTAGAAATACCTACGGTGGTAATTTTTGGTGGTTTGTTGGTTCGAAAGGCGGCCTCCTCATTATGGGAAGAGTCCAATTCCCAGGCCGTGCAGTGTTAAAATTTGACTGTTTTTAACAAACAACGTCTCGATGACTTTTGGCCGGAAGCAGAAAAGTGACGTACTTAGTTTTTTTTTTTTGGTTTAATTTCCAAAACTTGTGTTTCTTTATATTACAATGTGTACTGTAGGTGGAATATAAATAAACCATTATTATTTTCATAAATATGTGATCATGAGTGTCATGGTGATGGGAATAAAAGTGGTGAAACATGATTTTCGGGTCCCCAAGAAGTCTAATAACCGTAATTTTACTGCTAGGGGGTTGGTTTGGTACTTACCTATATAAGGGCCAGCCAAAGACCTTCTTGTAAGTACTTGATACATAAAAAAACTAGAAATTACAATTTTATTTGACAATAGCTTAATGCGAAAAGCGAAACCAAACGAAAAAATACCCTTAAGTGTGCCATAATAATGTGTCCGGAAGCGAACATTTTTAGCTTTTTTTTAATCAAATGCCAGACCCCTTGTTGTATTGGATGTTAGTACCTACGTAGTCCAATCGGCAATATCTTGGTACATCTTTGTTTATCCTCTCAGAAGACTATCACGCTTATTTAGGCGTAGTACCTGGTGGTGTTATGAAAACGCTTTAAAAATCTATGGTTTGATTGTAAGTTTTAAATCTGAATCAACCGTATTAAAATAGCTACCTGCCGCATAAAGGAAGGAGGTTGATTTACTTACCGCAAAAACCTTATATCAATATTAGGTATGAAGGTTATAGGCACAGGTGGGTTTAAGTCGTGCGTGGCTGTCGGAGAAACCAAATTCATAACAGGGTGCAGAGTGGCTTATCCGGAAATCAATTTTCATTTGTACCTTCGTCCGCTAAATTGACGAAAACAAGCAGGAAATTCTCGTAAAGTAGGTAACATGAAGGGAAAGGTTTTTATTAGAACTCTAATACTAAATATATATGCTCTATTTTGTTTTTATTATTACCTATTTATTTTTCAAAATTACAAAGCCGGCACTATACGGCTGATGTTAAGCAGTTATAGTAGCCTATAAATACCAAAGGCATTGATTGCACGTTTCCGACTTGAAGGGGAAGTGAGCAGGGGGCGGGGAATGGAAGGGCGGTTGGCTTTCTCACTTAGCGTACGAAATGCAGCTATAATAGATACTTCACTTACATTGACGACCGCTTGGCGCAGTGGTTCGAGCGTACGCCGCTCGGCTCACTGCACATGGTGGTTGCGGGTTCGATTCCCGCCCGGGGCAAATTTCGGAAATGGCCTTTTCGTAATTTGCCCAGGTCTGGGTGTCACTGGGATCGCCCCCAGTCCATTGTACGGTTACCCATAGTACAAGCTTTGCTTAGTTTGGGACCGTACAGTTGGTGTGTCTGCCTGGCGATATTTTTTTTTTTTTTATATCTAACTTTATCTCTGTGTCAGGGTGGTACTACTCCGGTTGCGCCAAGCCGTATATTATGTGCTGAGGTGAATTGGGTGTAGCTTGGCTCTACGAACTTAAGAGGTAGGTAAAAGCCGAACGATAAAGTTGATAAACTTATCCTAGAATATCGGGTGTGAATCGCCTAGAATCGGTTTCCAGGTATTGTTTCGCCGAGGTGGAGTATAAGTTACTTGTTCGCCATTCAGAGAGCGTGCTGGCACATCGACCCTTACCTTCACATAAACTATCGAATTTACCAAATGAAGGGAACACTAAATATTCAACACGGGTCTCCTAGAAAAGAAAATAATACGAGGAGTAAAGTTTTTAGGAAGGAAAAGGCTAGGCTTATTATATAAGGTCTTATTTTAATAACGCACGATATTTTTATGCAGCAACTTGGTTAATGCTAAAGATGATGTACTTATAAAGCTACCCACCACAAAAAAAACATAAGGTAAGTATAAATCTTTTGTGATGGTTGGTAGCTAGTAATTTAAATCAAAGGTCAGCTGTTAGATAGAAACTCATCAGATATTATATATTGGTTGGCCATATGAACATTAGCATTTTGTATGGCGCTATGCAAAATATCGTGCATTATTAAAATAAGACCTTATATTACTACCTTCATAAAATATTTTGATACAGGTAGGTAATGTTATTTGACACAGGCTACGTTATTTATTTGACGGTAGAATAAAAAACATGCATGTCTTATAAAATCTAACAAAATTTTCGAAAGACATGTGAAATCCGCCGACCCGCACTGAGCCAGCGTGGTGGATTGTGGCCTGAATCCGTGCCGAGGAGTGGGACGTTAAAAGGGTTAAATGATTATATTATTAGAATTTAGAATACGCCGAGCGATACATAATGCGCGTTTTGTCTCTCGCCTTGTGAAATGATATGGCATGTATGTCCACTTGTCGACCACGGCGACGGCACCTAATTTTCCGTTCCCGGAAATTCCCGGACGTAATCAGAATGCACACAGTCAATAGGTATGTACCTATTTAACAATAATTCGCGTTTGGTGTTATTAGCAGGGTAGAAGGTAGCCACTATATCAATATCGAAATGTAAATACCTATCTCGCTTGTACCATAGCCGAATTCTATTAAGTTCGTAGATATTTCACAACCATTGAGCCTATTTGATAATAATTCAAATAATTTATTGTTCGGTCCGAACACAGTAGATAGGTAATATCACCGTGAACCTTGATTTACGGACAATGACGTCACAAAAATCCTATACCTATTTACTTTGTGATGTCTCGTTCGATTCTAAAAAAATTATTTTCGTAGGTATTTCACCGAATAGTTTAAGACCGCATATTGATAAGGTTTTTTTTTATTTTGATATGACTATATGTTGTTGGCCAGAGTGGCCATAACAACTTCACCCAGACAGAGGGCGAGCGCAAGTGCGCTCCAGCCAGAGGGGCAGGGGGGCAGCTAGCTCAAGGGCGCCACAAGGGACACGACCTCGGCTTGGGCCGCTGCCAGGAGAGGTGGCGAGGGTAAATCTACCACCGGATCGGAACGCGACCTCGACTGAGAAGATCCGGCAAATATTGATAAGGTGAAGCTTATTAATAGGTAGGTACCGTTTATTATGTTCCATTGATTTGTGACATAACCAAAACTATAAAACAAACAAATAAGTACAGAATAATACAGAAAAGTTAAGGAAGCCATGTTTAAAAAAATATTACTATTTAGAAATTTATAAGGACACTTTTTCACGGGTTCATCACTGACATACCTACCTAGGTACTTCACGTATCTAGAAACCTGCCAAACATTTACGAATATAAACGTGAACTAAATTACTCCCATAAAGTGTCCTCAATATTCAATGATATTTTGATTCAGAGACCGGCCTCCGTACCCGTAACTAAGCCTTTCGAAGCGTACCTACTGTAAATCTATCCAGTCATAACAATAGGCCGGGCATAAATGTCCCGGGCCAACGTCCCACGTCCCAATTGTCTACGTACACTGATAACTACACAGATCATAGCTGCGGGCGTTATGTGTGATATTCCCGTGTTTATGTAGAATAACATTATCCTGGCTCGTGTCCGCTATTGACACCTCCGCCCGAAGGCCGCACATGTTAATTGCTTCGGTTGTTAGCCGGGGTTAAATAGGTTAGGCACGATCGTAATCCCAGAGATCATAAAAGTGAGCGAGACTCGCCACTTGTTTATATCAAAGGTTGGGCACCGATACTCGTAGGTTTATGGCAGTTTCCCATTACGCTTTACCCTCGCATAAAAGTTGGCGTACATTTGCATAATTCCGTAAATCTCGATGTTATAATTCGTATCTTTAGAATGTCGGTTCCGTAGCGAGATATCTGATTTCATTAGCCTAGTGGTTAGAGGGTGTCTCTTCTTAACCGAGTCGTATAGGGTTGATAAGAGAGAAGAGCACCGCCAAAGTCGACTGAGCCTTACATTATAATATGGTTTACAAACCACAATCAGTCAATTAAATAATTTCATAGTTGGAAGTTCGTGTTGCTAGAAATTAATCAGAATTACAAATATTAGTTCAGGGCTCTCGAAGGCCACTGTTTTGTGGACGATCCGAGTCTAAGGACCTGTATTCCTTGCCGCGGTGCGGCTGCGGCTGGCGGTAAAGCGTGACTTACGCTCGTGTTCAAGAGACTGTTTAATGCAAATTCTGTCTTATGGAAATGTAAAATTACCTTAACTTACCATTTTATGCGGAGGACCCGAAAAACTGACGGGAAAATCTGGGCACAGTCTTAATAAACTTATATTATATACCTACTTACGTGTATGTGCCGGACCGTAGAGCCGGCACAGGCAATGTTTAATTTAGATTACTAGGTATTAGTTTGGGTTAGGTTGGTGCGTTATATTACTGTGCGGACTCTGGGACATCTATGTGTGTACATAACTACGTGTAATCTTCCTAGATTATATCACTGCTACTGAAATTTCTAGTTTTGTTAGCTCTAGCACAAATTTTGAAAAGTACCCATCTGGGTATAGTCAATTCATTTCACGAAGACGCGTGAATTATTGCAAATTTGACCCCATAGTCAGTGTCATAAGACTCAAAGCACCTCTGCACAGCAGGTCTTCGTGAAATGGACGAACTATTATTTATAAACTCACTTACTTATAAGGTGAAATAAAAAAACCATAATCATATTTTTCATATTATTTTATTCATTCTTTTATAATCGTCAGAGTTGTACAACTAAATAATCACAGTTGAAACAAAACATAACTATGTAAGTATGTAGGTATTATAATTAATTTCTAAAATGAAATACAAAATGTCGGTGTGCCCAGCGGGCGTCGATGCGACCATTCGCACCATTGATTGGTTATATTTTGTACTGGGTTTGAGTGCTCTGCTGTCTGTGTGTGTCCACCGCTGCATCTATCAGCATCCAATAGGTATCATTTCGCCCGAGATCGGGGTGATTGAAACCACACCTCTCGATCAAAACGGCGACTGCGGGCGAAATGCGCCTGAATGCTGATAGGTATAGGTAATTATGGATTAAATGGTTCGTGCACGTCGGGTCTTTATTATCCCTTAATATTTTAGCGGGAGAATAGGGTTCTCGAGGCTGAATAGAGGTTTGGAGCTATCACTAAAATAACAGGTGATGCAGAAACTTTAATCAGTGCGTTTGATGGTCAAGTAAGTTTTAAACTTTACCATAACATGACAACTAGCCTGGCCCCGTCCTAATTGGCATCGCTTGCGACCAGTTCGAACAAACTCCATACAAATTGGATTTCGTACGAACTATTCGTGCCAGCGACGCCTATAAGGGTGAGGTCATAACTTCAGGGGCCCAACTCTATTAACCGCTGTCGCTTGACTATGTTCATATCTGAATACGGCACGTTTGACAGTTTTTCTATAGGAAAACTGTCAAAAGTCACGCGATACGTCAGTTTTAGCATATTGCGAGTCGAGTGTGAGTAGAGTCGACAGCGGTTAACACAGTTAGGCCCCGGGTTGCTTGGTGTGTTCTATTGTGTGTGAGATGTATGTGTGGTTACTGTGAAGGAGAGGGCATAACAGTCTACACACATGGGGATTAAGATGAACTTTTTCCAAGTTGATGGAGTAAAATAGGAAATAACACGTTAAGAGACAATGCAGAGCAGTAAAACAGAGGGATTATCATGGAAAATAAAAACGTTGCTTATAAAACAGTTCAAAAACTTACAATATAACCTTGTATAAGACTGAAATATAAAATCGGACCCAAATCACTATAGTAATTCGTCTATACGTATGATACTGGCAGTGTAATAATATCGACAAAATAATAAAAACTATGAAACTCTACTTATATGAATAGTAATTAACGAGAATTGCTTAATATTGATGTAGTACTTGAATATTAATTATTTATTTGTCTTGAGTGCAATCTAGAGGGTGAACTTACAGTAGGTAAGTTGTAAGTCTATTCAAACCGAGTCTACAAAACCTTAGGCTCCAAACGCATAATAAAATCAGTCATTTTAACATAATTCAGTGGATTATTATTCTAAAACTTTACACAGATTCAACTCGATGTCGAAGTGAGACAGTTTCAAGAACCATTTAATTATTATATTTAACTATAAATCCTTAAAAATTATTTTATAAATTAATGACTTCTACCGGTTGCAACAACTATCTCACATCCAAATCGATGGAAATATGTAATACTCTAGCACAACACTCTTAATAAGTTATTGATATTTTCCTAGGTGCGACTAAATTTATATGTAAACATACGAATAAATAAAGTGCAAACACTTAACTCTACCGTCATTAGCTGCATCGGTTATGCTAAGAAATTGGCACAGTCTCATTCATACGCGCGCGGCAACCGCGCGGCTCACGCACGCTCTGCTCGCTCGCACGCACACGACAACTGTCGCTCACACACACGCACATACGTGCTATATCTCACGGACACACCCCCACACACCCCTTGCACACGTTCACACACGCACATTCAAAACTCTCGCGACCATGACTACAATTATTTACCTACAATTACGAGTAGACCGTAGTCGTTTCCAAATACGAGTATACTATTTAACTAGTGCTACACGGAGACATTAGGAGAGGAACACTGGTTACTGTACAGTTCGCTTACGTTAATGTTAAGTTAATAGTTTCACATTTAATTAAAATCGGGGCTAGTTGTTTCTAGAGTGTGTCACTGTATTTACAACCCCTTTGTTTAAATTTCTCATAATATCGAATGAGCATTATGTACTCGACGTCCGAGGAGACCGTCGCAAGTTTTAAGTTTAGGTACCTAACATTATTAAAATATAACATATTTATTTTATTCTATGTCGATTTCACGCGGCAGGGTCGTCATATAAGTTACATCACGTAAAGCTGAGGACTTACAAAATATTCGTACTTATAAATTATTCACATTTATAGCATACTATCTACACACCCACGGTCCTGATTCACGTCCGACCCTCCCGCTGAAATCCGTTTATCTCAGCAACTTCCAATAAAATACTGACTCATAATTATGGCTAATTCGAATAAAAAACTTATATCAAATATTTGGTGAAAATGTAAGTGGTTTAAACTTTATAAAAAATTACGCAATTAAATAAGGTATCTTAAACGAGTACTTAAGCTAACATGTCTACACAATAAATAAGGTCGTATAAAATTGATAAGATTTACCGAGTCGTGGCTCGGCGTCGCCGCGACGGGAACGGGACGCCTCGCCTGTTTATTTACAAAATGAAACTCCGGACACGTGGAGGAGTGTCGCTCCCGAGATAGCAGGGCAGAGTGGTTATGTGATTACGATAGTGGGAGACAATTGACTAAATATGCGCGGGCGGGGCGCAGGGCGGGGCGGGGCAGGGCGGGGCGCCTACAGCTGCTCGTCCAGGTCTGGCCCGTACAAGTCGGCCAGCTTGTTGAACCGCGGGCCCCACGCGCCCAGGTAGTCATAATCGTGCACCTCGTCATCGGTACCTACAGCAAACCACACCGCATTAGGATTTAATATTATGAATAATTTATTTGAAAACGAACGCTGGATGTGTTTCCATTTTTCGCTTCATACATTGTGAATGAATCGCCACAAGGGTGGTTCATACATTTTAAAACGGTAGGTAGGTTATATTACCTAATTTTGCTTTGGGGATATTAAATGATTCAAGGCTATATCGTAAAGCGATTGGGAAACTTTAGACGTCTATACCTACATAAAAAAATATTGAAATAAAACTATTTTTCGGATTTTATCGCGTTTATTAACTCTATGTTCCCGACGTTTCGGTTGCTTTACAGCACCCATGGTCACGGGGGGACTGAGGTGTTAGACGTCCTGATGTCATAGTTAGTAACTGGGTACCCTCATATTTAGTTGTTGTTTGCGGTCCGATCCACGCAGAAAGTGCTCACAGTGTCTCGAGGTCGTTAATAAACGCGATAAAATCCGAAAAATAGTTTTATTTCAATGTGTAGTATTCGCGTAAATATAAGAAAACATATTTTAATGTTAGTATTATCTTAAAGGTTGAATATTAAAAGTGAAATATTTTCAACAGTAATTTGACATTGGTAAAAATACTGATGTAAGTAGTTAACAAACCCATTTCCGATAACGATTCGAAGTTTTGGAATAGCCCCCAGATGTATTAAGAAAAGGTAAGGTTTCAAAGCGTTCAAATAGAAGTTGTTCGTAGTTATACAGCATTTGCATGGCGAAGCACCATCTTACATGCATTCTGCATTATGTAAATATGGAAAAAACTTACAGTGCGTTGCTGTGTAGAAGACGCCTGTATTATAAAGGTAGGGCCTCACCAGAAGCGAGCGACGAGAGCGAGCCAGCGGTGCTGCCGCCGCCCTCATACGCGTAGTTGCGCAGGTCGTCAAATGGCGGCGCGTTGGGGTCGCTGTCGGCGCGCCGCTTGTGCTCCTCGATGAACATCCCCACGTTAGTCTCCCCCGGTAGGGGCACCCCCACGCCTGGGGGCACTCCCACGCCCATGGGGCCCACGCCGAGGCCGACGCCCATTATAGGATCTATTCGGAATTTGAAGTTATTAGCTACACAGAATAATGAATCAATTTTGCATGAAAATCAGGACGTCGTTATATCGAATATCAACCTCATTACTGTTTTGCTATTTGCTACATCAGATTTGTATTTCAAATAAACATCACGTTTGCAACTGGGATTCTACGGATGGACTCCCATACGAGTACACTGACGCAGCAATTTACCGAGAGGTGTACTAAATAATAATTGGAACTATAAAAAAATGTATGGCAGCAATACAGGGGCGTAGAATTTTTATTGCTCTCTATTTATTGCTCATGTAAGGTACGTACCTTTTCTCTATTACAAAAGATGGAGTATTCATCGACCTTTACATATTCTATAATAGTTCTCGTAGTTAGTACCTAAGTGTCTGTCTGAAATTATAGTCTAAACAATTTTAATATTTAATACACCTTTATTTTAATATACCTACTGGAACAAGAAACATGTACCTGGTTTAATGTCCAAGGGGACTACAAAGGGTTCAAAGGTAAGTAATATTAATATATATTAGTGACTAGCTGAGCCCGCGACTTCGTCCGCGTGGAATTTAACTTAACAAAAAAGCCTGCTCCCGCATTCTGAACCCGCGCGACAGGACCCATTTAAAAAAAAAAATGTTTATATAAAATTAAAGTACCCTAAGTTACTCCTTATAACATCAGCTATCTGCCAGTGAAATTTCCGTCAAAATCGGTCCAGCCGTTTCGGAGATTACCCGGAACAAACACACAGACAAACAGACAGACAGACAGACAGACAGGCAGACAGACAAAAACTTTTTAAATCGCGGTTTGTTATAAGTACCATGTGTACTTTCATATGCATTTAGTGAATAGGTGTTATATTGATATTACAAACAGACACTCTAATTTAATTTATTTGTATAGATGTATTTTAATTGTAATTAAGTATACTGAACTGTTTGAACTGCTGAAAATATGCACATATTCCCTAGTAAAACATCGAATAGCGAAGTAGTTTGTAATATCAGCTATTGGAAATTAATAGATTTTGATGCAACTCAGCGACATACAATCAATTAGTCATGATTCGCTATGTATTAGATACTGTTGATTACCGTCTATTTGGCTATGCTATGAAGCAAGCCCGACCGCTTTGACCAATAGGATCACTTCATTCCTGTCAACTTGAGCTAAGCTGAGTGAGGTAAGTTGAGCAGAGTCAGCGTTAACAGGTATATATTTTTTTTTGGGACTGGTCTCGCTGCACATTCCCACCACTGTAACTCCTGTAAACCAGGATCGACAATGGTGACCAATAATGACGTCGAGGTTTGACCCTCGACGAGTCCTGGGGAAAAGTTAAATTGTCTTGGAACCCGCACGAATTTAATCGAAAGAAATAATAGGAGTTGGAAGAAAAAAAATCCACTTCCCTCCGGTGCAAAGCGGGAGACAAAAATAGCTGGTATGGGCTGATTGCCATAGAAACAAGAACAAGGTAAGTAATTAGTGGTACTCACATGGCATCTTAGCCGGCGCGTGGTCAGGCAGGGGCCCCCCGATCGGTATCTGTAGCGGGGTGATGTCGAATGCCGTCATATCATCTTCACCGCCCCCCTCGTCATCATAATTGATGATGTTTTCGCGGACGTCATCATCGGGCCCCGGGTACTTGATGTGGGCTTCGCGCCGGCGGTTGTACACCACGAATACTAGCACCAGGACTGGCGCAGAAAAGAAAAGAGTTGTGTAAGTGATGCTCAAGTTGCGCTCAAGTAGATTAAGCCTTGTTTGGAAACTTTTCCATAACTTTGTATGTAAGTAAGTAATAGTACTGATAAATGGCACTTTCATAGGTACTTGTTCACGGATTTTATTAGATTGTCTAGTTGCAGTAGATTATTTTAAGCTTCGTCTTGTGCTGCGTTGACATGACGGGAGAGTAATGAGCAAGTACGCTTGTCCGAGTTTCAATAAAGTTCATGCGATAAATTTGAAGAGAACAATGTATACGTTTACGTATTATTATTTTTTATGTAGGTGGCATAACCGTTTCAACAATTTTAACCAGATATATTTTCTCAATGATTCTCGTAATAATACCTACGTAAGTAACTATTTACCCCACAAAACATAACTAGGCATAACTACTTAAATATACATTCAACATAGCTACTCGTCTCTACATTGTAAATGCGTCTCTACCGACGTCTTTTCCAAGTCAAGCACTTACGTTATAAAAATATATATGTTAAGTACATACTTACATATAGGTACCTACTTCATTTGAATATCTCTAAAAGCACCTACTCCCCAGAGCTGAGTTTGTCACTTTATAGAATTATTACTTGTAGTTTCATACTTCAAAGTATTTTAGTACTCTAAAAAGTTTTCTCTTCGAAAAGTGAACGCAAAATTGAGTTTATTGAAATTTTACCGACATCAATAAAACGTTATAACCGTTTGCGAATTAAATTTATTTTAACAATGCAATATTCTGTAATAGAAATTATTTTCATTACAAAGTTTTATTTAAGCATTTTGTGAATAAGTCTACTTAAATTTCATTGTTTGAGCGTTATGTTTATATGAACTGTATGATATGAATTGGTAGATAGATACCATTTTAATTATTACTGAATAGTTACGAAATTATTGATATCATAAGAAAAACGTCGAAAAGTTCAGTTTTTAAATGGTTACGTACGTAGGTATCTAATCAACAATCTAGAATCAAGATTTAGTGGGTTTAACTTAAATTAAGAATTAAGAATTAATATTTAGCGGGTCCGTTATCTTACAATGTTGCTAGTAAAATTTATTAAAAGCTTGAATGACCCTATTATCTTAATTGAAGAAAATATTATTGTGGATAATAATTAATGAACAAATTGGGTATGTAAACACTTTCAGCATTAAGGGACAATTAAGTAAGCCACAATATATATTGAGCCCCACGATACCGACAAACAATGATTTAATCCTAGGCTTTCTTTACAGCTATTTGTGTTAAGGAAATTGCTAATAACAGGGCAAGGCTTGGGACTGTTTCAGTTATTTCAATTTCCGTCAAATAGGTATTTAATAAAGGGACGGCCTTCAGAGACGTTGATTTTAGTCGAGGGTTTTGGAGGTAGGTACCTATATTAATTCAATCACTTTTGATCTTGCCCAATAGCATTATAGGTAGTTAATAATTGCTATTATAAGCAATCACGCTGTCGACCGATAAGGAATAACCTCTTTTGTCTATTCATTAACAATTTAATTTTTGCGAAAGTTACGCAATTTGCTTATCGCGTCGCATAAACCCAATTACATGTTTACTGAATGCTACAGAACATTTTACATTGTATTTTATGCTGTAACTATAATTACTTACACGTAATTAGTGATATTGTTTTCGAATAAACTACAAATAAAACAATAATTCTGGCAACATAAAAGGATGCCGACTTGTACACGGCTCCTATAGATGAATCGAGTTTCTCAAAGCTTCCGTGAATGGCAAAAAAGCCCTTTATTAGAATCGGATCAACCGGCATTGATTAAGTTACTCTCCCGTAGTCTACTGCAAAATAAATTGCAAATAACTTAGCTCAAACTACGGGCCTGTCGAAGGCGATTGAAAAGCATTACGGATGAAAAAGGGCTGCAAAGTAATTTCCAAAAAGTATTCTAGGAGGATTGAAAATGTAATGAATGTACCATGAACAAACTCATAGCTTTGTATTTAACATTAATTCGTGAATTACTACAAATCACACAGAATGAATGGGACGTGATAAAAAGTTACTGCGAACGTTTGTTTCGTTGTTCGGCGAATGTTAATTATTGTATGAAAATGTAGGTACACAACAGTAATCGCATGCGAACAAAATGATGGTGCTCACCTAAAAGCATGAACAAACAAACAATGATAGCTATAATGAAGTCCCTGGAGGGGGTGATGATGCCGGACGCGAGGAGCTCGAGCTCGCAGTCGTGGCCGGTGTATCCGTATGCGCAGATGCAGTCGTAGCGGCGCGCCGGCTCGCGGTCGAGACACGTGCCTCCGTTCAAGCACGGGTTGTGCAGGCATTCGTTCACGTTGACGCACGTGCCGCCCGCGCGAGCCGATCCCCCGGGACACCTAAACACCGTGCGCTTTACCTCCACGTCTCGTCGGTCGCGCGCACTGAGCCCCTCGATATAGCATGCACTACTGTATACATCGCTAGAAGGTACCACGGCTACAGATATACACAAATAAATAAATGGAGTGTGCGAATGAGTGCGTCGGGATAGTCGAGCGGTGGTTCACGCGGAAGCGTGGCTACGGTAAGTGCTCACTCATGATAATGAGGAGGCAGACGAGGATGGCGGCCAGCGCGCCCATGCTGAGCTTGAGCGTGCGCCCCTCCTGGACGAGTTCGCAGTTCTCGCCCCAGAAACCTTCGGGACAGTGGCAGCGGTAGCCAGGCTCGCGGTTCACGCACGAACCGCCGTTGCGGCACGGGAAGTAGAGACATTCGTTCTTGTCAACGCATCCCTTCCCGTCCGGCGACAATACCAAACCCTCACCGCAGCTGAACACCATTCCAATATTACCATATAACAAGCGTTAAGTTTGGCACATATTACGTAAATATAACAAAATTAACATATTAATATAAGATCCGTAATTATATTATTTATATAAAAATAAATTAACATCATAAATAGTGGTTTGATTAAATAAATATAAAATTCAAGTAGTTCATTAGGAATATACAAATACAAGAAAGAACACAATAGTTCTGAAATAAATTAGAAACTCAGTGCGCGCTTAAAATAAATGGTAGAAAAAAACATAACAAAATGGTATCACGTACGTTTAAAAGTGTACCTAATAACAATAACTGTGTTAATAAATTGCCCAATATTTTTATTGTGCAAATACAATTCTGGATACAAGTATTGAATAAGTAATGTTTTGATAAACTTTGACTTCCAGCCCCGCTGATGTCATGGAGTGGAGTGCTATCGGTCTTTATTGAACGCTATGGAAGTGCAAAATAATGTACGGAGGGTCCATCAATTACGTCTGGTGACAGCTGATCATTATTACCCATCAAAACATTGTCTCTGTACCAGATGTCGACTTAGATAAAAGATGGTTCAACTTACGTGCATTCATATTCATTCCAAAGATCGACGCAAACGAACGGCTCAGTGCAGTGGACATTTATGCAGGGACTGTTCGAGGGGCAATTGCGGTCTAGGTTCCTGGCCATGGTCGCCTGTCCCCACTGCGTGCCGTTCATAGCCGGCGGCAATGGCAGGTGCTTGCCCTCCAACCTGATGTCATCTAGGCAACCCTTCTGGAAATCAGCGTACACTTCAAACGTTCTTACACCAGTATACTCTGCTTTGCCGCCTGCATATACACCTTCTTGCTTGTCGACTAGAAGCCATTGGTGGCCTTCAAACGTAAAGGTCTCATTGTATCTCCTTCCTTCACCGCCATCTATTTCGAGCATCGCCGCGCTACCGTATCGGCTCACGCGTGCTATGTGCCACTGGCCGTCGTCAACAGCGACTGAGTTTAGCCACACATCGCGCTCCTCAGTACGCAGAGAATTAAGGTTGTATCGGAAGTGTAATCGAGATTCTTTGACTTCCAGTATGCCATACTCGCGATTGTGTTGATCACTCACTCGGAAAAGCTCGCCGTGAGGCTCACGAGTTCTAAATCTCAGTTGGACTTGAGTGCTAAATCTATCTGGCTCAAAGCTCAAAGCGAATTTGACGTAGCTCTGCGGTCGGAAGCTGGTCGGTGTAGTGGGTAAGTTGCATGAAGGCCCTGTCCAACCGGGCTGGCATTGGCATCTGGCTTCAGAAAAGCTGCCGACACACGTGCCGTGTTCCCAACACCTTGAAGTAGTGTCTGCCTGATTACATATTTCTTCAGTTTGGGGACAGCCAGCTACAGAGTTTCTAGACAAGCCTGGATGCGCTAAATCATACAATTTACTATTATGAATTAAGTTTCGTATGCATCCGTCGAACCCTTTACCAATGGGCATGTATTGCCAATGATAATGTGTAGGATCAAAGTGTTCTATGTACAATCCACCAATCTGCAGTGGTGCGTTAACATTTAAATATTCATTGAATGGAGGAATAGTTCCTGTGGCTTGGCAAGTTGAGTCATCAAACTCTGGGGGAGTTCCATCTTCCATTTCTTTGATATCGGCTGATTTACAATAATCTACTATCATTCGGACATTTTCGGTGTTCCAGAAAATATCTATCCTATGCCATTCACCGTCATCTAAAGATTTCTTAGTTTTAACTCGTAGCTCCAAAGTACCCGATCCAAAATCAATTAGAAGTCTTGGATTGCCTCTTTCTAATTCAACGGATATGAAATCTGAAACCATTATTTCTTCTGGTTCTGGTGGTACTATAGGTCCATTGTATAGCAATACGCCTTCTGATTTCCTTGTAATGAATTCAAAGCTTAAATGTGAACTGTCACACATCTCTAAAGCGGGGTACCACGCCCATCCGGTGCCTCTAAAGCTTCTCGATGTTTGTTGACATCTTGGTCCTGTATACCCAGGCGGACAGGAACATGTTAGGCCATATTTTCCTTCTATACACCTACCCCCGTTATAACAAGGTGAGTTGCGGCAGGTTTCTGCTTGTGTAAAGTTACGAGCTCCACATGTGCATTCCGCGATCACATCCACGCGAACACCAACAAGAGCCGTCTTATTTGCATTAACCATGTATGGCAAATTGCTGATGTCCAAAACATTGGTACATGACCCTTCACACATTTGATTTTCATAAAGACATTCGTCGATACCAACCATAGTAATATTAATTCCTACTGCTCTTTCGATCTCCTCCCTATGCATAAGAACAATACCGTTTAACCGGATAGGTTTATAATAATGGGCTCCATGTGCTGAAAATCGGATGTCTGTTACAGGTGGGTGTTTCTTCCTTAGCTGAACACTAAATATATCAATATTTTCACGCTCAGTGTTTAATAGATCAGCCAATTTATCTTTGAATATGTCCAATTTACTTCGGGAAACACTGAGAGTTTTGTAGTTCCACACTCTGATAAAATCTTCATCGGATATACCTGATATCCGCATAGAGCCAGAATTTATTATAGCTTCATGAGATATTTCTTTCACATACACAGTTACGTTCGCGGGCACATCTGTCTGTGTATGTTTGCGATCGTAGACTTTAAACTTTAGGTGATATCTCCCTTCTCTAGTTTTGTGTCTCATTTGTATCATTCCAGTTTCTTCATTCAACGTGAAATTTGGATGTTCTGTACTTTCCCAGAAAAACTTTTTGTCCGGTAGGTCCCAGTCATCTAGATCGTAAACATAGACTCGACCAATTTCCGTATCCGGTGATTGTCCTTGGTAGCTATATACAAGTATTTCTTTGGAACCTGGCTGCATTTTGTTATCATTAACATCACCAATCACAACGGTAAGAGTGCTTGTACCAGTCATAGCAGGATTTCCGTGATCTTTGATAATTATAGGAATAAGATATTCCTTCTGTTGTTCTCTATCGAAAGATCGTAAAGATGACACAATTGCCATTCCGTCTCCATTTGCACCTTTCTGATCTTGTTCAACTTTAAAGGAGGCACGAATTATATCGTCCGCGCCAGGATCAAGTCTAAATTGGAAAGGAGGTCCATTACTTTTGGATCGATCGTCATCATCAGTAGCTAATATTTCAGCGACCTTTTTAGGTGTTATATGTTCGGTTAGAACAGGTCTATAATCTTTCAAGAAAGTTGGAGCATTGTCATTTATATCTTGAACTATAACGGTAAGCGTAGCAGTGGCAGTTCTGGGTGGCATTCCATCGTCAATAGCTAAAATTTTTACTTGATGTCTTGGCGTATCTTCCCTATCTAGAGACCTTTGTATACTTACGGTACCTTCTTGGTTTATCGAAAATTGGCGTTTCCTGTCAGATGATCTGTCGATAGCATACGAAACTTTGCTCTTTCCTCCTTGATCTGGATCAGTTGCCTTAAATGTTTCTAAGCTTTTTCCAACTTCAGCATTCTCGTAAACAGATACTTCAATATTTGCTCTATCGAACTGAGGTTTATTGTCATTAATATCTCTAAGTTTAACAACTACCCACGAATAAGCCACGTGATATTTATCGTTGTCGTTATCTTCACCTTTATCGTTAACTTGTATTCTAAATCTGAAGCCATTACTTTGTAATTGGTCTTCATAATCTAAAGGCTGTACAATTTTTAGCGACCCAGTACCGTCGTTATTTCTAACCATAGTAAATTTATCAGCACCATAACCACTATTTTCGATCACTTTGTATTGAAATTTATTTGTCTCGTCCTCATCATGGACTGTGACGGTTAAGATAGGCATCTCCGGTAAATTAGTACCGTCTGTTTCGTCTACTTCAGTAAACCATTCATCTTTGGTGAATTGGGGTGGCATATCGTTTATATCTTTCACTCTTATTGAAGCCGTTCCGGTTCCTTTTAACCCCCCTCCATCAGAAGCTACTATCTGTATTGAATAATCTGGCGTTCTTTCGCGATCCAGACAACATACCGCCGTTTTAATGACTCCAGTTTCAGGTTCGATTTCAAATATTGGTGAGCCTGTTTCCTCTTCAATGACATTTTTCTCAATAGAATACCACAACTTTGCGTTGTTACTTTCTGCCGGATCATCATAGTCGATGGCAGTCATAGTCATAACCACCATACCAGCGGTTCCATTTTCGGTGACATTTCCAAAGTAAACTCCTTGCGGGAAAATAGGAGCATTGTCGTTGATATCTTTGAGATTCACTTGCACGTCTGCGTATCCTACGAGACCTTCTCCTCCTTCATCTTGAGCGAACACTGTGAACCTCCACTGTGGTCTTCCATTAGGCTGATCCCGATCTAGGGGCTGTGAACAAAACAGTTAGCTACAAAGCCATACACAAGTGCTCAAAATTTAAATTATAATTAAGTACAACGACAGACATTATTTGAAGAAATTATATCCCAGGAAATTGAAGAAGATGAAAAACATATAATAATTAAAATTGTGACAGCTTAGATGTTTTAGATATTCTTAGAATTTTCGCTTCATTTAGTAATTATCTACACACACATCATAAAGGCAGGCAGGTCATTATTTTTGTGTTTAGATGTTGGAAATAAAATTTGTTTAATAAATCAACCTTTTTAAAAGGATTCTGTATATAATAAGCTAAATGTTTGCTTGGTGACCCACAAACCGTCCGATCCTAAACTCACAAAAAAGTTGGAAGTCACGAATACGCTTCGCTTTCAGATAACGAAGCAATGAAGCACCAAAAAGTATTCCAATATTCTGAAAATTACGTAATTAACATTCCGCCGCCATTTGGATTTTCTCATTTTAGAAATATCTGTGACCAGGTTATAGCGCAAATGGAACGCAATAAATGTCTGATTGCATTGTGCATTCAAAGTGTACGTCCTCCTGTACGCTGAGCGAGCGTACGAGCTTATACTGTCATCTAGACTCCAGACGGTAGTATTACCTGACCACGGCCATTACTGCAATGATTGTAAGTAGTTTTATTTTTCAAATTAAAATAAATACTCACCTTGAGTACAAATATTTCTCCAGTGGTGCGGTTGATGTCGAATTTACTATTTGCAGGGTTGTCGGGATCGATGCCCTGTCCGGTCAAGAAATAAACGATGTTCTGCTGTCTGTCTTTATCGCCATCAGTGGCAGTAACCTGTATAGAAAATATTCTTTAAAGTTTCATTGCAGAAAATAAAATACAACCAGAATTTATATTCCCATTTGTTCCTCGTGATCATGGCTAAGTTTATTCTAAATATAAATAAACAACAAGCAAGTAAGCAAACAAACCTGGCGGCGGTCGGCAACAGTAACACATGCTCGATATGAAAATTGTTTCGGGCCCTGTTATGTTTGATTATCGAATCATAAAACAACATTAGTTAAGGAAGTTTTGCGGCGACTGCGAAAGAAAATGTCCCTAGGCGCCTTTAACGACGACTTTAGTATTCCTTCGAAACACAAACACCACTAACCCAAACAAAGTAGTACCGGGGGAAATTTTACGTTCAACGATAAAGTAACATGCGCGTCTTTCTAAAAACGTAATCGGTCAAGGTTCTTTAATTCATTTTTACCCTTACTCTGGCAACTCCATGAATATTGTATTGCATATTGAAATAAAATAAAATCCCATAAATAACTTTTGATCCCGTGGTGAATGTAAATTACTGTGTATTTTACAGCAGCGTGGTTGTTGCGGAAGTAGCTCCAAGTTTATGAACCCCAACACCCCGGATTGTTTGCATCGACCCTTGGCGGCGGCCCCGTCACCGGAAGCATTGGAAACTTTTCTCTTTTTAAAGAGACTTGCAAAGAAGGCCGAATAAGTTTTACAACTATTTCACAAGCGAAGATGTAAAAGTAAAAGAATTTAAAGAGAAAAATATTAGAAACTAGCTGTGCCCCGCGACTCCGTCCGCGTTCTGTTGAAATTTTTCCTGAATTTTCTTTGCTATAAACCTCACGGAGGCCGAGACCTTTCCAACGAATGCAAAACCGTGGAAATCGGTTCGTGCGTTCTGGAGTTATAGCGTCAGGAAGGAAAACCCGACTTATTTTTATATAGTAGATAGCGTGTTTGAATGAAAGAGAATTCGGCAAACAAACATTCTATTATTAGGCAGAGAGTTCTGTATCGAATTCACGAGTTTATCGAGTTTTTAATGGAGAAATTGATCCCTGTAAAATTGGAATACATAATATACTTTACTTATGGCAAGTGGAATGTCCAATTACGCCAAGCTGGCGGGGTCGGCAGAAATGAAGAGGGTCGACGTTTGCGTAATTACTCGGATCATTTGCGAATCTCACTCCAATTATAAAAAAAAGCTTGTCACTACAAGCGACTTGGGACGGGGCTTTACTCTCAGCGAACGGTCAATTTCCATGATTGAGTATAAAAGTCAAGTCAAGCTAATTTATGAAAGACTTATCAGAGACTACAATAAACAAAGATTTAACATTAAAAAACCAATTCTGTGTCTATATCTATAAGGTCATATTTTAATAAAGTACGATATTTTGCAAGGTGCCTTAGTATGTGCTAAATAATGATGTACATAAAGACAGAAAGATACACTATAGTAAGTTCCTTATGAGAATTATTATAATTATATTCTTCAACATGGTTGCATACGAACAAAGTAATAAGTAGTTATTATTTGTATAACAACCAAATAATGATCAAACGACTACGCGAACATAGAATTGATTCTTAAATAAATTCAAGCAATACTCAAGGCAGAGAACAAGTTCTCGGGAACGGAATTTGAAAGATTTCTAAAATATTTTCCCTTTGTTCGGGTTCCCATAAGTTATTGACAGAATTTGACGGAAATTTCGAAACAACGTAGGCATCTAGACAGTATCTAGCTACACATGCAGTGAAAATAAAGTTTGGTAGAGGAAGTGCAGCGACGCGTGGCTCTACAAATAGTTATTTAGCGTTTCTGCATTAATTACTTACCCGCAATATCTGTGGATTCAGAGATAAACGATACTGTAGCATTGGATGGACACAAAGAGAATATGTAGATGACGTTGAGGATTCATTTCTAGGAGACCCTTTCACCACCAACAAAAAATAAATAGGTAGGTATAAAGTAGAAAGCAAAATAAATAAACGCACAAGCCGAAAAGATAACTGAATATAAAGCCACAAATATTTGTTAGGATAAGTTAGTATGTAAATCTGGGTTTTTTATCGCTTCATCACAATCGAAACGACCTCTCCTAATGGTTTTCGAGGTGAAGAGAGGGGCGAGCGTACATTACACTCTCAATATAAACTCGCAGGGTCGGCAGATCTGTATCTACAAAATGGAATTTAAATGATTTTTTATTTTTTATGGAGACCGAGTTAACCTCAACCAATAACTCTTATATTATTATAAAACAGTTAAAATAAATTTTTACGTGTACTATTTGGCAAAACTCGTGCTTAACACGTGTTTAACTTTTTATTAATAACACTGTTCAAGTGTAATACACAATATACAAGGTGTTTGCACCATATCGTGCGAATTGCATCCTCCCAATTTGCATAAAATTATTTTAAAAGGTGTTTACGTTTGTTGTGGGGGATTGTATTGTTTTACAATAACGGAACTTGTGTTTGTACAATGGTAATGTAATTACTGATTAGTTCGATCGGTTAAAGGTGTTAGTGTGTTATGGTAAATATAACTAAAATAAAAGTAAAGTAAACATTGGTACTAATTCTGTTGGTAACAGGTACATGAAACGAACTTGACTTGATTGAATGGTCAAACTTGAACCATCATTAAGTTTCTTTTATCATCTCTGTTTAGTAATTTGACCTCGAAAACCAGTGTATTTTTTTTTGGATGTCGGGGTTGCCCAAAGGGGCTTGTCAAGGGGTTACGTCAAGTTTTGATCATAGCTAACTCATATACAAGGTGAAACATAATGGGTATACTTTTTTTTAAACTTAACTTTGTAACTCTAAAACTATCAGCTTTGGAGGAAACTTGAAAAACAAAAGGTGTTATAGGCATACAGCTGTTGACAGACTTCACAAGTCTACAAAACCTTTAGTACTTCAACTGTCCCGCAAAGCCGATAGTTTGAGATTTACAAACTTAAGTTGCAAAAAAAAATGTATACCCTTTTTGTTTCACCTAGTATATGTAAACATATGGTTCTTGTTCATTCTGGACATTTTAGCCATTTGTTTTAGTTTAATCGTACAACAGACTCGGCACCATTCGGCTAAATAAATTCGTCTGGGTTGCAAATAAATATGAAATTAAATAAAACCTGTATCAGGGAGTGTGGGAAGGGTCCGGTCTCCTCTAGGGCCTGTGTGACGTAGGCGCTTCGCGTGAACTTGGGCGGCAGGTCGTTGACGTCCAGCACGCGCACTATCACGCGGGTCCAGTTCTCGTTGCGGCCGTCGGACGCCACCAGGGTCAGCTCGTACTATAACCACCCACCATGCTCATGCACCACGCTCGACACACCATTCAGACTATACAACCCTTTTATGATAATTGGATGTTGAATGGCCCATAAATGTTTTGGAAAAATCCAAATGAAGGCACAGGCATTGTTCGTTATTTAACCAATTTGTCATCAAACTTTTGGCCGCTTATGATTTATGACTTTTGATCCCTTTACATAAAAGTCCATTTTGGTGTGTAGATAAGCGATGTTACAATTCCACAGCCGCAGATTTAGCGGACACGGAGCGGCACGTGTAATATATCATATTGATACAGAATGATTTATATTAATCGTATTGGTGAACTCAATTCATTAGACCTAACGCCGCATAAATATTTATGTTTGTATTAATAGTAATCAGAGAAAATGTTTCGCCAAAAGCCACCGCGAATTATCGCACTGAAGAAGTTAATTTATGCCGCGCCCAACTTTGCTTTCGGAATTGAAAAGTACAAATTTCAAACGCCCGCTGACGTTGAACTCCGGCTGCCGAACTTCTCGTTATTATCGTTATAAATAACTCTAAATTGAAAATTTAAAAACCCCCGATGCGACGACCTTTTTATCAAATGTATACTTTACCTAGTTCGTCCAAATAACGCTAAAATTATATAAAATTAGTTTCTTTTCTGTATTTTTTCTCAATGGCGGAGCAGCGCCCTCTAGAATTATTATTGCGTAATATTCCATGACCATTAACAAAATTTAACGCGTGCGCGTATCCATCATTTGACACGTGACTTATGGAACGTCTTTAGTTCATACACAAATCTCATATAAAAATTGATAAAATATCATTTTTTTCCTGAATCCGGGAAACTTTTCAAATTTATAATATTGTAAAAAGCCAGTTCAGACTATTACGATCATTTAAAAATATAATAAAGCGAAATCGTTTCAGCCGTTCTCAAGTGATGCAAAGATATTTTTCCAATGAGCCCAAATTTCGATCGGATTCGAGCCGTGGAAGTTGGTTTTGGCCGTGAATGTGGCTTTTTCAACCTACAAAAGAGCTGATGATCTTCAAACGGCTGAACCGATTTTCATGAAACATAGCTAATAACACTCTCGATCAGAATACCTATCTAACAAAAGAAACAAAATTGAAATCGGTTCATCAGCTTGGGCGCTACGTTGCCACAGACAGACACACAGATACACAGATACACAGATACACAGATACACAGATACACAGATACACAGATACACAGATACACATGTTAAACTTATAACACCCGTCGTTTTTCGTCGGGGGTTAAAAAACGGGAACGGGCTAGTACGAATTCAACATCAAAAAACCTTAGATCTGATGTCGGTGGAGGAAAAAAATATTAAAAACCACAGGGCGTTTGTTTAAAGAACGTTATCGTTGCCGGCGGTGTATTACGTGACTCACTGAACTTCAGCCGGTGCTACTGAAAGCCCACTCCGGCTGATGTTCGATTGGCTATTTCAATATCTATCGTCGTCGCGTTTATAGGAACCTGACGGCAACGCCGATACGTTGGCGTGGTAATTTCATCAGTCAGATGGTGTTCAAATATTGTGATGTTTTCGATCAAGACTTTACCATAGCATCACCGCGATAAAAGATAATACTTTTAACCCATAAACATTCACTTTTAGTTTCATAAGTAGTTGTTTTGTTATATTACGCGCCTGCAAATAATTTAAAAAGTAATCAAGATATTAGACCAAGACACAATTTACTGATGTGTAAAAACATCAACTTTTTTATTGTGAGCCTGAATTTGCCGGCACAGAATAATAACTACCGACTTTTTTACAACAGAATTCTCAGGAACATAAACAAATTATTATGAGCTATAAAAACCTGAAAGAAAAGTTTCATTACGCCGAGAGTAGCACGTTCGACGAATGTACGTAACACGGAGCTGCAGACCGCCGCAATAAAGAAGTTGGATGCAAATAAAACAAAACAACAAGGACACTAGCAAAAAAAAACAATAACTACAGCGTAATAAAACAATGACACAAACGAAACCCCCATGCCATGCAAACAAAAGACGTAAGGGTCAATCGAGGAACAGGGTGACCTCATTCGATTCTCTTTTGAAACAATGCAATAGCCTAGTGGTTAGAGGGGTCGCCCACTTAATTAAGTGGTTCCGGGTTCGACCCCCATTTTGCACTGCGAATATTTTTGTAATTCCTAGTATTCTTTTTAGTATTTATAATACAATGTGTGTTATTACAGCAAAGATTTATGTAACGCCTCGTTTTGATAAATTATTTTCTGTACTTAGATAAAATTTTGTAAAATATACTTAAATGGATAGGAGTGACTAGGAAATACAAACATATTTTTTTCTTATATTTTTTTCTCAATGTAGCCACTAAACTATTAACACTCCTAGAGCACGTAATTTAGTTTAGTTAGAGAGACTAGACTACTAGAAATGCGATAGTCAGATTTTATTTTAAATAAAACATAATAGAAGGTAGTATTGAAGGTTCATCGGAGAATCGAATTCGGTCGTGATCGCCTCGGCTCGGACCTGTAGTACGCGCTTCGGCAGGTTCCTGTCGTCTTCCTCCGTGATCTGCGTGCGGTAGGTGGGTCTCTCGAACACGGGGGGATTGTCGTTGACGTCCTTCACGTGGATCACCACAGTCGTATAGTTCTCCTTGAGGTTGTCCGACGCTGCCAACTTCAGCTCGTACTGTCGTCGTCAATACACGAGTTTATTATTTAATTCGAAAGGGAAGGCCCAGGGTTTCTCTTAGATATTGACATACTATTTCTCGTCTGTTTGTAAGTTTTCTTTCAAAAAGCGTAATACCATTTCAAACTAAGGTTACTGGTTTTTTTTTCATCTCTACCACCTGCGAAAACTCCTTTGACTTTTGTAATTATCATTTAACAAGGTAATTCTAAAAGTTTTACAGGAAGTTGGGTAAAGTAATTTAAAACCGGCCGTAATTAACTTTATGTAGGTCCTTGTAATAACAAGAAAGAAGAAAATATTTTCTTAATGATGATGTATATTACTCGTACATTTAAATTATTATTGTGGCTCGGCGTGCCGTGACAAATTAGGGAAGCAATCGAATTTTCCGAAGGGAGACATGTCGGACGAATCGGGACTATTAAATAAACACTTGCGAGTAGGTACATAAATTGTAACCAAAAATTCACTGAGTCCACACTTGGCTTCGAAAATAGAGTGAGCGTGTTTGCGCGCCGCGCCGGGGGAGTTATTGGTGTCATCTGTCAGTGTCGTTCGGTAATTTCCTCACTCGGGAGGGAAATGTTTGTTTCAAAGTCATCTCACACACAAAATACAAGTTGGATCTTCGAATTCATTTGCACATCAATCATGATTACGTACAATGACAAGAAACACGTAACTAAATACCTATATATAACCCATTTTCAAAGAAAGATTATAGGTACTTACGCAGGGTAGTAGGTAGATATTTTGTGATATATTCCCAGTGCGCGAATCAATAAGCAACAGCGGTAATCTAGCCACAGGTGGACGCACGTAATAGCTGTGCCTAGATTAATAGCGAATTTCCTAAGTAATCCGGTTCCATACGATACGGACCGTGAAAACCGTAGAGCACCTAGGTGCGTACTCATAGCTGAAGTAAGTATATTAACATATCTAAAGCGCATAGATTTCGTTGTTTTAACTACTAGGCAAGTTAATATGGAGTGGCATGAAACTTGACATGCACGGACAGGTGCTCAGAAAATAAACAGGTCTCGACGGCGAGAACGAATTGTCAGATAACATACACCTTACGGGTGGAACGCGACTGGCAAATTCAATTTTCCCACGGGACTTTCCATTTCCTTTGCTCAACAAAGAAGCGTTATTTACACCTAAATAAGTACATAACAATAAAATGTTCTTCACGAACATTTAACGTATACTCCGGACCGGTTAAAAGCAAAAAGAGTGTAGAGAAAACTGGTTTACATCCATAAAAGCTTTGTGAGACGCTGCAATTTGATCGCAATACAAGCCTTTGGTAACAACTACGCCGGCTCGCTTAAATGGGTATTAAAGATTAAATTATTTATCTCGCGGAAAGTTCGATGAAAGTTTCTCGAGGCAGTAACAAAGAGGGCTGCTCTGATAGAGGCCCGCTTCGCAGACGCGATGTTTTAAAATTGAAACTCGCCAGGGGCAAAGAAAGTAAGGGAAAAACTGTTAACGGTTAACACTGCCGTTATTTTAGCACAAAATTATGTTTAGAGGGCGGTTAATTTTCTTGGATCCGGCTCAATTCCGCTTTAATTAGGTACCTGGTAGGTAAAACTTTATTAATTACAAAAAAAATATCTATGTATAAGTATCGCTTATTTGTGCGTTATTGCGTGAAGTTATTATCGCAAAAGTAACGAAAATCGGGATTATTACTTGGTCCGTATTGATAAATCCAACTCAAGTTTGAGAGCGATCTCGGAAATGTCATTCTTATTTCGTACAGTACAAAATACATGTTAAAAGCGTACTGAAGATCGGTCTCATGACATTTACGAACTGAAAATTAGTTTCTTGGGAAGTATATACTTTTAATTAAGAGCAAGTAAGTAATTACTTGTCAGATATGGGGCTCAGTGTTTAATGCTTACATACGACTTTAGACCATGTGTGTATATACAGGCGGTTTATCTTTAATTACGTTGGCTTATTTTGTTTGTACCCCTCACTTGTTTAATTTGGAGTTTTGTTGCCGTGACATAAATGTTCACGACCAACTTAAGTAGCCTAGAAGCGGTATCTACTAAAACACACACTCATCTGTTTACTACGAAGTTTGCTACGAGGCTCGACAACGTCTTCATAACATATTTTGATGGTAATGGCCCGCTGTGCAATTTGTCATACAAACAGTTTAAGTAGGCGTGTCTTATAAGAAAATTTATTTATTAAGCTATAAAGAATTTAGTCAATTTTATATATTTTTGGATATGATCATCGATTAAGAATACTGTACTACAATTATTAAAAATAGTAAAGAGCGCTAATGTGGGCTATTTAGCTAACTCTGCCCGTTTATTTGAGCCAGTTGGGTTGGCTGGGCAAGTAGACGGGAACTCTTAGGGACGCCGCGCACCGATCCTTCTTACGACCTCCATTAATTCCCGACCTCCCATCACCGTTATGTTAAAGCGATGTATAATAATACTTCCCCGCATCACGCTCAACAAAAACGTTCCGATATCGATTTATTTCGACGGCGCACTTTATCGCCGTTATCGGCTCTCTGAGGGCCCATTCGTCATTATTAAACTACGCGATTGTTTTAAAACATACACGTGTATAGTTTATCATAATATAATATGCCTTCGTGATTATTAATGTCCTTTATATTTCACGTGCTTATATACCCACATATTGTTTTCTTCCCAAAGCATCCGCAATCCGGGGCAAACGAAATTGATATTGGAAACGTTTGTCATTCATCATGCTTTGGCTACTATCGATTCTCATCCCTTTTTGCACTGAAAGTTCTAAAACCTTTCAACTTGAAATGTATTCTCAAATACCTACGTGCTTTTCATTATTGTATCACCGCCACGCGTAGGTTTCACTGATATTTTATGTTTAATGATATTGATTTAATTGCCTCTGGTATTTCTAAAAGGTAGATTAATCAGAATAGAAAACAATACAATACATTCAACAAAAAATAAACAATGTCCGATGTACAACTTATCAATATTTACTTTTTATTAAAAGACATCCGGCCACATTTAAATTCACGGTTCTTTAAACAAGAGCCATTGAACCGACGTAAATACCATTTGGGAAAAAATTTGACTGGAATAAATACATTTTTCCTTTTCTACAGGAGTCTTCAACTAATGTGTTGTGGCAGACGGCGGATAAAATCGTTATTTTTTAACTTGTTAAAAGTATTTTCGTAAGCTCTTAAAAGGTCTTGTGCTCACGACAAATAATGCCGAAAGATAAAAGAGGTCGAAAATTGCTCATTTATCTTAATACATATAAGGAAAAAATGAGTTATACTTATGTGGGACATTTTGAAATTGTTCGGAACCAATTTAATTGTAACTTTTAAAGGATTTTGATGAAATAATACACTTAAGGTTCACATAAACACAAGTTAAAGAAATACTGCACTCGAAAACTTACCCGTTTCCTAGTCTCGTAGTCAAGTGCGCCCGCTACATATATAGCGCCAGTCATGTTCTTGACGGCGAAGGCGCCGCCTATGTTACCGCTCGTGATCTCGTATCGAATACGCGACGCTGCAACAAAATAAACACCATTAAACATGCATCCACCTCCCCCTGTCAAAGGATTACACACGCGTATGGATTTACAGTCGCGAACGAGCAATATTTTTCTCGTTCTAAATTCTTTTCCAGTGTTATAAGAAGTATGAGTTACACTGAACCAAGCTTGATATTTGCTCAACTGATACTCAACCACCTCAACTGAGAGCATACGCAAAAAGTATCTCTCAGGGCGTTCCGAAGTTTGAATGCCAGTTTTGGGTAATTTCAAGCGTTGTTTTAGTTCAAGCTTTTAAAACGGACTTGTAGGTATTTCGTGCCGACTGACCCAAATAAGAATATAGTGTTTTCATTAAGCTGCTACTCTCAAGGAAGAAATATAAACGTCACGTGGCAACTCAATAAAATAAGTTGTACGTTAAACTTTTAATAAAGCTAAAAGTTCACGCTTCGTCTCACAATGACAGCATGAAATATCATAGCTCTTTCTGGAGCACGCGTGGGTGTTTCATAAATTGGGTGGAAATAAAAAAAGGAGAATTTGGAAAACCTAACAGATTTATGACTTCGCTGCTTGTGATTGTATTCCCTCGACACATTTTTTTATAGCGAGATAATATTATTCTTGAAGATCTGAAGATTCCCTAATCGCCCGCGACGAAAATAGCCGCGACGCAGATAAACATGTTTGTGACTTCACTGTAATTTAACGTTATTACGTGTTAGTAATCATGAAAACGACTGAAAGTTCTACTTAAAGCAAGTACCTAATAGGTATTCTTATGAAAATTTGCATGGTTATCTTGTTTTCGACTGATTAAAAACTGATTGTACAAAATATTATTTCGAAATGACGACCGCTTGGCGCAGTGGTTTGAGCGAAGGCCGCTCGGCTCACTGCACCGGGTGGTTGTGGGTTCGATCTTCCGCCAGGGCAAATTTCGGAAATGGTTTTTTCGTAATTTGCCCAGATCTGAGTGTCACTGGGATCGCCATTGTGCGGTACCCATGGTATAAGCGTTGTTTAGTTTGGGATCATAAAGTTGGTGTGTCAGTCAGGCGATATTTATTTATGTGTTTATAACATCATTGGAGCAAAATTTTAAACGGGGACACTGCGTCTGCGGCCAATGAGAGGACTCTCTCGTGTCCGCATTAACAGTTCGGATTGTTTATTGGTCACAAAGTTAGGACTCGTGTGTAACTTTGAAAGTTACGACGCCAGCCGTCCAGACCGCCCGGCTTCCGTTTATCTTGCTTAAATAGTAATCCGATTTCCATTACTAGTAATGGTCACGGTTAGCAGGTAAGAGGCCGTGCAACATAGAAGGGTCCGGTCATGATTGCCAGTAGATTGCTCTCGTTTCGGCCCTGGCAGTAATCTGAGGGGATATTTTTGTATGGCAAGTTGGTTCAGCGGGGCCGGCCGATGGCGTATTATCTCATTACGACCGCAAGCGCAATGTGACTCGTGTCGGGCGAAATGCTACTGAAACCCGGCAGAGGTTCGCAGTAACTACCGTAATCCTTCATCACGGTCCATTTATACCGTGCGGTTGGCAACATTGCGGACTACTTATGTATGTTAGATGTAGGTACTTGTCACTATATACAATTGTAAATCTGGAGTTTAAAAGCTGAAAGGATGATCTTTTTTAATTCAAAAGCAGCGTTCCCAAAAATTTAACATTGGTTATTTTTTATACATTATTAGAGAAAGGATTAAGACTGCTTACTAGTAATCTTGTACAGGGGGTTAATCTGATGGGTTTCTTTTTAACAGCTGGCCTTTAAAAGCACTCGCTACTAGCCGGCTGTATTAGCCGCAAAAAGTTACCATCAAATATTTTTTTTATGTTATGTTAAGATGATGATGATGATGTTATGGTTAAGATGATGTACATAAGTACATCATCTTAACCATTTAGCAAGGCGTCATTAACAATTTTGTGCATTATTCAAATGAGACCTTATATTGTCATGTAGCAGAGGTAGCCGATTGGTTAAGCACGCGTCTTGCAGGCACCAGGTTCTGTGTTCAAACCCCAGCTCGCACCTCTGGGTTTTTCGAAATCTATGTGCGAATCATAATAACTATATGATTATCACTTGCTTACGGTGTCAAACATCGTGAGGAAACATGCATGTTTTAGAAAATCTAACCAATTTTCGAAAGACATGAAAATTCCGCCAACCCGCACTGGGCCAGCGTGGTGGATTACTGCCTGAATTCCCCTCGTAGTGAGGGAAGGCCTGTGCCCAGGAGTGGGGGACATCAAAATGACTATTTTTTTTTTTTTATAATTGATTATCATAATGTACCTAGCTACATTATTGTAAACTTCTAGTGCCTATAACAGTAATGTATTTATTGCAGGCGCCGTAAGATACAGCGATAAATAACGCCTAATGGCGATCCCACGAGCACATTTCTCGCTGTGTTGCGTCTGCGAATGTTAACACAATATTACTTCTTAATGAGAAAGTCATATCACGGCGCAACACACGCCGTAACGTTGGCAATAAAGTTAATATAATTGAGTGTGCGTTCTGTACGCGAGTGATTAGCGCGGGACACAACTCAGCCGCACAGTAAATGTCCATGAAGAGTAACAGATTTGAGCGTTGAAAATGCAAATTAAACTGCCAGAGGTGAGTACATAAAATACGCGAAAACTTTTTACAGGCCTCCAAAGCGTGCCGCCGTGCAAAGTTGTATTGACCTCTATTTGAACGTGGTTTTTAGGTACATTTAATGGCGCATGTATCAAACTACAAAAGGGACAAAGGGACAACAAGGTATATTGTCATAGAACACTGGAAATTTACCTGTATCTGTAAACAAGTCTCACTTGTTCTTAAGTAAGAGCTATTAGGTACCTATTACCGAGGCCCGTACAAATAATAGGTACTTTGAGATTGCACATGTTCGCGCGTGCGCACAGCTCGTTGAGAAATTTCTAATTTCCTATCCCTTACTTAGACAAGTATTGTTTGTGAATACGGCCGTTATTTTATTCCATAGTAGGCACATATATTCACCAAAGTTAAAAAGTTAAAATGATATACATGATTTTTATTCTTAGATACAAAAAATACTGTTTAAATTATTTCGATAATATGTCCAATGGTTTGGAGTTAGGTAGGTATAATTTTTTTAACTCGTAGTTTGAGCTTCCGCAAATTCCTCGATAAGTTTAAGCAAAAATATTTATAATGGCTAATGCACGAACTTGAGAATTATGTCCGGTGCCAGTGTGTGAGTGATCACGAACACTAATGCAAAGAAAATAACAGTGTAGTCTAGGGACGACCGAAAGAAGAGAAGCTTTATTGTATAAAGCGTAGAGCGCCGCAGCTGCACTCTGTATACCTATATATATCGTGTAACGCTACGGACGTCATCGTGTAACGCTACTGACGTTACCGTGTAACGCTACTGACGCTTAGCACGGATAGTGTGGCCGTGCGGCGAGCGCCCTGATCGCCCGGCCCGCATCAAAGAATTTGTATGTCTTATTATTACAATTTTCACACTTATTAGAACACACTTCTGCCTATATCGTAACTAGTAATGTCACAGATAGATGTCAAATAAAACCCGTGTGAGATTGAGCTCGGTGCCGACCTCCGCCTCATTGACATGGTACATAGCTATTACGTCGCAGTCGCTACCTAATCGTCGGTGTACAGCGGGTAATGAACGCATACCGTATTCTCAGACTAATTGGCTATAAAGAAGCACCCCTTTGCCTCCTTTTGCGCCAGAATTTCTATTAAACAAGAACGCGGTACCTTCTAACGAGCGGTTTCAATTTTGTATTTATACTTAACACATTTCATATACATATCCTGTCAAATTTGCCAACACTTAGGTACTGAATTTGTTAAGAATATGAAACCAGTTACAATGTTACAATGTTATTTCTTCATTGATTTTATTGCCACTTAGTAGGTAAGAGTCTCAATGGCTGGCTTTATTTTCTCTTCCGAGTCGTTCGGCAACAAAGTTTGTTTATGGAACAAATTTTATTAACACTTACTATCAGATAAGATACACGGAGTGTTCCGGTTTTGAGAAGACGTAACAAAGAAGTAGACATACATAAGACCGGGGCCCTAACCACGCTAGCTACTCAAATCGTAATAGAAAAGCAAACGCTCGCGATTACGTTTCAAACGCTCCGCTTTTGACGTTTTGCTGACACGAGCTTCACGATTTCTACTGACATTGATATATGATAAGGCGATTGTGATTTCGTTAAAACAAACCCCTGTAAAAATAAAGCGTTGTCCGCATCACATAAGCGAAAATGTTGTTTATAAAATGCCGTCGACTCACAACATCTAAATATATCGTTATTGTTATTTAAAAGACCTACCAGTCCCTGAAAGCGCTCTAAGTGAGACAAATCGCTGAAATTTTCAGCGATATAAACGTTTAATAAAAAAGGCCATTAAGTACTTAAGATTAAACTGCTCTCGTGTTTAAAATAATTTAATTTATCATCCGCTGTTCCAACTATAAACTGCAAACTTTTACAAAGAGGACTATCAATTTAGATATACGTATAAAAACTTCACGAGGGCGTACGTTCAGGAGGGGCCCACTTCTAATTGTAGTTTGTCAAAGGGAATAGATGAAAGTAATAAATTAGGACGTTGGAAGATGAAAATATACGATTTTTCTTTCATTAGAAAAGAGTATTCAATAAAGCGGGCAGCGGAGGCGAACCGCGGTAAATCACACAACGTTGCGGACGTCCTGCAGGAATCAGGGTCCACCGAGCCACTTCTTAGGTTACCTCGGGTTTTCTCATGATTCGATTGACTGTATATACATCCTGTAAACATCGGAAAATGGAAATTGTGTAATTTTTTTCATTGTTGCATTGGTAAATTATATTTGAGGAGATGTTTTACCATCTTGATTTAAAATAATTTTAGATAGAAGGTCATAAAGTTAATTATTTAAAGATTCAATAATATTACGTAAAACGATCTGGCCAAGTAATTTAGATATATAATGTAAGCCCTTTCATGATTATGAATTGCTAACTCAGTGAGCATTAATTCAACGAAGTAATTATCGTTACATCATTAGCGAACGTAATTCGGTTTATTTAGAGTAACAAGGCCTTCGGCATCCGCGAGTTATTGCGCTCAAAACTCAACCAACAGATCTATACCGAATAATGGTAACTTAATAATGCTGTATCTCAACGTAAATTTCAAATACGAGGTTAACAGGCCTTCGGTTGAAACGAGGGACCGAGGGAAGTATGTTTGGATTTTCTAATAACGGCCAGGATATGTGATACCCGAGTGATTACGGCCACCCTGCGTGGGCCGCGGCGAGTTATGTCATTACTTTTTGTGTCGATATATTTACAAGGATTTAATTTAGTTTATTTTGAAATTAGACTTTAGATAATATTTATGCATTCAAAACATTTACGCATTAATACATAATAGTCAATTATTTTCTGATGAACGAAACATTCGCCATATCTCGCGAAGAACCGACAAACGCTGGGGTAAACGTGTTCTTGAGTGGAGACCTCGACTTGGCAAGCGTAGTGTAGGACGCCCTCCGACCAGGTGGGATGACGATCTGCGAAAGACTGCAGGCAGATGCTGGATGCGGCAAGCTGAAGACAGGGCGCTATGGCGCTCATTAGGGGAGGCCTATGTCCAGCAGTGGACAAGTATAGGCTGATGATTGATTGATTGATTGAACGAAACATTTGATCCTAAACTTATCACAAGCATTTAAATAACTTGATTCCTTTTAAATGAAATAGGTTTTTTTTGTTAACGTATGAGCTAGTGGCGAACTTTGGTGACGGAGTTTTCAGGCTGCTCGAAGACATGGCTTAAAGACTATGATAACCAGGGTCGGCAGCTTAACTTGCCCTCCGGAACACGAACGGCAGCGCTCAGTAGTTAAGCAGGGGCTATTCCTACTGGACTACAACCTTTATAACATTTTAAGACCTTTAAAACGTGCATTTAATTCTTAAATTCCTCTTGGACATGCAAAAATACCGGCTGTTACAAAATAATTATTTCCACACTATGAAAGTGTAAATTTAGTTGCGACAATATCAAAAGCGCTATGCGGTTGGCTACATTGTTATGTACCGAGATAAGCGGGAATATAAAAAAGTAAAACGTCGGGATTTCTGGGCATGTTTTCACGGGCGGGGTCCGGCACCAAGGGTGTCATTTGGACGGCGGAAATTGCAGGGAGACGACTGGCGCGAGGTGTTTCAGTGGAAGTGAGCTTTCGGTCAAATGTCACCGGCAATGAGCGACGTGACCTCACCGCCTCCCCGGGGCCTACTCATTTGTCTAAAGAAGTCAGCGGAGCAGTTTCATGATCAGCTTTAGTGCACACGCACACGACGCTCTCTCCCGTCGACGATCGTTTACTCAGACGAGGATAAAGTATACGTGTCACTCGTTTTGTCGTGCGTCTTGACGCTGATAACGGTATCATGGAGAAGGGCGGTAATATCGCAGGCTTTAAGAAATTACTGATGTAGCTTCACAAATATTCAAGGTTGGCGCAGTAGGTTTTTATACCTCTTATATGACTACTTTCGCAGCGTGATCATAACATTCCTATAGGTTTAAAACTTCATCATGGGATTTTGAATGCTTCCATTGCGTACGCCACATAAAATCGACCTACTATAATAACACATTCGTACTTTCAGGGGTAGTTAGTTAGCAGGAACAGGTTTTAAATTATATTTAACGAGTTAGTAAACCCGGGGTCTCATAGCGATGCGATAGCGTTCAAACCCATATAATGGTAATCATAATTGTTTATTAAAATGAAAATAAATATTGTCCACAGCTCGTTTCAGTATTTATGTCTGAACAGCTGTCTGAATAGCAAAGGACTCCTCGCTCACTGACGCCGAGCTGGTTTCTTTACAAAACGGGCAACGTAATGCACACTATTTTTCATAAGCGCGACGTGAGGACACAAAAAGACGCCGTCGGCTGGGTTTACAATAAAAAGTTTCAGCTTTCAAGGCTGATGCTCGCATTTCATTAGGCGAGAAATGAATGCGGAAAACGAGACGTTTTTGTGTAGTAGGTATAAAACGAGACAGCAGAGACATAAACGCCCAATATACGGGAAGGATAAACTCCGCGAAAGCCTGCCGATATAAATCGGGCGGATAGCTGGCTGCGAATTTGGAGGACGCAGAAGATCATCCATCACAATTTATTCGAGTCCAAATAGACAATAAAAGATTGTTTCGGGGTCATTATGGGAGTATCGGACACACCGGTCACTACGGTTGGTCGGTTACTTAACTCGCGATCAGGCTCCGCGCACGGCCGGACGGGCCCACTTCGGATTTATTATTTCACGAAAATTTATAGGGGACACTGCCCAATCGTATTTCCTTTTTGAGTTGTTGGCTTTGTTCAGAAACTAATCGAATACAGGTTACGCCAACGGTACCTAACGAATACCAATAAATATAAAAAATAACGCAGATTACTTTTTACCTAGTTTGGATTTCACTTATAACATACATACACATTTGGCAGTATAGATTATGATTAATTATGTAACCCTGAGAATAAATTCATTAGTCCAAGTACCTATCATGTTAATAAGTAGGTACCTACCTGGGAAAAAGTATTCCTGTTCACGGCGTTCAGTAACAGAACGGTATATTTAATTAAGTTTTCAAGTAGCTCTGAACGCGTGT
The DNA here is from genome assembly GCA_905147325.1 of Notodonta dromedarius. NCBI lineage: Eukaryota > Metazoa > Arthropoda > Insecta > Lepidoptera > Notodontidae > Notodonta > Notodonta dromedarius. The sequence continues at coordinate 8,276,637 of LR990159.1, read as the reverse complement.
ATCGATTATTCCCTGGATGTCAGCCAAGTCAGTGGGAGAAAAAAAGTGTTGATACTTCTACACTCAACTAAAGGGATTCGAGTACCTACATGTAAAGTATTAAGTACCTAACTGAACATTGCCAAGTCAACCAAAAAGGCTCGCATTTAATAAGGTGGCCAATTGACTACGTCCAAAATAAAGGAACGCTCGAGCAGGGTAGTACCAACCCCTCACATACCATCGGTGTAAAGTAGCTATTATAGCCGCATCTTGTACCATGAGTGAGAGCCGAAAGAATTCCCTCCCTCTGTCCCACTCCCCTTCAGGACGGCAAAGTGCAATTAATGCCTTTGGTATAGCAGTAATATTTGGCAAGCATTTATAATCTACGTAACATCAGGCGGGTCATACGCTTGTCTGTTTTGTTAGGTATCTATACAAATAAATAAAATTGGAGTGTCTGTTTGTAATATCAAAATAACACCTTTTCACTAAATGCATGCGTTTTACGTAATATTATTGAATCTTTAATTAATGAACTTTATGACCTTCTATCTAAATTTTTTTTTTTCATAAATCAAGATGGTAAAACATCTCCTCAAATATAATTTACCAATGCAACAATGAAAAAAATTACACAATTTCCATTTTCCGATATTTACAGGATGTATAAACAGTCAATCGAATCATGAGAAAACCCGAGGTAACCTAAGAAGTGGCTCGGTGGACCCTGATTCCTGCAGTACATACGACACCTATAGCAAAAAAGCGATTTAAAATATTTTTGTCTGTCTGTCTGTCTGTCTGTGTGTTTGTTCCGGGTAATCTCCGAAATGGCTGGACCGATTTTGACGGGACTTTCACTGGCAGATAGCTGATGTTATAGGGAGTAACTTAGGCTACTTTAATTTTAGAAAAACAATTAGGGTTCCGCGTAAAAAAATAAAAACACATGAAATCAATGATAATCTCCGAAACGGGTGGACTGATTTTGGCGGGACTTTCACTGGTAGATAGCTGATGTTATAAGCAGTAACTTAGGCTACTTTTATTTTAGAAAAACAAAATGAAAAAAAATGAAAAAAAGGGTCCTGTCGTGCGGGTTCAGAACGCGTGAGCGGGCTTTTTTGTTAAGTTAAATTCCACGCGGACGAAGTCGCGGGCTCAGCTAGTATAAAATAAATAGAGAGTAAGGTACCTGAACAGAAATTCTAAAAGCAAAAATAATTTTAAACATCGTGTCTTTTTAATAACGCACTGAAGGTACGTGTTCAAAGAGCACGAAAGGGAAGCAATACCCTCAAAAGGAAACAATGAAAATGCCTCAATTTTCTCATAGGTACAATTCTGTGCGAGAAAGAAGGGGAATTACATTTTTCATACATCACAATAACAATAAAACGATAATAGCAACTTTTATTTCTCCGCCCAACGTTACGTTGTATCTAAATAATATGTTTGGCCTTGTTATCACCTCTAATAGTGTTACTGGGGACCTATATCTTATTTTTTAGTTCCCAAGACGCATCTCGGGGCCTTATTTGAAATGAAAGTTAGTGACTACGACCTACTATATAATTATAATACTTTGCTTGGTTTTGTTCAGTCAATACCATCGCGTGATTTTGGTTGAACTAGTCTTTATCGTTAAAGATATTATTATCGTAGAGCCGCGTCAGTTGGCGAATGATTGAAGTAGCCAGGATGTTGCAATATACCGAAATAATAATTTAGATACCTAAATATACCATAGCTGATATGTAGATAAACGTGTCATAATAAATATGTATTTTCTGAGCTACGGGCTTTTTAATATTTGTCACAACTTTAGTGTTGCGGCCTCAAAACACATGCAATGGCCTATAGAAAACTGTACACCGAATTTACGAGTAGCAATTGATTTGGTTTATTTAATAAAAAAATAAAAGACTTGCAAAATATTTAATAATTAAATAAATATCGCCAGACACACCCCAATTATATGGTCCCAAACTCAGCAACGCTTTTACGATGGGTACCGTACAATGGACTGGGGGCGATGCCAGTGACACCCAGCCATGGGTAAATTACGAAAAGCCATTTTCGAAATTTGCCCCGGCGGGAATCATACCCGCAACCACCCGGTGCAGTGTGCCGAGCGTCCTACGTTCAAACCACTGCGCCAAGCGGATGTCAATTTGAATATACCTAGCGTTCAAATATCGACTTTATTTCTATACGTACCACTTAAATCTCTGTCCGATACTCAGCCAAATCTCTAAGTATTATTTCGGACATTGCAACAGCCTGTAGCTAGGCATATCTTCGTAATATCGGGAAGTCACGCCTGCAAATTGGGATGAGCTCGAGGACATCACTCAAATCCGGTTAAAACTCGGAAGACAAGATTAGCGAGTCCCGTGTAAACAAGGGCAATGTTATCGGATGATCAGATGGCTGTCGGGCCCGCCCTATACATTATTCATGAGTATTGTCTCCGGCATCCGATACAAAAGGCGTAGTCCGTTAAAACCAGCTATTTTCACAGATCAAACCGCTGGTAATAGAAATTTAGTACCACACTAGATTTATAGCCCTGTATTATTGCGCACCTAGTTTGAGATGAAAACGAGGGGCGTTAGAAATAGTTTTTTTTCTTTTGATTTCCAGTAGGAAGATGATGGTGGCGGAGCGTTAGAAAATAAAACGCTAGCTCGTTGTAATAAAACAGTTTTTTTTTATAATAAACAGCGGCCACGAGAGTTAATTATATCATGGCAAACGAGCAGCGATTATATTATTTTATTAAATTAGTTGTTTTTGATGTTTTGTCTTCATTTACTTTTAATTATAATTACCGTTTCCCACACCGATAGAATCAATATACTTATACCTTAATGGCCGCCCAAATGTTAGCGATCTCGGCGGTGACATACTTGAACTCGAACATAATTACCACTGCGTATCGGCTTCTCGTTGGCCGGTTTATAAGTAGAATAAAGCACCTTCTACCTACATATACAATAAATAATATCTACGGAAAATGTTAACGAATATCTCAGTTAAATAAATATTAACTACAACAATAATAATGAAGGTACTTACGTCTACAAGTGTAAATAGTAATGGATGTTCGTGTAGTTCTCATTTGCCCATGTAAATCTGCGCAGGACTTCTGCTGGAGTTTTAATAGTCCTTTAAATACCTCGGAGCCGCGGTACGCGGTTGAAACAGTCTCGTAATTTGCTCGCTACCTACATTTTGCAAAATACGCCAACCTCGTAAGAGAGCGTATATTTACATTTTAAAATATGCGCCTAAATCGTGGCATTAGAACTCATTTCTTACCCATTTGTTGGCAATGCACGGCGGGCCTGTAGTAGGTAACTTTACTTGTGTCTCGCAAAAAAAAAAAAAAACCTGACTGGTACCTACTTCATCTTTATTCCGGTATAAGGGCGACGATAAAATAACATAATATTTACATTATATATTTGTCAAAGTATTCACGGTTCGTTAACACGAGCAAGTGTCGCTCCATTAATTCTATCCTAAGTTTTTACGACATAACAATGTGCCAATGGCAGGTCAGTGGAAAAAAAAATGTAATTTTGATAAATCAGATACGACATGTAAAAACCAGTGGCGCAGGCGAAAGTAGACCCTAAATCACGAGAGATCGTGTATAGGGAGCTATTTAAATTCAGGCGGGATGTGTGAAGGAAGGCTCGCGTGATTTATGTAGGCGTGGGGCGGTGGCATTGTAAAAGTTTAAATATGTACGGGTTGGAACACTTCTGCCGACCCGCCGCGCGGCACGCCATGCATCGCATGCGTCTCCGACGTGACTTCATTCAATCTCCATCTGGGCCCCAATTGGGCTAATTTCATAGACATCCATTCCATCGGAACATAATGAAGTGTGTGTAGAACAGAATAGAATAAAATATAATAACATTAATTTGTAAAAAAACATGAGTTTACTAACAGGTATGCAAGATAAGAATAAGAATAAGAATAAATTTATTATAAAACAACAGTTACACGTACAAAATTTTAAATAGTAGGTACAAGAGGTATATTGCTCGTAAGTAAATAAATCACAATTACATGGACGTATTACTGTGGATCCCAAACTAAGCAAATGCTTGTATCTTGGGAACCAGAGTAGTGGCATAATTATGCTACACAATTTAAATTTAATGGAGATGATTACAATTATTAATACATTTTCATAAGTTAGATAAAGTTAGGTAAGCTACGTGTAACAATATTAGAGAAAAAAATTATAATAGGAACAAAATAAGGTGAATGTATGCATATGAAGGTGTGATAGAGGGTGTATGTATGTATAGTGTGTGTGAGTGTATGTAGGTAAGGGTAGTGTGGAGAGATGGAGTGTGTTAAAAAGTGCGAAAGTGAGACTAAGTTTATTAAATAATATTTTCGGTTTCATTATAGGTAAAGGAAGATAGCCATTTGATGAACAATGTAATACAATATATATACAAGTGCTTCATGTTTAGCCTTTATGGCGTACAAATTTAAAATATTGAATGTGTGAAATGAATGAACTTATGTGTGAATTATTATTATAATAATAAACGTTTTTATAAGAGGTTATCCCTCAAATAATCTGTTAAACTGTGTGCCATTAATATTGTCTTTATATTCCAACAATCGGTAGTCCGTTAAATCCTTGGTGGTCGACATGTTGTCGACTACTGGGGTGCTACTCTTAGCAACGATAATCGATATATCGTGACATTCGTATTGTCGAAACCTACTCTAAATTCCATATTTTTTCCGCCGTATATCGTTTGAACGAACGATTATTTTATATTGTTCGTTCAGTAATCGATACGACGGCAAAAAATATGGAGTTTAGAGTAGGTTTCGACAATACGAATGTCACGATATATCGATTATCGTTGTTAAGTGTAGCACCCCTGAACTGCTAAATCAACGGCTCTGTTGTTAGTAGACTTCCAAAACTTGTTCATGCAAAGTAACAAAACCCAATCTATTTGAATTCTATTGAATAAGCAGATTTGAACCCCTAAAACAGTGGTGAAATTCTACATCGCGGAACTATCCTCCTCGCTTCCAATTAAATTTCCCTGACACATAAACACTAATAAATTATTCCGGACATTCACTTTTATCGTGAAAACGTTCTGCGATTCCAATATAGGTAGCGAGTTATTCCGCTAAAAAAACCCATTAAAACACGATCTATTGCGATACTGGTGCGCGTATCGATGAACAAATATGAAAAATGAATGTTTACATGAATCAATAAGAATTCCCTTCAATATAATTTAATTCAGCGTTTTATCGACAGTAGAATAAACAATTGACTCTCCCGCATATAGGTAGGTTTAGCATGATGGTTGGCCATCGCACCGGGCGCTGAGGCGCGAGTACCACATTTTTACTGAATAATTCAGCGCAATAGAAATGTTACGACGTGTGCGCAAACACGGTCATATCCGTTTAATATTTATATTATTACTGGACTCGCGAAAACAATCCCTATGTAAACACATTGCCTTGCTAATGCGGATAAGCAATGATTAGAATACGTTATACGCGTGGTAAATATATTGGGCTACTTAGAAAGCAATGAATATATAGTTATGAAAATGTTTTCTCTTCACAACCGAAATTGTATAATAATGAGCATCTGTAACACTGTGTTGTGAGTAGTCTGTATTCATCGGAGAATTATAACCACTTATTTAATTGAATTAAAATTAGCCCTTTTAACGTCCCACACCTGGGCATGGGCCTCCCCTCACTACGTGGGGGATCCAGGCCGTAGTCCACCACGCTGGCCCAGTGCGGGTTGGCGGATTAACATGTCTTTCGAATATTGGTTAGATGGTTTCCTTCACCGTAAGCAAATGATAATCATACTATTATAGAAATTATGATTCGCACATAGATTTTGAAAAACCAAAGGGTGCGAGGCAGGGTTTGAACCCAGGACCTGGTGCCCGCAAGACGCGTGCTTAACCAATCGGCTATCACTGCTTGCATAACTACTTATAATCATAAAAAGAACTTTCTACACCTTACCCGACTAAAACCAAATATGTACCTATAACCAAATACCTAATTTTATTTTAAACCCAAAATAAATAGCGAATAGTTAACTACACGCTCGGACTTGGCGCGAAACGAGTTCATAATGCTGGCCATTTATCCCACCGACTCGCCCTAAATTACGCAGCATTATTCTTTTCAAAACAACCGTGGCAGGGGAATGTCGTCACAACTTTTTATCGCGCCGCGTCGCAGTGTTGCGGGATTATTCGCGGGACTTACCGAATATCTTGTTCAGTGCGGCCTGTCCGAATTTATGCGGTTATAAATTGTTCGGATGAAACAATGTGTGAGCGCGAGTCGTCGGGCCGCGGTGCGCGCCTATCGGCCCGGAATCTGAATCCGGAAACAATCGGCTGGCCTCATACAAGAATTATCTCGGTGACCGACACCAAATTCCCAAAGCGTGAAATCGTACGTCAAATAATGCATGAATGTGTTTATCGATGTTATACTATAATCAATGCGTTCCGGACGATCAGATCTCCTAGCATAATCGATTTGGACAGGTATTGTGACGACGTTAATCGAGATGAAAATACGAATGACTAATTCCATCTCAATAGTTTTGTTAACATGTATTATCATTATCTGCTTGGGTAGGTATGCTAATATTGGTGTAAAAAAGAATCTATTCTAAAATTGCACGCATATTCACCTCCGTGCTTACATATGATACACAATAGTAAATTGAATTTAAATGTAAAATGTAAGGTACAAAGACTTGTTTACTTTACTCGCGCCCTTTACTGAATCAATTTATGAATACAAACCATTGTTTTTACAGACATAGTTACAAAGGAAAGCCGAACAGGCCGCACATCAAAGATGTAAGAAAAATCTAAAAGGAACGCGAAAAGTTGCAAAACAAAGCTAATGAAACGATAAAACAGCGGAGAATTTTCTAGGGGGCCAAAGCAGAGGTCCTGAACAATGTGACTGAACAGGCGTCTCGTGGTCTTGATTGCGATACGCGGAAACAATTCAAAGAGATTTGAAAACTTGCTTGTTTCCACTTAATTTTCATATTCAAACTACATGGAAGGTAATTGGTGACTTGTTTTCGTTTATCTAACGATCATCTTTTGTGTTTGCTTGTGGTACTAAGATTGAAGTATCTAATTTATTCTCGAGCAGTAATAGCCGATTGGTTAAGCACGCGTCTTGCCAGGTCCTGGGTTCAAACCCTGCCTCGCACCTCTGGGTATTTTTTATCTAAGTTGCGAATCATAATTATTTATGATGTAAGTAAAACATCGTGAGGAAACCTGCATGTCTTAGAAAAACTAACCAATTTTTCAAAGACATGTGAAATACGCCAACCCGCACTGGGCCAGCGGAAGATTACGGCCTTAATCTCCCTCGTAGTGAACCCGTGCCCAGGAGTGGGGAGTCAAAAAGGTCAAAAAGGCATAAAAAGTCAAAATTGATTCTCAGGTACTGGAGTCCCTTTACAACATAACTAAACATATTTTATTGGTCTTGCATGAACTGGCTCGAATAGGTCTCTACTACTACTTACATATTGAGAGTTTTCCTAAATCCCAAATCGCACAGAAGTCATAAAATACTGATAAAAATGATAAGCACCTTTTGAGTTAAACGAAGTCGTGAAGCTATATGCAGTGTTTCATACGAGTATCTCAATGCAACGAGCGTTTTATTTCAACCGTATCTTTTGTATTTTAAGCACGAAAATAAAGCAGCTTAAAAAACTCAAAATATAAATTCAATACAAGTTCGTAGGCAAGGGCAGATGTATAAAGATTGATATGCAAATGAAATTGGAAAATTACATATATCGGAATAGTTTTGCATTCCAAACAGTACGCCAAATAAAACGCGGAATGAGAAGAGGGTGCGCCGTTGAATATTTTTAAAGGGTAGGAAACCTTCGTTACCTTCCTTTTGAAAAGCGCCAGGAATATCGTATGGATACACAACTTTTATGTTTGTTTACTGTGAAAGGTACGCGGCAGGAACAAAACAGTTATTTATATGGTTGCATGTGTACCTAGTACATAAATGCATTGAGCTTTGGCATTTTAAATTTGTTAGCGTGTGCAGGTTTCTCTTGGTCGCCGTGCAATGCAGCGAACTTAATATAAAGGAGAGTAAATACAGTGCCACCAACTCCAAATTATAAGGTCTCTAGTTATTTCTAGATTTTTAGTTCACCCGGGTTTTTTTGAAGTCAGTTTAATTTTTCTATTAAAATTATTACTTTCATGTTTTCAACACACACACCGGAATCTATACAAATAAATAAAATTGGAGTGTCTGTTTGTAATATCAAAATAACACCTTTTCACTAAATGCATATGAAAGTACATACGACAATAACGCGTACCTATAACAATAACGCGATTAAAAAAAAAATTGTCTGTCTGTCTGTCTGTGTGTTTGTTCCGGGACTTTCACTGGCAGATAGCTGATGTTTTAAGGAGTAACTTAGGCTACTTGAATTTTAGAAAAACAATTAGGGTTCCGCGTAAAAAAATAAAAACACATGAAATCAAAGAGTATCTCCGAAACGGCTGGACCGATTTTGACAGGGCTTTCACTGGTAGATAGCTGATGTTATAAGCAGTGACTTAGGCTGCTTTTATTGTAGTAAAACAAATTTAAAAAAAATGGGTCCTGTCGTGCGGGCTCAGAACGCGGGCGCGGGCTTTTTTGTTAAGTTAAATTCCACGCGGACGAAGTCGCGGGCTCAGCTAGTATTATATAAAATAAAGAATTAATATAAATGAGAGATGAAGGGATTATTGCAAGATTCAAATTATATTACCTAATACCTACATATAGTAAGTACCATTTGTAAACCCAGTATGTTTCTAGACGAAACTTAGTAACAACCCTTCGTGTTTTACGAAATTTTCCACTTCTGTTAAATAATATTGTATTTATTATTTTCAAAGTTTAATTCGCACCTACATAAATCTCAGTTCTACCTTAGTTTGATAATATTCTTTTTCTGTTTATTGTTAGCTAAAAGTCTTTCATGATGTTCAACGGAGCAGACTTAAGTAAGTATAATAAATTAAGAATTAAAATGTTCAAAGTAAAAGCGTAGTAAACTTGTAGGTGAAAATATAAAAGTCGCGCAAATTCTTGTCACTTTTATAATATAAAAGGTTCAAGTATGATGTTGGTATAGATTAACGATACGGTATTGACAAATATTTGTTGTAATATCTCATAATTGCCGTCAGTAAAATATTATAGCTAAAATTTAAATATTAATTTAAAATAAATATAAATTAAATAAAAAAATTAAATTGAATACCGTCAAATTTTAAATTATTGCGAATATTTTCCTAGCCAATAGCCATGAAAAGCGATATATCTGAAAATTTATCAAAAATCAATGGTATGGAACGAGTCCGAAATGAATGTCCGAACTCGATCGACTACCCGTCATTCGTACCTACCTATGTCTAAATAAAACCCCTTATGAATTAGTAAGATCTTTCTTTCAAAACAATCTCATACCGTCAATATTTTGTGCATATTTTGTTCTCATTTCATGTTCTGTGCTCCGGGAACTCTCTCTCTGAAACAGTGAGCTAAGCTAAATGGAATTTTGGTTTCCATATTCGTCTGCAGTTTCAATTCAATATTTACTATGAACATCAAGTACATAGGTACGGAAATGAATTTTGCATTGGAAACGCAAATAGAAAGTTGAATAAGTGAATATTAATATAACTATAGTAGATTGAGCGTATACGCTATGTTAGTTATGTAGTACCTAAAGAAGCTTAGGACATCTATAATAGGTATCGAACATTACTTTTTCACAATGACTATTATTGAAATAAAGTGTAGGAAATTGATATTTGACAGCCGCCTGGCGAACTGGTTCCGTGTGGTTGACGGTTCGATTCCCGATTTCCCGGGGAAAAAATCAAAAATGGCCTTTTCATTATTTCCCCTAATATGGAAGTCACGGGGATCATCCCCAGTGTATTCTAAATACCCATAGTACAAGCGTTGATCAGTTTGAGACCATAGGTATATAGTCTCGCGATATTATTATATAGACAGCTATCGTTACACGAGAAGTTATTTATTCAGTAAACAAACTGTCATAGAAAATCGTATTAAGGTCTGCAAGTTCACCAGATTGCGCGATGTTCGCTTTTAATTAGTTTCTGTCCAAGTCTGTTCGATGCCAGCGCGGCGCCTCTCAAAGAAATTACCGAGCACCGCCGCCGACTATTGAGCTCCATTGCGAAAAATAGCTCACAAAGTATAAACTGAGATCGATGTCTACTTACTTCGCGAGTCTCCACAGTCGATAACGTTGTTTAATATTTACGCCATGTAAGGCAATTAGTGCAGAAATAATTTACGAACAAACATGATTACATTTACAGCAACAACCTAAACAACAAACTAAAACTAATTTTCGTCACGTTGAGGTTCAATATTAGATTATGTCAGTTCTGCGCCAGTAAAATGGCAAAATCCCTCGGTATCCGACCCGAACAAATTGTACAAACGCTAGATTTGGATCTAGCGTTCTTGTTAAAACAAACCAAGTATTTCTTTCTGCGTAGCAGTTCATGATACAACCTGGGTACCTACTGTTAATTTAATCTATACAAATAAATAAAATTGGAGTGTCTGTTTGTAATATTAAAATAACACCTTTTCACTAAATGCATATGAAAGTACATACGACACCTATAACAAAAATGCGATTTATAAAAAAATTGTCTGTCTGTCTGTCTGTGTGATCTCCGAAACGGCTGGACCGATTTTGACGGGACTTTCACTGGCAGATAGCTGATGTTTTAAGGAGTAACTTAAGCTACTTTTATTTTTGAAAAAACATTTTAACATTTTTCTAAATCCTGTCGCGCGGGTTCAGAACGCGGGTGCAGGCTTTTTGTTAAGTTAAATTCCACGCGGACGAAGTAGCGGGCTCAGCTAGTAACTATATATATTGTATACTAAAAGCATACAACTATAAAGCAAAATTATATAGCTATAGCGCAGAACGCTCCATTGTATGGCTTTTATCCAAACCTCAATTTCCAAACATACCTATAGCACGGAGGACCCAATACAGATTGGAACATTAATTTCGTAACATTAGATGTCAAATACATGTGGTTCAAAGCAACATCACACACAATATAACAGTCATACATCTATAGCTAATACGGCGTGTGATCTTGATTGCCATCGGTGTTGGATGCGGTTCCATTATCTACCGCGTGGTGTGGCGCGATAGGCAGTCTGGCTGCTTTGCTCGTCGCGACTGCCATAACTAACACAGTTATCACACCACTTTACGACCAATGTCCATATTAAATCAACTAATTACTACGACTAGTATAATAATGGTCGAAATTCGACCATAATTCATTTAAATTTTAATTTTAAACGTCATTAAGGTTTTATTGTCAAAGACTATTTGGTACTGGCACGCAGAATGCACTATGGAGGTCCCGCCCTCCAAAAACTGTTACCGTTTGTCAGTCAGTCGGTGTGGAGGTTTCAAATGTGTGTGTGTCAATTCATGATAGTGTGTGTAATGTTTTATTAATTGATTTTAATGTATTTCTATGTATTATAATATAAAAATATATGCATACTCCTCTTGAAAGTTTTTGCTTCACGTATTAATATATAGGATAATGTTGAATGAAAACATATATCGAGATTAATTGGTACGAGGTATACTGTAAATTCTACGAACCTGCCCGTACGGCGCAACGCAAACAATGGAATACCTAACAGCTTTGAAAAATTTTCTTGCGTTGAAAACATTGTATACAGCTTTGCCATGATATGAATGTGCAGTGCATAGGACAATATAGCCGGGACTGTATTGCAGTCGTTTCAACAATAACCGGTAAGTGAGGACGATTTGCGCCACGTGTTCCTCTTTCACGACCCGTGTATAAATCAGAAGTAATCACAAAAATATACGAAATAACTCTGTAAATCTGATACTTAAACAAGCGTGGGATGGCTATTGTAATTTCAAACCCATAATTACACCGTAAAACTTGGCCATAAAACAAATAATTTTGAAGTAATCCTGATAGGTATTTTATTATGATTACAAATTTGATGATAGCATAAATTCTACGGGAAATTTAAAGCTTTACTTAAATCATAATAATAATTTTAAGGTAAACGTATAAGACATAAAATGTTTAATTATTCAACAAAATCATATTCGGTGGTGGAAAGTAATAAAAAAAAAGACAAGCATGTTACTGAAAATTGGATTTTTCAATCCCAAAAGTGGTAACCCCTCTGCGTCATAAACCATCGCGTTAGCTGATTTGCAACACGGCATTCGAAGCTCGCCGTTTTACCCATCATGTACTTTTAAACGTATAACATAACGGACAGTATTCAACCCATTTAGCAAATAGGTAACATGGGACGCACTACCTATTACTCGATCATAAATATTTTCAATATTCGAGCTAGCAAACGAGTGAGTGGTGTCCCCTGATCTGAACATTTAATCACTCGAGTACACGCGAGCTCAATCACTTTGAAATTATCATAATAGTTATTTCGTTTGTGGGCAATTTATATAAAATCGAGTTATTCAAATAACTCAAAGCGGTACGGTATGACCGCTCCGATTACACGGTCCATTGAATCGCCGTCGAGAGCGACGGCCGCTGTAGAGTTTATGGCAAAGAAAGGAAAATGGACAATGTAACGAGGCCGGTGTCGGATCGGGATGCAAATTAATACGCGCCTCCGGATCGGGCACATGAATATGCATGGGTGGTCCGGTCGTTCCGGAATAATATCCGAGTGGCCGGGACATCGGAGGGGCCCGCGCCGCGCCGCGCGCTGCCCGGTCGCGACCGCGCCGCCCCGCCCGCCCGCGCCGCGTTAATGCAGATTAGCAGAACACCATCAAATAAAATTGTTCAAGCGTATTTGAAACTAATTGGGCTTGCTAGTTTTATGTCGGTACCTCGGTACACTTTGCCGTTTACTCCCAACCGTCCTTAATATGAAATGGAAGAATAAAAGGCTGTATTCAGGGAGCTGAGTTGTTATAATACGACATTGACAATAAAAACGTATTAAGCAGGCAATTCTGACCAGAAAAAATAATTATTTTGTTAATCTATACGAGAGAAGTACTGCGTGTACTATTGATAATCGATAGCAATATGATTACGGGATCTGGTATAATACAGTATTATACCTACCGACCGAACATCTATTTTCCACAATATGGATGTGAATGTCCACTCTAGACGTAAAAGCAGTAATAATAATACCTCTCTCATAAAGGAAGATAACTTCGTACTCTCCAGATTTTCAGCATATCCTTTGATGTCTCAGATGCATTCAGATCTAGAGAGGTAGACACTCGTAAAAGTGCACTTATTATTGAAAATTGGCTTCGTTCGCCTTTACGTAAATATTATCTACCGTCTCCTTACAAAGTAATAACAATTAAAAAAAGTATAATGCGCTAAAAGAAAATAGAGACAGCTATACCTATCCACGGAATCGTTATTGAAATTCATAGATTTTAACGAGTGAACAAGTTTGTAACATCGGGAGTTAATTGGGGTTACGACGTGCTGGAGTATCCGGGAGCTGAGCGTACGGAACCAGGATGATTAAGGGGTTGGGCGTGGGGTAGGGGCGCTGCGTCAGCGAATACAGCATCTCGGCTATTATCACGCGCCGGTACCGGCGGCAAGCATACCGCCGTCTCACGATTTCCTCCGTGTTCCCGTTACGAGCGCAAGAACTATCGTAAGTACTTTATACCAGCAGTTTACACCATTCATTACTTAAGGTGATGCTGCTGCAAAAGGTTTTTGCGACGACCGCTGCAGTTTACGATGTCGTTCTGTTTGATTGTTTCCAAGCTTATCCACTGCACAGTTTGTAAGCTTAATATAATGGCACCAGGATTAAATTGCATTGGCATTGTATCAATTTGGACTCAATATTATTGAGTTCATTTAATTAAACCTATAATAATAATAATAATTTAGCCCTTTTCACGTCCCACTGCTGGGCACGGGCCTCCCCTCAACATGAGGGGGATTCAGGCCATAATCCACCACGCTGGCCCAGTGTGGGTTGGCGGATTTCACATGTCTTTCGAAAATTGGTTAGATCTTCTAAGACATGCAGGTTTCCTCACGATGTTTTCCTTCACCGTATGCAAGTGATAATCATATAGAAATTATGATTCGCACATAGATTTCGAAAAATCCAGAGGTGCGAGCCGGGATTTGAACCCAAGACCTGGTGCCCGCAAGACGCGTGCTTTAACCAATTGGCTATCACTGCTAAACTAATTAAACCTATCTAGTGTATTAATCGGTGTATTACGAAAAAAAGAGGTGAGATGAAATGAGCAGATGAAATCGCCGTGCTCGTAAAAGTTTCACATTTCAATTAACACGGTAACCACGTCGGTGATTCGCGTCGATTAGTCCGGAGGGATCTCTTGGCCGTCGCCGGAAATCGACAACCTGACGAAGCCGGCTCCATTACCGAATGCAGGATAGGTACTTATTTCTGCAGCAAATTGAGCTTCTCCCGTAATCACTAATATCACTATCACCTGCCACCATTGCTAATTAAGCATAGCCAGTTTTATGAAATCTATTAAGAAACTAGCTGACGCGACAGACGTTGTCCTGTCTTAACTTTGAATATGAATTCGAATTGTTCCGCTCAATTTTCTTATTTTTTTCTTTCATAAGAACCTTCTCCTGACAAAAATAAGCACAACAAAAAAAAATTAGCTAAAGCGTTCCATCCGTTTACGCGTGATGCTATGACCAAGGAAATAGAGATTCATTTATATATATATATATACAAGCTGAAACAGAAAGGGTATACTTTTTTTTTCAAAACTTAACTTTGTAATTCTAACACTATCAGCTTTGAAGGGAACTTGAAAAACAAAAGCTGTTATAGGAATACAGCTTTTGACCGATTTCACAAGTCTGCAAAACCTTTAGTACTTCAACTGTCTCACAAAGCCGATAGTTTGAGATTTACAAAGTTAAGTTGCAAAAAAAATGGTATACCCTTTTTGTTTCACCTAGTATAGTTGAACGATTATATTATAAATGAATTTCTCTATCAAATTAAAGCTGTAGCCAATTGAAGACATATATATGTGCTAGCTCAACCAGGGTAGTACCACATTCTCACAGAATATCAGCGTGAAGTAGCTATTATAGCTGCGATTCGTACGACGAGCGAGAGAGCCGGAAGCCTAACCTCCCTTTCCTTCTCTCCGTTACACTTCCCTTTAGGTTGGCAACATGCGAACAATGCCTTTGGTATTACAAGTACCTATCTAAAGGCTACGGTAACTCTTGACATTGTGCGGGTCGCACGATTGTTTGCCGACTTTGTTATACATAAAAATAGTATAGTTTCACAAATGCTTTTAATTAAAATTCGATCCATAAAAGTTCATTATCGCTATGGACTTCTTTCATGCGACCCGGCTACGGCGTAGGCGCGAGCAGAATAGATAATGGAGCTGAGTTCCGTCTGCCCTCCTCTCAATATCAATTACCTAATCTTCACATCTTGTCTTAGACGCAGATGTTCGGTTTAATAAGTTTTTGTTCTCTCTATTACCGATCCAGACGACAACAACTGACCCATCCAGAAATTGGAGTTAAATTGGTTAGAAACTGTCAAAATATACTTTACGACGGTTTCATTCAAACTGCAGTTTTTTTTTAAAAGATTCTGAGAATTCGCAGACGCTATAAAAATAATTAAAACACAGTCAAACTACAGGTTTCAACATTGTGAATTTCAAAGTAAAACAAAAGCTGAATAAATAAGACAAAAATCAAAACTAGAGCGGTCGGAAAAGTAAACGTTATTTTCTTTCGTGAATCATGAAAGGTAAAGTAAGTAAGGAATTCGAGACATTGTGTAAACGGTAGAAAGTGCGTAGAGACAAACAGGGCGCCACATCGCGACGCGACGCGCCTATTCCCCGAAATCCATTTGATTTATTATATTACAGGACGTAATAAAATTTTACGCAAATCCCACTGGTGAAATTGTATTTCGCAATTGGTAATCAAGTGTTTTATTGAGTTTGTAAAAATAACTTTACAGTTAATGCCTATTTGGTAAAAAGCTTTACTAAGTAAATGTCCCTCTAGTTTGATTATTAAAATATATGAGAGAAAAGTTACTGTTCGCTCTCGACTTAAATTTAAACTTATTACTGGTAGAGCCGATCAAATCAAAATTAAAGGAAAAATCTACAAATCGATTATAAGACCGGTAATCATGTACGGCTCGGAATGCTGGGCGGCTAAAGTGCGGGAAGAGAAACGTCTCCACTCTGCTGAGATGCGAATGCTGAGATGGATGTTTGGAGTGACGCGAATGGATAAGGTGAATAATGTGTATATAAGAGGTAGTGTCAGGGTAGCGCCAATAACAGATAAAGTGAGAGGTAGGAGGCTGGAATGGTTTGGACACGTGATGAGAAGGGATGAGAAGCATGTGACTAAACGAGTAATGAATATGAATGTGGATGGATACAGTGCGAGAGGAAGGCCCAATAAAAGATGGATGGATTGTATTAAGAATGATATGAACGAGGTTGGAGTGGATGTGAGTATGACGGGAAAGCGCGATGTATGGAAGGAAAAGACATACTGCACCGACCCCAGATAATGGGAAAGGGTAAGGCAGATGATGATGACTGGTAGAGCCGATTGATGACAGCTCCACCCTCAGTATTACCTACAGTACCACGCTCTCACAGAAGATTGGCGTAAAGTAGCTAGTATAGGTACGTTTCATACGATGAGTGAAAGATCCGGAAGCCCAACGCCCGCTCCCTTTTTCATATGGTCCACTCCCTTCAGGCCGGCAAACAGCGAGCAATACCTTTGCAAGCATCTATAGACTATGGTAATTGCTTAACATCGGCGGGTCTTATGCTTGCTGGGCGACTTTTTTTATATTCTAATAAAAACACTTATCGCCGTTCCAGTTCGGAAGGCAGCGGCAAGTTGGCAAGGCGTATCGGTATGACTGCCGGCTCACATGAATAATTAGGCAGCAAGGAGCCCACTCGTCGCCGTTAAAAAGAATTATTCCCGCTAATGTTCGTCCCGACCGCTGGCGGTCCAGCCAGCAATTTGTCACGGCCCACAACGCCGGAGATGTTTATTCAAACGAGGAGATTTTATTGCAACCACATAAATCTTCGGGTCTAGGAGATGGAAGTGACGCGGTCGCGTAATCGAGCGACAATGTGCTTTTTGCGTCTCCTCTTCCCGCCACGGCCCGTAATATCGCAAGGGCGCATATTAATAATTTAGCGTTCCCACTCTTCGTAGCATAAAATGTTATTTTGTTTATTTTATATTCATGTAAAGATAATGTATTTGCATGTGCTGAGTTCGCGGGTAGGCCCGACAACTTCCGCAGCTTCATCACACGTCCATTAAAATTAGTATACAAAACTTTCAGCCGGAGCGCGCATAAATTCTATAAAATTAAAATACGAACTCAAATACATAATTGTGACATCAGTTAAGGGCAGTGAGCTAGTTATTAATTACGCTGGTGACGGGTGCAAGCTAGATGTCGTTGTCATTTTGGACATTAATAAAACTCTATCCGGTGTTTGTAGCGATAGCGCCGCGTACTTCACCCGCTAGGAAATTTAAATTAAGAGTGCACAGAGCACGTATTGGCATCGTTAATTACCGCTCGGCGCCGACACGGATAAGCATATAAGCTGGGGTTCGGCTGGAGTTCAACTATCTTAGCCAATTGAAAAGCCAATTCTACAGTATTGTAACAACGCTCAACAGTGCTTAAGTTGGCTGTTTAAAGTTGTGCTGCAATTACTTGTGTAGGTATTCTTTCTTTACAAAACTCAAATTTAAGTAAATTACATTGATCATCATATTATAGTCGTGAGTGTCTCAATCTGCACTTTATTGCTAAAAAAAATACCAGTATTAGTATGGTTAAATTAATCTATATAAGAAAATGTAAACGTCTATATGAAGACATTACATCCTTGCTTATACTCGTATATTTGACCTCTCAATAAGCCATTGTTTTAGCGTCGCTGTAATCGGACGGTAAAGTGAATTATGCAAACGTAATAGCGGCCTATCGGCCTAATGAACAACGAGGGCTTGTAAATTTTCATTCGATAAAGAATTCCAATAAGTCACGTTGCCTTTTAATCCGGGAACATCCGATTAGTTTCGGACGCGCGGGGTCCTTAAATCCTCGGGTCTGAAGTAATCGACCGCCCCTAAGTCTAATTACCGAGAATGGTCCCGGAGTTTCAGCATCTCTATATTAAATACACACTAAGTATGCGCTCCTAAATTATGGAGGTTCGGTTAACCTTTTTCTGCAAAAGGTATTTATGTTTGAAAATATTTGTTTTTAATTCAAATTACATTTTAAATTAGGATACGCCAAGTGTTCCCATTGCCAGGTTTTGTTTGACTTTGCGTGCAGCAATTTTCAAACTGGTTAGGTACCAGAGAATTTATTTTAAACCATAATAAATTATCACCCGTTGATTATATATCAGTGAGCTAAATAATATTTTGTTCAGAAAAATCCGCATACAAGCGTTCGACCCGCCTGATGTTAAGCAGTTACCATATTCTTGAGATGTTTGCAATACTAAAAACATTTCTCGCACTTTGCGACACTAAAGGAGAGTGGGACAGAGAGATGGAAAGGGAGTGTGGGTTACGCTTCCGGTTCTCCCACTCACCGTACGAAACGCATCTATAATAGTTACTTTACGTCGATCTTCTGTGACAGGATGGTACTAACTTGGACGAGCCAGTCCGTAGTCAATTGGCTACCGCCGATAAATTATATATTCAAATTTTATGGCCTCGGTATTTCCGGAATGGTGTTTAGGGAGCGCACGGTTGGGCACACAACACTAAGAGGATTACCCACCCCAACTGAAGTAAGCATAAGACGGCTCTAATGACGTATTTGTCTCGTGATTGTGTTCGAGATGATCCAGATTACGGATTAATGGGACGACGACTGTTTCCTCAGAGGTTAAAATTAAAAAATAAGGCAAGACAAATTGAATTGATTTTCGAACACAAACAACACTATTAAAATGGTTTTATCATGTTACACTCGGCCTCGGATTTGAAAGTAGCGATCGCGTTAATTTGTTAAGCGAGCAAACCGAATGAATCATTTCGCGTTTCAGCGTGTTATCGATATTTATGGAATGTTTAATATCGAAATGATAGATTGAATTTCATACGCAAGCTCTGCCGGCTTGCATATCGTTTCTGTTTGAACATAACTGTCGACGGGTGGCTTTTAATATCACACATAGAAGCAGGCAGTTGGAAACTATTATGTATTTTTTTTTTTTTGATTTGACTATATGTTGTTGGCCAGAGTGGCCATAACAACTTCACCCGGAAAGAGGGCGAGCGCAAGTGCGCTCCAGCCAGAGGGGCAGGGGGGCAGCTAGCTCAAGGGCGCCACAAGGGACACGACCTCGGCTTGGGCCGCTGCCAGGAGAGGTGGCGAGGGTAAATCTACCACCGGATCGGAACGCGACCTCGACTGAGAAGATCACTATTATGTATAGTAGGTACTGTCGTTATTATCTGAGTCGCCTAATCACAATATTTATTTTCAATCTACCTACGCACTCCGCTTCGGGAGCGTCATAGCCATGTGCGATATAGTAGCAAGTGGATAGTATTGATAAATTGTAACGATATAATTTTCATCTAATAAGAAAAAGAGTTCCTAGCTACAACTACATAAATAATATGCAATTTATTTATTAATTTGCCCTGGTCTGGGTGTCTCTGGGATCGCCCCCAGTTCTTTGTACGGCATCCATAGTACACGCGTTGTTTACTTTGGGACCATACACTTGGTGTGTTTGTCTGGCGATATTATTTATTTATTATTTTGAAATAAAACTATTTTTCGGATTTTATCGCGTTTATTAACTCTGTTCCCGACGATCGGACCGCAAACAACAACTAAATATGAGGGTACCCAGTTACTAACTATGACATCAGGACGTCTAACACCTCAGTCCCCCCGTGACCATGGCTGCTGTAAAGCAAGTATTCGCGTAAATATAAGAAAACAATATATTTATTATTTATTTGATATTTGTATAGATAAAAAAACAAATTAAATTAATATGAATATTTTACTAACATGTCGGAAAACTGTCGGTATCATGTAAGTCGTGGCACATTTCTATTGTTACTGATGCTCAGAAAGGAACGACTCAGATGACAACAGCCGTACTATCCTACTAATATTATAAATGCGAAAGTTTGTGAGTGTGGATGTATGTATCCTACTAATATTATAAATGCGAAAGTTTGTGAGTGTGGATGTATGTATGTATGTATGTATGTTTGTTACTCCTTCACGCAAAAACTACTGAACGGATTTGGATGAAATTTGGAACACAGATAGATTATAACCGGGATTAACATATATGATACTTTTTAAACCGATAATCCCGAAATTTTTGCTAAGTTAAAATACTACGCGGATGAAGTCGCGGGGCACAGCTAGTTATATATAAGCACTCTAGAAGTATAACCTTTTCCCATACATTATTTTTAGGGGTAAGTACTCATGGCTCCATAGTGTTCGTGATGCATGCTATTTTTGCGTTTGTCCTGGAGATTAATGGCTGTCGTGCAAGAATAAGTGGTGAGACAACGGTTCCGTGGCGCGTTTTACTGTGTAACGGTTTAATATAAATAATTCCCAGAATGAAATATATCGTTTAATGGTTACGACCTCAATGAGTAATGTAAATTTCGAGGATAAAACATTGTCATAAAATTGCTAGCTTCTGCCCGTGACTTCATTCACGTAGACTTAAGTCAAGTATCTCATGTGTCAATCCAGTTTATAAACTATTTGAGTGCCAAATTTTATCCAAACCCGGTTAACTGTTTTTGCGTGATTGTGTAACAAACATTCTTAACATGCAAACTGTAATTGATTTGGGTTGTGGTAGTAGAGTATAGTTTTTGATGACTGCTTGGACTAGTAGAAATGGATCGCTGCGTAGTGGTTGCGCGTTCGATTCCCGACGGGGAAAACATCCAAAATAATCTTTTCATAATTTTCCCTGGATGTTATTGGAATCGCACCCACTCTACTACAGGTACCCATAAATAGCATAATCTTTTCTTTGTTTCGAATCATACAGTTGGTTTTTGTCAGTAAACAGGATAACTGGCATAAAGCTCAGTATATGTGTACATAGAGTCTTATACAAAATCTATTGTGATAAACGATAGAGATACCTCATAATATACTTACGTCACACATGTACGCTTCGCAGCGTGTAAATAGAAGAATATCTCAGTAACAATACGAACAAGTTTCAGATGTAAGCCGATTAACAATGACGAGTCTACTTAATTTATTTTCTTAAAACGTAGAGTTATTAAATGTAGATGGTAATCTGAGACTTACTGGATATACAAATATGGTTGAAAACGCAATAAAATAGTCAGTTTATACACTTGTTTTTCTTTACGCAATTTAAATCTATATCCTTGTGTGTTTTTATAACTCGACAAATAAATATCGCCAGACTGAAACATCAACTGTATGGTCCCAAACTAAGCAACGTTTGTACTATGGGTATCGTACAATGGACTGGGGGAAATCCCAGTGACACCCAGACCTGGGCAAATTACGAAAAGGCCATCTCCGAAATTTGCCCCGGCGGGAATCGAACCCGTAACCACCATGGACAGTGAGCCGATCGGCCTAAGCTTCAATCACTGCGCCAAGCGGTCGTCAATAGAAGTGAACCAAGCAGCCGCGCCCGGGTAATCAGTTATATTGCATGTCTACATGGTCAGACGTCAAAATTAATTGCACGGGCGCGATGCCCGCTATATACGGACGCGCCTATCCAGTTGCGCTAGATTTACGCAAGCAGCGTATAGGTAACTTAGCGCTATCTTCGTTCACACGTTGAATTATATCTGTTTGTAGGATGCTTGACTCCCTTTGCTTTTATCTTTCTTATGTAAACAGTGTTTTTATTCTCCCAATAGTATGAGGATAAGAAGATGTGTTGTTGTGTCAATTCGCCAAATCCAGGTGTTTACTGTGAGCGTTGTTTTCAAGCGTCATTGTCAAAGAGGCATTACGCTGGGCCCTCGAGTGAACGCGCGAGTAAACACCCCGCGGCGGGGGATAACGCCGTGAAAAAAATATAATGATCACAATGGCTGACGAAGAAGAATGTTTGTGGCGATGATGAATTATATTTAAAAAATATTAAAACATTTTGTAAGCTGTTTCATTCCGATAATTCTGGTATAACCACGACCAATAACAATATTTTCTTTAATAAAACAAAAGGTAATAAAATACCGATCAAAAAGTATAGACTGAAATTCGTAGCATTATTGTAGCCGCGTAGTTTTTTCGTAGCACGTTCGAGTTCTTTATTAGTTCTCGCAGAAAATACCGAGAAGGGTTCTATTTACAAGAAACCTTTAATCAAACTCTCATGAAAATTCAATGCTCTCATTTTATACCTTAGTATTCGAAACGATCATAAATCAAAAGATTTTAAAGGTATGATAAAGATTAACGGCAATCCGAATATGGTTTCAAAGCTTAGCGAGTATCGTTAATTCCATTAGAATGACCCTTTTATGACTCAGAACTGAGGAAGATAAATTTTCTGGAACAGGTTCAAGTCATAAACATACATCAGGGTTGATTTGAGATTAGAGATAAATTTATTTAATAAGTATCAAAATACAGTTATCCACGTATATAAGATTTGGTTTTGGAGAGAATTAATGTCCCACTGCGACAGTTAATCAGCAGGAAATATAGGAAGCCTAAGAAATAAAGTACGTTCGTAAGTTAGAACAGCTTGACAGCAAGCTCTAGCAAAGCCGAACGCGACTGCCTCGACTCGGTCGTTATCGTTACAAGTTGTTCCTGCACCCAGTTTACTGAATTACCCGAAGTAGGTAGGTAGGTGACATACGATTTATTCACGTCCGTACATTTAAAAGGTCAAGGCGTAAATTTTCCCAGGTCTGGGTATCACTGGGATCGCCCCCACTCAATTGTAAGATACCTATAGTACAAGCATTGATTAGTTTGGGGTCATACAGTTGGTGTGTCAGTCTGACGATATTAAAAAAAACATTCCATCTTATTAACAATGTTTTGGTGGTTATAGATCTACTACATGTATGCTTTAGTTTAGATAGCTGCACTCGGTCCAGCTTAGAAAGTTTGTTCGTTTCCTGGTTTACAAAACGCGAAGTTGAAGATGAAGTTAAAAATTAGAGTCGTGTGAAGTTGCCTCAACAACATCATAATGTAATTTGTCATGTGTCGCGGGGAATGTGTACGCACCTCGCATGGGAATACATCCCGAGGATTATGAGTGTGTTTCGGGCTTAAATTGATGGCATCCAGGTGACGGAATACCTCAATTTAAGTAACGAAATTTACCTTTATTGTCTTATTAGGTATCACCCACTTTATATTCAAGTCTCGGTGTACAGGGCTAGCGTTTGAAATTTTCTCCGATTAATACTTATTAATCGAAGGTTCATCTTTCACTTTAAAAGGGCCCTCAATGTAATTTGTAATGCCATTCGGCAGTACAATTAATTACACTAAAAATGGGTTTTATAATATCCATCCCGACTTGCAAATAATATCCCGGAATTGGGATGAGAAACTTTAGAATTTTTAAATATTCATACGCTATTTAAATATAAATAACAGCTCTTAGTAGATTTGTTGGCTACAATGAAAACATCTTTTTAGTTTATATTTCAGTTCTTCTGGCCAAATGATAAACATTACCTTGAAGATGAAGTAAGTTAGATTAAATAACTTACAAAGGGCTCATCAAATTGCTAGTTTAAATTATAAAATTTAACTTTGCATGTTTTAAAAGAACAATAATAAAATTAATAAGTGGTTTTCCGTTATCGTATCAGGTTGTCTAGTGTTGTTCCGCTACTGGCAAGAAGCAGTTAACCTCGAGCACTGAGTATGTGGGGGCAGGCAGGGGTATTTGCGAGCGGGGGAGGGGGTGTCGGCTGTCGGACACTGATCGTTTACGTCACGGCGAATTAGTGAGACAATCACTCAACAGGACGCTATGGGTCGAGTCGAGCGGTCCTGTTGACGCGATTGGAGGACTAAACTCCACACGAGTGACCCTTCAGCTAAAGTTGACCTGAATGTGGCCTGATCCAGACGTCTGAATATAGATATCGTATTAATATATTTAATCAGACAAATCGCTAACACAGATATGTCAGTGATTAATGTCCGGCACGATTATTAAGTACTCATGAATTTCTTGATAACCCAGATTTTATTTATAAAATCTTAATAGCACACGGCTAAGAGAAAAGAACACGCGAACTACACCGGGAAAATTGTTTACAGGAGCTTTTACTGAGACTATCCAAACATGGGAGCGGTTAGACCAGCGTGTAATTTATCAAGCATTTCAGAGGGTTTCCTTAATTTATTCCGCTGTTAACCGCGTTGACGTTGGTTTTATCATCCATTAGCGGCGGCGGTCGGAGTGGTAGATTCTCCGCTGAGTGTAATCGTCCAAGTTAGGCCATCTGCACACAGGTTTTGGATAAAGATAAACAAGAACAGCCGTGAATAGCGGTGGCCGTCCCAAAAACAACAAGACAGAATGGAATTGGTTACTATCGGTAACTAGTGTAAAACAGTATTAATTGTTTACTTCTTCGCACAAGTAATTTAATGTAAGGAAATAAAGTATGGTTTAAATAAATAAGAAAGGAAGTTAAAGAACTTTATTTTAGAGCAGTGCTTAAAAAGCTGATGAAATTTCGACACCGACTTTTAGACATAATAATCATTAAATTACCACACTAATAACAAAGTATAGTATTACAAACTACAATCGCCCAAGTTAAAGATGAGAGAGAAGCAAAAGACGTCTACTATTAAAGCGAGTTATTAATGTGGCGGGTGGATAAATAATTAGAGTGCCGCGCAAACCCGATAGTGCACGACGCTTGATTTATGTCGTCTATTCGAAAAGATCCTAAGACCGCCAGATCCGGGATCCGGGATCCAGTTCCCGAGGTGTAGCTACGTATAATGATTTATGTATGAATCCAATTTGTATTAAGATCTATAATTAACAAAACGAAATACGATTCGCCCATCAATATATTATAAGTGTCCAGCTATAATTATTTGTAAATAATAAGATATTGAAGCGTTTTTGGAACGTTCAGCTGAAGTGGACAACTATCCATAGTATAACATCAGGGTGGCAGCTTGTGCCGGCCGTACAGATATGGACTACAACTAAATCATGAAAAGCTCATAAAATTAATATATAGAGCGACCCACGGCACGATAGGTGACAATAATGGTCACATAGTTATTTATAACATCGCTTAGGGCCTTGATATTTATTGAGACGAAAATCACACAATACACGGTGCCTTAGAGCGTTTTCACACTATCCGATCCGATATCGGTGTCGGACGCCGATCCGATATCGGGGTAAGTAAAATGTATGAAATATGTACCTGTCTTTCATATTGTCCGGCCCGATATCGGATATAGACAGGTACATATTTCATACATTTTACTTACCCCGATATCGGATCGGCGTCCGACACCGATATCGGATCGGATAATGTGAAAACGCTCTTATACTGACATGTAAAAATAATCTTGACCGATATCGAAACACGTGTCCGCTAACGGACTACCTAGCGTTACAAGAACGTGTTGCGTCCTGCTCACATACACATGTAATTAATAAGGATGATAGTGACAACACGATTTCTCGATGGCGATACGATTAAGTACGTTAAAATATTGCGCTATAGCGATAGTATTCTGATTATCATTAGAGTAGAAGGTAGGTATGTGCGTGCGCACAATAATAGGAATGTAGGTAATACATTCATTATGATATGAAGACGTCTGCTAACTCTTTGTTTAGTCGTAACTCATTACCAGTGACAAGCCTCGCGTGCGGAGATCTCACGCCTGGAAATATAGCGTACACCTAACTGACGTTTATATTAATTAATACTTATACGGAGTGGACGTGAGAAAGCTCAGCGGCGGCGAAGTTCTCATTACCGTCTGCAGTGCTCGAGAACAGCACGGCAGTGATATGGGTTTGGAAATGACGTTTAATTAGTTATTTTTATATATCCCGGGAACATCATAATTACTTTTGGGCTTGAACGATGATTAAACGGTCCAAATTATATTTAAAAAACTGTATCTTTTACGAAATGATGAATAAAATTAAAGTCGCGATAGAACATTATATAACCCATAGAGGTCATGTGCTCTATAAACCTAAAAAGCATAATAAACTAGATACTTATTTTTTTGTTTTTGAAACTGTACAGATCCATAAATAAGTTGCTATTATTTATGACGACTTATCTCAATTTATAATTTTATATTGAGTAAGAATCTCATGGTAAAATTATTAAGTGCCTTACTTGGCTCGAGCCAAATGTCGGTCGAGTTTCAGCGGCAGGAATAAAACACAGACTCGTGTTGTAAACCTTCCTAGACTTGGCTGTAAATTTTATGCGGTAAATTCCACGTTGTTAAAGTTCCCACAGTAAAATGATAATCCTTTTACGACAGTTGTTAGAGATTGTGGTTGAACCTAATGATTTCAGTTAAGTTAACAGATCACACGGAGGGTAATTCATCCACTGTTCGTCACAAATGCCCGTTGCGGGGTAAGCAGAGTGAATATCACAGCATCTCGCCAAGAATATACAATAGTTTTATTTCATTAGGGTGAGAGTTCAAACCGAACTGCTTGAGAACGTTAATATATTTATGGGGCACATTACGTAAGTAATTGAATTGTCGAATAACTTTGCCAAAAATAACATGGCAGCCTTAACGATCAAAGGAAGGAAGTGAATTAATATATTTCTAGGAAAATGCTTCAACAACCGCCGATGACCCAATTCCCGCTTTACTGCATCGTAAAATTAAAAGCACATTTGCTCCACGATCTGTTACCGTTATAAATTAGGGAAATGCGAAATCAACGCTTAAAGATCAACCGATTTATTCTTAATGCGGGCAATCAATTGGATGGCTAACGTAATCTTAATTCTTCAGCCTAATGGGCTCTGAGTAACGGCCTCGCAGGATCTGTATCGAGCTAGACACCAGCACTTATTCCCAGACCTTTGGCTAAATGGTGCGGCTAATTGATACCTACTCACTCCGTGGGACATATTAGATGATTATTCAGAGGCATCTGTTGTTTGTCATTTGCCAAAGAATATAGTTTAAGTGTTTTTTTGCGTAAATAGAACGCCGCCTCTGTCCGTGACATACAAATTTCTGGTTATACAAGAATAGTTTTTGAGTCTTAGCTTTTGAGCCGGTTTTCCATCCCTCGCTGAATTTATATGGTTCTCAATAAGTATTTAAACATTATGTCGGGTTCTAACACTGTGGTTCGTGAAATAATCCTCAATAGTATCAAATGTGAGAATGAAATGGTTACACCTACTTTAACAAGCTGAATAATGAAACCACATTTGCTAAACTGACTTAACGAGAACAAGTCACGGTTTCAAAGCTTTCATAGATAAGGATCACTCGAAATTATTATTGTTATCTTGATTAATGAGTAGAGAGTAGAGGGATTTACCTACTTTTTAGGGTTGACTGGTACCTACATCAAATTATAATTTTAATCACGAACATAGACATTTACTTATAAACAGCATGGTATAAAAAAACAGGTTTTATTTTAACTGAGTAGAATATATGAGTATGACTTTTTAATAAGATTACTAGCAATGTGTGTTTATCACATTACTAGTATTCCCTTTAGCCCCTCCAACTAAGCTAATGCTTGTGCTAGGAGTGGGCTCACGTCAATAGTTTAATGGCCAGGATGGTGATCGAACCCGGAACCTCTCAGCTACGAGGACGGCCACTCTAACCACTAGGCTATTGACGCTTACATTACTTATTATGTAAATATAGGTACTAATGTTATCCAATAGGTCTCTACTTAATTAATCAACAGGTAAAATAAACGAAAAAACTGTTACTTTACAGCTAAGAACTCAGCCTGCGGGTGAAAAAGAAAAAGGACTCCTTTGAAATGTGACGTCAGTTAGGCATGTTGCGGATTCACTTGATAGCAGAGAGCACCAATCAATTCTCCAAAAAGAACTGAGCAGCGAAACAATAAGTATTGTCGTATGAAACCTACTCTTTGAACTTCGTCATATATAAACTGCAAAATGATCCTAACGATAGAGTTTTAGAAGATCTATGATCAGTTATAACAGCGAGTCGGGCTTTACTTTAATATAAAAATAAAGTAAAATTAATTTTCTTTAATACAATAGATGCGAAAGAGGAAAACGCTGCAGAATCATGCAACAACAGCCCAGTTGCAGCCGCAGATAAAATTCCAATTCATCATGAACGGTGCGGTAAAGGCACAAGGCGTTGCAGTTGTACCTACGTTACTCTTAATTCTCTGAAAAATGAAACGGAGGCAGTTTAAAAGCGGGATTGCATCAGACGTCCCGGCGACATCTGTAACGGACGCCCGGATTTTAATACGAAAGAATGCAGGCGACTGCGCCCGCTGTAATGCTGCAGAACGCGGCAAAAAAACTGAATCTAATAGGTTATATTATAAGATAGCGGCTAGGGAGCCAGCAGAGCTGAGATTGCACTTTGTTACGTCATCCATATTCCTTACTTTGCCGACTGGTATATTATAAAAGCTTTTTTGTCCTTCCATATTTCACCGGGTAGACAGATTTTAATTAAATTATGTATGCGACCTGAATTCAAATATTAAAAAAATACAGCTACATCTTGAGGGAAGAAAAACAGAAATAATAAGGTATAAGGTTTTAAGGTACATTTGAGGCGAATCCAATCTCATTGTTAAATGGTTTCCAATAGTAGTCTTAGTCAGAAAATTGTTTACCTGCTATATCCTGTGATTGTTGAGTTTCTACCCCACATAACTAATACATTATGTACTCTAATACGAACGATTCTATGTAATACGAGTATATTAAATAATAGTTTCGCAGCTACGTATTTTAATTGTGATCGCGTCGTAAAACTACGGATGAAATCTGCGAAAGTGATGGCGTCCTTTTTTGTATCTCCGCTTACTAGGGGCTTGTGAAACTTCATCATTGCGATCCTGTCACACGATATGGCACATACTTTTCAAGATAAAAAAAATTTGGGCCATTCCCAGACGATAACGTCACAATGGCAATGCGAGTAAAAACTCGCTTGCTTTTGAAACTAACTTCTTTAAAACGCAGATTTCTATTAATCTTATCATCATCAACTTAAGAGCGATGCTCGTGTCGGTGGAGTATTTTCCAATCACTGCGATTTTCTCCCAGTTCCTTGACCATTTGATACGACACGACATTCACTTTTTCCTTCACTTGGTCGAAATAGCTTCTCCTAGGTCTTTCCTCTTCCCCTCTTGCCTTCTATCCTCCCTTCTACGATTGTTTTCATGAAAGCGTCATGTCGTATCAAATGCCCGATCATCTTTCCTCTTCTATTTTCAATGCTGGTCAACAGGCTTCTCCTTTCATCTACTCTTTCTAGTATAGTAGACTGTAGTTTCGGTCTGCGCATTTGATATCGTCAAACGGTTCCAATTGAAGACCAGCGCTGGTGACTGTCATCATCATTAATTTGTAGACGACATCAATGAGAACCGACAAGGTTTATGGAGTTGATTGGTCGAAACTTGCGGGTTGACTACTTGGTAAGTGCTGGAATCTACACAATACAACTATTCACACAACTTAGTGCCAAAGACATGCTTAGTTACTCTTTTGTTTGACTATGAAGAACGTTTATCTGCCTTTTCGGTAAAGTTATTTTCCAAAGGGTACAAAGTCGCCAAAACTTACTCCTCATATTAAGCAGTTACCATAGCCTATAGATTCTTGCAAAATTATAGGCACTGCTTGCACGTTGCCCACCTGAAAGGAGTCTACTCTCTCACTCTACGTACAAAATACAGCTACAATAGGTATTTTACGCAGATCTTCTGTGAAAGGGTGGTACTGCCTCCGTCAAGCCCGCTTATACAGGAGCTGTTGTCAACTGGCCATAGCTTGGCTCTACCACCCCTATTGTATGTTGATTTATTTGTGAATCCTATATTAATGCAGACTTCGAGGGTGGGTACTTGTTTGGTTTAGAAGCCGTATCCAAGAGTCATCTGGAACGATATTGATATACCTATTTTTTGGAAGAGCAAACTTGGATAATGTTATATGTATAGGGACTTATATTTACTCTACATTATCCACTACCTACTATTCAAATTGAAGTAAATCCAGTAGAGCATTCACTGAAATAATAAGGACTGAAAATACGTTCCGATTCAATGTAAAAGTGCTCTTAAACGTTCGTAGGAGCCAGGTCTCCGGAAGTTTTCCACGGACGAAAAGAATTTAGAAGTTCTACAAAACGAAATCTCGCTTGCTCTATCATCATTTATAACTAACTGTAATAAATTCGAATCGTTGCTTGAAAATTATTTTTCAGGAGACGGTAGAAATAGTTTAGATTGAAAAACTTCAGACTGTTCACTTGTTTGTACTTTTGGAAATTATCATAGTTCCTCGCAGATGTAGGTATTGTAGAAATAACATTGTAATTCAGAACACGACGAGATAAAAATAGTTTCAAAACTGTATTTGATGTATCGAAAACTAAAATCAATAGAGTAACATCCAGTGAAAACAAATGGCCGGACATCAGCGACCCCAAAGATTTACGATGTAGTAAGAGAAAATTTTATTATACTTTCAATTTCGTAGATACCTCTGAAAATAGTCCTCTGGGTGATATATAATAGTCGGTTCCAGCTCAGGGGACCGCCTCTAGTTACGGAGAACATCTTCATCATACCAGATTGCCGACAATTTAAGGCATTACCCACATTAAGTTAATTATATTAGCAGGTCTAAGAGAATTTACGCCAGTGATGTCATTACGAGAAGGTTGGAAGTTTAATAAGGGTCGTAATCGAGGGCAGGCTGCAGAGCGAGGCAGAGCGGAGGCGGAACTCTCTCAAATAATGTATCGTAGCGAGCAACTGTGCGAAGTCATCGATCAAACGCAAGCGGCACGGTTGTTAGGCGCCGAGACGTGTGAACGTAGCTGTAGGCACACTTCCCGGTCCTCGGATGAAACTTTCCTGATCCAAACTGGCTCTGACACCGCCCAACGACACCGCCAATGCCAGCAATATTAATATCGTTGGACATACTTGGCACTACAAAATAATAATGCGAGCGATTCTGCTTCAACGCGCAACGCTTGGTACCTACACAATAATATCACGTATGTTACGCAACGAGCGCCTCATATTTTCCTATTATATTCCTTTTAACGTTATACGTGTAAAATATATAAATAGGGAGATAGAACTCACGAATATCTCAGACATTTTTTAGATAGGTAAGTACCTACATTATAATAAACAACCTAAAAATGTGATTTGATCGTATTACCCATATTCTCAACAATGAGAGAAAATCGTATGAAATCTGCTTTATCAACGAATTATCCGCCTGATTTGCTCTTTATAATTAAAGCTGTGGAAAACTCGTGACAAAATTAAATTTTCCCAAGAGGCGGGCCTCATCGGACATATTTACCATGGAAAATGCTTCTGCGGCTTATTCCGGTGCAAGATTTATGTCTTTAATATCTATAAAAAACGCTTTTATGATATAAATAGATCGTTCGATCGTTTGGATGTTACTGGTAGAATAATTAATTTTTTTCATGGGTTTATCAATGAACTTCTCTGGTTACGCTTTTGTTTAGAACAATTAACCAAAATTAATTTAACCCAATGTCATCAATTAGGTGTTCTATAAGATTATCGTCACTAAGAACATTTTAAATGTTCTTATTTCTAGTATTACTGTCAACAATAACTGCGTCAGCAATTCCTTAGGTCGGCGTAAAAGAAAACGGACAAAGCGTCAAGGAACAAAGCGCTTGAACAATAGCTCGACATAAAACATAAGTACTCAGTAGCGTTATGTTTTGTAATATTGCAAGCTTTTAGCTAAATTCATCTCTAAACGATTGATTCCAATTGAATTTATGCTATCGCGACCCACATTCAATCACTTATCGAGGTCTGAATACATCCGTTTGAGTTGACATTGAGTAAAGGGTGCTGTCGCCATTTTGACAATGGTGCTGATCCTATTGGTCCATACACAAACTAACTTGATTAAAATATCAGTAGAGACAAGCTCTAGCCCAATTGCTCGGTACGACCAGGGCAGTACCATCCTCTCACAGAAGATCGGCGTAAAGTAGCTCTAATAGCTGAGTTTCTTATGATGAGTAACAGAGCCGGAAGATCGCTCTATCACAATTGCTAGTCTCAATGCCATAGGTATTGCAAGCACCTATACGGTAACTACTTAACCTGAGGAATATGCTTGTTTACCGATATAGCTGTATAAAAAAATCATCGTTAAGCTGTAGCATATATGAGCAAGGTAGTAATATCTTTAGACGCATCAATTTTAGTTGATTCGTGATTTGATAACAGAATTGGCTACTTTGTGTCTACTGTACTGAGAAAATAAATACAGTAACAAAATGATTCTTGTAGTTCCTAGTATTCTTTTTAGTAGGTATTTATTTTTCCTAAACGTTTTGTAATTACAGAATGGATTAATTTAAGGCTTCGTGTTCATAAATTATTTACTGTAAATATATACTAGAATAGGAACGACATAAATCATTTTATGTCGTCTTTTTGTGTGTAGATGTCGTGTGTTATTAGCGGTAAAACACATATGTGTACCTGTGCTATATAAATGGTATACACTTTACCTACTAGATAACATGTTTACTCGCTCACGACATAATATACAGTGAAATTTACCTCACGGCTCTGTCACATTGATGAGACTCCGGTATAGGTAGTAACGAGACAATCAACTCCACGATTCAATTTCAATAAACTGTACAAGATTGGAATCCTTAATCTACGTATACAAAGTGTTCAGGTGAGGTATATTATGAAGACACTCGTACGTAATATCCACTTTACTGCCTTACATTATTCTTCAGGAAGCTAATACCCATTCGATTACGATCCATGTATAGGGGGGAATATCTCGGAACAGCGAGTGATTTTCTTTGAGCAAAGTTAAACGGAACTTGATCCGATGGCATAAAATATAGCAACCATGTGTGGTGCTTTCTGTTTTGTTTTAGATGTTATTTTCCACTTTTGTGCCGCCTTGTATTAGGGTCGTATATTCTTTGTATAAACACGCCACTTACGGAATGCACTTTAAAGGGTCCCTGTACGATATTATGACGCTACTAGCTTTTTCCCGCGGCTTCCCTCGCGTTAAATTTGGGGTAACATAGATCTACTTTTTACGGTCCTATAGTAATGAGGCCGCTCTGGGTAGAGTCTAGCAATAAGAAAAATAATAACGGATAGGGTAACAAATGATTGCGCTGAAAAGCAAAAAAATACGGGCTATTTTCACTTAAAGTTTCTCATACGATCGTAATGCTTGCGCTAAACGTGCTTGCGCTATTGGCAATGTCGCTATTACAATGAGGTGGCTCGCCTTTTCACGCTGCTTATGTACTGTCCGGTTGCAGTGCGTGCAAATTTTATCGTGTTTTAATTAATTTTTTGGAGGATTATTATTATGTAAATACAGACACAGATGATGACGAATACGGGAATATAAAGTGTGTGCAAGGTACTCACATTCGTCGTGATCTTTGGCGGTGACGGTGAGCACGGTGTGTTGGATGTCCTCATTCTCGTCGACCTCGGCCTCGTAGAGCTCCTTGTCGAAATACGGTGGATTGTCATTCTTGTCGGCAATCCCGATGCGGATGAACTTAGTCACTGCAAAGAAAAATCTAATTCACTAAAAGGCAACGTGATTTTGGTAAAAATGTAGACATAAAGCGGGGACAGCACGTCCTCGATGGGTTACCTAAAACAAGCGCGCGTGTAGTCTTAGTCTTGTTTGCCTATAAAATATCGTGATGTATCACACGAGAACAGAAAAATGCTTTCACAGCGAAGCGATATTAGGTAAGGGTTGTACAATCATTCCACTATAGCGCAGTGGATTAAATTAGGTATTCTGTTAAATTGTACTACGTTAATTTAGACGTGTAAGCGTTTTATCCAACAATTTATCAGTATTACGCTCAAATAACTCCTTCTAATGGTAAAGGATATGGCATTTAGAGCATGAGAACTAGTTTGTGAATCGCGGGACTTCAGAGATCTTTATATACCGTCCTTGTACACACCGATTGATTGCACGCCACCAATTAATTAATGAATGAATTAGGTCCTTGCCGAGCTTCACCTATATTCAATATTTTTTTCAAATAAATATTTATGTCGAATATTATTTTTGTGTAGATAGATACCTTCCTATTCAATAAGTATTAGGATTCTTCGAAACGTGCACAATCCATTAAGTAATGATTCCAATAATATGATATCAGGCACATTGAACACATGTTTAAGAGAGATTTTCCTCATCGGGAAAATAAAATGTAATTTGGTATGTATGGAGTAATAACGATAGGCAAGCAGCGGCAATATTCTGAAGGATGGTTACAATCCCCTGTATGAACCTATTTACGTAAATAAAGCTGCTTTTTGTGAAAGATTCTGTAATAAAAGCCTAATTGAAAGACATTAAATCGAGTAAATCTGACTTCTCTGGAGGAATCATTTCTTAAAAAAAGGATTTCTAGACGGAAATTGCTTTCGTTTGAGGCGCACTCTAACAGTGATAAATTAGGATCCCTCTGGGCAAAATGTCCGGCGGCTTTATTAGCAAACATACGGAGGCTTTTAAGGTTAGCTCGACAAACCTAGCCCTTATTGCCACTAACATAGAGACACCAGAGACGTGAAAACAAACGGAAACTGCGCTGCGACCTGCCTACCAGATTTCGCTTAGTCTGACTTCATCTGTAATGAATTGGCGACCGTCTTCGGGACCACGAACTTAAGCCAAACTACGAAATTAAATTATTTGGCGAAACTACAAATATTGAGATTTCATAACTTGATATAATTTGTTTTGCTTCATGAGAAACTTTACCTCATAGGCGACTGAATTCTATGAATTATAAAGTGGGATTTTGGTGTTGATTTAGTTATTCACCTCATAAATATTTTAATATTATTCAGGCTGCAATTTCATCAATCATTGTATAATTTTGCTAAATGAGTTCCAAAAGCCCTTGACCTTTAGAGGGTTGCAAAAAACCGCAGAGAGTACGAAGTGCGATGGTAAAATATCTATCAGCGCGGTAAATTTTGCCAACAATGGGCATGGTCGCTTACAGCCGCTTTGGGAGTGACCATCAAATACCGTATTCTGTTTTCCTCTTTGAAGTTGAGAAGCGTAGTTGAATTGAAAGACTATAAAAACTAATCAGGGACGTTAAAAGCGGCCTAACGACGG
Organism: Notodonta dromedarius; assembly: GCA_905147325.1. Lineage (NCBI taxonomy): Eukaryota > Metazoa > Arthropoda > Insecta > Lepidoptera > Notodontidae > Notodonta > Notodonta dromedarius. The sequence continues at coordinate 8,240,959 of LR990159.1, read as the reverse complement.
CAAGGGCGACTTTTTGACAAACACGCGAGGGGCGGTCCGCCCAAAACTTTGTCGGGACAATTTTGTTAGCGAACTTCCCTGTCAACGGTCGTATAAAACGAAGCCGGTCGCACCCAGTTATAATTAAATAACCCCCAAGTCGATAGAATCAATATATTTTTTACTGTTTAGCTCGTGCTTTATATCGTATTGTTTATTTATATGTATATGCCTTTATGGGATCGTGGTACCTACTTTATCCGCTTATATTTCATGACCTAGATGTATATACCTACCTATCTTCTTGTTTTCTCACTATTTTCGTTACGACAAAATTTTGCAGAACATGAAAAAAAATTCTAAAGACCTCTTATTGTGAAATTTTATCGTGAAAGTCATAAAACACTAAACCCTACCCTATTACAAGCAGCCACAGAATCAATTTGATTAATAGCAATAGGTCCAATATTAGCGTTCGTTCCCCTAGCTCAGTAATCAAACGCAGGGCGCAGCTCCTACATACTACATCCTACTTACTCTATCAGCGAATCTACCTATAGGGGCACATCCCGACGCAAATAGGCGGTTACAGCCTGCGGCAATAGGCAATACCTGCTTAACATAATATCAAACATGTTTCTGTGAAATAAATTATTGTCCTTAGGGCTATTTATAATTAACCCCAACCTTTTATCTTCAGTTGTGAAAACAATTAAATTAATAATAATATCAAGATTAGGAATAATCGGCGAATAATATTTATGGAACATGATTTTTTATTATTAAATGAAGTTGTAAAACAAAAGACTGCTGGCATTTTATAATAATTAAGAACTAAAGCTTTCCGACTAATTAAAAAGATCCTGCATAAGGTCTTACAAAAATACAGATATATATTGTGCTTAGTAAGAATATTTTACTTGGTTCTAATTATAATTAAGTGTTGTTATATTCTTATTATCTTATTGTAAGGATCGTGTTAAGTAGTGTTGAGTACATTATTGCTCAGTTTATAAGTTTGGCCTAGGGGAAATCAAGAACGCATGCTGATGTGAAAGCTGATATAAGCCAACAATTCTATCTATCCAAATGACGTCTACAAAAGTTAAGATGAAATGGATAAAATTGAACTATTCAACCAACTGGTTTTTTTTGTTGAAAAACAATTTTGGAGACTAGGAGCTACGCTTCTAATCAACAAAAACATTTTTTATCACAGATGAACATCAGTTGCAAAGTACTTGTAGTATGGGAACAATGGTCTAGTACAATTGAAAGGAAATCATTACATTTAAAATATTCGAATATTCCTACGAAGCTCAGAATAAAAACAAAAATATGCCCTAAGCTTATTCATTTAACAATGGTTCGCAGTCGCTTTGTAAAATGACCAAAGGCCTTATCTCCAGGACACATTCATGGAGCCGTGTGCTGATAATGAAATTCATTATCAAGAGGTGCACAGAGTGGCGGGACGTGCCTTTCCACTGTTGGACCGGCGAAAGGTCGAGAGCGCGGATTATGGAAACAAAGGAGATAAGATTCTGATCCAAAATTATAGGTGGCTATGGGACCGCAGTTTAACCTTGCGATATACGACTTTATAGTTATTGGATAAGAATAAGATTATAAATAACTTTACACGTGCAGCGAATTGTGGGTGTGCAACAGTATGCTCTATAGCCTTAACAATAAGCTCATTATTGCTCTGGAACATGTATGAGGGTGACACTGTAAGTTCTTAGAAAATCAAAAACTGAACAAACTAGCAAGTTATTAGTTTTATTATATCTTTTACAAGTGGCCAGTTCTAAAAACTTTCAGTGTCGCCCTCGTAGCTTTTGTTACTCATAATATACTCGTACATCCATAGTACACGTAAAGGCAGCTGTTGTTATGTTATAATTATTCAAGAAAGACGTTGCGTTATTATAAAATTCTGTACGACAACAAACTCGAAGCCGTTAAATAATGTTGAACCGAAAATAATTTAATAATTTTCCCTAATTATTATTTTACGTGCTTTCGAGCATTATCTGTGAAATCGTTTAAATTATGAATTAGGAACTCCACAATATGGTTGACCTGATTTCTAAATTAGTAGATTGTAATTGCAGAAAGGTCGACAAATTTTCGAGTTCAGAATGTAATTCCAGTTAAAAATTTGTACAACAAAACAAGATTTCGTTCTAATGGTAACAAACACGGCTTTGGTTCGTGCGTCCGTCCGTCTAGTCCGATTACCGGCTAGAACAATGGGCAAGTCAGATGACTTCGCGCATCGAATCCGAAAAATCCAACCTCCCTTCTTTGACCGTCTTATCTGATCTGCCCAGACTGCTTCACGAGATAAATGGGGATTGTTCTCTTTCAGCGAACGCGATTGAAAAACCAGTGGTGAATCTTTAAAATCTTTTTTCTCGATAATTCTGTGAATTTATAAAAGAAACATTAACTGGAGTAGGTAAGTACCTACCTATAAAAAAACATGTATTCATTAATATGGCAGTCCTTTTACAAAGAGGCCTGTTATAGGTACCAGTATTCAGCACACTGACGGTAGTTTCAATTATGAGTGCGGGATTTTTGCGAAGCTTCCGAACGTTTCAGCGGTTCGCTTTTTGCGTTAAACGGTGTGTATCGTAATGGTCTCGGAAACAATAAAGTACGAACGGTGTAGGTTCGCGATTTTGCACATGATGTATAGCTATGGGACTATAGGTATATGTAGATCACAAAATTGGTGAGATAAATTGGAAAAAGTGTAACATTAACCCAGCTTCTTTTTCTACAGATGCTTGCTGTCATATCTAGCAATATTGTTTTTGATTATCATTAATAAATAAACAACATTTTATCACTACACATTTTATTTAGAACGGGAAAAACCGAAGACAAAAACAAAACTGACACCTAAAGTCATAAAAACTACAAACACGCGTGAAACATTCAATGAGTGTTAATGGCATATCACTAATAATTAATTATACTCAAAAACAATATTGACAGATATGACACTTGCAATACCTAATGCATTGCTTCCCTCACGCTGCCGACTTGAAGGGGAGTGGCACAAAGCGTGGGAAAGACTTAGAACCGCACCAAACAACCCCTGGGTTGGGCTTTCGGTTTTCTCGGTCATCGTACAACTATAGTAGCTACTTTACGCGGCCTTCTATGAGAAGGCTGTGGTTAATAGGCAACAGTATGGCTCTACCACCATTGTTTTGTTTTACACAACAACAGTCGAGATATACCTAAACTGAACTGTTTGAATTTAAGTGTCCCACCGAATATAAGTAGTTTTATTTTGTTAGATTGCTTCGATGTAGGTACTTTGTTACATCTTCATTCGTAGACGGTGCGTCTATCAACGTTTTACAACTTTCGAAACGGGTCAACAAAGTTTTAATGGCTGAGTGTAAAATTCCTTAATTGGATTGATTGACGAGGTGTGCCTCCACAGTTTGTCACTGTCTATGAGCTGAACTACCGCTCCACCGAACTTCGGGCGAAGACAAACTGTTTAATAGCCAAGAGTTGGGACAGCCTTCGGGATATTTTAGTTTACAACTTTGAAGCGGACCGGTTACTTGCATTTTTTTCCTGGATAGTTTCTCTACATTCACACGATGAATAACAACGTTTTTTTTCCATACACTTCTGACTGTTAAATGTATGAATTAAAAAAAAGCTCGTTGCTGGGTTAACCGTGTGAATGAGAACTTACTGATAACTATGAAATAAATCTTTTTTGAAAGCGCAGAAAGTTGTATTACTTATGGTTGTCCCACATAAAGATATGTGAATATCATAAAATTGCGTCGTGATTTCCCCGAGGAGTGCCCGTATTGCAGATATAGTATATGTGTGTGATTGCGGTCATTTTCGTTAAGGTACGGGGCCGGTTCAGAAGTAGTCCCCGCAGCGGCGTGACGGGGGTCCCTATCTGTAGATTGGCCGATACAAAGGTAAATGGAAAAACAAGACAAATTTACGAGGGTCCGCGTTCTCACATCTTTACGAGAAAGGCAGGTACGCGATAAACCTAAACTGCGACGAGTCACAATATTCGATTCAGGACGATATAACTTTAAATAAATCGAGTAACTTTAGGGATGAACTTACGTGGCGGTACGATGCGGGCGGAGACGCCGTGAAATAACTTTAAAATACCTTAAAATGACAAAGATGTTGTCGGAGAATAAAGGCCGATTCAATATTTCTGTGGAGCAGAAAAAACAATTTCCTGAAGGAATATACCTCACAGGCGGAACGCAATCGAATAATATTCAGATGAGGAGTCGAAGATATGAAAAATGTTATACGATTTTTGGCGGAGCGACGCCATGGGCGCCGACAAAAGGGTTCGTAACGATTGTACAACGGCGTTTTACACTAACTTCCTGTACCGGAAATTATGGATGACTGTCAGTTATTTATGCCTACTTTTGTGGCTAATCATATGGGTACCTATCTAATAATTAACTTAGGTATAAGTATATAGAAGATCAATTGTATGATTAACAATAAAAGTAATAGATCGTGTATGTCCTTTAAATCATACGATTAGTTTTGATATTCCGATTAACCTTTTAAATACTACCCTCCTTATTAATAAACTTGGTATAGCGGGTGAATAGGAATTATCTCTTTCTGACATCAGTAATTTGACATTCGAAAGAAGAGGACGAAGCATGGTGTAATTATACGACCGCTAAACCATGTTTATTCATAAGTGGGTTCTGCTTTATATAAATAAAATTTCCTGTCTCGTGTGTCGAACCGAGTCCCAAGTTCTGTCTTCGGATAAATTGAGGTTCTTTCTAGTAACCTGTGAAAGCTCTAACTTGTCCCATGGGAGGCTTTTTTGCGAGACGAATATATGTTCCAAACCCGCGCTGTTATAGATGTAGGTGTCCTCAATTTATTGTTGACATGTGAAAGGACCGCTGCGGCCTTCTTGTGCGATAAATAATTCATGATCGAGTAGGTACAGAAATACACATAACTTATACAAAGCTGTACACAGGATGCGAATGCTATCTGATCTCATTGTTAATAACATAAATTACATAAACTCCAAAGATTTTGGTTCATAAATAGTTTAGGTCCGATATCTTGTAGCAATTTTTTGAACAAACCAAGAGCAATACCTGCTATTTCTATTTTCCACGCATTTTGTTGGTTAGGACGTATGTAAGAAGGTTAGGTACCTACGTAGGTATTTAGCTATAAAGTTTCGTGAATATTCAGATGGAAGATAATATTTATTCATTCCATACGAATAAACTTTAGTGCATAAGCTATAATCTATGTTCGCACAGAACATTTATTATGGACTTAACGACGTGTACCTGAGACCGAAATAAAATCACTTTACTATAAATGTCTATAAATAATTTTGCATAACTTTGCGTCACTAATATCAATCCCTGGGAATTAATATGTTGGCAAGTTAGCGAGCTGCAACAATTCACACCTAACGCAGAGTAGCCAAACGTTGAAGCTTAAGTCAAACATTCTAAAGTTAACGGAAACTGATGAATTCAATTACTGTGCTCTACTACTAGCAAACATTGATTGAACAAATATAATTTGTACGAAAGGATACTCAATTACGAACCTTAAAGTCGTGTAGTGGGCACTGGATAGCAAACAATTTTGCTTGCAAATTAAATAAACATAGCGGTGTAACAGATTTGTCTGGGGAAAAGCCAGACACCATAGCGCGATGTGGTTCGCACCATACATTTTTCATTTTAAACGTAGGTACATTTATTGACTAGTTTATTCCTTGGAATATTACAAAGAGCTCATAAATATACTTATTAGTATCCTAAAAACGAAGTTAGGAACTTCAGGGTCTTGACTTCCCTAATTACCTATTAAGTTTTTTGGGTGGGTATTTAACCTAACCTAATATATTTAGATTTATAATTTTAGTGAAGATTTTTGTTAGTAATAAAGTTGTTAGTACAAAGTTTTAACAAGCATGATTACCTAATGAAGAATTATTGCACTCAAAATAAATATTCAAACTGGAAAGGTTGTGGTTCTCACGGATAACGTTTATGTACGAATCATGGCCTTGTTCGTGGTCGCCGTCACCACACGAGGCGGTCAGTCTGGTGTGAAAACTGCTACCTAGTTAGGATGGGACGCGTGCCAGTGGCGGCCACTTGACACCTTTTCATAATGACGACCCAATAAATTGCGTTTATTAACGCATTTATACGAATTAATTGCGATAGTACTTGCTGCATTATTAAATATAGTACAAGTAAATCAAAACGTTATCATTCAACCACACCAATAGCTATGTGTTACATCTTACTTTGTTGCTTGAAAGTTAATCTGTCTGACCAGAATTTGCCGCAAAAATGCTAAGTTCTTCAAACTATGAAAATACCTATTAAGAATAGAAGGTCTAAATTTTTAGGGCAAAATAAACAAATAAGGTTTGAATGTGAATATACGAGTACTTGTAGTGTACCGAGCGCGGGTACTTCTAACGTATCACATACCTAACTACACAAAATCAATTATTGGAACAATTAAAATTAATGGTGGGTGGGTGTGTGTTGTAAGTTAATACAACTGCGACAGATTAATTAATAAACGAGTTAAATTCCTACTACTAGGTGTACTATTTGTATTAGGTGTACCTACCTAAACCTATATCTTGTTAATATTTGAAAAAAAAGACAAAAAACATATCTACAGCTTCATTATATACAGGAGGTGTGAATTTCAAGTTTATTGGAAATATTCCGCGCAGTTTCGATAGCGTTACAAGAAGCGCAACTCCCCATATAAGTAGCATAGGTACACTGGGATCACTACTGTAAGAAAACTAATTTCGCGTGTTTGTGTGGCAGGAGGCGCGCCAGCGGCATTCCTTAGAAATGTGCGGATCCCTCGAATACTGCGGTTATGTGAGATAAATAATATCAGTGGGTAGTGATCAAAGTATCTACTTCCCTTATTTGTTACACGCATAACTAGTTTCTGAAATGATCAAAACAACTAGTAAACTTAAAGAATGTATGTGCTTCAATTGCCTCGCCCCTTGCGGTGACGACGTAAGGGTGTTACCCAGCAATCGATCATTAGATCGATGACCGATTATCGATCGACCGACCGTTGCTCTAAGTAGAAACTGCAAGAAGATATACCAATCGAAGTCGTCAAATCTCATTCTTCTATCGACGGACGCGATGGATACCGAGCATTGAATCGAATCCAAGTATCGAAGAAAATCTTGGCAGAGCGTTGGGCTAATTGCCCAACCTATCTCAAAGACTATCCCTTCTCATATGAGACTGAGATATGAGACTATGGAGACTACGGATGTGTTCGCTACGTATAGGTAGGTACTCTCTAACCGGATAATGTTACATAACCACTCCGGAGGAAAATGTCGTTATGAAAGCTTAATGCTTGGACATACTATTCTCAAAAGGTATGTTCACGCAAAACCACAATGAGTGCATTAGAGCATGTGGAAACACCTAGATAGAGGCTTGCGCTTAGTTGTGGACATTATTATAAAAAACTAGCTGACCCGACACGTTGTCCTGTCTTAACTTTGAATATTGAATTCGAATGTCTGCGTCGCAGACATATTATGCCTTACCAATACCATCGGCAAAATGTAAGCGCATAACACCACAACAATTAAATGAAAAACACACTTTATACTCATATTTCTTTGGTTCTAAATAAATAAGAAAATTTTGATTGGAAAGTTAAATAAATTTGTAAAGAAATACTTTTCAATGAATTGTTATTATTCGTGTATTGCTTTGGTTCGATGATTAAACATATCGAAGTGGCTTCCAATAGAAAACGTTAACAATAGCAAGCTTTGTATTTGAGTTTTAATTGATTTTACGTAGAATCTAGTGTCGGCGAACGCTACCATTGGATTGATTTTATTTTTGCCAAAAACATAAATAAAAGTAACGATAGATATAACCCAGCGCGCAATTTCTATGTTTCACGTTGAATATTTTATGAGATTTTGGTTTAAAGTAAAAAAATACTGTATTTAGTGTTTTTAGACTGTAACATCTGTATACATTCATTTTGACTACTTGACGGTTTTTAAAACATTTTTATTCGATTTCAATAATCAAATTCTATGCTACCTACTTGTCTCCATGCGTGACTTAACATTATCATTTCGTTACCATTCTAAAAAGGTCGGAATACTAAAAGGTTTTGTGATTTAATACTGTGGTTGGGCTTACAAAACCAAAGAAAGTCATTTGATTTAGTAAAGATACAGAATTGGAAAATAAATCGAAAAGTCAATCCCGGGGTGAATTGTAAAATCGACCCGGCCGCAGGCACGTACAATGTCAAATCAAACAAAATTATACATTTAAATGGGACACTGTCGAATATATTGGAAAGCTATTATCTCAGAGTGTTCCCTAAAACTAGACAGTGGAGTTAAACTAAGTTGTACGCACTTCGCGAATCGAAGCGTCTCGTTAGTAGTAAGGGTAGCGAGTAGCGCGCTCGTTTTCAATAGGACGCATTAGTATAAGTGGGTTCGGCTGGTCGTGGATTGGCCGATTGTGTGGGCATTGTGGTGATTACATTTGCGAACACGCCGGTCCCCACGGATTGAGTTATTGTCTCATCCGAAGGCGCAGCGGACGCCACGGCGGCGCCGCCGCGCTCCCTGGCGCGCCCGCCCCTGGGGACGCAGGTGCATTCGCTGTATCGCTGATACATTTTTAAACACTATCAGCAACGGATATTTCCTCATCCGTCTTCCATAGTACAGTTCTACATAAATAAGATTTTTCATGGAACGAATGAATAAGGTGTACTGGTATGTCACTAGTTGGTAAAAATAATAATTGGGTCTTTGAATCTTTGAATCTTTTTTTTATGCCGCAATCAATGCTGTTTTTATATTTTTTTTTTACCATAGACAATCATAAGTGGACCACATCGGGATGTCGGTTTTGGTTTTGTTACTAAAAACGTTGCCAATTGGTGCCAATAGCTAACACTTATAAAGAGATATCTCTGTGTCAGGCTAGAAACCTCAAAATGAGTTGGACCCGCTGTGTTCGTCGTATGAGTTTTCTATACTTGTCAAAGCTCACATCTGTGAAGTTGTGACGGCAACAAGTACTTACGCGCAGCTACTAACATGTTGTAAAGTTTCTAACTTGTCTACACCAGACGTTCAGTTAAATGAAATTTGAAATATTTTCACTCAATGTTAGGTACTAGAGGAACATTGTTATCGAACTTACAAGACAGTAAAGATAAATAACGAAAAATGTCCGCGAACAGAAAAGTGGGGCTATATTATAAAACGGTATTTGACGAATTTTATTTAGCACTAGCTGAGCCCGCGACTTCGTCCGCGTGGAATTTAACTTTACAAAAAAGCTCGCTCCCGCGTTCTGAGCCCTCGCGACAGGAACCATTTTTTTTGTTTAGCCTAAATTACTCCTTATAACATCAGCTACCTGCCAGTGAAAGTCGCGTCAAAATCGGTCCAGCCATTTCGGAGATTACCCGGAACAAACATACAGACAGACAGACAGACAGACAACAATTTTAAAAATCGCGTTTTTGCTATAGGTGTCGTATGTACTTTCATATGCATTTAGTGAAAAGGTCTTATTTTGATATTTCAAACAGACACTCCAATTTTATTTATTTGTATAGATTAATGACCTAACTTAGTTTAAGCCAACTTTGATAGCAAATATTTTAAGAATTATTTCACGTTACATCAATAAATAATTGGTACTCTTAAGTTAATATAAAAGTATATTAAATTAGTTATTAGTCTAACACCCAATTATACTGTTATATAACTTTAAAATGTAATTAATCTTTTAGTCACCGGAGCTGCTGTCGCGACACAGCCTTGTAGGAAATCCAAAACTATATCTTAAATTAAATGCTTAATTTTTAAAATTAAATGCTTAATTTCCTTCATGTTTCAGTATTAAAATATAACAAAATATTACGATGCTACTTTCTAACTGAGTAAAAACGTAGATACAATTATTCACCGCAATAAATCTCGAATATTTTTTTCCGTATGAGGTAGTTCACTTCACGTTAATAAATTTGCTTGTAATGAGGCCCTGAGCATGGATGCAAAGTATACTGCCGACAATGGGCTTAATGACTGAATGCCTTTAGAAGAACAGCGGTAGGCATTATGCGAAGCAATTATTACATTAAACAACGTAATTTGTTGCATCCTACATAGGTAATTAGGGTCGGTTTTGGTCACGGTGTTATGGAACGTCGGAAAGGAGAACAAAGACTTAATGGGCGATATTTAGGGTACTTAATCATAATTAAGATATAGCATCTACCCACTTAAATACTTATTTTCTTTCTTTCTTGTTTTCATGTTAATTATTTTGCTGGTTTTGTTATAAAGTAGAGTCGGCAGCGATGATTCCTAGAATTGAACCTAAAGGCAGGCGGGTGTTTGGTATACCATACCTACAACAAAGTCCGTAGCCTATAGATGCTGGCAATACCAATTCGTAGTTTTAGCATTCTGGAGGTGATAGGCATCTTTCACGTACCGAATGCGGAATGGACCATAAAAAAGTCATAAATGACCCAACTACTTCTGAGATGAGAGTATAAATAAGATGATTGGGAGTACCGCAATACTGGGTTTATTCGATAGTGGTAGTAGGTAGGTAATTTCTGCAATAAACTAAACAGACGGAAGGTGTTACCTACGCGATTTATATCGCAAACTAGGTACTATGAAGCTAATGCAGGTACACACCTAAGTAAGTGCTGTTAGTTAGAACCCAAAATATTTTCAGCGGGTCGACCATATCCGACGGCGCTCAACGCATGGTGCACTTTAACTGTCAACGACGATTATTATAACACACATGCACTTGTACTACACCACAAACATGACAATTATTCATTATATTAAATCACTGTTCACACGTCTCATTGCCAACTACGATGTACTAAATATGATGGCGTTGTACGGCGGGCGGGGCGCGCGCGAGGCGGGCGGTCGCTGAGTCTCCCGTAGCGAACTGCCGCGCCGAGGCTTTGCGTTCCGCGCCCTATGAACGCTTCCACACAAATATAGTTCTAAGATAAAAACGGACCCTGATAATACCAATGGTCACGAAATCTTCATTAATGAATACATATGACCCGGTAAGAGCCAATAAATAAAAACAGTCGTGTGGCAAAGAAAAAGTAAATAATATTTTTCATGCATTTTCCGATCCAAATGGAAAGCAAGGACGGTTCTTGAATGACACTACTGCGATATCTTCAAGGCTTTTTTGCTTCTCTTGATTAAAGTAGGTGTCTACTGATTCTCGACGTTTGAGATCAAGAGCAATACTAATCACTACGTTATTTACCTACTCTAAATTAACTTGAAACACCAGTAAAATGGGTTACGGAATTAATTACATTACACGGAAGATTTTAATCAAAGAGATCGCTACAAATAATCAATTAGCTACGAATTTAATGTATTAGCTAGAGCTGTGTAATTAATTTGCACCTTTTGGGAAGCAGGTCCGCCGATTTAGTCCGCTGCGATCTGCCCGTTCAATAGTGTTGGCATCTGATAAGATTGCCATTAATCACCGAACGAGTTCCGACCAGGTTCCACCGACTGCGACGGTCCATTAATCGGCAAGTGAATTGCCACGTTACGTGTAAAAACAGGAAAGAAAACAGCCAGCGTGCCAGCCAGTGAGCGCTCTTCTTGGAATACGATGTACAAGATTTCATTAAATAATTATAAAATAACCAAAAACCATAATTTCTACCTTCTATTGTCTAATCTTTTTTTTTTTAATTTGTAGTACCTACTGTAATACTGACATTTATAAAAAAACTAGCTGACCCGGCAAACGATGTTCTTTCAAAAATCAAAATCATCAATCAATCAATTCAAAAATCGGTCGAGCCATTTCGGTTTAGGAGTTTGGTAACAAACACCGTGACACGAGAATTGTATATATACTGATGATATATTTATAGATTTCGCCAGCCTAAGACCTGGTGATATCGAAATAAAAAAAATAGAATTCCCACTAAGGTAAGCTTCGTGCCTGTCTGCATACAAAACGATTAATTAACAAAGTCAACAAATTTTAGTGAAAGCAGAGACTACAAACAACGAACTCCAAGAATATAAACACAAAGATAACATTGCTAGGTCCGAAATGGAATTGTTCATGATTGTGGTTTATATTTAATATTATAATGCTCTAACTCGTCTGGGGAACTTTTATTTTGTAAGTAGATTGTATCCATAATCAAAACATTCAACCGCATTTAAATTACAGAGTAACGTAATCTCCAAGTTTCTGTATTCATGATACTTGTAAACAAGTGGATTTAGAATTTTTACTCTTAAAGGTAATGTAGGTACAGCTTAGTTTCGTTTACAAATGCATAAAGGGGCGGACAAAATGGTGAGAATGTGACCTATAACGTTTTAAGGGATAACGAGCTTTAAGTCTCAAGCTCACAGGGAACATACATTCTTCTTAATACCTCATAATACCTACCCGTTAAGACCATTATATAGCATTTAAGAACTCATTCATCGCAACTGAACTTGAGCTTTTACCTCGTGATTTGCACATAGAATAAGATAATATTAATTGCTATTGGATCCCAATCACACGACCATTTAATTTACATATTTTGGAGACTCGAGTCAACTATAAATCATTATTAAATTAAAGCTAAATCAGGTTTCCATTACTTAAACAACACAGCAATAACTATTGTTGAGTAAATTAAAAAGTTAAGAAATCCAGTTTAACTGAGACCGCGCGGTAAACTCGCATGCGATAACAAATGAATCTAATCACTTGTACAAACAGTCGCGCTACAAAACTTAGTTATACCAACGACTGTTATTATCCGTTCGTTGTAAGAAAGCGTATTTTTGATACAAAAATGATGAAAGGCTTTCTTTTGTATATTTTTTTACAGATGTAAATTGGGACCATGGTGATTAATGTTTTCGTTAAGACAAGAATAAGGAAATTTAGAAATCCCTGTCAAAGGCGAATCGGGCTCGTGAAATGAGGGTTCCGTATGAAGGCTTCTTTAGCTATTTGTGCCGAAAAGTTCCTGACGTCAGTCGTGACGAAAACGTTGCAGTTTTTACCGGGTAGTATCAGAATTTGAGCATAGGAATAATTATAATTAAACACATGATTTCTCTATTGGACATCTTTTTATCTTCCCTTAATAAGATGTTGAACTCTAATTAATTGAAATACCTTCAGGCTTTATACCATCAGCCAATGTTAAATAAATACCTCTCGTTGTTTTTATATAAGTACCTATCTTTTATTCTACGTTGTGATAAGCAGTAAAAAAATATTTGCCCAGAATTTTCCGATATTTGCACAAGTCTTTTTGTGTTTTGTTCAAATAAAAACGTTTTTGTATTGCCTTACACTAAAGCTATTGTGCGAAGACGAACTAAAATATCTAGTGTCTAGTGGCAGTGCCTTCCTTACTTTCATAGAAAATTGAAAGGATACCGGTTTATTCTACACCATCACACTTAAGTGTTAATCTCAATCAAATTACCATCCAGTAGGACTTGTCCTTACCTTTATGAAATAGAAAGTTTGTATTACACGTACCGCATATCCTCTATAATGAAAACCTTAAAAATATTTGCCAGAGACGGCCTTGTGTGATTTATAAATAAAAAAGTTTCAGCTAATTTAGCCGCGCGTCGTTCCCCCGCCCCCTCTGAGACGGTGCGATTATTCTTTATAGAGAAAACAAAGGGAAATCACGCGAGTTGTGGAGCGGGGCTCGAGCCAAGTGGTAAGCTGCGACGCAGGCCGTTTATAGAAGGACCTGGCTGACGGCCGATACTCGGCTTACATAATATCGTCATGCCATCGTACAGATGAAAACACACTTTGTGCGTGTGTGAATAGAGATCGATTGAGAATACACATTTTGCGGTTGAGTGCGCACCGCGAATAATAATATGATTATCGTAATAATATAACATCGCTATTTCTGTGTTCGTACCAATAATCTTTTGTATCTCGCACCAATAAACCAATAACGTCAAACTTCGCTAACGACGTTCCAATATTGGCATGTTGTATGTACCGAGCTTGCTTCCTGACTGGCACTTCTTGGAAAATGATGTAGCGTCTTCGCGGATTCTTTAGGCAAAAAGGATTGTAGTACGACAGTGTCGACTCACGTTTTGGATCGGGAAATACATTAGTACCTATATACATCATACAGTTTGACGTCCCTATTTTTTGAAGAGAAGCTTCTATACCGACGTTCGGGGCGCTCGCCGCGAGTCTACTCTATCCGTGCTAAGCGTCAGTAGCACTAAACGATGACGTCAGTAGCGTTACACGATATATATAGGTATACAGAGTGGCAGCTGTGGCACCCTACGTTTTATACTATAAAGCTCCGCTTCTTTCGGGCGTCCCTAGACGGCACTTCGTTTTTATATTAAAACACTCATAAAAAATATTAAATACTCATGCGGTGATAATAATATCAGATCCACCGACTAAAAGTTCGTAAAAGAAATTATCTCTTAAAGGTTGAAACATAAAATACTTATATCATTTCGATTTAATGTACATATGTAGGTACACACGCTCATATATTCTTGAATTAGGGTCGCCACAAAAGTTCCTATTGATTTGATTATGATTGAATACAAATACAAACGAGGCCGTCGGGGAGCTAACATGGGAATATATCGAAGCTTGGTGACACGAGACCGGCGATGTTATTGTCGATCGCTTTGAACAGTTCAATCTGATAATATTCGTAAATGTAGCGTCGAAAGTGCTACATCATCAGGGAAGGGTGCCCGTCAGCCATCTAGTCTTGACCTCTCAGGCCTCGTCTCTCCTAGGTCCACGTCCCCATCGTTAATTAATCCGCTTCATTATGTTTGCACTGTTTCAACAATTTCTATAACGGCACTGCGGCAGATTCGGAGCAGTCAGCGGTGGTTTAATGGCTTTATTTCCTTGATAATGTTATCAAGACATTTGAAACAATCGCGTCGACAGCGGTCCCATAGTACGTGTTTAACATAATTGTAATGAAATGTTCTGAACTACGTACCATAGAAAACAATCTTGTTGGAATTTTTATTCATAGGTACATAAAATAGGAATACCAAGCAGACAATATATTCTGATTAATTGCCTATTACCCTCCTCTGAATAAAATCATGTTTAAGTAGGTACCTTTAAGGGTCGACCCAATGCTAGTATGGGCAGGGATTGTAATAGGTACCTACTTACTTAATAATTGTATTTTTTTTTTGGCAGGGATAGTTTTTACAATTACACTTAATCATAACACAAAATCCAAGCGTAGCGCTGGAATGGACGCTGGCTAGGAATGCCGCTTTAATTTAGGGGCTCGTTTGCCGACATAATAACCCATGCGAATGAAAATGTTATTACAATGAGTCATTGTTGTGTACGATATTCAGGGCCACATCCCACTAGCAGTTTGTGAGCGTGTTCCCAGCGGAGCGGTCGATAAACCGGTTCGCTGCGTGTGCGCGGCGAGATCGCGACGGGTACGCAACGTGATAGAAGCGGGAACGCAACGTGGCGTGTACGTGGCGTTTACCGTCCAAAATTACGTACCCGCTCTACTCATCCATCGCCCCGCTGGCAACGCGCTCGCAAGCCGCTCGTGGGACAAGTCCTAGGATGATTTAACCCATCGTTCTAGGACAAGGCTCATTTCTGTGGTCAGCGCGGATTGTGATAATATCATTAGGGAGTAGCTAAATTACGAAATATTCATGATGTTGACAAGCGCAAGATAATTATTGAGACGTGCTATGAATAGTAATTTCATTACTGGATAATAAGCTCGGCTCGTGGATGCGCCGCCGCCCGCGCCGCCGGCAGCCGGCAGCCGGCAGCGAGCAAGGCCACAATACTCAGCAAACAGACCGGCTAATGGGATTCGTCGGCATTAAATTAATTTTTCAAATATCTATTTATAACCCCTTGAAAGGGGGTAAATACTTTATCGACTACATCAAAGAATATTTTCAAATTATAAGAAATACTTACAACTTATCTATATTCAGCGGTAGGCACGTAGATACTCGGTATAAAGTATTCATGAACTCTCGTTTCAAAGCATAATTTCTTAACCCAAAACTTTACGGCTGTAAAAAGTTGGCGAGATTAAAGATATAGCACCAAGTACTAATTAATTAAATAAATCAAAATACTAGGCACATTTTAATTAAATTGCCATCCCTTTAGATTACAAAAAAGTACAGTACAATAAAAATATAAGCCTAGCAGTAAAAAGGAAATTGTTTTATTGGGGTATGCGAGTTTACAAAGTACCTATATAGGTACCTACCTATTCGTTTAATTTACATAGTAAACAGTTGTTTGCGGCTGAGTACTGTGATACACAACAGATAAGTATTCAAATGAAAGAGTGTACAAACGACAAAATTCCGACACAATTTTCATGCAAAATTCGTCTCTGAATGGATACAGTCTGAACAGCGGCGGCAGACCAAAAACGGGTTGCCAGGACAATATTTATAGATTTAGAACGGCGGTAGAGCCAAGCTGTAGCCTATTGATCAGGATAATACCAGCCTCTCCAGAAGATTGGCGTAAAGTAGCTATTATAGCTGCGTATCAAACGAAGAATGAATAAATAGACTGACTCACACACTAACTGTATGGTCAAAAAATAAGCAGCACTTGTACTATGGTTACCGTACAATTCACGGGGGGCAATCCCAGTGACACCCAGACCTGGGGTAATTAGGAAAAGGCCATTTCTGCCAATTGAGCCAAACAGGAATCGAACCCGCAACCACCCAGTGCCGTGAGCCGAGCGGCCTACGCTCAAACCACTGCAGTTGACAATGAACCCGAGTAGATACTATAAGTAGTAATTGACCTAACATTCCTAGTGGTTATTTTTTTAAACAAGGTGACTGTTATATAGAGCTCACGAATCAAGGTAGTGTATAAGCTATTGCAATGTGCTGTGATAACGTTATTCAGTACAAGTGGCGGCCATATTGTGTGCAACATGTACCCGGCCGGCTGGCTGACGGGACGGCATCAATCTGATGTCCCCGAAAATACATTTATCCTCAAACAAGGTATAGGGTTGCTAACCCATATTTGTCGATTGAAAATCGCCGTCGCTTTGGATGGTATTGCAAAAGAACCACTAATGAAACTACTTAACACTATAAAACTTTTATTAAACATGACGTAAACAAACCCGCCTACTGTCTCACCTTTTATGCGGTTTTTTGGTAAAGTGATGTAGGTACCAAGTCTGTTTAACTGTTTGAATGGCTCTGATCCTTACTTCGTGCATCAAGGCCCGTATTAATATCGATCTCAAGTCTGAAAGCGATGTTGGAAATGGCAATCTTATTTAATTCCAGTACTCTCAGGCTTGAGATCAATTTATTAATACGGGCCTAAGTACATATATACATACATACATACATGTACATATAATAACTACGCACCACTTTTTGTACAACTATGATCACACATTTTTATACCAAACTTTTGTCTAAATAACTTTCAAAGTTCCGCGACGAAATCGATACCTAGCGCCATAAAAATAGTTTATTCCGCTGTTATTTTGCTCCCGATATGTTATATTCCTATGAACTGTTGACGGCAACGTCGGCAACCCTATATGTAAGATATTGTCTCTACCACTTGCCGTTGTCGCCAATATACTTTGACTCAATATACGATGTAGGATAACGACCAATTTATATCAGTTTAGAATTCACGAAGGTCTAGAAGAAACATATTTATGTTGGTGCCTTTGTATTACTACTGTACTATTTTATAAAATTGTTGAATAGCAGAATTCAAGTGTCAAGCAAGTAGGTAGGTACCTACTAATGTCGTTTGGTTTTATTCATTATTATAGTATTTATTCTGATAGCCTACAAAACATAGCTAGCCAAAAATATATATAATTTACTTCTTGAAATGGCTACAGCACCCTACATTGTGCATGGCCCGACATGCACTTGGCCGTCATTTTATAAAAATAGTATTAATAAGTGATTACTTATGTATCCGTCTTTTCGACGGGTTATACAGTAGTAATGGTGTATAAAGCGATTTTCGACCGCGGAAACTCCTGCGAAGTTCTAGATAAGCCAAGTTTACCACTATTGCTACGATAATAATATATAATAATAATAAAAAAAACTGTAAAAGGTTTACATACAAAGTTCTTGCAAGTTCGTTATAAGTTCTTATAAACTACTTCCATATATGTATAAATACAGACAAAGATAACAATACAAAGTTTGTGTTATAAAGCGTCAGTCATATCATAAATCGTAATCGTAAATTAATTTACAACGGTATAACTTTCTACCGTGATCAACTAATATACCACCGTAATGTAACAATTTACATAATTTTCGAGTTAAGTATGTACCTACACATCAGGAATGAATTACTCGACGCACTAAATGCAAATTACGCAATACCTACATGTATTACGAGTGAGATGCGGGCCAACGGAATACGCACAGGGCGTTAAGCACATAGCACGCCATCGCGCCGACGTATCAGGACAAGATAATGTCTATGTATGATTAATGGCAATCCGCCAAAGTTTTCGCGGCTCGCGAAAAAGAAACCCAACTTAGCGAGAGGAGTGAGCTCACTCACCACATACAAATTACCTCTGAGGATGCGGGCGAAACCCTTCCACTTACTCATATTATTCTAAGATAAAGTTTGCAAATTTCGAAATGCGTGTAAAGATAACCCGGGCATGCGGGCGCCCATTTTATGTTCTATTTCTATAAATTAGCACCCTGCGGCGTGCCAAATAGGATATAAATTCCCTATAAACTTCGCCGCAAGACTATGAGCAAGAAAGCTTTAAAGAGTGAAAAAATCAAGTGAACGACGAAATCGATGACGCGTTCCATAATGCCTGGGTGACTTCCCAAGTAGTACCTTATCTATATATATAAAAAATAATGTTTGTCTGTATGTCCTTTATAGAATCATAAACTATGCATTTGATCATGTCATGATTTTCAGCAAAGTGTTGTGCATGAGCCCACAAAGGTTTCTGAGTTGGTACGACCAATCTTTGACAGCATAGCAACGCGCGCAGGGTACAGCTAGTTATTTATAAACCGTAAAGTCGTATAGCAAAGATAATTAAAGCAAAGTTTGCTCAGGCTCACCGCGGGTTTCTGGACTAAATTGAATGTCAATTTACCTATTTTCTGTTATGTACAAGACAAGCTTAGTCCCGCAGCGGAAGAGTCACTACGTTAGATCTTTAAGACAAAGGAAACCTCTTATCCCTTGCCACTGAAGACACCGACTGTCCCTCGAGATGATTAAAACACACAGTTGCATTTGTAAGTTTTAAGTCTGGCAAGATAAAAATTCCAAATACCAAAGGTCAGGGCTTTCAGTAAGATATTAAAAGGTTATGTAAATTCAAAATTTTTGCTAAGTTCATCAAAATCATATCGTGCCAATCTTCTATCTTGGTTAAGTTCCGTTCTGTTAAGTACCTCATATAGGTATATTAAAGCCAAACTTGATATATAATGTTTATCTACAAACTGTGATCAGGATATTAATTATATTAAGCAAACAAAAAATTCTCTAATTAATATTGTAATATCATCACTATTTCCTAGTTCTACGTTGTAAATGTGTACTTTCTCAGCGTTTTCCGATACCTACCTACCTACATTAACCTCCAAACATGTGGTTACTAAAAATACCTTACAACAAAACAAGGTTTGATGAAAATTCTATACGCGATAGAATCCGTAAAATAGTTTTATTTCAATGTTTAGTATTCGCGTAAATATAAGAAAACAATATAATTATATATAGAATTAGATTTTGATATAGAATAGATGTTGCGAGAAAAACGGTACATCAAAAGTCCTGAACAGTTTCATAAAGATTTCAAACTTTCCACACTCAGTTTAAATGATCCTTCACTTGCTTAATTTGAAAATAACTGAAAATTCGATAGCTAAATAGGAGTTTACGCAAAGTTAGACACGGGAAGGCGCACGGCTCATTAAACTTCAGCTATCCACATTTGCTTACGTCTGGATTCAGGAGGTTCTTGTGGAACGCAATGGCACTTGTTCGTTTTATCGTCGACCTTTCGGGTCGTAGTACTCAACCTACTTCCAGCCGGAAGACGTAGAAGAAAAAGGACAGACATAATATTGTTGGCTACATTTCACTATTACTGCTTTACGTACAGACTAGTGCAGCGGTACACATGAAATAAAAATGGGAATTTCTCTCTTTGGGCCAAGAAAGTATTTTGTGGATGTGGTGTCATCGTTTATTTTGTTGATATAATTGCTGAGTGTACATTATGGTACATACCGTTTGTATTACATCTGCCATATCCCGGTCATATTTCCTTTCATCCATTTGCCTTCGAGCCCTAAGATATGATAAGCTCATGAGCTTGGTCTGCGAGGCTTACTAATTTCAGTAGCGCAATTACGTAAATGTTGCATACCTGTTTCAATCATCTTATGTTGCTAACAGTAATTAAAATTGCAACTCTTTCATTAAAATTGATTGAAATCGGGAAGAGTCAAGTTATTATTTATATCAATTTTAATCGTCAAGTCGACATGAGATGTACGAAACAGATTGAAACATGGTTGCAACATTTACGTAACAGCCTAACAGGTACTACTAGAAACGTATTTGCTAATACAATATTTGCATCATAGACTATAGAATCAGAAGTGAAGTACTATTAAGCATGTTTTCCAAAAGTTCGTAGATACAATGTAACTGTTATCTTATTATTATTATCTATTCTACAAAATTACGATTTCTGAAAAATTGGTTACCTGAGGAGGTAGTTTGTATAACTATCTAATTTAAAAACTTTGCTTACCCACTGATTTCGAATTTTTAAACATAAATACGGGAACTGATCTCTCTTCGTGTCGATTTAAATGTAAATTACGTGGCAAAGGCTTTAGGCTTCTGTCTCCGGTGGTCGTAACTCCGTCAAAAGGCAGTGGAGTGAGGCGTTTCATGTTTATGAAAGGCGTGAACACAGACTTACTGCCAATGGTGTTTAGTTACAATATAACTTTCATGAACAATTGTACTTAATTGTTTTGTAAAATACTCCATCCTTGCTTTAGTGATGGAGTGCGGCTTGCGGTCCTTGGGTGGGATTAATGGCTTATGCAACGTTTAATTTGGATTGACTGTTACAAACAGTAATAAAAACTCATGTTCGGGAAGTTTGTCCGGTAATGACAACATGCTGGTCCCTTATGGGTTCATGGTCTTCATCATAACATCCCACAACAAAGTTATCTAGGGAGTTGAAATAGCGAGACTAAAAATAATTCGCTATTTTAACCCATGCCTCGAAAACAGCGAAATGGAATATCCATAGAACTCGTTCGTCAAATCAACCCTCAGAATATAATAAGTCGTTTTTTATAAACAAGTGTTAAGTTATGACGCTGAACAAAAAATACAACTTAGTTCTATTGAAATTAAGTTTATAATCTACTGGAATAATTTATTATTAAACGGTGCATGCATACCACCAGTGCTGTTGTCGACATCTGCATCCCTTTAGTGACATACATAAGTAAGAAATTGCTGGATTTCGTCCATATAAATAAATAAATAAAATTCAAACACGTCTATGAAATCTACGCAAATGTTTGAACGGGACAAGCTAAGTAATCGGTACAAGCCCGTTTCTCTTAAAACGAAATAAAATTTTATTGAATGTTTCCGAACCTTTTTACATTTGGCCCTGCATACGAATAAGGCAATAAACGTTGATCAGGACAACAAAAACAATTGACCGAAATCTATTATCAGCTATTTGCTGTTAGTACAAACACGTTCCGTAGTATACGAAGTGGCTGCTTCCTATGTACTAACCTACCTTGAATTGTGACCTCAAACTTTCATGCTGTTCACAGCATTTCGAAGTAAAAGTGCAATATATAATATCAAAACAAACTACCTACAGTATATATATAAAAATAATACCTATTAGGTATTGTGTTTTATATGAAGCATTTCAATAAAAGCGCACGGTATGCCTGTAAGAGATTCGTTGTAGAAAGAGGAAAATTATTTAGTCGTTAAATGTTTCTGGGTGTCCCCTTCAAATCCGTCAAAATCCTATTGAGACTAGTACAATGAACGTTGCCTCCATCTTTGTGTTATTTTCTTGTGGCGTTCGGGGGCCAGAGGACTTGAATAAAAGATTCGCATATTATCTCGGGCTCAGCCGCAGTACAATGGGACAGCTACAACGCACCCACTGTAATTCAGTGAGCGGCCTAGAGACCGCATTGTATTACTATACAGGGTGTATTATAAGCCTGAAATAATTATTTAGGTGCATTATACGGGAACTGTAAGGTGTAGACAGACTATTGGTACGTAAATATTATATTTTCTGAGTTGTATAGGCCTTTGAATATTTGTTACCTATCACATCCAGTGGCCTAGAAAACATGGTAAGTAACCTGCATGTAAAATCGTAAATATGGGTTACAGTAAAAAAACTGTAAAAACACTGCTACTCAGCAGCTAGGAATATACATGAAAGTTTAAAAAAATGATTAGTAGTTGAGATATAAATTAAATATTTTTGTGAATGGACAAGATTTTTTTTTTATCGAATTTCGATAAAATTTGTATACCCCTACATTCTATACCCAATGCTCATTAAAACACCCAAGTTTTATTTAGGATATAAGAAACGCCCTGTAGATTATACCTGGGATCGCTACCGACGATCTAATTTAAAAGTGAACACAGAATATTCTCAAAATCTACATAGTGTTCAGCCCTTCGAGCGTTCATGAATTTGAAATTTTCTAAAGCCACCGCAGCTAGGTACTCAATTTTCACCAAAGAAAATATAAACAAGTGCAAAATATATCAATAATTTAATTTAAGTTGTAACGTGAAAATATCTTCACAAAAGTGAAGTCTATAAGAAAAACTTTTCGCTGTTTCCAAGTTGGGAAACTTCAACGCTGTTGGCGTAAAAAAAAAATATTCCCGAGGTCTACTTTTTAAGTAGTTAGCGGGCACGACAAATAAAGGGTCGGACACATCCGCTATTCCTATACACAAAATGAGATCCCATCCCGAATCCGGAATCGGGGAGTATAGGCAAATTGTGATCGTCACGAAAACGACTAAGGTCACGCGTCAGTGGGCTGGCATTATTTGTCAGAGTGGATCGGAAAGCAATTTCGCCTAACTCGAGACTATTTGTCACACATAAAACGTGATCTATAGAGGCGTCTCGCCGATACATCCCTGGCCGGCGCCTCGTGCAGCCGGCCTTACGTGGAAGGACTCCTAAGCGGTGACGTCATAATAACATTTGTGTACCCTGTGCTGAAGTGCTTCCGTTTGTTGACCAAATATTCTTCCACATGCGAGTCACGATTACAAGGCAAGATGGTTCGCAGAAATAAAACTATTTTCTAAGGCGAATTCATCTGTGACGACAAATTATTGAGTGGACTTTCGTTGGAATTAAAGAAATTGTAAAATACAATTTATTTGGCTATACTGGTCTTGGTATAATAATGCGTTGCTAAATATTTCATCTGCTTATTAATTATGTTTCATTCAACCTGAAGTAATAATTTTGGTAGGTACCTACAAATAGGGTAGCCGATATACCTTTAGATAGATAGCTAGTGAAGATAAACTTAGCGAAGTTAACATATTCTCTGAGTTACAGGCCTTTGAATATTAGTCACAACTTTCATGTTGGGACCTTAGAAAACATCAAATGACCTAAAAAAATATATCATAGGCACCTACTAAAGATATTTATTATAAAAAATCTATTATATTAAGTACTAGCTGAGCCCGCGACTTCGTCCGCGTGGAATTTAACTTAACAAAAAAGCCCGCTCCCGCGTTCTGAGCCCGCGCTACGGAATCCATTTTTTAATTTTGTTTTTCTAAAATAAAAGTTGCCGACGTTGCTGCTTATAACAACAGCTATCTACCAGTGGAAGTCCCGTCAAAATCGGTCCAGCCGTTTCGGAGATACTCTTTGATTTCATGTGTTTTTATTTTTTTACGCGGAACCCTAATTGTTTTTATAAAATTAAAGTAGCCTCAGTTACTCCCTAAAACATCAGCTATCTGCCAGTGAAAGTCCCGTCAAAATCGGTCCAGCCGTTTCGGAGATTACCCGGAACAAACACACAGACAGACAGACAGACTTAAATCGCGTTTTTGTTATAGGTGTCGTATGTACTTTCATATGCATTTAGTGAAAATGTGTTATTTTGATATTACAAACAGACACTCCAATTTTATTTATTTGTATAGATTATATTGTACTTTTAAGTTACCCTGTAGAAACAAAACAATTTACAAATCAGTCATGTGAGGTTATACCCACAAGTAAATGCGAGAACATAAAATAATTTAGCTGAAATAAAATAGGCTTTCTCTTCACGAGAAAATGCCATGTCACATTTATACCGGCCTTTTCGTCTTTGAATCGGCTCGTTGGCTTGTGATCAAATGAGTTTGACGGGTCCGGCCTTTGACTCTGTCATTTGAACATACACATCAGCCAAAACAAACATATTTAGGTCATCGTTAGCCAACATATTACATGGCCATTAGTGAGTATGTTACCTATAGGTACATGGGTACATTGGGTGCCCGTAAGCAAGTCAAATAACAGAGCAACAAGTCTATGGCGGTACGTGGCGCCAGTGTTGTCAGTATAATGTTCTGTCAGCCGGGAATGGACGTCAGTCGGGACACAATGCACGTCGGTCGGGTATGTTCACTGTGTCAGTCCGTCGACGTACGAAATGGTCCTTGCGAGCCGGGATTTTCGGCAGGAAATAGAAAATTGGATTGGCTCGTATGGAGAAACACTGCCACAAGTTTGGATGAGAAACTTATTCTATACGACTTATGGGCACTCAACACCTAGCATATTTTACAAAAAAATTGGCTCCAGTAACGTAGGTACTCCGTACACAGAAGAGATACAATGAAATATTTTCAACAAGTATCGGAATATCGATTGCGGTACACGAACTCTTCTAAGAGTCTGCAGGTGACGACGGCTCGGTGACAAGCGGCTAAGGGTTGCGAATTGTTAAATTCCAAAGTGTTCGGTCTCGCCCTTCTAGAATGCTCGAAGTGGAAACTTTTTGATTAATGAGCAAAAAGCTTTCGTCTGCTTACGCTTTTAATTAAAACTAAAAACTTTCGGTCGAGAGATTGTGGAGTGCTTCGGGCCAGTCATTAATAGAGCTGTCTGTTTGGCGTGCATCGCCGCGGAATTCTAAACGTTTATGTATAGAGGTAGCACTTAGCTGTGTGCAGCGGGCCCCTTAGTGGACCTCGTTCGCCAGACATTCCGCCGCATCGTCGCTAAGTACTTAATTGTGTCAGTGGTCCAGAGTACAGCCAAAGTTAAATGAAATACTCACGTTCCTTTAGAAATTAATTTATTTTAGCATTTATAGCGTGGAGTGTAGAGATAGTACGTACGACGTAGGTCTAATTGTTTTTGTAAATATATTAGCATCTAAGTAAATAAGAAGCCAAAAAATTATATCGAAATACATATTGTATTCCAATTTGTGATGACAATATTTTTTAATAATCTACAAAGGGAACCTAATCATAAACCTCTAACTTTGATGTCACTTATTTGGAATTTTAGAAAAAACATGTTCATCTCTCATTCGCAAATTCTCGGAAGTACGAATGTGTTTATTTCCAGTTTATATTAGCAAAGCTTGTTAGCGACATCTTTGCTCTCCATCAATCTCTCTACGTACATTCACATTTTCAGAAACGCTAGCAATTATCCTGAATGATGTTTTTCAATTAAACTTCTGCCCAACGTCAATGTTATACCAGACAGAAAAGATTTATTACGAAAGATTAAAGTGTTGCTTTATTAAAAATTCATTGTTTTTTTTCTGTCTATTCAGTTTAATGTTTTACAAACAAAAGTGGGCAGGTACTGATTAAATAGCATTTAGTTCTAACACAGAACAAACAACCACAAACTAATTATGCATGGGTAAGTAATTTCGTCAAAAACGAATGTTCTGCGGTAATTATATTTGGATGTATACACTGACGAAGGTAACGCGACGCCTAAGTGGCTTTCTTGGGTTTAAATATGATACGCATAACGAAAACCGCACTCATTAGCCAACATCAAACAGTAACGCTAGCGTTGAAAGCTGCTTCATTAATATATCTTAGTAAAAGCGGGGTTAATTTACCATGTTAAGCGTTTACATCGTACAGCAGTTCTCTCCACAAACTTACGTGTCAAATCAAAGTTCAATGTCGTATATCATTCCGATCTGGTATACCACCTGCGGAGTTTCAAGATGAGAGAGTGCTGGGTTATGATATTGTAGGATCTAAGCATGTTTATTTATGTACCTATCTCTCAGTTACACCAACAGAACATGATACTTGTTCCGGGCTAGTCGACGTACATGGTTAGTTCTACGTAGCACTAGTAGTGTTTGAATAAAGGGATCTTCGCGGTAGTTTGGATAACTATATTTAGATTCTGTCCTTAAAAAAACATGTAAAAACCCGTTGACCCCCACTAGACCAGCGCATTTCCTAGAGGGTAGGCCCGTGCCCAGAAGTTAGACATTAAAATTGCTAATTATTATTATAGACGCTACCTTCAGGCTCGCCACAAATGAGTTACGGAATACAGGACTCGCCATTCTTAAAGGAGGCTCAAGCTACCTAGTCAGGTATGAATAAATCAGGGACGCAACATTTGGTGATAATTTAATATGCCGGAAGAAAGGCGCGATAGGCTGTGAGGCATAATATACGGATATTACGTCACATGCGCATCGGCACTTTTTGTCTAACGAGATTCGAAGAAAAAACATCGCGGCTCACGTTCCGCTTTACCTTGTAGAGTTATGACGGTATTATAACACTGAGTAGGTTTCGATTCACTTTACATGTCCATATGACATTGTTATTCAAAATGAATTGGGGCTCTACATATTATTATCTAATTCTACGATACGCACAAAAATATCCTCTCATTTTCATTTGCTTCGACCTACGAACTACGATCATCCTTAGTAGTTACCAAACCAGTACCTTCCAAGATCACTTATTGAGCTAGTTAAGATGTTTCGAATGTACCCGTGTACAGTTAAAATCTTGCTGAATTATGCATTTTGAATCATAATTATTTATTTGAAACCTTTCAAAGGTTTTGGTTCTTTTCAACGTTGTAAGGTCGACGTCGGTGAATGAAATTGTAGGTACTATTTCTCATTAAGAACAATAAGGCTCCCTCACAATGAGAAATAAAAGAGTGGGTATTATTTGCGAAATGAAAAAGGCATAATATAAAGGTCATATGCCTATTTTACTTCGTTTAGAAATCGTATGAGTACAAAATCAAATTATTTTACTGGATTATTACGACCGGCATTTAAGAAATACCTAGCAGACCCTAAGACATGTACCCAAGCGGACACATAAGAGCCGATATGACCCTATTTCAATACTTTTTCTGTAATTTTGGTCCAGATTATATTTTTAAACCTATATTTAAGCACAGAAGTCAAACTATTTCTTAATGGTGAACTAATTATACACATTTATAAAATAAGCTTTTGAAAGATTATGTTGATCCTTTTCTGAGGCTATATCTGACTGGAAATATATTTAGTAAAAAAAAAAACAAAAAACAAGTAACGTGATCCGACAGCCTTATTTATAACTAGCTGTGCCCCCCGACTTCGTCCGCGTAGTATTTACTTAACAAAAAATTCGGGATTATCGGGATAAAAAGTATCCTATATGTTAATCCTGGTTATAAACTATCTGTGTTCCAAATTTCATCCAAATCCGTTGAGTAGTTTTTGCGTGAAGGAGTAACAAACATACATCCACACTCACAAACTTTCACATTTATAATATTAGTAAGATGCACAAATAATTTAAACTTTTGAGGTGAGCACACATTTTATTATTGAAATAAAATGTTCAAGTAAATTTAACGATTAATTACCGACACAAAGTGAATCATATTAAGGCAATGGACGGAGCACACTGTAATTACCTTAAGACAGTATTTCGTAGGTATAATTATATATACCTACAAGTATCTACCGAGAGAACGCAGACAGAAGCGGCGGCGACTGTTAAATAGCAACATCGTTAATCTTCCTCTATATTTTGACTGGTAACATTTTATATTTTCTTTTCACCGAGGACGCTAAACTTTAGAGTAAGCACACACACATTATTCAAGTATCCCGTCATATCATATTGTATAACACCATCCAGCCATCATTACACGCTCCTACCAACCCTTCGAGAATTTAAAAACCTGAAAAATATTCTAACATTTTGTTGGGCCAGTTGCTAATTTATAACACCACAAATTAGTTAACCAAATCGGCCCGCGGCCAAAAGCCTGTTATTTAGCTTTGCTAGTGACAATTAAGTAACGCCATATTTAATTTTGTACTGAGAACTGAGTTAGCTCTATAATTAGTGAGGATAAAAGGATTTCGGGCGTCGAGCTTTTATCGGAGGTTGGGTAGCCCATCTTACCCTGCCTTGAGCGGTGATATTAATAAAGTTTTATTACTGCTACGAATTCATATAGCCAGTAACGTTTCCTGTAGGTATATATATTGGTCAGAATGGGAGTTTGACGTGAGTTTTGTGTGAAATATTTAACGCTGTTTGAGGTCGGATCAGACATTTATGAAAATATTTCATTAGAATTATTACGCATATACTTTATACGGTAGTTAAGGTATTAGAACAATTAATAATAAAGGCCATATTATGTGGAAGATCGTTCTAATTCGTATACCACATGTAATTCTTGATACTTCTTTATTTTTAAAATTCCGATGTTCGTGTGTTCGTAATTTTTCTCATCCTAAACGGCTTGGTCAATTTTGATGATTTTTGTACTTATTGGCTCAGCTTGGTTATTAGCTATTGTTGGACCCGGTAGGTGTTGCTTATTGACATCGAGAAAATTAAATCTACGCTATTGTAGATGTGGGCTTTAACTAGTAAGTATAAATAAATTAATGGTTAAAAAACTTTTATTTTTAACTTTTCGTGTTCTCAGCTAGCCCTTTCATTTGATACCCATACTGTGGTAGTGCAGAAAAAATAACTAGTCCACCATCTTGGAAGATCCGCCATATTGGAAATAGAATGACGTCTAAGCATGAGCTAAGCATGCATTGTCATCCAAAATAAGCGTGTATACCAAATTTCAGGTCAATCGGTTAAAGATAACTGATTTAAAATTCAGTTGCAAGATTCCACCCGGACAAACATACATTGCAAGTTAAATAAAAGCTTTTAAATACATTACATTACCTAATATTTATTTAAAAACTCACTCAATATCACTTTAAATTCAATTTTAAGATGTACGACGTCACCTACGTCGTCTCAAATATATTGATTCATTAAGTACAAATTAAACAGCCGAACAGCTGTGTAGCAATTAACAGACGTGATTAGTATTATCGCCCGGAGATACGAGCAAACAATCTATCAATATCGCACACAGACCACCACATATATGCACGCACACACACGAATATATATGAAATATACACAGGAGTTTCAAAAGTCCGAAATACCCAATTATTTAGATTAATTTAACGACCGCTTGGCGTAGTGGTAAGAGCGTAGGCCGCGCGGCTCACTGCACAACGTGGTTGCGGGTTTGATTCCCGCCGGCGCAAATTTCACAAATGGCCTTTTCATAATTTGCCCTGGTCTGGGTGTCACTGGGATCGCCCCCAGTCCATATCCCGATATCCATAGTGCAAGCATTGCTTTATATCTGTAGATAATAACATACTTATTACGAATTTAACTAATTGGCTTGAATCCTACTATCCTACTAATATTATAAATGCGAATGCGAAAGTTTGTGAGTGTGGATGTATGTATGTTTGTTACTCCTTCACGCAAAAACTACTGAACGGATTTGGATGAAATTTGGAACACATATAGTTTATAACCGGGATTAACATATAGGATACTTTTTATCCCGATAATCCCGAAATTTTTGCTAAGTTAAAATACTACGCGGATGAAGTCGCGGGGCACAGCTAGTAATAAAATAAGCAATGTGTTCGTATTTGAACGTGCGAGAAATTCCATTGGCATTACGAGCATCTATAGAATACGGTAATTGCTTAACTACAGGCGGGCTTGCCGACTTTTGAGATAAAAAAAATGAGTAGTTATATCACGTACGTTCGCTTACTGTATCTGTTCTCTGCTCACAAGTCCGTGAGATAGTGTGCCGATTGAAACCGAGGAAGCTTGGAGGGAAATGCGGTTCATTAGCGCTAATAGACACATTAATCTCTGTTGATGAAAGTAATAACAAGCTTCATGTTTCTCCGATCGATCTCCTGAGTCCGAACCTTGAACTGTATTTACACCCTCATTCGGGTCTATTAACGTTACCCGGTGAGATATGGAGTTAAGTATTCAAGTTATGAGAGATTTGTGGGTTTTATAGTGTTCAAACGAAAGAAACTGTGTGGTTTCGTCATGTTCGGTGTTTATAGGACTACATGACTGAAATTTGGTACGCTTATTATATCGCTTACCGCTACTAAGTTATGGACTGGGATCTCAACAACAAATTTAGTCTAGGGTACCTCCCCTACATGCCAAGTGGGGATGAAAAAAGGTTTAATAGGTAGGTAAAATTTCGTAGACACTTTCAAAAGCAAAGCACGTTTAAATCGTATTGAGCTCTAAGAGTGACTTTGGTAGATATGGCTCTACATTCGCGCTACCTCGCTTTATTTATAACTAGCTGAGCCCGCGACTTCGTCCGCGTGGAATTTAACTTAACAAAAAAGCCCGGTCCCGCGTTCTGAGCTCGCGCGACAGGACCCATTTTTTTTGTTTTTCTAAAATTAAAGTAAGTTAAAGCTTATAAAATCAGTTATCTACCAGTGAAAGTCCCGTCTAAATCTGTTCAGCCATTTCGGAGATACTCTTTGATTTCATGTGATTTTATTTTTTTACGCGGAACCCTAATTGTTTTTCTAAAATTAAAGTAGCCTAAGTTACCCCTTATAATATCAGCTATCTGCCAGTGAAAATCCCGTCAAAATCGGTCCAGCCGTTTCGAAGATTACCCGGAACAAACATACAGACAGACAGACAGACAGATAGACAGACAGACAGACAAAAAAATAATTAAATCGCGATTTTGCTATAGGTGTCATATGTACTTTCATATGCATTTAGTGAATAGGTGTGATTTTGATATTACAAACAGACACTCCAATTTTATTTATTTGTATAGATAAAACAAAAATGGGTCCAATGAATAGTGAACCTAAGTAATAAAAAATAAATGTAAATTAATAATTAATAATGTTTTTGAACGCGCTATAGAGCGTTCAGACAGAATATAAATTAAAGCATAACGAGCAGTATTTCCGGGAACACATTAAAAGTATTCATCCGAAGCTTTTCAAAGGCTTCCATTTATTAGACAGGAATTAACAATCCGACCACGTCCGTCAAATTAATCGCCCGCCAAAATTTAAAATCAATTAGCGATACAATTTAATGAAATTGGCGATAGGGTTGCGTTGAACAAGGGAGGGCAATGAAATGATAGAAAAAAATATATCTAATATATAAAATACTCGTGTCGCGGTGTTTGTTGCCAAACTCCTCCGAAATGGCTCGACCGATTTTCATGAAATAATGTGTGCATATCGGGTAGGTCTGAGAATCGGTCAACATCTATTTTTCATACCCCTAAAAGAAAGGACAACGTGTGTCGGGTCAGCTAGTTAATTATAATATAACAAACTCGGCAAGCAAGCGTACGATCCGCCTAATGTTAAGCAGGTATCGTAGCCTATAGGTGCGTGCAATACCAAAGGAATTGTTTGTACTTTGACAACCTGAAGGAGAGTGTGATATAGGGAGGGGAATGGACGACGGGTTGAGCTACCAGCTCCCTCACTTATCGTACGAAACACAGCTGTAATAGCTACTTTACGCCGATCTTGTATGGGAGGGCGGTGGGTCCAACTCGGTCGAGCCAGCCCATATAAGTATGAGCTGTAGGCAACTGGCTACAGCGTGGCTCTACCACCTTAATAAATTGTCTGTACAAAGGCAACACTCCGGCCACACATTAATTTCTATCTGCAAAGTTGTTTTTGTGCTCTAAGTTCGGGATAGCGCCCACCAGGGACGCCCCCAGCTGACGTTGTTCTAAACAATTTTCTTTTACATTTTGTCAGTTTTTTTTACGAGCATGATGTCCGTGATACTGGTTAACAATTTTCATAATTTATAAAATTTTGGTCGTTAAAAGATATTTGACGCTAACTCCCGGTTTACATTTTTTTCATATTTGCACAAAAGACTGTTCATCCGCGTATTTTCCTGTCCACCCTGACACAAACACCCGAATATTGCTTCAATATTCAACGTGTAATCGGATTTCCTTTCTTTTACGTTGATATTATTTTATCGTGTTGGCGCAGGAGTTTGAGCGTAGGCCGCTTGGCTCACTGCACCGGATGGATGCGGGTTCGATTCCCGTCAGGGGCAAATTACGAAAATGGCCTTTTCGTAATTTGCCTTGGTCTAAGTGTTACTGGGATCCTTCCCAGTCTATTGTACGGCAATAATGTTCTAATTCAAGTCGGTCAACGCCGAACTCGCCAGCATTCAGGCGGGAATTTTATAAATTCGTAAGTAGTTGATTCTGTATTGGAAACCGTACCTAATGTATATTGAAAGTAAACAAAAGCAAAACGCTAAAACAAGTAATTTAATAAAAAAAATATATACTTTAATAATTCCTTCTCTTCACAGCACGTTTTTCATATCACTGAGCTGTGATTTAATTTTTCTTCTTCATTTCTCGTGTTGGTAAGTACCTAATAGTGAAGGTAATTCTCGGTAAGGACGGAATGAGAAATAACTTCACCGAATCAGCTCACTTGAGATATTTTATTTCGTTTATTTGTTTTCCAATAGGACCTCATCGAACAATAAAAAGGGATTACGGTTCATATGTTTTTTATAGCTGCTATCTGTCATATTTGGGCTTTATGAGGCGCTTCAGAACATTATTCCAAATAAATTAGGTTTGAAAGCACTTAAACAGGAGTCCTTTATATATCGATGATCAAGGGCAATTCGTGCACAGATGTTCCTTTATTTCGTTAGAATTTGTTTTTTGCAACTTTACTTGGTAAATCTAAAACTATCGGCTTTGTGGGACAGTTGAAGTACTAAAGGTTGT
Organism: Notodonta dromedarius; assembly: GCA_905147325.1. Taxonomy (NCBI): domain Eukaryota; kingdom Metazoa; phylum Arthropoda; class Insecta; order Lepidoptera; family Notodontidae; genus Notodonta; species Notodonta dromedarius. The sequence goes on along the minus strand of LR990159.1, from coordinate 8,207,542 downwards.
GTAGACTTACAGCTGTATCCCTGTAACACATTTTGTCTTTCAAGTTTCCTCCAAAGCTGATAGTTTTAGAATTACAAAGTAAAATTTTGAAAAAAGTATACCCTTTCTGTTTCAACCCGTATTGTAAATAAGCAGTCAATTAATAGGTACTTAATGTATCTTTGCTAGAAACAAAAAAGTGAGAGTATATGACTGTGGTAGAGCTAAGCTATAGCCCATTTACTAAAGCCAAAATATATAGTTACTAAATAAATTTCGCCAGACAGACACACTAACTGTATGGTCCCAAACCAAGCAAAACTTGTACTATGGGTACCGTACAATGGACTGGGGGCGATCCCAGTGACACCCAGACCTGGCTAAATTACGAAAAGGCCATTTCCGAATTTTGCCCCAGCGGGAATCGAACCTGCAACCACCATGTGCAGTGAGCCGAGCGGCCCACTGCGCCAAATGGTCATCATAAAAACTAATGATATAGATATAAGTATAACATCAATATATTATGTTTATAAGTGTAAATAGGTTAAAAGAACCGAACTTGAAGATTACCTACGTGCGTTTAAATTCTACATCCAATGCAAGCATCTAAATCCGAAAGTTCCAAGCTATTTCGCACGTAACAAATACTAGAAACGTGCATACTAACTGTGCACAGAATCCCAGCTTAGCAGCTCCAGTACGTGCTCGAGTGACCGAGTTTTCCGTCGTGGCGGCTACATATACACCGGAGCCAGTAGAATAAGCGCCTAGTGCCCCGGAATCACAGGGAAGCAAATATTTGTTACATTGAGAATGTGTCCTCTATATCTACACGTACCTACCGACTGTTGGCTCAAACAGGGTTCCACTATAGATACCTAGTGTGTAGCTGAAATGCGTACATAACTGTACACGCAGTCTTAACGTATACCAATGTATATTCGCGTGCAACTTGAAACTTATAAGACAGGAACAAGCATACGTCATGCTTATGCAAAATACAACCGGGTTTTCGTTACACAGTATATTATGCAGACAGGCATAATCTCCATATTATCAACCATGTAGTATTGAATCTATTAAACCGAAGTCAAATATTGAAGAAAATCGCATCATGACTTGGCTTTCACAACAATACATCTTACATATAAAGTGTTTGGCTAGCAAGAAGTAGGTAGACGGACGGATCGCTGTGTGTGCTACGCAAATATTTATTGGAAAATAAAAATGTCGGAGACATAAGCTCGGATCGCGACGTCGAATGTCCAACGCTGGATCCGCGGAGCGCAGAAACTGAACCGGGGTATCGGGACACGGTAATCGACATCGGGTCGCTGCGCCCTCAGCCAGCAACGCAGGCAGCGGCAAACGCAAGGAAATTGCTCTCATCTGTTGGGAAATTGAGACGCTCCCCTTTTAAATCGAACCGCACATAAATGCAATCATAGGGCGGTTCAAACACACTCCCTTAAGCTTCATAAAACGCCATTCCAGACTACTTCGACAACTTATTTTACTCGATAATAAGGATACATGTAAGGACTTATTTGAAGAATCCTCGATATTTTGCATTGGTAAAGACGATGTAACTACCATAGAGTGCCGACCAACCCAGTCTACCTGTCCCCTCTCTACTATACCAGTACGGCGGGAGACATTGCTGAGTATATCAGAATAAAAAGCAATACCACATTGAGAGTTCAGCCGTAAGACTCTAGTCACAAAGCTAGTTTCAAGGCGTTTGTGGTTGGAGGACAGGGTGTCAGCATTCATGCAGGAAGACTACTGGCCGAAGGGTATGGTGTTCAGACGCTTTCGGGGAAGATTGCCGCCGTCACCACCCATAGTTTAGTTGTTATGTGTTTGTATTATTAATATTTATGTTAGTTTATGAGGCAGCTATGTATCTATCGGCCTGGGACGTCTGAGTATAAATCAATAAAAAATAAATAAAAAATATATCTGGCGGTAGAAATATTTTCTACTAATTGACATAGCTGCTTGGTATCGAGCGATTTAAAAGATCCGGTGTCAGAAAGAAAACTATCAGATTTATCGTAGTAGGTATAGGTAGTTACATTATCATCACTAACTTGCTGCACGAGGCGCCGCTCACGAGCGCACTCCGCACTCTCAACCTCATTGCTGAGGACTTGGACTTATTCTGTTGCACTTTGGGTGAATTTACAAGAACAGCTACATATAGAATTTGCTATGTTAAATAAAAACAGTTAAATTATTTTTAATTTTTAAGTTTGCAACAATATCGCATTGGGTCTAGCCTGTAAAGATATTTGTATGTATTGAGAAAATAAATAAATAAATAAATAATCATTAGCATTTACTAGGGTACCATGCAAAATATCGTTAATTATTAACAAAATACCTAAAATGATGCCCATTTGATCAGCATAAGCTTACATATCCATATATTTAATGGAAATATACTATTGGGACATACAAAACTCTACAGACGTATTTAAGTAAATTATGTAAATTTTATGAGAAAATATAATCGCTGTTCTCATTTCAAAATAAAATGTAGTAAAATAACGTCTCACAAGCTGTAACGTGATTAATCCGACGGGACAACACAAGGATAAAATGTTTGAAGAGGAAAATTGCAATGTTTCCCAGAGACCGTGGAAATTGCGGAGGCAAGTGGTACCCTAACAGCATCAGTCGAACAATATTGCAATTGGATGAGACAGAACGATACAATTTACACCCACTTCCTATAGAAAAACAATGTGATAAGCGACAACCCTGTGGCAGATTGAAAACTTTAGTAGATTATCTCGACACGTCACCTATATAGCCACAAAAATACGTCGTCTAGTAGTTTCGTCTAGAACTTTGGTTCAGTAAAGTTGTTACCGTCCATTTGGTATTCCAAAAATGTTAGCTGTAAAATTGTTTGGTAAAAATTTATAAAATTTACATACCCATAAATATTATCTATACCCAGTTAAAATTCAGTTCAGTGTTTTTAGAATTTTTATTAAAAATAACACTGGTACCTAGTAAACTTCAAACGAAAACCCCTAGGATGATTTTAAATTGTTCTAGGAAAACCCCGACGAGTGGTCGGTAGAAATGGCGGGTAGACTTGGAGTTTGATGTTAGTACCTATAATTTCTCCTGAACTATAATATGACCAATTCTGTGACTCGTTATCACTAGTATTCATTAGAAGTAACTGTGAACTAGCCAAATTGGCTTAGGATAAATAAGATGTTACGTTAATACAACCATCACATGATATCGACACTAAATCCAATTCCAAAGCTAAAATATTTTAACTTTATAATAAATATGTACCTACATATAAAGGGTCTATATAATCGACGTCTACTAAATTCATATCTGAAAAGAGTGAGCTTCCATGAAGTTAAAACTAAAATGATAAGTGCGAAAAAGAACTATTGAAACTCTGACAAAGATTGTTCTAGCGCGAGCGAGCTTTGGTGAAATTCCTAGGTTAATTGTGTTTCGAAGTTTTATTTCACTTTATGTTATAACAGCCAATAACTCTGTAGAAGGGTATTTTACATAGACAGTAGTAAATATATGTACTTAACAGAAACTAAAGGGAGTGTGTTTACATTCATAATAAGTAAGCTGATTAAATTAGAGTAGGTACATAAGACCTTCGAGGACCTTATTCAAAGCAGATTTATATTATTTACGACCTACATACAACATGTCTCAGAGGGTCCGTCTGTTGTTTATTGAATAAAACAAAACAAAATAGAATAATCAGATAAGTGCCAACTGGAGTGAAACGGTATTTAAAACTGTCACTGATAAGCACACTAACTCACAATAATGGTTTCAGTGGGGCAGTCCGCGCGGCACCCCTTACCCATAAACTGACCACCGCAACATAGCGTGGGACGTTAGCGATATTTATATTTTATGTGCTGTAACCCCGACGTTACCAATTACTCTTAAGTGGGGCGCTTAAAAAAGATATACTCAATTTAGTATGCAAATGGTTCAAACCACCCGTTGCCTGACGATCTTTTGGCGTACCTGACTGAGGAATAAATATTAGGTACCGGTTTGTTCTTTGGACACAATGAAATGTGATTGTTTTGTTTTAATTTGGCGTTTCAGTATATACAGGGTTACACTTAATTTGACGTATTCCTTGCAGAGCGTCTTAGAGAAGCTAAAATTCAAGGCGTTTATGATTATAAATAAATCTAGAATGCTTAGATCTCAAAATTTGAAATATCTATACAAATACAGTATTGCATGTGACAAGGTGGTGAAATAAAAGTTATAGCATTACACCCTGCAAGGAATACCCCGAATTACCTTTAACCCTGTATAAAGTTAACAATGCATTAAAATGACCGAAATGTATTAAATATTTATTAAATACTTTTTAGGCCGAAAACCAAGTTTTATAGTCTCTAAAACAGGTGTGGAAATAACTCCGAAAATCTTAGAGCATTAACAAGTTGAATGTCTGTATGGAAGTTGGCTATGCACGGGCGCTGTCTAAAATATGCAGATAAAGTCGCCTACAGAAGCGTCAACGAAACTTAGTTTTATTTGAGTTGCATAAATGAAGGAGGTAGGTTTGTTCGGCGCAACTATCTAAAGTAGGACACTGGCAACAGACTTCGTGACAGTTGATTCTGCTTGGCTGTGAATACAGGTAATTTCAACCTAACAATTAATAATTATAGCGTACTATTTAAATTGGAATATGGTCTTCGAGCGTAAGAATCATTAATTCCAGTTATTCACAAAAACGAGTTTCGAAAAGTTCATTTCGTGGCAAATACTTAAAACAAAATAGATATATATATATATTGTAGGTACAAATTACTGGTGAATGTATGAGGATTACATTATATCAGATAATTATTAAGTTAAATCTGTGTACCTATAAGCCGGTTGGGAAGAAGCAGTCAAGTTTTAAATTATACTTATACTACTATTAGGTTTTCCAGAAAACTTCAGAAACTTGTGAAAGGAGATTTATTGTTACGAAATAATATCCATACTTTTATTTCGGGGTAATAAATTGTACTAAACCAAATCCCTTGAAGCCGTGTTTGGGCCGTGGCGAAGTAACACTTAACATATGATAATTCAATTATAAGTACCTATACAGAAAAGTGTTATAATAATATTATTATTTATATTATCTTCCTTCATATAAAAATATGAGCATCTATTTAATTTCAGTCAGATATCTACTCAGTTTTGATGACAAAAATAGGTATCACCCATTTTTACCCTAATTGCATAACACACGAGAGAAAAGTAATACCAGATTAATACCATTAAGCCGTGACTCGGTCACCTTCAATATAAAATCATATTGATATAATTCGTATGCTAAACTGATTACTAATAATAATATTATTAGGGACATTTACAGTGTGTCATAAAACGGCTGACAACTGGTGTTATCTGAGACAAGCCAGACGCGCTCGTAACTCGGGGAGGCAGTCAGGATCGATACGCACTAGCCACAAATCTATTCGAAAACGTGTGACGGATTATGATGCTGGGATATAACGTTATTGGAAGGATGAAATGACATCTGCGGTCGAGACCACGGCTGGGAATACTCAGCGTTTCTTACGATGAACAAGGCTACGAACAGAGAAAGCGTTCTGCAATGCTGACTGTTTTGCGAGGGCGCTACATGAAACTCATATACAGCGTGGAACAGTAGACGCTCTCTTGATTGTTCGTAGCCTAAATATAGTCCAGCAGTAGTACCTATGCCATAATTGTTTGCAGAAATTTCTCAAATATCTATTAACATCATCATCTATTTACCCTAGCCAAAGATAAACTCTGCACTAGAAAAGTTAGGAAAATTTTAGAGAATTTACTCGATCACATTTTAATAATGATGCGCAAAAGTCTTCATTTTCCAGTTTTCGTTTTCATTTAAAATCTAGACTGCTAACATAATTGATCACCTCACAAATTAATCCACAGTTTTCACAAACTACGTATTTATAGTCTGTGTTTATACAAATACAAAATAAATGTCTCCGTAATCCCTCCAGACATTTAAGATTGTATGTAATTGTTTAATCTTTTTAAAATAAACAATGCTGCGAGACATATATATTTACCTACCAATCTATTATCTATATTAATAATTCCGTTCAGGGGTACGGTAGACTCGATTGAAACCTTAACTGAATAATAAAACATAAAAAAATAATGATTTCGAGTCGACAACATATATCCGCAAAATTCGGATTGTCGAGTATTTTGTTAAATTCTAACGGTGCAAAAGGCAATCTTTCGCCATATTGGCAGTTCCGTCAAGTTTGGCACAGTACCGCCATATTTTCTATAAACGCATCCCTGTCAGTTAGTGTCAGTGATGACACAGTGTTCTCAGTGTGTAAATGAGTCTTTATTCGAAATACCTATTAAACTGGGTGGGCCATATTTTTAAAGAAAGAAGAAGATTGAGCTTTCAGAACAAACAAATTCATGTCTTCATGTTTTTTCGTATTAATTTCATTTAGTTTTGCTTTGCATAGTGATTTGTATGGATTAAGTACAAACAGCATGCCGAAAATCGTATTTCATAAAAGTAATGGCCTTTTGTTTCTCATAATTGTTTTAAAAGTCATCAAAGTTGATTTTAAATAAAAAATGTTTATGTAAAAACTTTTGCACCTTTAATGAGTTCGCACTGGACGAAACATGTACATGAAACATGTTGTTGTCTCTATCTTCTGTTGTCCTAAAATAGAGACAACAGTATGTTTTGCCAACATGTTTCGTCCAGTATTAAACACAATGAACGATGCTATACAAATCTATGCCTTGCCTAATATTCCTCGAAAACCGATAACTACAAAAATGGCTAACTACATTTTGTAAAAGGTGTATTATGAGTTACATTTCACCCGAGCGAAGCCGGGTTTTCATCTAGTAATATATTTAATTTTGTTCACAATACATTTTCTGTTTTGAGATAAAATATCCAAATATATTTATACATGGACGCCAGTCGAAAGAAAACAGATAGGTAAACAATTATGTTGTTTAAATCAGACCAAGTCTCTATTTTAACCGCGCATGGTTCCGTTGCTGGATAAAGGTCTCCATATATTTCTGGCCAATCCTTTTTTCAAACTCTACAAAATAAAAAGTACAGAAGCGTACAACTCAGCAAAACTGTAAATAAATGGGCGGGCGGGCAGTAATACACTCAACAGGGGCTAAAACATAAACCGCAATGTGCTACGCTTGCTCATCACGGGTATAAAGGTGGACATGTGATGAATAGTACATACGCGCAGGCCAATTTCAGTGAAAAGCGTTATTTTCTCCGCTTTTATGGTTCACTAGTTTTGAGCAATTTACCGCGGTAAACGGTCCACGTACCGTGGCGCTGCCCGCACAATGCTTTCCGATAATTATGCTGGAAAGCCTGGGAGCGTCGAAACAACAGCATGGCGGGCCAGAACTTAAAGTTCATGTGTATGCTGAGCTAAATGCTCCTGGGCGGTTATTGGAAACATAGGTACTTGCTAATAACAGGTTCTTCTATAACATCGATTTGTTAAGTATCTAAGCGACGAAAAGAGAATGGCGTAAAATTTATCAACCAGCACAACCATTTATGATTGAAAAATACAATGATCATAATGATAAAGAGGTGTGGAAAGCATTTTACTAATGCATATAGTAAAATATAGGAACTATGCTCTATAGCCACACAAAATTACCACGAGATGAAAATCCAAGGCTAAAAATGTTTTCTCAAAACTACTTGTTCTAATTGCTTTGTAGTTCAAAAATATGACTACTTATTACGTTTCTTATCACACTTTAATTTAAGGCGCAACTTTAGCGTAACTTTAGATTGTTCATTTGACAGTTATATTAAGTCTCAACTAGTTTAAGAGCTTCTAAATTGAGACAAAATAACTCGGATACTGCTCAAATCCAGAATATTTTGTATTCACAGCATGCCTATCGTCTGGGCTAAGATTCGTCGGTACCATTTGTTATTAATCGACTCGTCTGCTTCATGTCGAGAATAATTCATTCAAATATATTGTATTAAAATGTCAAGAGTACTGTGACCCCTAAAGGCAGACACACGCCAGAATGGACGCTTGAATGCAAGCATTTAGCTCCAGATAAATGGGAACACAGTCGGCGCCCTGGAGCTTCGCAAAAAATAATTATTCCGCCCGCAATCCTCGCACAAAGCCAAAACTCATTTTTAACTAACGTCGCGCGTCAAAATATCAGACACATTTAGTAGAATAATATTTGTGAGGAATTGCGAATTCTTAGCACCTAATGTTGGATGAAAATATATCAAATTATGATGATAAAGAAAATATCTAATCTGTTTTAAAACAAAAAAGTTCCGTTCCACATGTTTTTTTTAAAGTAGTCTTGCATCTACTTTGCATTGGGGTCGGCTTCCTGACTATTTTGATTTTACCTTTTTTACACGGTTCAATGACCCATCGATACCTGTACTATACTTACTACTTAGGAAGAGAAAATATGTAGCCAGAGCAAATAAAAACGTACACTGATTTGTACAGATGTGTTTTCTAGGAAACAGATATTGTGAACCTAACTCTTTTATTATTCTATGCCCGGGTCTTGAGTTTCCAACACTAAATATTATCTAAAGGTATACTCTTGATAAATCGCTTCGAGCTATACTCTCAATTATGCGAGCATCTCGGTCCAACCACCCTATCAAATTGTGCTTCATAATGGTGTTTATTTTTAATTCCCGACAAACGTAGGAAGTGATGTCGAGAATCATATTGCATATTTCAATTACGCATATGTTCCATACCCATCACCAAAAAGTGTATATTTAAGAAATTACATGAAATGAACATTACATGAAACATTATAAAAACCTAATGACGATCTAAATATAAACGTATACTATAGGTCTAAAAGTCGCATGAAAGTGGAACCTACTTTTAACTGTCAAAGTTCTCTATTAGTAGAAATCCTTATATTGCGATAACTTAAGGAGACTGCAAGCAGAAAAGGACGTATATCTACTCTCTTCAGCTTAAATACATATAAATTATGAAACCGCTATATTTCTGTAAGTGTTTTGCTACTAAATACTACCTAGTAATAAGTTAAACTAGAAAAAATCCCACTATTCTTACTAGTAGTAATTCTGGCCTGTCTGTAATTTCATTTTTCTTAACGACAATGTAAAATAATGATATCCGGTTCAGTAATTACGGGGTAGTTGCCGATAACGAGCCCGTTCAGCAGGTGAATAGTGTGCATTGGATACGGAAATGGCGGGTGCGTCCGGCCACAACAATCGGAGCCCCGGCGCGCCCGCGGCGGCGCCGACAACCCTCGCTGTGTAAGCAAGCGGGTCTGTTACCCAACTGATATGTGCCAAATCAACATTCACAAAACAGCATTGATTAAAGGGCAAAGTAAATGAGCGGTCCAATCAAAAGAACAATCTAGGAAACGATGTAACTTTCCATTCCAAACATTTTTATCATAATAAATAAAGTTTAAATATTCCGGTCAACATTGCGTGGATTGTATGTTTTAGAGACTAGGCGAAAAAAAATTTCAAAGGTCACGCAGTTGAAAAGTGGAACATTTTTGGCGAGCGCACGAATTGTTGGCGGTGAAATATTTAAGTTACAAATATGTTGTATGTGGAGTACCTACCTGGTAAATGTATTGAAAACGAATACTATTTTCTAAATATTTTCCTGAAAGCTGTGTAAATGTTTCCTGTGAAAAATGGTTTAACTATGAACAGCACTATTCTTTTACAATCATGTAATTATCAAGTTAAGTAGGTACCAACTTGTTGTTTTAAACGATATTGTCTTGAATAATTTTAATATTTACGCAGATGTTTACGTGACCTACTGACGTCGTGAACGCAATAGCTTCCAGGTGCCGGTCTCTTACACAAAATATATGTTTTATGCACGAATGTGTTAAGTCACAAAACCCTTAAATGTCCGTGCTATTTATTCAGTAGTATTGAAGAAACGACGCTCGCATATTGATCATTGACTATGAATACTGTATCTACGAATCACAATAAATTTATTTATAAGATACTCGAAACGGAATTATGCATTCCAAAAATTATGTGAAAACTTCCATCCAAGAGTTAATAAGACCTCTGCAAATCAAATTTTGAAAAATTATAACGGTCGCGTCCCTACTGGGTATAACGTTGAAACTTAACAATTTGTTATATTTGCGTAATCGCAAACTTTATAGAGGTATTTTCTTCAAATTAACTCAAAGCTTTACAGCGGGATTTGCATTAAAATAATGGGGGGCACTTTGCTGATTGTAACCCTATATAAATAACAATACAAATTGGAGCGTTCGTTGTTGCCTGATTTGTAATAATATGCATCACTTAATAATGATCACGTTATAGCTTACGTTATAGTCTCTAACTAAAACATAATAAATTGTGTTCATTTATAGTGTCACTAATTACCTGACATATTTTCGATTCTAATGTTGCTCTATGCACATCTTTATATTACCTATATAAAGTTCTGGTGTTCCCAATGTTTCTTTTCCTAAACGGCTCATCCGATTTGATGTTTTTTTCTGTAAGTTTGAGGACACCTGAATGGGTCGTGGTAGACCATCCAGGCGCTGTTGCCGACATTCATAAAATAAACTCTACGCTAAGAAAGCTGTAAGTTATTTTAAATTACAATTTAGTAATAATTATTACAAATAGGCTACTGTAATATTCTTTGAAATTGCTATTATTCATTCAGCCACGCTAGTTTGAGTACCTAATGGCCCCATAATGTTTTTATAATACGGAATATTTATGTCGTTAGCATAAGAATCACATTGCGACCCGATCTTAAAACATTCATACTCGTTATTTCCTTTTTTGGAAGCTCAAATAAGCATGTTTTACGATCCTATTACATTTGCATAAAATACTAACAATACTACAGACTAGATCAATAAAATTCGCTAAGCAGACTATTCTGGGTGAACCGTATCTATTGCGGAGCTGAATTATTTTATTGCAATCGGTCACGAGACACACCCAACGAATATTCGGTGGTTACTGTGCCGAGGTTTTTCTATTAAAACCCAGTCAAAAGGAAGGAAAAAACGTGGTAAAAAATCCGATACATGATAAGTTGAAGCGAAAAACCGTTCAAAAAAGAGAGAAAAACTTGCGCATCTTGACATCAACTAATGGTTGCCGTCTATAAGAAAAATGTGCAGTAAATTCCTTTAATAAAAAGTAAATCAAGATGACATTTAATCCTGATTAGGTACTACGATGTTCCTTATCTGTCCAACTTTCCCCTCTTACCTGCTACAAACATTGTTGTGCAACTAAATTCCACTCTCTCCCCTCGTTTGCATTGACAAAACGTTCAAAACGATTTATGTTGTTACCTCTATTATGTGCTCCCATTCGAAGTCCATTAAAGAAGAAAATTCTATGCCCCAGAATGTTTCCGTTCAAGACGTAAAACCATAAATTTAAATAGGTTTAATTACTTTACTTATCTGATCAGTAGTTGAAGTAGCCGTGTAATTTCGCTTACCTGGAACAAATAAATATAAATAAATAAATATCGCCAGACTGACACACCAACTGTATGGTCCCAAACTAAGCAACGCTTGTACTATGGGTACCGTACAATGGACTGGGGGCGATCCCAGTGACACCCAGAAATTTACCCTGACGGGAATCGAACTCGCAACCACTCAGTGTAGTGAGCCTCGAACCACTGCGCCAAGCGGTCATAATTACGTCTATTATTATCGTGATTACTTATTATCATAATAGGTACCAATCGTTTATGAGTTAAGGCTACTATCCAAAGCCCAATGGTTAGTCTGAGATAAAAAAATACCTAGTAAGGTTAAAAGGTGCAAAGTCCCTCTGCCGAGGAGAAAATAAAAATAAATGCAGTCGATTAGAAGGCATTGTTACAGGCTACGTTATTTTTTAAATGTCCAGCAGAATGCCATAAAAAGTGCTTACGTAACGTGATATTTTTTCAAAACACAACCTTCCTTTTAACGTGATGCATCGTTCGTGACCCAAAAGCAGAGTTGGGCCTGTGTGTTTTCCCCCTGTTCCATAAAACTTGAAACACCCGTAACAGGAAAAGAGAATATTGGAAACTTTTAATTTAAAGTAGACCTAACTGAAACGAGTTGTTGTATGAGGTCAGGGTTATCTGGGCGTTATGGTACGTGTATGTCTATTATAGGACATATTTTTCGAGTACAGAACAGCAGTACCATAGCATTAGAATCAGATTTACTAGGAGAAATATGTATTAATTTTATCAATATTTATGGAGCGTTGTCTTTCCGTATTTCCTATACAAAGACGAACAGAGCCATCTATTCTATCTACCGTAAGCTCAATTCAAAATAGGTGCAATATGGTCAAGATTTTACCGGTGCGATTGTGTATTCTATGTACAGATTTCAGAAAATCATGCCTCTTGCGGTAAAATGTAGTATCAAAATCAAGCCTAGTTTCGAAGCTAGAACGTTTGAACCCCTAAGTGAGCGCCACCTAGTGGAGGGTTGTAGGATCTCGTTCTATTAAAAACAACACACAGAATTGTAAAGGTGGCGCTGCTGAAATCGCTGAAACAGGCAGGGAGGCTATGTTCACTTAAAGCCTCCACGTTGTGACGCTAGATGTCGCTAGGAAAGGAAAATTAAAACTAGGATATTTTCAGTGGCGAAAGAAAAGCCGATTGGGAAATATTCAGTTATGAACATAAACCAACTTAGAGCCGTGTGAACAGGTTTTTACACGTCGAAGGATAAAGAGCTTAAGACCAGAAAAATAAATATTTCAAAGGTACTTAAATCATAAAATATAACAGTCTTACGGCAAATAAACAGCTCAACGCGTAAGATTACTCTTCCTGTTTTTCCAATTACGAAAATAAACAGAATTTCGGCCGTGCTTGACGATGGTACGCAGTCTCACCCAAAAACAATACTATCAAAAACACAAAACAAACAGAGCAAAAATGAAAACAAGAAAGTTCCGATTACTGTCTGTCATCTCTTCTCTACAGCACTTTTTCTGGATATGAAAGGAAAAACGTTTGTATTCAAACAGTGGTAAGACATAAATTGCATTGGAACTGTGCAGTTTTCGTGTTATCGCGAGCTATAAATTACGCGCGGCCAGACTTGAAGCTCTCGCAGTGTGTCGTTTCCCCAAAATTATAGGTATTATACTTCTACGCTACCGTCGAGAAGTTGTGTGAAGATATATGAAGTTCTAGTACTCTGGGCGATTAAACACGTGGATGATAGTTTCGAAGAAGTTAAAGTGCTGTCTAGGGTTGCCATAAATTTCTAGTGACGTATTGTATAAAATGATGGTGATTCTCTTGTAACATTTACAACCCTTCTAAGGATACTAAGTTAGTTAAATGAACTTACGAAGAAGCCGGTACCTACATCATCATACTAATATTATAACTGAACCAATTTGAAAAAATCTTTCACTGTTGGGAAGCTACACTATCCCCGGGTGACATAGGCTATAATATATTTTCTAAAAAAATAGGGATCCTTACTAAAACTCGAATAATGTAACCGCAATGTACCCGTGCAAAGCCGGGGCGGGCCGCTAGTATATTATAAAGTACTAATATTTGGCCCGCAGCTTCGCATGTCGACAACAGCGTCTCATATCGAGTCTAACTATATACCTAAGAACCATTCGGGTAACCCCAGAAAACAACAAAAAAAACCATCGAAATTGATCAAAGCATCTAGGTGGATACTTTAAAATTAATTCAATTAAAAAAATAATGTAAATGGCGGCGATAAAAAAAATATGATGTTAAAGTCGAGCCCGCTGTGTTTCTTCCCGGATCTGTTAAGTCGATATCGCGTTCTGATCCAGTTGAAGACATAGTGTGTCTTTAAAATAAGGAAAAAAAAGACAAAATGACAATTTGTAATTCGATGCCCCCAAGCAATAACTCGGTAATCGAAAAATCCAAATTTTACAGGAAAAATGTTTTACTGATTTTTTCGAATATTTCTTCAACGAGTGGGACTATTAAAGTCATTTATGTATCAAATTAAACCTAATTTTTAGTCAAATATGACTGCACCATTACTAAGAAATTCCTTTTATTAATTACCCTGTAATTAAGCAAAATAAATAATACATTACATTTTATACATTAAATATAACAGTTTTAGTACTTACGAGATTATTGCAGTAAATTTATCAAATAAAATATTTCGTAACATTTTGTTATGGACTTCTAAAGTGTTATTTTTTATCGTAGGAATGATGTATAACGTCTTTTACAGAGTTATTGCGGTAATATTCAAGAATTTTACATACGGTATTGATATATTACATTGTTATTACGACTTAATTTTGAAAACCATTGTTATAGGTAACAGTAAATACAGATTTTTATCGAAGTATTTAAAAATGAAATAAGAAGGGTTTAAACGAAAAAATACACTAATTTCTTTAAATTTGAAGTATATTTATTGCACCATGATATGTGGACAATTATTAATAATCAAATAAATCAAACAAAGTCAACAATTAAATAAAATTTAATCTAATTCTTCATCAGAAATATTTTCTCTTCTTACTTTTCTGTGTTTACATCTGTGTCAGCAGTGAAGTGTTTAAGTGATCGATTAGTTTGCTATAAGAGTTATAATATTGAGTGTGTAATTATACTGGGGGATTTTAATGCCAATCCTGGCTCACAGTTTTTTAGTGAACTTATTTCTGTTTGTAATGAGCAGACTTGGTTTTGCACCGACTATGAGCTTCTGCCGAAGGACACACATACGATTGTTTGTCAGGCTAGCGGCTCGCGACGCTGGCTAGATCATTGTTTGACAACTAGCGCAGCCAAAAGTCTCCCTGCGAGTGTGTCGGGTCTGAGTGAACCAAAAGATATTGCCAACCTCTTTCAAAGACATTTTAAAGTTCAGTCTTCCTTGCTAACGGGGCAGCGGGAGTTCGATGAAGGGGAATCTTCGGGTTCTGGTGAGCTTGCCGTAATGATTACAGCTAAACAGATTTCAACACTAATAAAAAAATGATAAAAGGTAAGTCGCCAGGCCACGATGGCCTTAGCGTCGAGCACCTGAAGCACGCAGGGCCACATTTGTATAGGGTCCTTGCGTTACTTTTTAATTTGTGTCTCAATCACCGCTATTTGCCGCAGGACCATAAGCATACAGTGGTAGTACCACGGTTGTACCAATAATCAAGGACAGGACTGGGGACGCCTCTGACGTGTCCAATTACAGGCCTATTTCGTTAGCCACAATACTCGCGAAGGTCTTGGATAGTTTGCTTGATCAACAGTTGGCGAAACACATCGAACTGCATGACGCGCAATTTGGCTTCAATCCCGGGCTATCCACGGAAAGTGCGATTCTGCGCTTCAAGCTAACTATTCAATATTATACCTCCCGAAAAACACCTGTATGTGCTTGCTTTTTGGACCTGTCAAAGGCGTTCGACCTGGTGTCCTATGATAAACTATGGGATAAAGGGCGGAGTGATACAATACTACCGAAGGAAATTACATCCCTGTTTCGCTTCTGGTACTACAACCAGAGGAACATGTCAGATGGGTGCAAGCTCAATCGGATGTGTATAGGCTGGATTGCGGGGTGAGGCAGGGGGGATTTAGTTCACCCCGCCTGTTTAATTTATACATGAACCGGCTGATCAGTGAGCTTAGCTGCACCAAAATTGGAGGCCATATTGATGGCGTTTGTTTGAATAATATTAGTTATGCCAATGATATGGTGCTGCTGAGCCCATCGATTGGCGCTTTGAGAACACTTGTAGATATTTGTGAATCCTATGCAGTGGCCCATGGGCTCAAGTATAATGTTAAAAAGAGTGAACTCATTATGTTTAAAGCGAGTGCCATAAGTTATTCTGATATCCCCGGTGTCTCGCTCGGTGGCACTCCTTTAGCATGGGTGACTAAATTGAAGTACTTGGGTCACTGGGTCACTGATGATCTCAAGGATAATTTGGATATAGAGAGGGAGCGCAGGTCGCTGGCTGTTCGATGTAACATGCTGGTTCGAAGATTTGCACGTTGTACGAATCGGGTAAAAGTCACTCTTCTTAAAGTCTTCTGTCAATCTTTCTACACGTGCAGTCTTTGGACCCGTTTTACTCAAAGGACATACAGCGACCTTCGTGTCCAATATAATAACGCGTTCAGAATACTGTTGGGGCTGTCGTGGCGTTGTAGTGCATCCGGTAAGTTTGCGGAGGCGCACACTGACGATTTCTACGCCATAATAAGAAAGAGCATCTATGGCAGGCCGCCTGCGCACCGCCACTAATAGTCTCCTGAGCGTGTTCTCAGATCGGTGGGACGCCCCTCTGCTGCGTTACTGGGTAACGACCTATACCATTTGTAAGATAGGTAGCCTTTTTACTAACATTATTAATTAATTTATCTTGTATGCTAATACTATGGACTCAGGTCTGAAATAAAGAATTTGAATTTGAATTAATGAGCCTGTATCAAACTTAAATAACGTTGTAAATAATATTACGGAATACGAATATTTAAATAAGCTCAATAAAAACCCCGTTCTGACGTTTACCAAAAACTCCTTGAAAATTATTTACGCCAATAACCCAGTAACCTCAGCTTACCAAATTATATTCTACAAATATATTTTGTACAGACCTTTAACAGTTTTATTGCCGAAATATTTTTGTTTTAAACTTCCCAACAATAAACCTGTGTGTCATGATATCTTTGTAAATATCATTAGAAAAAATCTGAAAAAAATTGGTAAGGTGTATTCTAGTCCGTAGATGCCAAATTTGATATAACAGCATAAACCCCATAATAGGACATTACCGAGTTATTGCTTGGGGGCGTCGAATTGATCCCGTAAGCAGAATGAAATAAACGGTATGACTTTAAGTTCGAGTTAGGTATAGCAGTAATACAATGCTTCAAACAGACTAGGTATCAAAGCTATGTTTCTCTGCGTGTCCTGTACAGAATGCAGATTGCACCTTTCAAAAAGAGTACCTACGTTACGGAACGCCAATTAGCCTTATTTTCTGTGTCAGAAACAGAGGAATGATAATCGGATTTCGGCGGGACGGAAAAGCTTGGGTCGGGCAGGTGGACGGGGCCGACCGCACTGCGCCGGACGGACGCCGCTGCGGTCGCATCGCGCGCCCAGATTTGCTAATTAATTCCAAACGCATCCCAGCTTTAGGTACCACTTAAACGCTACACACTGCTCTTTGGCGACGTGACGTGCGTGCCCCGAGCCGCCGCGCACCCTAATGCCGCAATTTGCCTACGCGACGGGAACATTACCGTAAATAGGAGAGGAAACCCTTGTACACATGTATATTCATCTTAACTAAATTCCCTCTTAAAATCATTTTACAGAGGCGGTAAGCAATATATTTATCGAAAATGTTTCCTGCATGAGGTAGAACAGTATATTTCGGCTTTATTACAATGAGTCGGGCAAAATATTTTGGTGACGTTGATGATTAGAGTCAATAAATGTTTTGTAAACAATAATAAAAGAGAACAATAGTAACACGTACCTAAGTGTTTCCAAAAGGTATAACTAGTATTTTATATTAATAATAAATTTGATGTATATTCCTTTGTTAGTATTCTACACATACTGACACTAAAACAACAGTATGATATCTCAGTATGAACAGAATACAAAATAAATTTACCTGAAGTTTGTAGTGATAAAATATAAAGATTCGGAATTATTCAAAGGCACTTGCGAATTGCGAGGTACGTAGACAAGCAAATAACTAGGATACCTCCCAGGAGATAACAAATAGATCCGTGAAATATAAGTTATGCGACGATACTTTATGGAGGAATCATCTCGGGAAATGAACTTTGAACTTTGAGAATAGGTAGGTAATACAAAAGAGCGCATCAACATTCTCAGTAGAGTCGATGAGGTGAGGGAGGGGGAGACAACAGGCAGCTCTTATTAAATCTCATAATATTATACAGGACTAGTTGCTGCCCGCGACTTCGTCCGCGTAGAATTAAGTAAAGTACTCTATATATTAATCCAGGTTATAAACTATCTGTGTTCCAAATTTCATCCAAATCCGTTCAGTAGTTTTTGCGTGAAAGAGTAACAAACATACATCCACACTCACAAACTTTCGCATTTATAATATTAGTAGGATGGTTCATTCCAAAATAATACATTTTGGATAATTATCGGGTAAAGAATGACATGGTTTAATATTTATATCGATATTTTTCGGGAAATTGGAACACTTTTTTAATATTTTAATTTCACCAATTTAAAAAAACGTCATATCTCAAGTACTACTTTTACAAAATGTTCATAAACTTTTTCTTGAATATTAGTGGCTGCTACTTGTAAATTCAGTTTTCTAGGCCATTGGATGTATTCTAAAGTGATGGTTCTCAACTCATAAAATGTATCTAAAACCTACGTATAGTCTATCTCCACGAGGCATCTACATATCAGCTACTGTATATGTAACTGAATTATAATTTTGGCTCTTGAAACAGCCTGTATAGGCACCCGGCCGAGCGCCCTCGGACTCGATGACGATTGCCCCACACATAGAGCTCAGTTCTCAAGCTCACAAAGGCTCCAAATTACACCCACTCCGTATATAGTCCTCGGCCCAGCCCTTTGTGTTCTCCGCAGAATTGTGCTGATCAAGCTCTGTTGTCTCAGTTTGCCGTCGTATTTATGTGTTTAATATCTTTATGGGGAAGCATACATTCGTTAACAGGCATCTAAAGAGGGGTTTGTATATTTTGCTGAAATTCAACACAGTGATGTTGTCAATATAAATTCTTATTATTATATATCAATAAACAAACTTATACAACTATTGGTACCTACCTAATTTGGTATATCGCAATTACCTATGCTAAACTCCTCATTAATTAGTGCCTGTTTTAGCAAACTTTAAACATAACTGTATTTTTGACAAATTTAAAATTGTATCTGAAAATTATTTTACTGGTAGTAATCGTAGGACATATCTTATCATATCGTAATAATCATCATATCTATTGTATGATATGAATTATAGGGTTCCCCGAAATCGTAGAACTTGTCAAGTTCTTGGTCAATGCTTATCCAGTTTATCTTAATCTTACCACAATTAGGTCTTGAAAAAATACAAATAATTGCAAAAGTAAGACCAGTTCAGTGCAGAAACAAAATGAATCAATGAATGTGATCATAAGAAAATCACTCCTATTTGTGCAGTATTTTGTAATCATACTAATATTATAAAGAGGAAAACTTTGTTTTTTTGATTGTAATGAATAGGCTCCGAAACTACTGAACCGATTTGAAAAATTCTTTCACTGTTGGGAAGCTACACTATCCCCGGGTGACATAGGCTATAATATATTTTCAAAAAAATATGGGGATCCTTACTAAAACTCGAATAATGTAACCGCAATGTACCCGTGCGAAGCCGGGGCGGGCCGCTAGTCTCTAATATTTTTATTTAATGTATGTATGTTCTTTTAGTGGACATTTTCATTTAACTGAATTCCGTACAGTATTTATGTTCATATTATGAACACGACTATCTAATGTCTACTTGCGTTCACAAAACATCATTATTCATAACGCGCCTAAGGCATGCATATGATATTGCGGGTAGAAATGATAAGAGAGAATCTGTAATTGACGCGTGACGCACGTTATATCCCACTGTGATTATTATTATATGATTTTCATATACATTAATCGTCTCTACTATTATGTAGAGATTGATCAATATTCATTACTTTAGTGGAATTATTACAAGAGGTGAATTGTAATATCTGCTACAACCTTAAGTCTGTTAGAAAGACGGTTGGAGCTATTCAACTACCAACCGTCACTACGCTTAAGGTTTCTAATCTATCTAACATTAAATACCAGCGAGTGCCGCAACGTTACGTTCCCTAAGGTACAACAACGAGTTAAGATTCCATAAATCGATCGTTTAAGTAACGTTTCGGACGTTTATAGATTAATGTTAATTGAACGAGCGTACGACCCGCGCTCACAGCTACCTCCTCGACCATTATTCAAGAGATGAAGACAAAAATGAGCCAGTTTGAAAAGGGCAGCAATGATATTAGCTTTTAGTACACTCATAAACGAAGATATTGGGGCACTTAAATCGGCCTTATTACTGTTCATTATTTTTCTTGTGATTTCAAGCTTTTTCATCATTTAATATGGGTATAAAAGCAGTTAAAATCTTAGAAGGATTCATCTCCATTTGGTGGAGTGCATAGATTAAAAAAAAATAAGTTAAGGAGAAGCATGATATAACATATGCTACAGCCGGACAGCTTACCGATCGGCTTATGGGTTTAATTCGGAAATATCAAAATTTCTGAAATTATCTACTCGTAATTTGCCCTGGTTAGAACATGGGATCGCCTTCAGATTATTGCACAGCAACCAATTGTTGCTTAAGTTAGAATAAATTTGTGTAAATTGAGTCAGTGGAGCGTGTTAACGTGACGGGTTGCCGACTAACTAGATGAGATACAAGCACCACTCAGATCTATTAAGATCCTCCTACGGGCTACGAGACAATGAATTGTGGTTTTATGTTTGAATAGAAGTTCATAATTTCGCATATTGTAACCATGTACAAGTAGCTCAGCGGGCAAGATATAAGGATATACGCCACGAAGCGTGTGTTCAAATCACACCCAATGCATAATTTTTGGAATTATTATGAAAAAATAAAATGATTGTTTTAGATTCCTATGTCATCGACAGCTCTATTGTATTTATGCAAATGGTAAGGAAAAGTATAATATCGTTCCATATATGATGATGAAATTAAAACACACAGTTCATTATGCAGGTACCACGTATTATATTACTTAAAAGATCTCTCTACTTCACACAAAAATGTATTTTCAAATTCAAGCGAAGATATTTTTCTCAGAGTAGAGAATAACCTACCCCAATGAAAAGGAACAAAGTGTATATCTAGCCTTTACAAAGTAATCCGAAATTCAGAATACATGTTACCTCTACATGTTGAAATCTTGAGAATACTCTACCTTTATTATAATGAAAAGTATCTCACAAGCCTTACCTACTCCGAAGGTACTCACGTACTAACGCAAGATTTTTTATTTTTTTATTTAAATGAATACATGAGAATATTAAGGAAACCACCGGCGTCAGTATTCGTGGCTTAATGAAAGGCTAGAGTTTCGAAAAAGTTTAAAAGCCGTGTTGAGTTGGCCAGGTCGAGAGCGCGTCATAGCCCCTTGACCCCGTGGGGAAACGCCGTCATGACGCCCGCGCCGCAATACTTAAATATTTCAATCATCTTACAAATACCAAGTGTTAAAATTTATCCTAAAATAGATGTAAAATGTGTCTTGAGCCTACAACTATTTGGCATATGTGCAATCCGTCTGTTATTAAAATTTTATATATAAAATTCTCGTGTCACAATGTTAGTTACCATACTCCTCTGAAACGGCTCGACCGATTTTCATGAAATTTCGTGTGCATTTCGGGTAGGTCTGAGAATCGGCTACTATCTATTTTTCATACCCCTAAATGTTAAGGGTGGTCCACATTCCACGCGGACGGAGTTGCGGGGCACATCTAGTATTTTATAGAATAAAGCATATCCAAGTATTTTTCCTTCTCTGCGATTGAATAACATTGTTCGGCAAATAGGTACTTAGAAAACAATTACATTAACGGAAAATGAGAAAAAAGTAGTGCCGGGTGTTTCCACTTAGATATTGCCAAGTCTCATTTAAAGTGGGTAAAGTAGTTTCCCGTCTTGTCTCCCCCAGAAGCAGAGAAAAAGATTTAAGATTGTAAAGAGTAAAAATCGCAATTGAATTTTAAATGGACATCGTCGTGTTTTAGGATTCTTGTATTGTATTAAACTTGGTATTCGTGATTCGAAATGAAATGTAGGCATGAAGTAATCTACAAAAGGGCTCGTATAAATAAACTTTCATTCGACATTTGTTTGGCTTTTCTCAGTGTGGTTACCCAAGCCTTATTGTCTAAATTTGAACTCAATATATCGTCGGTACTTCATTCTTATCGAGGACGTGTATTGGTTTTGTCTAGATAAGTCTTTTTTATTTTAGATTTACGAAAATGGAAAGGTCGGATTCTTTATCGGAAAAATCCGTTTCTTTTTATAAAAGTACAGACAGTTTAGTATACCTATATCGCATTATTTATAGTCAGAATACTCATATGGACGTTGTTTTAAGGGTATGCTCTACCTGCAATTAAAAGGTAAAGTTAGAATAAACATAAAGTTTTTAAATAACCTATAATATTTAATAGCGTAGTCGGCATATTCGTTTGACTAGGCCACCCTGCGAGTAGCCGGCTCTACCGTCACAACCAACAGCACTGATATTAATTATCTTCTGAACTTAATAATTAACTTTAAAGTTGCCCGTGCGCTGAGTTTGGCACTTCATTCGGCGGCGTATGAAGTAAATTTACTGTTGCAATTATGAGTACCTACGTTTAGAATGTCGATGAAGGTCCGCCAATGTATATTATATTAACAAAACATCAACATATAATTAAATTCCACATAAACGAGCTCTCACATAGTGGCTCATGGAGTGCCATAAGGAATAAATTAAGGTATTTGGAAAACTTCTTTGTCTTTGCTTTGGCACAGAAAATAGGACCACAGAGTCGCCTGGCTCGGGTCACGCTGAACTACATCCAGCGCAATTAAAGCTACAAGTGTTTGAATCGTTTCTCATGAATTTAGATGCAGTGGGTTGTGCCACGAAAAACCTAATAAAATTATGTAAAGTCTTATTTTGTAAATGCCCGACGTTTTGCAAAGGAATTGTAATAATTATTATTTCAATTTCTTTGGATGGTATTAATCTTTCTATTGGATAGTTTGGTAGCTAATGATTTAATCAAAGGTCAGCTGCTAGAAAGAAACTCATCAGACTTTTATGCAGTAACCTACATCATCTGTGTTATTAAAATATGAACATATATAATAAAGATACCAAACCCTTTCAATGCTACTCCACACCCAGACATGTTCATGCGATTCTGTCCTCAAAAGATAAAACGATGAAAATGTTCAGAAAAAAAATCAAAGTCACTGTTATTTTTGTACTCAAGTGGGGCAAAGGTAAACGTGAAGGAGCATGAATAAAATAGAGTCTGGGGCTCGCAAAAATACGAACAAATATCGTTGACTGTATAAAAATGTTCCATGTCAAGTAGAAAGCCGCGGTATGAGGGGAGTAGTTTGTTTTTGTCCCGCCGAGGCACAATAGCAATGGCTGCTAGAGAATTAGTCAGTGTAACAGCTGTAAAAGTGCCTGAGGGCGCTCGACAGGAAGTGGAACAGGAGTGAACTCAGTTTAGCGTCAGCATATCCACGTTTGTTTATTTCACTTCAACATCGCAGCAAATAATAACTAAAATTGAAATTTTAGAAAACCCCCGATGCGACGACTTTTTAAAATACAAATGAGCTGATAATTTTCAAACGGCTGAACCGATTTTCATGAAGCATAGCTAAGAACACTCTCGATCAGAATACCTATCTAACAAAAAAAAACAAATTTTCAATCGGTTCATCCGCTTGGGCGCTACGATGCCCTCTTTTTTTGTCGGGGGTTAAAAATATGACAGGATGCTCTGAAAATATTACCTACCTACTTACAAAGCTAACTTGCGTCAAAATAGTTATATGGCCTGTCAAACTCTCTAAAGGAATTATCCAAGCAACGTTTGTATTGCAGATTCCGTACAACGAGCTTTTCCAATAACCGGAATAGAGAAGTTGAACCATCCACCTGCGATTGAATTTTTTTCTACAGCAAACTGCATGAATAATACTAAACGAGCAACGATAAAACTAAGACCCTGCGTATTATGTAGAGTATAAAACCTAATTAAGTTAAGCTCGTAATACACAGTGTAAAAACAATAAAAATACCTACCACTATGTACAAAGCGGTAACCGCAGCCACTACTACTATTATAATTCTCGAACAAATTAAACAATAAGCCGGTTCGTTGGGACATAAAAATATAACCATATTTCGAAAAGGTAGTAAAGTTTAATTTCATAGCATGTTACAGTTATCCGTAGGTTAAATTTTCGCCGACAAAATGCCGACCAATTGTCGTCTACGTTAGGCCTTAACATAAGCGGGTACGAGCGTTGTTAAGTGCGAGAGGCACACGAGCGCATTAGGATGATTAAAAGTTGTAAAAGCAAAGACACGAACCAACTGTCTCCACAGTCACTGCACACGGCGGGTGCAGAAATAAGAACACGCCGCGGGCTGCTTCGCGCAAACAAATTTCTATGATTTATATACGACTTAAAACAGCTTAATACGGTGACTATTAAGCTGAGATCGTTATCTTCTGACGACCGCTTGGCGCGGTGGTTCGAGCGTAGGCCACTCATTATACATACATGGTGGTTGCGGGTTCTATTTCCGCCGGGGAAAATTTTGAAAATGATCTTGTCGTAATTTGTCTTGGTCTAGGTGTCCCTGGGTCGACCCCAGTCCATTGTACGGTACCAAAGAATTTTCAATATTAAAAAATATTTGTACTGTACTCATAGTACAAGCGTTGTTTAGTTTGGGAACATACAGTTGGTGTGTCAGTCTGGCGATATTAACTTAATTATTTATTCTTGTTTCCACGAACAATCCTAATATTGTGATAGTAAAATTCAAATACTAACTTCTAGTTTTCTATTTATCTTCCTAGGTCCATTAAAAAGTTTCAGTTGTTCTTATAGAGGTACACTTTTACTACCACAAAGGGACGCCATCACCACCGGAGAGATTTATTTACACGCACCTCAACGTGCCGAAACCATTTGTTTTATTTAGGGAATACAAAAGGGCACATTACATTATTGTTTTCTATCAAACTATTGTCTATGATTACTAGACTCGGTCTCAAACTGATTTACAATTTATGTAGTTCGCTAACAGAAACTCTGATGTATTATGATTGCTTACACATATATAACAAAGTTGTTGATATTGTACATGTATTAATTAATAGTTTATGTGTAGTAATTCTCTACATAGATCTACAGGGCCCCATGCTCGATCAATCTTTGTAGGGCGGCACCTATTTCTTCCTTAAGCCTTTCAACATTCCTTCCCTATTGTTTGAACTCGTTTATATTGATAGCTGCCGTTTGTAACCGTCAAAGCGAGTTTTTCGTGTCATTTCTTAAGTTGTGACGTAACATATTTAAGCTAACACCGTGTTTGTGTGGAAATTGCGAAGGAGCCCGCTCCATGAACACGCTAACATATCACACGCGTATGTTAGGATAAAATAAAGTGGAATCGTTTCTTCCATATTATCTGATCTACAGCAGCTAATCTTAAATAAAAGTACTGAATATTTAGCACAGCGAAACGCATCATTCTCTTATTTGAAATTGAAATGGATGGACGTAATGAAAAATAAACTATTCTCTTTACGAAATTCAACGCCCGGGAGCGGCGTTACAATCGATCGCAAAGCTGAAACATGGCCTGAAATAGATCCAATTGTGTTTATTTATTATTATCTCTCATAATTAAAACAACCATTATTAATATACGTTGGTACCTGCCTGACCAGTCGCTCTACACTACTCTCCAGTGTTTTCACAGGTTTATTTAGTCAGCGCCATTGTGCTGCCTAACCTCAATTGTTCCCAATTTATGAATGGTGCTTTTGTCAGAATTTTATTTGGTCGGCATGACATTATTAAAGTTGTCGAAAGACCTTGAAAATATATATTTAAAAAAATGTGGCACATCGCGCTGTTCGCCCGGTATCTACAGTTGTTTCAAACGAAGATTAGAACCTCAGGGAATACTGGGAGCGTTCTTATATTGTAGTATAATTTAGTTACATTTTTATGAGGCTAGACCCACCACGCTCTAACTCCACTGTTACTTCTGTAATACAAAGTCTGACAAATTCATAAATTTCCTTTCCATCTGAAATCCATTGGTTATTATATTATCCTCGTGCCAAAAGTCGGTCAACATGGATGACATGCATGGCCGATGGACCGCTAATATATTAGTTTTTGGTTTATTTTTGTAAATTAAGTCTATGACCTTGTGGTTAAAGTTTACCAAACCGAAAACCAAGCTGTTTTATTTATATTATACTGACCCGGCAAACGTTGTTCTGCCATTTTAAGTATTTTTTGTTGTGGAATACACTTTACGACCTATTCTCAGACCTACCGATCATACACAAACAATTTCATAAAAATCGACCAAGCCGTTTCGGAGCAGTTTGGTTACAAACACTGTTACACGAGAATTTTATACATATACATAGATTGTTATAAAAGACTTAGGGTCCATGATCTATAGTAATGTCCAACGAAGTCACC
Source organism: Notodonta dromedarius (assembly GCA_905147325.1). Lineage (NCBI taxonomy): Eukaryota > Metazoa > Arthropoda > Insecta > Lepidoptera > Notodontidae > Notodonta > Notodonta dromedarius. The sequence goes on along the minus strand of LR990159.1, from coordinate 8,181,084 downwards.
GAGGTTGCGTGACGCATGCAGGACGCATTTCGAGTTCCGGGAACAGCAAATATGTTTTGGAACCCGCACGTTTGTTTACAAACAGAGAAAACTTTAGAAGTTGGAAGAAAATTATTCATAAAACTCACCTATGATAAGCCGGAGCAAGCTGGCGGCAAGCAGGCCCAGGTCCGGAGGGTTAGCCATGGGTCGGTCTCGCGCGCAAACAGCCGATTAGAGGCATCACATCAACCGCCGCCGCCGCGTTCGCGCAACACTACGCACTTTCTCTTGTACATTTCAAAAGTTCCTTATCCTACTAACGATCTAACGATAAGTCTATCTATAGTTTTCATTTTAAATAGTGTTAATAATTTAGGAATGTTCACTGATTATCCATAGGTTTTTAATTAAATCACTTCTGTGTGGTTTGGTTAGGATTTCCTTAAGAAAAAAAGGTTAGGTTAGAAAGTATCCACACGGCTCTGCCGAGCCGGACACCCGCATGGCCCTCCCGCTATCGAGACGTCAGTAGAGGGTTGTGTACGTTAAATAAAAGATTACGTTAGAAAAATAACTTATTATTACGATATGTTTTCCAAACCTGCTAAGTAAGTAAATTTTGTGCAGGTTTGTTATTCAAATTGCAATGAAAGGTTTGTTAATTTTGATGTTGACGAGCAATTCGGAAATCAGGCTTCGATATGATTCAATTAATGTATTCCATTCAATTTATTCACAATAGAGTCATAATTCAATTTAAGCGTGGCTGTTCACTGAGCTGCCAACAAAATAAGTGCGAAATAGTTTCTATACAATGTCGGGTTAATACCTACAGTGGGAAATTAAGTCTGTTTTTGAATTCAACACGCCAACGGCTTCAGCTGCACTTATCCTACAAACCAGAACTGAATATTGCACAATAACTCATTCAAAATTGGCGTAGGTAACTTTTTTAATTTACGCTTTGAAATAAATGCACGTTCCTCCCTGATTTATTGCGGCCCACTGTTTGTAATATTTTAATCAAAAAGTAAGAGGAGGTCGCCGGCTCCATAACGTTATCTCTTTAAAAGTGTAATCACTTTAGGATCCTACTAAATATAATATTATCTCCGAAAATATTATTTGAATCCAGAATATTTCATGGTGGGCCTTTGGTAAACATCATTAAACTTTATACTAAAACCGAACGATCATACTTTTGATCCATATTTTAAACTTTTATGACCTAAGTTGGTACAGGATTTTAGTACCTATTTTTTGATGATTTTTTTTAATAAATTAGATAAGAACACTGAAAAGAATGGTATTTCTCGTCTAGAGCACAAACGTATGAAATTCACGTTTTAAAATTCGCATATTCTGCTTACTGCGTTGGTATCATAAATTACATCTCTTGAGAAAGTTAAACCGCACACTATAAGGAGATTCGAATGACTTAGGGATGCTGACATCTTGTCTGGGTTACATATCTAGTAGCTCAGTTCACTTCTGTCCCAAAGTTGTGGGGCGGTCGGCGGTTACTAAAATAAAGATCTTTTTAACATGAATCCAAAATCTATCTATTTAGTTATATACTTAGTATCCTTAGTACTTTTTTTTTATATTTCAGTTACAAAAAGGAAATATCTACGGACGCAACACAGCAAAAATGTTTAATTTTATTTTGGGCACACTATATTACGCAGGTGTCTGATTTAAAAAGAACCGTTTAAAATGAATCGTGCTAAATTAAGTTAGAAACGGAGGAAAGTTTTATCTCGTTGTCATGGCGAAAGATAATATTATTTTCGTTATCTTAAGCTCCGTGCTAAAAAAGAAAATTACGTTGACTGGAACGAGTCCGGAGGAAATTAGAGGGCGCGACTCCGAGCTCGTCCAGTTATCAGTTGGTTAAAATGCAAATTGTTCGCTTTTGTTTGCGGGGCCGATCGACAGCGAAGCTCGACGCTCCACGTCTGACGAAAACAGGGCAAACATGCTAAAGACTCATTTATAGGCGATGCAGACATATTCTCCTTTCATTGTTAACATAATATCAACGAAAGACTATACCATTGCTGCTCAGTTCGTATCTATACCCAGATATTTTTGCGACACGGACGGTGAGACTCAGAAATCGGGGAGCTACAGATAAACTTACAACACAATCCCGGTATCATAACTTCCGCTAGTTTCACATCCCCCCTCTCGGAAATATTCGTACAGAATGGGTACTTCGAAAGCGCAGTGCATAATTTGGCATCAGTACAACTAGTAAACAAAAGAAACAATACGACAATGGATTTTAATCCATTAACAGTTAACAACGAACTGGTTGGTGAATTAAATTTCAATCTAGAGTCGTTTTGTAAATACAGAAGAGATATTTAAAAAAACACTACAGTCACCTAAATAAATGATTTTCGTGAAACTCATGTCGTGTTGAATTGAGTCACAGCGATGTCCTCTACACAAAAAATAAATAAGTCCGCTGTAAATGGGCCACCCTGTATAAGTCCACTTGTAATATAGTGGTATCGTATAAAACATAACAATCGAACAATAGTAACGGCACTCAGTCGCATTGGAAGGATACGCGTGTAGGGGACCGGGAATTTATCCGAGCACTTTTACAGACCTATTGAATGGGAACTCTTAAATCAGTTTCCTCCACATCTGTACTTACCCCTACAAAATAATATATTCGGAAAGTTCGTGAACGGAATACAAGCAGGCGCGGGTCGGCTGGAGAGGCACTGGTACAGCATGAAAGGACCTCGAACAAAGCGGGCGAACCACGTGACGCCAACCTTACCGTACGAGCGGCCACTTTTGATTTTACTTCGACCATTACACGCAACCTCTATTAATTTCGACCTCTACAACATAAAACGAAATTTCGATTACAAACTTGAAATGAAAATTAACGCAATTAAAACAATTTCGTGCGATACGAATGCCGGTCCGAACAATATTCGAATGTAGTATAATAAATCGGTAAGTATATTCGATTAACCGTCGATATCTCTCATTAGCGATCAGCAGAGCTAAAACGACAAAACGCGAATAATCAAGATTAAGGCGGATTATAAAAATCCCCTCTTAAACGCCGTAACGACTAGAAGCTTTTGGATTACTTAACGTCGGCCACAACAAACTTTTCAGAATAATAATTCACAGAGGGATTAGGAGTGTGGATAATACTGTCGCAAAATAAATCACGGTTTAAAAAGTGTTTAAAAGGGGTGCGGCGTCGTGATTTGTGTGGTGGAGCGTGACACGGCTCTGTGGGCCGAGAGTGGCGCCACTGTTGCCAGCTGGGTGGCCAGCGTGCCCACCGCCGCCCACCGCCGCGCCTGCAGCGTGACGATAAAACAAGCTGCCTACTCTCCGACGCATTTGTCTCGATGGATAGACATGATATAAAACGCTGACAAACAACGCGTAAATAGTACAATATTTCCCGATAATACGAGTCAAATAGACTAAAATGCTAGCCCTTTTAGTTGGAATTAAGAGTGTATTGTTTACTAAATGAAGGGTATAATAAGGCTATTTGAAGAAAACAGGTCAGGTGCTGAATTAAAAGAGGTTTCTGGGGAATAGGTTTTCCATGATAACTTTTTAATTGTGAATATTAATGTCCGACCAAACTGATTTTAAGGACTGATTGCAGCACCCTTTCAACCTGATATATGCTTTTATACGACACCAACTTATTTTGTTCAATTTCCCAAATATTTTTTATAGTTGGATCCCATCAGCATTGGGTACACTGGAAGCTGTACGAATGATCTGAATAAACTAACTGTAACAGTTTTGGACACACACGTTGGTGCTGTAGGTAAAACGATTTTTCGAATTTGGCACGGTCTTTACCCGCAATCTAGATTAATCGTTTTCACGCATTCGAGAACTTGATTTATTCCAAAACATTCCTTACATTCTCGTACAAAGTAAAATGTAAGCATCAAATTATATACCTAACCTAAATAATATATTTAAGGTTCACTTCTAGCAAAAATGTCTGGAACTGCACCAGTTCATGGTAAAAATAACATTGCAATAAAGTAGAATCTAAAAAGAAGTTAATCGATTTGTGGCATATACAAGGTGACACTTAATGGGTATACTTTTTTTTTCATAACTTAACTTTGTAATTCTAAAACCATCAGCTTTGGAGGGAACTTGAAAAACAAAAGGTGTTATAGGAATACAGCTGTTGACCGATTTCACAAGTCTACAAAACCTTTAGTACTTCAACTGTCCCACAAAGCCGATAGTTTGAGATTTACAAAGTTAAGTTGCAAAAAAAATAGTATACCCTTTTTGTATCACCTAGTATAAAATAGCAAGATTTTAATTTTAAAACCTACCGTTGAATTAAGTATCAGTGGTTCCTAACTGGTACATAGTGAGTAGTAGTCTAGTGACATTTTAATTGCTGGTATCATAAACATATCAAAGCGTGGCTGTAATAAAGTTTTTGTGGAAACTGCATACCAATGTACCAGCTAAAATATGGTACGTCGACTTTCCACCTTTTTTATAAAGAAAAAAGAATAACAAAGCTCTGTGGATGTGGTCTACGCTAGCGTCGCGATTTAACGCTGGGCGAATTTAAAAACGTGACGTACTATTTTTGCATGCTCTTCAAAGAATATGGCGAGGCTTAAAATTGTGAAGCAGCACTACTTATAAAATGTGACCTTTTAGATCTGTATTTTAGAGGTTCGTCCAGAGGATCACGAAACATTTGGCCGGCCTGCGCCGCTACATATGTCATCCGTTAAAGCCAGAATATTACATAATATAAATACTAACTACCCACTACTTTTCCGTCTTGTTTATCTTAGTACACTAATATCAAAAATATTATGTTCCAAGTCTTCGCTGATATCAATACTAAATTTGCCATAGGTATTATTACGTTCTATTTATAGACCCACCAATAAAAATAAATACTGTTTCTACAACAGAACTATTCAAGAATAAGTGATAATAATAGTCTATTTATTGGCAAAATAAATATTTCCAGATACATTGTATCTTGGAGTCTTGAACTAAAGAGGGTTTGCAACTATCTCAGGACACTCAGAGTGGGTTCTATAAATTGGTATTATAATTACGTGTTTTAATATAAATTAAAATAATAGTAACTAAGTATACGGTGTGAATGAAATAGTTGTAATATAATACAGTACGGTAGACAAATGGATTGAACGGTGATAGAGCCAAGCTGTAGGTAGCCAATTGACTACAATATACGGATCATGAAGGGCCAGATTCGACCAGGGAAGTACCACCCTCTCACAGAAGATCGGCGTAAAGGCGCTATTATGTGTGTTTTGTACGATGTGTGATAGAGCCGGAAGGCCAACCTTCCCTTGCATCCATCCCTATGTCCCACCCCCCTTAAGGTCAGCAACGTGCGAGCAATGCCTTTGGTAAAGCAAGCATCTATGGGCTATCGTAACTGCTTAACATTATGTAGTGTGACACCAGTGGTGTTAGTAAAAGGATTAAATATCCTTTGAGATATTAACGCGAAGAATGTAAAATGAGATCTGCGGAGGGAAAGTCTTTTAAGTTAATTAGTCATTAGTATCCTATTTCTAATTAGGCAATAAGCGGAGCTGTACTAATTTACATAGCTAACATCAATACATATTGTACATATAAACACTTATTTCGTTACAGCAAGGTTAGAACACATACGAGATAAATCGTCATGGCGTATTTCCCGCTGACTTTTTATATAAGTAGGTATATTTACATACCTATAGGTACATTTAGCGAGTTCCTACCAAACGAATATTAATTACCTTGGAAAACATATTTAGGGTAAAAGCCGGATAGTTGCCTCGGACGGATACATGCCCCGGTTTTTAATACACTATGTTGGGAACATAAGTTGTGATTGCGCTTTACTACAATAAGTAGTGACCCCCCGCAGGCCTCAGTGCCGTCTAAGTCATCAGAATAGGTGCAAGTATTTTGTCCATGTGAGCAAAAACCTTCCGCGGCGAAACTTTGACGGGCGTTATAATTATATTGGTAAGTAATTACTATTGAATATTTTTATTACTGATCGTGGTTTCACTCAACTTTTTGTTTCTTTGCATGCATTAGAGTTTAAATTACATTGTTTATTATGTTTTATAGCTAAATATTGTTTATTAACTTCGTAAATAAAAAGGGCAAGTATCCGCATCAAAAAGGATAGTCGCCCTACTTACTTTCGCGGATAGTTGCCCCTAGAGTGACTAAATATTTTTTAACAATCAAAGACGGATTTTATTTTTTGTTGTTTTTTCCAATTTACTGTGACTCGAACTTGTTGTAAATAAAATAAATATCTTCTTAACTGTTTTATATATTTATTCCAGATAAGCAAAATGCCTCTCAAATATAAGCGAAAACCAGGCGTGGTGCCACGCAACATCAACTGGACAGAAGATAGCTCAGCACTTGTTTTGGAAGAATTGAGACAGAAAAAAATATCAATGAGATTTTTCGAACATGCATAATATCCTCTCGAACCTTAAGAAGACGCTACGAAAAAAGTAACCAGCAACTGCTAACTCAAGGAAAATATCATGTTCTTGCCTTTGAGAATGAAAAAAAGACTGGTAGCTCATATATTGAAGCTCGGAGACGCCGGTTTTCCTCCTGACAGAAGTAAATTATAAAGACTGTTAAATAATTAATAAAGATTACTTTAATTGATATAAATTTCTTTCAATCCAAAATAAAAATCATACCGAGGTTACTATCCCCGCACGAGGCAAGTATCCCGCGAAGCATTTTCCACGCTAGGCTACTATCCGCCATAGTAGGCAACTATCCCTTTTCTGAGAGGTGTAATAAAACAGTATTTATTCAAAACCATTGTTAATTATGTATACAAAAATAGGCTATTATGGAAGATAAAAGACCTATGTTTTGAGATATATACTGAATAATTTTCAGCAAGTTCATATTTTTTTAAAATAAAGCTTTTTCGAAAAGTGGGGCAACTATCCGGCTTTTACCCTATTTCTATGCTCTTTCTTTTGTGAACAATCACAAGCTTATTTTTCTAAGTGAGTGCATCTCAAACCAAATAAAGCCAGATTAGTCTTTAAAATAACTTAAAGTTAAAAAAGGAAATGGTACCGGATTATATAAACAGATAGGGATATGTGCATTGAAGTACAGACACCGATTAAGAGGAGGAGGGTTAAAGACAGCGGTTCTCACACAGCAATCAAAATATAAATAATTAGAGATGAAAATGCATCTTATTCAAACGACTTAAAATTCGAATAACTTAAATTTTCGTTTCCACGTTAACCAACAAATATTTGTTTGCTTGAAAAAATTTGATTATAAATTCATAATATAATAAGGTCTTTGAAAACTAGAATAAGAGCACTCAACAATCAATAAGTAGTTTAATAAAAATAGATCACGGTTTACTAACAGTGGTGAGTTAGAACGATGCTCAAAGTCCCAAAATTAAAAATCAAGCCTCAGATTGAGTTATGTACTGCATTGATATTTCCACTTTATCTATATCTGCTATGAAAACAGTATACCAGAGACTTGTATTGAATTTCGGGTTTGTTTACATTGTTCATTATTCAAGCTGAAAAGTTACAGCGGTTGTCATTTCTCCTACGCAGGCGGCTGCGGGCCAACCACGTGTCTTTGCATATTAAAGGCACCAATCAGGACCGAATATCGGTACTTCAGCTACTGAGTGCCAGACGCTGAAGACCGGCCTGCAGGTGATAGATTAATTGCCTCGGGCAGGGTGTCGCCTCGCCCACATTTTACATTTAAATACTGCACTGGGTACATATAGAGACAGTTTGCTATATTTAAACAGTAAATGTCAATCTTTGTAAATATGTTTTTTTTTTATCTTTTTTAACCGACTTCAAAAAAAGGAGGAGGATTTTCGTCTGTAAGTTTTCATGTTCTCTGATTTCTCCGTTAATTCTGGACTGATATTGAAATTTCTTCAACTCCAAATAAATTATAAGGTTATAAGTTGTTTCTGGCGTTTTAGTGCACACCGTTTTTTTTTAGTAAGTACTTAGTAGGTAAATATTTTATTTACTCTTTTTTATATCCTCTACAAAGTATACATTTTATTAAATAAAGACAGGTCATAATCAATATTATCTCTACTTCAGCCTAATGGTCCGTTAGACGCACAGTGATATTCATATCGACGGCACGTCTCCCTGATAAGGACACGCGTAAATAACAATAAGTAACCTAATTACAATATTAACATACTAGCTGTGCCCCGCGACTTCATCCGCGTAGTATTGGATTGTTGGGTTAAAAAGTATCCTATATGTTAATCCCGGTTATAATCTATCTGTGTTCCAAATTTCATCCAAATCCGTTCAGTAGTTTTTGCGTGAAGGAGTAACAAACATACATACATACATACATACATACATCCACACTCACAAACTTTCGCATTTATAATATTAGTAGGATTTTTATTTGGTATATTTTTCAGAATGCCAACCAAAAACACAGCTGTATAAAAGGTATCACAGGACGGATTTTAATTAAGCTTCCTATCTCGGACAGCCTAGGATCACGAAATATCTAAGATTAAATCAAACGTTGTACTGTACTGTATTATGTCGTCCCTCCAAGCGGAGAGGGATATCTTGTTAAGGGAAAATGCTGAATAGAAGCTACAAAAAAAAAGTGGATCATATCGGATTACATTCCGGTTCGATGAATTGCTAATCCCCATAAGATTTGGGTTTTTACCTTTGCATAAATACTTATTGATTGGTTTTAAAAGGGTGATCTTACGGAAGGGAACCAACAGCTACATGGCGCCTAAAAGTTAATGAAGATGTTGTAGTGCCAACGGCTAATATTCAGGTCATTGCGTCGCGGCGCTACTGTCTTTGCACACTGTTCAAACTAATGTATAAATCTATGTATTACGCATAAGTGTATCATTTTTGTTACGACAACTGTAGTCCCAGGTTGGGCCAACAGAACGAATTAGTTAGGAGGGTAGCGTACAATATTGAGATGTCAACTGCTTAAATCTAGGATGTCATTTGGCAAACTGGAGCAAACCCATTATTATTTTTGAATACCAAATCGAACCCTATTGCGAGTACGTATAGGTTGCTTCCAGTTTGCAGAAACACGTGTGGGTTGGTTACACTTTGCATACACATAACTACTTGGGCAATTGACTACATACTATTTACTGACAGAGACACAACAAAATAATTCTTAAAAAAAACTATCTCGAGCTGTGTGTGTGTCATCATCATCTGCCTTACCCTTTCCCATTATCTTGGGTCGGCGCAGTATGTCTTTTCCTTCCATACATCGCGCTTTCCCGTCATACTCACATCCACTCCAACCTCGTTCATATCATTCTTAATACAATTCATCTATCTTTTCTTGGGCCTTCCTCTCGCACTGTATCCATCCACATTCATATTCGTCACTCGTTTAGTCACATGCTTCTCATTCCTTCTCATCACGTGTCCAAACCATTCCAGCCTCCTACCTCTCACTTTATCTGTTATTGGCGCTACACTCCACACATCACACACCACATCCTGCTGTGTGTGTGGATGATTTTTATTAGAATTTACACAGTAAGGATCGACACCCTACAATAATATCTACTAATTAATTCCATATAGGTTCACATTTACACTAATCATTGCGCGTAATTTAGTAAATGAGCGCTACAATGCATTGCATTGGTAATCTAGGCACCTAATAACCACGACATGTAATGACTGAATGCAAATCAATGTATGCACGTGTGATTGATTGTGTAATTATTTCTGATTAATAAACGGCATCAATACATTCCTGTTACGGCATTGCATCTATAAGCTATGGGGCATGTTGATTCTCGTGGTCTAATAAGTTCCTTTACACATTATAAAAAAACTACATCACGCTAACTCTGATTTTGTTAGAATTATTAAAATCAGAAATTATACTAGATATAAATACCAACTTTATATGGGAATTTCAAAGAAAAAATCTACAATTTGTAAGTACTTGCCTCTTCATTTCAAAGACAGGAATATGTATGAAATTATTACTTACCATGATTACTTATCACTCCTTCAATAATAATGTAAGAGGTATTATAAAGATCGTAAAATAACTGCTTGGTTCATTACGAATGCGCGGGTTACCCTCTCTGATTGGTGCCGTTCCCCGAATTCTGATCGCGATTTAATAGAGCTACCTAATCGAAGGAGATACTTTGAATGAGAATGATATAAGGGAAAAGGATTTCAGTATATTTGAAGTTACTAATGACGCTTCCACATTGCGGCTATACATTACATTTTAAAGGTTTAGTGCATGAAAGTATGATTCAAAATTGAACAAGCCAAAATCCATGATATACCTACTAAATATAAAGTATGCACTAAACTACAATATCGACAACAGTCTATGCAAACTAAGATCGCAAACTTATTAAAACAGTTTTCTATAAGAATATTTTATCCACAAACAAGTCAGCTTATGTGAGTTATATAGCATCTAGGTTTCAGAATAATTAATATGATATAGGGAAGGAAGCGAACATCCTGACTATGCCATATTATGTCGCAGAACATAATAATTACATACAGTGCCACTCAGTAGCGTGCACACATAAGTAGCTCAATAATTTATATGATAAATGTATTATATCTACACAATCACCTACCTCAAATAACTAGAAAATGACCAATGATATGAAACATCAAAAACATTTTTAAACTGAAACATCAGGCACCTTACGAAAAACTGATACCTATATATGTAAGAGGTAGATACAGATGCAAAGTTCATGGAATAGATACACATTCGTAGAGAACTAATGACCTTACACAAATGTATGAGCTATCATTTATCTCCTTTTACTATTATTTATCGAGCTAGTTACATTACTTAACCCGTGGCGTGCCAATATCAATTAGCAGGCTATGTAACAAGAATATATCGAAAAACTAAACAAAACGCAGTGAGAAAGGAAAACATCAATGATTAACGGATAAACAATTCAGGGCCAACGGCAGACGGTTAATCAAGTGTGTGTAGGAGTGACAAATTAGACTGCTTCTGGCGCCGGGGCCAGACTATCCGTCGGAACCCGCCCACATTATTAAAATAACCATCCATTTTTCCATTCTGTTACATAATCGCAGTAGACTACAACGAGAGCTGGTTGATGTATCGGCTAAAACGGCAGCTTGTCGAACAACCTTTTGTAATAAAAATATATTAACGGAGTCGGAGACATTCTACGCGGAAATATTCCAGCCGTCGAGTGAAAGGTTATCGGTGCGGGAGGAAAATGATAGATGGATTCCCAGTGTTCACAAAGTAACGAGTACCGGCGAATGGAAGAAATATGTGAGGTCAACCGACTGACGGCGGTCACACGTTGTTGAGATCGAGCACCGAATAGATTACGGTCAGAGCTTACAACTTTATTCAACCTGCGGTCGGCCCATTCTGGAGATCAATAAATAAAAAAAACGCCGCTTTGATTCCAAATGAGCGCGGGACGATAGATGTCCAAGATCCGATGCCTACTAGGCTTCCGGAGAAATTAAAAGTTGCTTTAATCTTCTTTGTAAACAGAGTTCTTTATTAAATGTTTTAATTAAAAGTTTCGTCAATGGTATCAAACTACTAAGTGTGGAAACGTAGACGACTCGGTCCCGCGAGTTCCCGAATCCGACGCCACTGCGAACATAATAACTAACCTGTCGTAAATTATTATTACAACGCTATTGAGAAATTAAGAAGCTAACAAGTGCAATTTGTTAGAATTAAGAACTCATTCCCGGGATCTGTTATCTCCTGTTCCAATAAATGTTTGCCAAACACTCGACGAAATAAAGGCGTATCAAGTGTTACATCAAAAAACAATTGTAAGAGCAGGAGCTTAATAAATCTATACTAACACAGTTAATGGTATTTTCACTCCGTGGTCGTAGGTATTTTTTTGCTATGTCAAATTTCAAATAAGCATAGGTCTAAAACAATAAGTAGGGTGGACAAAATATAGAGTAATTAGGTACTTAACTCATACAGATAAAAATCGTTAAGGATCCGTGTGAGATAACTTCTAGCTTTATAAAAATGCAAAATAAAATGGCGAAATTACCATCTTCAGTTGAGTGCTCACAACATTTTAGGTTCTTTGCTCAGATATAATCGGCCGTATTTAAATGCGGCAGAGGCGGTAATAAATTTCCCATTGACGACGAGACGAAGAATTGAACAAAACCGGCTCTTGTTGGATTCAGAGCCCGACAATAGATAATTTATCGTGGTCGGCTCAGGGCTCGCCGCTTTGCCTGAAATAAAAACGTACGTATCTTTCTCCAAAGGCAATAACTACTATTATTCCATGAGCATGTGAGCCATTCTGCAAACTTTATATCACGCCGTGGCATACTTGGAAGCTAAATGCCATTATCATTCCAAGTACTTAGAGCTGAAAGATCGTAAAAGCAATGTTATATAACAACAGTAATACTACAATATTGCCTAAACGTTGAACAATTCACATTAGAAAAAAATTAATGTGTCCAAATATTTTTTGTACTAACATTAATTAATTATTAGCAGTTACGGAACAACCGTTATTCCTTAAGTAAATTTTGTAAATAACGAATTTTGCTTGGTAGCCGTAACTAAACGATTATACCACCTAATGTAATGCAAAATTCTTCACATACCGACTATTACAGTAATGTTCGTGATTGTAAAACAAATTATCTACAGAAATACTATTCTTCGTCCCCGAATGTCACATTTTATATTTATTCCCCATTTTTGGCGGAATATAAATAATATAAAGTGAAATTCTAGGGAACGTTATTAACACTGAATGAATCTGTGGAGACTTAATGTCGTCAATTTGTCACAGTTCCTTTTGAATATTTTATATCTATGGGACCTACTTCGCTTTTTATTACGGAAAATCAAATTCGCTTTATTAATGGCGTAGCATGATCCGGAGATCGTGGTCCTGTACTCTACAATGAAAGGGAGTAGCAAATATCGATCGGAGGGTATTGTATGGTTGATCTTCATTCTATGCTAGCCTGGTACTTGGGTCCACCAGAGGTTAGAAGATAGGACATTTGCTATTTATTAATGACGTCTATTTGATAAATATTTGCAAATCATAGACACAAAAACTATTTGCCCTAGCTTTCATACCCTTCATAAATCACTATTTTGAAACATTTCGTTTGTAAATTTCACGCGACAGCTAATTATGAAGAGCTTTCAGATTACCGAGAATTAGAACAACGATGGTAGTCGTTCAGAACCACCTTTGTCTCGTGGGATAAAGGTTGTCATTCACTGTCACCCATTCGAAGTGGAGGTCATTGGGTCTCCAGTATTTGACGCACATTTGTGACCTAATGACCTGTGTTGTATTGACCCTTATGTTTTACAAAAGCTTATTGAACAAAACTATGTACTTAGTTGTCGGAATTTCATTGTGCTTTATTCTGTTCTGTTCATCATTTCGTTATCTGTACGGAGAGAAAAAATACCTGAAAAATAATACCTGAATATTTTAAAGTATTCTGATACACACTATTAATTTATCTTCTCGATAAACCAAGCCCGTCAAACCGAAACGCGATGCGCAACCACACGGGGCTTTCAAAATTTAAGTTTATTTTCCAAAATATATAACTTTTAATTGATATAAGAATGGAGGCAGTAATTACATATTGCTATGTATTATACACATATATGCACATATTACACGGCAACTTTGCACATCGTCTATCACAAAGTTAGAACATTAACTAGTACGAGTATTACGTTATGAGGACGTCATAAATTGTGCAACCTATTCGCTTTAGCGTGTATCGAAGCGAACTAACATTAAATCCTAGTAGTAATAAATTTCTCCTCATACCATACGTAATTAAACGTACGTAATTATTGTAAGAAGCCCCACCATTCAGCCCGAGTCGCGGGCAGAATCCCAGATAACCTTTGCCCTGGAGAAAATGTAGTTTTTTATGGTCAAAAGGAAAATCGGGCGAATTTAAGTCACGTACCGATTCCCGACGTCAGCCGATCACATACAAAAGTTATCCACGTGTAAGGCAAAAGTTAACCATCAAAATTCAGGAACGCTTATTGAAACATTATTTCTATTATTCGCAAGATAACGTTAGCAAAATTATTTGTCGTAGATTCAAAAGATTGAAAATGTGAAAATATAGGGGCGCGGATATGACGGATTCAATTTGAACTTTACCCATGTGAATAACTAAATAATATATAAGATGTACCTATTGATTATATCAGATGTATGCTCACGCATAATGTCAGTACGCATCTCATGAAAATGTATAGGAAATAATCGCTAGATTCACGAGTAGCCTGGTCGTTTTCTGCAGCCGCGCCACACCGATGGGCTATTGAGGCAGCGTCACACCACTTCATTAACATTAATGACGCAATTATTCAGTAAAAGCACAATGCAATTATTGTCACGAAAGAATAATTTATCACTCGTGCACAACAATGACATTTTGGCAAAAACAAATATACATTATCTGCGTCCATGTCGCTGGAGGCCTAAGTGGCGCGGGGATATTTTTTCCGGCTCGCATTTTGCACCGGGACTCGGCTTTTCAATTTATTTCGTCGTTTTAGCCGAGTGACGCCGTAATTACGACACCGCCCGAGCGGCTCGCCGCATAATCGGCCAGCTATTTTTTTAAAATTCGGTCGATCGGCTCCCCGCGATACCCGCAATAGCGGCGGAAATCAAGCTCATGTCTCTGACAACTAGGAAATTTGGTGTCGTAAAGAAAAAATATGCCTCTAATATTTGAATCACATAGCACGAGGTTTACTTTACCACGGCAATCTATATCTTTACGACACGTTCATGCAAAATGATATACGGGCGCTCTGGAACTAGTCGAAAGCGCAAACATTTTTCATATTCCATCTGCTTGAACGTTTTTGCGTAATCGATATGGCCACGACGCGCGACCTTCTAGACACTATTTCCTGCTCATGCTATCAACGATCCTTTTAAAGTAAAGACTATCAACTAGAATTTTATAAGAATAATGCTAGCGATATAAAAAACTCGGAACAAATTTAACATAATTTTACGGGAGAGTGGGCGCCCGCTATAGGAACTGTTGGTGTACGAGGCAGCGTTCAATTCTCCCCGCTATAATGCCGCGATAAAAGAGATTGAACTTACTTCGTCCGTAATAAGCACTCCCTGTTTCAGTCCGAATTACGAATAAGGGCCATTTCATTAAAAGTACTCCCTTAATATTTAAAAACAAAATCAGGTTGATACTAGATGGACAAAAAGTCCGAAAAGACCCTCCTCCTATTTTATTCGTTTCGTTGGGTTGTTACAGTTAGCGATGTACGTAGGGGCGTGGCCTATAAGACCTTCGGACCTAGCTAGCACACCCAATAGGATGAAATTGCCCAGGATATTGGTTTCAACGTGTAAGGAGTTCAATCTCGATGCTTCCGCTGGGATAAAGTAATCTTTGTCGGCGAAGAAAGCTGCCCTGTTTACGGATGAAAGAGAAGTCAAACCAATTTACGAAACTAGACGCTGGAATTTTAGTAACTAAAGTGGCTTCCATTTGTCTCGGTCTGTTGCGGTCTGAGACCAATGTGCTTCGTATGAGTCGAGCTCATCCCGCCATCGTCTTTTGGGTCTGCCGCGTGGTCTGGTGTTGTGTGGGACCCACACTGAA
Source organism: Notodonta dromedarius (assembly GCA_905147325.1). Classification (NCBI taxonomy): domain Eukaryota; kingdom Metazoa; phylum Arthropoda; class Insecta; order Lepidoptera; family Notodontidae; genus Notodonta; species Notodonta dromedarius. The sequence goes on along the minus strand of LR990159.1, from coordinate 8,165,335 downwards.
GAAGGGAGGGGAGGCCTTTGCCCAGCAGTGGGACACTACAGGCTCCTAATAATAATAATAATAAAGTGGCTAATTTATTTGAATACTACGGCTGGTATCTGGAATCATTATTAATTCTACCCACTAATAACATGGATAGTTTGTAGACTACTTTTATACATCAGTTTTTATTATAATATAAAAATCACCTAAACATTATGTTCATTATAGTGTTCTTACTAATTTGGTATAATAGCCGCAAATTGAGGTAAAGGAAGTTTTGCGTTCCCATACATTATTATAGTAAATAATATATTTTCATTACGGCCCATCAAATGGTTCACGACGGGAAATAGGGATGATACACGGTGAATGTCTACCCAACCCTATCCCTGATTGTGGGACAAAAACAATGGCGTCTCAAAATATAGAACCGGACTCCATTAGTGGAAATGTGTTTATGACAAGAGTGTGATCAATAGAAGAGTCGGGTCGAGAGGTCGGCTGATTGTAGAGGGATGATCCAGCCACACACGCCGTTATTAATAGTTGTTCCGTGGCCGGGACGGAATGTTACCGGGTTACGGAACAATAAATATTGTATAAATTTACTATATCTGTCACTCCATTCCCGGCACAGGAAGTATCTGTGTGAAATAGTAGTCCGGGATATTATAAATGGCGGTAAGTTTCATGTAATTATGGATTTGTTTCAGCAATTTGAAAAAAAAGACCTAAAAATATCCCAAAACTACATACCTAAGCAAATTCGTGGTATATATAGGTTGTATTTAAACGATAATCTCGCATTATTGTGATTTGGGAAAGAAACTGTACATGTTCACCTGATGGTCAGTGGTATCCGTCGGCCCTGAAACTTAATGGAAGCAGACGCGGTACCGGCCTTTTAAGGACTGTAGACTTGCGTTTTGAAGAACGTCACTTTGATGGCAAAGGAAAGACTTAGAAGGTAGTGCAAGAGATCTCAGAGGGAGAGCAGAGTTTTATTTGAACTCTTAACACTTTTATTGCATGCTCTTAAAATTCTTAATTTGCAACTGGCAGTTAGCAGTAGCATGAAAAGTTGGCAAAATCACATATTTCAATTCACCACACGCCCCTTACGAACAGTTTCGAATTAATAATTCAAGTGTGAGAAGAGGCCAAATTATATAACATTTAATTGTTTTGTTTTATACATAGGACAGACCCCATTGAATATATTAGTTAATAGTTAAGGGTGCATAGACTATTATTTGAGATTGAATTTATTGATTACTAGCTGTAGCCTGTGCGCGTTGCTACGCTGACAAAGATTGGTAGCACCAACTCAGAAACCTTTGTGGGCTCATGTACAACACTTTGCTGATGATCATGACATGATCAAATACATAGTTTACGATTCTATAAATCATACAGACAAACATTCATGTTTATACCTATATATAGAAGATTAAATAATATTCCGGTAAAAAGGAAATTATACAGTAGGTGTCATAAACAACGAAGGACCAAATTTAACATTAAAGGAGATTATGAATATAAAATTATAAATGTTCAAAATAAATTGCATTTTTTTTAGAAAAATATAAAGCAGCTATTCAACAAACTGGCAGCCGTTGCCGCAAGCGAAACATCTGTCACATGGAAAAATTCAATTTAGTTTTATGAAAAATACCAGCATGTACTGGCGCTGCTGTCAATAACGCACCCTGGTAAAGATGCAATAAGATAAATAAATTTACCATTTCAATTGTTAGTCACTTTGACTAGATTTCCCTTCTAAAACATTGGATTCTCCGTCAGCGTTTAGTTGTTCTAAATCTAATTTGAAGCGGTGTGCAAATCGCCGACTGCATTCAGCGATCGATTCAGCTCGAGGATTAGTGAGGAATTAAATTTACAAAGCATGACGTATCCTCAGGTGGCGCGAGGAGTTGTTATCGGGGGCACATCGCTGCGCAAGTTTCGCATGTGTGTCGGTGCCGCGTGCAGCTGACCTTAACTCCGCTAACTCCATGAAGTACGTAAACCACGTAGCTGATATGGACGCGAGTATAACTGAGCGAACGGAAAACTTTACTTTTCAGTTCATTCCACGCACCAAAGTAGAGTTTGAAGTGGTAAGTACTAAAAGCCGTGATAATAGTTTTGTCACATCGGCATCGAGACAAAAGAAAATACAGAAGTAGCGTTATGGAAATGGAATGTTTCATGCAAAAAACGCCTTGTGCTCGTATATAACATGTCTGACCACGAAATTGATGACGGTAGTTTAGCGGTTGGTAGCAAACAAATGAAAGAAGCAGAGTAAGCAAGGAGATGGAAAATAGCGGATGTTGTAAGGCTCCCGCGTCTGCCCATTAAACTGGATCGGATGGAACGCGAAAATTCTATAAAGAGAAATCCACTGAGCGGACTTTAGAGATATAGCGGCGTTGCGTAAATTGCCGCCCGCTAGGTAGCGGACAAGTAGGTACCTACTCGCGACAGGATTAATATTGTCACATTATACCGGCACGAAATATATAAAGCATTTGCAATTGCAATCTCAAACTCAATTTCGGAGGACGAAATTGGCAAAGGAATTACCTTATATTCGCATTGAGCTATCATTTGTCTGCTTGTTAATATTTGCTGATATTAAAGGTGAATATTCAAATAACGGGTAGGTACCCTTTAGTCTAATTTAATATACAGCAACATAGGTATTCAAAAACAAATACGGATATCAATATAGGTACCTATTCACGCAACTGGCAATAATACGAAGTTTTCAATTCACGGTCCAATAAACCGAATGGTTCGATGCAATCATCGTGTTGTTGGATAAACCAATTGTGTATAATATAACGCAATGAATGAGATTCACATCGCCGGAAAGATATTAATTTAACATTCAAAGAACTAAAGAAGTAGTCGTAAGCCTCAGACCCACCATCTAATATAGAAAACTCGACATGCGAGCTGGATTCATGAGGTTCTTTTATGTAACATCACTTGAAGTATAAGTTGTAGAAAACTTTCGAGTCGGTATATGAGAGTAACAAGTGGGACGACAGTAGTTCTGGTACGTTCGAGCGGGGACAAGTGCCGGCACGAAATCATTTTATGCATTGTGCTCGCTCAATCTGCGAGCGCTTAGCGGAGCAATCTCTCGCATAATTCTTGGGCTTAATCTGTCCTCTTGCATTGCATCTTACCCGTGACATCTCGAAGCGGATGCAAGTGTAGCACCTAGGCACTGTGTTGCATATAATGTTCTTGCTTTAAAATTATCGTAAGGTAATTTAACTACGTATGCCAGATGATTATGATGATTATTTTGTTTTATATATCTGAGATAAAGTATGAAAGTCAAACCTACAACTGAGAAATTGAGGAACATATTTTTAAGTTGTTTATTTTAAAACCTTAAAGCATATCGTATCATGCTTATATTTCCACTATAAATACTTTGAATTATTTTTATCAAGCAGAAATACTTATGAATACGCAAAATTACTTCAGACCTACAAATCGGTTTGATGTTCAATGGTCGAATAGTAGATACACGCAGGTAGCTTACAATGCCTGGAGCGTGGAAAGATACAAATCGAAAAAGACCGATGGAAATGGAAACTAAGTTACCTACCACTCGTATAAATCCGACACAAAAGCACGCTTCTATTGCTAGTGTCGTCATTTGTTTTCAACGTAGTCCCGGAGTTTTGGGAAAAAGTTGTCGATAGCAGCGTTTTAAAAAGAGACGAGATAAACAATTCTGCGTATCCGTGGAAAATCTCGGGATGAAGCAGTGCGCCAAGAACAGGTTTCATAAGTATTCATATGATTCGTAGAAAGCGTTTGGGCAAACATCACGGCGAGAAACACGCTGTCTGTCTGTACCAGCGACCTTCCCCAGACAACGCTCCCCCGATATCATAGAAAGCCAAAAAGGCGCTAATGAAATGAAAAACCAATACAACGTACATTATAAAAAACATAATAGGCTAAGAATATCAAGTCTCAGTTCAAAAAGGGACTAGATATTGTACTTTTCTTACACTGAAATAACCTTGCCTTTATTCCTACCTACTATCCTAAGCGAAACATTACAAAGCAAATTATTCTGTGAAACTGTATTTTTAAAATAATAACAAGTTTTAAATACACAAATTGTATTTCGCGAATGAAATGTAACTAATGAAAATTATTATTAAAGTGGGATTCTTGTACCTACCAACCTACCGACAAAGAGAAGAATATTTTTTGACGGGCGTCTACAGTACCGAGAAAATATATTGCGTCTGTTGTTTACTAGTTGGCTAAATGATAAAGTAATTTTATTGCGAGCTTGAACAAGGTCGAAGGCAATGCAACGTCTTAATTTTTATTACAGAAATATTCGTGCCATCAAAGGGTTAGGGCGAAATTATGGCTCATTCTCTCAAGAGAACTGCTCCGTGCCATCTTGTTTAACCAATCAAATGAAATTAGTTTGAATTTACGGGACCCTTAAATGGAGGCCCAGTTTAAGCAAACGTTTAAAATATTATTAAATTTCTACAAATTAAGGTGTCTGTTATCGGCTCTGTTAGCACAGCTATTAAAAAATTGAGCCAGCGGACGCACTGGGAAAACTTGTTCAACCTTCGCTTTTATTTACTCGCGTTTTATAAAAATCCCGCACTATTTATATATTATTAACCTTTTTGGACATTTAATTTTCGAGTCCGTCCTTTGTTCGCTTAAACCTTTTAATTTACAAGCAATAAAGAAAACGTACAAGGATAGGTACGAAGGTCCATATTTCTGCTTGAGTATTTTCGAACTATGTAGAGGACACAAGACTATGAAACAAATCAATCCAAAACAGATCGAGTGAGCAAAGGAATCGCGAATGCGACGTAATAATTCCCCGTTCACACAATACACAAGTTCGATTTGTAACTTGAGCACCGATAAACACTCAGTTTGAACGCAAAGCCTCCTTACACCGTCATAGTGCTCTCATGCGGAGTTCGACAAATTCGTGCCATTTGCGTCAGAGGCGCGAGGAAGGGCGATGACTAAATACACAGGCGACGGGAGTAGGGCCGTCATAACATCCAGAAAAACATCAAACATTCCGCCACATCCCCCATGTCAATTAGCTGGAATTGGTAAATAAAAAGCGGACGGAAACAGAATTAGCTATTTACAAAATCCATTCCGTCCCCGTCTTGAAAGCGAAGCGGCTCGTTATAGCATGTAGGTGTCGTGTATATTGACAGCTCTCGCAGTTAACTTTTTCTCTACCTCGAAAAACTCTATCAACGGCAACTTGTAGGTACTTGTTTGGGTACATTGTTTTATTTATCTAAATGTGTTTCTGCTACATAAAAGTAAATGAAAATACGATATAATCGCATATAGTGCGTCTTCGAGAACTTTTAAGTGAACGAAGGATTTTTAACTTAAGAGGACTCGAAACTGCATTAAAAACGTAACTTTTCTGGATTCTTCAATGTGATACAATATGCGACCAAGTACGCAACCACAATGTTGTATATTGATTTAAGCATTTTGATATACCTATAGATATAATACGCCACGGTATTTTCCCTTATAATAACTACCGATAAAACTATTTGTTTTTTGTAGTCTGTATAAAATCATGAATCGAATAACTACGAAATGATCATATATCTACGTTTCAATTTCTTGGTAAAAAAAACTATTTTAATAATTACTCAAATACATAATTAGGTGCTAGCTGATAGAATAGTGGATATATTTGGGTGCTCGTGTTTTGTTACTGGCCACTTAAACCAACATTAATTTCCGAAAATTTTAATTAGAACTCAGCACATTCGGAAACAACATTTGATAAAGGCATCCACCACAATTGTTAAGCAATTTGAATCTTTTATGCAGAACACACAACAAAAAGATTTAATCTGCAGGTTTCCCGGTGATTATTCCATGAGCCGCGCAGATTCTCAAATAAGCAATTTGCAAAAATGCTTCGAGAAGTATCTGAGCCGCTAAGTCGCGGGCGCCGGGGGCGGGCTGGCGCTGATAGCGGGCGGTTCCATACGTTAGATAGCTACAGTTGTTGGGAAAAGTTCGTTAATCTCGTCAGTCGTGTTGGCCGGACTTGGCCGTCCTCATAAGCTGCAAGTTTCGATCGTAGCCATCTCCGCAGTTGCCGTCTAATTAGATTGGAGCGTGTTCCAGGAATACCGAGACGCATATGGAAAATGCAGAGCACAAGTGCCGTAACGAGACAGAGGTAGGTAACTATCATACTAGTGCTAACATAGTACTAAGTTTAGCGAGATATAAAGGGTGAAATTGAATTCAATTGCCAGATTAATTCAATTTCATCCTGTATAAAGTTCCTACCTTACAATATTAGTGGTCTGTGGAAGGTAAAATACGATAGCTTTTTGCGTCAGAAAATATTTTAATTTAATTCCAGTTAAAAGGTCCCGTGTAAAGAGTTTACTGTGGGGGAAATCGCATAAACTGGTAGTATATTGAAGTCTCGGAGGCAATCAACAGATTAGGGTGATTGTAATACATTTGTGACAATAAAAGGGGCTGCAAACAGCCTTCAAGTCGATACAGAAGTCCGTTACGACTTTCCTGCTATCTAATATCCTATATAACTAAGTAAATAGTTTGTATAGTTTAAGAAATTGTTTGTAACAGAAAAAATATCGTAAAAATACCAGGATGCGTTCACAAAAAACTGGATAGTATTATAGGAATTGATAAGTATCAAGAACATGCGTCTTTTAATAAGGACACTTTTTCAGTTATCTAGTAAGAAGAAAAGACATTTCTATAATAAACTTCAGTGACTACATAAAACTTGTAGGTATAAATAAATACATTTCGTACGAGACTATGAAGCAGCATAGACAATTAATTAAGCGTTATCAAAATTCTCATTCATGAAAAAGCTTGTTCATATTGTCCATGTTTTACGATCAACGATGGCGGCTGCCCGGGCCCCGCCGTTCCGTCTGATCCCTAATTAAATCACACCCGTATTTTATTTAAGTAACCTGATCACCAGCTACACAAACAACACTTCTCGCCTATTAACCCTTTCGTCACTATACAGGTATGTAGGTACACAGTTCACACGCCATAAAAATGTCACCGGTTCGGATCGGGTTCATGATAAAACAAAATACACAAACACAGAAATGTATGACGTGTTCAAACGCGATTTTCGCAAATTTGTTCAGCGAATCGTGGCACGTCGCGAGGCTGGCAAACAGAGCCGCGCGGACCGTATAGCCGAGAAATCTCGTGAGTAAATCCTAGCTAGCACTCACTACTATTTAAATACAACATACTAGCGTTCGTACACTCCACTTCATTTGGAAAAGCAATCACGGACTACGTCGAAGACATTTCGACACGAATAAAAAATAAATTACTTTCTGAAATAAGTAGGCGTACATAAACTCTACAACTCTAAGCTATAATTTGTTTTTTATTGGACTATTGACCGTACTGGACTATAAGAAATCTAAAAGTTCCACGATTCTCCCCAGAAGACCAATAAAGTGTTCTGCAGAATACATGCCGGTATACTGAGTTACATTATAGCCTTATCTAGTGAAGCGCCAACAAAAAAAATATCAGACAATTCCTAATGTTGATTAGTAAACGTACTACTCCACCTACGTAAAATAAATATAAGCAGGTTATTATATAAAATAAAAATAATTATCGTCCACATTACTATACATATAATACGTGGGCAAGATCCTAGTGACACTAAGGCCCAGTGCAAATAAGGAAATTTGCGGTGGGATTCGAATTTACATAATGTTGATTAGTAAACGTACTACTCCACCTACGTAAAATAAATATAAGCAGGTTATTATATAAAATAAAAATAATTATCGTCCACATTACTATACATATAATACGTGGGCAAGATCCTAGTGACACTAAGGCCCAGTGCAAATAAGGAAATTTGCGGTGGGATTCGAATTTACATACTACTACTAAGAGAGGATTTATGCAAATATGTTTTACTTTTTGCAAATAGAATTTGTAGCAAAATTTAGCATTTTTTTTTTTAATGGGAAGTTGATTTTATTTCAAACAGCCAGTCCCTCGTAATTTATAATATATTTAAGAGGCAGCGAATCAGAGCGTTTTCCCTAATGACTGGAACAAGTGGTCCGCGCTCACTCGCAGCGCCGCGCCCTGCGGGGCTGTCCTGCCGTCATCTTCATGGAACCTGCCTGTCACATACACTGACTACATTTTCAGGAAAATTATGTATTTGACAGCAGCTGTTATGATTATGTTTAGGTATAACGTTTTTCTTAGATATATATATATACTGCTTTTTACCCAACTACGGCAAAGGAAGGGTTATATTTTCAGTAGTCTATGTATGCATCGTTTTTATGTTCCACCGTAGCGCCTAAACTACCCGTCCGATTTTGATGAATGAGGTGTCAATCGATTCATTCTTATGGTCCGGGTGACATTGGCTACTTTTTATTCGAACAAAATCAATATAACGGATGTTACATCCAATAATGTGGGAGTCCCCGATTTTTTTCGTATCGAGTGTGATATTTAATGAAGGAGGAGAAATGTCTGAGTTCATTAATATAAATATAGTAATATAACATAAACATGCCAAAGGACATAAAATTAATTTTATACTATATTTCAGCGCCTATACTACTAGCGCAATCTATCGGCACTTCTAAATATTATTCGTGTAATTCCTCAGTTGGCTTACATTTTTTTTTATATATTTTTTGTAAATAGGCACATGACTAATATAATTAACATGAGTTACCTAGAACTTTTAATTATAATTGTGTATTTATTAATAAATTATATGAAAATAAAATAATAAATTATCGTCTTCCGTAGACCTTGCCTTCAGCGGTATAGAATAAGCTGTTGTATAGCAAACAATTGTTCGCTCACATACGTATGTTTCTACCGCCGTAGTAGTTCTGCACATAATTAAACCAGCGCAAACACTGTTGGTATCTCGTTATTCTGGAGTGGCTATATTATAAGGCATCACTTAATGACGAGTCGTCAAAGCAGAAGTCTATTAAACGGACCCTTTGAAGATTGATAGTAAACAAGGATTTTAATCAACACAAACATTTAACAGTTTCTTTAATAAATGCTGGTTACAAGAATAATGGTCCAAAATAATTAAAATATAAAGACGTTTTACTCGATTACGGGTGAGGAGTCGTCTATTTTGTGTGTATTAAATGACAATAACGCTTTGTCAGGCCGACGAGAAAAGACCCTTCCGAGAATGGCTTCAATATCGTACCTACTGAGTTGTCCATTCATGAGCGTGGTGTTAGCGATTTTTCTCTATTGTTCCTCGGCTTTTTCAGTATTTTCCTTATCCACGGCCGCTTCAATATCCCATTCTGGAGCGGTTCGACTGTACGCATCATTACATCCCATGCAGCTGTTACAGTTTATGACCGAACTTATATTATAATGTTCCTAGCATCATTGTAAACTTCGCCAACGACCTTCAATTACGGCTGGGAGCACGTACATCGTTAACATTTTTTACTATCTCAATTTTAAAGTATCCATCAATAGGTATTTATTTTATTGATCTACATTTAAATACTGGAAATATAATAGATATACAGTGAGATATCTAAATCGTTGGCAATATTTTAAACGATGGTTCGTCATAATATGATTCAGATTTTTTTGGAACATTAATCATAAATTCAAATTATAAAAAAAATATTGCTCACAGTAACAAATAAGCAATAAATGTAATACCTAGCCTGGTCGATGATTTTTTACTAATTGATTTTATATAACTTCTATTTAAATTTTAGTTAGGTTAATGTAGTGTAGGTAAAAGTACTTTTAATATTCTAAATAGTTACATATTCAATAAAAATTTTTTGTTGATGAATATTTCCTAAATAATCTGAATTACAGTGTAGAGAGTCATACATTAAAATCTTTCCAAAGATTTCGATGTCATCCTGTAGTTATGTATAAGTATTCAGTGCCGAGTGGATTTTTATATTTCAAAAGCGCTAGCGGAAAATGTAGATACTTTTTTATTTTTCCAATTTGCGCTGGATCAAATGTAAAACCCCACTTTGCCTTCCCTCGCTGTCCTTTCTCTAGCTATCTACTAGAGTTCTTGGTTTACAAGGAAACAAGATTTTAATTATTTGCATGTAATGTAAATATTAATTTCTTATGAGTTATGCTTATAATGTGACATCAATTTTAAGCCGCCGTGAAATATGACACATTAATCATTAAATAAAAAACCTGGTTACACGTAGGTACTTAATTTACGTCTGGCTAGAGGATTAATTATATAAAAAAAACTCTTTTATATAAAGTTCATTATCCTGCGACACGATTTCTCATTTATGTGGGGTAACAATGCCCTTTGTTTCTTTTGACCGGTAATTTGGCCTCACTATTATACCATAGGTACATGGTGGTTATGAATATTAGAGAATGAGAATATACTTACACAAAAGAAGATCCACCTAGTCGATTTGTTTATTGAATGGACAAGGTAAAATTCAGTAAATTTACTTATATTACCACAATGTGTAGCTACTATGAAATACTTTTTTGTAACGAAGTAGCTTGTTGAATCAAAAATCTAAAGAATAACACGGATATTTCAGACTTACACAATAGGCTTCATTTACAAGTTGGCACAAATCAAATTAAATGTAATTTCTTTTATTTTATTAATTTGAAAAAGGTTCGACTGAGCGTTAAATTAAAGCGCAATATAGGTACATTATTTGTTCCCAACTTTTTTACCTATAGCGTGTGAGTTAGTACTACGAATTGATACGCCCAATATTTGAATCGTATTTGTAATATTAATTTAATTCTTTGTTATTGACATTAGTACCTCTCATTGAGGAGAGGGCAGTGCTGAGTTGCGAGACGTAAATATATGGCAAAGTCTAAATGTCGGAAGGGGTCAGGTACCCTATTCTCAGGTTGGTATATGAATTTGATCAAATTTATCAAATATCCGCACGGATGTACAAATGGACGAGGAAAATAGGCGCCGCGTATTACCGTGGGGCCAGATTCATCCACGTAGCACACAGCACCGTAATTTGGAAGAACCGTAATCCATTTATATCCCACGTTCTCGCGGGAATATATACCTACATAGACGGAGTGATCTATAAATAAACATCATTTTCGGAATTAAGGAAACACCAGTAAAATTAAGGTAATCCTTATTTGATGATTGGATCCTTTACCTGATTTGTCATGGCCTTAGCACAACAATACATAGCTTAGAGGCTTTTTTTAAGACAGGAATAAAATTTTCTTAAAATAAACTTAAAATTGCGATATTTAGTTAAGTTGGTTATTTAAAATTGACTTAGAACAATCATAATTGAAATCGATTCCTCTTAAACTGGGATCTTTTAATAGAAACGTGACAGCGAAAATGGAAATAAATGATGCCTGTCAATCTCTGTCAATGGAAGACTATTTAATTTGTTTTGTCGAAAATGTTACAAGGTTCCAAACTTTGAAAATTATATATACACTTTACTTTGTTATTTATTTGTATAGGTACTCTGTTGAAAAACTGTATTTAACTATCTACTTGGTGAAACTTAGTTCAAATTGTGGTTCGTTGAAAACAGGTACGTTTTGTCTGTAAGAAGTAGTGACGCGTATATCTTACCATCTCAAAAAGAAAAACATACAAAAACTGTTCTTGTTTCACTTCCGAATTTCCAGTCCATTAAGCGTGACGTAAATAACTTATCGACTAACCTGAATGTACCTATTCTACATGCATTCTAAAAGTCATCGCGAAATAACCACATTCACATCGTGATGTGTTGGGATTTGCACGTGATTGGATCAAAACTCGTAAGCTCGTGACGTCAGCTGCGCCCGCGGCGGACGTTTAGCAATTTCAGTGATGGACTGACAGTTACGTGCCTCTAATCCTCGGATGGTTTAAAACGAAAACCCCCATATTTTCGGATCGCGACCTACTAACAAAGCAGTCCGATATAACCGCAAACAGGGCACTAAAAAGCTTCGGTCACGCAATGAATGTGGGCATGTAAAAATGTGATATTAAAAAAACATACTTACAGTCAAACATAGAACCTCCTCCTTTTTAGAAGTCGGTAAAAATTTAATAGGTACAATTGAACGCATAAAACCACAAGCTCCTACTAATCAAATAATAATAACAATTGTCGTGAAATAAATATTTATGTACCTATGCATCATTCGAATTTTCAGTTGGTACAATGGCACTCAACATAAATAAACATTAGACTTATTCGAGATAGCTTTTCTTTATCTTTAGTTATTTACAACGCATATCCTTTGAGTCGCCCTAACGGCAATCTCACACAAAAATGCTTACGAAAGATAAAAGAACTGTCACGAGCATTGAGAAACGTGAACACTTTTTTACATATATTTTATTTTATAACCTGTGTTCTTTGTATGTAAATGAACATAGCATCTATAACAGCAAGCAATTCGTACATAAATATTATTTATTGCACACTATACGTGTACGATCCATTGTCATATGCGGCATACAGCCAAAATTGCTTAACCAAATTGAATCATAATTCCAACAGCACATTGAATAGAAAAATACCCGCCTACGTAATAAAGAGTTTCAGCATAAACAGTTTTGATCAAAGCAGACTGATTGACGGCTTATCGAAAAAACTCGCATCCTAAATAAACAAATTGCAAAGTAAAATTATTCGGACATACTTAACGAACGTCAAACTTTGATTAAAATCCCATCAATCCACATCAGTGGAACAGTATCGAGGGTGTAATTAATAAATAGTTAATTAAGTAATCACATTCGACTCGTATGACGGATGACAAATAGCTATTAATGTCGCCAGCGGATCCAGTTCACCGATGCGATGGATGCGAGTGCGGGAACACGAATGTACCCTCAATAGCTTTATTAGCGAACCAATTAATCAGTTTTCAAGTCCAACAAACTACCAATCAACTGAACACCGATCCGTGTCGATACGAAATAATTAACTGGCAGAAGAAGGGCACTTCCGTCGTAGTTCAGGTTGAACTTTACCTACTAATGCCGCCAGTAATTTTCACCGATTTATACATATAGTTTTTTTATTATTTGTATCAACGGTAAACAACCGAGATTACAAAAATACTTTAAAATAAAGATATATACAATATAAAGTTGTACCGACTTCGTTAACCACGCACGGGTTACTAAGGATTTTTTTTCTTATTTTATAAGAACTTAAAATCACAATGACATTTAATATCCAAAGGAGTACGAGTATTACGAATATAATTTACTCAACGTCTACACGTAAAGTTAGGTACCTACGGTTTATTTAAATAATACACATTTATGTATGATGAAAATAATTATGTTTACTGTTTCGTTTTATTTACATCATTAATACTCACATAGCGGTGGAGAATTTGTATTATTTAATTTCCAAACGGATAATTTTAAAGGGTTACATAATAACACGATATTTTTGTTGTCTCGCAGGTACGCGTTTGAATTGAATTCATTAGTAAGTACAATCATACACAGTACACAAATATTAGGGAAGTATACACACAATGATATAAGTTTATAATTATATTATTGTATGCTTTCCATTTCGATGCGAACAAATTAAATTAATATTGCTTATTATGTTGAGGCAGATTATGGATTATGGCCTGAATCCCCCTCATGTTGAGGGGAGGCCCGTGCCCAGCAGTGGGACGTCTAAAGGGCTAAATTATTATTATTATTATGTTGAGGCAGAGAGTAGCTATAAAAACTAAATCCTAAAAAGTATTGTAAGGATTTGTAATACAGTCAGGTAACGTGTAGGTACTAGATAATTTATGTAGACCTTCTGAAACAGTATTTCACTAACATGTTTGACATTTTGGGACACAAGTTTATCCATGTAGTACGGAGAAAGAATACTAATCGCCTTTGAACGTGTACAGTGGACATTACGGAGCCAGCTAGCTTCGGCATGGGCCATTTATAGGAGTATAGGAATAGGGTTCGAGTGTTCTAATGCGAGTTCAGACTAATCTTGATATTTAAGCAATATCTGATCCAGGGAGGTAGCAAATGTTTGCTGAATCTATCGACCACTATTCTTGTTTACAAAACTGAGTACTGACAAAAGTGAGGGACACTGGTAGTGCACATCTGCCTACTCCATTGGAGAAACAGGAACGATGGATGGTGTACACAAAGTAAAATACCAAATTTTCTTTGCCAGCTAATGAATTTGTAGCAACACACCTGAGCGGAACTGATTCGAATTTATTTCAGCACGTTTTAATATTTTGTGAAAAAAAAATCGGAGACAGTTTAAATTCTACTTTCAAATAGCTATTCAGTCACGCGGAAATAATCTTTTATATACCTAAGGAATGTGAGAAGACGGAGAATTTTACCGGCGCGACATTCCCATGAAAATACTACTCTACTTTATATTGCTTTTGGAATACAATTTTATATCAGATAAAGAAAATGCAGGTTTACTATTGGTAAGATATAACAAAGAACGAAAACTTTTATACCTCGGCACGATCATTTGCAGGCGTTTCGCGGCGTTCTATCTACGAATTAAACTTGGAAATTGTAATTTCTTGTTCTTTAGCACCTTTATTCAAATTAGTAGCTTATTTAGTGATTCCGATAATTAATTATATTTCCTAACTGAAAAACATTTGTGACATTTTCATTTTCTAACTACCTATCAGATTATTGGCATACAGAAATAAGGACTAGAGAAAGAACTAAAGAAATACCATTACAATCCTTTATTTCATAAAAATACTCTATCGTAGTATCCAACCCTACTACCACTGTACTGTACTGACCACGGTACTGACCTAAATTACCATATATCAAAAGTCAGAAAAAACAAGAGCAAAAAACAGTATGTGGTAAGTACAGATACCATTTCCAAATAAGGTCGTTAACTTGTAGAATTACGTTAATCTTGCTAACAAGCTGACCTAAAACATATTTCCATTATTATTACAGGGTTATTTATAGAAAAGCTGAACCAGGTCAAATAGATGTCCATGAGAATTGTTTTGAAAAAAAAATTCTACCACGCTACTAATTGTAAACTATTAATAAATTTGCTGTGAGCCAAAAATACTGTGCACTAAGATCAGGTGGGATAAGAGTAATATACTTTGCTGCCTTTCAAAATCGACCTTTTTTCGAGGGTTTGTTTTTCAATTTTGGAAGTAATTTGATATTTTATTTAAATAATGCACGATTATTTGCATGGCGCCTTAGTACATTCTAAAGATGATGTTTTACTAACGCAATCAGATGAGTTTCTTTCTAACATTTGATTAAATCACTCACGTCACGGCTAACCAGTTGTAACAACCTTCAGAAAATATTTGTACATTTTTTTATAGGTTGGTACCTCATCATATATAGCATTTATGGAGGCACCGTCCAAATTATCATGCATTATTACAATAAGAACTTAGATAATATTTGTATTAAGGATATATTTAGTACCTAAATGTGTATACCTTGATGACGATAATCTCCTGAGTGTTGACGATTCTTATTAATACAACTGGTAATCTTGGCCTACCCATGGCGGGTAGAGTAACAAAATATTATAAACAGGGTTACAAAGGAGAAAGATTTTTTCCGCTGTTATGTTAAAAATGACACGATAAGAAAAACTATAATCCATGATAACTAACAGCGACATATGATGTCGGAGAACTCGAGATCATGTTTTATAACTTTGACTTATGAACATTTTACACGAGGCTTGTTCGACCTTTTTGCAACCACTAGTTTGTTTAGTGTTTTCCTCGACTTTACTAATAGGAGCTTTGTTTTTATATAATACTGTCAAGTGCCTTCCACATAAGTTAATTATAAAATGCTAGGGAATATTTTGTATCGATTTAATTTATTTACTAATCAGTTAATATAATTTTAAATAACGTACAGCTTATGAAATCCCTTGTGACGTGGTAAGACACATTGAAAATAAGAATACCTATAATAAATTATTGTTGTAGTACCAATTTTTTTTTGTTTTTTTTTACCACACTTTGTTAAAACAGCAAATATGTACCTGAGATCGAACAAGCGTAAATGGTAATTTATGGATAGTGAACATATATTATATTCGCGGCGTTATCCTATCAATACAGGTAATTTATTAGACTCAAAGACAATAACTCGACTGACGCACTTAAATCGATAATTGGCCTAGGGCGAATACCTTAAGCTCAGTTAACTAACTGCCATATTAACTGATACAGTACCAGGTTGGCAGCCGGTGTATATGGCTTATATAATACATAATATACACTGCTGGTGGGGCTTAAAGCGGACAGCCACACCGCTGCGGTTAAGCACGGGATTTTACCGAGTGTCTTAATTCTGCGCTTTACCGACATCAAAGAATTTTATTCTTACACCGCTTACCACTATGAAACATCGGGATTATTATATTTTCACTTCCACGATTCCGAGCTGGCGTTAACGTTGTGAAAAATATGTAGGTCCCTAGAATCCTAAAATGTCTGAATAATTGCTTTGATTAACGTAAAATATTCGGTTTCATATTTAAATAAAATTTGGTTTTAATCCTAAGTAAGTTAGCTATGTTTTAATAAAATTATAATATTCACGTACAAAGTGATATAGTTTGAAAACTAACCTATTTATTTAATTGAGATAGATGAATATAATAATTATGATTGTAGACTTCTGAAAGGCTTTACCTTTCTAATGGGACAAAGCACACAAAAGATCACTGCTGTCACTGTAATAATTCACTGAACGATCCTCATTAATCCGCTGTCCATACGTTAGGTAGGTTCGAAACTCGCGGTTGAGGGCGGCTCGAAGTTGCGGGCTAGGGCGGCGAGGTCGCGGGGCGCGCTACCGGGCCGCGGGTCTGGGCGCCACTGGCCGCCCGCGGCGCGCGCCCGCCACGCCGCCTACACGCGCAACTAACGCGCCACGCACTAAACCCACACTTTAGGCACGTTTTTTAATTAAATTTTTAAGTGAACATTTAATATTTAAGTTAGTTACAACAACTGATCGTAGTAGTCGGGGCTGTAAACTAGCTCCTACATTTATTATAACTTTTTAATTTATAATGATGCGACCAGTAACAAGCAAAGTTTTATTGAGATGTGACTACCTAGCAAATTACTATCTACAGGTACGGCTTGTGTATTGAAATAAAAAAGTGAGAAGTTATTAAGTATGCTTTTATATGTTTGCTTAACTACTAAAGGTAAGTTCATATTTCATGCATAGACTGGTATATGACACTTTTTATCAGGTTCTCAAACACCTCAGTTAAGTAGGTACTACGATATGTGTTTTATCGAGTGTGGATAGAAAAGCAATTTTATGAAAGATAAATAAGGTGGCATGCCATACATAGCTACTTATACACCTATATAAACAGATGGGTATGTAGCTGTCTCTTACTGAATCTATCTAGACAATAATTTAGCCAGTATTGCGCGATATTTCTAGAACTTGATTAAGTTTAGGCCTAACAAGTGCCGACTTATACATTTCATATTTTACTAACATTGGAAATTCATCGAATACCTAATCGATGATAATAATACGCGAAAATATTTTAAATTGGTTGGTCACTGGCATTGTCCATATCGATAAAATCGACTTTGATAGACAGGCGCAAATGACTAATCTGGTAACGGTTCAGATCAGCGCGGGCTTCGGGCCCGTACCTTTTATATTAAAATATTGACCAGCTTTTTGTTACTTTATACCTGACTAGCGGCCCGCACCGGCTTCGCACGGGTACATTACGGTTACATTATTGGAGTTTTAGTAAGGATCCCTAATTTTTTAAAATATAATATAGCCTATGTCACCCGGGGATAGTGTAGCTTCCCAACAGTGAAATAATTTTTCAAATCGGTTCAGTAGTTTCGGAGCCTATTCATTACAATCAAACAAACAAAGTTTTCCTCTTTATAATATTAGTATGATAAATAAATATACGAGTTCCTTGTGTCATTAACGTTATCTTCGTACATCACAACGTAAATTAATTGCTTTTAAAGTAAGCTGACTTAGAACTAAAAATATTATCTGAGTATCTTGAGAATATGGCACACAGATAAAATACGTCACATGATACCAATAGGTAGACGGCCCAAGCCCGGATTTAACAGCTGCCGCGACCCGCTGCGGTTTGCGGCGCACACAGAGCCCCACGTACCAAGTTTTTCAACTTGACCTCACGTCCGGGACAGTATAAGGCAATTTACTGACACACATGAATAAAACAAAAACTCTAACTCCCCTCTGTCCTAACATCTCTATAAAAAAATATCAACAAAATTTATCATAAGGGTGTCTCGTAAAATGATTGTTTGCAGACCTGGTCAATATGATACAAGTTTCACCGCCGACTTCCGTATGTTTTATGCATTTTCATGGAAGTAAGTTTTGAATAAGCAAAATATGTGACTTGGAAGGAACAAGGAGCAGCATTATGATTTAAATAGTTCACCGTCGTTCGGCCTACACGAGTGTACTTGACAGGTGTTCCAAGTCTTCCGACTTGTATCTACGGGGGCTACACGTTAAACACAATGGCTGGGAATGTTTTAAACATAGGTACAGATACGATAAAACCGCTTAGTTCGTGGTGGACCACTCATAGTGCATCTAAGGTTCTGTAGGCCTCACGGTAAGTATTTTATTTGACTAGCAAAGATTTCTGGGTGATAAACTAAAATAGCCTACTAACATAATATAAAATAATATGGTTTTCTTATATTTACGCGAATACTACACATTGAAATAAAACAGCCGAAACGGCGGGAACATAAAAAAGTAAATAAACGCGATAAAATAATATAAAATAAAATAAGTAATTTTATTTCATGTCATAAAACAAACATTTTATAATTTTTGAATTGAGACCTACTAATATTATGAAATTATCAACTTTCGTCCAAAAGCTGTAGAAGTTATGGCACTGTGTACAACAGACTGGGACAGACCTGATGTTCTTACAATGGTTCCTCGTAGGATCTATGGAGCCCAAAAAGTAGCAAAAAAGTAAGAAGTTGCTGTAAAACATCATACATTGTATACTCACAGGAATTTCGCTCGTCTTCTGGTATAATGCTCATATTTTACGTACGGCATAAAATTCTCAATAAAGAGCGAATGTGTGGTATGCGAAAGGATCGCCTCGTTTCTTATTGTTATTGAGGACAATAAAAACAAAGAAATCGGACTCTACGTCTAATCTTACCGATCAGTATTCAGTTTCCACATATAATCCTAATAAGAGAAAGTCATAAATAAATAATATTGTCGTATAAAGGAATGATTAGCGAAAGAATACCAAAACATGTACAAAGTAATAAGAAATGAAAGAAATAAACTCGATATCATTATATACTTCCCGCCTCAGTTAGATGCATCTGTACGAGGAAAAAGTATTTCCCACTGACTGTGTGTGTACTCCAAATATTGTATTGTTTTCATTGTAAAAGCCTTCCGTCAAAGTAAATAGCGGTCCATTAGACCCATCGTCGCTCGACAGCGCTGGACGTTTCCTCTGCGATCGAAAACAAAGCGCTTCACGCTTTTTGCAGAGCGGACACTCTTAGCAGCGATTTTAACAGGAGAATGATACGCTCCGAATGGCGCCGATATGCTTCGTCCGTTTGCCTCAGGTGCTGTTTGTAAGGCACACAATGCGATATCCCATCCCATGCCTACTGTAAATTACAGACAAAAACAATTGTTTCTATGCGCTCTTCACATTGTGCACGCTGTGTTAAACAGTGTGTTGATTGTTAAAGAATAGAGCTATAGGTATGTTCAGAACTTTAAAAAGTCAGTGTGGACATTTCATTACATTTCGTGGAGTTCTTAATTTGATTATTTCCCGAAGCTAAAATAATCCTCGCACGTATTTTCCCAACTTTGGAACATTTATAACGTCACACAGAACATTCTTATGAACCGAGGCGGGAACATTGGTATTTATTGGTTAATAAATAAAGTTTTGAAAGGAAAGTGATAGTATAGAATTACGACTCGGGACGTTCGGGCCACCGATACAATTTTAAAAGTACCTAGGCTACCTACGAAATAAATATTATTATTGCTTACACGTGTAAACCACCACCGAATGTATTATCGGCTTTGTTTTCTGGAAATGAAGAATATTTTTTTTTACGAAGAATGTACGTTTTTTATACATTTGAAGGCCGCTCGGTTCTCTGCACCGAGTGGTTGCTAGTTGCTAGTTCGACTCCTGTCTGGCAAATTACGAAAATGGCCTTATCATAATTTTCCCTGGTCTGAAAGTCACTGGGATCGCTCCAATCTATAGTATGGTGCCCATAGTAAATACAAACGTTGCTTAGCTTGCGGCCATACAGTTAATGTATTAGTCTGGCGATGACAACAGACTCCCACTTATATTAATTTTTCCAATTATTATGTTTTTATTATTTTTATGTTGTTATTTTTTTTTAGATAGGTACTTATTTTAAACGAATGGAATCACCTTTTCAAATAACAAAACTAACATGGCTGCATAGTGTAAGTATGAATGCGGGATAAACAATATGTAATTTCATACAGCCACTTGTCTCCTTATCATTTGACGGGTGCAGAAAATCCAACGCTATCAATCAATTTGTTACAAATAAATTGGCAACAATCTTCTGACGCAGTATCCAATTTTTTCACGCTTATTGAATTTTTATGGTTATTTTGACACTCATGAATCTTTTTTACGACTCGATATCGTTACAAGTAGAAGGATAACTATTATAACGAGAGCCGTGATCGCGTCGTAAACAACAACTATAAGATTATGAGAACCTTTGTTTTTACGAACTTCTAGAATTAGATTGTTATACTTATTTGATTTCATTTAATATGAATGAAAGTGGCAATGCTACAATCAATAACAAAATGGAGTGGCGTGAGTTAATATAGGAACGTTTGAACATTGAATTTGATACACACATCATTTTAAATATATTTTAGCCTACGAGAGGCTATTCGTTAATGAAAATAATATTTTATATATAATAATATATATTCACAAGCCCGAGATTACCTACTTGAACATGAACATTATGACCATTACGTATCGCTCTTCGTTGGCCATGGTAAACATTGTGTCACTTACCGTTGTAGCACAACCGGTTGGAGATGAAATATGTCGGAACTGTGAATATTTATTTCAGCTTACCTGTAACAAAATAAAACAAAAATTAAATGACAGTGTTGCTTTGAAAATAATTGGCTGAGTGCAATAATGCCACTGAAATAATACTGAGATCCGGATGCTGCAATGACAAATCGACAGCAAGGAAACCGGGGGAGGTCGCGTGGCTGAAGCCCACGACGGCCGACGGAAAATATGATAGCCGAACAATAGCTCGCAATGCTGGAGACGTCCAAATCATTATTTATTGTTTCGTTAACGAGCTCGAAAGAAACGCGGCCGGATCCGTGGCTCGATGCCCGAGCGCCCGGAATCACGGCTGACTCATCCAACCGCTATATTTTGGCTCACATATCTTAACCCCTCTCAAAATTAATATCATTTAAGTACCTACTTATAAATATCTGCAGCGGCGAGAATAATAATCTATCCGAGAACCAGGGAGCATATAAGCAAAATCTACTAACTCTTTGTGAATCGACCAATGAGTATCCTAAATCAATACTACCCAAGAAAACTGTATTGTTCTGCTTTAGTTGAACAACCCAAGTGCTTTAGGTGAGAATTTTGTAAATACGCTGAAATCTTCCGCTGGCAGAACGACCTCAAACCCAATTGGTTGTTCTTGCAGAAAAACCCCACATAGGAGTTTATCGACCAATCACAACCGTATTCAAAAGTCAGTTCGTGGACTTTGCATATATGCAACCGGGAACAGGGAACTTATGCTTGCTTTACCCACTATGTGTACAAGGTGCCTCTGTCTGCAGACATGCAAATGTATGAAGCTATGTGAATGTAAAATATTGAGCGGTACATGGTTAGTTTAACCATATTTACTCTATCCAATGTTATGCAGTCTAAATATAGGTGAGTAACAATGAGGAAACATAACTTTAATCAAATACTCGGTGCAAATTTGTAAGAGAACGAATAAGTACGTTTTTTAAATTTACGCAGTTTCCACCCCCAATAACTCAAATAAATAAAATTGTATTTCACTCGGCAATACGGAAAAGGAAATTGAAAGGGCAATTGAGGTAAGTCCTGGTGCAAATTCGAAATGCTTATATACATTTTAGTACCCGACTTATAATTAATAACGATTTACAAAAAAAAGTAGGTACCTACTAACGTAATATTATTGAGTACTAGCTGAGCCCGCGAATTCGTCCGCGTGGAAATTAACTTAACAAAAAAGCCCGCTCCCGCGTTCTGCGACCGCGCAACAGGACCCCTTTTTATTATTTTGTTTTTCTAAAATAAAAGTAGCCTAAGTTACTCCTTATAAAATCAGCTATCTGCAAGTGAAAGTCCCGTCAAAATCGGTCCAGCCATTTCGGAGATTACCCGGAACAAACACACAGACAGACAGACAGACAAAAAAATTTTAAATCGCGTTTTTGCTATAGGTGGCGTATGTACTTTCATATGCATTTAGTGAAAAGGTGGTATTTTGATATTACAAACAGACACTCCAATTTTATTTATTTGTATAGATGATTTAAACCTGAATAAAATATAATACTAGCTGTGCCCCGCGACTTCATCCGCGTAGTATTAGATTATTGGGTTAAAAAGTATCCTTTATGTTAATCCCGGTTATAATCTATCTGTGTTCCAAATTTCATCCAAATCCGTTCAGTAGTTTTTGCGTGAAGGAGTAACTAACATACATACATCCACACTCACAAACTTTCGCATTTATAATATTAGTAGGATTACTTACTTATTAACATTACCACGTATGGTAATACTAAATAGGTACATACCCCTGTTATCACCTAAAAGTTAAACCTATAAGGCGTTATGTATGTAGAATTTTACCTACTAAACATTTAGGTACTTACCTATTGAGAGGAGTTGAACAAAACATAAATAAACTTTACACAGTAAAAACTAAATTATTAATGAAAGTATAATCAATATACGCAGCGAAGTAGCCTGTTAACGATATTACATAAGACTTTGATAGAATTGCAAGATGTTAACCTTGTTATGCAGACGACGGTCGTTTCCTTTCGCCGGTCACTGGCAACCTGATGTCTAATGGAGTGAAGACTCTACAGGGAAATAGGTACCCTAGGTATATAAATAGATACCTAGTCGAGCGTGTTTGTACCGGAGGTACTTGCAAAATAAAAGAATCCTCATTTTATTACCTACCCGTAGTTTACGATCTGCTCTACAGTATCCTAACAAGCGTGTGTTAAGGTATAAAACGTGGTAGGTAAATTGATTTGCTTATACAAGGTGTTTCGAAAGTTCGAATGGATTACTCTGGGGTGTGGAGTATCAGGTATAGAATTAAATGGTAGAATTTTTTTATTTAAATTTTAACACTTTTTATTATGTAAGATGTGTCTTGAATATTGGTGGTTCCTACCAATAAAGGCAGGTCACACTATTTCCCAGGCCTTTGTAACTGTGTTCTAATACTGCAACACGAAAGTTTTGAGAAATATTCAAAGGCTCGTACTCAGAAAATATGATAGTCACATAAAGACCGGCTTCACGAGCCGTCTTCATACAAGCTAAATTATTATTTCGGGCTTTTGAAACACCTGTGTGCACCTGCTGAATGTAATTAATGGGAGAGTATTTAAATTCATATGAAGGCCAACATTGATCCAAAATATTGAAAACTTTATAAGCTACTAACATTTTTAAAGTGTGAAAAATGATCGAAATCGCCAATGTAATTGCAGCTGAGAGATGCGTGCTCGAGATGAATATTTATGAGTGTTTTTAGATGAGGAGACTGTGACAAAAGTCACGTCTTAGGAGCGCATTTGTAGGCGCCAGCCGGAAACACAGATGTAATACATTATTATTAGCCTATGTACAGATGGTTACAAAAGTCCGACATAATAATATAGGATCATATATAGTACGGCAAGTGGCTGATATAAAGATTGCCTAGTGAAGATACACTATTCGTAACTATCATATTTAATGAGTTACGGATCTTTATATATTTATTACAACTTTCGTGTTGCGGCTGAAACATTGAACGGCTTAGAAAAAAAAATTAACACTAATATTCAAGAATTTTGTTTAACACATGTTTTTTAATTTTTTTTAATACAATTTGAAGAGTTCAAACTTAGATATTTTTGTACACATTTTAATTCTATATTCCATCCCATCATTCAAACTCGAAAGTATTATTTCGGCCTTTTGTAACACACTGTATATTTAAATCCACCACATAGAAACCATTCGATACGACATGTCAGATATTTCACGATGCCACAACCTACGTTTAATATTCAAGAGGAGTTGACATGCCTGACACATACGAACTACCAAAAAAACAAAAAATCCTAGGAGAGAATCTATTTGTGTCATCAAACATGTATAGAGTCTGCGACAAAACACTATTGCTTCCGTCCAAAAAGTAGGTAGGTCACAACGTTTTGCCGTACCTGAAGCGACGAAACTTCCAACATGTTTCTGGTGAAAACTTTTTCAATTAACAATTAGTTGATTAAAAAGAGTGGTGTTGGTGGGAGACGGGCGGTGACGCGCACATCCCGCGATTTACGGAGCTCGTAAAGACATTTTACACGCATCGGCGACTGAGTGCCGAGTTCGTAATTCGCCGAAGCACCCACCGAGGCAGGAACGAGCTAACTTTTAGGGAAGACTGCGAGCGAATAAGAAAACATCGGAGAAGTTCCCGCGAGCGAGTGATAGACAAAACGTCGAAATATATGTCGGGGCTTAGTGAAACACATATCACTGCAGAGTTTCAAGATACGCCGTGAATAACAATAAGTAGGTAAACCGAAACTTGTGCAACTCTGTCGGTAGTTATCATCAAAACTTGACATGTGATTTATAACTATAGGTTTACTTTGAAATTATACAATTAATCCAAGTTAAGACAGGTTTAAGTAATTAGTC
Source organism: Notodonta dromedarius (assembly GCA_905147325.1). Taxonomy (NCBI): domain Eukaryota; kingdom Metazoa; phylum Arthropoda; class Insecta; order Lepidoptera; family Notodontidae; genus Notodonta; species Notodonta dromedarius. The sequence continues at coordinate 8,140,178 of LR990159.1, read as the reverse complement.
AACATGAAGAGAATATAGGAATACACTTTGACATAAACCTGGTTTGTTAGTAATAGGCAATATCAAATACCTAGCCTACAGATAACTTGCAACTTTTTAACTTCCTTGGCATCCTGGTTAGGTTTGCGTACAAATTACTTTTGTATGTACCAACATACTGGTATCCGTACCTACACATACCAGTCAATACCGCATAAAACAAGGGAATATTTACGAGGTTAGGGAGCAGGAAAACAGCTCAATAAGCGTCAAGTAGAGAGTTAACGCAGGAACAAGGCTGGCATATGAAACATGTCCCGCATCCGCAGTCGTAATAAGCACCGCTCAACTCAAACATAAATAAAAGGCGCACAGGCATAATAGGCGTTTCAGGCGCGTCATGGGCAGCTGACGCACAAGCGGATTGGGGCACGAGTCGCTCACATCCGACAAAAATATCTCCAACGACCGTCTGGAACCTCCTACGACCATCTCCACGACGGAAACCCGTTCCGAATCACCTTCGAAAAACAACATTAAGGTCTTTCGAACTGAATCTACTTAGCATGTTAGTTTTACCACAAAATTGTAATCCTAAACTTCAGAAAACGAAAACAAAATACGGTTCGATATCTCTACAAAGAAGAATATGCGTTAAGTATGAATGTTTTTTTTTTAAACCTTGCAATTTATCATGGAGATAAAATTATGTCAGCGGAAGCTACGACGATGACGCCGTACGACCCCTTCGCACCACAGAGTAGGTACTTGTTAAAGGAGAGTTCGCGCCGCGCCCACTTTTTGATAAATCATCCACTCAAAATGAAATAATATACATAATTTCTAAATGTATTCTTTGCTATCAACCTCTATGCACTATAAATAAACATGCCATTGATATTTTTGGTCACAGCAAACGGAGCGCAGCGTCCGCAAGAAAATATTTATCTAAAAGAGCTTATGACAAGGATATGATAATATTTTGAAAGTATTACAAGTCGTCGGACGTTCGGGGCCTTCATAAATATTTAAAGAAAACCATAGGGATTTAACTTTCGGGATCAAGGAAATGTGCGGCTAAAATTAAATATGAAGGCATTCCGTTTTTTTTCATTAATATGACGTACTTACAATGGGTATTACTAAACATTCGAATAAAGTTTTAAATTAAAACGATTAAAGTAAGAAACAGAACAAACATAAAACAGGTGCCAGTGAAAAATAAGCAGCTATCGTCTATAAAATGAACAAGTCCTCGTAAAGCCAAGGAGTATAGTACTAATAAAGAACCGCATCGCAAACGGCGGAATGTTTAACGTACATATATAAAAAACTTTGGGAAATCCCCCCTTTTATTAACATAGCCTTATACTTATTTATCGTATACTCGTCAATTTAGCTTTATGTTTTCTTCCCACAAATTCTACGCTAGTAAAAAGTACATTCTAAGTAAGTACGTTAAAAATACCTTCGTATTTATCGAGGATTTATTTGCAAAAATGGTAGTAGCACAGCGCTATAAATAAAACACAAAGGATCACTCATCAAAGTTTGCCCAGTAATTTTCACCCTGCATATGTACCTAATACCTACAAGTATGTAATTAGGGCTAAAAGCTCACATATCACAGTATTAAAATGTTAATGTTATCGCCTCAAGCTTGTTTGGTCGTTATTGTAAACAAACTAAGACACTGAAAGTTTCAGGGTTGGTCAAACTGCGTGAACCGTAATCCTAGAAAATGACTCCGTGATCTTTTGATAACCAACGCTTGGCCCGAGCGTACCCTCCACAATCTACCTGGCACCCAGAAGACTAATTAAAGGGCTTAATTAATCTGAACAAGGACTTTGTTACTTGTAAACTCTCAAACGGCAGCAACCTAGGGATGCAACCATTTTGAAATTTGTCTAATAACTTCGCATAAATAAATTCTTAACATTGTTCATACTGTGCCCCCGATGTCGTAAGCGAGCATTTGTTTTATTCACTACCACATGAGGGCACTGGTCTCACAATATAGTACTTTAACAAATGCTCACAAATCTAGGGACTATTCAAAGTGCATTTACAAGGATGCCTCTAGATTGTTTCATGTTGTATCATTTACGTTGAAACTTTATGTGATTCGTAAAATTATTTTTTTAGGGTTTGAACGATTGCGCTACCAACCCAATCTCCGCGACATATTAGTCATGACGCGATATATTATGACTGGTTCAAAATATAAGATTCTACATAAAAAAAAAATACTAACTCAACGCAATCGAGTTAATGTGCATATAAGCTAGAAATACTTGTATAAAAAATCAATGTTAAAAACCGCTATCACGGCTTTATTTCACCAGAATTTTAATTAAAGTTCATGATGTATTTACGGTCAGAAACTTCGAAAATTACACCGTCGCGTTTATATCGACGTCCTTATTAAAAACCTTAAGGGAACAAATGGCGGAGTTGTTGTGTAACGAACATTACACAAAATTATTTACTCGAAGCAGAGCACCGCTATCGTAACTGTGTTTATTATTTCCGTAACTAATACGATCTTAGTACACGGAATCCTAAAGGGGGTTTCAACTGAATATTTATAATAATAATATTAATAATTTAGCTCTTTTGACGTCCCACTCCTGGGCGCGGGCCTCCCCTCAACACGAGGGGGATTCAGGCCATAATCCACCACGCTGGCCCAGTGAGGGTTGGCGGATTTCACATGTCTTTCGAGAATTGGTTAGATCTTCTAAGACATGCAGGTTTCCTCACGATGTTTTCCTTCACCGTAAGCAAGTGATAATCATATAGAAATTATGATTCGCACATAGATTTCGAAAAATCCAGGGTTGCGAGCCGGGGTTTGAACCCAAGACCTGGTGCCCGCAAGACGCGTGCTTAACCAATCGGCTATCACTGTTTTCTTTAAATATTTTTAAAGGCCTACGTAATTTTAATAAATAAATAAGCAAACAACAGGTAGATTCGCTTGAGTTACGGAGCCGAGATTAGTTTGGGAGAGTGGCTATTTAGGCAATAGCACGTTTCGCGTTTTGAAGTTATGCGGATCGAAGCTACAGGACGCTACGACCGGCTACGGCGTACTACGGGGGCCTACGAACGGACGCGCGCGGTCGCAAAGGTTGGCGGAGCATCGAGCGACGTAGCGTCGGGCGACCAGTCGGTCGGTCTGTCACGCTCTCGCTGTCTACAGCTGTTCGCTAGCATGTAGTCTGATCTTAATTTATATTTGCTGTAACGAAAACATTCTTCTTCAATTTCAATAATGGACATAATGACGAATTTGTTGTTATTGCATAATTATATACATAAGATTTGTCTTACCATTAACCACAAGTGAAATAATTTTGAAAATAACTTTATAAGTTTCAAACTTTAAAGTTTGGAAAACAATGCCTACTATAGTAGACGTTATAACTGAGTAGTTTTAACAAACTTTAATAACATATATACTTATGTACCTTCTATTTATTTAATATTATTTTTTATTAATAGTTATTTCGCATTAAGTCTATGAAAAAAGATTAGGTGCTTATAAAATAATATACAAAATTAAGTATTAGTCATCATACCCATTATGCTAAGCTGCGATGTGTGCATGAAAGGGCTAGGTATAAGTAACAGCTGCGTATCGAGGTTCCCAAGGTCTTAGTAGGTAATTCAAATTCAATTTCCGGAGGGACCCTATAGCAAATCCTCCACTAATATGATTACCTACATAATAAATTACCTTTAGATCCCATACGAGTTACTACGAAGATAATAACTTAACAAATTACTAAATTAGTTAATAGTTTATCACGAGGTATCTAAATCAACTTATGTATTTTGAAAGCTTGTAACATTTTTGACGTCTGGGAGGACCCTCAAGGTCGGCAACGTACAAGCAAAGCGTTTGGTATTGCAACTATCTATAGGCAATGGTAATTACTTAACATTAGGTAGATGATGCACTTGTTTGTTATCTTTATAAAAAAATGCGTCGAATTATTTTATACACTTAGTTTCCGACTCCTCAAATATTTCATGAGTACAATATAAATATTCTTAATATATTATTCCAATTTATTAGAGTTATTATAATTGCTAGTTAGGTTTGTTTCTGCGTTTCCAGCGGCCTCTACACCAGATCAGCCCCACTCTTTTAACCGCTGGCATTTCGGACGACTCGCAATACGTCAAACCTGACGTATCGCCTATCTGAATACGTAAGTATTGACAGAATTTCTATAGAAAATTCACAGACTATAAAATAATATAAAATTTCTTCTTCTTTTTTTATAAATATGGCCCACCCAAGTCAATAGGTATTTCGCCAGTGGCAAGTACCAAACAGTACCAATACAAATCAAATAGCAATATATAACATTTAATAACAAAACAATACAAAATGTGACCGTCTACTTTGGAAAACCAAAATGGAGGCCTATAGATTTTTCTTAAACTGACGTAATCACATACGCGTAAAATTGACGTATCGCGTACGATAAGTCAATGTTGACGTATTGCGAGTCGGTCGAGAAGCCAGCGATTAAAAGAGTTGGGGCCCTGGGCTGTTTCGTGGAACTGGTATAGATGTTACGTGGAATGATTACACAGCAAATGTTTTATATTGGTTTAATCGTTTCACCAGAGACATTCCGGTCCCGTGATCAAAGTCGATTTAATTAAAAATCTTGCAATAGCCGGTTGTCTAAATTCCAAGCAAGGACGAGATTTTTTCTCCTTTGTAAAAGAAGGTTTAATGAAATCCTATCCGCTTTAGGTGGCCTATAACTGTTGTGTATATTTTTCGTGTAAATTGTTTTCTGCCGTGTAATCTAATTTATACTTTAATTCCTTGTAGCTTAAGTGTGTTATCACAAAAATGTATGCAAACAACATTATCCAGAATGCCGAGTATTGCATTTGAATACGAATCCATAAAACACGGAACTGAAGCCCTTTTTGGCTGTCTAATACAATTGGACATGAAATTCGCCAGTAAAATCTTATTATATTCAACGTGGAGTTAGCAAATACGAAAACATATTCTCGCAATTTCTTCTACATATTAAATTGTACTGAAAGGAGTAAAATAAAAATGTAAAACCGATCTAAGTGGAGAAGAATGCAAGAAAACCATGTGCAAAATAAGAATAACACCTTATGTGTTGCGATTATAGTGTTCTGTATAATACACCAGCCATCTTAGGAAATAACACACACAGCAAAGTCAAACAATGAAGTCATTTTTCTCCACAGAATAGAATAAACGTGAAGGCGTATTCGTTGTGAATAAGTTTTGTTACAATACTCGACACAAAATATAAATCAAAGTGATTTATTCGCCCACAAGATCAAATATACTGGTTTTGACAGGGGCAGTAACGTGTTATAGTTCACAGCACAGGGATAAAGGTAAGTGCTGGAAACAGCGAATGCCAGTAAAACCAAACGGTGCAGTGGAGAATCGGTCGGCTATACGGAATGAAATTTACGCCGCTATCCATTGCTCGTTTGAAGATGTTACTGGTGTGTTCATAGCAGTTTGTATTGAACAACGCATACAAATGTATATTGCAGCAACTACCAAAGCACTACTATCATAGACTAGAGAATATACAGGGTGTAAGGGTATGAAAAAATAAATTTAAAATGATGAAAAATTTGAGCGTAATTCATGAAAATATTTACGGAATTTTCCAACTCTATGTGGTCCAGAAAAATGAGTAGAGTCAATGGTATTAGGTACATTATACAATGTAATACAATTAATTATTCTGTGATCAATGACTTTAATAAGTAGAAGAAATAAATGTGTAAAATCAAAGTACAGTCAACCAAAAGTGATACAGTAGGTAGCATTTAAAATATACTTCCTTAGGTTTTATCTTTTAAAGCAGAGTCTTTTCTTCCATATTATAGTCAACATAAAAGTAGCTTGATATCTGAAAGTTCCAAAATAATCGCATGGTGAAACACGTCATAATAATATTATGTAACCAGAAAGTCTCTAAAATAAACTATCACAAAATATATTGTGTAGAGATCATATACTTTTAGAGACTACTGATGTCATTCCATTACGATGTTTTCAATACCGAGCTACTTTGACGTTGACTTTACATAATATCTACGAACTATTCAAACTCCTGTCACTTTATTAATAAATGCTTAGCAAGTACTCCGCATTTGCAGGCAGCGGTGCGTGGATGCACGGGGCGGGCTTCACATTTAATTTACGATGTGTCCTCTTACCGTCAATGCTTTACGAGTTGGCGACGCTCGTGGGCGTGAACGCATGCGAATTTATCGCCGCCACCCAAACAGGAGGAACTTGAGAAGAGGAATGTTCGGAGTAGGTGCATCCGAAACATAAAATGTCATCTCACCGATAATTTCTATAGAAGAGTGTCTACAATGTGTTGCTAAATTCCGGTATAATACCTTAGGTTAGGGTGAGTATTAGAAATATAATTAAATTACGTAGGTAAATTTGTTAACTAAGTCTTCACTAGGTCTCTATACTAGCTGCCGCAATGAATCTAAATTACTATTTGAAACTTCAATAACACCCTGTAATTATATATATATTAGCTACGTTATGTTTTTAATAGGTAATATGCATTTGAGGAGATAATATAATATAAGTGTCTAGGACCTATAAACCAGTTTTTAATTATATGCTCTCAAGTGACATAAAAATGTCTTTGAATTAATTAACGCGTTAGTAAAAGTTAAAGACAAACGTTTCGCGGCGCCAGATGTTGACGAGCGTAATAAGCTAAGTTATGAATTTTAATATCCACTCCACGAAAATCGGAATGAATATTGAACCCAGTAAAAAAGGGAAATAATTAAGCTCGAAAAGCATGTTTCCGCCGCGGAATGGTTCAGCAACTCTCGAGAGGAAAATTTACGAGGAACACTGAAAAATAATTAAGATAAAATCTCATTAGGGAGGTACACAGTAAACGGATGCGGACAACCACGGATCCACCACAATAGTTCGCAAATTATACGCTCTTTCAAAATGTTATCCAGATATTTTCAAACAAATTCACTTCCTCGATTTATTCTCGTAAAATCCATTTTGTCTGAATCTTATATGTCACATTACTTAAAAGGAATAGTACCTACTGATAGATTTTTACTTGGACCAACTCCAATAGAAGTTAGCAAAGTTTTCGTACATAAAAAAGAAAAAACATTTACGCAAATGAGGAACACGAATAATTGCTTTGCTAAATCCATGAACCCTGAAATTAAAAGTCTTATCTAATCTAAGTTAGTTAACGAATAACATTTTACGACGTAAAACGTTTACTGTCAATTTCGACATCGAAAAAACTACAAATGGCAACTCTAGATAGAATTGTGAAGACAAAAACGTCAGAATGGGGATAAGGGTTCCATTCTACTTATGATATTCCCACAGGACTACAAGCAAAGGCAGCCGCTCCGAAGTGTAGTGGCAACAGGGGACCGACGTTACAAATGCTATATGCTTACACCTCAAAGTAAATGACTGAGACCATCAACTCAACGACTTCGTTCCTTCACAAATACCTATACATATAAATTGCTCTATGTAGAATCAGCGTCAAAAAATCTAAGTCTTGTTCTTCAACAAACTCCAGTCACAATTAACGATTAAAGCGTTAAGTATTAGATCATCGTCTTTCCACGCTGACTGTACATAGTGTACCTATATTGCCGTATCGTGCCGAACGTGTGAGTCTAAGTACTATGGAGTCAAGTTATGCCCTAGGTCTTGCACAATAGGTGCGGTGCTCGTTGAGAAATACTAATATGTTCTGTTAGCCGTTACGATCGCCGTCGGTCAGGAAAGTGGGCACACAAACAACTAGACGATAGCGGATGTGCAGGAACACACGTCAGCTCTGTTTATGTGACGGCCACTCAGAGCAGTGCCGCAAATTGAGCAAGCCACTGGACCTTACGCCTCGCTACGTGCTCTAATGGTCCTACGGAATCCTCGACCAGCACAATAAATACTATCCTCTACCGTCACTTATCAACGCTAATGAATATTACTGCATCGCTGAATGATAACTCCAAATTAACTACATATAATGGTAACATGGTGCACTAGGGCGTATAAGATGTTGATTGATAACAACAATATATTCGTGTTAGTATATAATGGAATAATAGAATGTCGTATGATTATAATACCTAATTTATCATCATGTATTCAAAATGGATATGTGTTGCTGTCAATAGCGTCAGTCAATACTACCATCGCCACGTCACAGCAAATATGTGATGGGTTTCCCAACTACTGTCGCATGCATTCCAAATGTAAATACAATTTACCTACCTGTATCGATTGTTAGTAAACGCATAGTATTACTCCGGTAACTCGGAATTTGCGGCATCCCTATGCTGCACGCTATCCACTAACGCAGCTAGTTTTGGAACATCCGAGCCTCCTATGAGGACGTCATTAAATTCTAAAATGTGCAACGGAATTTTGACAGTGAAATTCATCATGCGTAGATAGGTAGCGGTGTCCCAGAAGAGTCGCCGCTGCAATCATGCGCCTGGCTGCATTACCGATGGGCAGGGTGGCGCCGCCGTCCCCTTTGTGTACTCATTCGAATGCCGCTCATATCGCCACGCTGCCACACGCCACGATGGGCCAATAGCGCGAACAACACTCCATATTAAAGGCCCAAAATTGCAGTTTAATTTATTCCGAACGTGTCTCGGCAACGGAATCGCAATAACCGGCAAAACAATACCACCGTTTATTGAGGGCTGTTTGATTTCACTAAGAGCTAACAATTACTGCTATAATACCGGAATACGGAACGGAATAACAAATACGTGTTATAAGTAGGTACTTATATCAAACATATCTGTTTAGTTCAACATTTTAGCATCTTCAGCAAAAGTGTATGCCTATTTTTATATCAACAAAAGTTTTAAATAAAGGTAGTTTAACAAAAGTGATCCGAATTTCGGAAATTCCATTATTTACTATAAAATCAGATAGATGCAGAGGCAACGAGAGAATGAAACTCTAGACCCCATTTCGGATCGAGCGAGTGAACCGCTATTCGAAACGTGAACCCATAACCCAACACAGTGGATTGGATATCCTTTAAGCTCGTCACACACACACACACATACGCTCGTAATGTCTATAAGTGTAATATTTAAAACACTCATTTCCGTTAAAGAGATAGGTATCCTATACAACCGTACTGGCTGAAGCTTAGAATCCATTTCAAAAAGACTTCCAAATGAGACTGAGTGTTATTAAGCTCCTGTCGAGTCGACTTCCTAATTACAAAGCTTTTTGCCGTTTTACCCTTTTGTAGATTGGCGTCTTAGAACACTAAAGGAACAAAATAAAAATCAAATGGTAACATTACAGGAGATTTTTTTCTGTAAAATAAGGACAGCTACAGAATTGTGGTTAATTCAAATATTCCAAGGTAATGGATCTTGAATATCAACTAAGTATTGAATTTAACTTGAAAATCGAAATTCAACATTGTTGTAAATGTAATTTGTAGAAAATTCGAAAATTATCAAATTAGTTTTTTTGAAATTTATGAAATTATCTGAGTATTTTAAAATGCTACTAAGAAACGAATATCCAATGTTGTTCGTAAAACTTTTAGTATATAAACGATATAATAATCTGTATTATTCTATCAGCGTCTCCAATCTACAATTCGGCACTGACAAATGTATTCAAGAGGGGTCCATTAATTGGAGTAAAATTGTTGGATAGTTAGCGCCGGCATTGAAAGAGATGAGGTTCCCCGTTGCGTCTGACATGAGAAACGAACGCTACACTCGATTCATGTGCACTATGGCGCATTCAGCGGTATCTTCATTTCGCGTAACCTAAATAAACATGTTTGTAATGGGATAGCTCCTGTACCAAGAATGTATTATATGTTCGAAGCTGTTCATTTACATTTTGATCAACTCGTCGATCAACTTGAGGTTCTAAGAGTATTTTCCGTTCATTCTTCATGGCACACGTACTTTCGGCAAACTGCTCCCAGTTAACCACCTCGGTTACTGTCACACTGTGACAAGGGGTGGGTGACCGAGTTGGGTATGGAACTCGAAGGGGCTAGCAAAACTTATACACTACTGTTACGTGAACTATTAAAACTGGTTTCCTATACCTAAGTTCCCTCTTGGATGCACTTTGCGATTGTCTCAGACTTTGCAAATTTTGTCTGGTGAAAACTTGTATCGAAACTTCCGAGACTAACACGAACGCTGAAAATATACTTACTATTGAAGACATTTAGTACACTCTGACCCAGATTTTCATTAGGTACCATTATTTGCAAAGCAGTCGCGAATTCATCTCAACATAGAATAGTGGCGGCGACATTTAATATTACTTACCTAAAGCAAAGTGGAGAAAGAAACAGTTCTACTAAGATATTTAAACGGATTAAAAGGTCTCGTGTGGTTTGCGATTTATCTTCTTAACGACTTCCTCATTGTGACGGGCTCAGCGCGTCTACCGCGCGACTCGGCGCGACCGCGCCGCGGCTCGAGCGCTGCGCAGGGGCGGCGCGGGCCTGCCACCGGCGAGCTGCCTCGCGCCCGCTCCCATCCTCACACACTCACCACTCACACGCTCGTCCTCATTTTTCATCCCGACATGCATATTCAACACAACAATAAATCATTTGGAGCCATCCCCAGGCAGCCAAACGAAATGACCTAACTGTTATGTCGCTTGCTGGAAAAAATATCGCACAAAAAGTGTAAGTAAACAAACGAACCCAAATATAACGTTAATAATTACCCACCCTTTCGAGTCGTTGATAAATAGCGTCATTATTATCACCAACGCGTTGAAAAATGGTTCTGCTCTTGATATTTATTCAAATAGCTAGCCCACGAATATTCTTTTTATGAAGCCCGTGATTTTTGCTTTCACATTTTGCAATCGCTACTTTTAACGGCGTCCCGAACCTTTTATTCGTATATAAAGGTGTAGCAGACATAGGTACCTGACTAAATTCCCTTTTAATTCCACTGAATAGGTATATTTTTGTTAATTAATTACTTCCTAGGCACAGACAGCCTTACCGGAAATTTAAGGAGTAAATTACTTACAACGCGTCTACTTACCTAGATATTTTAATGCTAACAGTACTTACCTAATTACTGATGAACAAATTAATATAGGTAAGGCAATCATAAAGTGCCGCAATTTGTGGGAAAATTAATTTAAAGTTATCTTATTTGTGAACAAATAAACTAAGTATTATTAAAGGTTTATCATTAGAAAGTTTTGTGGTTGGAACTGCTGCTAATAAAAATGTATGAAAGAGTATACCTACTAACCTACTAAAGTTGTTTGATAAAAGACGTGTGCGGATTTTTAAATACACAAACTTAACAATAAGGGCCACTTGCACCAAATTCTATTTAAATATTTTTAAAATTTATTTAGCTAAATGTGTTTAACTGCCTAAAATTATTTACCCTAAACGCATTTAGGCTTATCTTGCATTAAGCGTTTGAAATTCAATTTAGTTAAACGAAATTAACACGTCGGTAAAACAGTCGTTTACGTTCCGTTTTTAACTTGTACCATAGCAAACCATTTTTTTTATAAAACAAAGACAGTATTCCATAACTATGCGTGTAACGAAATGAAAGTCTGCCGTTTGGACAAGTTTGTCATTTTAATATTTGAGCGCAAGAAGTGATCGTGGTGTTTGTCGTTGTAGGTGAGCTTAACGATTTGTTGTGATGAAATGAATTCAAAGAGCCATAGCCAGAAGAGCTTCGCATCGCATAAGAGGATCTTGTAGCAGAGCACCAAACTTTACCAGGGAGAATATTTATTAAAATAATGGGGATTTCATGCCGACAATTGAATAAAAATAACGAACTGTGAGTGATAAACCAAATAAATATTCTACTATTTCTTCGTCTTCATTACTAAATAAATTCGAGAAATCCATGCTATTGTATTACAACCTTTTTTTTTCAAACAACCTAAATCGTACGCAAACATCTGGTGAATAAAACAATAAACCCGCCATGACAGCTCACTAAACGTATTTAGCGGGGTTAAATACGGTCCATAGCGCGTTTAACTTTGACAGCTAGGTAAACGCATTTAGCGCATTCAATATTTTGGTGCAAGAAACATGTTTGATTTAAATCAGAAATGTTGCTTAATTGAAACTTAAACATATTTAAGTTGGATGGTGCAAGCGGCCCTAAGACATTGAAATTGTAAGAGACTTTCAAATTATCTAAGTATATATTCTGATATTTTTTTGGGTAAACAAATGAGAGGAAAGCTCTGAAACCCCTTGTTCAGATACCCTGTACTTATATGTTTGTAGGAACAAGGGGTTCTCTGACTACTTAGTAGGGGTTCAGAGACTGCTGTAACTCCGAAATATTGTTTGAGTGGTGCATTTAAATCAAAACCAGATAATTTTATGAATACTCAATTCTATTCATCCCATTGTTTTCTTCATAGCATGACATGCCTTTAACTTTCAACCTATAGAGACGTCGCGGACGGAAGCCAAAAAGAACTGAAAATAATTCAAAACAAGATTGCTTGTATTACGAAAAGTTTTACTGCGGCGAATAAATTATTAATCTAGTTGTGTTCCAAAGCCTTCAGAACTTTTTCTTTTTAGATTTCACAATCGTGAAAGCCCTGACTTAGTTTGTACGAGCATCGGTATGCCACCTCTGCCACTCACATAATTATGTTTGTAATTAACGCGGCTTCTGTATTATACGAGATAATTAATATTTATGTTTCGCCCCACTTACATTATGCGACCATGATAACAGGAAAATTTGCTATTGGATCTTAGCTGGCTGCATTTGCCATCTGACTTTGTTTTCTTTATATCCATCAAGACAATATCACATTAAGTTCCAGGTATTATACAGTAAGCAGAGAAACCCGAAGACTATAGAGCAAACATAGTTAGTGATCATTTTTAATCTGCATAACATAAATAAAATATTATTTTAAAAGTAAAAGTCTCAGTAAATTGTGAAGTGTGGCCGATAAGGCTTACTTCAAAAGTCATAAGCCCGCATCTTGTTTATATATGACGTCGAAGTGATTTGGCGAACATAAAGTCGGAGTAATGAGCCGTGACACTACCTGTGCGTGGCGCGGGCAACCGATCTGTTAGCTACAACGAGGCCAACCCCTGGGACCCCGCGCCCACACCACCCCTCATACCCCTCTGGCCCCGACGTCTCTTAGCAGCTCAAACATTAAGTACGCAATGGACTATTAAACGGCTTACTCGAGAATTACATAAATATCGCAGACTTGCCGCTTACTGCCTACACATAATCTGGATTATGACTACCTTATCCTCAAAAGTACCTAGTAGTACAAGGAATCCTTTCATATGAAAATCCTTTCTACAAAATTAAGATACAAAGTAGAGATATTACAAAATGAAAAAGGCATTGTTATTCAACACTGAAGACTTAATTTGAGTGTATCTCCTATCTGAATGATCTTCGCAGACGCGACAAGATCCCTACGTCGATCCCGATCCAACAATCTCTCCCTAACAACAAAAGAGTAAAATTTCGCACAAAGCACCGAAGAAAATACAATAGCAAATATTTAGAATGAAATGGGGCGGCCGCAGCTAATTAGTTTGACAACAAAGTCAGACTAGTTGGCATCAAGGGTTAATCCGAGTTGAATTCTAGCTGGAATGAAACGACGAAGCCAGCTTTGGACACAACTTTGCTCCAGGCAAGGTACAATGTAAATCTCCTGCAACCACAAGTTAACAATATTAAACTATTGACGATCGCATTACTTCTCATTGTTTGGTAACATGACTATCTTTATGAAATACTAGCTGTGCCCCGCGACTTCATCCGCGTAGTATAGGATTATTGGGTTAAAAAGTATCCTATATGTTAATCCCGGTTATAATCTATCTGTGTTCCAAATTTCATCCAAATCCGTTCAGTAGTTTTTGCGTGAAGGAGTAACAAACATACATACATACATACATACATACATACATACATACATACATACATCCACACTCACAAACTTTCGCATTTATAATATTAGTAGGACTAATAGACGATACCTATATAGAAGTTAAATAAATATAAATATCGCCAGACAGATACACTATGGTCCCAAAGTAAGCAACGCTTGTACTATGGGTACCGTACAATGGATTGGGAGCGATCCCAGACCAGGGCAAATTACGAAAAGGCTATTTCCGAAATTTTCCCCTACGGGAATCGAACCCGCAACCACCCGGTGGAGTGAGCCAAGCAGTCTACGCTCAAGCGGTCGTCAAGTTTGCTAAGTACTTTTTATAATATGGATTTTATTCGCTTACTCTTTCCTAAAATCTTACTCAAGTACAACTGACTAAGTATTCGGACGTTAATTTATACTGAAAATCTGTAGCGTTGCAACTCTCAGTTGGCGATGGGCTGACACAAACATTTAAACAAACTTGAACAGTTTTAATTGAAGCGCCCTCGTCATGGGTCGGTGCTCGGTGCTGGGGGCTGGGGCGTGCGCCTTTCTCCATGGAAGAGGTTACGAGCATAAAACTATCACTTCACCCGCTACTATACCCCAGAATAAACCTTGTTCTCTGTTTAAAAGATGTCTCGTGTTTTCCATTAACTAAATTAAATTCAATTCACAAGTGGGATCATAGATTTATAAAGATACTTTATCTGGGGACCTTATTTGACTAAAATTGGTATCTGCCGTCTACAATCTGATATAGGTATCGTCAAAAATCTTGGAGGTATAACTTTCTACATCATTTATTTGATCTGAGAGCAAATTGCCGTTGCTGGAGCCAGATTTTTTAAAAACGCTTTATTACTTTTAAATTCTGTAAGGTTAAAAAGTATACGTTATTTTAGGAAGTTCTGTCTGTCTCACACAATTAAACTTTCATATCTCGGAAGGAATAGTATAATTCAAATAAAATGAATAGTATAGAATGAAAATTACAGAGAATCTGAATGTATCACATTATACACGAATATTGAAATTATAAAGCGGAACGATACTATCATCAGTAGTAGTGTTTGGACCTCTTTATTAGCACTAGGTCTACAATCAATTCGGGTTATTATAAAAATAAGAAGTCCTTGATTGTTACTTGAATGTATGTTACACGATACATTTACTTACATTATAACGGCGTGTTGCGCAAAGTTATCGATATTACGGACTATTTAATGGAGTTGCGTCAGCGGACAGGCATGGTCGTTGGACAAAGATTAATTATGGCAATGAAGTTTGGGCTGCAGACGCCGATAGCGGAAGGATCTCTTACAAAACGTAGCGGCTGCCGCCACATCGCGAATTAGTAGCACTTTGGAAACTTCACGCCGATTTCAATGGCCCAACGATCAATCCAGGGTCCATTATCAGCTGACATGATTCACGGAATTCGCGCAATGGATCAAGTTGCTTCAAAAATGAACGAACATTTAAATAAGGATGGAAAAAAACGCATCCATCGCCGAAGAAGTATACCTACGTGGGGATTTCATTACTTAAAATCTTAACCTTAAGTTTAAATTAAACATTAAGTTGGTTTGTAGCTTTTATGTTTTGTTTTTGTTGTTGGTTTTTTTATAATAAATAGGCTTATTGTTGTGTTATATGTATACAACAATTTACAAAATAACGAAGTTGCATTAAATTTAAACCATTGGCAGAATTCAAGTCGAGTGTTCATTAAAAATTCAAATAGGACCACAAGTTCGTGAGCAGCGACGCTCTCTTGTGGAAGTTGGAAGATTTTGACGAAACTTTCATGTTATTTTCATGCTAGTTCCAATGAGAAAATTGATGCATACTTCTAAAGTTTTGAAACGCTTAAACTGTGAATGTGGAATACTAAAAATACACTTGGACTTTGCGTGGAAAGTGGAATAGTGATTTTTGAATAGTGGAATAATGATCGAAGAGTTTTTTCTGATAACCGACAAAACCTAGCTAGCCAAAAATAAATATAATTTCCTTATTGAAATGGCTACGGAACCCCTCATTGTGCGTGGCCTCACATGCACTTTGCATTTTTTTTCCAAAAATTGTTTTTTGCGTTTCTTTAAATATAATGTGAAATGTCGGTGGAACTATTATTATGTTCTATGCTCATAAATATACGACTGTGGGTTATTGGTCATTTTTGTGTGATTTAAAATGTTAGGTAACCTGCTTATTTAGCGCACACAGGTTTACAAATATTAAAATAACAAATCACGTCCTTATTTCACAATGTAGGTACCAAATATACTAAATTAGTAAATGTATTTCTGAGCTTTAATAAAAAAATTGTTCCGAGAGCCGAGATAATAGTCAATATCTACTAGGGATTACTTATTTGGGAATCCGAACGCTCATCCCATTTGTAAGTTTTGGCGCTGAATAAGCTTTGCTGATACCTATTTCACTTTTTTATCTTGAATACAATGTTCTAACAAACTAATATATTCTAAAACAGCAAGTTTATCTTATGAAAACGTAAAAGGTATTTTTATACATATAAAACTAAGAATTTATTTAGTTTATGTGAAACATTCTACACTAACATTAAATTGTGCCTATACTAGGTTAAAAAGGGTATACTATTTTTTTGCAACTTAACTTTGTAAATCTCAAACTATCGGCTTTGTGGGACAGTTGAAGTACTAAAGGTTTTGTAGACTTATTAAATATGTCAACAGCTGTATTCCTATAACACCTTTTGTTTTTCAAGTTTCCTCCAAAGCTTATAGTTTTAGAATTACAAAGTTAAGTAAAAATAGTTTTATTTCAATGTGTAGTATTCGCGTAAATATAAGAAAACAATATTACAAAGTTAAGTTTTGAAAAAAAATAGTATAACCCTTTCTGTTTCAACCTGCATAATGACTACTAAAAGATATTGTTTGCCAACGGTAACAATTTAAATTCCAATAAAATTTTAAAATACATCAAAACTATTTATGTCTTGCTCACACGTTATGACCATGAAACAATAAAGAGAGATAAACCAGTTTTAGTTTGTGTACAAAAAGTTACATACATAAATAAACACTTAGAATAATACGTCCTATAAATTACATTAGTATGTATTTCCACGTATTGGTATCGAGCTGGAATGAGAACTATTCCGATATTCCCGAGGTTAACACCGGAATGTCGAGGGGTTCTGAATTGAGGCGACCAATCAGGTAGGTACCGTTTAGCCGTACTATCTATATAGCTACGTAATAGGTATTATATGTTTTAGATAACATTGTAATATTGTAGGTACTTGTGTCTTGTGATTAATTGCCTTGATTTAATTTTAATTTGTCATAGCTTAATCTCCTAGTACTCTGTGTACCCAACTATGATGAAACAAAGTGAAAAGGAGAGTTGTCGATGGCTTTAAAAAAATATATAGACTCAATGGAACTGAAAAAGAAAAGTGTGACTGGATTAATTTAATGAATAAACTAGTGTATTTGTGTGAATTAAAATCGGTGACTTTGTGATTACGCAATACATACCCACCTTTAGCAACATATTATGTTTAGTATGGAGGAAGCCACAGAGTTATTTTGGCGCTAGCCAAGGGGGATCAATACGGTCGAGTTGGGCCTGCCTTCCCGGGTTTCGGAGCTAATCGCAAAGGGCGGTGCAAATAAATTAATACCTCCTCCGCTTTTCCGGTCACTTACTACTAAATAAACCTATTCAGAGCCGCATTTCTTTCATATATTTTTATTTCGTTTTATAAAACCACAACGTTTTATCAAGAATTGAATTTATTAAATATTTTTGAAAAATTATTTCACTAAATGTCGAAAATCAATTGGTACTTAAGAGTTATTGCAAAAAAATACTTATACGAAATTCAAAATTAGTCATCATGCCCATTGTAAAAGTTAATAGTCGCGGGGAGCTAACACTCAACACGTCCCGCCCAGCAAACATCCCAGACTTGGGCAATTTCGTCGAACGGAAAGTAGAGGGTCACTTCTCGAACACTTCAATTTCGAAAATAAATGAGTTAATCAAAATAGAACGAGGACAATGAGGGCCACTAAAGCGAAGTGAATAAAAAGGTATTATATCGTAGCATCGGAACTTTTTTACACGATGTTTGCTTGCCTCCTTGATAAAGATCCAGATCACTATGCAGAAACAAACAGAAGTTTCGCCCCTCTATTGTACAGTTTATTAAATTAAAGAAAATAAACACTTTCCTTAATGGCCGTGCATAACCTAACACAGAAAGAAAAGTGACTATTTTATAAAATAAAAACCGGACAAGTGCGAGTAGAACTCGCGCCCTGAGGGTTCCGTACAACATTTTATTATGATTTTAGATAGTTTTTCCGTTCCTGGATTCCAATATCGATACCGGCAAGATATTTTAATAATAAATGGTTCCCAAAAATGCTTAAGCAAATTCGGGAACCCAATACAAACTCCAACCAAACTGAATACAAACTACAATACAAACCCTTATTTTACACACTTAGGGGTGGAATTTTACAAAACGCTGAAATTAGTATTTTTTATTTGTAATAAGTAGCCTCAATACTTATTTTCATGTCTCTAGGTTCATTTATTTTTTATACTAACTTTCACCCCCTATTTTATGCACTTAGGGGTGGAATTTTCCAAAATCCTTTCTTAGTGGATACTTGCGGTATATAAGGTACTTACTGTCAAAATTTCATGATTCTAACACCAGCGGTTTGGGCTGTGCGTTGATTCCTTTGTATTGATAAGTGAATTTGCGAAAAGTATCAAAATATGTGACATAAATCACCGTATCTTTTGATTGCGTTGACTTAGAAGCCTAATTTTTTTACACCTACAAGGGACCATAGCTTTTGATATTTGGTATTAATTTCAACTTGATAACTCTAACCGTTTCTGAGAAAAAAGGTCTTGACAGACAGACAGACAGACACACAGACAGACGGACAACAAAGTGATCCTATAAGGGTTCCGGTTTTTCCTTGTAAGGTCCGGAACCCTAAAAAATACACAATATCGGTGTAAATAACGACTATTAGACAGATTTAGTGTTTCCGTAAACAGGTTAGGGCAGAGAAAGATAACTATTAATAAAAATCGTTTATCCAGCCATTTCGCAGTCTTGAGGTAAATACGAATGGTAACTAATATAAAATAATAATAAGTACTAATATTGTCTGAGTACGGCGCGTCTGCATTCTCATGGTTTTTATGTTCAGTGTGTCGTGTACGTAATCGTATCGTCATCGAGAAAGTACGCTGTCACTGTCATTCCTATATATAAAATCTGTTATGTGAGTGGGACGGCACACGTTTTCATTAGCGTTACGCTACGGTAAATATTTCGTGCTCGGGCCCCCGAATACCATCGTTTCGTTGGCATTGATCATAAAGAGCAAACCTTCTGTCTTATCTGTTTAGTGCTAGGGTCCAGGCATGAACGGAATTGATATTGACGGACACCGGTGCTCGGTATAGTTTACTCGACTTGTGTTGATATACTTACTTTCTCTCAAGATCTTGTGCTGTTACTCTATCGCCGGGGAAAAGTAGCGTATGAGGCTTGACTTTTATTAGTACCCAACTTATAGATTCTAGTCAGGTCGGGAGCAAGTCTGAGATGGTTAACTCAGTGTCAACGTATCTAATATCATTATCCTCAGGAGAATTTCGTCTCACCAGTATGGAGCTTGTTATTGAAAATACCTTACATCTGTACGTATATTTAGGGTATTATTTCGCGTGGCGCCTAAGTTAATGTTAAGATGACGTATACCTACGCCAAAATATAATATTTCCTTTTGGTTGGTGGAGCTCGTTAGTAGCAAGTGATTTAGGTATTCGAAGGTCAGCTGTTAGAAGGAAACCCATTAAATTATTTTGTGGTAATTTCATCATCTTTAGAATTTAGTCAGGGGCCATGCACAATTCCGTGCTTGAATGAGAAACTGACTGTCTGACTAATCTATCAGCACACGCACTGCCTTATGAAATGTTGACATCAGGTACCTTTTATACCGCTTCGCACCGTAAAGGGCTAAAACAGGGTATGGAAGTTTGTATCTCAATTCCGTTCCGAAGACAAAGCTTAGTTGAATATATAATATCCCCAGACTGTACTGAGGTTTTAAATTATCAAGCATATAGTTTTTATAGTTCGTCACACTGCAAATTCTCGTATATCTCAAACTGTTCTCCATAATTTGTAGATCTGAAGCTATGAAAACTAGTTGGAATATAATAATAAAGTATTTCCGTCTACGTTTTCTATGGCGATCAATCAAATCAAGAACAATAAAACTGGTTCCTCTTCTATAATACCAATATTATGCATAATACCTTATTACTATCGAATTTGCATTTTTATAGTCCCGGGACGCTATGCATATAAATTTACCTAGCCCGTACTAGAAACCTGCCCGTATTATATCAAAGGGTTCCCTTCGTTAGAAGGTATTGAGCGAATCCCGATAACAGCCGGTAAGAAATAAATATGCTGATTAGGTATATTTGACAACCTAGTTACATAATAATTATGTAAGACGCATCTATAAAGATGGAGATTAAATAATTAATCAGTTTAATTATGTATACATTCTGTATGTTATATACAACGAATATGTTACCAACTTATCCAGGTAACATATTTATTGAACAACCCACATTGTCTTATTATTCTTGAGAACATCATAAATAGGCCATTACATAGGTATGTACAAGTAGGTATTATAGGAGGTAATATTAGAATCGAGACGTACTTTCAAAATATCGATATCAAAAATATTGTTGTCTAATTTAATGTAGCATAAAGTATCTACTATCAATCATTGTGGGCGCGGGGCGCCCAGTGTTCCACACCACTGCCGCTGCCGGAGACGCTCATTCATCACACTTCGAGCTCTCCTAAGTGCTGTAGTGCATTATAATCAGCCCCTTACGTCGGCGTTTTGTTAAATAAACCTCACACGGTCGTAATTAATATAATGCACGCGATAATTAATGAAGTTTAGACAGAGACGAGCTACTGAACAATATCAAAGTGGAATTTCCATGTCAAGGTTCAGTGGAAGGAAGTATCATAATTAATTATGTTTAATAAGTTTCCAATTTTATCGGAACAACGCCGTATTTCATCTATAATTACGTTACGCTATGCTACAAAATATACATTTATATTTCTACTCAAAACGTTCGAGTAAAAGGCTCCCGTATACCTATCGCATGAATTTTTATGAACATAAAAATTTAGCTCTACAACTCGGACTGGATATCGTTAAAACCCTTAACCATACGAAGCAACAAGGAAAACAACATGCGTCATACTTATAAAAGATTAGATAAGGAGTTCGGATCACGAGATCATTATGAGGTATGGATTTGAAGGTCTGGTAACCTATGGACGCCATCCGTGGCACAAAGCCGTTTGATTGACGCAAACTCACGCGACACACCTGTAACGAGACGATATCATTCAACTATAAGTAGGTATTTATGGAAACATTTCATCATCTACTTTTATGAATAAAATAACTTCAGCATCGAATAAATAAATTCACATTAATCAAACATTTAATTTCAATTACTTACCTCATAAAATCAAGACACAGTTTTGATACCTAATTGGCAAAAGTTAAGCCTAATTTCAAAAGTAGTTGTTTTTTGTAAGTTATTTGTGTGCGTATTGAGATAAAAGTCAAGTTTATTTTTAATAAACATTCATACTTAATGAAAAGTAACTCGAGCTACCTATTTATATAATGTAAAGTGAAAACTGCCGAATAGAATCAGGTAAATGTTCTCATATCTCACTATAAACCGCGACCGCGAATATTAAACGTGTGAGCGCGGCATTATTAAAATTAATAGCTTTATTAAAGGGGCCGCGCATCAAAATATGTAAACTATGCCGCACTATCCATATGAATGGGCGTGAGCTGCGGTAAGGAATATGACGGCAAACCCATATTTGGAGCCGACAGCGGTCGACGGGGGCGAAGCATATTAGGAAGGGCTCACATTCATCCAACCCGTCCCGGATACACGTCTTTATCAGAGACGTTATTAAACCCGCCACCGGTAGAATACGTAAGATGTTGAATCGATTTGACTAAATTACCCGAGGCGCAGCGGATCACTCCCCAGCCGTCAGTCCACGGCGACTAGAGCCGACCCGCTAAATACACACCATGACATAACAATTTCTTCGCCAACTAGTAAATAGCTCAGGAAGACATTACATAACATTTTATCGTGCGTGCCATTCCCAAAGATTGAGTACCGAAAATGTTCATGAAAACGTAATATCTCCCGAACAGCTGACTCGGCGTCGGGGCGTCTCATAAAGATTTCTCGCGTGAAAAATTTCGTAACATATGTTTTAAAAATGATTTTCGCTCGTCTAACTGTTCAATAAAGGAAGGGAGCAGGGGAAAGCTCAACTCGGTTAATTGCAATTTAGAGTAAGCTCAATGGTCGGCACATAAGCCGGCGAGCGCGGGGGTCGAGAGCCTGCGGGAAGACAAGTCAGATGCTAGCCACCAGCGCTGAACTAAGAGCACTCACTGTTATTTAGTTTCGTATAACAAGCGGCGGGCAAGCCACTCAACTAAGACCAGTTGGAGGACCCACCACGGGCATATATACACTTGAAATGTACTCGACATAGAAGATTGTATCAAACCGATATTATCACAGTAAAGTTTAGAGAGTAATACACCGTCGTCGCACTCTAACCCCCAAGGAAAACAAAGGGATGTTATTAAATAATCGTATCTGATACGATGAGTCGATAACTAGAACATATATTTAGGTATGCAATATAATATCTCCCCATAACACTTGAAATATTTTGTGTAACGAGTGATTATCGAAATCACAATTCTGACAATTTATAGGTAAATTCGGACCGTTGGAAAACAATGAACGCAAATAATTTGTAAAGTGGAATTCAATTACGGAAATACAAAGTGCATCAATAACAATATTTTCAATTATGTTCATGGATACATGTTGTGTGTACTATTGGAAAAAGCCGATATGAAAATAAAATAATGCTCAAAAGTATTGTATATGGAGGAGGTGACAGGTAATGGGGAAACGCATTAAGCTACCGGCGAAGTGCAGCGGGGCTCTGAAATAAAATTGTACTTACTAATGATTGCCAGTAGCCGCCATCCGGAAACTACCTGCCCATTAATATGTTTCTACCATTCAGTAATATTTATTGAATAAAGTAGATTCTCCTACGGCTTATGAACTAAAAACGTACATGAACATATATATTTTTATGTGTGTATTTACAACACCTATTTTTTGATGGAGGGAAGACAAATCCCAAAAAAAGAATACATTGTATTACTGAATTTTCTCTTCTATGTATGTAAGATAAACACTTCAAAAGGTGGAAAACAAATGCCTATGATAATATCCTGCGTTTATAGGCCAAACGCTATGAAGACAATAGAATGCTCATCTTGTGGACAAAGAGTGAATTGCGATCATTCATTATCTTGATTACATCTCTCCCCCAATATTGAATGTCCGTGGTTAATCGTGGCTATTTACCATCTCGCAGATAACCGGAAATTGAATTTTTTAATGATGACATTTACAAATAAAATTACAATCTACGGTTGCTAGCGGATTCGTGAATTTATTCATAAAGGTTAGAGATACCACGGGGATTGAACGTCAATATAAAATAATGGATTATTTGGTGGCCTACATAATACTTTTTTCATTAATCTTGATGGTACTGGGTCAGACGGACAAAAATAGTTATGTAAGTTGATGTGTCATTGATATGATCAGTATCACACTAGGAAAATATTCAATCGCGAAACTTAACTAATTCCAGGGACCGTATAAACTCACATGGCAGAAGATTGAAAGTTGCAAGGGCCCCAAACAGACGGACTGCGGCATCTTTGAACTCAAAAATAAGCAAAACGTGTCGGACATCTTATTCCACTTGGATTTTGCAAAGGACTGCCCAGCTACTGCGGTAGTATTACAACTAAAGTTTCATTCAATAATGGAATATATGTACCTACTTAGTTTTTCAACATATTTATGCAGATCAAAACAAACCCTAGTGCAAGTCGTAGTAGGTTTGTTTCAGCTTGCGGAAGTATACTTATGTGGTTTGGTGCCATTTTGCAAAATTATATCCAACTAGCTGTGCCCCGCGACTTCATCCGCGTAGTATTGGATTATTGGGTTAAAAAGTATCCTATATGTTAATCCCGGTTATAATCTATCTGTGTTCCAAATTTCATCCAAATCCGTTCAGTAGTTTTTGCGTGAAGGAGTAACAAACATACATACATACATACATACATCCACACTCACAAACTTTCGCATTTATAATATTAGTAGGATTCAAATTTTAACGACCGCCTGGCGCAGTGGTTCGGGCGTAGGCCGCCCGGCTCACTGCACATGGTGGTGGCGGGTTCGATGCCCGCCGGGCCAAATTTCGGAAATGGCTTTTCGTAAATTGGCCAGGTCTGTGTGTCACTGGAATTGCCCCAAGTTCATTGTACGGTACCCATAGTACAAACGTTGCTTACTTTGGGACCATACAGTTGGTGTATCAGTCTGGCGATATTTATTATTATTTTAATTAATTCACATCCAACGTTTTGTAAGCAAGTATACATTTTTCAGGCAAAAATAGTCGTCAGTACACACAACAATAACGCCACGAAGAGACTGTGGAACTACGTTCTGAACAAACCGTGCCAACATTTCGTGTTGGGCCCCATTCTGATCGACTCATTTAATCTGACTAACAATTGCAAAATTAATAAGGTAAGATAGCACCGCGAGAGCGCTTTGTAATTACCACTTGGCAGCAAGAAGTCATTAAACTTAAAATACTGTGTTGTTGACAGGGCCGTTACGAGGTTCATCTGAATTTTAAAGAGAAATCTACCATGTTTTTGGGTTCGAACTTTTTCTACGGCACTTACATATTCAAGACGATGTCTTATAACAAGATGAACAACTTTTTTTGTGTGAACGCAGTAATCGAAGTTAAAAGACCCTCTTGAAATTAAATTTAACACCTACATCGTTCTGTTTTTTTTTGGTCTCTCGGTAAAATTGTATCTCAGAATTTAAACACGAGAGAGTATGTAATGAGTTGTGATAACGGATGATCCAGCAGCCTTAGGGCTTAGGACACCTAGTGGTAAGATCGTGCGCGGATTATCAGGATCGATTACATTTTGTTTCTCATTTAGTTTTCGGCTCACAAGTTTACACATAAAATTTACATTGGCCCTAAAATAAGATTGTTTTTGACACAGATATTCTTTTTGGATTTGGTTATAAATGCATGTGATGTACTTATACTGAAAGTTTCTATGTAGGTATTGCTGTTTCGTTCTCGCTTCTCCCAAAGCTCTCGTACGCTTAAGCGAAGTTCATAAAAATACTATTTACAGCAGTGCTTACCTATAACTACTATATGAGTCGACTTCATCCGCTGGGAAATTTGATGGAAAAATCCAACTGGGAAGCGAAGTCGTTTAAACGAATCGTCACATTTCACAGAAATTATTGGAATTTTGAACGCCACCGGAAATATTCGTAGTATAGGATTAATTAATTGGCTCATGTGCCAGCAAAGTTCGGAGTCGTTGGCAGTTACAATTATCGTATGAAAGACGATAATTGAAGTGCAGCAGACTCGCGAGGCTCGGCAGAGTTAATAACCATATAATACGGTCGCCGAGGCGGATAGACGAGTCATTTAACTAATTCCGTGTCGCGATTAAAACTCGTTATAAATGGTACGTACTGTCGTTGCCACCGCAAAAAGAGGAGAAAGGGAGACGAATTAAAACGAGGCGAAATTTTGCGACACGAGAGCCTACCTACCCACGACGAAAATAACCAGCGGACACATTATGAGGTTTTATACCTCGTTTACTAACCGCAAGTCTTTGTAATCAGTTCTGTTTTCAGACTTACGAGGATAATGTCGTTTAACATGCAACGGTAATTGATGATGGTCTTAACGTGCAAGCCATTAAATATTTTGCAAACGTTTACTTACAGAGAAAACGGTATTATAAAACTATTTGTTTTAATGTTAATAAGTATTTTTATACTATTTAACTTGATTTGCATTGAATAGTGTAGGTACTTGTCCTAGATACTTAGCTTCATAATGGAAAATAATATGAGGGCAACCCGTGAACACAGAAAAAAAGATACCTTATGTTCATTTCACCGCACCAGTTTGCAGATAGTTTTTAATATGGTGTTAATTAATATAACATCAATAACACCGGCAACGCGATTGCGGTGTAAATTACTAATTAATTAGTGGTTTTCCATCAGACTGGGTTATTTATTTTAAATTTTACGTGTTCATTCCGTACGCTATGATTTCACGAATCTAACTTTAGGCTATCGAATGTTTAGTTAATATGTTTTTAATGAGTTTTAATAATTACAAAACAAATTAGCAGTCTGAGGAGTGAGAGATCTGCAAAGTAAATCTAGGTCGGTAATGGGGCGTGGTGGCACCTGGGCCCGCGCGGCGGCGGCGGCGGCGGCGCCTCGCTAATTTCCTAAAGCACGATATAAATTACTGGCCGAAAACAATGACGGCCGCACTTAAACTCCGCGCCGCCCTCTTGCACACACCATATTATAATGAACACGCTAAAAGGATTGTTAGCTTAGTATAAATAATAGCAAAATGGGTGCGTCCAGACTACACTGAACAGCCGCGCGAGACAGCTCCGGATGACGGTATGTCTACGTGGCCTCTAGCCAATATATTTTCTTTGCAATCGTATCTACAGTTACGCCCACATGTACGGAAATTATACGAGTATGTAATAGCTGTCGATGAGACGATCGCGATATTTATGTTATTCCCATATATTTACTCGCATAATCGTAATCATACAGTACGGGCCACGGGCGCGGCAGCTCGGTGTGGTCAGAGCCCCAAACACGAAATATTTACGTTAGCGTAACGCTAATGTAAGCTTAAGCCGTCCCGCTCGCATGAAAACTTCACAAATAAGAACGACAGAGACAGCAGGTTTTTTCAATGACAATACGATTATTTTAGGAGTTCCTGCTAGGCCCACTGAATGCAGCAATTGAGCGCGACAATTACGGGACTAAACACTGGTAGTACTAACCGCACATTTAAAAAGTATAAACCATTCTCGCACTTCCGTAGCCGCGGAGATAAAAGCTAATCCCCACGCATGACATCCCACTGTATGAATATGAGATGGTTATCCGCATAACGTAACATCATTTCGCTTGTAAAGGATACTCTAACGAACCACAGCTTTTTGGGTTGAATACAGGTTATTAGGCATCGTGAACATATTAATAACAAAAAAATAAAATTTTAAAAACCTTCGATGTCACAACTTCTTAAACTACAAAGAGTAGCTGATAATTTTCGAACGGCTGAACCGATTTTCATGAAACATAGCTAAGAACACTCTCGTTCAGAATACCTTTCTAACATAAAAAAACAAAATTAAATTCGGTTCATCCGCTTGGGCGCTACGATGCTACAGACAGACACACAGATACACATGTTAAACTAATAAAACCCACTTGTTTTGTCGGGGATTAAAAATACTCGAGTTTGTATAGATTGTGATTGAACCTACCCATGCAGGTTCAATCACAATCTTTCCTACACCCTCAAAGTGCAATATATTTAACTATTTCAATGAGCTATCACTTCTGATCGCGTGAACTCGGCATTCTATCAGATATTTCTATTTATTCTCTCGATACAGCGAGCGATAAACAAGGTGGTAAGTTATAACTTAACACAATCTTCGGCCTTTCAGGCTCCGATGCTTCGGTTTGTGCCGAGTCAGGCAGTTAATTATTTTCCACGGACAATGAATTGCCGAAGTCGACTCATTATCTTGAAATGAATCAACATTTCTTTCAAATTCAGATTCTTAACTGATATTTTGAAAGGTTTTAAATATGTTATAATTAATTAAGCGCCAATTTAAACAGTTTAAGAAATTACCTATTGTTTCATCTGAAGACAAGACTGTGTTAAGTAGAAATAAGTAGCTATTACATTAGATTGTTAATATAAATGATGTAAGTTGCTTTGAAATAAAACTATTTTTACGGATTATATCGCGTTTATTTACTTTTTATGTTCCCGACGTTTCGGCTGGGTGCTACCACCAACTTGGGATCCAGTAATTAATATAATTAAATCCAAAACCAAGCGTACCATTGCAAGACCTCAAGACACAGTGAGCACTTTCTGCGTGGATCGGACCGCAAACACCAACTAAATTTTGAGGGTACCCAGTTTTTAACTATGACATCAGGACGTCTAACACCTCAGTCCCCCCGTGACCACGGTTGCTGTAAAGCAACCGAAACGTCGGGAACATAAAAAGTAAATAAACGCGATATAATCCGTAAAAATAGTTTTATTTCAATGTGTAGTATTCGCGTAAATATAAGAAAACAAGATGTAAGTTGCTGCTTATATAAGAGACAGATAGATAGAGTGAGTGTTGCCAGTAAGTACAATTATTTTATACTAGCTGTGCCCCGCGACTTCATCCGCGTAGTATTGGATTATTGGGTTAAAAAGTATCCTATATGTTAATCCCGGTTATAATCTATCTGTGTTCCAAATTTCATCCAAATCCGTTCAGTAGTTTTTGCGTGAAGGAGTAACAAACATACATACATACATACATACATACATACATACATACATACATACATACATCCACACTCACAAACTTTCGCATTTATAATATTAGTAGGATATAAAAAAAATATTGTTTAAGTACGTTTTTAATAATAACCACATGAAAAAACCTGAATCTCGGGGACATACACGAACAAAAGGAATTTAATTGGACTTGTAAGCTGTAACCGCTCGCAATTTCTCGGTCTATATACTTGTAAATCTTGTAAGAATTCTCAATTTCTGACCACATTTTGATAGAAAATTTGCCTAGAAAATTAACGAAACATATACCTAAAACCTTTGATAAAGGAGGGAATATTTGATCAAAGCCTAAAACATAATTGACGACCGCTTGGTGCAGTGGTTCGAGCGTAGGCCGCTCGGCTCACAGCACCGGGTGGTTTGCGGGTTCGATTCCCGTCAAGGTAAATTTCGGAAATGGCCTTTTCGTAATTTTCCCTGGTCTGGTGTCACTGGGATCGCCCCCAGTCCATTGTACGGTACCCATAGTACAAGCTTTGCTTAGTTTGGGACCATACAGTTGGTGTGTTTGTCTGGCGATATCTATCTATAATTATTTTTATAGTTTCCCCTAACATGGGATTGTAAATACACTGAAATTCTACGTAACATTCGGTGATGTTGGTACGGTTGTTAAAACCACGTGATTACTTATTCACGTCGTTTACGGAGCACAATGGGAACCGAGAATATGTTAGGTACGGCATAAAATACTATATACCTACCTCCATATAACAGCATCAGCGCCAGCAGTGGTGTTATTCATGTCCAGAATAAATCAGCACCCGCTCTAATATAATAATATAGTCCGCTGCAAGCTAGCTAGTGGAGTGCTGCGCGCGTCCACATAAATTGTCGAATATACAGAAATTAATTTATGAATATCTGTAGGTATTGGGATAAACGATTGCGCCGGGAACAAGCCGGCTATTTAAATGACCCGTCATTAGGGTGGCATTCCACTTGGCTGTAGGTACTATCAAGCCCGCGCACTTCGAACAATAGAATCAACTTGAGCTTAACCGGGTGAAGCTGCGGATATAAAGCGATTTGAACGAAACGGGTGGGCGCTTTATAGCACAGCCAGGTGGATGGCCACCCTAAATGTGCGAGCCGTCATTAGGCGCGCGGCGGGAGTGGTCCCGGATCGGCCGGTACCTACCGTCGAGCTCTATGGCCTCGTATAATCGAACTGTTAACGTTCCCAACTGCCTACCCAACCCTGTTTGCCGACATTCGTTTTTACAGCTTACTACGCGGAATTGGGTACGGGCAAGGCGACACAAAACGGGGGCTAGCGGTCGTCAAACGGTTGCGCTTAGCTATATATTGATCAAAGGTGGAATTATTCATTTCATTCCCCATGTGCGCTAACTAACTCCTGTACTGTTTTTTGGGAATCAAACATATAACAGTTGTATAAACGCCGCTTTGCTGATTATTATTAATAACCCGAACTTCCAATATTTTCAATGACAATGAAATGACAATATCAATAAAATATTGCGAGATTTCCGTTTCATTAGGTAGGATAACATATTTACTAGAATCATATAAGTTTGAGCGATCAAAAATGTACGAAGTATAGTCGATACCCAAACTCGAACTCGCAGACTTTAAGAAAACGAAGAACAAAGCATGAACGATTTATCTTCTTGCAATCTATATCGTAGTTGGAAAAAACAGGATAGTACCTATCTACCGTAAGCTAGACGGCGGGAGGAAAATAAACAAGATTAGTCTTTGTCGTGACAGGCAGCGCCGACATAGATATGAGACGTACTAAGCGAGTTATCATGTCCAACGTCAGACTTATTTTTTGTCGTAGACGGGTCAATAAGGTTATTTAAGTTAGCCATAGTCCTAGAAATTAAGATTTACATAGGTACTACGTCATAGTGAGTGTGGGTTACCAGAAAGGAGACTAACACATGAATTGTAAGAATTATAATAAATCAATACAAAAAGTACAGGTAGTTGACCCAGGTAAACGAAGTGAAACAAACCTGTTTAGATAGGTATAAATATTCTGAAAATAGAACAGATAGAAGTACCTCCCAAAAACCTTCCGTCAATCAGAATTAGGGCAGCCTCTTCAAAGATAATAGGGACCTCGATAATCAATACTTACCCGTTATATAGTTAATTTATATCACGTCTTACCTGCAACAAAAATAGAAATACATTACACAGTGAAACATGGGCACAGTTCGAATTTAACACTAAAGACGCGTTTCAAAGGATTAATTGAAATTCCACTCGAAATCACGGCTCCAAAGAAACGAGTAAGCCATGTTTCAAATCCTATCTTTGATATGTAGACGGTTGAACCCCTTTTGAAAGCCAGTGTCTTCATGCACGAGGTCAAGCGGGTCACCTTTCATTCATCCATCGCGTGCAGATTCTATTGTGATCGCAAAGACGCTTTTCTTAAAAATACGTACATCTAACGCTTTTTTATTTTTTTCAGTTTCTGACTAGATTTATGCGCAGTCTTGGCTTGAACATTTTAGATTATCAGAAGACGTGTGATAATAAGTAGTTGAAATTCTGTACTTTTTTTAGCTTGCGGGACAAACTTGTTTTCCATTCGTTATGTACTCGTACATCCCTATCGCCAAATATTGATAAGTAACATTCGATGTAAATAAGGTTAAGAGTAGACTAGAGAATGGTTCCTCCAAGCGTAGATACTTATAAAACCCGATCTGAGTGCTCTCAAGAGAATCTAAGCCAGGTGGAATATAAAAATGTTAAGCTACGGAAGGAAGGAGCCTTTAACATAAACTTGAAAGAAAGTCACCATGATCCGCACATAAGAAGGCGTATAATATCCATAATATTATCTGCATACACTTCAGTAATACTACTTTCAAACTTACCTACCAAATTCTTTATGCTAGTTAACTGAATTTGTTTCTACATTTCGTAAATGTACCCATATTTTATTAAAACCTTACAAACAGAAATACTGCCAAGTTGACCAAGGGATATCATAACATCTGCTACTTCTTTAAAACTACCTGGAATATCTAATGTTATGTTATATTATGTATTTCACGTATCTCTAAAGAGCTTTGTACAAAATTGTACAAAATACTATGCATTTGTGACAAGAGCCTCTGAATTTTCACCTAAACCATAATGTCACTGGGCAGGATTTTGCATTGTAACAAGCTTGCTTGTACGCTCCATGTATTGGAGTCATTACGTATTTCAATAGCCTTTATTTTGAGGCTTATTATTTGTCGGTGGCGAAGTTGTATCATTCTTTTGTGAAATCATAACCTTGATCAAATATTTACAACCCTTAATGGCAGATTATTAAAATGCAGCAATATTATTTAATTGCAGCCCATTTCTTTTTCTTGACTGAAATCCTACTAATATTATAAATGCGAAAGTTTGTGAGTGTAGATGTATGTTTGTTACTCTTTCACGCAAAACCTACTAAACGGATTTGGATGAAATTTGGTACACAGATAGTTTATAACCTGGATTAACACATATAATACTTTACTTAAGTCTACGCGGACGAAGTCGCGGGCAGATACTAGCGTAATATAAATTTCGCCTTCCATATCTCATCAAATCGAAAGAAATAATCAAAGAAAATAATCATTGGAATTAATATAAAAAATAAAGTTGCAAAGGACGACAACAAAGAACGAGGACAAACAGAGTCCGGAAAACATGTTCTGAAAACCCTCAATTCCATTGGAAACACATCGTCAATACCAAAGAATATTCCCACGAGCATTCATAACACGAAGCACTTACATTATTGCGAGCGGTCTAAAAACGATAAAAAATCTGCAACAAACGTACAAACCGTACTTAATAAAGGAGATAATCCATACGGAGATGAAGATAAAACTAGCAGCCAAATGGAAGTGTAATCCGCAATGTTGCGCAGAGTTCCGGATGGCCCCTAATGACTTGCTGCGCCAAGATAATCGGAATTGCCTAAGAAAATAACCTCGGTATTACGATGCAGACGCCAGCTCACTCTATAGAAGAAATAAGGTTTTAATTCAGTAAATAATTTAGTGTCACTATAATATGGCAATTGGTGCATCAAATTTGAAAAAGGGTGGTAATATGTATTAGGTTGATACTATTATCTATATATATTTACTTAATCTCTAATAAAAGAGATTCTTAATTTGTACTTTATTGATAATGCTTCTATTATTTTTTAATTATATTATGTAGAGACATCATCTCAGTAATTATTCATGACCGTGAATACAATTGTAACAGATTTTCTAAAATACACGTGCAAATGGCGCTTAAGTAAGGCACCTGAACGTGGAATTGTGGCAAGAACTCCTCTGTAAATCATCCCGTATAAAAACAGTAAGGAAAAACATCGCGCGAGCCAAATGCTGCGTCGGATCGTCAAATCTTATGGTACGTATGTGGTAAAATGAAAGTGGATAAAAAAAACTAAGCAAATTGTTTATAACGTCGATTGTACAATACGGGTGTTTGAACAACACTCACAACAATAGTACATTGTTGCACAAGGGGTGAATGTAACCAATAGTTCGAGGGACAAAATAAGTTTTTCACCCGAGGTAAACACTGTGCTTTTCATTACGAATACAAGGAAAGTAAAAATAAAAACAGGAATTGGCTAAAGAAATAATACAATACTCTACGAAAAAACAAATGAAGATCGGATTGCCGTCAATTTGTTTTTTTTAGCCATTATTTTTCATTTTCATCTTTAAATTTTTTGCCCAAATCTATGCTATTTTAAAGAAATTGTTGAAACTTAATTATAATTAAGTCATTTAAAAATATGTATTCTTTAATTAACACTTTTGCTATTTCAATTTTACATCGCGCATTTCAATTGAGTGACTGTAGAAAAAGTTGGAACATGGTTCCATAGAAATGTGAAAATGGAAACAGTTTTTCTTTTAATAATTTGACAGCTATCAGTTGAAAGCGATTCTCCCATGGGCGGAAAAGTATTACTTTCAACCCGCTCCTCAGGCAACTTCAGACCTACTCTCCGAGTATGAGTAATTAAAAATTATATGTATTGCGATCTCAACAAGAACACAAAACTACTCTAATGTAGACACATTTATAAAATCGCATGAAGTTGTGCGGAAAAACTATACGAAATAAAGTTATACCTATTATTTCCCCGCGTCATTGTTGGCTAGTCACGCGCACATTAGCCGCGCTCCACACCTGTCGGCGGCATTTTCCGCTGGGGACCTCCTCCTAACTATTTCTTTGTTTTCCCCAGCACACCAACTTTATTTCATTTTTCTCCTGACACCAATAGAGCAAAACGTTTCTCTAACATTTGTAACCGTGAAGTTATATAAAATATACTTACAGGTCGCTACAAATACACCTAATGCGACTAACATTTGATCCACAAAATAAAGGCTGCAGACATCTTTATGATATGTAGGCAATGTTGATATTTTTAACAGACTTCCAAAAAAGGGGAAGGTTCTGTTCCTCTAATCATACTTATGTATTTTTTCATGTTCACCGATTACTCCGTCAATTGAGGACTGATTTTGTTCACTATCTTTACACTACGTTAGGAATACTTCTTCGGTAAGTACCTACCTACCCCTACTTACTTGAGTTAGCACTGACTCCAAATGAAAGAAATTGTGAAGTCCCTACTTATTTCTAGCTTTTCAGTGCACCCAGGTTTTTTTGAAGTCGGTTGTTTTTTTTTCCTAAGCACTAACGACATTGCTAGAAGTCCCACTTAGTATATTAATATTTTTATACGGGGATGCCGTAGTCGGCATGTTCGTGCGAACGTTTCCACGCCAGCACACAGCATAATTTATAATGATTGATTCGTTCACCTTCGTGTGCCTGCCTGTGCCCCCGGGAGTCACGCTTTGATTTATCACATATCTATAAATTACCACTTACATTGTGTATCTATTTATCATCCGGACGACTACGTATAAATCTAGCACTAACGATTACGTACTTCAATCTAGATAGATTAGATTTATACCTAGATAGGTATGATCTAGTTTCGAAAGATCATAGTGTCCGTACGCAGCTATATATATACACGGTGTAAAGGGGGTCGTAACGAAAACTGATAGCATGGATTCAAATCATGATTCTGGACCCTCCAGAGTTGGAATTTTCTGTCGATATTTTCAGGAATTACGAGTATGCTATAAAATATCAGATTTTTTTTAAATTGATTTTAGCACGCTCGAGCGTATTGAGTTTTAATTTTCAGTGCAGAGTATGTCTTATTTATGTAAAATCACTTGAGATACATTTGTATACTTAATGCTAAAATTATTTTTTAAAACTATAAAATTTGAACATAATTCATGAGAATTTCGACAGAAAATTCCAACTCTGGGCGATCCAGAATCATGAGTTGAATCGATGTTACGATGTTCCTAACACCCTGTATAATTAAAAGTCTTCCTTGATATTTTCTCACACAATACAAACGCGGAGAGCGCAGTTTTTAGAGCACGTTACACGCTCTTGGAAGGAGGAGATGAAACAAAACAAGATACCAGCGTTTTCATCGTTGCACATACATGTTGCGAACATGAAGGTATCTACGAGGAAAACACGACTGAAATGAATGAACTTTGTCGTATATTTTCTTTCTAATGGGCACAGAAATAAGGTCTAGTTAGAATGTAGCGTAAACCTAACATTATTAAAACATACATCCAGCGAACAAATAATCATGCCGTGTCACGTTACATTTTAAAATGAGCGCTGAATTTAAAAATAGCCGCTTTAATATGAAAGCCTCAACCTTCGCGTAACGAAGGTCGACTATTTGGGGTTACTTATTTGCCTATATTAAATGGACTTTACTACGTATATTACGTAGCAATTTCGGTTTACGCGCTAAGACACCAATTACAAGGGTGCCAAAATTTGATAAACAAAGCATACACAAACGTTTCATATTTTACAAGCTCCGCTTCGCCTGGACGCGAATCTAGAATATAAGTATTTGTCCCAAGAGTGAAACCTGCCTGTAACTAATCCAACCCCATTCTCGTTATGTATTCAGAAACAAAACACCCACTTGTTTTCAAAATAGAGCTGTTTCCGGGACCTCTATTAATCAAATATTTCCTGTTCCTATCTAAGTCCTGTACCCGGCTCTGGTTTATTATCGTCCATTATTATTTCCGTTTACATTATCTCACAACGATATAACTCAGACGTTACATAAAAAAATTAAATCAAGTAAGTACAATGATTTTATGAAAACTTAATTCATTTATAGCAAAAGCTCACGGGACATATTGCCAAAGTTATTACGTATTTACTACATGCCACATAAAAAACGTACTTAGAAACAATCTATAAATTTATTGTTAC
Organism: Notodonta dromedarius; assembly: GCA_905147325.1. Classification (NCBI taxonomy): domain Eukaryota; kingdom Metazoa; phylum Arthropoda; class Insecta; order Lepidoptera; family Notodontidae; genus Notodonta; species Notodonta dromedarius. Next base: position 8,104,044 of record LR990159.1, on the reverse strand, counting down.
AACACAATAAAGGCCCAGTTGGTGGAAGAAAAAAAAACGTTGGAAACATACATAACATAATGCTCAGTATGGCGATCATATTCGTGGCAATAAGTAACCATAAAGGCGGCGTTTCATATGAGCGGAGTGGCTCGGTGTAACGACGGCGGCGGCGGAACGTGAGTCGAAATGCTAGTGGAGACAGCGTTTATTGGTACACCTGCTTACGGGCACATTTCAAGTGTTTTAAAAGGCCTGTCAAGCGCGAGACGGTGTTTAAATGAGTTTACCGTCCCTGTAGAGCAAGCACTTGGCAAATATATCAGGATATAAAATTGTAGTCAAAATAAATAACCTATTCTTACTAAATATTTATGATGTATTTACGAGTCTTATATGTAGATACTTTCGCTTCTGAATTAAATATCATGTTTAATGAAGGGCTAGCTTTAGAAATGATTGGCACATTCCAAACAATAAGGTAAAACAATCTGAAGTGAAAAAGTGTGAGAGCCGGAAACATAAACCACCCCCCTCTCAACCCTCTATTTTTTCTTCTTCCCTTCAGCTCGACTACACGACAGCAATGCCTTTGACATTGCAAGCATCTTTAGGCTACGGAAACTGCTTAACATCAGATCGGTCTAGGCTTGATTGCCAACTTTGTTCTATATAAAAAAAACTAATAAAAAGCGGTCGTTTCTCTTTATACATTCAACGTATCGGTCAAACATATCACAAACACGCAGAGTCTGTCGATAGCATTCCGATTTCATAGTTCAGTCAAGTGAGCATTGAAATCTAATAAAAAACGGACGGTTTTATAGCTGCTGAATGTCCACCCTTGTGTCCACTGAATATCAGAACTCGAGAAAGTATTTTGTAAAATAGTTAAATTATTTCATTTTGGTTATACCACGGGTCCAATGGTAGATCCTTTTATAGGTAGATATAAAGTTTTGTATTACTAGATACAGTAGAAAACTCGCCGTAAAACCGTTTTAACTTACGCTATATCAGTTACAGTACATTACAATTGCACGTGAGCTGAAAATTCTAGTGGGGCATCGGATAAATTGAAGACAACCGAGCTCTATCCTTTATATTTAACACCTGCTGCGGCGAGCAAATTGCAGGTTTTAACAATATTATCTTCGAGATCTCCAGTTGTAAGATTTAACGTTGCGGTTAAATTAATGAACAATTCTGCCGGTACAAACATTCCTTTGAAATTTCATTCCAACTTGAAGATTCTTTGAATAGCCACACTGATTCAGCAGTCCTGTTCAAGCACAGATTTGCGAAATGAATGTACGAAATGTCCATTATACGCTGCCCTCGTTACTCATTTATGTAGATAGTACGGCGATAGCTTTCGGAATGAATCAAAAATCCATGATTCGCTAGGTCATGTCCATTTCGTCTCGTGACACTTTCAAATATTTTCTGACTCTGGGTGACCATCGACTTGAGTCGGGCGGGCCGGCTGGGCTAACTGGCCCGCTATCTTCGACGAATAGGTTCGCTTAATTTTCCTCCGATTCTATTGGTCGTAGCGAGCGGGTTAGCAAGCTCAGCCAGCTAACCCAGCTCATGTCAACGGCGACCCTAACTGAATTTGGCTAGCATGTAGGTCGTTGGGCATGCTGAAAATATAGACTTGTGTACACTGCGCAGGGCGTGTGAAGGAGGACAGGTCCAGGATGGTAGCGGTGAACAATAATCCTCACAATTAGCATTCACGCCGACTCGCCGCCGCCGTGTAAGCACCCACTTAATTAATTAGTAAAGCTTCAACCGCTACATTAAAAAACATTTCCGTCCAGGATTAAAAAAAGAATCTATGATTTTACGTTTGAAAATTGTGCGACTCTCTTTGTATGGATATTTTGCTGTTCATTTTAAAATACAATGTAGCGAACCGCAGCCGGACAATACGCCAAATTGAATATGAAAATTTTATTTAATAAAGAGCGGTATTACCAAAGTATTTGTGTATTACATTGAGGCCGCCTGGCGCCCGTTGAACATTATTAAAATATTTTTTTATTCTTAACTACTGTTTATGGACTAATACATTTTGGAAACCACGATGGAATAATTAGTAGTTACCTACCTAGTCAAAAATATGTAAAACTAAAAACATAATTACTTACGCACCTACAGATACTTTCAAAAACATCTGTGTAAAATAGTTTAGTTTAAAATTAAATAACCTACTCTCGTTTAGGTTAGGTTAGTAAAAAATCCAGGTTTTTTGAGTAAATTTTAAGTACCTACATACCCAATCTAAGTTCCGTAGTTAGTCTCGATGATTTGATCATAGCGTTGAAGATGTCTTCGTCGTTGAATTCAATATGTAAGTAAAGATTTATAAAAAAATAAAAAAACGACAGAGAAACTAATAATGCTTGCGTATAAAATTATCAAAAAAATCTTTAATCTGCTTTGGCGACCGACTTACTAAAGAAAAACAAAGTTAATGATGTAGAACTTTCCAGACGATTAGGAAATATACTCTAATTGCTTATATTAGATATATCCTATGTACGTTATGTACGTGGCTACATATATACAGGCTATTACCAATCAGCTACTTTATGTCTATTATTTTATTTCGCATTACTTTTACATCCTGCCCTGTTATTTGATAATGATCTATATAAATTTTACCTGACACTATAACATAGATGTTACATGTAATTCTTAAAATTTTTGATATTACACCGCAGTAAGTGCTACAGACTCAATTTAGAAACAATAAAAGCACTGCCGAGAAATATAACACGAAAAAGTTAATCTCAAACGGGACAACAATAACTTAAGTCTTACAACTTGTGGAAACTGTGCATTAGTTCTAAAGTCGCGTTTACTGCCACGGACTTGCCTTATAACGGCTTCTCCCACACCCTGCTTCACAAGCCATTACGTACTCGCCCATTGGAGCGAACTCCTGGCCCGTTTGCAGCCTCGGTAATTAACTAAACCTTGAAAACTTTAAACATTAGCTAATTTACCCGCCGGGGCCGCGCTACCTATTTGGTTCACGCCAACCGAACCTATAGCCAACATTCAATATGAAAACCAGGTCGGATACAATTTATCGTGAATTAACAATTTTGTGTCAAAATATTGGTTTCAAACTTCTCCATTATTATCCTGCAAGCATCATCGAAAACTCTCATTGTCCATAATTGTTAAGGCACTTATAAACACAGTGTATTAATGCTATAATGACGCTACAAAAGAGCAGTGTTTTTACCGGAGGTGGCATTATCAATCATACCATTTCGTGTGACATAAGTGGACCCTCCTCATGCGAGCTCCAAGTTCCATTACTCATGGCGCCACGCCCAAAGCTGATACGCTCGCCTCCAGCCACTTTGACAATAACCTTCCGATAACATTTTGCTTCTAACAAAGAAATCCTAAGACAGAATGTGACGTGAAAATCTCAGTCCAAAATATTCTTGAATTTTGACCTTTAAGGAAGCTAGCTACAAGAAAAAAATATAAGATATCACTAGACCCTTTTAAAAACATTCCTAAGGGATCCCTAAAGACCAAGTTAAACCGGCATTTATTGCCTAAATTCTGACATAAATTTTAAAATCTTCAGATCACCAATTAAAATTGCTAATTCTGTGCCTCGAGACCGCAAACTTTTATGCTTATAATTTTGAACTCGAACGATTTTCCCTGACCACCTTTTTCTAGATATTTTTGCTAAGAAGAGTCTCGAACTCACATGTATGAAAGAAGCGATTCGATCAGTTCACAGTTCACACACGTTCCTTAAAGCAAGTGCTTTATAAGTCAGGTAAAGTTAAGTCTTTTAACTTTTAAAGGATTTGTACTAAATTCGAAACAACTATTAGAGCTCGCTCGCTTGGCAATAGTTCAGGATTTTGTTATTATTAAAGTAAAATACATTAATATCGACAACTTACCTACGTGCAGTTGTACCTAGGTAATAAATTCGAGAAGTTAGGTAACTACTCGAATTTATTACCTAAGTACAACTGCACAGTGCAAACGATAAGACCGATATACCGGCATAAAATTAAACAAAATAACCAGATCGTTAATGCAACAATTTTAATGAATTAATTATTATAGTGTTTTAATTAGAGCCGCTTAGACTGTCTCCCGGTAGGCAGTATACGAGCGAGCGTCGCCGTCCGACGAGCAGTGCTCTGTTTTAATTAAACTTACCGCCCGCCCTGCGACAGCGTTCTGTATCTCCCGCTCGTACCTAACAAATTCTGCAGAATACTTTACACAATCAAAAAATCATTATAATGTAATCAGACGAATAATAGACGTGAGTTAAAGTGCCAACGAGCTTAATATGCTCGTCGAGATGGGGTAAAGTGATTTTTACGACGGCCGAGTGGAGTGATTCTTGGAACTTATGGCACCTATAAACCCGGTCGTGTCGGGTTGACGACTTAGCGAAATTTCGCGCTTCGTCCGCGTTGTCGCGCCGTAGACAGAAATCTTTCAAATTACCTACCTACTGCCTACTTACCTACCTCACATGTATTAGCTGTAAAAACGGCGAGGTATATTTGTAGAATCGTCACTACGAATACAATTATTTATATTAAAAGGCTAACATTATTTGGCGTTTTTTTTTAAGTTAAATAACCTAACAAATTTTTCTAGGCAGATGCCTACCTCTGAACGACACAGAATAAATGTTTAACATTACTTGCTACGTCCTACGACTGGTTTGTTGGTACATTTAATATATTTTATGGCAGATAGGTCAAGACGAAGCTCGAGAACTAAGTTATTTTAAGGAATAATACTATTGAAACTGTTGAACTTATTAGTTCATAAAATTTACTTAACACAATTTCTATTTAGTCTCAAACTATTTATCTCGTCGCGACGTGTAACATTTCACGATAAAAATAATTAATGATCATGCTAATTAGTTAACTAACATCTATTAGCAGGGAGATATTCCATCTGTACCGAGTTCATCCATAATTACCGGGCACACTCCCAGCTAGAGAATCTGAGTTTCCAAACTAAGAATTAAACCAAAAAATAATAAACCATATACCCAATAACGTACTACTCATAATAGTATTAGCCAATTCATTTTGTCACTAGATTTCATTATGCCAATTCACACCGAAATCCCTAGCAATGGACCTCAAACACAATCACAGCAAGGAGAAATTAAAGGTAGGTATAATAATGGGCGCTTTTATAATTTACAGTTGGACGGTACGGCACGGTATTATCGTGGACGGTATTGCTGTTTGTGGGGTTGTGAGCGGGCCGTTGCACGGTACGGCACGGTATTATCGTGGACGGTATTGCTGTTTGTGAGGTTGTGAGCGGAGAAGCGGGGCGGGACGAACACACGAGCGACACGCACCCGTCTCACTCACACATAAAAATATTGTGTTTGTATATAGGTACACACACACTCGCTCAAATTTGTCAGGGAGCCAGCGTGCGTCACGGCAAGGGCGCGTTATCATTACCGTCGTCGGCAAACGGAAAACAATTTAAAATAGTCTACATACATTTTAATGCATTTTGCTTCCTATTTTATACTGTGACAGTAATACCGTCCAACGGTAAATATAAATAATAATAGTGCCCAATAGATGGCGACAGTAATCCTTTTCATGCAGTGCACTCGGCCGCGTCCTCATCACAAATTCCCGAGGGCGCACGTTAAATGTAGGCCACCAAGTTACTGCCGCTCGCCAAGCGGAATATTGCTTTGTCACTCGGCGACATGGCACAGCTTCTCTAAGCCCAAGTAATTGGAAATAGTTGAAATAGACGACTTATAGCAACATCGCTTGGCGGCGCCGCCACTGCCAGGAGATGCTCCTGTGCTCTTATTGTCGGCAGTAAACTCGACGGACGCCAATTTATAGCTCTATAATTCGAGACAAAACAAACTAAATCGAAACAAACAGAATTTTCACACATTGATTGGCTCATCCTGTTCTCGATAGACCTAGGTTATGGTTATATGAATAACTAGCTGTGCCCGCGACTTGGTCCGCGTGGAATTTAATTCACAAAGTTTCATACAAACTTTCATGCCCTATTTTATCCCCTTGGGGGTATAATTAATCAAAATCCTTTCTTAGCGGATGCCTACGTCATAACATCTACCTGCATGCCAAATTCAGCCCGATCCGTCCAGTGGTTTGGGCTGTGCGTTGATAGATCACTATGTCAGTCAGTCAGTCAGTCAGTCAGTCAGTCAGTCAGTCAGTCAGTCACCTTTGAGTTATATATATTTAGATCTGTTGCTCATTATGTAGAGCTCCTAAACTAAAAACCGCAACAATATTTCATAACGAAAATCTTGTTTCGGCCGCAACTCATTCACGCTAGGTTCAAATTTGTAGAGCTAATACTACCTACTAGTTAGCCATATTTACACATCTAGGTCCTATATATTTCTAGATCCTGTGTATTTTTATTTATGTTAACCATTTCAGTACATACTTATGAATCATGATCATCATTAAATTATAGAATGTTGAGACTATTCCCATTCGGATTGTGTAGAGTTCCTATTGACACGAATAGGCAAGTAACTAGTTACTTAAGCCATTAAAATAAAAGTCCGACACAGATTTAATTAAGCCCTCAATTTTTACGCGAAGTAAAGATAAACAAGCAACCAGGAAGTCAAATTGAAGCAGTCGCATAAATAAACAATAACAGCGACCTAGGGGCAGCAGGGGTCGAATTGAAACGCCGCAAAACACGGTCCAGGGAAAACGCCGGCAGTAAAAAATATAATTCTGATGAAGGTATGTACTAAGTGTTTTGTGTAAAACTGAGCTCTGTATATGTAAGGTTTTTGTCACCAAAGTACAAGTAATAAGTACAAAAATACAAGTTAATAAGTGTTATTTTATTAAGTTCATTTATTTGGCATTGTTCCGACTATTGGAGTCATCAATCTGCATAGAGCTAGCCTAGACACAGGTTTGAATCGGCTGTGTGGCGCGGATTATGATGAGAAATCGTCGTCTGACGTCAACCTTATAACACAGTCTGCCTACACTATAGTATCTTCCTCTCTATCTATAAAATAGATATAAATGATGTCGCTATCCGCGTCTGTCGGTCTCTATGTTCGATTAGTTTTCCTAAACTCCGCAAAGGATTTTGATGCAGTTATCACTATAATTTAAATAATTTTATCCGTATAGTTTGTTTTTATAATACCTACATTCCTTTTAAATTTAATTTATAAATAGAAGTGAATAGCAGTGGGAAGCCGGGGCGGATCGCTAGTGATAATATAAAAACAAGAATACTAAATGAGACCGTAGGAAAGCTAAGTAAGTACGTAAAAAGTCAAGGACTCCAGTTTTATATTCTCTTAAAATTCTGAGTTGGAGATAAGTGCCAAAGTACCAACATGTTTATGAAATTTTCAGGGAGCTTTGCCTTAGAAATAAAAAAAACCTGGATAGACTACAAAATGGTGTAACAACGTATCGTTAACATAATATATATACTAAAAGTAATTCAGAATATGGTTTCTAGCAAGCGACCCACTAAGATATGTTAATTAATAACTTATAAGATGATTATCACGCATTGCATATTAATGAGATCAGGATCGCAATACAGAGTGGCTGGTGTTGATTGATACGAGTGTTGTACACGATTAATTATCCGCGCCCGGCTCGAATCCGACTAAATACCTACATAAGTAATTATTATTATATTGTAACTACTAGACTAGTGAGGAACCCCGATACCTGATCTGTGAAGTGAGCTTTCCTATCCTGAAATATATTCTTGGCTATTTTGAACATGGATCGAAAAAGGGGTTGGTAGCTCTACGTAGACTTTAATTTTTTTTTCAAAAACTAAATATTTTTACTTAATATTTAAAGATATAAAACACAGTGTTTTACAATTGGACTGTTGGTTTATAAATTACGGCGATAACACTCGAACACATTAATACAAATATGCCGGAGCTATGGATATGAAGAATTATGGATACAAACTTTTGCGAATGTAACGGACGAACAAAAAATGCTATGCGGGATTTTTTATGCATACACTTGTTTGCTTCCTTCATTACCTATTTTAAAAATAGATATCCATCCACAACCTATTAGAGGTATGAGAAGTAATGCTATACTTTTATATTTTGTGTAAATAAGTCGTTGCATTTCTAATAAATAATGTAGAATAAATAATATTGGTCATAAAACTGCTCGCTACAAATTGGGCCAAATTATATTACTCACCTAAAAAAATATCTCGAGTACCAGTCGAGTCCACGTGGGGAGGCCTGATCAATATGCGTATCGCGCGCGTTCAAATACCGCGCTACATCGCCACGCCACACACCACCAGCTGCAATATGCTGAAATTGGTACGTGGCCCGAAGACACAATTCCGACGAGAATCCAACCTAACATACCTACGCATTCCTCATAAGTTGAGGCGAAGCTTCTGTACGGACGTTGGGGCGCTTGCCGCGCGGCCACTCTATCCGTGCTAAGCGTCAGTAACGTTACACGATGACGTCAGTAGCGTTACACGATATATATACGTATACTTACTATAAAAGCTATGTTCTTTCGGGCGTCTCTAGACGGCACAATTTTATTTAAAAAGATTGCTAGCTATGTGAGTTCATCACATTTCTAGTATTCCCGTTAGACCCTCCAACTAAGCTAATGCTTGTGTTAGGAGTGGGCTCACGTGACGATGGGGATCGAACCCGGAACCTCTCAGCTACGAGGACGGCACCTCTAACCACTAGGCTATTGACGCCTCAAGCCAATATACCATAATAATGATGATACCCATCTCATATTTCAGCATTACCATACCACCATTTTATTGAACATAAATACGGAACGGAATTAGCATTCTCTACGAACAAAGACGACATTGTACCATTGGAAACCGGTTACTTTAACATTTATTGCATCGTATGGATTCTATTACGGATACTATGTACAGAGAGCGTTAGGACCTAAAGCTAGCTATTGTGTACGTGCAACAGAGATAGGGACGAGCAGCTTAAACGGATTAAGGCCCGAGGCGTCGTCTGATTATTCCGCCGCTTGATTTACGATGACGCGATACGACATCGCGCCGCCGCCCTGCTTAACTAATAGAGGGAGTACATCGAAAATGGACAATTTATAGTGTCACACGTGTCTACGCCGTACAATCAATTCCCCGACACTACTACAGTCGCGGCGGGTTACGTGAAATATGAGATCCCCGTGTCAACACGTAAAGAAAAGGGTACGATACGAGTACTGATACAACACTACGGCCTCTGAATAAACGACGTTACTTTCAACGTTACGTAAGTATATTTACAAGAGAGAAACAGACATTTAAATGCGGGTCGCGGTTGTGATTAGCCCGAGGACAGGCCCCTCCGCCCGCCCCGACCCTACATCTGCGCACATGAATTGAACGATTCCTTCAGCCGCCGACACACTACCAGCACCTTTTTCTAACTCGTTTATATAATAAAATAACGTATGTAGTTTAAATAAAATTTTGGGATCAATTTTAAAGGTAGGTACCTACGTTCCGGTAGGCAGGCTTAGGTAAGTATAAATACGATCATAGGTGACAAATGTTAACATACTAATATAACATTTACTATGTAGCACTCATAGGTAATAATATACATGGTTACAGGTAATTCGGCGTATTCCTTGCAAGTTTAAATAGAGGAGCAAAAATGAAAGAAACACCGCGAATTTACCTTTTTTATTTAAAATCATAACCTGTAACTGTTATTATTTTAGATATCGTATGACTAATACGGCTTTGTTATGATGTCTACAATAAATATTAATTTAAATAAAGCTCTCAAAATAAATTATAAACTTTCTACTTTTGGATACCTACTTTTTGAAAAAAAAAATCTAAACAAGTATCTCGAGACTATTTAAATTCGGCGGGTCAGATTTGATCCATTTTGCCCGTCTATATTACCAGAGTAACCCTGTATAGATTAAATCCATGTGTCGCAGTCGCAACCGTAAACCTGAAAATGCCTACGTACATATATTATTTTATGTCATTGACCGCTCCTTATATAAATTTTATAAGGCAATATACCGACAACCTTTCACCTCAAGTTCGGAGGGATTCAAACATTTCTGCTTCATTTGAGAGTCATGTCCGTGTAAATCTTCGGGGGTATACCACACAAAGGCACCCTCCAGAAACTGAATGGACGGTATTGACAGGCTCGCCTTTGAGACTCCGGTTAGCCGCAGCCAAATCAAATGTTCAGAAACACGAAGAGATACGATGTTAGTGACGGAGTACTGACGTGTACTTTAGTATCGTAGAATTATGAGATAGAACGCTTTAGGATTCGATATATCTAATAAAAAGACTTTCGAATAATTTGAAAAAATAGATATTCATGTAGGCCAACCAAGCACTTACGAATAGTCAGAATCTACCACCGGTTCATAATGCTGCTCCTACTAAGAAGATCCGACAAAAAATTCAATGGTTTACTCTTTTCTATAATAAAAGTTAGTATATATTCTTTGGAACAGCACTGTTATGATTGCAAGTACAACTATTATCTCTAAAAAGTGCTCAAAATTATTTAATATTACTAAACCAATTAAGTCTTACTCAGATTAAAATAACACGTACCTGAATTAGGCTGGTTGTCTGAGTTAGGCCGAGCCGAAGGGGCCCCGTCCCGCGCCTCCACTTCCAGCGCGTACGCTCCCTGCTTCTCTCTGTCGAACACCACCTTCGTGAAGATCTCCCCCGTCTGCATGCTGATCTCGAAGAAGTCCTTGCCTTCGTTGCGCGGTGAATCCACGATGTAGTAGTAAACCTAAAAAGTTTGATTTATTCATAAGACCCGTAAAACCTTTCCGCATCCCCTAAGATTTCCGGGTGCTTTGTTTACTTTTATAGACAAAACTAGCGAACCCTTCATAAAACATGTTGGCCGAATCTCAAAAATCCTTTCCTGGCCGTTGTAAAAGCAACGCTGTCATGTCATGTTTGTAGGTCACGTTGGAAATGGGTGCTGACGACGACACATTAAACGGAACTCTATTTATAACTCCTCGAAGAAATATTACTTTTCAACTCTGAACATTAATATGGAGCGTCCATATTGTATAGAAACGTGACTACTTGTCAAATATGTTATACGTTCGAAGTACCTACATCAAAGCGCTAAACCAAAAATTATTGCGGGAAAAATCTGTAAATCAGGCACATGAGGACGCCAGGAGCCATGAAATTTGGTATAAAAGTGACAGTCGTCAAAATATAGAATTCGTTGGGAGTGAGCCCGCCGCTATATCTGACACGTGTCCAATTAGATTCCCTAGCTTTTATTCACGGAAAACCGGCGAAAATGATATGAAACGAAAAAAATAAATGGGCGAAACGAGAGCGTTGTATTCAAAATTATTTGGGGCATAAAAATGGTTGGAAGGGCGCTACGGGTGGCTAACTGATAAAATAATGTTTTACATTGTTTTCCTATTGTTGCTGAATTGTAACCATAGAACATAGCCTTATTTGTTTTTAACAAACAGCAGATAAATAAATAAATAAATATCGCCAGACTGACACACCAACTGTATGGTCCCAAACTAAGCAACGCTTGTACTATGGGTACCGTACAATGGACTGGGGGCGATCCCGGTGACACCCAGACTAGAGCAAATTACGAAAAGGCCATTTCCGAAATTGACCCCAGCGGTAAGCGAACCCGCAACCACCATGTGCAGTGAGCCGAGCGGCCTACGCTCGAACCACTGCGCCAAGCGGTCGTCAATGATGGTACCACAGATGAATTCATCTATTGTTGAGATAAAACAAACATCACGGATCGACAAAGGATTGACGAGAGGGGAATCGTATCAGTTGAAATAATAGATAGGTTTAGAGCAGGCGGCATCTCTTTGAAGCTGAACTAACTGCTAAGCGAGTCATTATGTACAGAACATAGGTACCGTGAAACTATTGCACAAAACAGACGATTCTAACTTTGGGTACTTATCCCTAATGACGCATGTTATATATCTACCGACACGAGGATATCTTGCAAGGCGCATTAGTGAATGCTGATGCAACTAGATGATGTAAGTACTGACGGTTTAAATCTTTTTTGTCGGTTAGCTTGTAAAGGCAAGCTGTTGGGAAAAAACCCATCACACTTTTTCGTAGTTCATCATCCTGATTATTTACTAGCAAAATATCGAGCGTCATTAAAATAATACTACATTTTATACAAGTTAAATATTTAAGTTTGGGTGTCTTATTTCGTTCGGTTTCTAGAATTAAGACTTTTAAATTGCGAGATCTTAGTTTGGCAACTTTCTACAACTTTAACTATTCCCAGCATATATGTATAACATAATATTCTACGCCACTATGTACCTACTTCGTAATAATCATTTTAATTTAAAAAGCACGCAAACTATTTTCGACGCAAACTTTAATATTCAAGAGCTCTTAAAGGTTGCTCTACTAGTTGGTGATACGGACAGAGCGATGAAATTCCCGCATCTGCACCTAATGTTGAAGCTTAAGTAAATCTTGCCATTGCCTCGAATCCAAACAGGGGGTCTACGCCAGTTACTGAAAGATGAAACGTCTGCGCAAACTCCTCTGAAAACTTGGGAATAATACCTTCAAGCCAATTAGCGATTCTAATAACGGAAATTGTTATAAGTTCTGGACGCTTGCATTAATGTGCCTTTAGAAATATTTTCCTAAGGAGAACAAGCAATGCGGGCCAGATGGTGGCTGTAAGTATTACTACATTTTTCGAACCAAAGCTTAAAATGTTTTTAAGACTCGACTTTAGCGTTTAGCTGTCGTAATTTTCTTCACTTCGAGATTATTTTACATCCTTATTAATATTTATACTACGCGAAAGTTCGTTTTTAAGGTTCCGTAATCCCTACGAAGAACCCTTATAAGTTCATCAACCCCGTCCATCCCTTCGGCCCAGACTGCCACAGTGCCATAATTTCAACAGTTTATGACGGAACTTTATGATTTTTATTGTAAGTAGGTATGATTGAAAAGTACGAGGTTTGGTCGTAAATTATCCCTGTAATTTAATCTATACTAATATTTTAAACAGGAAAGATTTGTTTGTTAGTTTGTTTGCATTGAATAGGTTCCGAAACTACTGAACCGATTTGAAAAATTCGTTCACTGTTGGCTAGCTACACTATACCCGGGTGACATAGGGTATATTATATTTTCAAAAAATTAAGGATCCTTACTAAAACTCCAATAATGTAACAGTAATGTACCCGTGCAAAGCCGTGGCGGGCCGCTAGGTAATACTTGAATCTGATTTCTGTATTCAAAATGCACATAGGCAAAGCCGCAGGTAAACGTCAGTTATATCTAGGTATGTCGTCAAAAACATATATCTACCTAAGTATATTTTTATACATAAATAGACTTGTGATTTCCTTAATTATAGGCTGAGGAGTTGTATCTACCTAATCCTACTAATATTATAAATGCGAAAGTTTGTGAGTGTGGATGTATGCATGTTTGTTACTCCTTCACGCAAAAACTACTGAACGGATTTGGATGAAATTTGGAACACACATAGATTATAACCGGGATTAACATATAGGATACTTTTTAACCCGATTATCCCGAAATGTTTGCTAAGTTAAAATACTACGCGGATGAAGTCGCGGGGCACAGCTAGTAATTCATATAAGTTTTAAATCATCAAGTAAGTAGATAAAAATAGCACAAATACAAAGCTCTCGATAGGCACCGTAAAATAATTACCTATAAGTACTTAAGTAATTATAACAATATATTTATCCAAACCGTTCCCTTGCTTACTGTATTATTTTAACATTTTCAATGAAGCATGTTAATTTGAAATGTTCAAACAATGTTAAAATAACGCAGTAATAAGTAGTACACAGAGCGGTAGGCCGCAGGTAAGCGTTGTTAAGCTAAGTATTATGACGACAAATAATTTTTGTAGTTCCTAGTCCCTACTAAGCGTTTTGTAATTACAGCAAATAATTTATGAATACGAGGCATTCCATAAATCTTTGTTGTAATTACTAAACGTTAAGTAGAAAATACTAAAAATAAAACCAGGAACTACGTACTCCTAACATTGAGTGCGCATAAACTAAAACGAAAGCATTGTATTTAATTATTCAGAATTGCGTACCAATCCGAAACACAATCAGAACCGTTAAAAATTGCATTTTTATTCCTGGGTGCTCGCGAAAATTATAGGCACAGTAAATTGCAACAGTTTCATATTTGCACAAAAATACACACACACACATCGCGCTGACCAGCCGTGTCTGCGCGTGTTAGCGCATATTAATTAAAATTGCAAGTTTACACGAGAAATTTACAGCTGTACGAATACTATGAATTTGGTTGACTGTATGTTAAAGGTATGTTTATTTTAAAAGTTGGAATATTATTTGTGGACAGTATGCAATCCCCTTAGGGTACCCGTCTACTTGAGCCGAGTCGGCTGGTGAAAAATGAAGCGATCCTATTGGTCGAAGCGTGCGGACTAGCTAGCCTAGCCAGCCCTCCCAGCTCAAGTGGACGGGCACCCTTAATATCCATACGTTCTTTCCTGACAGTAACTTGCGCGATTCAGTAGGTACTCTTACTGACTGTGGCAAGGAATTAGTAACTTTGGTATGGGCAAAATAGAGGCTATGCAATTTCTTAATTTATGCAAATTTTATCCAAATGTAATAGGCGACGATAGGAGCGAGTCAATTGCCATTGGACAACCGCTTAGCGCAGAGGGTTGAGCAAAGGCTGCTCGTCTCAGTACACCGGGTGGTTGCGGGTTCCATTCCCGTCGCGTCAAATTTCGGAAATTGTCTTCTCGTAATTTGCCCAGGTCTAGGTGTCACTGGGATCGCTCTCAGTCCATGTTACGGTACCCATAGTACAAGCTTTGCTTAGTTTGGGACGACACAGTTGGTGTGTCAGTCTGGCAATTTTGGTTATTATTATTTATTATACCGGGCACATTCCCTCTCATTGCAAGGGGGTTTGGGCCATAGTCCACCACGCTGGCCTAGTTAAGACGTGCACGTTTCCTCACAAAGATTTCCTTCACAGATCAGCAAGTAAATAATCTCAGTGGGATATAAGATTCATGATTCCATGAGACATGATACATAATTGTATCTATGCGACCCTGACTCCTGTCATAAAGTCAGGACGTACTATCAATCGATTGATGATGACAAGGGAGATTTATCTTCGAAGAGCCATCAAAATGGATAAATTGTATGAAAGTGGAGCGTGACTTCAGACTACGTTCGTTGTTACAACCGGGGTAGGGTTACCAAACGACAGGGATTTTTCTGACATGTCCGGAAGTCTGACCCTGTGTCTGGGTAACAGGAAATAACAATAATCTTACGGTATTTTTTTTTAATTGATAGCAAAAAACAGTAAATAATAAAAAAAAAATATTATCCAATCATTCTTGTAACAAAAAATCAATAGGTAATCAAACCTTAGCAACACTCAGTGAAAATATTAGGAATTTACTAAATAAAATAAACAAGGACTTTTCCAGGAAATCTTATTATTTAATCTGGTAACCCTAAACGTGTACCTACCACTTGATTTACATAGTTCATTTGGTACTAAAGATTCCAGTAAAACCCCCGCTTTATCGTTCATAGTAGGGCAAAAAGGTCCACAAATATTTTATGAGACATACGGACCATTTAATCTATGGTAAGTAGGATATTGGAAGCCTCGGTTCGCAATTTCGTTTCTTTAATAACTTGATTATTGTCTTCCCGTGGAAATAAAAAAACCCATTCGTAATTACTTTTATCATTTAGGTAGGTACCTACTGTATTAGGACACGCTTTCGAAGTCTTACATTTTATGCTACTTTAGTTAAAGGAAATGCTTAAAAATATATGGACAAAAATCCAGAATCAATAAAAAAAATTTTACCCTTGACGAAATAAACACTTGACGTCGTCACCAAACCAAAACATTCCAAACACCAACACCAAAAAAGAAATAACTAGGTAGGTACCTACTGGTTTCGAGGTCAAACTACTTTTTTTCTTTTCTATTTCTTTTTTTAAAAAGATTACTAGCAATGTGTGTTTATCACATTACTAGTATTTCCTTTAGCCCCTCCAACTAAGCTAGTGTTTGTGCTAGGAGTGGGCTCACGTCAATAGCTTAATGGCCAGGATGGGGATCGAACCCGGAACCTCTCAGCTACGAGGACGGCCCCTCTAACCACTAGGCTATTGACGCTTAAAACTACAACAACTAAGTATAATTATTTTTCTTTCATTTTTTTGTGAAAAGCAAAAATTATCGATAGGTATCTTCCCTATAATTACCCTCAAAAGTATTCCCAGGACACTGTTTAAAACAGATTGTTCAGTAATGTACTCCCAACTTTTAATCCCTGATCTAAATAATTATTATCTATTTTATCCTATATACCTACATATGTATGTAATGATTAAATTGACACGTATTACGTACATACGCTTTTTTGGCCATCGCCTTTAAAATCTATCCAAATAAATAAAATTGGAGTGTCTGTTTGTAATATCAAAATAACACCTTTTCACTAAATGCATATGAAAGTACATACGACACGTATAACAAATCCGCGATTTATAAAATTTTTGTCTGTCTGTCTGTCTGTCTGTGTGTTTGTTCTGGGTAATCTCCGAAACGGCTGGACCGATTTTGACGGGACTTTCACTGGCAGATAGCTGGTGTTTTAAGGAGTAACTTAGGCTACTTTTATTTAAAAAAACAATTTTTTTAAAACTGGGCCCTGTCGCGCGCGCTCAGAACGCGGGAGCGGGCTTTTTTGTTAAGTTAAATTCCACGCGGACGAAGTCGCGGGCTCAGCTAGTTAATAATAAAAATAAAATTATACTTAACTATTACAGTGACAATATAATTCCATAGCCCAAATTCACAAGCAACACAGCTTGTGTAAAATTTATAGGGATTTCGTTCAGAAAATCGTAGCAAGCTTTGTTGGGAACGTAATTCCACCATACATAATATATTATATACTTTATGTTGTAGGTAGTAAGGAACTAAACAACGACAACGCTCATAAACCGATTAAGTGAACAAATTGATTTCTACTTAGGTCGCTACTAACCGTTATAAACGTATCTCATATTTTACTTATGCTAAAATAAGCACTTACAACTAAGCTCATCAAAGAGATTTAGGAGGTTAGTACGTAGTTAAATCCGCCTGTTTTAGTGGCTTCAATTCAGATGTCATAAGTAAGTAGTAACTGTAAAAATGGTAGTTACAATACCTAATTGTTTGTTTTAGTGACCGCCAAAGAGAATATCATGACCGCTATTAAGGTATTGGAAAACTGTTATGTCGAAGCTTATGGGGCATTTTAGGTGTTTTTATGTTTCCGTAGGTACCCTTATTTATCTGTAAGTAGATATAAAACAATTATATAAACTATCTATGTTATTATGTTGTACGTATAAGGTCACACAAGGTTTACTTTGTATTGTGCGGTTTATAAGAAACCTAACAGTATTAAAATCAATATAGTCATTTTTATTTTACAATAAACGATATCTTGCTTGGCGCCTTAATCTATACATCTATATAAATAAATAAAATTGGAGTGTCTGTTTGTAATATCAAAATAACACCTATTCACTTAATGCATATGAAAGTACATACGACACCTATAGCAAAAACGCGATTTAATTTTTTTTTGTCTGTCTGTCTGTCTGTCTGTCTGTCTGTCTGTCTGTCCGTGTGTTTGTTCCGGGTAATCTCCGAAACGGCTGGACCGATTTTGACGGAACTTTCACTGGCAGATAGCTGATGTAATAGGGAGTAACTTAGGCTACTTTAATTTTTGGAAAACAATTAGGGTTCCGCGTAAAAAAATAAAAACACATGAAATTAAAGAGTATCTCCGAAACGGGTGGACCGATTTTGACGGGACTTTCACGGGTAGATAGCTGATGTTATAAGCAGTAACTAAGGCTACTTTTATATTAGAAAAACAAAATTTGAAAAAATGAAAAAAATGGGTTCTATCGTGCGGGCTCAGAACGCGGGAGCGGGCTTTTTTGTTAAGTTTAATTCCACGCGGACGAAGTCGCGGGCTCAGCTAGTATATGCTAAAAATTATCTGCAAGTCGGTTTTTACAGCAGACGGAAGAAAGGTCAATGACCTCAACATTTTTTGCGATTCGTGCTACTTTGCGTCCGTGCAGACCGACCCCATAAAACGCGGAACCAAGCGTACCCCTATATTCAGGAACATTATTATGAGGACTCACACTGCGCGCGAACGCAGAGACGAATTAGAGAAATGTTAAATATTCTATAGCGTGGATCCCTTACCTAACAAGTATTGTTTGTGAATACGGCTGTTACTCTAATTGGACCTTTTTTCCGCCTGCCGAAGGAACAAATTACCTATATGTATCTATAAATAATACTAACCTGATTATTAGGAAACGTTCCATCCTTGTCTATTGCGTTGACCTGCGTGACCTTCGTCCCTATGGGCTCTCCCTCCAGCACGGTCTCCTGTTCCCGCTCGGTGAACAGCGGGATCTCGTCGTTGACGTCTTCAAGCATGATGTACACTGTCGCTTCTGACGCTAATTGCTGAGCTCCGTTGTTCTGTATCAAATAAATGGATTAGGTGCACGTATTTTCTGACACGTTTTTCCGTAATTTAACCGTAATTTTATGATTAAAAGTGTTCATAAACTGATTCAAAGTAGGTTACTACTACACGCTAAATATTATTTTATTACCTACTTAAGTAAGTACTTAATCTTATTATGTCAATGCGACTGGAAATTCCACGATGTTTAACTAATATAATATGATTCAATTCTCGTTTTATTTTTCTTAAACATCCAGAATGTCAATAATGATTTTGGTGTTACTCGTATAAATATACATTGACAATCACGATGCAATCGTTGGAAGTATTACTGATAGCGTCATGGAAATAAACACTTATTTGGTAGAGTTTAACGTGTTAAATTCCAATTCGGGCCATCCAATAACCAATTAACGTGATTTCACAACACATAAATTCGCTTTATGATAGCATAACTCAACATTATACTCGCAGCAATATTAAGTTGGTTGAATATCAACCACACGTACACGAATCGATCGGAAAATTATCCAGAATACGGACACAGAGCAATTGGAAAATGATCCGGAATAATGGATAATATTCACGTAACAACAATATAGAAATTTAAAAAAAACATAATTCCTAATTATATAAAGTGGCTTTACGTAGATAAAATTATCTTCTTCAAGGCTTTTTTCAATATTTTTATAATAGTTTGATTTCAGTCTACACTAGCTTGACAAATATCAATTTAACAGAGCAAGTGCTGTCTGTCCTCGAGGACACAATTATAAAGGTAATGTATTAAGATTATTTTTGTCAGTTTTTTTTAGTCTTCTGACAGCCCACTACTGTTAAAAGATGAATCTATCATAATTCCATATATAAATAATGTACTGTCGTTAGTACCTCAACTCGAATCGTTAGATTATATTCCTTGATGCTCTCATAGTCGAGGGGATGATTAACTTTTATATCCGCCCAAGTGAATCCGTTATCCGCCCTTTGTTGTAAATAGAAAGTGTGGAATTTGTTGGTTTGGGCGGTGGAGCCAGGCATCAGCCGGTAAAACACCGTCGGATTGTTCTCGATACCCGAACTGAAAACATAACGATACATTAAAACACATAAATTTAATTAAAACTAATTTAAAACAACTGAAACGTCTACAGACACATGACAACACAGAACTGCAAATGATAACGCCAATTATGTTGTCTAGACAGTTCAAATACTTGTGTCTTGCTCAAATATTTTGATAGTGAAAAAGAGAGCAATATATTTAGTTAATGTATAACAGAATTAGCGCCATTATTGAACTAAACAGGAGCGTAAATATAACTTTATTAGGGGACATTAACAACATGTGTCTACTATCTATCGCTTTAATTATTTTGATGCGAAAATAAATGAGATAATTGGAAACGAATGGAGAATATTAACTTATGTAGGTAATTCACTCACAGTTTGGTAATGATATACTTACCTAGGTTATTGGATAACAGCCAGGTCTTGCAATACCAATGCATTTTATCACACACGATAGCTAGTTCAATTACTAAGTATTTACCTTTATAAGCACTTATTAATATATCTACAACCGAGGTGGGTCAATTAAATTTCATTTATTTTGCAATAAGATGTTAGGTAGTGTACGAGTAAAATCAAATTTTATATGGAGCCTAATTAGAATCCTTATTACTGCTTCAACTACAGTCCAATTAAATTAGGACTTTTAAACACTTAATGTACCTACAGTACGAACTCCGAGAAGTAAAATCGTTTAGACTCCCTTAAAGGCTGCCTTCAAAGGGAGCCGTTGTAACCTTAAAAACCCACTCAACCATATATTAATAGGCCCTATAATTCTTATTCGTTTATCAGTACCAAAGCTCTTACAGGCAGAAAGTATCCATACCTTCCTACGTTTTACGGTATTTCACCACAACTATCAAAACCTCCATACCACTCCCCTTTAGGTCGACAACGTGCGAGCAATGCCTTTGGTATTGCAAGCATCAATAGTTTTCAGTCACTGCTTAGCATCAGCGACCTCAGTGACCTCGCAGGCTTTTTGGCAGATTTAAATAATATTAAAAAAGAAATAGTCAACACCATTATCAATTCAGATCAATGATCATTACCAAACTGTAACTGAATTACATCACAATTAATGAATACCTACTAAGCTGCTTATTTGAGACCGTCACGGAGTAGGTTGGTAAAATACAGCTTTCATGAAGGAACAATGCCTCGAGAGAATGTTCAAATCGTTACAGAAGTAAAAAATAATTACGTGACGCGAACTACAATAATTATTATGTTATCACTTTAGCGTATCAGTTTCAAATGTCAAAAGGTTTAGTTACTTCTGTCCACCCATTTGGTGTGGTAACAACATGGAATTATTAAGTACTTTAATTCCTCCATGGATAACAATTAAATTAGCAAACTAACAACAACAATATTTACCTATATTTTGTTATTTCAGCAGGTATAGCACTCGGATCTTAGTTTGGCAGATCTAAATACATACTGCTTACTCTTTAGTTAGTCCAAATACAAACTAAACATGGAACTTCCAGAGCTATTGTAACGATTGCATGTACCTAATTATTTAATCCGTAGCGATCCCAAATAGAGCAGCGTAATTTCGTTAACGTTAGTAAGGTGAGTTAGTAATGGTTTCGTCTCCACGTAATACATTGTGAGTTTGAAATGTGTAGTTTAGGACGAACAGATAGACAATAGAGGGGTGAACTTGCCATCGGCAGCACTCGTGTGATTGATGCACTATGAAACTAACGATCCAACCAACTAGGTAACTGGGCCCGTGGCACATGAGTGATGCACATTCATTTCGACAAATTATTTTCCCATTTTTTTTTTTGTTTTCCTATCTTTGTGAGTAAGTACTTACTTTTATCAAACTCCTGTCGGTTCGTATGGGCGTGTTTGATGATCGACATTCCGAAAAGCTTATATAATTTTTTTTATACTCGCATTAAGGTACCATAGCAACGAACAATGGAACGTATTTTATGTTTTGTATTTTTATTATACGAGTATTATAAGTAAATGACGATTTTCATTAATGATTCATTAATAAAATATTTTTTCAGTATTCGAAGCATAAGGTATTTCGACAGTTGCAATTTAGCGTTTGGGTTTTGCTTTACGTGATTGAAAATCAAACCGATTTAAATTAAAATTTCCCCACATATTAATACGTATTGGCAAAAAAACCATATAACTTTCAGGAATGTCGAAAATTTTAAGAATACCCTTACAACCTAATCAAACCCTGTTCCCAATAATTATTAACACTTTATATTTTAATTCAATAACTAGATAATAATTGGTAATTGTTAAGCAATATAATTGAATGAATAACTCGAGAGATTTGATATCGAATTGTTTGCAGTATCAGCATAATATATTTCTCGATCCTATTTCACATAAATATCTCATTTAGATTGTACTTTATTACTTAAATTACTACTAATTACTTCATATTACTTAAGTCATCTTTTATATTCCCAAATTTATTGATGTATCACAGAATCGAACCCAAGTTAAATAGGTAAATTAACTAGAACCTACAATAAATTAATTAATAACGCCAACTAAACATTAATATCGGCAAGCACTATTTCAGTTCATTGAAATAAATTACTTTTAAAATAAACTGCCTACTCAAATCTACGAACTAAAACATTTAAGGAACTTTCTCAACATGCTACTCGAAACCGAACATTAAGATCTTTAACTTTAGATAAAATATTATGACCCATAATGCACTGATGCCGCAGCCTACATGCAGATACAATAAGACACATTTTCCTTAAATACGTGAGTACCATGATCTCTCTCACAGTTTGTTCAAAGACATTTATCCACAAACGGGCCTTTTATTAAAGGCTGATTTATGCTAGACTGTGCCCAACGTATGCTGATACACGGATATTTCATTTATACCTATATATATAGATATAGATTGACAGTTTATATAACTTATATTGAGCTGAGTTTTAACAAGACTCCCATTCAGTAATGCAACACTCAATTTTGTTAAGGCTTTATTTCGTGAAATCAGGACTTAATTTTGACTTATTTCCAAAGGTAATCTCTCAATGTCTCAACTTTACGGTTTAACGAAGCCACAACGAAACCGAATTTCCATTTGTAATAGGAGCCCACGTCTGGCACGGTGTAACATAAATTATGTTCCTGGATTTATTTGAATATATGTGACCCAATAAATGTTATTGAACAAAACAACACAGTGTTCCCCGTTCCACGTAAGCAGTGAGCCCTTCCAATGCACGCTGGTGATTCAAGACTCCGCGAGTGTCGTGACGATGCACTGAACTTGACATGACGTCGTATTCAGATCACCAAGTGAGAGGCAAACGACATTTGGAGACGTTTGGCGCCCGCGTACTGCCACACTCGACCAATTCTCCATAAACATCCATTGAGAATAGTCATCTCTGAAGCGGTACTCGCGAATGGGCCCCTCGCTCGTACAACAGATTATTCCAACTACGAGTACCGACTACATACGCTATGCCAAAGAAGGAAAGACCCATGTTGTGAGATTCGTTCTTTCGAATAGCGCTGTCTACTAGTACAAGTAGTACTAGGTTAACACGTTAAATATACCGATAAGAATAATTTATACTCATAGGATGTTTATAAGAGAAGTCACCCTCAAGATTTTGTTCCACAGTGCTTCATCTTCACTCTCAAATATAAATACGAAAGTGAAGATTAAAGAAACTAGGAAGAAAATCTTAAGACTGCAGTGTCTTCCACGCTCGCAAGCATCCGAAACTTCATTATGAATTACAATACAGGAACCTCATTTGAGACTGCTGGTTTACATTGTAATGTGATAATGGAAGCTGCAGAGGCGCGGCGGGGCGGCGGCGGGGCGGGGCGGCGTCGCGGCGGGCTGCGTGCGGTGCCCGTGCGGAACAGTGACTCACGCACCTTGCTTTTACAGACACCACTTTGGCGCCCACGGGCAAATTCTCTCGAATGTAGATCGGGCCGTACACCGTGTGGTCCCACACGGGGGGATTGTTCGCGCGATCCACTACGTCTATCTGGACCTCCACGGTTCTGGACAAGGGCGGGAAACCCTTGTCTTGAGCCATAGCCTCCAACTTGTACGTTTCTCTCTATCGGGGCAAGAGTCGATGGAAACAGACAAAACCACGTCGTTAGTAGTGTTAAGGAGCTGCGGAGCGGCGGGCCCGGGGGCCCGCTGCGCCTGATACCAACCTGGCTTTCACACTGGTCACTACGGTACCCACTGTGACATTATCTTTGATGTGAACGGGGCCATACGTGGTCATGTCCCAGATGGGGGGCTTATTGTTCCTGTCTACCACGTCTAATTCAACGTCCACGTCTGCGGAGGAGGGCGGGGCGCCTCTGTCGGAGGCGCGCACGCGCAGGCGGTACCTGTCCCGCTACAGATACACGGGTCAGAGGTCAGCGGGGAAATAAAACATAACACAACTAAAATATAAACACATAACGTACTCGTTGCTAATAAACAATTAAAATAATTACAAAAATAAAATCAAGTATCATTCGCTTTCACATTGCGGATGTCCGACTTGGTTGTAGAGTACAGATGAAGTAAATCTCACGCTCATCTCTCTCGCATTCAGTAAGCTAAATTAAAACAAGAGAAGAATGTTACAGATAAACTATTAAGTACTTTACTCTCGTTCACGTCGTCCGCTCCCACGCACAGGCTCTGTCATACTTACGGTAGCGATCATTCATTTCTGTCGTAACCAATATTTAGATGGTGCAAGAAAAAAATTGGAAACAAAAATATTTGTCATATTTTACAGGTTTCGTCTGTACATTAAGAAGAAAGAGAAACTGTACATTATACTTATGGTACTTACTTTTTACAGTAATCAAACTAAACTAATCTTAAAAATTAAAAAAATAACTTAACGAAAAGCAGGCAAACGCATGCAGCTCTGCATACAAGACATGGCGGAGAGGTCAGTTTGTCATAAGAATGGTTTGGTGACCTCGTAATTACTACAACGAAACGACACTCATTGAAATGAATATATTACAAACGATGGACGTTACGTTAAACTGTACAATTTTGGATCGAGAACGTTGCCCCTTTCACAGAAGGAATATGTCACAACTGGCCCGATGGCCACACTGCCTTGCAGCAGTCTGGCCATCCCGATTATTAACTATTAAATATCATACAATTATATTAGTACAACACAGCCGCCCTGGAAAAAATTGGTAATTATCATGATATACTATCGTAGATGATTATGTAGGTATTGTCCCATGAGTAGTCGTCTACAAACAGCGTGACGAGGCGGGCGGGCTCGAACCGCCCGCGCGATACCGCTCCGCAAAACAAAATCAGAGATTAGTAACAAAACATGTACATACATATAATACTGATAGTTATGTTCAAAAGCGTAAGCTTCCCAAATCAATTTAATCGATTAATTACAATAAAATAAACTTTGAAACTAGTTTGTGCGAAATATACATAAGTGCTGTTACAGAAACTGTACATGTTTTAGAACTAAACATAGTTATCAACGGTGAAATATTTACAGCAGTATTATCTGTCATAGGGTAAGTATTGTACACAAGTCGTATTCATCCGTAAGATAGTTAATGCAAGATGGTGCTGCGGAAATAAATCTTAACGAAGATTTAGTGCGGAGCCGACTTTGGCGGCAACTGAAAGTAATCGTGCTGCAAGAAGAACAAGCCCCCGGCGGCGCGGCCGCAGCCGCCGCCGTTCAATGGACAACCACTCCTCACAGCCAGGATTACCCCTCCTCACAGCAATTTACAGCAGCGGTCAATTTAGAACTATTTACATTTAAATCAACTTAAAGTACGTGCCAATTGAATCCTAAGGTCTGTAGGTAGCACTCATCCACCAAACTTCATAGTAAAGTTATTCCCTTTCATTCATCGATCTTATCACAAACTCGCACGTGGTCGAGTGTCTTGTTATAGATGTAAAAGCGTACTTACGTCGAGTGGCTTCTTTAGAACGATCCAACCCGATTCGGGCTGGATCTCGAAATATTCTATATCGGCGGGATTATAGGGGGCGCTCAATGTGTAAACAATGGCGCCATTATTATCGGCATCCTCGTCGGATGCGGACACTCGCAATATATTCGTGCCAATACTGGCGTCCTGTTTTACGTTCTCCACGTATTTCTGCAAGACACATTAATTACAGTCAACTATCCACGATGTACGGCTGAAATTCATGCAAACATAATCTACTTGCAATTTCATGCAAAATAGTGCTGTAACTAATATATACAAGAATTAGTTTTACTTACTTGTCTATCGAATAGTGGTGGGTTGTCGTTCACATCTGTAATTTCTACGGTAAACGAACACACGCCTTCCAATGATGGTTCCCCTTGATCTGTTGCTTTTACTGTCACTGACACGAATTTACCATCATCGCCTTCTCTGTCGAACACTTTGTTCGTTGATACCTCACCAGTTTCTTCGTCGACCGTAAACTTTGTGCCTTTTTGGTTTGGTTGCTGCACTATTGAATATTTTACTTGGCCGTTGACACCTTTATCTTCGTCTGTGGCGTGAACCTTGATGACGGGACTGCCGTTCGGAGCGCCTTCCTCGACTTTCGGGAAGTAAGTGGGGCAGTCTTTAAATATAGGCTTATTATCGTTCACATCCGTTATGAACACGACTACGACAGCAGTTGAAGTGTGAATCGTTGCGTCGCCGTTAACGCAGCACGCCCCGTCATCCAACGCTGTAACGTTAAGTTCATACTTATCTCTATCGAGCGATATGGCTTTGTTGTGTAGTCGGATGACGCCAGTTATTTCCTCGATGACGAACTGGCCAGAGCTGGTGCCGCCACCTACAAACCCAAACCTCACGTTGTCACCGTCTTTGTCGGACGCGACAACTGTGGTCACTAAAGTGTTCGGTCCAGCGTTTTCGTCAACGTTCGGAGTGTATACTTGTTGTGAGAATTTGGGTTCTTCGTCGTTCTTGTTTTTCGTATAAACTCTGACGGTGGCGGTGCCCGTTTTCGCTGGTTCGCCTTTATCTTTTGCAGTTACCACGAACTCGTAATAGGCATTATTATTATCTGCGTCAAGTTGCTTGTTATTTGTAATAATTCCGTTCGAGTCTACGCTGAAGTGGTCATCTGAAATAACAAAGGATAGCATTTGTAAATAACGTGGATTCATAATTAACTATATACTTAGAGAGGTACCTATTTGAAGAAAGTAATCCTACTTATCTATTATGCCTTGCAATCAACAACAGAAATAGATGCACAACTCTTGAAATGCCAACGATAAGTAGAATACTTAGTAGACTATTTTAAAAAAGTTACCCTACAATAAATTTAAAAATAACAGAGTACAAAAAGTTAATTTATAGCAAACTTAGACATAAGTTTCAACATTTAAAATTAGCGCCATCTAGTGAGCGGAGGAACCATTAATTACCAAAATATTCATACACCTTGAGATTACAAGATGGCGCTAGCAGTATCACTTCTTGAAACAATAGTACATTGTTACACGAGTGGTGAAAGTGACTTATTTTTGGTCCCGAGACGGGGTTTGGCGCCCGAGCGTAGCGAGGGCGCTAATAGTTCGAGGGACAAAATAAGTCTTTCACCCGAGGTAAACACTGTGCTTTTCATTACGAATACAAGGAAAGTAAAAATAAAAACAGGAATTGGCTAAAGAAATAATACAAGGAAGTATAAACAATACTCTACAACTCGAAAAAAAAAAATAAGATCGGATTGCCGCCAATTTTTTTTTTTCGTTGGCCGGCCAACTTCATTATTTAGCCATTATTTTTCATTTTCATCTTTAACAATTTTGCCCAAATCTATGTTATTTTAAAGAAATTCTTGAAACTAAATTATAATTAAGTCATTTAAAAATATATATTCTTTAATTAATACTTAACTTTATGTTATTTCAATTTTACATCGTGCTGTAATTGAGTGACTGTAGAAAAAGTCTGAACATGGTTCCATAGAAATGTGAAAATGGAACTAGTTTTTTTTTTTAATAATTTGACAGCTGTCAGTTGAAAGCGATTCTCCCGGGCCGGAAAAGTATTACTTTCAACCCGCTCCTCAGGGACTTCAGACCTACTTTCAGAGTATGAGTAATGAAAAATTAATTACATCTCCGGCGGTTGAAAATGTTAATCACCTGAAACTAAATACTCGATCTCGGCATTCTTCCCGGAATCGGCGTCCATTGCCTTGACCTTGAGTATGCTGGTGCCGAGCGGGATGTCCTCGTCGACGTTGTGCGCCTGGTAGTCGGGCAGCTCGAACTTCGGCGCGTTGTCATTCACGTCAGTCACGCGGATTGTTAGCTGGAAATACAAAAATTGCAGATTTTAATTTTAGTATTATTGAAGCGATGATAGCGAGATTAATCTAAAACGTATTGGACAGGTTTGCGGGCTAAATATAGGCGCAAATTACTCATGACAAAAGATAATAGGAATTATAACAATTCCCAGCAACGGTACATTTTAACAGACCACCCAAAAACAATCCTATCTACATACTACCTACGTATTTTCAACAGTATGAGGTACTGAGCGATGTTGTTGCATGAGGACTGCTGGGTTAAAATTGTTTTAATTCCTCGATTTGGTATCAAAAAGTGTTTTATAAAATACCTCCATAGCTTTAATACATACATTTTTAAAAGATCTTGATAAGTTTTGAAATAAATCATTAAAAAATATAATTCTTGACCTCCATTTCAAATGTTTATAACATCCAACATGGTTTAGAACGAACGTGGCAATTAATCTTCCTGTGTGGAATAGGGAAACTTGTTATTATAGTGATTGGTGTCGATTGGCTTGCCACATTTCAGTAATTGGTAAAATTGTTATCATTCTATGCTGAGCAATGAAAGAAGGACAAATCCTAGCTTATCACATGCCTTCCGAAGTTTTACAGGCTAATAATGGGTACAAAATAGTCTCCAGGGCCGATCTAGCAGGATTTTTCGAACTCAGGCATGTACCTTTTGTCACAGACATCTTCACCGGGCGATTCTTTAAGCATGCTCCGAGCAGCATGTCTGGAGCACAACGAGGTCGATGAAAAGAGATGGAAAAACCAAGGCCAAAAACTCTTCGTTTTGAAGGAGCACCAAAATCTAACCGGTTTCATGAACACCAATCAAGGAAGCTAATACCAGCCTGAAGTCTTGCAGGCCTGCGTCTGTTGAGGAATATTCAGCTGCCACCTGAAGATTGACGTACCTCAACCGAAGTGGAAAATCCGCCAGAGTCCTCAGTAGCGGTCACCACCAGGGAGTACACGTGGGGTTGCCTTAGATCTTCGAAGTCCAGTTCTTTAGCCAACTTGACGATGCCCGAGGTGGGCCCGATGTTGAAGGTGCCGGCGCCTTGACCCTGGGCCTTGAGGGTGTACCGGATCTCACGGTCGGCGAAAGACTTGGCTTTCACTGATATTATACTGAAATTAAAAGGTGAACATCGGTCATAAGAAGGGAAAGCGCTGAAGACAATCCAGTAGATTGGAAGACAAATTAAAAATAACAGCTTGTCCGAAATGGCCATTAACAACTAGAGCAATGATTGATAAAAAAAAGTTGAAGGAGTCCTTTGCCAATGTCTCGACGTCGCATATTAAATAAATGTAAAATAAATTAAGTCGAATTAATGACTATTATATTTATTTATAATTAGTTCCGTTTTAAATCTTTGGGATTGGAGACTTTAAAAAAATTTGGTAATCGCAATACGTTAATTTCCAATTTTCATCCGTATTGTATCTAAACATTAGTATTACGCTCACAGACTAGTTATATTATATGGTATGATAACGCCTTTTCTATTTAAATCACAAGCTCTAGGTATAATTAATTATAGTAGGTATATCCCACATTCCAAATTATCATATGTTGTTAACATCTGCGGACTGACCCACTTGAAGCATTTATATCGGGCACGCGTCTAACTAATAATAAAGTTCCAACAATTGAACGTGTCACCCACACACTCGCTAAGTAATTAAGGAGAAATCAGATGCTATCACGTGTCTCTAGGACTATAATATACAAATCGCCCCATAAGATTATTCCTGGAAATTCAAAAGTAAAGGTCTACAACATATCGCCCGGAATTTCCTAGCACTAGTAGACAGATTTTACGATATATTATGCAATACTGAATATAAAGATTTCAAACAAATAAATTTGAGAGACAAAATATTCAAGTATAAGGGTGCCCATCCATTTGAACTGATCGGGCTGGGGCTTCATTTTAATAAGTGGATGGGCACACTAAAGGTCGCTTTGTGGGGATTTGGCCGATGTAATGGCAATAGGCTGCAGTCAGTGGTGTAGCTATGTAGCCAAGGACCGCGGGGCAAAAATGGGAACGTGGCGAATTTGGGGCCCTATTTCTTAATATTTTAAAGGCGCAAAACTACTTCTTTATCAGCTCTTTATTGAAAGTCGAAAATAATTTATTTAACTAGGACATTATATACATTTTCGAACGGCGGACATGAAGGCCGAGAGAGACCCCTTGAGCTTGGGGGCTCCGGGGCACTGCCCCGCCTACGGTATCTACGCCACTGACTGAGGTGCACCTCTGCCAACCCCTTCGGAGAATACAGGGATAATAGTGTCTTTATATTGCAAAGATCTAAGTAAGTAAGTACCTAAACATCAATGGGCTTATTTTCGGAACGATCTAAACTTGTCTACTTGTGGATGAGCTCGTCTCTCGAACTCGAAAATAACTATTCCTAGAAAATATTTTTACTTAGAAACGAACTTATATTTATTGGCTAGCCTACGCGCTATGACGTCAAATGTAAGTCGGTAGTAAAGCTGATACGTACTCAGAATCTTTCTTTTGGTTTTCAGCGATCTCGGCTTCATAGCTGGGCAGGTAGAACTGCGGTGCTCGCTTGCCACCGACAATGCTGAGGCGTTCTTCAGGTGTGGACTGGAACCGCCGTTCATCGACGCGTCCATTCTGAAACGATATAAAAGCAAGATTGTTCCACTTGTGTCGCGTATAATTGCTCAAGGGAAGAGACTAGACTAAGTACCTTAGTCTAAAAATAACGGAAACGATAACGTTATCGGCCCTCCCACTCTAAGGGACGCGTTTTGTGCAGGAAGGGCGTAAAGGTGGTACGGTTACCTTCATTACAATAGAAATTCCTTTATGACAAGTAATGCCTTGTTTATACTGGCGATACTGGTGTAAAATGTTCCCCTTAAAATTGGTTGCAATCGATTACCTAAAACAAAGAGTTAAGAACTATCGGAAAGACCGCTGTAAACTAAAACGTATGACTCATAAACTTGGCACTAAATATTGAATTACTTAATGAGGCCAAGCGTGGCTCCATTCTGGGAAGAAGCGCTAGTAAACTCGAGTATACCATCCAGTATTTTACGATTATACTTCCTTTTTACTCCATACGACCACAAGGAAATCAAAAATGGAAAAGAGGATCGCAAAAGAGTCACAACAAATGAAAGAGGGTGGGTAGTTTTACTTGTACAAGTGAAGAATATTTTTCCGAAACATTAACTACCATTCCATCCGGAATCAAGTGTCTAGTGGCTCCAGATTTTATCTTTAATACTTTACAGGGGTAGTATAGCAGATTGGAATTGATCGAACCCAGAGTTATCTGAAGATAATCTGAATGGGAGTTATGAAGAATAGTAATCTGGAGAAGTTTAGTATGAGAGGGTTGTTTTCTTTATTGGTCACATTATGTAACCTGCAATCCTGAGAAACAAGTATTCTCCATAATTTATTTACTCAGGCGTTGTTATGCGGATATCCATTGTAAAATGATTTGGGGAAAAAGCAACCAAAATATAAACCAAATTAAATATATCGGTAACAGAAAATGCCAACAGGACCGAACACCGTTAATCAAGTGTCCGCCTGCCATGAGTGTTAGGGTGCCCTAACCTAATATTATGCCAATTTCCGCGGAATTTTCATTTTCCATACACATATCTTACTATGAAAAGCAGTGATAGCCGATTGGTTAAAGCACGCGTCTTGCAGGCACCAGGTCTTGGGTTCAATCCCCGGCTCGCACCTCTGGATTTTTCGAAATCTATGTGCGAATCATAATTTCTATATGATTATCACTTGCTTTACGGTGACGGGTGACGGAAAACATCGTGAGGAAACCTGCATGTCTTAGACGATCTAACCAATTTTCGAAAGACATGTGAAATCCGCCAACCCGTACTGGGCCAGCGTGGTGGATTATGGCCTGAATCCCCCTCATGTTGAGGGGAGGCCCGGGCCCAGGAGTGGGACGTTAAAAGGGCTAAATTATTATTATTCATTATATCTTACTAACCTGGTCCTCAGCCTTCACATACAGCACATATTCCATATCCAACTGGAAAGGATCCGTTCCTCTGGTCCTGACTACTCCTGACCTCTCGTCGACCTCGAACCTCCCGCCAGTTCTGTCTCGAACAATGAAATAGTGTATGTTGTGGTCGGTGTCGGGATCCCGGGCTTGTAGTGTGAACACAGGGGTGTTAGGTGCCGCGTTCAGTTGGACCACCGTCTGCATTGGCAAGGGCCTGTTGATGAAGTACGGGGGCTCGTCGTTGACATCCTTGACGTGGATGATCACTCGCTGGTTGTCCGTATCTGGAATTGTTGAAGATTTTGTTGTTAATAGTGTTTAATAGCAAGGGATGTGCTATACACGGTGGCTCAAAAGTCCTAAATAATACTTGCGAGTTTGAAGTGTAAACATTTGATCAAAATTCAAAAAGTTTTTTTCGAATATTGTCATATCGCAAATAGGTACGTAGTTTAAGAAAAAAATGGTTGGCTGAATGTTAAATGTAATGAATCTCAGATGTGAACTGTTCTAAAGTCCTAAAATAACTAAAGTATACCTAAGCAGGATTGTTTATGCCAAAGCAAAGGGTATAGGGACAGTATGTAAATGTTCCTTTTGTAGCGCTGTACGCTTTGCGCAGTGCAAGGATTCACTAGTTAGCATAGTCTGAATCCGCTTATCACGCGTCGTGTTCCATTTTGTGCAGTTTTTCTAGGTCTTTTTGTAATACCTTCAGCAGGGGAATGTTGTGTTATTAACGATTTTTTGTTAAAAAAATTAATCAAACTGTAGCTTCGTTACAAATAGTAGTTGTAGAAATACAAAAAAAACAAGACTGAGAAATAGATGCTTAGTAATGTAAAATTGGTAGCAAAATTTGCAACCTCATATTAAAATATCAATAATGTATTGAGGTCGGTTCGTTAAATAAGTTTTTGATAAAATATTTACATAGTTAATACATTATAATGTTATGTTAATAATTAAGTAATTATATAATGTATGTAATACAAGAACTACTTATAAGGTAATCTGTGGTAATACTTACATTTCAGTGCAACTGTGAGGTTAGCATGAAAAAGAAAGACATAAAACATTAGTAAACCTCCACCAAGATTGAGAATAGAAATTGTATACTTACATAAGCATAATGAACACACGCTAAAATCGCCACTTTACAATTCGCAACAACAATAACCTAAACCCTGGTGATAATACAAAAAACCACTCACAAGGGAATACAAACAGCGCATATTAACAAACATTGCCTCTAATACTACTGAATCCACGGAGCATCCTTTTTGTCCGATGGGATTTACCTAAATCCTTAGTATAAATCCGTCGTTTGCTGTAATCTCATTCCGTGCGCTAGTTTCGGGGTTTAGACTATATAGTTTCGCACACAACTGAACATAACGATATAGAGGCCTGTAAACGTTGCCTTATTAAGAGTATATCCCAACTATAAACATTGCTAAAACATCTTGAGAACTGCTTTACAAATTGTATTGCTATATACCTACATATAGATGCTTAAAAAGCTCTTGTCCAAATTTTATCACGATAGCTTTACCAAATTGTGAATGATATTTAGTTTGTAAAACAGAAACACAGAAAATCCCTGATAAATATAACAGGATATATCAAAATCTGTCCGCATTGCACTGTCCAAAGGGAGCACTTGATCCACGTAGAGATTCAAAAAGGGAGATTGAAATTCTAGGTAATTCTTGGTAACAACAAAAGGCAACACACTGGAGCTATTATAATATTTATGTTAATATCTACTACCCTTTGTAATTATTGAATATAAGCAACTGGCGATAAAAAAAAATATGACATGTAAAAAGACAAGCCCGCTGAGTTTCTTGCCGGATCTTCTCAGTCGAGGTCGCGTTCCGATCCGGTTGTAGATATAAGAAAAAATAATATGTAAAATTGACCATTTGTAAGTGCCCCCGTAGGCCTACACAAAATAAACGATTTGAATTTGAATTTGAATTGACATTGAGATGTGTTCAATTCCGTGTAGATACCTACCGCTTGCCTTTAAAAATTTTATCGAGAGAAGTAAATCCCCATGGCACTGAATATGTGCAATTTAAATTGTTCACGTATGGTCTCCGTATATATTTTATTAGTTTTCCATACGTTAAGCGCACAGGAAAAACAATACCGCATAATTTAAGTTACTCATGACAACAACAGGAGGGAATGGCCGACTACCGGAGCATTTGTGGGGCGCTGCACAAACTCTGGATATATGCCAAATATCGTAAACGTACCTATGTACTACAATGTAGGTACAGTGTGTGTATAAGGCCAGGTTGTATTTGTTTTGAGTGTGTGCCACCTCAAATCTATTCGGTTTTTGTTTACTCTCCAAATGTGTACCTCCCAACCAGACAGCCCAATAGGCATTCTGTTTTGTTTTGTTCCATTCGTTCACTGGTCCGTTTACGTCCAGAGAATAAACAAACTATTGTGCTACAAAGCCATTGTATTTTTTATTTCGCTGCCAAAAACAAAGGCAGTTTTTTACACCATCACTTGCCGCTTTCATTTATAATGACAAACCCAAGTTTTCCAAGCTAACTTGACCGGAAGTGCCTACGACTGAGATCCGAACTCCGCGGACCAACCCTCAATACACGAGTCTTGGCCCCTTGCCAAGCTCCGGTAATATCAACGCGCGCCAAGATAAAAGTGCTTCTTATAAGACATTTTTCACAACTTAGAAGTAATTTGCTTGAACTGCAAAATATTTCAATACGAGAGCTGGGACCAATTGAAATACCTACCTACCTACTTCATAAGGCGTCAGTGTCTACAATTGCAACCTTGGGTTGATAAACCTCCCCACGGTTAAGAAAAACTTGAAATTTAAATTATCATTGAACAGAGGAAAATGCCGCTCATGGAGAAAACTGAAATATGGCAGGTTTTAGCGCGACATGCAGGTGGTGGGCGGGGTAGCCGCCCCGGCGCGAGTCCTCCCGCCTTCACTGCGCATGCGTACACTACGCCGGCGTGTTTTCCTCGTGACCATGCTCAACTCTACAAACTGAAACCTCGCGAGCTTTTTAACCGTAGTACTTTTGCAATGGCGACCTTTGACTTGTTTTCTGAGAACTCTTCTCAAATACCGTAACAGAATCTGGTTTCTTACATAAAGTAATAGGTACTAATAAAATAATGTTGGGGTAATATAAGTATGATTGAAGTTACCATGGCGACAACTCGATCCGAAAAACTAGTGACCCAGTTGTCCTAACGATATCATTAAACGCGTGACTGTACCTTAGCTACTTTTATTGATTTAATAAAGCGTATTGTACCTAGTTTTATCAAGTTAGTCGAATCAGTAGCCGCTAGACAAACAAAATTTATTCAGTCTGGGCAGGAATGCGCATGCAAAGTGGATATTATTAGTTGAGCGCTCGATATGGGGTCACGCTAGTGCAGCCAGACGATAAAGTGCTGAAAATTTAATAAGGTACCTAACCATCGCGATGGACGCTACGGCGCGGCGGCACTCTAAACTGGGAGATACTTCGTAAATCTGTTTATGGCGTTTATTGGATACAATATGCAGAGAGGGAGTACTTAGCCCGCCACACCCTACCAGTATTACTCCATAAAGTCGTATTTAAAGTGTCCAATGGAGACCCTTCGACGTCTTCACAGTCTTCAGAGAAAATAGACTTGAAAATTATTTTAGTTGCAAACGTCTTTTCATTGCATTGTCGGCACCAACATGGTTATATTTCAGGTCGCCTAAACTAGACAGAGTTCATTAAACCCATTAGATACGTTCTATAGTACGTAGGTAAGTTATGTTGTAGTATGAACTACGACTTACGATTTGTATTAGATTTACTAGGAAGCTTAAGCCGTCATTCAATTTATAGCGCTGCTGAATATAATCCTGCAACGAACTTGCGGACTGTCTTAAGCAAGTTTTTTAGGGTATCCAACAGTTTACTCACTATCTTTCCTTCCCAGTTAACAAAATTAAAAGCAAAATTCGTTCAACGTACTTAAAACTTCTGACAAACTTTTGACATTAAAATGCATTAGTCCGTTCAGTTAGCTTTTCGGCTTACGAATGCTATCTTCTTTGGCTGAGAAACGTCCACAGCCGTTGCGCGTGATTCTCCGTAATTGTATCAATCAATGAGTGGTCACATAGAGACGCTATTTGACCACTCATTGATTGGGCAATCGCCAAGCGTAATGTTTGTTCCGAATGCCCAAATCATAATCGTACGATAGCCAAAGATAATCTGAGCGTAACCCAATCTCAAAGAATTTGATACTCGAATCGCAAAATGAATAATCTCGATTTAAGAATACTTTTTTTACTACCCTGTTAACACAAAATGTTAATGGAATTAAATTAAAATCGATACTGAAACCGCTTTTTGAACACTTATAAAGCGCTGATGCGTATAAGACCCACTGAACATTTTTAATACCATAAATCTTTAATTAATTTAAAAGTATAATTTTAACCGCACAGGTTTATGCCTCAGTTTTTTTTATCAGAAAATAGAAAAATGTAGAAAGCTCTCGCCATTATTGTTCGAGTTCCAACACGTCAGTTAAATTTTTTAAGAAGCGATTATTCATTCTTGATTAAGGAAACATTACAATGATTTACAGACAGCTATTACTTCACATTTCAACATTTTCACATAGACGTAAATTAACTGAAAAATGTGCTGCGATGCATTTAAACTCTGGGCGAAACTTTATTTTCAATAAATTAGTTAGGTACTGCAGAAAAT
The DNA here is from genome assembly GCA_905147325.1 of Notodonta dromedarius. Taxonomy (NCBI): domain Eukaryota; kingdom Metazoa; phylum Arthropoda; class Insecta; order Lepidoptera; family Notodontidae; genus Notodonta; species Notodonta dromedarius. The sequence continues at coordinate 8,067,155 of LR990159.1, read as the reverse complement.
GCATTGCAACAAAATTTTCAGAAATGTTGGAGGATAGTTAATCCTGCTTTACAATACAACAGCACGCCTCTCGGGATATATTTGGTCAACGTTTGCCTCAATAGTTGTAGCTCTAATATCGTTTGTAAAGTGGCGATTTTCCCATACCAATCCTTGCTCGTTATGAATTGATGATTACCTGTAAAAAAGAAATGGAAAATCATTATTTACTGCGGCAATAAAATTTTACCTATTATTAATTTCCCTGCTTTCAGAAAGCGCTGCGCTGTTTTGTATAAATATTTCTGCGCTTTTACGTAATGAGTTCACCTTTATTAGCATAATTCAAATCAACATGGTTTTCCTTCCTCAGTCGTTGGCCGAACAACAGGCACGTCAAAACGTCAGAAATTACTGAATTTCCCCGGCCAATTTCTTTACGAGCCGTGTTAAATATGTACGAGTATAACTCGATGAGATATTATGGATATTTTATCACCACTATGAAATAATGGGAACACATAAATCGTGGTTAGGAACTCTATCCTTCAAACTGTTTTACGCATCATTCTAATTATTTAACAACTTTGTAAACATTTTGGGTATGTAGTAGGTAGGGAGTGACGACGTGACGTGAGAACGTGAATATATTGCGGTCATTTTTTATTTTTTATCCTACCTATCCTTATCATTTTGAATCTGAATGCGACACAAAATCAGCAAACACAACCAATGCTAATATGCCCCAAATTTCCGTTACCATGTTATAGTCCACGGCTCATCGTCAGTTGGCCACTTCGGGAGCAATAAAATTATTAATAGCTATGTCCGGACGACACGCATACTTGTGCCGATGTCATAATTACGCGCTTGTTACAAATTTTCACTCATTTGAGGTAACTAGGTTATCATGAGTTTGTCGTGAATAGTGTTGTGCTCGGTTGATTTTCCAGTCACGTCGACTCGACGTAGACTGACCGTCATCATACCTACAATTAACTTTATCTGTTGTTCAACGCCATTTATTCCTAGTAGTAACACATTGTAACTGTGTACTGTAGTAGTCACCAAATCATCCGTCAGAATTTGGACAAATAATTAATGAAATCACAATATGAAATACCTATAACCTATTTTTATAATAAGAAACTAAATATGGTATCTGGGTATACCTACATTACACAATGTTTCCACATTTGCTTTTTTCTAATCAAAGTACTCCCTCAAGCTAAGGTAGTACCTACGAGAAGTATTAAATTCGGTGACCCTTTTTGACGGATGAATATTCAAGAATATTCGGGCTCCATAACGCGTGGCACCAGCCGGCGATAATAGCATTGTCGACCGCCATATCCTCGAAAAGAGCAAACCCTTGCAGATAGCCAAGCTGAAAACATGTACTTTACCTAGCTCGAAACGACTGGCCGTCTAATTTGCTCGTAAATACAGATCTACTTACTATCTGGCTTAACTCAACTGATATCCTTTATTTTTCTTTCCTCTACAGAGGGCACTTAAAAATTGGCATTTTATTTATGAAATTTTAGCACAAATTTAACACGCTGATTGATAGGCTATGCCCTAGTTACTAGAGCTTAGTGCACGATGTCCTGTTAAGTCGCGAACAGTTAAAAAATGAAAAAAATGGAAGCTTTTACAGGATCAGGTATCATTTACTTTATGACTAAGCCTGCTCATGTTTGCCATAAATATCTCTTAAACCACGCAGTCCCATAATAACTAGAAAATAAAATTAGATATACAGTCACATTTTTATAATTTCATAGAAGCCTAGATTAAATCTAATACATAGTTATGGCTTGAATAATGAATGTACAATGATAGGATCAGTCGCAACCGCCATTGAATTGCACACTGCACGGTCACTGAACTAAAACATTGCGATACGGGACCAGCCATCCACAATTATACGAATGCGGCACATGCCTTGACGCTGTGCCGCACTGGTGCAGAGTATTCGCTAAAATTGGCACCGTCAGCACAAAATGGTATTAATTAATATTTAGCCCGTTGCGGCTGCGTGGAGTTCTAGGAATACTGGATAGGGAATGAGGTAGAGAAACAATTCGATGAAGTTTTGCAAACGGGAAACCAACCACACGTATTCTGGGAAACCAAAACTAACCCTAGTAAGAGTGATTGTAGGTTGATTTCAGTTTGCAGAAGTACCATGTCCAAAGGTTGTCTGGAAGAGATCGCAGCCTGCGATAAGACCGCCAAATGTGTGTGACTACAGTACTAATACGATTATGTTCCTCAATGTCCAATTCTAACCCTGATAGGATGTAGTTACAATATAGAGTTATTCTATTCTATGTGAGGGTTAGTTCCATTATGCAAATCTACATCCAATCCATAGATTTCGCCAGCTATTTTAAGCAATATAACTCAATCCCAATCACATAAGTAGATAAATTATGTACATTTTTAGCTATACGTTGTAAACCTAGGTAGATCCATTTACGCGTCTATTTCATAAACGCAAACGATCACAAATGGTAGCGCAACAAATTACCAATTTCCTACAAATTAATGAAATTATGGCCTAATTTGCTTTGGGGAATATTGCATAAAGGATTTTCAGTTGATAACATAAATGTTGCGTTAAGTACACAATATCGTGTTTATTTTATGTAAAAACAGAATAAGACGAAAACGTAGAAAATATGGCGTTGACCCCTGGCGACGCTACAGGGAAACTAGGCCGAACAATATTTTTTTGCTAACAATATTTTCGCAGCGAGCGCGCTTCTGAAGACTTGTGCCCACCAGATTCATATCTATGAGTAGTACGAATATTCCTATGAATTATACCTACTACATTGCTATATTAATAATTGGATCCATTATTGGTGCCTAATTACCAGCCAGTTCTAAATAATATATCAAAGCATCAATTTCTCTAGTGATTAGTTTAGGTTACATATTTTATTTGTTTTAAGTATTTACTCTTGTGAGTTTTTATTTATAGGAGCTGCAAAAAATAGCTACATGTAGTTTTATTGTCCTTAAATTTCTAAAACTAATTTGTAAGTTGAAGAGTCATTATTGAAATACCTATAACAAGTAAAGTATCGCGTGAGCCGGTCAATTTGCTGGGTCATTTGGGGCGCTCGTGTGCAACACGGTCCCAGTTATAAGGGCAATTAAAACTGCTTTGAAGGGCTTCATTACCTGCGATACTCCGCTAGTTTCGAAAGCTTTCGACGATTATTAGATTCGCCGTTGATAGGGCTGAATGTATTAATGTTTGACTTAATTTATATTATGAGTTAGTAGGTGCCTACGAGTAGCAGTTTAATAAAATGGACAGCAATGAAATAACATAGATACATATATAAGATATAGCTCCATATACATACCTATTAGATGCACGAGAAATAAAAAAGTGGCCAAGTGCTTGTCGGACCATGCACAATGAAGGGTTCCGTAGCCATTTCAATGAGGAAACATTTTATTTGGCTAGCTAGGTTTTAAGCAAATCCAAACTACAAAGATACCTACTTACTTTGGTATTGATAAACTACCCATTCGCATCCAATGTTAATTTAAACCACAACTGAAAGGTGTCGTCGTTATTAAATCAATCATAGCTTCTTTATTGAAATACTTTAAAGTCTAAACCCAAATGGGCGGATTCATTCACAGCGAAATTCCGAGAGTAAATCCCGTATCACACCGGCGGCGCAATAAAGCTTAGCTTACTCGTACTACCCTATAATCTAAACTTTTATGCGGGATTCATTTTATTTGCTTTGTTTTACAGCTACACAGACTGTCAGCGAAGGTTTGTTATTATTACGTTCCGTGTGTAGGCGCGAAGTTCGTAAAAATAATCAATTTCGCTACATACGCTATGTATAATCTTGGTATAAACTCTGACTGAAATTAAAGCCTTATTCAGTGCAAACGCGACAATAGTTGAGGCCAGAGGCAACAAGAGGCGCGAGTGCTCAATTTTGCGAAAGCTCATATGTACACAACCCCTAAAATCACCCCACAACACAGCGAAATCCCATTCGTAGGTAATTGACAGAAGATCGAAATGAAATTGAGTTAGTCATTAATAAACGTGATTAATGACAACCTTATATCGATTTATTGTTGTAATCAGATCACTGCATATTGTAAAATGCCTATATATAGATATAAAAAAATCTTGTTCTTATTTAACGCCCATTTTAATAAATCAATCTCAAGTCTGAGGGTGATCTTGAGTAGGCTTTTGACAAGTCATTTTGTACTGGTTTGACATAAGGATGACATTTCCAAGATCGGTCTCAGTCAGACCCTTCTCTAATGGTGGTAGCGTTAAGCTATATATACAAATAAATAAAATTGGAGTGTCTGTTTGTAATATCAAAATAACACCTTTTCACTAAATGCATATGAAAGTACATACGACAGCTATAGCAAAAACGCGATTAAAAAAATGTTTGTCTGTCTGTCTGTCAGTCTGTGTGTTTGTTCCGGGTAATCTCCGAAACGGCTGTACCTATTTTGACGGGAATGATGGATGTTATAAGGAGTAACTTAGGCTACTTGAATTTTAGAAAAACAATTAGGGTTCCGCGTAAAAAAATAAAAACACATGAAATCAAAGAGTATCTCCGAAACGGGTGGACCGATTTTGACGGGACTTTCACTGATAGATAGCTGGTGTTATAAGCAGTAACCTAGGCGATTATTTTATTTTAGAAAAACCAAATTTTAAAAAATGAAAAAATGGGTCCTGTCGCGCGGTCTCAGAACGCGGGAGCGGGCTTTTTTGTTAAGTTAAATTCCACGCGGACGAAGTCGCGGGCTCAGCTAGTAGCCAATATAATACAACCCATATACAAGCTGGCTCTACTCGCTGGTATTACAGGGGTTGTACCACCCTCGTACAGGTGATCAGCATAAAGTAGCTGTTATAGCTGCGATTCGTACGATAAGTGGTAGAGTCGGAAGTCTAACTTTCCTTCAGGTTGTCAATGCATTTAATATTGCAAGCATCTATAGACTATCGTAACCGCGAAACACCAGGCGGGCCATACAAGTGTTATAAAAAATAAACACTTGACGATAGAGCTGATAGAGCTCTCTCCATGTTTCGCTATTGGGCAGTCTCATTCACCTCCTTACACGAAATAAAACTTATTGCTTTGGATAAGAACTGACTATATTTCACCTCTGAAATAAACTTCAATAAGGAAAACACCATACGCAAATTGTTGGGATGTTTTAACCTTTTACAGCTATGACAGGTTAGTTTGTATCGCATGGCGACGAAAAGATTTGAGAATACGTCAGTTGTGATTCCATCGCGCGGCATTATGTGAAAAGGCACAAAACAACAATCCGACAATGGTCAAGCCCACGCACCTCGCGTCACATCAAACAAAGAGGTTCCTGTAGAGAATATTTACAGAAGTGCCACACATTGTGGATTGTGTACTGATGTAACAAAGGGCACATTAGTTCGAGATGAGCTATCGTAAAAAACCTGTGTGCGGCTGAGTAATGAGAACGCTCATATATGTGGTTCTGGGGAAAAGGGTATTGCGTTCTTTATTTATGGTTTCAGAGTTACTGTACTTAATTATTCTTTACGGCATAAATTTCGTCATACTAGAAGTCAGTTGTACGTTTTATGATGGCCATACAGGAAATTGGACCTTGCTACAACTGCTCGGCTTTTAAAAGACTCCGGCCAATGGCCACGATGGCTCGAGGTTGTTCAGGGTTGTTGTTCAAGACACCCCTAGTACGCCAGGCCATTGAAACCAGGAACAATCTAATATGACACCTATGGCCACCTTCAAACGCACAAAGTCCTACGCTATAGTGAGTAAGTCCGCTTTTGTTGCAGGTAGAGGCCGCTCTATACATGTCGCTATTCGATTGTGTGATATGGAGTGCGACACGTCGAGTTACAGCCACCTGCCATGACAGCGCGTGCCGACAACCCAACTAATGATATAGACGCCGCTCGCAATACCAGTGGCCGTTTATTATCCAACGAGTAGGTACCAGAGTACTGTATGCCTGCAATAACGGTCTTCGGGGAAGTTCGCCGCTATTTCAGAGTTAATGGCTTTAAATTATTATTACGCTATAAGTACGCTAGGAAGCGGCAAGGTGCTTGCGGCGTTGACACGTCCCTTGTGTCTAATAAAATATTTTTAAAAATATACGTAGAACAAAAGTAGTCTTATATTTAATAAATGAAAATCGGGTACATGTAAAAGCAGAGAAAATAAAGTGTTAAAGATAATTTGAATACCTAACATTATATAGTTAAGTAGGTATTTTTCTATTTTTTTTTAAAACCGTGTTTATTAGTCACGTTCAATGAAAGTTTTTCAGATGCGTTCGTTCTTAAAACAGGAGTATAATATACGTGTACAGGTAACTACAATAACTGAAAGCATCGAAACCGCATATTAAAATTAATTAATTCATTCAATAGAATGCATGAGTTCACAAAACGATTTCGTAAATAAATCGTATCGTACGTGAATTGTATTTCAAATATCGGGAAATTGGTTCAGTCGCGAAAACGCGAGGCGAACTCGATGGGACACTTTCATTACAGCGATGTCCGGAGCCACCGGTTCAATGTCCGGTGCTCTCTATTTTTAACACACCCTACCCTAGCTGGACTGAGTATACGATACGTTGCACATGTACGAGTATGTCTAAGTACGAACAATGCGCGTCCAATACCACTCTGACCTTTCGTAGAAAGAGAAGAAAGTTCGCCGCAACCTCTAGAATCGATTCCACAATATGAAGACTGAAGTCGTAATTTTTATTAAGAAATATTTTCGACTTTGTAGATAACGACGACAAAGGATCGCTTGCTATTCTTGCCCTAAGTCGTTTATTATTCAAGGAAAGTGATCGATCATTTTTCACCGTGAACCCTAGGGCCCGCCCGCCACAGCCAGCGATATATTATAGAGCGTGATCGCTTTTCTTCTTGCTGTAATGAGACGTAAAATTGTCAAGGTAATTTTTTTTGTATATTTTGGTTAAAGTTACCAATTTAAAAAATATGTAAATAAATTAGCTCTTTCAATGTCCCCTCTCCTGTGCACGGGTCTCCACTCAATGCGAGAAGTATTCAGGCCATAATCCACTGCAATGGCCAGCCATAATCCAGTGCAGGTTAGCTGATTTTACATGTTTTTCACATGCGGATTTACTCACGATGTTTCCCTTACCATAAGAGGTACGAGTCAGGGTTTGAACCCAGGACCTTGTGTACGGAAGACGGTTCCAATAACGAATACTTTTCAAACGTATCCACTTACTTTCACACAACATAGGATGTCCACTAACCTTTAAACGAATTAGCATTTGCAGTCACGTATCGGACCAGTAGCCCGATTCACGTAAATACACACTATCCAAATATCGTTGGCGTTCAGAAGTCGTTCAGTTATCGTCCTATCCAAGTTTGCTATTCACGTCTTCCTTGATCGTCGATCAATAGGACGACAACTCAATAGGATCGGAGCTAAACGATTTCTCAACGACTTGAACGACTTCATTGCCATTAACATATTTATGTATTCTACCATGTTATAAAAACACTTTTTTACTGAAATTACAGTGATATGGGTCTTATAACTCAAATTAACTTGATTATAAACACACAAATAGCCATAATCACACAAATATCAATAGAAATTATGGATTTTTTCATACACGGCAAAAAGTATTGTGTCCAAGGCAAAAAAAATAAGAAAAAAAAGATCTTTGAAAACTGTCAAATGAAGTGTCAGTGAATAGTTAAAAAATGGAAATTGTATTGTTATTTTTAATGTGATTGTTTGTAATTGCTATTTGTTGACACTGGCGAAATACCTATTAAACTGGATGGGCCATATTGTTAAAGCAAGAAGAAGAAACTGTTTTTTTACGGCAACAAGAATCGCTGGTGGAGTTCATGGGCAGGTACAGGGACCTAGCCTCATAACAATAAGTCAGCTTGGGCCCTAGTTGACTTGTTTAAACCGAAAGAAGAGTTAACAAAGTAAGTAATCTGAAATTCACTACATAGTATAAAACAAATTCGCCTCCCGCTGTCTGTCCGTATGTATGCTTAGATCTTTAAAACTACACAACGGATCTTGATGCTGTTTTTTTTAATAGATAGAGTGATTCATGAGGAAGGTTTATATGTATAATACATGCATAATGTAGTAGAGAAACACTGATTATTTATTGCACCATTGCGAAGCGAGGCGGATCGCTAGTATAATATTATAAAAAAATCTAATCAATGCAAGTTATAAGGTTATTAGTAGTTAAACTGAGAAGTAGTAAATCATCAATATTTTATCTTTATATAAAAATTTATTTACTGTATTTATTACATTATTGTTACAGAAATGAAAGTGTGCACAAATTCCCAGCAGCAGTGATGAGGATTAGTTTGTGCGGCGAGCAAGGTGATTCAGCCACAGTGTCCGGAAAACTGAAACAAAACAAGCAGTTGTTAACACACTAAAGACTGATGCTATACTTCGCTGTGTGATCTCGATTATATAATTTAAAAGGCTACAATGCTAGAATTTTTTTGTCTGTTATTTAGATTGTTGTTATGAGTCTAGTTGTTTATGTTATATTATAAAGTATAATATTATTAAATACCTCAAAACGACAAAAATGCTATTTTTATTACTTTAGTTAATTATGTTTATAGCAGTGATAGCCGATTGATTGCGCACGCGTCTTGCGGGCACCAGTTCCTAGGTTCTAACCCTGCCTCGCACCTCTGGGTTCTCGAAATAGATAATGCCAATCATAATTTCTATATGGTTATCACTTGCTTACGGTGAAGGAAAACATTGTGAGGAAACCCGCATGTCTTAGAAAATCTAACCAATACTCAAAAGATATGTGAAAGCCGCCAACCCACAATGGGCCAGCGTGGTGGATTACAGCCTGAATCCCCCTCGTAGTGAGGGGAGGCCCGTGCCGTTAAAAGGGCTAAATTATTATTATAGTAATGTTAGTCCACTTGTCATGTTTAGTATTTTTAATAAAAAAAATACTTTTCCCTATTTGATTATTAAAAACAAACAATCCTCACAAGCACTTCCTGAGCAACAGAGTGGTTAGAGCGTGGAATAAGCTCCCAGTAGACGTTGTATCAGCTCAAAATGTAAACCAGTTTAAGAATCGACTCGATAAACACCTGAAAGAGAAAAGCTAGAAGAGAACAACAGGATACAGGCACCTATCAGTTGAATCAACTGCCTGCCTGATACTAAATAATAATAATAATAATAATAAATATGCAAGTTCCTACCTTTTGATGGGTTTGTCAGTGGTGCACAGCCTTTAAATGAGTGCTTGCTGGGCCAGTCTGTCTTGCTGCTACTCTTTATTGCGTCCTTGAGTACCCCTAGCAGATACAACATTCATTGTTTCATCTCTGAAACTCTTCTTCATTGGTACCAGGCAGTAATGCCGATGGCAAAGATATCGTCAAGGAGACTCTGTGCAAGCACTTCAGAGAGTCAAATAGTCTTTATGAAGTCCCTTTCTAGCATTTCAAAAGCGTCCCACCGTGCACACTTCAATATATTATCCTTATACGCTCCCTTCGACGATCTTCTCTCTCGGCTGCATCATTATTACAAATTCTTTGGCTGCATCTAACAAATATGCAAGCCCGAGACTTATTTCGAACTTTCAATCACCACACAAACAGTCTAAACACTCCCGTCATAGAAAAAAGCACCGAAATGTTCTCAAAAGCGTCGCAATTTTGTAACGTTTGCTCAACGATACTTGAATTGTGAAATTTGACATTAGGTCGTTGGCGGCCGACCTATCGAAAAATCGTTTTGTTATGTGAATATCGTTTAGCCGACGTTTTGGAACGATTCTCACCCAACGATCGTATGTGAATACGGTTCAACGATTTTTCAATAGGACGACTTCTAAATCGTTCCGTTTGACAGATGTGAATACGAAAACGGTTTCAACGACTAAGTCGCAGCGACATCGCTACGGTTTTGATTACGTGAATCGGGCTACAGCTCTCCTAATGAAGCCATTCAAGTCATTAGCAGGAAGCTCGCTACGTAGCGATGTACCTACGACCAACTCTACACTCTCTCTCAAAGTTTTTCTTTCTGTGTCTAACTAAAATAAGAGCGTTAATTTTGAGTTAATAATGGTGATCAAATAACTAGATCTCCATAATTGCTATTTCAGAGTTGACCTTGAACGATTATAGAGACACAATGGTGCTGATTCTGAATACATCATCACGCATGAATTCCTTGGCTTGCTGCATGATCAGACGTTAAAACTGATTGCTCGGGGGCGCTGCTCTTTACATGTGGACGCGCCTATTGGCCATTTACAATAACAAAACATAAATAATAGTCAGTGATATCCAATACGAGACAAAAACGTTGTCTTTTTCCCAAAGCAAAACAATTTAATTCATTGAAATTAGTTATAGATCATTTAATATTATACATTTGCGAAAGGTACCAATCGGTATAAAAATAAATGCTGCATATAAATAGTCAAAGATAAGCAATTTGTCAGACGAAGGAGAGGAGTGCAAAAGTTTACCCCCGCTGCGCTGAAATCAATAATTTCGTCTTCAATCCCGAGCTCGGTTCACGGAGCACACCGCTTTGATTTTTCTTTAAATTAAGTTATACATCTGTGTATTATCCGTATGTATACTTACCAGGTTGTTTCAAAAGTCCGAAATAATAATTTTGGTCCTCATAAGGTAACTAATACTTATGTAGGTAGATGCTTATTGCAGACAATACGTAACTATGATATTTTCTTAGCTACGAGCTTTTTAATATTTGTCTCAACTTTCGTGTTGCGGCTTGAGAACACATCCCATGGCTTTGAAAATAATGTTAACTGCATTTAGAACCAGCAACCATTCTTATTCAAGACTGTTTTTTTTGTAATCAATTGTAATGTGAAGTGACAAAGGCAGGCAGTAGTTTGCTGAAAGTATTGTAAGCGATCTTGGCGTCGTCACACAGTAGGTACCATTTAGCGTTCGGAACACGACCGCAACTGCGAACAAAACACACCGCCAACGAGAAACTTGGTAAACTCATCAGATGCCCCCAGAGCACGCCCGCTGGCTTTACTTGTGAGGAAACTTCTTATATTGCATCAACTCGCCGGTGCTATATCATAGCCCGAGGTAGAGCCTGCTTGTTATATGGGCAGAGTGGTTTTTGAGCTTTCTCAAAAGATTACCATCTTCATTAAGAACATGAGTAATTGTAAGTTTTCATAGATACGCACGGTTATTCTTATTTTATCAAATGGCTTAGGTACCTTTTTTAATAAAATTTCTTGATTCCATATTTTTCTTGATATAAACTAAACAATGCTTATTTATTGTGGTGCTACTATTTGGTTCTGTCAATGTTCTTTGTTTTGGGACTAGTCCCGCCACAAACTCCCACCACTGTAACTCCTGTAAGCCAGGATCGACAATGGTGACCAATAATGATGTCAAGGTTTGACCCTCGACGAGTCCCAGGGAAAAGTTAAATTGTCTTGGAACCCGCACGAATTTAATCGAAAGAAATAATAGGAGGAGTTGGAAGAAAATATTTCCACTTCTGTCAATGTTCACCAACGTTTATAAAATAATGGGTACTTATTAGGTATTATCAATTTGAAAAATTGAGAATGTACGGAGACTTATTTCCATGACTTCCCTTTGAAATAAAATAAAAGTTATGATAATATCACATAAGGGCTCGAACAAATAAACAGCTTAGTAAGCGTGTTCAGATATACAGAACAATGAGACGAATGAATGTGAATTCTGCACAAGTTCCATCCATCGTCAGCACTTATGTCGCCCGACCCTCGCAGACGAGGCGTCTCAAAAGGGTGTTTTAAAAGAATGCGTGCTCTGACGCGGAGGGACACAGCTCCAAGTGTTCCAACATATCCACTACAAAATCACTCCTCATTTTCATATACCCAACCCTTTCAGGTATCCACCCACACCACTTCAGACTATTGCCTACCATGAAAACGTAACACAGATAATAGAAACGTGAACAATACTGTTTTCCAAAGATCTCAGAGCATGTGTTGCTTCTTATCTTGGATTGGTCTTCATAATATTGGACGTTATCATAATAATTTGTTTACTAATAACGGAATAATGAGCATAGCAAAATGACGGTGCATTTTCACCCACTTTTTCGTTAAGAATGTTGGGATGGAGGCAATTTACTTGGAAAGGATTTTACATGGACGCAAAGGACGGGCGAGGACAAAACGGAGGTAATAAACCTTGTTTCAACGAACGAAAACATAAACAAAGGTTTACTTGTGCAAGTTGTAACAGAAACAAGCACAGAGCTAGAAAGATTTAACGTACTACTTCAGTTTTAAAAGGGGTAGGATTTTTCTTTCGATAGAACATTTCCACATCCATTTAAAGGTCTGAAACGAAGCTTTTAACTTAATACATGCTGTTACTACTTCGAAATGTGAAGTGTCGTAAAAAATATATAAAAATATGATAGAATTTCCACTATAGGATATAAAGCAAGTAAAAAAGATCCCCGTGCATTTCTTTTTACGACCGCGTGAAAAGGAGTTAAGTACTCTTCTATAAAAGTATTATGAGATTATATTTTAAGTCGTTGTTAACGTTACATGTGAATTGTATGAGATATAGGGTACTCTATGTATAATATCTATACAGAAATTGCAGTAAGGACTTTACTACGAAGAAGCTTAAAGTTTATTTATATTACAGTGGGCAACTATCTAACTTTACCGAGAAATAACCTAGTTTCAAAGTATTATAACTTATAAAATGCAGCCAGTTTGCATGCAATATACAATTTATAAATTATAAAGGTTATTATTTAACAACACAACGACTGGAGCATGTAAATTCATAATTCGTTATAGCCAGCCCTGTAATCTGAGGCATAAAATCTAAATAAAACAATGTACCTATTTATTTCTCCTATACATAGTAATAAACAATCTAAGTCCTGTATAAGTACGCTATGTACGCTATAAGAACAATGTTTCATAAGGTTTGTATTTGTTGAAAAAAAATTCACAATTTATTTTTCAAAACTCTTACAAATTCGGTACACAACACGTACTTATTTTTTTCAAGAAAATTGATTGGTATTAGAATAACGAACAAACATGCTAGTAAACTCAACCGGGTATCTGACCGAATAAAAATTGGGTTCAGCAAGATTACAATGGCGGCCAATCAAAACTCTACTTGTGAACCGCAAACAAATTTCAGCCCGACTCTACTCGTTGGCACAGCCGTTTCGTTTACTAAGTACAATAATCTCTACACACATAATAAATTAGATAGAGCCAAATTGACTACAGCTCATATTCGGGCTGGCTCAAAGGGAGTAGTACCACTCTCTCACAGAAGTCCGACATAACTAATAATAATTAACTATAATAGCTTCGTTTGGTACGATGAGCGAGACAGCCGGAAACCTAACCCCCCCTCTCAATGAATGTTATCAACTTAAAAGGGATTTTGTATTATTCCATGACTGGTAGGTATGGCCAACACACGTTCTCAATGTATTCAATGGCGTCTAGGAATTGGATGGAACCCATAAAATAAACCACACCCATAAAAACTGCTTTCAAATAAATAACTACCTCTCTTGCAAACCGTATATCCTACTAATATTATAAATGCGAAAGTTTGTGAGTGTGGATGTTTGTTACTCTTTCAGGCAAAAACTTTTGAACGGATTTGGATGAAATTTGGAACACAGGTGGTTTATAACCGGGATAAACACATAGGATACTTTTTATCCCGATAATCCCGAAATTTTTGTTAAGTTAAATACTACGTGGACAAAGTCGGCGGGCACAACTAGTCTAACATAAAACGCTTTGTTAATATTTTGGCAGAATTTTATACTGAGGTGACAGTACCATTTGGTGACCCCAACTGAACAATGGGACCTGCCCCGAGCGCAAGCTCCCGATAACAAAACGAGGGTCGCGACCGCCAGTTATAAAATTGTTATTATTGATTTTACTGTCGAGAACAATCAGTTCGTAAATACCGATGGCAATCGTGGCTAAATCGACGGTATCCGCCCGTCTCTCCGAACTATCCATAATAATATAAAGATTTGTTTGTATATCGAACACGAAGATGATCCTCGGAACTACTTTATTAAATCTCGAGTGGTATTGTTTCCTTATATTCTTTGCGTACGTGGAATGCATAATCAGAGATGCCCAATAAATGTTGTCTATCTTTGAGTAGTACTTTGAGTAGTAGGTACCTACCCAAAGTTGCAAGATATCAATACTAACCTTATATCCATCTAATCCATCACACATCGTTTTATGGATTACAAAACACTCTTACATCATTTATTACTAGAGAAACAAACTAAAATAAATATGTCAAATACAAAAAGCATCATTACTGATTGAAAATGTTTCATTTTATTTTGTAAAATATCGCTTTAAAAACAAAGCGATGACCAACATCCCATTACCGATAGCCATTAATGGGTTCTAAAACAATATATTCTACTAGTTGGTATGCACTATTTTGTCAAAAAACCGTCCTGCAGTATGCAATAATACTATTTCCATGTATCGCCTCCCTACGGTTGCAGCGACTAGTGTTTCTACCCCATGCCGGGACTGCAATGCGGAACCAGAACTATATATCATTTTTAGAACGCGAAACGGTCGCATTAAATCGTTTCTATTGTTAAAATATTATTTTGTGACGGGCTTAACGAAGCGTGATGTCGTATATTCGAGCTTATTTTATTATATTAAAATAAATTACGAATTAAAGAAAAATTTAGTTGCTCAGTAACACAAGCAAACGCTTGGGATAATCCTCTGATCAAAACTTTCAGGTTGGCGCCAACGTGCGTAGGATACATAAATAAATAAATACCAATTATAAAAAGCCTTTGCAAAAAAAAAGTATCAAATATCAAGATTCTTCCAAATTTTGCGTACGATAACGCAATCATCCGGATTCTTTTCAATTTTCTTCAGATGTACATCACAAGGAACGTTCAGATAAACGTAAATGCGATACGTATTATGAGTATTCTTTTATGGAATTATTTCACATTCGGATGAGTTTCCGCATAAGCTTTTGGAACATAAAAGTCCGCCCTCGCCAGTACATCTCGCATACAAGATACGCTACTTATATCGCGTGCGTTCGGCAATATTTCTTGAGGAATGTGTCGATATATCACCACGGGCCGCCCCTCGGTAACGTGCTTCCGAATTTCCGCTGAGTGGACGAAACAGGGGTTAACATAACTCAACATTTGCAGTAAAACTTTGAACATCTT
Source organism: Notodonta dromedarius (assembly GCA_905147325.1). Classification (NCBI taxonomy): domain Eukaryota; kingdom Metazoa; phylum Arthropoda; class Insecta; order Lepidoptera; family Notodontidae; genus Notodonta; species Notodonta dromedarius. The sequence continues at coordinate 8,051,796 of LR990159.1, read as the reverse complement.
AGAAATACTAGTAATGTGTTTGTTAATTCAATTCCGTAACGGCTGGATTGATTTTGAGCAAAAGCAAATTTCATTTTCTTATTCGTAAGTCGAAGAATTCAGAATCAACTTGATAAATCAAAGGATACGGTCAATTCCAGGCATGTCAAAAACAGAAATCGCAATTACGAGTTTAACTTACCGGTTCTTTGTATAATAAATAAGGAAAAACAATCTCCGAGGTACCTATGTACCTCACGCGAATTCTAATGGAAATAATAGATAAGACGACAACAGTTAAAATATCTCTAAGTATATCAATTACACGTAGTTCAATATGAAAAAATAAAGATTATATTCTACAACTGATCTTCAATCAGCTGTAACCTTGCTTCTGTAACAATCAGCCGTTACAGTTATTTTTCTCTCCCACTTTGTAACAGAGGGAAGAGAAGTGGATAAGAAGTTCCAACTCCTCCTGGTCGTTTTTTCAATTAAATTCGTGAGGGGTCCAAAAAAAACAGCTTTTCCCCAGGTCTCCTCAAGGGTCAATCCTCGATGTCATACCAATTACAGAGGTAACCACTGTTACTTGGGAGTGTAAGGCAGGCCTAGTCCCAAAAAAATAATTATATTCTAAAAGGATATTGATAGGGTTCAAATAGATACCTAGTGCCCAATAAATCTACCTCTACTGGAGGATACTAGATTTCCTTCCGATAGCCCGCCATCCATTCTCTAACCCTAAAAGGGATACCCAATCTAAACTGAAACATTCAAATCCCTGAAACAAAATTAACTACCGAAGTATTAACTTTTCGGTCAGTAAGACGTAGTAGCAGTACAAAAAAACAAGCTTGTGATAAATATCAAGAATATTTGAAAATGTAAATATATTGGATGGAACCTTTACCTCGATGATATGATTAAAACAAATAATAATTTAAATGGATGCCACACTTTCGGCGACAATCCATATTGACGACTGAATTATGACGGCATCATTATTATACCCTCTTTCGAAGAAAGCAAGGGGATGTCAGCGTTCAATCTTCAGGGATGAATGCAAGCAGTAATTGGTTCTCAAAATTAGACACGAGAGCACTATCTTAAATCGAATATCGTTTGCCTGGATACTTTTACTCAAAGCTTCCAAAGATCGACCAATCAAATGCTACAAACATATATTATTTTCCGATACGATCTGCAAAATATAATAATTGATGGGGTCAGGGTAAATTTTGGTCGAAAATTTCAAAGGTTGGCAAAAATAGTAAGTAACATTGCATTCCATTTATCCCCTGAAAAAGTTCCTTCTAATCTGAAATTTGTATTACGCAGGCTACACGAGTATCAGGGCTAAATTGTTTTTGTATATGATGCAAGATTTACCTTCTGTATTCCAAAGAAATTATGTTTGCCAATATATATTTCGAACTTCAATATTACATCAGTGTGCAACCTCTATTACAGTCTTTCGTATATTCAGATCCACTTACTCCGTTTCCTTTCTGCAATACGAATGTGTTACGAGCTTGTTACAAGTGGTAAAATTGTGTTCACCTGTGGGTTATGATTTGAAATTAAGACATCATATACTAATTTATATATATGAAATATATATTTATATATATCTATATTTATTTTTATGTCCAGCAGTGGACAAGCATAGGCTGATGATGTGTGATGTGATGTGATACTAATTTATTATCATATATTTATAAATATATGAAGACAATTTTTTGACAGTTCATTTTACTACATTTGACGATCGAAATGTCCCCCTAGTCCCAAAACCCTGCGGCATGAGCCGCCGAGGGTTCAAGTCTCACTCAATACCCGTCACGACCGCAACGCCACATTCGCGATTCCAGACAAGTCTTATTATAGGTAAGAATTACTATCCTTTGACGTTCTGATACGATCCATTTACGTTCAATTTATGGAACGCCTGAAAGGACTGCTTCTGATGAGGCTTCTTCGTGAAAAGATAAAAACGAAACCCTTATAATGAGAGCTATATTATTCTGAGCATTGTTAAAATGAAATGCTACTTACAAGTAATACTTATTCCGATTTTCGTGCTACAAATTAACGACCATTATTCGTATTCTAAAGTCCAGATTTAATTATATACTTAATTACTTACTAACTTATTCGTAAAATATCTCAATTAAAATGGCACAAAAGCAATCTTCTTAATGAAGTCATCGCAAGAACTTAATGAAAACGGGACGTGATAAAAGATAATGCCGACGTTGATGTGTCTTAGAGGCCGATACTTTATTGATAAACGGGAGGAAATATCGCAGCCAGCCAAGCCACCCTTGAAATCGCTTCCCTGTCGCGAGGGGCTGCGGGCGGCACGGCGGGGCGCGGGGCGGGAGTACAAAGCCGCGGCCGTTGACACGAATCTCCCGCACTATGTTTATGTATCCCATTGGATTTTTTCCCTTCGCGCGTACCGTGAACGGCTGCTCACAAATGGACCGTTTTGTTTTTGGATTTGAACTGAATACAAACAAATCTATGGGATCGGTCAGCTTTCAAATGGTTTACGAGTCGTTCCTGATATTTTCAACATTAATAACATCATTGACCGTATAATTGAGGTAGAAATACTCTTGCCTTGGGAACAAGCTGTGCTCGTACCGTTCTATAAATTCTATAGGTATCTGACACTGAGTGAATCTCGCCAGTTTCTGAATTATGTATGAAATCCACCAACACTCGACCCCTAGAGAATTGTGCCTACAAGGCTACAGACAATGTAATCTGCAAACATTTAAAGTTCATTAGAAATTATTATTATGATATGATTATTATTATGGTCAAAGCATCGCTTGTGTCCGGAGCGGCGACCTCATCAATGATCGACGTTTGTTTATTTTTAATCCCGCAACATCAACGCTGGCAGTTATAAACGCCCTGCTTCTAGCAACACGGGACCTTTATCGAGAATCATAACGATTACCTATCACTTAATTTAAACAATGACATGTATAATTAGGTACCTACGTACCTCATCTTTATTATTGAGGAAGGTACCTATGACTATTTGATCAACTAGATAGACAGGAGTAGGTACATCAGAAATCCACTTATTTCAGCATAAACCGTTGTAAATTTATCCAAAATAGGTAGGTTAGTAGGTACTTATGTGGTCGGTGAGTAGAGAATCTCGTGCGATTCATGCACGCTAGCTATTCAGTCGGTATTCGGTCGAATTGAGCGTAACAATTCAATCTCGCTGGAGATCTAGGGCAACTAAAAATTACTAGCCTAATTCTTTTCGGTCACACCGAGTGGGTGTCTGGCTGCAGATTGGAAACGCTCGGAACTCTTATGTTGACGCAATTCATCATTTTGAACAAGGGAAACTTGGTTACTTCAATTTCTTCAGTAGATTTTTATTTGTCTGGATTTAGTACCAACAAATTAAATAAATGAACGATCTGTTTTTTACAGTACCGACAAGTAGAGTAGATTTATTATGATACCTTTACAAATTTAGGCTAAATTTAGAAATACTATTTGCCGTTTTCGGTGGCAATCACATTGCTTTTTGACATAGAATTAATGAGGCGATTTATTAAGATTCTTTACACAATCTTATAGTACCTACTAACATGTTCTCAATTCATAACAAGAGTAGGTACCTACTATTGTTTGAATGCTGTCAGTTAGTCGGTGCAGTGCAATTAGTTTAAATTAAACAATTAAATAGAGAGTTGATAGCCTGGTCACTGGCGCGCCCGCCCGACCCATTACAAAGCAGCCAATTGTAACAATATTTCGTTATTTTATTAATCTCATTCTCCATAGCCTCACAAGATAAACAAGGCTTAACTATGCATAGATGCAAATGTATTATAATCTGTCGTTTATATTGTAAGGAAAGCTTTTGAATAGGATTCCGAAGCCTATACTCTGCCTACCTCTACACACTTATACACACATCTGGGCCTTTGTAGGAAACTTGATACAGAACTTCTTAGCTGTGCTATGGTAACCACGAGGAACCCTTCCTTGAGTATTATTCATGTTGGATTGTCTATAACACAATTAGCTACTTATGTACCCTAGAGTAAATGTGGTAATTTAAATTAAACTTCAAGTACCTAGGTACTTATACAGGAAGTTTCAAAAGACCGAAAGTATAATTTAGGTGCATGTAACGGTAGCTGATACGAGTATGTTTACATGATTCCCTTTAAATTGGCGGGACAATATTTAAAAAAGTGTTTAAACTTCGATTAATTTTTTACAATAATTTATTATAATGATCGATGCTCATTCAAACTCCAAAGTATTATTTCGAACTTTGAAACATCACGTATTTAATATTTATACAAGAAAATGCTTTTCACGAAATTCAAATTTAAAACAATGCGCAGTGTTCCGTTTTCCTAAAAGTACACAGATAACGTTAGGCGTTTATATACTGCTAACTACCTACATAGTTCATTATATAATTTACATACAGACGTGAAAGAGCGGGCGCGCCGCCCCACTTGAATTTATTTTGTTACAAATTCACTTTTTCCATTAAAACATAATTTTAATTAAAAGAGCATACAGCGCGCGTTTCTTATGAAACCAATTCATCCTTAACATACGACAATACTATTCTCATCAAAAGACAATTCATTGATAATTTAATTCTATTGATAAACGTGAATGGTGTGTAGTGTAATGTGTGGACACAGGTGCGATACGACTCCTTCAAAGTGGTTATGTACACAGGCACATTATGGCAGGTGAGAACTGTCTAACTCATACGCAAACTTGGACTAGTGCGCTCCTATTGTACACATACGCCTTGATCATGTATAGATACAGCCTCAATGATAATTCTTCCAATTTGTAGCGATGAAGTGAACAAATCATTCGGTAAGAACAGAAGAATATATGAAAAGAAGGCATGATAGTAAAACTCTTTTGCAGAAAGCACGGACAAAAAACCAACAAATAGAAGAACACAAAAATTGTGCTCGTTGCAATTGGTCACAATTCAGCATAGGTTCAGTGCTGGTTAACGACAACCAGCACTGGTCTCCATAAGAATCGTTTAGCGATAACACGAGCGCTAAACGCTGCCAGTATTGAGAATCTGTGGCTAAACGAAACTACTTATTTTATGGACAACCAGCTACTTCTGAAGCTTTTTTGTAACGACATGACACTTGCTTTGCTATGGTTGGCAACCAAGAACTTTATACATAACACTGGATGTTTTAACACGAACAATGTTTTGAAGCAAAAAAATATGACCTTGAATAACGTCACGTGTTTGTTGCTTCTCTCTTTAGGGTGACAACATCGGATCTCAAGTTTAGGACTGACGGTTTCGGGCCCATATTAATAAATCGATCTCAAGTCTGAGAGAGCGATCTTAGAAATGTCAATGTTTCTTATGTCATACCAGTACAAAATGACATATCAAAAGCGCAGTCAAGATCGTTACAAGACTTATGTGTTAACAATGTACACTGCTTATTAGATGCTACGCATATTTTAAAGCTTACTAGAAATGTCTGATTATAGGTACATTAACAACGCCGGACGGAAATGTCATTTAAATTTATTAAAGAACTTCACATGGTGCAATTGAAAGAAGGGTTAAAATTGTCCAAAAAGTTACAGGTGGACATGTCAACTATCATAGTATAAAAATAAATACATATATGTACGTCTTGCAGCGCAGACACTCAGTTCTTCTGTCGCTGATGCTATTGATTTCTTGTGCAACAGTGGTGCTCCCAATTTCAGTGGAAGTTAAGCTACCACAAAATTTATTAGAATAGTAAATAGATTGTTTGATGATAATGAATAGTCATGTCATCGTGACTTTTCTAATCTTAATCACATCACACCTGTTTTTTGTATTGTATTGTTATTAAATGTGTTTGTTTTTGCTATTACTGGAACATATTTTTAAAGAAAGAAGAAGAATCAATAATTTATAAAGCTTCCAGGTCACCGCAATCAAAAGATACAACCATTTAAGTCACATCCCATATGTTGATACGCGTTAAAAACTCACTCATCATAAACAAGTAAAAAAAATGAAACAAGCCAGTGAAACCATTTCCACAATTACTTAAAATTTAAAAATACAAATATGCGGTATGTATCAGCTAATATATTTCAGCTATCTGTGGAAGTCCCGTCAAAATCGGTCCAGCCGTTTCGGAGATTACCCGGAACAAACCGCTTCAACCCGCTTTTTTGTTACCTATGTATTGTACGAGTATCTACTTGCATATGGATTTAGAGAAAAGGTGTTATTTTGATATTACAAACAGGCACTCAAATTTTATTTGTTTGTATAAATAACCCAACCGGCATTCGAGCTTACGCGCGTTCTCTGCGTGACGGTCTAACTGTCACTAACTGACAGCGCGGTACCAGCGCGAGCACGTATGCGAGTCGAACGCCGCGCCGGCTCGGCTCCTGCCTAGGGTCGAAGTGTGCAGGGGGCAAAGTGAGGTATACGCACCCGTCATAAAATAGGTACCCATTGTGATTGTGGTACTTATAAACTTAGCACAATCACAATATATGGTGGGTACTCATATTGTTAAGGCTTGAACAACCTTTTTGGTATATAGTTTCTCTTTTGACTTTATGGTGTTTGTAGCCTAGCAACAATAACAATATAGATTTTCATTAGCACATTTTCTACAGCATTTTTACTTTATCAATAACCCATTGGAGCAGGCTTGGGGACCGAACACATATAAGTGTAATAAGATGATTGACTTTGGAACATATGATTAGTATAATACTTATGTATCCTTCCTTACTCAGAAAATCTGAAATACAGTGAGATGATGGTCACCCTTCTTAGGTCAAATGTTAATGTAAAAACTCAATGAATATAGTACGAAAAGTACAACATAAACTGTTATATCATTAATCAATAGCCACAAAATACTAATAATAATCATTTATTAATGTTTTATTACGTATCCCATTAAAAATAATATAAATATGGTTAAATACGGTGATTAGCGTAAAATACAATTACCCGTGTAACTTAATGTTTGAGTTTGGTATCCATACACTTCTGCAATTTTTCACAACACAATACATCGTTTAAATTACAAGAATACACTTTTATTTAAGCATTAAACTAATTTAAAAATGCGAAGTGCTTGAAAATCTTTGACAGTTTGGCCATAGTGTCAAATTGAGTGTTCTATCAGTGTTGCTAAATTATTAAAATAACAGCTACCGACAATCAGGAAAGTGAACGGTTGATATATTTTTTGGTTTTCTATATAAAAATAAATACTGAAGTCAAAAGAGGATTCTCAAATTGACGCATATGTAATATGTAAATAAAATCCATAAAAAAACAGACACGAAAACCATGGACTTGCGAAATCTTGGCTCATCACACGTTAGTTTGGGTATTTTTTTGTGTTTATCATGGCAATTTCAGATGAAGTGTGAGAGGGACAAAATGTATGTATGTATGTAAAAAAACTTGTCTTCACTCCATAGTTCTACGTGATATCTCCAGTGGTATTCTAACCTTCTTGTTGGCAACATTGTATGTTACGTCATTTTGACAGTACAGATGGCGCAATAAAACAGTTACTTACTTACATGTCACATAATTTTTTACTTCATTTTACATGCATTATCCTAAAATCGTGAAGTACCTATTCCCCCCTTGTTGTCAATTAAATTGTATCACATGCTTTTGTATTTAAAACTAGAACAACTCAAGATCCGTTGATCATCTCAGTCACAATTCACAATGAAGTAAGTGCCCTCACGATGTAAGTCTGTACCAAAGTAGTAGAGTGGCGAGTTATCTCGCTTCTGATCGTCGGGACGGTCACGATCCCACTATTGTGGGAACAAAACGAGATCGGTACTAATGCGTGAGGAGAAAACATCCTTTGAAACACAAAACGTTTTTTGAACTGACAACATGTATTCGAATCGTTTATTTTGTTAAGGCCTACGGGGGCACTTACAAATTGACAATTTTACATTTTTTTTCTTATATCTACAACCGGATCGGAATGCGACCTCGACTGAGAAGTTCCGGCAAGAAACTCAGCGGGCTTGTCTTTATACATTTGGACCTGGACCATATTGGACCTGGTTGAAACATATTAGTTCTACATTAAATATCCATGAAACTGCTAGTGTTTGCAATCAAGCTTTGACAGTGAATTTGCAAGTGGTCAATCACGAGTACATTCAGTTAATATCGATCGCATTGGGTTTGTGACCACGCCGCCGTTACACACGGCCGGCCGCGCGGTAATTGAGCCCCTCACTTCCTTCCGGAAACCTGCCCGCTTTAATGTGCATTGATACACATACAGAACGGGAATTTATAAACAAACAACACTTTGCATTTGTAATAGGTACTTACTTACTTACTTATGATTTCTCACGTAACTGTTAAACATTTCTAAGCGATCTGCTTGCAACACGTTTTACTGCCTATTCAAATATTGATTTAAATTAGCAGTAAGTACCTACTTACTTACCTACTAAATAGGTAAATCTAAATCCTACTAATATTATAAATGCGAAAGTTTGTGAGTGTGGATGTATGTTTGTTACTCCTTCACGCAAAAACTACTGAACGGATTTGGATGAAATTTAGAACACAGATAGTTTATAACCTGGATTAACACATAGGATACTTTTTATCCCAATAATCCCGATTTTTTTTAAGTTAAATACTACGCGGACTAAGTCGCGGGCACAGGCTAGTAGTAGTACATAATAAAGTTTCCCTCGAAAATTATCGTGACTGGTGCTGGTTACTGACCAATAAAACAATATTTTTCTGGAATCGGGACTCAATTTCTACTTGGGTATTTAGAAACTTGCTACATAGGTACACAAAACTGTGAACACAGGGATTATGGTTGACCGCAATGGAGAGATTCTATAATAAAAAACCTTGCTTAATTTAATCAACCCTGATTAATTTTCTTCGTTGGTTGGTTTAATAGTAATTTTTAACCATTAAAGTTCGACAACCTTAGAGTCTTGTAAATGCATAATAACCGCACCGAATTGTTTCGTTCGTGTTTTTCTACGCACGGCCATTTTGCATTCCGATGATATTCATTTGTCATGGACGAAAGCTAGTGAGCACGTATCTTGGGGTACTAATATCAGATGGCTTGTAGAAAAATGGTGTCGGGTTCCAGCAATTGTTCTCCCGTGCCTCTACATGTGCCGCCCGCGCCGCGAGCCGCCCCGATCGATGTCTGACCCCGTGCAATGTCGCCCTCGCCTTTTAGCGCCCGCCTCCTTGTGAGGGGTCACATGACACACAGATCTCACAGGATCTTCAACTCATTCTGTACTCTAATTATTAAATAAGCACCTTATTATTATGAATAAAATGGTTCGATGAAACAAGAAATTAAACCCGACTTGATGAGAATATTTACGGATCAAAAGTGTTTTAAAGAGGTAGGTATTTATAATGTTTACAATGTGTATTCAGTAAGTAGGTACCTACATTTCCATATTGAAGTAATCATAGTCACACAATTCAATGTATTCAGGTTCAATTTCCGCCTCGCGCCTACTAACACGGCCGCTCATCCATCTGCACCGAGTCTACTCAAAAAAATAAATAAACGAAAGCTCGTAGCTCCATGAATACGTAATAGGGTTGTAGTCTCACGTTATTGTTCGAGTAGTAATGGAGTAACAAGGGATAAAGCCAATATAAGAAGATCTATTTATGCCAAGCGATGTAAGTACATTTTTAGATATGGTTGGAGTCCTGGCAAAATATTGACATCTGATTGACATTTATTGCAATTACTGTATTTATCACGTAGCGTAGGTACACACAAATAGTTTTTTTGTTATAGGGGTAGGTACCTACCTACCGTATATACCTTCATATGCATCCATTATAGGTACATATTTGTATGTAGATGTACTTATAGGTTAGATGTGCAATTAAGTACCTACCTACCTATAATTCCAGGAACCTATACAGATTGAAAATTAAAACTTAAAAACGAAAGGTATCTATTAAAGTTATCTTAATACCTACACAACACCTACCTGGGTAATAATAATGATTAGGTTCCTACCTAGGTTTTTGTTTCATCATTAAAGTGACTTAGGCCCGCATTAATAAGTCCATCTTAAATCTGAGAGCGATCTTGGAATGTCTTGCTTATGTCATAACAGTACGTCAAAAGTGTACTTAAAACCGCTCTCAGACTTGAGATCGATTTATTAATACGGACCTTAAATAGGTAAGTACCTAGTATCTACACTACAACTCGACGACCACTTGGCGCAGAGGTTCGAGCGTAGGCCGCCAGGCTCACTGCACATGGTGGTTGCGGGTTCGATACTCGTCGGGGGAAATTTCGGAAATGGCCTTTTCGTAATTTGCCCTGGTCTAGGTGTATCTGGGGTCGCCCCCAGTCCATTGTACGGTACCCATAGTACAAGCGTTGCTTAGTTTGGGACAATACAGTTGGTGTGTCAGTCTGGCGATAAGTAATAACAAAATAATAATAATTAAGTACAAACATTGAGGCATGTCAGTTCTGTTTATTGAACTGATTCGCTGATCTATGACAACGCGCGCACGTGTGCGGCGCGCCGTAGAATGTATACTCGCTCGGCGTGCGGCGATCTCATTCATTGTTTGAAATTTCACGTACAATATGGGGCGTAAATATTTCGACAAAGCTCCAAAAGGGAGCGTCTATAAAAGAACAAACTAGAACCAATACCCGTTGCACGCACGATACAATGAGAACGATTTGTTGGTTTAATTTTAAGTAAGTACCTTTTTAACACACAAACCGTTCAGAACTATGTTAGTACCTATAGTACTATAGTGTACCTATACAGAGTGTAAGGGGCATCGTAACGAAAACTGAATACTGATGCCATGGATTCAACTCATGTTTCTGGATCCCCAGAGTTTGAATTTTCCGTCGATATTTCATTTTAAATTGATTGTAGCATACAATCTTTATACAAATCTATTTCAAGTGATTTTACATAGATAAATCAATAATTACTATTTTAGGCATAAACTGAATCTTAAAATCAAATTTGCCATTCTGATTTTTTGTCAACATTCTTGAGTTCATTACGCAGTTAGCTGACGGAATCTGCGGGTGCAATCGCGCAAGGGGCGGGTGCGCAGACGCACTGTGAAGGGTAATAAAAAGCCGAGAACCATAGCTGTCGCACACGTGCATCCGCCCGACACTGTGCGAAGTTATTTATAATGAATGCACGCTGCACCACCCAAATTCGACCTTCCTTCCACTCGCTTGAAGACTTAGAACAGCTTAAGCGACTTATCGCAAAACAAATAATATTGCAAGAGCCTTAGTACATTAAGGCTAAAGCTCCCATCTAGCCCGCAAAGTTCAATTTTTTTTTAGGTTTTTTAGAAATTTTTCAAAATCTTACTATAATAAAAGGCACATTTTGTAATTCGCGAAAAAGACCGTGTGCAGTGCATTTATTAATATATCCAACTTACTCTAAAACATTTCAAGAACGACAGCTATTCAGATAATCTGGCAATTTTTGTATATTTAGTGATTTACTAGTATCATATCCACCGTGATAATATTTAGAGTAAAATAAATGTATTAATAAACGCACTGCATACTGTGTTTGTCGCAAATCACAAAATGTTGTCTTAAATGTTTTCAGATTTTGGATAAACTATAAAAATACTCGAAAATTTTGAATTTCGCGGGCTAGACAGGCGCCTTCACCTTAAGGGCCGATTGCGATCACTAAACAATTTTTCGCAAATGTGATGCGGCAACCTCAGTCAGCTTATTCCAACTCCAAATAGGTTCTTAATGATAGTAATGAAGAACCAAAGCAGTCTTGTCTCCGTTATTCCACTAGATCATGAGCTTATAATTTTAAAGTGAATGTGTCAATAAAATGGTTTGGGACGACCCCACAACTCACCTTCGGCTTATCAACCTCCAGAATTATAAACCAAATAGGTATAAGTTGGTCGATAATAGAGGAGGCAAGACTCCGTCAGTCATGAGTGTCAGAGACCGTAATAAAATTATTACTGTAATGAGAGAGAATAAAGTAATGAACGCTGATAATAAATTGATTAAAAGAAGAAAAAAAACCACTTGTAAGGCGACGTACAGTCAATTAAACACTTTGGTAAGTATTAATAAATTATTAACTTTATGCACTACCTACAGACAGATAGATTATCTAGTTAAAACATTGAGAATCATGTGAAACGACTTGAAAACATTCCTCAGAAATTAACCTGTGAATTACTTGGCACTTACTTTACAAAATGTGCTACTTATCTACTTAAGACGATACAATTATGTAGGTAAGTATGAGACGAATGTCATTTTATTATGCTCATTTTGTTCTGAGGATAATTGCTTCCAAAGTACGGAGCTCAAAATGGGGCGATAATTAACAGGTTTGTAAAGAAGACGTTATTTTGAGCGGGGTTGGTATTATATTCAAGCGTGATAATATACAATTTGAATAGACTATCTACACAATACGGGTCGTCGCTGTTGGGTACTATTTTACTCTATTTCCAATTGACATTCTACCAGCCTAGCACCGCTAAAAACTGTGGCATCAAAACAAAAAGTGATAAAGGTACATCGATTTTCTATCATTCTCAGCCCATTGAATTTTGAAGAAGAACATCTTTTTGTTTTCTAGTTAAAAAAATCTATGGATAAACAGTGAATTCTCAAATCGGTAGTAAATATAAAGTTCGATGCCTCCGGGCCACGTGTGACTATTGAAGCCGTGACTAAATAGCCTCAACGCAACGTCGAGGCACGATTTAATGACCAACGGTGTTAAGTTATTAAAAATCATCTTCATTTACACTTATAAAATAAACATTTTTTCTTACTCGCCGCCGGTCATTCCCGGCTTAATTATGATATCAAAAGTTGCATCGTCAGCTTTTTCTAACACGTGCACGGTGGGTATGCCTATTTGTCGTTCTCTAAACCCAGGATGAGTCCGACCCACATTGCATAGCCAGCTTCGACGATTAAACACGTTTCTATGCGCGGTCTCGTATTTTTATGTTACGGCTATTGCACCCCAGAATCCCAAACAATGAAGAACGAATCCTACACTATCCCGCTTCTATTTGAATTCATATCATTCAACGCGTGAGAGTTAAACAGGATGACAGGTCGATATTTCTTCCGATGGTAATCTAAAAGATATAATTACATACAGAGATAAATTTCTATTTGATATCTCTTAATGTGTCAGCGGTCTATTAGTAGGTTACGATAGCATTCGGTAGGTACATGACGATGCATTGAAGATTCTTCAAAGACTCGGTACGCTTGGAGGGCGTGAGAACGTTGAGTGGGTTCGGTAGCGGCGTGCACGCAAATGAAGTGCAATTTCGTCCGGCGGGATTGTGGCTAAGATGCCAGCGGCCGCTGAGTGGCCCGGGCTAACGTAGAACCGGCCACGGCGCTCCCGTCACGAATTGTATTATTGCACTTAATTACATTAGGCTCTATTACTTTCCCAGAAATCCGCTAAAGTTGTCCGGATTTAAATGGATACAATGCAGGAAAGCTTGTTCGCTTCTAAAGAGACGCCCCGCCCTGTACAGAACTTTTGAACAATTGCCAGTAGTTTTCTCTTGTTAAAACGTTAGAGTATTGTTCCAATTCAATCCAATTAATCAACACTTGCAACGTTGCAACCACAATAAGACAAATAGGTACTTCAGTCGGTCCAGTGTTTTTTTATGTGAAGCCGAACTAGAAAGCGTTAAAATTAACGATCGGAGCCATCGCGAGCATTATCTTTTGAGAGCACCATCAATCGAGAACTCTGGAACGTGTTGGGTTAAAAGGTCGAGGCTATATTGGTTACTTGAAGTTACTTCACATGTTGATGGATATTGCAAAAAAATTGCCTCCTTCAGTCAATACTCATGACGCGAGTGTCATATCTTGCATTGCGCCTTGTTTGATAAATGTTTACTGTGGGAGCCAATTCTCTTGGCCATTCAGATAGCGTTGATTCCATTCCTTGTAGAGCCACTTGGTGTGTTTCTAAAGAAACTTAGGCTCTCTACATTCATCATTAGACCGCGATATTGTACCTAGATTCCAATTAGATATTACCCACCTACTCTAACGTCGATAGGTAACATTTTTAGATAAACGTAGAATTCCAGCTTTACAAAAAAAAAACAATAAATATACAGCTTGACTTTTTTACTGACAATAAACAGGATAAAGCAGGACAAGCAAAAGGAATAAAAGTCCGTAACAGTGGATGTTAAGAACCCCCGCGGATTCAGTGATCGCGTGCTCACTGCGCTTACGTTTCCAATATCATTGTAGTCTAATAGTGCCCAACGTTTTACCATAATCATCATACATCAAAATGTTATTAAATATTAATAAAAGATATTAAGCGCAACGAACGTTGGAGAGGTTTTTGTCTATAGGTAATAATAGCAAACATTAATTTCATTTAAAATTATTTCTCACCCAAAACAAATGTTAGAATGTTGATGATGTTCCGTAACAACCGCAGGCCGTGTCGAACCTCACACCTTAGCAATCTGGGTTTATTATAGCGGGGCACGGACCGGCTAAATAATATGAGCACGACAACACCGGCACACCCAATCAGAGCAAATTTTGTACACCAATATGAATGCGGTCATCCTCATCATATAAGTACTTACTTACTAACGATAATTATATTTGCATCAATTGTCCTACTGTTAATCCCAGTTATGAACCAGCAAACGTATTACTCGAATAATTAATCAAGAGCTTGATATACGTTGAGTATGCTATTGGAGATAAAAATAAGCGTTATAAACCCAAATGCGGCACCAATGTCAGTACATATCTAAATAATGATAAGCGCTCACTGTCTCGTCTTGAAGCTGTTAAAGCTGAATAGGTAGTAGGTGGCCAGCAACACTATAACTAACCAGTAGACAACCGACATAATAGTCATACCAGCATCCTTGCAATGATTCTAACTTAACCTGCTACTAAATAATTACACTGAAGCTAATTAGACGGTGACATTAGGGAAGACTGACAATGATTATTATTTTTTTACTTCCAGACATGTACAGGCAGTGTAATTCACAAGACTTATTAATCATTGATTATTTTCTAAAACGTCACTTTAATTCTAAAGTTGACCGTCAAATGGAAAGTAAGTCGAAAAGGTCGATTATGCGAAATTCTTGGGGATAATAATTGACAAAAATTGCAACTGGAAAGCTCATATTGATGATCTATGTAAGAAGATAGATAGATTTGTATTCGCTTTGTATAGACTAACATGTGTGGCTAGTGTTAATGCGGCACTATGTGCATATCATGGCTATGTGTCATCGATTTTGCGCTATGGAATAATAATATGGGGTAATTCGGTTGAATTTCAAAGAGTATTCCGAGCTCAGAAAAAATGCGTACGCTCAATTTGTGGAGCGCACCCACTGGACAGTTGTGTTCCACTATTCAAAAAACTTAAAATACTGCCACTTCCAGCACTATACATTTTTGAAATTTGTATCTTTGTACACCAAAACAGACATGAATTTGACTTATTTAATGATGTTGTTTCCAGACCCAGCCGCAAAGTGCATATGCTTAATGTTCCTAGACGTAGAATTAAATTGTTCTCTAATAATGTATACTGCATGTCCATTACTGTTTATAACAAATTACCTGATGGCTACAAAACCCTCAGCCTCAGAACTTTTAAATGTAAATTATTTAACTTTCTCCTAAACAAATGTTATTACACGATTAAAGATTTTATGACTGTACGTGACGCGTGACAATTATTGCATGACAGCTGTCATTTTTGATTGATCGATTGTTTCTCTTTGCTCTCTTCAATGTAACGCGCTCTATGTCCAAAGATAAAATAAATAACAATTAAAAGTATTAGCGTTTAATTGATGTGATTTAAACCCATAAAAGCAATAAATAGTGAACTGTAACATGGTGCCGAAATTTCATGATAATACTTTCTTTCTTTGAACTATTTCGCGTGTAATTACAAACATTGCGGTATTTTCTTCACTTCGCCATTTTGTTTTTCATTTCGTATGCCGGCAAAGTTTTGTTCACTGCCGCGTGTTGTAATTATAATCTTTATTCAATAATATAACTGCTGTGCAATCGGAGCTGTTTATCGACGCGCTATGGCTGATGATGAGTTAAAAAGGTTGAGGATCGCCCGAGGACAATGCAAAGCGTCGGTTACCCGAACAGAGTCTTTCGTGGCAAATCCCCCCGACAAATTAACGCCGGAGGACATTGAGGTCCGTGTCAAGCAGCTAAAGGAAGTTTTTAACAAACACCAGGACATTATGGTACAAATAATGCAGATAGACAGTAAAACAGACGAAGATGATCTAGAGGATCGCGTGTTAATGTGTCTGTCCAAACTTCAGAGATTGGCCAAGCAGTTCGATGTAAAACCTTCAAGTAGCGGTGATGGTGGGCGCGGTGCCAGGTTGCCCAACCTTGATATTCCCACCTTTGACGGAAAAAACATAGCCGAGTACAAACCGTTCATGGAAATGTTTAAAGCGGTAGTACACAAAGATGTTCACATCACAGATGTTCAACGGTTATGCTTCCTAAAGAAATATGTCAAGAATGAACCGCTGCAAATAATAGACAGTCTTCCTATTATTGGTGACTCATATCACACAGCTTTAAGTCTTCTACAAAAACGTTATGATAATCCAGTGTTGTTAATCAATGGGCATGTGAGCAGCTTGCTGGATCTTCCTAGTCTACACAGGGGTACAGCACAGCAAATAAGAGAGCTGGTAGCCATGGTTCGTCAGCAGTTAGCAGCATTAAAAAACCTCTCCCAACCTGTTCAACATTGGGATGCTATTTTGTTTTGTATCATTACAAGAAAGATTGACCCGCTAACTGTTAGGTTATATTATTCGGAGAAAGATCCTACATCATTACCCACTATGAATAGTTTATTGGAGTATTTAGATAAGCGGGCATGCTCTCTTGAAGCAAGTCCTATGACTGACAAACCTAGAATGAAAATTGTTAATGTATCTACAGATAATAAAAATGAACAACAAGTAAAGTACTCATGTAAACTGTGTTCAGACAATCATAAACTGTATAAATGTCCTAAATTTATTTTGATGACCGCCAATAAGCGGTTTGATTATGTTTCTAAAAACAATTTATGTAAAATTTGTTTATGTTTTCATGAAAAAAGGTGTCGGTTGCATCTTAAGTGTTCAGTTTGCCATGCTACGAGTCACAATGGGCTTATCCATACCGAGCAAAGCCAAGGAGGTGCAGCTTCTAAACCGCTGCCAAGAACTGCGGATGCTTCTGTGAGTCAGAGTAATAACCCAGAGGAGGAGCAGGTAAATTTGCATTCATCCAAGTTTCAGTCAAATGTTTTGTTGCCAACTGTAAAGGTGTTAGTATCTGATAACAAAAACAACAAGTTTGTTGTAAGGGCATTGCTTGACTGTGGCAGCCAAACATCCTTTTGTACAAGAAGTTTAGCATCTAAGTTGCAGGTGCATTCATTTGACTCTCATAAGCAAATTTGCACTTTAGGGGAAAATATTAATAACATTAACAAGGCAGTCAGCTTAACATTACATTCCCTCACTGAGCATTTTAATATTAATGTGACCTGTTCTCTCGTCGAAAAAATAACTGTCAATCTGCCGCAAAGAACTTTCAATGTAAATAACCTTGTAATACCCAAATTCATTGCGTTGGCTGATAATGAGTATAATATTCCAGGGGAAATTTCTCTACTCCTAGCTGCAGATGTATTCTTTCGAGTAGTGTGTGATGGTAAGATAGAATGTGGCCCCAGAGATCCTATTCTACTGAACACGCGGTTTGGATACATCATCTCAGGTAATATTAGCTCGAGCTCGCATTGTGGTATGTCAGTGGTTATGCATGCAATTGAGGACAACAATTTAGACTTTTATGTCAAAAGTTTTTGGGAAACTGAAAAGGTACCAGAAGTTGTTCTAGAGTCTATACCTGAACATGAGTATAGTGAAAAGGTTTTTAAAGAATCTGTTGTCCTTAACAATAATCGCTTTGAGGTTAAATTACCAATTAAATTAAATAAACAGGATCTCAATGTTTCCGATTCCTTTTCACTAGCCTTACGCCGTTTTTATAGCTTGGAAAAACGATTCAAAAAAGATCCTTTATATCATTCCTTATATGTAGATTTTATAAATGAGTACCTGGCATTAGGGCATGCCAAGGTCATTGATGTTTCAAGATGCCACCCTGATGAGCAACCCCTATATTATCTGCCGCATCATGCAGTACTGCGCATGGATAAAACAACTAATAAGTTAAGGGTTGTCTTTGATGGCAGTGCAAAGACAAAGAATAATCCTAGTCTTAACGAAATTCTGTGCAACGGGCCAGTAGTTCAGAAAACATTATTTGAAATACTTTTGCTTTTTCGAACCCACAAATTTATTATTATTTGTGATATTAGGCACATGTACCGTCAAATCAATTTGAATGCAGAGGATAGAGTATTGCAGAATATTCTTTGGCGCGAGTGTCCCGACAACCCGGTGCAGTGTCTGCAATTACAAACTGTTACATATGGACTCACTAGTTCTGCATTCTTAGCTACTCGTTGTCTTGTCGAGTTAGCAACCAGATACAAGCAACAATTTAAATCAGCGAGTGAGGCGATATTAAATATGAGTTACTGTGATGATGTTCTCTGTGGAAGTAATACTATACAGGGTGCGATAGAACTGAAAAAAGAATTAATATGTCTTATGGAACTTGGCAGTTTTCAGTTGCATAAGTGGAGTTCAAACGAATCTAGCATTCTTGCTGACATGCCACAAATGGAGCTAGACTGTGAACAAAAGAAATTTGATCAAGGTCAAGCTTTAGTTAAAACATTGGGGCTGTCCTATGACACCAGGGATGATGTATTCAAAATGAGTGGAAATGTCATAACTGCGCCGGAAACACCAACCAAACGTACAATACTAAGTTCGGTGAGTAGGTTCTTTGACCCCCTCGGTTTTGCCGGTCCGGTGACTGTTAGAGCCAAATTAATTTTACAACAAATCTGGGAACGTAACTTGGAATGGGACACACCCCTTCCCCCTGAAATACTTGATATTTGGAATAATTTTTATTCTTCTTTATCAAATATGTCAGATATAATTATACCGCGTAATTTAAATTTAAGCGAAGCATGTGACGCTGAATTAATTGGATATTGCGATGCATCTGCTGCAGCTTACGGCTGTTGTATATATGTAAAGGTTAAAGTCCATGATGAATATTATGTAAACCTCTTGACATCAAAATCGAGAGTAGCACCTTTAGGTTCAAAATTAACCATACCTAAGCTCGAATTAAATGGTGCACTTATTTTATCAAAGTTAATACATAAAGTGTCGCACATATTATGTAACATAAAAAAAATTACACTGTTTTGTGATTCTAAAATTGTTTTAAGTTGGATGGCTAGTGACCCTATTAAGTTGCCAGCTTACATTTCAAATAGAATAAGGGAGATTGTAAAGTATACCGGTCATATGGTTTGGTGCTACACTCCCAGTTTGGCCAATCCAGCCGATATTTTATCTAGAGGAGAAAATCCAAGTGACATAAATAGTAACCACATGTGGTGGCATGGCCCGGATTACCTTCGGGAAAGTAACACCTATAATTTTTATCTATCTGAGATTGAACTGCCGTTGGTAGATGTAACCTGTTATCAAGCTTCTAATGCCAAAATGGAAACAGAGTTGCTACCCTTTCTAATTAAAATTTCTAATTTAAGTAAATTGCAGCGAATTATGTGCTATGTACTGCGGTTTATAGCTATAGTATGTAAAAGACGACCAGTAACTAAGGGTAATTTAACTGTAAAAGAATTAAATTATGCCTTGCAGACAATAATAAGGTGTTATCAACACAATATGTTTGATGTAGAGTTTGATTGCATTAGAAATAACAAACCAATTAAGTCTAAAAACTCTTCCTATGTAAAGTCATTAAATCCGTTCATCGATCAAGCCGGTTTGCTTCGAGTGGGTGGTAGGTTAGAGAAGTCAGACCTTCCCTACGCAAAAAAGTTTCCAATAATTTTGCCGAAAAAATGTCACTTGACGCGTTTAATTATATTATGGGAACATTTATTGACTTTGCATGGTGGCTTAAAGTTATTATTAAGTAGTTTGTCTCAGCGTTATTATATTATAAACTCTGTCAGAGAAGTAAAGTCTGTAATTTATAAATGTACCATATGTTGTAGGCTTAAGGCTGAAGTTGCTCAACAGTTGATGGGATCTCTTCCTAAGGAAAGAGTCACTCCTGCTCGTCCATTTGAAGCGGTGGGGGTTGATTATTGCGGTCCTTTTGAAATGAAGGAGTCGACGATTCGGCGAAGTGTGGTGAGCAAAGGTTATGTTGTTGTATTTGTTTGTTTCGCCACCAAAGCCACGCATTTGGAAGTTGTCTCAGACATGTCTTCAGCATCGTTTTTGGCTTCGCTAAAGCGATTTATATCTAGGCGTGGTCTCCCTACTAGTATATACTGCGATAATGCAAAAACATTTAAAGGTGCCGACAACGATTTAAAGGCCATGTATACAAAGTTAAATGATTCAGAGTTTCAAAATGCTGTCACTGATTATGCTTCAATGAGAGGCATTCAATTTCATTACATTCCTGCATACAGCCCAAATCACGGTGGCCTGTGGGAGGCAGCCGTGAAATCGGCTAAATATCACTTTAAAAGAATTGTAGGTACCAGCATTTTTACTTATGAACAATTGATTACTATAATGACTGAAATAGAAGGAATACTCAATTCACGCCCCATATCTCCTATGTCCCAGGATCTGTCAGATTTCTCATATTTAACACCCGGGCATTTTTTAATTGGATGCGCCATAAACTCGTATCCCCAGCAAGACATCACGGAATTGCCTTCCAATCGCCTCAGGTTTTGGAGGCGTTGCGAGCAAGTACGGCAACATTTCTGGCGCGCGTGGTCGAAAGACTATCTGTCCTCTTTAAATAAACGTGGTAAATGGCAGACATCGTGCCCTAATCTTCAAAAAGGTATGGTTGTCCTATTAAAAAATATAAACACCCCACCGCTTCAATGGCCCTTAGGCAGAATAACCGAAATATTTAATGGGTAGGATGGTAGAGTTCGGGTAATATCTGTAGAAACTGCAGACCATAAAATTCATTCAAGGGCAATAAGTAAAGTTGTTGTCTTGCCTATTGAAACCTAGAAATAAAATTGTAATACAAAATGTACGTCATACCCAACCTTTTTTGTACCTGTTTAAAAGATAAGCTTACTTTGAATTGTATCAACAAATTCTCACAATATGTATTTACTAAAATGTTGTACTTTGTTACTGTATTATGTTTTAGTTATAGTTTCGTGGCATTCGTGCCCCCCGCAATTTGTACGTGACGCGTGACAATTATTGCATGACAGCTGTCATTTTTGATTGATCGATTGTTTCTCTTTGCTCTCTTCAATGTAACGCGCTCTATGTCCAAAGATAAAATAAATAACAATTAAAAGTATTAGCGTTTAATTGATGTGATTTAAACCCATAAAAGCAATAAATAGTGAACTGTAACAATGACTGAAAAAATTACCTGAATATTTGACATTATTGCCTATTATCATAATTTATCTCCTTGTCATAACTGAATTTGACTTATATAATTAATCTCGTTGACTATAATCATATATTGTTCCATTTATTTAGATTATTTGTAATTGTAATTCTAATGATAAATAACTTATTTTTTATGTAATAATACACCCATAATTTTAATAACCATATTTGTACGCCGGAAACGGCAGAATATTATGATCGTAATATATAATTCACAAAACAACTTTGTACAATATTCACACAAATAAATGATTCTATTCTATTCTATTCTAAGTATAATTATTATTCATTCCATTTATGAGGTTGATTTAGTCGAGCAAAGTCTGCGAGGGTTAGTGCGAGTTGACCTCTACCAAATTTCCCCTGGGCGTCAAGGAGTCTGCTGATAATTGCACCTTGATCCCAAAGGCGCAGTAAATCTTAATAAAACCACCGAGAATACACCCCAATACCGCACCCACCCTTAATAAATTACACACACGCTTGATCTGTCCCAAGCTGACACAATAAACACACTATCGTCTAATATATTTCGAAATCTATAGGCTATTTCATACTCCAAACAAAGGTACATAAAACATTATGCGTAAATAGGTTTACTTACACAACATTATAAGAACCCAGACTATTCAGATAATGCTCCCGATTTTTGGCTTTCCTATTTCGTTGTTAACAAAACAAGAAGATTTATTTGGAAGCTCGGAGCGGTACACGAAAACATAACAGAAACAAAGCTACGCCTGGTTGTAAAAGATACGCGTATGGGTATAGGTAACGATGGCTATAATTAGAAAGAATCGAACAGTACTGGTCGTAATACTCCTTGAGCCAGGCGCTTAGCCCGAGCCTCCTACGATTTTACTCCCCCGCTTAAGAGAAATGGTGTCCTACTTGACACATACTTGATACTAAACACACTAATAGTTAAAAAAACTCTTGACTACCTGTAAATTCTGTGTCAAGTTTTAAAACCACAAACGTGAACAAACATTTCCGTAACTCAAGATGCTATTATAACTGTATAACGTAATTGTACATAAATTGTGTCGCAATCGCAACTGTCTAAATGAATGTGATAATTATCCGAGATTACTTGTTTGTTTACCTCTTTAATGTGAGCATTTTATAATTCGGGTTCAAGGTTTTCAAGATTTTAAGATCAACAGCTTTATGCGCGTCAAAAATTTACTGCGCCGAGGAATTATGAACACAAACTGGATATTTTCCGGATGAATGTGCATTATACCCAGTCAGAGCTCTTAGCTCAAGAGCTAGTAAGACCACGCGTTGCAATACATAGGTCATTCCATTATAATTTAAGTCTGAACAGCGCCTGAAGTGGTAGCAGCTGGCTGCTCGCAGAATGCACTTTATTATTTACATGTAAGTACTCATGTACAATTCACATCTAAGTTTCCAAGCGTCTTGAAGTTCCAGTTCGTTCTACCCCTTTCACACGGGTGGGATGTGAACTTTAAGCCGTCTGGTACGAACTGTGAATGTCAATCGTGGATATGGCTGAAGAACTCTAGAGCAGCCATTGCGAAACCGAACAATGCGGGATGAAGTGCACGACCGCACTGCACGCGGTGACGAGACTCGCTGTACGATATTCGCGGCTTTTCGCTACCACGCCCTGATGATTGCCTAATAGTATTTCACAATATTGGGTAGGTACCTATCCTATGTGATATCGCGAAAATAAAGTAAAACAGGCTTACGGTAGGAATACAGTTTTGGTTCTGATTTTGACAGGTGAACCATCAGGCAACTCCGTTGAGCTCTGTGTATTCTACCAATCATTTAATATCATTCTTCAGAATTACATTTCACATAGAAAACCAAACGAGTTATTTCACATAGTTACATTTTAGAAAATAAAAGTAATCGATAGATTATGATAATATTTTGGCCAGTACAATACAAATAAGACATTTTGCTGCTTTGCTTAGTAGGTCGTCCTTACTCCTCTACATGGAATTATATTTGAAGACGTCGAGGTCGTGTGAACGGACATACAGTAATAAGCACGACCGTCGTACAAAACTGTTGGAATTACACGCCGATTAATGGCATTATGCTCGCGTGTTGGACTCCACGATCGGTTCCTACAATTGATTGCCGAACATAACACCGTGGTCCGATTGACGGAGATCTATTGCAACATTAATCAACTATAATTGTAAGTCGGTTCAGAACATCGAACACCGAAACGTCACGTGTGAGTAACCTTTGATTTACGAGCTGGGTTTACGTCAAATCGATATCGCGGAGCAAATTCGGTATTGATTCCAGTCTCAAAGGACAAATTACGGATCGTTCGGTGATAAGATTTGAATGGATATATTATAAGGGCGAGCTGTCTCAGCTTGACTGATGTCCTTTGAGATTTGAGTTTAAGAGAAGGCATTCTAATGTGAGTGCCGTTTAGTACGTCAAATACAGTGAAGCGATTTATTACACGGCAAGTAAATTGTGATAATCTAACATCCGTTGAGCGCATAAACGCATCGCGGTCGCTCGGCGTTTATGTAGACGAGCAAATGACCGCAATCAAATCACAATCAGAGTGAAAGCCTATAAATGGCCGACTCGAGTTCGCAGCACTCCTGGGCCGTTGCTGACGCCTCTACTTGTTTACCAATGCGTTAGATGTAATTATAGGAGATGGGCGCGCATCACTCACGATCACGACTCCGCTCCACGCGTTGCAATAAGAACAAACTTTTGTAGTGTTAAAACATTAAATCAATTATGAGCTGATGAAAACAGAACGGTATAGTGGCTATTAAAGGTTTCTTGCTAACGGAAAAAAAGCATTAGGGGTTTACAGGTTTTTGTAACGAACAAAACAAAATTTACCGGAAGTCTACACAAAGCTGTTATTAATATCGGACCCTAACCTTAAGCGAATTAGTCAGTCCTAGTTCCAACAATAATATTATATATATGGAACCCCAAAAATAATCAGGGTCGGTCGCAATACCGTCAGCAGTACACAACTGAGACGTATTCTGATTAAAATAAATGAGAGGGGGTGAGCAAATTTTATTAACTTTTGCGGCTAGCCCTAACACCCTAGAGAAGAAAATGATGGAAGACAAAAGTCAATATTTTTTATTGAATAAACATAATAATATACCTAATGTAGTAGGTATCATACTAATATTATAAAGAGGAAAACTTTGTTTGTTTGATTGTAATGAATAGGCTCCGAAACTACTGAACCGATTTGAAAAATTATTTCACTGTTGGGAAGCTACACTATCCCCGGGTGACATAAGCTATAATATATTTTCAAAAAAATTAGGGATCGGCGGGCCGCTAGTAATAAATATAACTATACGTCAATCCCCAAGTGCAAGATTAAATGACGCGCTCGCAACGGATATGACGTCAAGAAAGTATCACTCCCATGAAGTCAAACGCTTGCGCTATATCAATTAACATGGTATTAACGGAGATGCATCCTAATAAAGCAACCGTGCAGAGTAAAAAGTCGCGAGAGCAGATGTAGTGATCATGACAATGGGGTCGGGCATAGGAAGTGCGCATACGTAATTGCGGCGAGTGGACACAATGAGGGGAATTGGCTAGTGCGCCGATTGTAGTGCGACCGACGCCCGCAGCCATCGCCATTGATGAATGAGCCAGGGAAATTAACAAACAACGCGCCGCAAACGGCCCGTGACCAGTCGGCGACGCTCAACAATATTGCCATTCGTTCATTACAGCTGAATATCAAAATAAAAGTTATTTTGATTCACTGTCACCAGTTAACACATGTGTATCTGTGTGTCTGTCTGTGGCATCTTAGCGCCCAAGCGGATGGACCGATTTTAAGTTTGTTTCTTTGTTAGAAAGGTATTCTGATCGAGAGTGTTCCAAGCTTTGTTTCATGAAAATCGGTTCAGCCGTTTGTAAATTATTAGCTCTTTTGTAGTTTAAAAAGACGTTGCATCGGGGTTTTTTTTAATTTAGCATTATTTAGTACGATTCTTTAGATATTTATTTTCTGGCTGAGGGGTTTAGGTGACCTTCTGCAGATGATAAACTAGACCGCCCGGTCTAAAATCGTCTCCCGACGTTCAGACCCCTATCCGGATGCGCCAATTTCTACCAACGACGATGGCTCGCTTGACGAACGTCACCAGCTATCGTATTCAATTATCGATCAGACTTGACACGCTACCTACTGCAGTCGAAACAACGCGCTTCGATACGCGACATGTAGACTGCATTTGTTCGACCATTCCTGGATCGCTTGAATATTCTATTGCTTTATGAAAATGCAGTGATAGCCGATTGGTAAAATGCAGTGATAGCCGATTGGTTAAAGCACGCGTCTTGCGGGCACCAGGTCTTGGGTTCGAATCCCGGCTCGCACCTGTGGATTTTTCGAAATCTATGTGCGAATCATATTTTCTATATGATTATCACTTGCTTACGGTGAAGGAAAAACATCGTGAGGAAACCTGCATGTCTTAGAAGATCTAACCAATTTTCGTTAGACATGTGAAATCCGCCAACCCGCACTGGGCCAGCGTGGTGGATTATGGCCTGAATCCCCCTCGTGTTGAGGGGAGGCCCGTGCCCAGGAGTGGGACGTCAAAAGGGCTAAATTATTATTTTATTATGAAACTGATGTATGGATCTACTTGACGAAGAATAATACTTCTTTGAATTGTACGAACGTTCACATTTATTTTCTAATATTCAGTCACCGCCCTTAGAAACTGATTACTTGATCTAACTTACTAGAATTCAAACTAAATTTAGATAGAGCAAAACTAACATTGACCTACTAAGTACTTAATACTTCAAGATCTCATCAAACACTGTACCATTCCATAGGTAAATAGTAGACGAACAAATTGTACATTCAAATTACGAAATCAAAACGGAATGAAACCCAAATAATACGAAGTGAGTGACCGAACTCTCACAGACCGTTTGCCGATAGTTATACCATGAAAGCAGCCATTCAAGAAAAAGTAGCCAAAAAAGCGTACTTTTGCAGTTGAAGGAAGATGTTTTTTTTTCAATTTACAGTTAAATTTAACAACTTACGCACACATACAACATCCAAGTATCCGAGAACAAACCGACGAGACAGTACAGTCAAAACTTCAAACAGAAGAGAATAGAATAGAAGGAATACTAGGGGCAAGTTGTCTTCTCGCAAGCTAGGATAATGTAATCGATAGATAAACCAAGATACATTATGTCATCCATCGTGCCTGGGGCGTAGGCGCTGGGCGCACATGTTCTGCCTTTACTATTTCACAATTATATTCCAAGTATAAAATAACTAGCATATAGTTTAGTTTAGTTAAGTGTTAAATATAAATATGTATGTTAGTTTACAAGGTATATATCTATGGGCCCAGCGTTGCCTGATAACAAATAAATAAATAAATAAAAAAATAATAAATAAATAAAAAATATAAATGTAAAAAACTTGATTAAGAAAACAATACACTGCTCTCCAAAGTAAAAGTGAATGCGGGTATTGAAAACACTCAAAGCGTTTGTAGAGAAACGCGGCTGTTGGTGGAGCAGGGAATTAATTTGCCAATAGAGCACGCTTTTCAGTAGACAAAGGTGCTTTGACGAGGCTCCCTCGAGTACCTCGCAGCGATGCTACTTGTGGGTCGTTGTTTCAAATTGTTCCATCAGCGTGTTTACTTAGTTTCCGTGCAAATATTTGAAGGTATAAAACAAACTACAAACTGAAACAAACCTTTGGCGTATAATGTGCACCCAACATTTTAGAAGTAAAAAAAGCTAGGTGGTTCTTATTTAGAATAGAAGATAATTGAAAAACTATCCACAAAATAATGATCAGATACTTAGTTTCCGTGCAAATATTTGAAGGTATAACACAAACTACAAACTGAAACAAACCTTCGAACCCAACATTTTAGAAGTAAAAAAAACTAGGTAATTCTTATTTAGAATAGAAGATAATTGAAACAAAACTATCCACAAAATAATGATTAGATTCCTGGCAAGGTACGGGGTGATTCGGCGCCCGCGGCGGTGCGGCCACCCACCTTGGCCGAGCCTACCCAGAATGATGTAATTAAACAAAAACTCTTTTCGATTTACTTTGATAATGTCCGATAACAATTGACTGAATCACGATTTATATCGCTCTATGTTGATTTTGATAGATAGTTCTTGCAATAGAAATGTAGGTAGGTATATAAGTATCGGTACCTACTTGCGGAATCTAGGTTCATGTTTCAAATATAGAAATCAAAGTGACCCGGTAGATATAAGAAAGAAAATAATTTTATTTCACACAACACTACAGCACATACCAAGATTAAAATGATAACTCTATAAAAATCTCGAATATAATAAATAGATTAACTAGTAAGTAAGTATATTAAGACGATGGATGGAACCTAAAACACTTACAAAATATTTTTAAAATAACACCAACTGACCAAAACTATTATTTGAAAAAGTCTATCAACTTTGAGGGATATAAATAATGATGACGAATTAGGTACAATCTGTGGAATCTGTAGACGAGAATCGGAGGCCGGGGCCGTGCGACAGGTCCCCGATTATCAACGCATTCTGCACGGTGGCGGTGGCAAGTGGCAACCCGCTGCTACCATCAGCACTTGACAACTAATATTTAACCTAATGGAAATTCCACGCGATCCTCACCACACGTGCCGACCCTAATACGCCAGAGAGGCTTCGCGAAATAGTTGCGTCTGATTGGAATTATGATAGGTGACACTCTTGATGAGAATAAAAATGTACTTTATAAACAAAACCTATTGAGTTTAATCAAACATGAAATTTACATTGGTGTCCTATTTTGGTTCCCCACTTTATCTTCAAATACTGTAGACAAATTTTCTAAAATTAAATAAGAACATGATAAAAAATCGAAGCATGGGCTGAATATAAATCGCACAAGTAATAGAATAATTAGGTAAGAAGGGCCTATCCTTAGGCTAGACACGCTCCGACAGTGTAAACAATTAGCCGGTCGTGATGGGAGCGGCGCGCGGCGGAGGCTGGCCATGATTCGTGACCCGCTGGGCGGCGGGACCTGTCGGCAACGACATGCATCGCTGCGCCTTTCGATTCGACAGGTGCATTGTAGTATATTATTGCATAACCAAATTGTCAAAATTCAGAATAAATTAGCTTACTTAAATCTGATCCCCTATGATTTCAATTAACTCTTAGATTTGAATACGTTCACCTCTATTTAAACTAATATTACGTAAATGTTTTCAATGGATACCGTCGTCATAAACAAACAATAATTTTCTTTTCAAACATTCTGTGTAGGATGAATGTACTTAATCCAAATAACGAATTATCAAAGAGGCAAGAAAGATCAAGCAACTTTGAAGAGCTTTATTTTGAAGCTAGACAAGTACAATTTAATTAAATACCAGGTTTGGAGAATAAAACAACAACCTTTAATAAAATTCTAGAGACATTGAGCAGAGACGAGTTAACATAGTGACGGTTCACCCCACCCTATTTTTTCCCTATCATTATCTCAATTTGCCCTTGATAGAGACATTAATATAAGAGGATGCATAAAAAACAGAACGACTTCGGTAATAAAAAATATCAAATTTGATATAACACCGCTTGCATTGTTGGCGATGATGACGATACACTTTGTTCGGATTTTGTTTTAATGGCATCATAGAATGCGCCCTTTTACGCATTATGGATGTATTCTTGATGGATGATGTAGAATTGTTTTTGTGTTACCATTAGCCGATTCCAAGATCAAGATAACGAAATATCAATAAGAAGGTACATCGGAGATATGGATTAATCAGAATACCTATTATAATGTTACAAAACATTATAGCTTAAAATAATTCAGGTGATTTCTGTTGGATTTTGTGATTGCTTATGGATTATACTTTTTGGTTGCTTGTACGTAAAACTTCCTGCAGTGTGATCGTTTACATATTATGTGTTTTCTTTCCAGTGGAAATATAAATGATTACAGTTCGTAATTATAATTTTATAATATAAGAGTTTTGTTTCGTGAATATCCTGCCTACTATTGCAGCTAAGCTACGAAACACAAAGTGAATTTTATGATTACTTGTAAGTATTATTAGAACTTACCTCCATTTCCCGCGTTGGTGATCGTAACCCAGAAGTCGATTGTTTTCTCAGGTCCCAATTCCTCGTAGTCCCACTTCTTTTTAACTTTCACTACACCACTAGGTTCAACAGTGACCCACGGATTTTCATCCCGAATTTTAAAAGTCTCACGATCAGTTTCTTTTTCTAGTGTGAAAACGGCACGACCTTCAACCTCACCGTCAGCTTCCGTGAATTCAATCCGTTTTGTCGGTCTAACTGCCCGGGTCACTCGACGCTTTTCGCGATGAAGAATAGGCAGTTCCTTTTGATCACGAATAACGAACTCTAAAAATACACGTGCTGGACGACTTTTCCGCGGCGGAGAGCCAGTGTCGTGGGCAAGTACTTTTAGTTCCACTTCATGGCTCTCCGGTTCACCCGCTAATATAAGTTCTCCAGTTTGCGGCACTATAACAACCAAATTGCTAGGTGTCTGCAGCGAATAGTAAACTCGATCACCATCAGCATCGTACGCGTGTACCTGCCCAATGTTCGAGAACCTTTGCCAGTGCGTTGTGCCATTAGGACCACATTCATCAGCGGTCCCGTTCACAGCAAAATAATAGATGTCTTGATCGAATCGGGGCTCGTGATCATTTTCGTTGACAACATCTATTCGGATAGGAAGACTGGCCTTATTCGCACCATGAACATCAGTCGCTTGAATTATTAGATTGTAGCTGCTCTTCTTTTCTGCATCTAAAGGCACTGTAGCAATTATTTCTACGTCACCCTCTGTTATAACCGATTTGATGACTGGATTTGTTTCGCTGTTTCCTTTCTGTCTTAATGCAAATATAGGATCGTGATTCCCTTTGATGATTTTGTATGCTATCGGCCCTACATCTTGTAGTGCTGTTGCTTTTATAGGTGGCAAATCGACAACAGTTCCAGGTGGATCATTTTCTGGAATTTCTCCATTCAAACCTTTGGCCGAAGAGAAATGCAACATGCGTTTTCGGTCCAACACTAGGAGATGGACGGAATGCGCTGCGCTGCTGTAAGGTGTCTGTTCTAGAATGGCCAGATTGATGGGTTGGTTAAGTAGCGGTGATAAATCGGCAGTAGTCATGAGTAGGCCGTCGTCGAGGAGGGTAAAGTAAGAGGCGAACTCAGGATCTAGAAGCGTGTAGCGGGAATGGTTGCCGATGAAGTGTTCCACGGCATGGCCGGGGCGCACGTCGTGTGGTAGCAGGGTGAGCGCGCGGGTCTGCAGCACCGAGGTCAGGGCGCAGAGCAGCGCTCCGCCCGCCAGCATAGTGCGCGCCATCGTTGGTGCTTCGGGGTTGCCCACTTATCCCAACATTTCACACCTACCGACAAAATTATTTTGTTACTTTCTTAGGCACCTATCTACTTATATACTTTCACATATAGCAAGCAAGAAATTTCCGGACATATGTATACCAATATCATGTATACCAGCTAGTTTCTAGTCTATCTGCAGGTTTCAGTTTTCATTCTATACGTAGGTAGGTATCTACAGCAAATCGCTACCCTAATACTAACCTATCTACCTACCTAAATAATTCAGAAAAAACCTAACACTTAAACATCTAAGAATTGGATTTATCCTATGTGAATCTAATAAGGCAATAACAATCTTTTCTTGAAATGTCCAATTGGGTCTTTAGCTAGGACTCTGTAGGTAGGTATATGTCTATGTAGGTAGGTACGCTACTTATCTACCTGAATAATCAGCAATGTTTATCCAAAAGTACCTAGTTTAAGCTTTCGAGTTGGATTCTAATGAATTTACAATTGTTGAATCAACTTGCAGAACAATATTGCAATAAGTAGATTTTCAATGAGTAAGTGCATAAAAATGTGTCTGTGGCGCGTGTTACGCGACGGTAAGTCGTCGTCCGTCGGCGGCGACGGCGATGGCGACGGCGGGCGGCGGCGGCGTCGCCGTAGGGCGGCGAGGCGCGAGGCGGGGTGCACACATGCGGAGCTTTATTTAGGCGGCGGCGGGCGAACGCCGGCGTCTCGCGACGAGCCCGCCGTCGATCAATACCCTCGCTGCGCCGCCGCGCGCCGGCCCGCGGGCGATTATAGACTCTACCGACACGCGCCACCGTTCACGACACCATCAAAAATTCACACACTCATTTTAGTGAATAGAAGCACCAGCTATTCGCTGAAAACTACACAAGTCTCAGCTCGGCGTGCAAATTAAAACCGATGCCGATGGCGCCCTAGGCACCTACCTACCGCGAATGCACGTAACTAATAATAATTTTGGACCACAAAAAGTAACTACAGACACTAGGTACGCTTAATTGAACGGTATTTTCAGTTTTCAGATTCGGCACACCACAACAGAATGAACCTGCCCTTTTATGAAAAATACTACCTAATTGTAAACATGTGGCTCGAATGTAAACAATTTAACAAAATCCATTGAAATTAAATATATTCACTCACGGTCCACAATAGAACGGATAATAATTCATAATTTACACATATTTGATAAGTTAAAATAGGTACGTACTTTGTGAGAACGTATTCACTTTATCGATATCGTAGCGTTTGACAGTTGCGCGCCGTAAAGCGTCACACAAACAGAACGCTGCGATGTCTGAATGCGACTGACCGAGGACGGAGCGCGGCGCGCGCGCGTATCGAGCGTGCCGCCCGACCCCCGCCACCCTCGCTATACAACCCCTGATTGTCTCGCCCGCCCCGGCTACCGAAGCTTTTGGTTCTTAGCGTTTACCCCTCGGCAAAGATAATGGTACTTACTTACTATCCTCAGCGTGCCCCTTGCTATTAGTAGGTAGGTACGTGCACTATAACCAAGTTAAGACACCCCCGAATTGTTATTTAGGTAGGTAGGTACCTTTACTTACCTACCTAGGTACTTACTTAAAGACCGTTGAATGTCATTTTGCTAAATTTGAGTTATTTTTATTATACATATACGAAAGCGAAACATTTTCTCAATAGGTCAGTCTGGGTCATATTTTCCTATCATTTATGAAAAAAAAATCTGAAAGTAGTAGGTACCTACTTACTTAAGTACCTGTTTTTCACATTTCGTGTTTTTATTTATACCTACTTACCTCAAAATTAAGTTTACTCACTTAACGGCCTTTTAGTAATCGGACGCTATGCTACCTATATTGTATTCTCTTTGGTCCTAGGCCTGTAGGTATACGAGGGTGACACTGAAAGTTCTTAGAAAATTAAAAACTGAACAAACTAGCGAGTTATTAGTTTTATCATTATATTTTTAAAATAGTGTCCATTTACATCAATACACCGCTGCATCCGAAGGAACCACTGAGAAAAGCACTTTGCCCACTCGTCCTCAGGGGTCTCTTCGACGGCATTTTGAAACGCAGCCACTGCTTCCTCGGCGTCCATAAAACGTTTTCCTCGAAGTTTTTCTTTTATTTTTGGGAAATAAATAAAAATTGCAAGGTGCGAGGTCGGGGCTATAGGGCGGGTGACCCAGTAATTCCACGTCGGACGTCGCCAAGTAGTCGATTATTTGCTTGGCGGTGTGCAACGAGGCTTTGTCGAGGTGAAGGAGGATCCAACTGCGAGGTCGTATCTCCCGAACTTTTTTCAAGACAAGTGGCAAACAATTTTTTGTGTACCATTCTGCAGTAACTGTTTTTCGATCCTCTAAAACAATTCTTGCGTAATGATTAAAACAATTGTTGCGTAATGATCTGTCCTTCCGAAGAACGAGGCCACCATCTTTTTCCCACGCTTCAACCTCTCTTCACTTTAGTTGGCAAGTCCTCGGAAGGTAACACCCAGACAGCAGACTGTCTCTTAGTTTCAGGATCATAAAAATAAATCCAGCCTTCGTCACCTGTAAGTATGTCGAACAGAGCATTTGAGTCACCTCCGTTAAATCTTTGAACCATTTCACACCAATCGACACGACGGAGTTTTTGAGCCTCTGTCAAATTATGAGGTATCCACCGGGCACAAAACTTCCTAACCGCTAAATGTTCATGGAGGATTTTGTGCATTTGACTCATACCGATGCCTAAGCTTGTCCGAATCTGCTGATAAGTCACTCTTTTGTCAGTCTCTATCATATGGCGCACAACACTGATGTTATCTTCAGTCGTCGCCGTAGAAGGCCGTCCCTCACGCAGATCATCGGTGAGATTAGTGCGACCACGTTTAAACTCATTAAACCAGTTGTAAACAGTGGCACGAGATGGGGCTTCATCGTGAAAGGCCAATCGAATTCTATCATAACTTTCTTGTTGACTTAAATGATATCGAAAGTCATAAAATATCATTGTACCTACTTACTTACGAAAATTTTCTCGCGTTAAATTCATGCTGGCGTGACACAGACAATTTTCAATTTGCCGCCAAATCGTAAACAAATGAACAAAATACACCTTAGGCTACGTTCCACTTGGCGTTCACAACGATCAAAATGCTCCTTTAGCCGTTCCACATAACGACCGCGGTAGTTGTGGTCGCGGCGAAAACGTCACTCATGACGTCATGACTTACGCTCACGCGAAGCTCACGACGACCCATCTAAAAAGGTGGGTCGTAGTTGAGAA
This sequence comes from Notodonta dromedarius, assembly GCA_905147325.1. Lineage (NCBI taxonomy): Eukaryota > Metazoa > Arthropoda > Insecta > Lepidoptera > Notodontidae > Notodonta > Notodonta dromedarius. Next base: position 8,017,386 of record LR990159.1, on the reverse strand, counting down.
AATTAGCGGGAATTCCAAAACTCAAAGCATCACCGTGAAACTTTATCACAATCATAATTTTGTAAAATCGTATTCCATTTTTCACCTGAACAGGACGAACGAGTACTTTCTGGAGCATTATTGCGACCTATCCAAGTGCCGCCGCAAAATACATTTTAATTACATTTGGACGTAAATTAATGAAATACAGAACTAATATATATTAAATATAAAAAAATAAGTTATATATTTTTTCAATATGAATCGATTTAAACAATAATTGTTTAAGTTTATTTTCAAGGCTTATAGATTATAACCTATCCTCTTAAATCTTTTTACTAACTCACTGTTTGTATTATTTACCTCCACGCTCAAAACGCTCTGTAATCTATTCCACTTGAGTTTACGATAGTAACGCTCACAAGCAAGTGGAACGGGAAAAGCTGCGGTCGTGAGCGTGAGCGTTGTGAACGCTTACTGGAACGTACCCTTAATACTGGCAAAGAGATCCATTTTCAAAATTTGAACTATTTTTTTTATTATATCTTTTACAAGTGGCCAGTTCTAAAAACTTTCCGTGTCGCCCTCGTATAATAAGTAAATTGATCCCCATCCCCAGTCTGAGTGCGATCTTGAGTTTACAAGATCGCTCGCAGACTTGAGATCGATTTATTAATACGGGCCCAAGGAAGTTAGAACTATAACTACGGGTTCTACTTAACTTAACAAAGAGAATAAAATAAACGCACTACCTTCTACCTTACCGTAGGATAAGTACCTAGGACCTACGTAGGTACTTAAGTTGTTTGTGATACCTAAATTACCTACTAGGTCAACTTCCAGAGCTTTTTTGCCTATTTCGTTATTATACGTAGGTACCTACTAATAAAGCTAGACTTTAGAAGTACCTACCTTTTTTTGAGGCCCTCGGGTAAAATGGTTATTTAGATTTCGTTTCGTGTTACTTATGTTTATGGTAGGTACTTAATACTAAGAGGAATTATAGAAAACTGTTCTCATTACTCAAAAAAAGCGTAGGAACCTAGAAAGGTAGGTATATAGCAGGCTAACATAAATCGGGTATAAAAGTAAATGTAGCTATTAGTGATGGGTATGATTATTTAATTCTACCCTAGCCACAATTTTGATTATTTTGAACCGACTTCAAAAAAAGGAGGAGGGTCTCAATTCGGTTTAATTTTTTTTACTAGTGTCTTGTAGTGACCTACGATTTTCGCTTAAAAAAATAATGGAATTATTCTAAACATAAGGGGACCTGATACTTAGGTAGTAACATTATCTTTTAAAATACCTATACAGGCGTGTTTACCTAGATAAAGTAAGATTAAGATTGTATATAATTACCTACTGTAGCATGAATGACAGTAATCAATCTAACAGATTAACAAATAACTAATTAGGTGTGGACTTACATAATTAAATAAAATATTAGATATTACACACGATTAGATATTTCGAATTGAAACAAAAATAATTAATGAAACAATGTTTATATTAAAACGGTAAATTTACAGACTAGTATAAAAATAGCCAAAGCTACAGCACTGAGCAATATCATTTGTGACTTAAAAGAGAGTAAATAATAGTAGCTTAATTGCTTATTCAAATATAAATATCATAGCTATTATATTCATATAAATATAAAATGACAACAGTATTATTAAGTTCTCATAGGCAATTTGCACTTAGTGCAAGAGATGAGGTAACTATGTTACCATAAAGTGTTAACTAAATATTATGAGTAAACTGCTTGGGGGCAACACTGTCATTAGAGTTCTTATATCTAATCTCTTTGATTGTCAGTTGTTTTCCCTGATGTATTCTCTGCAGGTGGCTCCTCATATCATAAGACCTTGAAAATGATCGATGGCATACTGGGCATTGTGTTTTTCCTGCGTGTGAATCCTTGTGCAATGTCAGTGATGTGGGATGTTTAAAACCTTTTGGACAGAGTTGACAGCGAAACTTAGCAAGATCCGATTCTGGAAAAATGAAAGCACATGTCATGGGTTAATTTTTATTACCTCAATAAGTATTGATAATACATTTTATGTAACAGTTTTTTTTCTCTGTATATATTTTTTACCAATTCACTTACCAGAACTATTTTTTTCTGACAAGTCCTCTGCAGAAGTTGATTGCATATCAATTTGCATTTCTTCAACAACAGGTGGTGCTGTTTTTATGCTTGCATTCCCTTCATCAGGCTTCGAGACTTCTGGTGATGGTTCAACACTTTCATTTTCTTGTTCCGGAATACTCTTTACTGTGTTTGCCTGTGTTTGTGGAATGTACTCATCTCTAGAATTCTGTATCGTTGCCAGGTTTATAGGTTCATCAGACAAAATAGGCACAATATCCTCAACAAACCTACTCGATTTTGAACTTAAATCTAAGGATGTGTTGTCGCTGATACGCAACTGGTTCTTAGATGATTCATCCTCAACATTATCAGTCAATCCCTTAACCTCTAATAGCTCAGCAGTTATAAGGAATGATTCCAACTGTTCCTGGAATATGTTCACCTCACCATGGTACATGAAATTTATAATCGCATTGAGGTCCTCAAACTTGAAGTTTCTGAATATAATCACAGGATGCTGGCAAGGATTCTCCTTGAATATTTGCTTGAAGTAACTGCTACAAGCAGATAACAACATTTTGTGGGCTTTAATTTTACCACCATCGCAACACAGCGTAACGTCCACCAGATCGTTTTCAAAGCGGAGAACATTGAACGCTTCTGTTACGTGAGATACGTAATTATTCCAGCGCAATGAGAACTGCGGTGCATTATTCATCCTACAGCCACAACTTCACTATAACACTTGAATGCAATTGCAACAGGGGGACAACTTGAAATCTATAATGTGCTATGCTACTTCCTTGAGTAAATAGTATACGTTTTAGTTCTTGATAAGGTTATTGCTTCAATTACTATTCATATGTAAAAAAAATAGTTTCTCTTTCCTTTTTTACACAAAATCAGATGTCAACAAAACTGACAGCTGACAGCGCTGTGTTGTCTGTGGACGGACTCAGTAGTGCCAACTTGGTGCCAACTGTCAGTCAAGGTTCTATGAAAATAATTTAGAACTCTGAGATTTAGAATACGATATTTGTTGGCAAAATCATCGACTACCTAACGATGAAAGCCATATTTTTAAAAAAGAAGAAGAATACCAAGAAGCTTAGAATACCACTGGAGATATCACGTAGAACTATGGAGTGAAGACAGGTTTTTTTACATATATACATATGCTCTTGACCCTCTCACACTTCATCTGAAATTGCCATGATAAACACAAAAAAATACCCAAACTAACGAGTGATGAGCCAAGATTTCGCAAGTCCATGGTTTTCGTGTCTGTTTTTTTATGGATTTTATTTACATATTACTTATGCGTCAATTTGAGAATCCTCTTTTGACTTCAGTATTTATTTTTATATAGAAAACCAAAAAATATATCAACCGTTCACTTTCCTGATTGTCGGTAGCTGTTATTTTAATAATTTAGCAACACTGATAGAACACTCAATTTGACACTATGGCCAAACTGTCAAAGATTTTCAAGCACTTCGCATTTTTAATTAGTTTAATGCTTAAATAAAAGTGTATTCTTGTAATTTAAACGATGTATTGTGTTGTGCAACATTGCAGAAGTGTATGGATACCAAACTCAAACATTAAGTTACACGGGTAATTGTATTTTACGCTAATCACCGTATTTAACCATATTTATATTATTTTTAATGGGAGACATAACAAAACATCAATAAATGATTATTATTAGTATTGTGTGGCTATTGATTAATGATATAACAGTTTATGTTGTACTTTTCGTACTATATTCATTTAGTTTTTACATGAACATTTGACCTAAGAAGGGTGACCATCATCTCACTGTATTTCAGATTTTCTGAGTAAGGAAGGATACATAAGTATTATACTAATCATATGTTCCAAAGTCAAAAATATCATCTTATTACACTTATATGAGTACCCACCATATATTGTGATTGTGCTAAGTTTATAAGTACCACAATCACAATGGGTACCTATTTTATGACGGGTGCGTATACCTAACTTTGCCCCCTGCACACTTCGACCCTAGGCAGGAGCCGAGCCGGCGCGGCGTTCGGCTCGTATACGTGCTCGCACTGGTACCGCGCTGTGAGTTAGTGACAGTTAGACCGTCACGCAGAAAACGCGCGTAAGCTCGAATGCCGGTTGGGTTATTTATACAAACAAATAAAATTTGAGTGCCTGTTTGTAATATCAAAATAACACCTTTTCACTAAATCCATATGCAAGTACATACTCGTACAGTACATAGGTAACAAAAAAGCGGGTTGAAGCGGTTTGTTCCGGGTAATCTCCGAAACGGCTCGACCGATTTTGACGGAACTTCCACAGATAGCTGAAATATATTAGCTGATACATACCGCATATTTATATTTTTAAATTTTAAGTAATTTTGGAAATGGTTTCACTGGCTTGTTTCATTTTTTTTTACTTGTTTATGATGAGTGAGTTTGTAACGTGTATCAACATATGTGATGTGACTTAAGGCTAAAGCGCCCATCTAGTCCGCGAAGTTCAAATTTTTGAGTTGTTTTAGAATTTTTTCAAAATCTGACAATAATAAAAGACAAATTTTGTAATTCGCGAAAACGACCGTGTGCAGTGGGACCCACAGAGCCAGTGCCGCGCCGCGTCGTGTGACTGCACTCGTACCATTGTGCCATTGTATCGCGTCAGGAATTGAAGAATGCTAAATATTAAATTATTCATTATATATATTCATTTATCCATATTGTATGTGCGTACTAGTGACGCTGCTCCTGCTAGTGACGCTGCTCCTGCTAGCCGCACCTGTCGTGTATGGACATTCAATTCAATATCTAATTTGGTTTACGTACACTACCCGTCAACACTTGTGAGTTCACAAATTTAGAGTGAGTTATCCCATCGTTCATGTTATACTGCCATTGTAATCTTCCAATGTACCTGTATGTAATTGTATAATAAGACAACATGCATGACATACGAATCATTATTGAAATGATCTGATTTAGAGATACAATTGTTATTATTATTAGATTTATGTTTAAATTGTACTCTACCTATAATCAGACATTTCTAGTAAGCTTTAAAATATGCGTAGCATCTAATAAGCAGTGCACATTGTTAACACATATGTCTTGTAACGATCTTGACTGCGCTTTTGATATGTCATTTTGTACTGGTATGACATAAGAAACATTGACATTTCTAAGATCGCTCTCTCAGACTTGATATTGATTTATTAATATGGGCCCGAAACCGTCAGTCCTAAACTTGAGATCCGATGTTGTCACCCTAAAGAGAGAAGCAACAAACACGTGACGTTATTCAAGGTCATATTTCTTAGCTTCAAAACATTGTTCGTGTTAAAACATCCAGTGTTATGTATAAAGTTCTTGGGTATAGCATTCAAACCTTAGACCATTTAAAAACACCTCTCTGCAAAAGACAGTATCGAATATCGGTGTCTGCTAATAACAGCGATGTTTGGCAATATTTAGCATCGTTATTGTAAAAACTTCTATATTATTCTAGTGACAGCCAGTGACAAGTGACAGTCTGTGGTGACAGCCGGCCGACAGGGGTTACTCTCACAGACCAATAAGAGAACAAGTTGGTTACCTTAGAACATATTATGTTCTAAGTTGGTTACTCTTGGGCACAGAGTACCTTGTATCTCTTTAGTTACGTTACTCATTTTGTTTAGCTTGCTACATATCTCTAATCTGTGATTTTGTTGTCAGGATAATACAAATTATTTTCATCGTCAAATATAAATTTATTACTTAATTGATTGTATTTACGCTATATACAGCCTATTTAGTAGGATATATAAAATGGTACGTATAAAATCCGCTTACATATTAAAAAAAACACGTAGAGATGCTTTTCCAAACATATTTTGTTACCTACTTGTTAACGTTTTTATCTAATACCAATTCCAAACCTCAGCACGGCAGAATTAAAGTTCGTACTTCTGAAGAAGAAAAAGCTAGGAAAGAGAAAGAACGCCAAGAGAAACTGAAAATATTCAACCATGCAATGCAAAAGATTCATCATAAGGTACCTGTGTATGAAAAATGTTGATAAATATTTCATGCTGTTTCTTATAATGATTTAATTATATTGATGATTTCAGAGAAAGGAATGTGAACTGGACAAAGACTTGTTGGAGTTAACTGGAAAGGTGTTGTCATCCAACCCTGATATTTACACACTGTGGAATATAAGAAGAGAAATACTAAACATTTTTATGTAAGCGGTTTAACAGTTATCAAAATATTTATAATGATATAGGGTCTTTCCTCAAACATACTTACATAGTAATATGGACATACATCCAAGATTCTGGCATTATAAAATTATTATAATGTGAAAGCATAAGGTGTTACTTAATTACCACTTTAATAATATTTAACTCAATCCTGTAAATATCAGAACTCTTGCGAAAAAGGCATGTCAAGTTATGACATCAGTATTTAAGTAAGAAAACTCATTCTACCTTCACCAATCACGATTTATTACCATTATAATATACTAGCTGTGCCCCGCGACTTCATCCGCGTAGTATTGGGTTAAAAAGTATCCTATATGTTATGTGAAATTTAGAACACAGATAGATTATAACCGGGATTACCCGGTTATAATCTATCTGTGTTCTTAATTTAGAACACAGATAGATTATAACCGGGATTACCCGGTTATAATCTATCTGTGTTCTAAATTTCATCCAAATCCATTCAGTAGTTTTTGCGTGAAGGAGTAACAAACATACATACATACATCCACACTCACAAACTTTCGCATTTATAATATTAGTAGGATATGTATTCTATATTTGAATGAGTTTAAGCTAACTCAAACAAAATAATCCTACTTTGCCTAGAATGAGGATTTTTAACCTCCTACCCCAGTGCTTTGATGACTATTGTGGGAGATATAAGTATCACCGGAAACAGCATAGAGCCCTATATTGTTAAGAATTCAGGAAAAAGCCTTTGCTCAGGAGTGGGACACCCAAACAGGCTTGTAATAAATAAAAAGGTTTTGATATTGTTTGATTGAGTATTCACTTTCAGGAAAAGCAATGAAAGTGAAGCAGAACTATCCCAGCTCTATGATGCAGAGTTGCACTTGACTGAGTATTGTTTGAAAGTGAACCCTAAGTCCTACTGTGCGTGGCACCAGAGGGAATGGGTGCTCACTACCAGGTTGGACCCTGACTGGCAAAAAGAAGTGGCTTTGTGCAATATGTACTTGAAGCTTGATGAAAGAAATTGTATGTATAATTTGCTTGCATATTACTACTATAGGGCCCCAGTAAAGTATGTAGGTTAAAGATAGCACCACATAAATGAATAGAAACTAGTTTCTACTAAGCACCTTTATAATGGTCATCCCAGATCTAACTATAGGTGAGCTGATAGTAGAAACCTTAGTTAGAATAAAATAAACTAAAGACAGATATTCCCATCTCAGCTCCCAGCTAGCAAATGATATTTAGTGTTATTCAAATTGATATAGCTTTGCTTAGCTTGAACATTTTCAAAATTTCAGTTCACACATGGGATTACAGAAGATTTGTGGTAAGTCAGTGCAAACCACCACTGAAAGACGAATTTGACTTTACTACTGAGAAACTTTATGACAACTTCTCTAATTATTCTGCATGGCATTATCGGAGTAAGATGTTAGTGGAATTATATCCTGATATGGAAGGTACTTACCTAAATATTTCAATACTCATTATTTATGCTAAACTAATTTTGGCTGAAATAATTTTTAAACATAAATTATTTCAGCCAAAATTAGTTTAGGCAAGTAGATACAGATAAGATGTTCTTAGTTTTTAACAGATTGTAACATAACATCTGTTAAGTGTTTAAGCTGGCGCAATTACGAACAAAATAGAAGCTTAAAATCCAGAAAACAGTGGGCAGTTTTGTAACAAGCTACCCAAAACACTTGGGAGGTTAAGTACCACTATAGCAAAAGCTTACTTAAACCCTCATACACATATACTTTTCTGATTGGAGTGTGAGTAGGTTATAACTAAATAATAAATATCGCCAGACTGACACAGAAACTGCATGGCCTCAAACTAAGCAAAGCTTGTACTATGGGTACCGTACAATGGACTGGGGGCGATCCCAGTGACACCCAGACCTGGGCAAATTACGAAAAGGCCATTTCCGAAATTTACCCCGACGGGTATCGTACCCGCAACTACCATGTGCAGTAAGCCGAGCGGGCGGCCTACGCTCGAACCACTACGCCAAGCGACCGTCTAAAAGTTATCAAAACAGTTTAATTTTGCTGTCCCAAAGAGCTCATGGAGTGATGAACACTTCAACATCTTCTTTGTTTTTATTTAAGGAGGCCGACCAATAGAAGACACTCGTCATAAGCATGAGCTAAAAATGGCGGAAAGTGCCGCATTCACCGATCCTGATGATACCAGTGCATGGTTTTATCAGAGATGGTTGTTAGGTAAGTATTCCTAATTTGCACCTTATATTCTGTCAGGCATAGATAGTGTATTTATAAGTAACAAAAAAATATATATAATTTCCAGGTGCAGTTAAAACAGTAATACAAGTTGTCGTCTACACAATATCTCCATCGAAAACTACCGTGGCATTCAATAAATATGTTAACCAGAAATTTGTAGAAAAAAATGTACATTTGTACATTAACAAGGAACTAGTAAATGGTCAATGGCATTCATGTACAGGCAATCAATATGATGTATTATGGATTTTTAAACATAATGCAGTTATCACTAATAGTTTAGATATTAAGGTAATTATAATCACAAGAAAATAATTATTCGTAGCTCAACTTAATGTAACTTGTAAGCTTAAATATTTAATTTGATTTTATAGTTGGAGTATACAACAGATGATGGAGACAGAAAAGTCATTCCCAGTATTGAAACAAGGCACTCTTTGTATGTCGGTAAAACTGATATAAGCTTTGACAGAAAATATTCTGGGCCTGTGATTGAGGAGTTGAACAATCAGCTGGCGTCGTGTCGCCAATTACTCGCTTTAGAGCCTGATAATAAATGTAAGAGTCCTCATTTAGTTATTTTTATCTCCTCTGATATTGACAGTTTTCATAACAATCTCGCGTAACTGTTGTCAATAGTTCTATTAAAGATGTATTATTATTTTCAGGGACACTTCTAACTACTACAGTTTTCCTTCATTGCATCAATGCAAAATTCTATCATAAAGAAGTCACAGAAAATCTACACACATTAAAAAACTTAGATAAATTGCGCGCTGGATATTACGATGACCTCATAACCAAATGGGGTGTAGAAGAACAATTGATTTCAGATTATAAAAGTAGTAGTTTGAAATTCGAAGTAAAGTCTAATGAGAAAATAGCGAGTCTACCACATTTGCAATACTACAGTTACTGTGAAGAAATGGATCTTTCTAATCAAAATTTAACTTCGAAGGTTTTGCCTTCCCTGTTGATGCTTCAGCATTGTAAGGCAAGTCAAACTATTATTGTCATAATTTTGAGTGTTGATAAGACATTTGAAACAGCTATTCAATTATGATTTTATATAATGAACTAGCTGTGCCCCGCGACTCCGTCCGCGTGGAATGTGGACCACCCTTAACATTTTCTTTGCTATAAACCTCACGGAGCCCGAGACCTTTCCAACGAATGCAAAACCGTGGAAATCGGTTCGTGCGTTCTGGAGTTATAGCGTCAGGAAGGAAAACCCGACTTATTTTTATATAGTAGAAGATAAAGTCTGTAAGCCTAGTGTTAAGCCTATAGATGCTTATAATACCAAAGGTAGTATGTTGCCGTCCTGAAGCAACTGGGACAGAAGGAAGTAAAGGGAGGGGGGTTGTTCTTCTGGATCTCTCACTCATTGTATGTAATAAGCCAGTTTACGCCGATGATGTTCTATGAGAGGGTCGTATTATCTCGCTCGGGCTGTTGTCAATTGGTTACAGTTTGGCTTTATCTCTATCATCACAAATAAATATGAACATATGTCGTGTTATTATAATAATTTCCTTTTCTTTACAGAAACTCTCTTTGGAAAATAACAAATTGACAACTTTAAAGAAGTTCCCCACCTTGGATTTAGAAGTTTTAAATTTAAAAGGCAATGACCTCAGTGAGGAAGAAGTGAAATCTTTCAAACAAGAATGTAATTATACTGTGATTTTTTGAAATTTTATGAGATAAGCTTAATAACAAACAATATAATATATAGGTATAATTAAAGAAATATGTTTTCTATTAAATAAATCGAGCTTAGGTACTTCAGCATCTAACCTCAATATTTGTACAAAACAGAAAACCAAATATTTACTGCTGTGACCGACAGAACAGTATAATCTCCCGTATTCGGTAGGACACATCAACAAGCGACTTCGCAAGCGGGGATACATCGCAATTCGCGTGTAACATTTGGGTTCTAAGTTTGAGTCGAATTTGACGAGCAAGTCTCGCTACATTGTTCATCCCTAAGTTCGTCCTTAAATCTCACCTAACCGCAATCATTTAACTTCGCACATTGCTATCAGTGCCGTAAGTAGCCTTATATGCGCCCGGTAGGAGCTTCAATCTGCGCCCTAGACAACTTGGTCTTAGTCTAGTTATTTCTGCGCCCTATGTATAGGCATCGCTGGCACAACCCTAGCTACGGCACTGATTGCTACGTCAACAGTGATAGGAGGCTCAATCGAAGTCCTTACGATAGTTCGTGCGGTTAGATGTAACAAGTGATAATATTATATCTTGAACTTGGCTTGACACGCTACCGCGTGTCTAGATAGCATATTTTACTCCTTCACGATAAATGAGTTTTACACGAGCTTAAAATACTGCTCAAATAATTTCCACCAATCAATGATAATCAATGACAATGCATTAACTGTAAGATTGTCACCAATACCTTATTCTTACTTTACATTCATGTATTTTGCCTGTTACACCTTATAGAGATGATTCAACAATGCCGATTGATAAATAGAGATGATATATCTACTGAATATATTTATTTGCTACGCTAAACTTTGATTTGATTTAAGCAGTATTACAATATTTGTATTATCGGTCTCCTCTTGATACTGTACTCCTAAACAATCTAATGTATTATTACAAGATTTACGTAACGAAAAAAATAAAATCCGTAATAGCTAATGCTTTCCACTATTTAAAAATTGCCATGTACCTAAATACTACGTTTAACAATGTCCTCTCGCAATCGCCGACAGAATAAACTGCCTCTTATTAATACAAGAACAACGATATTGTTCGTTGACATTATTTGTACTATTGTGATATTTACATATAATTATGTAAGTATGAATAATTACATCTACCTCAGTATATACCAGTAACAACACATACAATTTATGAACATATTTTATTACACTGCTTTCTATCAACGGTTATTTACCATGTAAAAAAATATATCTACTTATATCCTTATAGTGTTTCATCAGCTACTGTAAATTAACACTAGTATTGCTTTTGGAATATTCAGCTTTTGAATGTACATAAACACAGTCTAATAGATATCCTTAAAGCAATATACTTAAATTTTGCAAAATGTAATTACTACATCTAAATTGCATGGTACTTTCTGTGGAGCATCAATCCAGCGACTTGAGACCCAACCACATAATATAATAAGCAAGATAATAGCACCTTAGTTTAGAAAGGCATATTAAAGATTTTCGAAATTAGCATTGTACATAGGTATCTATGTATTAATTTATTGTAAAAATAAATTGTTTTGAAAAAAAACTGGTGTTAATTCTTTGTACCTTTTCATAAATAATCTCTCCTACCACATTTTAAGCTTTGTAATATTGAACACAACGTCACTGGTGGATCTAAACAGATTTTCTTCATCCCAAAACAATTTACCACATGAATCACACAGTATGGCAGGTTTAAGAGAACCTGTCAATTTACTAACATTATGGATTTCAATTGGAACAGCCTTAGTCGTAGTTATTTTGGGATGAATCTTTGGAGCTGGTTGATATAAATCTTCGTCACAATCAGAGTCACTCAAAAAGTTATCATAACCTGTGTCTTCTTCATCATAATCACATTCATATCTTACTGGTTGTCTTAGCTTAGGTGGTGCAGTCTGATATTTATTACAAATGTCTAATACTTCATCTGGATTCAATTTCCTTATATTCCTATCGTTACAATTAATACAAAAACTGAAAAGCTTACATTGTTCTATTCTAATATTAAAACTATTTAATATGTACCGCAACTGTTCTATAATAGGATCTTTACTTACTTCTAAAATAGAACTTTGTGGTAGATTTAAATTATTTGGTGTTATTTTCATTTTACTCACTAATATTAAACGATCCTCTGATATTGCTAAATTTATAACATCATGCCACAACATACCAACTGGAATAACAGTTGTGTCAATTCCACAGTATCTCAAATAATGCATCAAATGTGATAATGCAGGTTCAACAATAAACTTAACTTCATGCACTGATTTGACTGACTGTGCAACAGGCAAATATGACTGAAACCTCTCTATAACTTTAGGTTTCCTTGAATTTTTTTTCTTACTTTCTAACATAACATCATTGCAAATTTCTTCAAAGTTAATTGCTTGTTCTAAACACAGCTTCTGAAGAAAGTCATAAATTTGTATAAGAACATAAGCATCCAGGGCAGCATAAAATATTTGTGTGTTTCTCAATGGTCTCAATTCCCAATTGGAACATTGTTCAGATTTTTCAAGAGGTAACCCAAAACAAGATTGAACAAGATAACTCAGGCTGTTACCCCCATTATCACTGTTGCCGGGTATGACTAGCCCATTGTTAAGAAGACTCTTCCACAATGTGCCAAGGTCTAACAATCCTTCTCCCTGCACTTTTATATTTCCTAGACCAATGACAGAAGACTTAATTTCTTTTAAATCTTGCTCCAAACCAAATCCAAGTTTTATAATTTCAGCATTATCTAGAAAAGACTTGTAGAAAGTATACCAAAAACTGGAATACTGTTGGTTATTTAATATTAATGTATCAATAAGATAAATTCTGTGAGTTGTAGCAACCTGGATTAAAGCTACACGAGATTGTGTAGCCCCAAATGATGGCTTCCATTCACAATCAATACTTACAACATTACATTTTACCAAATCAGATATCATCAGATCGTAAAACTTCTCTCCAGTGTCAATGATTATTATATGATCTTCACATAACGAGGCCTTGTAATACTCTTGTGAAGTATTCACATTTGTATCCCAGTTCTCTTCTGGCTGATCATTCAGAGACATTTCTTTCAATGCCAGTGGCAACTGATTCTCAGGTATATTTAAATGTGAAGCCCACTTGAGTGCTTCATTTCTATCATATTCTGCTAGCATATCAATGAATTCTTGACCAGAATCAGCATTTTGTTTTAGTGAATCTTTTACTAAATCATCCCACATTGCAGAGCTTACATTGTGTTCCTGATATTTTTGATGTATCAAAAATCTCAATCCACCAGTTGTGCGATTCTTACTCAGATTCTTACAGGTCTCAATGGGAATATTATATTTGTTACACAATCGGGCCACTAATTTTCCTAATGGTTTGTAGTGTAACTTGTCATAATTGACATGGGAAATTTTCTTGTCATCTATGTAATTCTGAACATATTGAAGAATGCTAAAGTTCTTATCCAACATTTTGTCCAAGAAAAGCACAAGAGGTTTCACTAGACTCGGGCACTCTGACAAATATTCATCAATCAAGCTTAACTTATCTTGTATAATCAATGGAAATATTAAGTCTTCTACTGGTATATCATTGAATAACTTTACTGCAATTACTATTTGTGAAGCTTGTTTGCAGTTGTCATTTTTAATCATATCCTTAACAAGTGGTAGTATGTTTTGCTTGATTTTAAAAACTTTAAAAGTATTTACAACAAGAACTAGAAACTGGTGGTTTCTTTGCTGAGTAGCTGTGTGGTAAGCTATCAGTTTTAGAGAATCCTCAGGCTCTGCACCACTAGATTGTGACCACTTCAATAATGTTTCCATAATGAAATATGGAAGTGATCTTTGCTTGCAATCTTTGAAATCTTCACATTTGATAATAAAAACAAGAGCTATTCGAAAAGGATCAGGCTTAGACTGAAAAAATACCTCCATATGGTTCTCCATAGCAGGGCTTTTCTTCCATGTCTTCCATGTCACTTTTAGTTGGTCTAACCATAATTTACAGTTGTCATCCAGATCTACATTTAAACCTTTAGATATAAGGAAATCTTCTATAGACGGAACTATTTTAATGGACTGATTTTCGTCTACGAGTTGATTTAAATCCATCGCAATGTGTTTATAATTAATTCTTCTATATTGAGTACTTATTCTCCAATGTCTGCAGGTCAGACAAACACGATCAGGATCTTCATCATGCAAAGAAGTCGACGACAGACGTTGATATAAAATTTAGATGTTCTTCCTGAGTAAGTAACCAATTTTGTTTTCAACAAAAAATAATGTAGGTACTTAACTATTGTATTTTAAAGTAAATTGTTGACGTCATCTTATGCACTTGTTAACATGAGAGTGTTGAACTTAAACATAATTTTTATTTATACTGAATTAATCGAATGATTGCAATTTGAAAGCAATATTTTGGTTGCAAAGGAGAAGGGCAAAGAGAATACCTCATTGGAGAATACTACGAGAAGGGAAAAGGTAAGCAAAGACAATCACTTTTTTAATCCCTATTCCAAATACGAAGTCGCAAATGACACATGACAGTTGTAAAGCACTAGTGAGGAGCATTCTAATCGGCACACCACGATTATATATTTGTTAATTATCACCTTGCCAACCAACAAGTAGATTAAAAATTATTTGATTATAAAGCGTTGTAAAATTATACTGACCTGTTCGACTTAGTAATGATTTTAGTTGAAATGATGTGTCACAAGTGACGTTCTATCTATAGATATGTCATTTGGAACTTCGCATATTATTATGAAATAGAATATATAACGGTAAGTGACACGAGTGCACTGACTTAAGAATACTACGTATAAGCATGAGTGTTAGTTAAAAAAATATTATAATATTTTTAAAGTTTTTAAAAGATCACAACGATAATATAACAATAGCTATATACGTCACCGTATCACATATATACAGAGAGATGTTAACTAAAGGAGACGTGACGTGCTTAATTTTACTAATAAAAAAATTTGTCAGATTTTGGGGGAGACGAGGTAACAACTACAAAGAAATGAGGCACATTAAAAAAAAAAAATTGTGTCATTATGAATGCACACTTAAATAAATTTTCAACACTAGTATATTTTACGCACACTAATCGGTCAAATACGTCAACATGCAAGAATTTACGACTGTAAAACACTAAGTGCAATAGGGAGATAACAATATCGACATTTCTAATAAGATGTATCGATAGTTTCACTTGCTCATCATCACAAAAATATTGCATAGACGTGTGCATTTCTTCATCTAATACAAAATATGAATTATTTTGTATATTATGGTATCTTATACAGTACGATGATTAATCGTTTATGCATTACTTTAAAAAAATCCCCTCGCTGTAATGAAACATTTAAAATAAATAATATTTTACAACAATATACAAGGTGAAACTTCTACTACATAATCTAGTCACAAATATTACAACACAAACACTTCACGTGTATATTTCAGTGAAATATTTTTTTAGAATCATGTCAGTAGAATTATAAATAAAATACTTACGGCATCAGCTAAAAAATAATATTGGTACGGCATTACCTACTAATTTTCGTATTTTATTAGATAAACATTGGAATTACGACGAATCAAAGTGTACCGAACAAATAATACTTGTGCGAGTAGGTTCCCAACCCCTCTTTCTATTGCAAGATTTTTCCCATTTGGTTTTAATTGAGGGTCTTTGGAAAATCTGGAATAATAGTGGAATAATGATAAGTTAAAAAAATAACAATAAGTAATTATATTTTTACTGTAATATATAACTTAAAGGAAATATATAATAAAAACTCTAAAAAATATAATTTTACCGATACCCGTCCGCAATCATAAATTATCACTGCTACAGCACTATTCAAAATGGCGAACTCGACATACCATATTACACTTTTCAATTATTTCGTACTCGATTGTTTAATCGATAATGTTTTCGATTTTTATCACATTTTATATTTTAATTATTTTATAATACGGCATTTTTTACGGAGCTCCTTACACCGCGAAAACGATGTTGATTTTGATAAAATCGATTCCGTAAACAGTTTTTATAAACGTGTTAGACCTTCTTGGTCTAATACCTTGGCAGAGGGGAATGATCATGTAAAACTAGTCCATACTCTTTAAGTGGTCTAAGCATATATGTAAGTAAATAAAGTCTAAAAAGCCCCTTAAACTTAGTATTTCCACATCGCTGTCGATGCGGTGAGGCGGTGGAAAGCTTGGGCCACCATGGGTTATCCTGCGGCAGGAGCGCGGGCCGCTTGTCGCGTCATGCTAGCATCAATGACATAATTCGTCGGGCCCTTGTCTCCGCCAACGTGCCGGCCGTATTGGAACCCAATGGTTTGGCGCGTGACGACGGCAAGAGGCCCGATGGTATGTCTCTGGTGCCTTGGAGGATGGGACGGCCCCTGGTATGGGATGCTACTTGTGTTGATACCCTGGCACCGTCACATCTTTCAAGCACGTCAATGCGTTCTGGCGCTGCTGCTGCAGAGGCTGAAAACCTCAAGAGGCGCAAATATAGTGGCCTTCCTGGAGGCTATTTGTTTGAGCCTTTTGGGGTCGAAACTTTAGGCTCATGGGGCCCTAACGCGCGTCTCCTCTACAAGGAGATAGCAGCGCGTCTGTTCGCCGCATCACGTGACCGGCGGGCTGGTCTATTTTTCGCGCAAAGAATAAGCCTCGCAATTCGGCGCGTAAATGCGGCCAGCCTGCTGGGCACTTTTGGCATCGACGACGATGTGGAAGCTCTTTTGTATTAAAATTTACTGAAAGTTAGTTTATAAGTAGTTGTTATACTGTAAATATTAGTTGTATTATTTAGATAAGATATTTTTTATTTAGATTTAAAAATAAAATAAAATAAAATAAATGTAGTATTTTAAAGTCTGTGTTCCAAAATCATAATATATTTTCTGTGTATATTTTCGAATTCAGATTTCAGCATAAATTACCGATCTTTCTGAATCTTTTCAATTTCGTCATGGGCAACACTCACACATGACTATTGTTTTTAATTTGAAATCTCTGTCATCGTCATAGATAAAAAATACTAATATCTGCATAGGTAGCTGGAAAGTTGTTTTGTTCACGAAATCAGCCAATTAATACTTTGAAATCATCATTTTACTGTTACAGTAATAACTAGTGAATTCAAAAAATAAAATGGAGCTGTCGGCGGAAGGTAAAACCCCTGAATACATGGCATTGGCCGGAATTAAGTTCAAGCTTAGCCTCCCGCAGTTGAAGGATGATCAGCAGCTGAAAGAACAACTACTACAAGGAATAAAGGCTGGTTTTATGGCTCCTTATTACAAGGAAGTATGCAACGACCTTGGATGGCCGTTCGACCAGAAGTTGTATGATGAGATGGCAAAAGAGAATCAAGAGAGGTTAGGTAAATTTAAGGAGGATGACTCGGAAACTCCTGTTTGGCAAGACAGGTGAGCTTGATAATCATTGTTATTCATATACTTTGTTAAGCATTCATATGGATGAATAAGAATATTAGTCCACAGAATTAGTGAATTATTATTAGTTGATAAACTGACATAGTGGTACAAATACCAATGGTAACATTTTTCTATTGGTGCAAATCCACCAAAAGAAAGAAAAATGTTAACCCTCACACAACTGGGTTTGGGTGGAAATTTTAATCTGATCGGTGCCTATATATTGTTAAAACAGGTAACGGACGACAAGACACTTAAAAAGTGGTTGTTATTTTTAATCTCAGATGTAATGCTGAAGGTGTCTTCATCACCATGCTAAATAAAATCCACTATTTGCAAGATATAAATAGGTTGGAGTATTAAAATTTATTGTTATGTTTATGAAATGTCTTCCAGGTTGGATTATTTGTGCTCCATTGGGGACAAAGAAGCAGCAACAGTCCTGGCCACAACCAAATATGAGGACTCCACATTGACCACCAACAGGAGGCTGGATGCTATATTTGCCTTGTTCAGAATTGCCTATTTCCACGGCTGCAATGTGAAAGAAATGGGCAAGACTATAAACAAGGTGAGGTGAACATGTATTTTTTTGGTAAATTAAACCAAATCTTACCTTATGTCAAATAAAGTACAAAATTCAGAAACAAAGTACCCACTAAAAAACTCTATTGAGTGATGTCATTGTGATCTCACATATTGTTACAGGCCCATGAGTTGGTAGACAAAGGTGGTGACTGGCGCTCTAGGAACAAGCTAAAGGCGTATGAAGCTATCTATTGCCTCGCTGTCCGGGATTACAGCAAAGCTGCTGATCTCTTCATTGATTGTGTGTCAACATTTGAGTCTTACGAACTGGTAGATTTTGGTGAGTAAAATTCCCAAATTCACAAGCTTACAAACCATGACAAAAATGTTATGAGTACAAAACTTTGAGAGCAATAGTGGTAAAAGGTTTATTAACATTTTTGTATTTGTGGTCTAGGCACAATAATCCAGTACTGCGTGCTGGCATGTGCGCTGGCACTGGAGCGGCATGCGCTGCAGTCGGCGCTGCGGCGGCAGGGCGCGGCCGTGCAGGCGCTGCGATCACGCTTCCCGGAGCTCAGGGAGCTCGTCGAATCTCTGCATGAGTGCCGATACGCGGATTTCTTGAAGAGTTTGGCTTGGGTAAGAATACCCTTAATGGTATGAAAACAGGACCGAGAGCGGTTCGTTGACTGCTTTCCCGCGTACATTTGTGGCTCTCTCTGAAGGCAAAACTTGATCTGGGATGAATTGCAATATAGGTGTGCAATTTTAGGAAGATTTGACTGCCAGACTGCCACACCAACTGTATGGTCCCAAACTAAGCAAAGCTTGTACTATGGGTACTATACAATGGATTGGGGGCGATGGTCCCAGTGACACCCAGACCTGGGCAAATTACGAAAAGGCTATTTCCGAAATTTGCCCCGGCGCGAATCGAACCCGCAACCACCTGGTGCAGTGAGCCGAGCGGCTTACGCTCAAACCAGTACACCAAGTGGCCGTCAGCGGATATCTCCTAATTTTTTGTTACTGACGTTACTTGTTTACCAGCTTACATTGGATATCCAAATTCCGTCCTTTTTCATGAGGAGAAAGTTAAGTTTTTAGGGGTACTGTTGTCCCTAGAAAAACTCTTATAATTTTGTACTTGAGTGAAAATGGTAATACGAGGCATGCCTTTTAAGTTCTGTCGTTTCCATAATTCCCGGCAATTTTGAATTTGGAACTGTTCTATATTCGAATGTGTTTAAATTTCGAATCTCAAAACAGTTGAATGTATTAGGATTAATGTTATTGTTTAGTCACAGCGTCGATTAGAATCTGTCAGGTTACGTACGAAAATGAATCTTTCTAAGGAAAATGTTCGTGCAATAATTTTCTACAACTTTAGAAGAGGCCTGACACGGCTTCAGTGTTTTGAAGAGCTAATATCTGTGTTCAGGGATGAAGCCCCATGTCTGCGGACTGTCCAACGCTGGTATTTAGAATTCCAGCGTGGACATACTAGTGTTAGTGACAAATCTCGCGAAGGTCGCCCAAAATCTGCATTCACTGAAGATAACATAATTGGAGTGAGACAACTAATTCTCGAAGATCGTCATGTGACGTATCGAGAGATAGAGGCTCTATTAGGCATCTCAGGGACAACCATTCAGAAGATCTTGCATGAAGCGCTTGGTGTAAGAAAGCTAGTTTGCCGTTGGATACCGCATCTGCTTTCCGACGATCACAAGGCGGCCCGCGTCAGATGGTGTAAGAAAACTCTGCAAAGGTTCAACCGAGGAGAGTCAAATCACGTCTACGACATCATCAGTGGTGACGAATCTTGGATCTATGCCTACGATCCTGATTCCAAACAACAATCTACAATCTGGGTCTTTCAAGACGAGCCAAAGCCGACTAAAGTTGTTCGTTCTCGAAGCACTTCAAAGAAGATGGTGGCCACGTTCGTTAGAAAAACCGGCCATGTTGCGACTATTGCACTTGATGATCGTAGAACGGTTAACGCAGAGTGGTATACCACAGTTTGTTTACCACAAGTGATCGCCGAACTTCGAAAATCTAACTCAAAGCGACGCATCATCCTGCACCACGACAATGCAAGTTCACACAGCGCTCGTCAAACGATTGAGTATTTGAAGCAGGAAAAAGTAGAAATTCTTGACCATCCTCCATACAGTCCTGACCTAAGCCCTAACGATTTTTTTACATTTCCTAAAATTAAGAAAAGTCTTCGTGGTCAAAGGTTCCAGTCCAGTGAAGAAGCAGTCGACGCTTTCAAGTCAGCCATTTTGAACACCCCCACTTTAGAGTGGAATAAATGTTATAATAACTGGTTTGAGCGAATGGAAAAGTGTATTAAGCTACGTGGTGAATACTTTGAAAAACAATAAAAAGTACTATAAGGTTCTAGTTGTGTTTTTTTCTTCAAACGACAAAACTTAAAAGGCATCCCTCGTAGTACATTGTTACACGAGTGGTGAAAGTCTTTCACCCGAGGTAAACACTGTGCTTTTCATTACGAATACAAGGAAAGTAAAAATAAAAACAGGAATTGGCTAAAGAAATAATACAAGGAAGTATAAACAATACTCTACAACTCGAAAAAAAAAATTTGATCGGATTGCCGCCTATTTTTTTTTTTCGTTGGCCGGCCAACTTCATTATTTAGCCATTATTTTTTCATTTTCATCTTTAAATATTTTGCCCAAATCTATGTTATTTTAAAGAAATTCTTGAAACTAAATTATAATTAAGTCATTTAAAAATATATATTCTTTAATTAATACTTAACTTTATGTTATTTCAATTATACATCGTGCTGTAATTGAGTGACTGTAGAAAAAGTTTGAACATAGTTCCATAGAAATGTGAAAATGGAACTAGTTTTTTTTTAATAATTTGACAGCTGTCAGTTGAAAGCGATTCTCCCGGGCCGGAAAAGTATTACTTTCAACCCGCTCCTCAGGGACTTCAGACCTACTTTCAGAGTATGAGTAATGAAAAGACAGTTTTCTCAATCGGATCTTGTTTGTAGGTTTGAAGGTCTTTAATAGTAGAAATAAGTTGATGACATTGAGCCCATTGTCAATCAGTGCGAGGACTGGTCACATATTCTGTTCTGGCAATATTCTGGACCTATTACTTCATTATTTGTGCATTAACCTACATTGTCCTCACACCTCTAATTATACCTACTGTAAACGCAAACATAATTTAAAAAAGAGAAAAGAAAAAATGTCTCCATGGAGTTTCTTGCATGTTCTTCTCCATAGGATTTTGTTTTGGAACATGCACCTAGCTCATGACTTTTTAAAAGTGCCATTTAATCTGGCCTATTTGAAATAAAAATATTTGAATTTGAATTTGAGGTGGAGACTCAGATCTGCGTGGACCCGGTGTTCCGGCCGCACTACCAGCACTACGTGCGCGAGGCGCGCATCAAGGCGTACGTGCAGCTGCTGCGCGCCTACCGCTCGCTCAGCCTCGACAACATCGCTGACACTTTCGGCGTATCGCGCGAGTTCGTTGAGGAAGAGATCTCCAAGTTAGTACATGCTTTCCGTTTTGAATGTAAAGTGGACTGTACCACCAATTGGGACATCCAGAGTTTTGTTGCCACCATTTCAGTGCGGTTGCGTTGCAGATGGTTGCCATTGACAATGCAGACAGTCTCTCTCTTTACGACCTCGCGATACTTAGTATTTCCAAGATCGCTCTCAGACTTGAGATCTTAATTTTGGATATTTTAGAGGTGGAGTGGCACCAAAATCTTTATTTAGTACCGTGTGGGATCATGATTAATAGTACATTGTTACCCAAGGGGTGAAGGTAGGTGAAGGTTGCCCCTCGAACTATTGGCGCCCTCGCGTCGCTCGGGCGCCTAACCCCGTCTCGGGACAAAATAAGTCATTCACCCGAGGTAAACACTATGCCTTTCATTACGAATACAAGGAAAGTTAAAATAAAAACAGGAATTACCTAAAGAAATAATGCAAGGAAGTATGAACAATACTCGACAACTCGAAATAACGAAGGAGGTCGGATTGCCATTTGCCGCCTATTTTGGTTTTTTTCCGATGACCTGGTTCAATAAAAATGACAAAATAGAACTATTTTATATTTAATAATATTTGACAGCTGTCAGTTGAAAGCGATTCTCCCTAGGGCTGAAAAGTATTACTTTCAACCCGCTCCTCAGGCAACTTCAGACCTACTTTCCGAATATGAGTAATGAAAAATCTTTTTTTGTGTTTTGTAAATAACTACACACGTCCTTCTCAGCTTCACGGCGGCTGGTCGTCTGAAATGCCGCATCGACGCCGTGGCGGGGTGCGTGGTGACGGGCGCGGGGCGCGGCGCGGACGCGGACCGCTCGCAGCTGTACCAGGCCACCATCCGCGAGGGCGATCTGCTGCTCAACCGCGTCAAGAAACTCGCCAGCGTCATCAACTTCTAGACTATCTGTGCGCCTGGTACCCGCCAACACCGTGCATATATTAAGTCCTGTTTTGTGAAATATGAATTGGACCTAACACCTAGGTTTAAGGTCGATGTTCATGTGGCGATCAGCAGTGTTTCTATTTTTCATCGTGTTGATAATTTCGCGGGGATGATGGCGGTTTGAGTCGCGTGTAAACTGTACTTCTATGTTTGCTGATTATATAATAAAATAAAATTCATAGTAAATAATTCAACAGTAGTTTTGTTACCATAGTTGAGACCACAGCAGTAGTTTCATTTTTTTTAATGTTTTTAATTCGAACAGAAAGTGTAAATAAATGGCAGGTAATATAGGGCAAAGGATAAAAAAAATAAAATAATAATTAGTGTAATAATTGTTTTTTTGTTTTAAATAATTTGAATACTTTTTGGACATTTACATAAACATTTAATAATTTACAATGATTATTTATACTGACATGACATGATACATCATATTCATGACTAATGCTACTCTCTAATATCTATTTGCAAGTTGATATAATCAATAGCTCGTAGGTGCTATGAGAATTTACTCTAGACAACTAAATTGTTTCACGGAGCCTATCGCCCTCAAGCGCTCGTTTAATACTAAGAGTGTATGCTCGATTTATAATTTATAAATAATTTATTAGGACATTTATACACAGATAACTAGTTTCGAAAGTATAAAATACAGAACTCTTTATAAAATAAGTAAATTGATTACCAAATGGGGCCCCAAATCTGCTAATTACATATTGTTTCCATTTAATAAAAACCATTGGTCACTATTATCTACTTGCCAGAAATAGGTAGTCCGTTGTCGGCTAATAGACTGCAAACAAATTGGTATTATTATTTAAAAAAAAGGACTCCTCCTAACACCTGCCAAATTAACAAAAAACCAATGGCTTTTAATTTTATTACGCTATTTGATTAGCAAACTTGGCGTCCTGGACTACGGCGACTACTAACAAGCATTGATAAAATGCAATATTTGGAAAGAAATATCCCAGTGCACGTTGTCAGTCTGCATAAGTGCCGGTGATACTACACACTAGTGGCTACAATCACGCGCTTAGGCCCGTATTCATAAATCTATCTCAAGTCTGATAGCGATCTTAACTATGCTTTTGACATGTCATTTTGTACTCGTATGACATAAGAATGACATATCCAAGATGGATCTCAGATTTGAGATTGATTTATGAATACGGCCCCTAGCCAACACGGCCAGTCGCTCACATTTTTACAAAGATATGTTGAAGTATTCTAAAGCAATATAATAGCTATGACTCTAAACTCTTACACCTATAGACCTCAAATGCAAATACTATTTAAATGTACATGATATGAATATGTCATTAACCTCCGTTACAATTAAATGTAATGTAATACAATATTGTATACCTAGAGACAATATACGCATAGGTAAAGTAGTTACAGGCATTTGGTTTTTGGTAGTTTCGTATAATAATATGTGTACCTACACAATCATAAAACAATTCGTATGACTATTTGTATATTTTACAAAATTGTTTTCATTGAACATTTTAATCGTTACGATAATAATTCAGCTCTGAGTAATTTCAATCGTTTGGAATGTGGATAAAGACAAAATCATGCATATTGCACTCCATTCGCGGTCGCAAAATACATTCATAATAAGTATACATAATATTTTATAATATTCAACATTAGACCTATTCATTAATTACAGTTATATTATACAGTTTATTTACATTTATTTTATAAGATATAGCTTTATGAAATTATTTAATTTTTGGGATAATTTATATTTATTTAATTTTTGATGTCGGCACATTCGGCCGCGTCGACAACAGACGACGTACGAGCGCGACGCCCTCCGGCGGCCTCGAACGTGCACTATCACAGAGTAATGACATAAACTCGGAGCTCGCGAGCCCCCATTGCCCCAGGCCCGTACTCGTGTACATAAGTTACTTACAGTAATACTAGGCGTAATAACACTCGGAATAACAACGGTACATAGCGCTACACCCGCACGTAATTACGCTAAAACGGACGCATCCGCGACGCGAATCGAAGGTCCTCGCTCGCACTAGGTACTATCTCTTTGTACAATATAGACACGACCGCGGCCGGACCTCGGCGGTCCGGGGCGGCCCTCCCCGCGGGAACTCGAAATATCTGCTCGACACCTCTGGAATGTACTCGGGCGCTGTTTGAATGCGCAAGTTTAAACGGTGAGGCCCTCGGTGCGCGCGGGCGGCGGCAGCGAGGCGAGTGGGTGTGGATGCTGGTGCGCGTGCGCATGCGCGTGCGCGTGGTGCGCGCCCGGCGGCGAGCCCTGCGCCGCGGCGGCCAGCGCGCCGTGCGCCGGCGGCGACCGGTACTCGCCGTCCTCGCGCATCTGCCGGCTTCGCTCCGCCAGCTCGCGGCCGCGCTCGGCCAGCTCGCGCATCGCCGCCTGCCGCTCGTCGCCGCCCTCCAGCGACGGCGGTCGCTCCAGCGGGGACGCGGCGCCCGGCCGCGCGCCCGCGAACGCCCCGAACCCGAGGAGACCAGGGAACTTTGCGGCCACGCCGTTCTGGCCCGCGCTTTGTTGTATCACTGATATTTCATTCAGCTGTAATTAATTAAAAAGACAATTGAGGATGGATCATTGCATCAAAGGAAGAAAAAGTCAAGAGGAATCTAGAGCGATACTGTCATGCTGTAAAGGTTTCTATTTTAATCTTACCTTCTGCTGCATGCCGTTGAGGAATGGCGCGGGCAGGTACGGGTAGAAGAGGTCGGGGCGGCGCAGCAGGTCGTGCGGCTCGTGTAGCGGCCGGGGGGGCAGCTCGAGCGACATGCGCCGCCCGCGCCGCGACGCGCCGCCGCTCCACATGTGCGTGCCCATGTGCACCTGACCGGACAAATTATGAACGTTAGAATGCAGGTTCTCTTGAAGCATAAAAAATACACTAAGCTCCATGCGTTCGACAGCAATGAGAACCAACGAGCCCATCCCCAAAGTACTGACATCTCCAAACGGGTCCATTTCTCTGGAAATCAGGTGATTACCCGAGCAAGATCTCATGAATAATTATATTTATGGGCCAAATGGGAGGCACTAACAGGCTCCAGATGAAGAGCACCAACAAGATATTCCGATAGCATCAAAATAGTCATGCCATCATCAGAATTAAGGTAACATGTAAAATGTCTGACAATACCACTCGAAACCGACGTGATAAAGAAATACTTTATGTGCACCCTGCCAAAACAGCATTATTGCATAACAGCATTATATGTAGAGCTCCAATGATATACAATAAAGTTCCGAAACACATAAAGGAACTAAATACAAACCTATTTAAATCGAAATTGAAAAGGTTATTGGTGAATAAATGTTATTATAGTGTGATTGACTTTATGAATGACAAATGTTAATTATAAGATTATAACTCATTAACATTATTTATAAGTTTTAGAATGTTACTAATTTTGCATGTCCTCTAGTATGACAAAAACATGATGAACTTTATTGACTACGTAAGACCTTTATATACCATTGTTTTGCGCAAAAATAAAATTATGATTATTATTTATTATTATTTAACTCTGTAAATGTGCTTACAGCTATTTTTAGTCTACCTTGAGGTTGCCTTTAGTGGTGAAGGCCTTCTGGCAGACGGCGCATCGGAAGGGCTTGTCCCCGGTGTGGGTCCGCATGTGGATCTGCAGGGCCGAGGACGAGGAGAAGTTCTTGCGGCACACGCCGCAGAGGTGCTTGGACGACGTCGGCGGAGGGGGGTGGCTCGGTCCAGTGGGTACTGTGGATAAAACGTCAAATATCTTCAATATAGGAACCTAGTACCTATATACTATTGGGAATATCGCGCTGCTATCTGCGAAACTTAAACGATTGCTAATAAGGTGGCCCCTGTTCAGATAAACATTGGTTTTCTTTCAAGACTCCTCACCTTAATATGAATCAATTTGCCTTCATAGATTGAAATAGACTGTTTGTCCTAACTAACTACTCTTACATTTTTACGTTAAGGGAATGTAAATTTCGGGATGATAGGAACTTACCGCTTGGTCGTTTAGGCAAAGGCGGCATGTCCATTGGTGGGGCATGTGTCATCGGCGGCGGCGGGTGCGCGGGCGGCGATCGCTTCAGGTCCATCTTGTCGGGCGACGAGCGCCGGTCGGGGCTCGGCTCTCGGCCGTCGTCGGACGGCGGGGGCCCGCCTGCGCCCTTGTCGAACCCTGGGGGCACGTCGCGGATCTTGTGCGTCAGCATGTGTTGCTTCATATTGCCCTGTTAACGACGCAATTGATGAGCTTTTTTGCCCTGTTTCACATTGAAACTCATTAGCAATTTTTCAATGAAATTATAGAATTTTATTTCCTACATAAAAGCTAGTCGAATCAAGTATGAATATTCGTTATTAATTTTGTTCTAAAAGACGCATACCAAAGTTTTTGTTTGTATTTGAAATTATAATTATCAAGGTCTTTGGTATCGTTATCTATATTAGATTTACATATTATAAAAATGGCAAGATATTCAATAGATAATATTCCTATGTTCTTACTTTTAAATTATAAATATTATTAACATCGAGATCATGGAATAAAAGAACAGAGACCGTATCATGAGCGTTTTGGTAAGTATAAATAAGTGTAGAATATTATTAGTGAACTTGTGGTATTCGAATATAAATTATTGTTTTGATCATTGAACGGTTCGCTCGTGATAAGGTGTCCAGGCTCGTCCAGGCATCCCTCTCGCATACCGGGTAAACGAAGGCGTTCCAGAGGTCCAAAGCAGTGGCGTGCGGCGGGCGGGGTGCGCGCGCGCGCCTAGCGCATCGGCAACCGCCGCCACTGCTCTGGAACCACAAATATACACAAACGTTACACACGCACACACAACCCCATCACGCACACACGGGATCATGGTGGTAAAGGTAAAAGAAAACATGCGCAGATCATAATTTGGGGATTTCTAAGGTACCAACAGTCGAGAAAAGTATGTAGACTCGTTTATAATCAAATAAATGCGTCGCTGATAAGTTGTAAAATATAATCGGTAGGTATCCATAACTTAACCAATAATTCGATATTATTTAAGTACCTGTAGGTACTTATTAAAATAATAACCCCACGGCACCTATTTGGTTGGCTATTAGGTAAATTTTATTTAAATAGGTCATTCATATTCACCGATGATATTATTAGGTATATTTTATTAGTTTCTAAAATATCTGCCTGGGAAACTAGACAATTACGAATAGTCGTTCGGAATAGGTTTTGCAAATAGTATCTACCTACCTACTTTTTTCGTAAGATGTATGAAGTTGGGTAACCCACACTGGGCCAGGGTGGTAGACTATGGCTAGCATTATTGAGAAACACGCCCGGTATAAGGTTGTTAACTCACCAATATCCGTTCGATCGAACATTGCTCTGTATAGAAACTATCAATCGTAACACCCAAATTGCAATAGGCTTGTTCGGAATGCAAGTGTGTAGGTTCTAATATGCAAGTTAATATTTTATAATGTGGGTAGTTTCTAGTTTTGTTGAACGGTCGCGCGTTGGTCACGGTAGTACCTACCTACGTCGTCGTTTATTCAAGTCGCGTCACCTGCACGGTGCGTCGTGTAATCGCGTGATAATTAGGCCTTATACTTTTAAATGCTATTGGCTACTGCGGCCGCGCATATTGTTTTGGTGATTTTGCATAGATATTTCGTGGTTTGGATTGCGCGTAGCCCGCGAGTGCTAGTGATATTTTGGTTGACCTCCGCCTCGGTTGTGGATAAACTATAAACTAACTAACTATAAAGTGTTTGGGTGACACGAGCTGGGAGTTTGGCTGAACTCACTGGACCAAGGTATCGTAGTACTATATCCTTAAAATCTCTGTATTATTCCGTGTAGATATATGTCCATAACTAAGGTATATTCGGTAATTGGGTAGGCACCTTTACATCATACGTGAGATTCGCCCGTGTGCCAAGTAAACTTAGGTCAAAAAAATGGTTTGCCAGACGTCTGTAATTTCACAATGAATGAACTGAAACTTTAATTCAATTGAAATATATATAGTAAAGATGTGTGGATAATGTAGAGTAATACCTAGTACCTATTAGATACGAACCCAGAAAAGCTATTGAACTAATTTATTGTAATGTAGGGTAAGAAAATTCGACCTCATTAAGCAGTTTTACTTTTAAAAGCCTAAATATATTATACCTAGAGAGACCGGTAATACAATTATGGTATTATTTATGGTTCATATTTTTAAAATATTACTCCAAACACGTGGTTTACAGTGGACATCGGTTGTAAATTCTTATTTAATGTATCAATAATAATAATACAATGCAGCGTGAGATATGGCCCTTCTAATTTTATAACCCATATTAGCCAGTAATAGCCTGTTGTTCGAAACGCTCTGTGGGGAAGCAACAGGTCGGTTCCCAAGATTTTGAAATTCAAGTAGGTAAGTATAGCTATTGATTAACATTTTAAATATCGCGGTAAAACGTAGGTTAAGCAGACGTTAAGATTTTTCCTGACACGTTAGGTTTTAAGTAAATATTTGTGACAGTTATGATAGCTAAGTTTTTTGTGGAATTCAGATTTCGGGTTTTTTTTGTTTTACTAAACTTATCACGGTAACTCTATAAGGGGTCTGAATATCAATAGTGTGAGCTTAGAAAATAGTAGAGATATACAGGTACCTAAACGTTAGCACCGATTATAGGGCTGTCTCGTATCTTCAAAGCTACCCAAGATTAGGGATATTACCTAATTATAGTATGGATAAGTTTTTTGGTGGCTGCGTTAAGTCAATAAACTTAGTACCGCAAAACACAAATGTATTTTGTATATGTACAAGAAGATTGGAATAATCGATATAGTGTACAGCGCGTGAACTCTGGAAGGTGTCGGCGACACTGATTGTAAATTTAAATGTGCTTGTAAGTTCGCTGCAGCTACCGGCGGATAACGTATACTAGAGAAACAATGTGATAGGTTTGGATTAGGGTTACC
This sequence comes from Notodonta dromedarius, assembly GCA_905147325.1. Lineage (NCBI taxonomy): Eukaryota > Metazoa > Arthropoda > Insecta > Lepidoptera > Notodontidae > Notodonta > Notodonta dromedarius. The sequence goes on along the minus strand of LR990159.1, from coordinate 7,987,559 downwards.
CCACGAAAAAAATAATAAGGTTATGTTAGTAAATTATCTCTAACTTTGCTAACATTAACACAACTTGACTTTTAACTATTTCTACAGACTAGACTACTTTTCTTCGCTTATAAAACCTAGATTCTTATCGTTATTAAGAGAGCAGATAAATGCAGTTCTACAACTCTAGACTTTTAGGGACTGTTACGTTTCTCATACTCTTCTATTGAGAGACTTTTAGGAACTGTTTCGCTCTCATACTCATCTATTTGGTTGGTCCAAAGAAATTCGTTGGTAGAACTATGTAGGTACGTACCATACCATAGTAGGCACGGTGTTCTCAACCTATTACGATTTTGTTGTAGAAGGAAAAATAAAAAGACATGGCATTTAAATTATAGCTAGTCTGGCGTCATTTACCTATATATCAAAAGCTTTTATACTTATTACGATGAAACCAAGACACATAATCAGTACCTAAAGTATTATATTTAAAATGACCGCTTCTATTAAACTAAATAATAATTTTAACACGTTCTCCGGAAAGAGCTAAACAATATTATATTCATTTTATACCTATTGGTTATAAACCAACCTCTGTAACGATGGCAAATTTAAACATCTGTTAATTAATCTTATCACATTGAAATAATTTTACATTTGGTAATTAATTAATTTTCAATAAGATATAAAACGTGTTAATATTTAATTACAAATGCGCAAATGGACGGATGTAATATAATTTTATGCGTTCTACGTTACATAAAATTATTAGCTTCTGATAAATACGAGTAATGGACACAAATAAATAACTTAAGGATGTGGAGGTGTTAGTTATATTAAACTCTACATTGTAGATATAGGTAAATAAATGCAGGTAGAGCTCGGTATGAAGACGCGTGTCGACGTTACTTGTAAATAAATGAAAAAATGTACATGATGCTATCAGAATGTAAATTTTTTCATGGAAACCTGATGTTTTTTCTATGAAACTTTCATACCTTCTCATATTATGCAAGAAAAATAGATAGCTTTTTACTACAAAAAGAGAACCAATTTTGACAAATTCTTTAGGGAGAACTCTACATTATCATTATTTTGAGATACATAAGCGTACGTCACTGATTTTTTACAATTCCGGAATAATACGTAAGTAGGTATGAATAGATATTTACCGAGCATAATAATTAAATTATAAAAAAATCCAAAAATTGAAATTCGAAGACTAAAATACCCCCCAGTTTTAATATCTCGAGTCTGAGGCAGTACATTTTTTATTAAATTAGTAGCTTCAGAGCTGCGACTCGTAGGTATATGAAGTTTACATTGTTTTATGGATGCATCTAGAACCTAGAATCTGTACCTATTCACTAGCCACTAGCCTTAATTATTTTTACAGATTTCTGACAATACCCCATTAACAATTAACGAAAAGTTTCCGATGTCGGAAGCAACAGAAGAAGGGCATGAGCTGTCGTTTCCGACACGGAAACTTTCCGTCGATTGTTAATGTACACCATGTACACCTAGGTGTATCAATATTTTTACACATCATAAAGATTTGTAAGATAAGTCGTTAATAATACCAATAAATTATAAGAAGTCACTTAAGTAGTTTACATTTTGTGCTCTCTTGATTCAGATCTAGAGATCTGTTATGTTATTTGTGACTATTCTCGCTGTATATTTATAAAGAAATCTAGTTTTGTTAAGTGCCTATATTGACTATTAAATATGACGATAATTTACGATGTCGCCAGATAATATGTAATGTGTCATCGATATTATTATGGTACTTTTATGAGATTTATACTAGGAGTGGCCACAATGTGTATAACCTCAGTGGTTCTACCAACCAATGAGGATTGCTAGGTAAATATATGGTATTATAGCAACGTACAAACAGATATTCAAATAACAGATGACACAATATTTTAGGTGTCAACCATTTATAGTTAGGTATATCTATACTACAAATAAATAAAATTGGAGTGTCTGTTTGTAATATCAAAATAACACCTTTTCACTAAATGCATATGAAAGTACATACGACAATAACGCGTACCTATAACAATAACGTGATTTAAAAACAATTGTCTGTCTCTCTGTCTGTGTGTTTGTTCCGGGACTTTCACTGGCAGATAGCTGATGTTTTAAGGAGTAACTTAGGCTACTTTAATTTTAGAAAAACAATTAGGGTTCCGCGTAAAAAAATAAAAACACATGAAATCAAAGAGTATCTCCGAAACGGCTGGACCGATTTTGACGGGGCTTTCACTGGTAGATAGCTGATGTTATAAGCAGTAACTTAGGCTGCTTTTATTGTAGAAAAACAAAATTTAAAAAAATGGGTCCTGTCGCGCGGGCTCAGAACGCGGGCGCGGGCTTTTTTGTTAAGTTAAATTCCACGCGGACGAAGTCGCGGGCTCAGCTAGTTAATATATAAATCTCAAGTCTGAAAACGACTTTGGAATGGTCATTCTTATGTTATACCAGTACAAAATGACATCTCAAGATCGTACTCAAGTTCGTTCTGACATGGGATCGAATTATTAATACGAGCTTAAGTGATGTATCAGATGTTTCATATACATCCTTATAAATGGTTCACATCTTACAGGCTTTCTAAAACATTGTTTCATTCATGATAAGGCACCGGGGTCGACAAAACAAATAGGTACGGATTTTGAGGTTTCATCAACAGCACCGAGGAGGTGGTAACCAACTGTTATTTATTAATATCGAACAGGGCCTCTTAGGTTGTATTGCTTTTGATTTCACATGAACATAAGCGTGAAGGTATTAAAATTTAAACATTTATACGTTTAGGTCCCTGCGTGTCTAAGCTTTCTCCTTAGCAATTCAAGAAAGTTCACGAGTAAAATAACAGTGAGAGAGGAATACCTATATTTAGATAGGTTCCTACTTGTGGGTATTTATTACTACGTATATACAAACGAGTATGTATGTATGTATGTATGAAGATTACATTTCCTTGGAATTTAGGTATCTGGAATTTTGGGTCGCGCCGAATGTAAATCATACCTAGGTAGGTAGGTACCTATTTAAACGTTGGTGTACCTATGTCAGAAGAGCTTAATTAATCCGAGGGCAACGGAGTACGCTCGCGAGGTTTTAAACTCTCAACCGCGGCGCCGTCGTAAATAATACATATTTTATTGATAAGACCCCTGGACACTTTCGGTAACATACGAAAAATGTTACTTTGTCAAGCATAAATAATCTTTTTATGACGAGAAGCGTAGGTAAGGGCTCAAGGATTTATAAGCAATAAATATTTTACGACATCAATTAATATTCTGATCGTTTTCCATGACGTTGTTTTTATGACTTATCATTTTTGTGGCGCGACGCGATGGAGCGCGACGCGACGCGACGCGGCGGCGCAAGCGCAGCCGCCGCATCGCGCAGGCGCGCGCGCGCTCTTTTGTTGCCCCAGCTTTATAATATAAAACTCGCATCATCATAAAAATGCTTTTAACCAGCTTTATTTTACTGTCTCAAATATTAAATTAATTCATTCTCAACTGCCTGATGCTATAAAGTTGACATTATGTTTCAATAATATATATTAATAAATAGAGATTTTGTATGTAAATATATGTAGAAGAGTGTATTAATTTATTTAAATTGTAAGTAGGTAACTTTTTAGAAAATTTTAACTACTGTGAGAAGATTAAGTGGAGCCAATTTGACTAAGTAGATAGGTAAGTAGAATCCAAACTAGACCAAAATGTAAAAGTGAAAACATGTAGGTACTTAATATTTCTCTTCAATGTATTCAGAAGACTTCTGAAAGTCTGGCGAAAATTACCTAGTTTCAGGTTGACAGGTGAGTATTTTTATTTAAATTGGTTGACATTGATGGCGCCCGCATGTCACAAAATACCACAAAATAGTAGCTGGGTACTTACCTAACTACTTTATATATTGCAATAAAATGGCGACCTGAATATATAATAGTCCATTAAACAATGTAACATTGTGTAAATAGCGTGCAACTACCTACATCAAACGGCAGTCAATAACTTTAATCTGTCGATTTAGTCATAATTCTTAGAATTATCATTTGTTTTATCGTTGTCAATACCAGTGTTAAAGTGTAAAAGCACTACGGGCAATCCAACTATTCACGGTTTTGATTAAATCGAAACAAACGCGTCTCTAAGTTTGTGCTGTTGGTCGTCAATTAGGTACCCGGCGAGAAGCTCCCGCCCGGGTCGGATAGGCCACGACGGAGGAAGACAACAGCTAAAACTAATGCGAACTAGAGTCGTCGACGAGCGACTTGTAATTACTGCCTGCAAAATTAATGCACTGAAACTTGGATGAAATGAAACTGGCGCATGAAGTTAGTCGCGCCCGAAGCTCGCTCGCCGATGTCTCGCGCTCGACATGGAATCCGACGCCGATCCGCCGCCGGGGCCTTGCGTTATTTATCAAATTATTTATCAAACACCAACAATTACACCGTTCTAAGTTACTAATGCGCTATCACCCGTATTCATACAAATAGGATAGCGAAATTACCCACATACCTATTTTATATTTTAAAACATTTTTATTATCAATGGATTTCTTCAGATGTAGTGAAAATTAGTGGAAATGTCGTAAACACGTATGCCTCGCTATTTGTGTAACAATAAAGTATGAACTGGCCGAATGCCAGACACACTCAATCTGAGCAACGAGTAGTATTCTATGTACCTACGTGACTTCACGATAATCATATTACGCCATTGTGCATAGATTGATTAATCCCGCAGTTGGTACCCTAGTACATGCGCTATGAGAAAGATGTTGGAATGGGACAAGTCAACTTGTAATAGGGTGTGCAGACAAACCTTTGTGGAGAACCCGCGGTCGCAGACGGTGCACTTAAACGGTCGCTCTTTGGTGTGGCTGCGGTAATGTATCTCCAGAGCCGAGTGACAGGCGAACGTCTTGTAGCACAGGTTACAGGTCGTGTTGCCGCGCACTGCACACAAATAAACGCTTTTCTCAATGCGAATTCGTCGCCACTAATAACAAAGTTTCATTGTCACTAAGAACATCAAACGGAACGCACGATTACACACTGTATTATCATAGCGGTTACTTCTGCGACGTTTAGCTTTAGTCTATGGTTTCGTCGTGTATTCGAGCGCCCGGCGATTGATTTATAAGTCGGTATCGAGGATCTAAACAAGGATGTGGAAGTGCTGGCGACCGGGGCGGACCAATATGTAAGATCCCGCTATCGCATACCTGCGGGAGGGAACGCGAGTCCGAGCGGGCTGAAGGGCGATCCTCCGAAAGCGCCGAGTGCGGCGATAGGTGTGGGCGGCGACGGCAGCGGCGAGTGCGGCGGCAGCCTGGGTGGCGTGGACAGCGTCGACATCGTCGGCGACGGTGGCGAGGCCCTCGCGCTCCGCCCGCTCTCCGAACCTGTCGCCGATGGGAGGGAAGCCGTTGTGGTGATGGTTTTTATTTCGCTTTCGGACGCCGAGGCGCAGACGGAGAGCGGCGAAGTTCGACGATCCTTCATATCTGAGTCGTCGTCGAACTCCCTTACAGCGGGCTCGCGCTCGTCCCGGCCGCTCTCATCGTCGGTCCCGCGGGAGTCCGCCCGTCGGTCGCCGGGAGTGGTCGGAGTGGGGAACATCGGGGGCGGGAAGGGCCGCTGAGGTTGATAATCGGTGACGTCTGACCCGTTTCTCAACGATGGAAAGCTCTCGGCATCGATGCCTCTGAATTGATCGAAAGGGAAATTGGTGCGTTCGCCCGTGTGAAGTCGTATGTGTTGATGTAGTATAGTGGGATCTGAAAATTTCTTATGGCATACCGGACATTGATGTAACATCTGAACGGGAGGTTTTATGCGATGAACACCCATATGTGTTTTCAAATTACCTTTGGTCGTAAAAGATCGACCGCACAATTTGCACCGGAAGGGTCTTTCGCCGGTGTGTGTGCGATAATGCATTTGTAAGGCACTTTTGCAGGAAAGAACACGATGACATACAATACATTCGTTTGGATCGGTAACTTTGTTATCGATATTGTCAACTAATTGTTGTAATTTGGAAGTCTCGGATGTTTTGGTTACTTCGATTAAACTTTCCCATGAATTGTCATTACTGCCGGGACGTGGCAATAATGCATTGTAAAACATCGGGTCACGCGCTATATCTACATCAACGACATTATGAGCAGTGTTCAGGAACGGAGTGAGGCAGCCCGAGGAGATACTGCTGGGTGGCGATTGTGGGAACAAAGGATATGTGGGGAAAGTACGCAGTCCCGTTGCTATTGAAATTGGTCCAGATATCGTTGAATTCTTACTTGAGAGATTTTCCGGTTGGTCTGGATCGGGCTTCACATGGGGACTCTCTCTGCCGATTTGTTCTTCATTGCTATATTTCGAGTCCATGCTGCAGTCATCGTAAGGTGACGTCGAGGGGTATCTGTCTTGTTCTTGATCTTGCGCAATGTCATTTTCATCGGGCTCGCGCTTGGGTGAGACACGATCGGTGTCCTCAAAACTAGAATCTCGTTGACCCTCCTCGTCCTGGGGCTCAGACTTAACTTCAGGTCCTGATCGAGCAGGGCTGGGTGCGGATGGTTTACTGAGATCGGCTGGAGCGTCCTGTTCCTCTCGCATGGCGAACAGCGGATGAGGGGGCAGAGGTTTGTCCCCCATTGGACGAGGCGGTAATAGATCGTGGTGTGGCGGTCTGTATAACGGCAAGCTGGGCGGAAAAGGAGCTGGCCCTCCCGGGGGGAATTGAAGTGGGTGTGGTGGCATGCCAGGAATGGGGCCCGGCGACAGCTGCGCCAGCAACGGTGGGTGGTATTTATCCAAATGCTCCGGAATCGGATTGGGATTCATTTTGACGTGTGGAAACTTGGCTGTGTGTCTTTGGAAATGTACTTTGAGATTCCCTTTGGTTGTGAACCGCGAACCACATACATTACATTTGAAAGGTCTTTCACCTGTGTGTGAGCGAATGTGGATTTGCAGTGCAGAATCGCTTCCAAAAACTTTTCCACAGTATCGGCAACGGTGCTTGAAAAACGGTTCATTTCTTCCCCCAGACTTTCCATCGTAAGGTGACATCTTTCCAGATTTGCGAAAAGCGAGCTCGTCGGCGAGATTGTTAGCTAGCAAGCCTTGCGACGCATTATCTAGCACTTCCTGTGCTCTCTTCTGAAGCATTTCAAGCGTATTGGGTTCGTTGAGAGACGGCGGCGGGTCGTTGTTTGTTATGATTGTAGACGCTAATGACGAGGAAATGGAACTGTAGGGTGGATGGGACATCATCGGCGGGGTTGAGATCGGGAGTTTAGGAACGGATATTGTTTCCGTTTTAGGTGTGAGATGCGAATGAGTCGACGGCAAGTTTTGACTAGTGGGAGGGGTGGGTGCGAGAGGAGTCGGCTCCCGTGGCGGACGAGGCGGCGACGGCGATCGAGCGGGAGGCGCCGGTACGTTCGGTTCCGGTTCGCTCGGCGGAGGGCTTTCGTTGTCTTCTTTCCGTCGCGTTAACGATAGTTGGTTTTGTAATTGGTGTATTAACTGCAGTTGGAACACTTGTTGGTGCTGCAGCGTGAACAGCGTGCTCTGTAACACGGCCAATTCGTGTAGTGCTGCTTCGTTGTCGGCGTTGTTCGCCATCGTAGTCGCGGCGAATTGGGCTACTGCCACTTTAGTGTTTTGTAAAGCCTCGAGCGTCACGTGGCCCGCCACCGGGAAGGGCAGCCCTACCGGCGGCGCGTCGGCCTCTGGCACTTCGGCCTCTCCGCCCTCGAGGCTATTGTTATTTTCCGCATCTTGTCGATGCCGTCGGACTTGTTCTAGTCGTTTGTTCGGTCCGTCCATTTCTTCGTCACCCGAGACGACCATCTCCTCGGGGTCGGAGTGCATCCTCTCCTCGCCCATCTGCATAGCCTTCTCGTCGCATAATCGTTTGTGGTAGAGAAACTCGTGGAGGTTCTCGAACTGTTCCTGACAGCGCGGACACATGTGCGCCTCGGGCCGGACTCTCGTTTCATCGGAAACATTGTTGATCTCTTCCTCGGAACATGAACCCGAACTTTCACCTATAACAATGAAACATATCGTTAATACTGCGTTCAGTAAATAAATTAATAAATAGGGCCGGTTTTAATAAATCGATCTTAAGTCTGAGAGCGACCTTGGAAATGTATTTCTTATGTCATACCAGTATGAAATTACAGGTTAAAAGCGTACTGAAGATCGCTTTATCAATACGGTCCTATAAGTCGTAAAAGAGAATGAGTCAAGGATAGATACAGTAATAATTCCATAAGAAGAAACAATGAGGGTTGGCATGGGGATGATTCACATCTGAATGTACTTAGTGAATAATGCAGATGCAATGATGAGCACGTCAAAGAGCTGAAATGGTTGGTTGTTCATTTAGGCCTAAAAGTTTGTTAACGTCAAATAAGTAGAGTCAATTACCTATTTACTTAGATATTCGAAAGTATTTTTTTTGCGTATAATTAATGTCACAACGTACAGTGAGCGTTGTCAATCGATTGGGTTTAAATGTAAAGGTGTCATAGGTATCATATCATTCAAAATTATCACTTGATTAAATGGTTTAATTAATTTAAATAAAAAAGAATGTTTTAAAATAGCACGGAGTGTAAACATTGACTGAGTATTTTCAATCCTAGAAGCATTGTTATAAAAAGGACTGGTTTTTGTAACCTAGATTATTTTGTCGAACCCACAAAAGTGTTGATAGGGATATTTCTTTAATAATGACATGTAGAAAGCACTATTTGAAGTAGCCGCCAAAACGGTATCGCAATATCGTCCGCACTAGAAGCAGTGACGTCATACCGCAGTAAATAAACAAAATCGCATCATCGAAGGAATGAAAATCTATGACAGGCGTCGGTAATAGCATACTGCGGTGTGACGTCATTATAGAGACAGCTGCATAGCATCTAGCCAGACCTTAGACCATTTTAGTTAACATCTCTCTGAGCCAGACAGACCATATGCGATCTTAGCGCCGGTAAAAAAAAAGTTTTTTTGGTTTTCATTTTTGATAAATAATTAATTTTTGATCATATTTATGCAAATCTCTTTTAAAATCCATCATAATCTATACGGATGTACCTACGAAAAGTTATTACATTATTTTTCACACTGTCAGAAGCTATATTAGATAGGTACTTAATCATAAATATTATCATGTGACCGGTCGGCAATCATGTTTTTTATTTGCAAATTTTATGACCTGAGCAATTTCATGTTACTTCTGTGTTATTGCGTTATATTTTCCATTCATTCATACGTTCCTAAAATAATCATTCTGGATCATACTTATATGTAGAGTCGTAGTTTAATATTTTAAACAACAACAATTTCTATGTCACCCTGTATGAACAAGGTTTTAAATAATACATAGTTATACCCATATTATTCATTCTCTCATTCCATTAATACATCTAATACAGTTTTAGAAATAAGTTAGAAATAAAAATAAGCAGTATATTATATTTTATATTGATTAAGTTTATTCTACTCGACAACAGATGTCGCTAGTAGTAGTTAAACTCCAACTATTGTAATTGTAGAGCCTATCAAATTCGTTGAGGTAAGTCGTTCGAATATTTGCGAGTAGATATAAACATAAAAGTAGTGTAGTACCTAGGTACCTCGGTAGAAACAATACTAGGTAGAACATTAATACCTAGTAATGAAACTCCTACGAATACATCATCTATTTACAAAACTTAATATACTAAGAGTCAAACTTAATCAATGCCCAATTAAGTAGATAGGTATTAAGTTAATTTTCATTCAATTAATTTTACCTACTTCTGTCAAACCTTAACTCTAACTAATCTCACCTACCTTTATATTGAAATAAATTTCTTTGGATTGCAGATAGATGTTAACTTGTAAAAAGCTAATAAAGTTCTCGAGTAGTACACGTATACGGTATACTTCCGTCACAATGTAGTCTGTCATTGTTAGACGATTTGACAGTAAATTGTAATATCAAATTCACTAAATTATATTTATTTTAAAAGTCACCTACCCACAAAATTGTAGAGGTTATTATTATTCTGAATACAATAGATTTATGTGACCCTTGATAACGTCATTACCTGCGTAAGTATATAATATACCTAAGTGTGTAGGTAACTGTGTACCCTTAGGAGCAATGTTAGGTATAGGAGAGTGGTTAAATAAACAATTTCTTACTTATGACTAGACTAGTTATACTAGGTGATACAAAATGGGTATACTATTTTTTTTGCAACTTAACTTTGTAAATCTCAAACTATCGGCTTTGTGGGACAGTTGAAGTACTAAAGGTTTTGTAGACTTGTGAAATCGGTCAACAGCTGTATTCCTATAACACCTTTTGTTTTTCAAGTTCCCTCCAAAGCTGATGGTTTTAGAATTACAAAGTTAAGTTTTGAAAAAAAAAGTATACCCATTATGTGTCACCTTGTATATACTAGTTTAACTAGTACTATAGTACTTACATATGTGTGGCAAGTTCCTTATTGAGCTATATTTAAAAATGATTGAAGTCAAAAAATAAATGGTTAATAGGTACGTAATGAAATTATATTTCTTTGATGTTTTAATAATGATAATAAAATACTTATGATGTATGGGGTATTCAGTGATTTTCATGTCTGCATTAGGTATATAAATAGTAAGTAATAAAAAATATTCATATTATAGGTATGATATAAAAAAAGGTATGTATGTAGTTACCCTATAGGTACTCATTACATATGACCTTCATATATTTACGTACAATAATGTACATTTTTTATTTTCATATTATGAAATAGTTTTGTAATAGGTCGGTATTTATTATAACGTCATAATTCGTATGATGAATGTGCATTATAAGTACCAACTGGCTTGGCTCTACCACCGTGAAAGTACCTAGAGTTTAATTTGAAAAGAGGGTGAAACAGAAGCGAGGTAGGAGACCAGTTTTGGTTAAAGTTCAATTGAAATAAGTGCCTATATTCATAGGTATAGCCCGGACATATCATCAACACTCGTTACGCAATAATGTCAAATAGCTATGGCCATGATCTGTCAAAAATGTGTAGAAAAAACGGTATCGCCTTCATAGTGTGCATGAACGCTTTTCTTCGTAGGTATTCATAAAACGTTTGCCGAGTAAAACTAAAAGGAATTACCAAACCTAATTGAAGTTATAAATATTTTTTATTTTTTTTCTAAGTGTGTAGTATACGGAAGAGGAATCCATTTCAAGACACTTGCTTAATTACTTATATGCACAGGTGGCGTATTTACAAACTATGTCGATAAACCTAATAAACTATGTGTGTTATGGCACCGCCCTGCATATAAATTTATTGAGATTCCACAAACTTGATTCGTTACCGGCCCTACTAGGTGTTATTTTTACATTAAGCGTTTTGAAAATCTATTCCGTGCATAAATTTGCTTATCAGCCCATACTTTCACCGCATCAATATTAAATAATATACCTATTTATATTGATATTATGTCTTGCATCGGTGATTTCGGAGTAGAGTTAAAAAAAAAGTTTTTTTGGGTGTCGGTGCGCAATATTTGTGTCGGGCCGAGTAAGTGAGCACCACAACAAAACATCGCTATAATCCGGGATAATGTTGCGGCGGGGGTTTAAATAACTCATTTGTAGCGAGATGCCGGTGGTTTAATGGTTATTTGTAAGGAGAGGGATTAGTGGTGTCTGTTTGTTGGTGTTTGCTCGCGAGCAGTCTGCGGCCGGCTCAAAGGCGAGCTGCGAGCGTCCGCCGCCTCCGTCTTACGTAGAAATTGTACAAAAAATCCTTTAGCCACATTGTGGTCGCAAGGAGTGTGCCGTTGCGACGATTCAATGGTCGATATTGTCCAAAGTTATTGAAACGAACATGAACGCCGAATTTAACGGCGTTTACACCTGTTCGAAAAAAGGTTGCGGTTACTGTGTAATAAAGACTCTATATACATTTAATGATATAGTTGTAAGTAAATCTAAAGTGCCTGTTTCTGTTATTGCTATCCCTATTAAAACACCACGATTTACAGTTGAGCTCTGTCGCTAATTAATCCATTGCCAGAAAGTCTATAAATTAAAGTGTAGGTAATTATTATTCATCATTCAAGGTAAATGAACGGCTATATGCATACCGATCTTTCATTTTAGTCCGAATAGAACCGGCTTAGATATTAACGAGGCGTTTTTAATTTATTATCCATTTAAAACAAATAGTGAATAAGTATTTCATAAGAATATGAATAGGTAATTTCAAACGTTAGTAGATAAAATATTTGTAATAAAAATATTTTATAGAGCACTCGTAAAACTAGCCACAAGGTAAATCGACCTGTGTAGCGGTTACTGTAATAAAAATTGACAACTTGTCATTCTCTTTGTATAATGAGATTACATACATCTCGTTAGTAATGGACGATTCAAATAAAAGCGGACCGTGCAAAATGTATAATAAGAAGTGTGGAAAGCGTTTCGGGGGACCGAGTGGAAACAGCTAACCATATATAGCTAGACTCTACAATTCTTATAACTACCTACCTTCTATAGATATTAGCGGCAATCATTATTACAGCTATTTAAATATTTCTTCAATAATGTATATAAAGGAGTAAGTAATACTTAAAAATGAACATAAATAACACTTTTTTAATAAATATCTCAGACGCATAAACAAGCGATAAAAGCATTAGCATGTTATTGGAAAATAAATATTTAATGTTGCAATTTTATATTAGCTGACATAATTTTTCTGCATTTTTTATTACTAAAATATGATAGTTGCTTTTAGTTATGTAGAAGTAGGTACGTCGCCAAATATATTTCCAGTCACTATTAATTTTATATTGAGTTTCACGGGGTCGGTTCTAATACTTAAATATTTTAAGTTACCTAGTATTTTATAATTAATCATTTAGGCCATTTGACGCCCCACTCCTGGGCACTGGCTTCCATTCTCTACGAGAGGGATTCAGGCCATAATCCACCAGGCAATTACTCAGGCAATACCTATTATTATTTTGATAAAATAACATCACTATGCCTACATTAAGAAACAACGTTTAAATAAGATATGACCGAAAGTAACATAGAAAGAGTGGCCTGGGGATAAATGGAACAAGGACTTTATACCAAAGTAACGTTAAGTACAAAAAAACACAAATTACCCATGTTGCGACATTAAACGATGATTCGTGGTGGTTTTAAGTAAAAACCTCTTACATAGTAGTACTCTAATACCTAGTCTTTCGTATATTCAACTACAAACTTATTCCTATCTCAAGAACCTTATACTGAATCAATATCTCATCACCTAATATGTGCCTAATATTCCATCTGTATATCGGCTCTCTTAATAATAGTTTATAATTGCATAGTTGTATTTTATAATCTTAATAATTCCACGTTTGTACCCACAAGAGTACCTTTATAGGTATCACAACCTAATATTTGTATTAGGTAAGTACTTTATAATATTTTTATACTATATATGTACCTGCCTTAATAAAATAAAAATAAAAATATTAGGTCGGTCTAAAATAAGGAAATACAAATACAATAGGTAGGTCAAAGGTTTTTTGGTAATAGTTTTTTTTTACATAACAATCAAAGTTAAAAGTAATTTAAAATCATTTGCCTCCACTCATACCTATAAATTTTGTTGAATGATAATCCGTTCATAAATAATCAATCAATTACGAAGGTTATTTATTATTTTACGAATGTCACGCGTTAGTGAATGATGAACTGTGAAATCATAAAAACGACAAACTTCACCGCAGGGAACAACAGCTAACATGCAATAAAAATAATATTTAGTTGAACATGCAAATATCTTGTTGTATATTTATTGGACCCCATGTGGAATATGTAGATATTTATTTGAATATAATATCTACCTGCATCTTTTCCCCTTTACCTTGTATGTTTTAGGTTTCGAAAATTGTAATTGTAACTTTTAAGTGATATTTATCGACATAATGTTTGTTACCTGCTTTTAGTTTATGGTTCCTTTTAAGTTGAATCAATATATTTATAAACACTTCTATACCCTTATTGTGATTCTTTATTGAAGTGTATCTAAAACATGTTTATCTGGTCAATAACTTTATTTCTACGCCAAAAGCGGATTATGGTATGGAGATAAACTCGTACGGAAGTGCAAATTATTAAGATTATAAAACGACAACTTTGCAATTATACAATAGTATTATCTAATAGCCGGTATACAGATGGAACATTTTGCACGTAATAGTTCATTAGTTAATCATATTGATTCAGTATATCAATACTTGAGATATAACGTTGTAGTTGAATCGAGAGACTATACTACCAAAAATAGTGTTTTACTAACAACCACCTTGAACCGTTTAATGTTGCTTTGCGACCGTGGGAATTATTTTAAACCGAAGAAGGAAAATTGGATCAGGAAACGGAAGATCAGAAAGAAAAATATCAAAGAACCGTTATAAGAAGAGGACCAACAGTACGAATTATTAAATACCGATAAATAAGAAACCTTGTTATTATTCCCATATTATTAGGTAACAATATGGGAACACAACACAGCATTATTGTGGAACAGTGGCTAACAGTGAAGAATACGGAAGCTAGCAAAAATTGGGCAACCGGTAGGTTGTTTCAAAGTGATATGGTTAATAGTCATGCAGTTGATAAAATTAGGTCCAATGAAACCCAAATAAATTTAAAGGTCTTTACATTCTATTCCTCGTCTTCCATTTTCTACATTTTGATCACAAAGGCCATCAATAAAATGTAGGTGTACAACAATACACCTCAGCCTAATACTATGGGAAAGATAGGCGTGATGGTATTTGCACAGGGTAGGGTAGGGCAGGGAAAACGTAGTAGTAACGAGCCGTCGCTAAAATTGCACTTTTGAATGGATATGTTTGTTTCTATAAAAATATCGGTAGTATTGCCTAGGAATATAAAAATACACATATGTATAAAATAAGTAAATATACATAGGTAGGTACATAAATTGATTTGTACTTTTTACCTAATCTGTGTCTAATAAAAATAATGGATTTATTATACCTACTTCACAATCTTATGACCTTACAAGATGAGGCATTTTAGTACATAGAACCTACTCGCCTACAAATATTGTTGAAAATAAATTTGTTTTTGCCTAATTATTACAGAAATGAAATATAAATAATCAATATAACTACTGGTAAGAAATAGTTAAATAAAATATGTTATAATCATCTCTAGAAAATAGATTCTAAACATTGAATTTGATTTATAGGTACAGAAGTTATACCTATAGTATGAAGTGTCCGCATTTTAATAGGTCCACTTAAAATATTTAGAACCAAGTTGGCACCTCTGCTGCACTGACTGCATGCCGAGCCAACATCCTCAAGAAACTTAAAATGTTCACTCACTAAGAACTATCTATGGCAACCTTAATAGAAAACAATTATGTTTAATTTGTTTTAGTCTCCCCTTTCGTTGGATGACCAGCACCTTACATATTTTGTTACTCTGTCTTAGACCATTTTTGGGAAATAATGTAGTTTAAATGTAAAACTGTGTTCAATGTAAATAAATGGCTGTTATACAAGTAATTGAAATGCGTGCAAATTTAAATATCTTTCTACCTAATTATCCCTATTATTCAAATTATACACAGCTTTCTATTTGTAGCCCCAGATTCCAGTCCCACAAATATAACTACCTATTTGTTTAACTGTGCATGTAGGTAGTTTTTAACTCTATCTTACTGTATTTTAAATGGAATAGTATAAAACATAGAAAGTTTAAGTTTTAATTACGTACCTCCCGTATCAACGTTTTTTACAGACATTTAGGTAAATATAATTGTGTGTTAATTGTGAAAATTCACTGCACTGTTTACTCACCGCGCTGGTGACGAATTTTAGTGCTCACTTTCTGATGGATGCCAAATTTTATCGTCGCTAACTGAATCATTTTATCGGTACGAATCAAATCGGGAATCAACCAAAACGTATTGTTAAACACCGATTTTCATCCTCAAAACATGATCACTGGTCCATGGGATGATGCGCGCGTGTTACGTCGAGTATGATGTTCTGTGGTGGATGGATGTCGTAGTGGAGAATTAAGTACCGATGGAGACGCGTCGGACGCAGGCTGGCTTGACGCGCGGCATGTTGTGTCGCGCTGGCAGCTCAGTGCCGGCGCATGGCAGGGGCGGCGTAGCACTTGCCCTGGGCTCGGCGCGTATCACCACGCGTATTGTCAGGTCACTCGCGCGCGGAGCCGTCTACTCGGCACGGTCGAAGTACGGAGTGCGGAGCGGACACGGCGTGTGACCGAGCGCACCACTCGCCATCTGAAGCGGGACTGAGCGCGAGGCGGTGGCGGGCGGCGGGCGGCGAGCGCGCGCGCGCACCAGGTATACGGTTATGACAGGGAGGCGGGGCCGCGCCCGGCTCATAAATCAAACTTCGCCCATTCGCACGCGTTTCACGGGCCCCCCTCCTCCATATTCCATATTCGGGGCGGGGCATATTTTCATAATCATAACGCCTCATATTCATAAGCGACATGTGGTCGCGAGGCTGTTGGTGCCGCGCTAGGCGGGTGGTGGGCGGCGCTGACGCCCGCTAGATGGCGGGCGAAGTTAGCCCCGCGAAGCCTCCTACACCACACACACACTAATTGAACTTGCACGTCATAACTTTTTGTTTGTATTCAATAAATTGTTAAATGGCTTTTTTAATTGATGAAAGATAAGTTATTGGTAGTTTACAAGAACTTATAATTGATGATAATAATTGACTAACTAATGATACCATCTCTTTGTGATTAATTTAAATTGAATTTGGTAGTTTGCACATTTAAGTGGGTAGATAACTTACTATTTAATTTTGTGTTACGTTAGGTATCTACCATGGTAGATCCAAATTGCAATTTGGATTAAGAGCCTTAACAATATTCCTACAAGTTATCTAGATATGTTTATACCTCTACCTAACATATTTTTTTACTCTCCTCATTTGCTAATGAATCAGCATTTTGTGTTTTTACAATAGAGTATTTAGATCTGATATGAATTAAAAGGTATAATAAAAACTTTATATGTTAAATGCACATTGATATGTTACAAAAACATTATACCTGACTACCTACTTAGTCTTGTGTTACCGATGACAGGTCCAAAATTCCCCTATTTCCCCAGATTCACACATCATGCAATGTAGGAAATTAGGTATCACTTAATATGTTTTTTGCGAGGGTAATGACCACAGATATACCCACAGAATTAATAAATAAATATCGCTAGACTGACACACCAACTGTATGGTTCCAAACTAAGCAACGCTTGTACTATGGGTACCGTACAATGGACTGGGGGCCATCCCAGTGACACCCAGACTAGGGAAAATTATGAACGGGCCATTTCCGAAGTGTTCCACGGTGGGAATCGAACCCGCAACTACCATGTGTCAAATAATGAATCCGTTAATATAGATACCTACCCTCCCTTAGTACTTACCCATGGGTAGTCATCATAGGTAGGAGACTATTTCTAAAATATCCTGACCCACTTTGATTACAGTACCTATACCAAAATAAAAGGTTGCCCAAATAAGTTTTTTAACTAAAAATACATCACAGCGGGTCTTCTTCAATCATCAATATCAGTATCAGTCTAAATACAACTCATAGTTCAGGAGCGGCGGATGCCCGTAACTAGATCCATTCAATGCTACCGATTTTAATTTCTGAAACAAATTGACGAGGAGTCGTTATGAAAAAGCGGAGGCCGGGAGCCGTGTCGATGGTATTGTTAGCTTTAAATTAAATATATAACCTGTACGTGTGACTGCCGTAACCCCGGCTGTGATCCAATATTAATGCGATAGAAGCAATTTAGTCGATTCTGCCAGTCATCGGATCGGGCCTCGACTAAGCACATTCGACTGGGTACGATTTCCTTGATGTCATTTGCTGTGGATGTTGGAGGGTGATTTTTTTTAATTAACGCAACTAATAGGGATAGTTCCTATTGGTTATATTTTTGTTTGTGGTTTTTATAGAATTAACTTGGAGAGATTTATGGTTACTTGCTAAGAACTAAATAACCTAACCATTTATTTGTGGATACATACATGGGTACCTAACCTGATAGCCTGTTTCTTAGATAAACTTAATTCTTCAATTAAATTTGACGCTCCGATTGATATTCTATAGAAAAACTGACAAAACGTAAAATTTATTTATAAAATAACTTTATCTACGGATTGTGAAACAGGCCTTTAGTGTACTTACTGTATAATTGTTTCATTGATAAGTTGAAATAAATCAACATTGTTCCGAGGTATTTTTAAATTCTGCAGAATGTTAATAGTACCAAAGTGATTGTTTTTTTTATTTTAGTGTTAGTTTAAGTTAAGAACATTTTGGTTGGTATTGTATGATTTTGATTCCGTAAGTGTTGATAAATATTAACAATACAAACCAAAGAAGATATTTCAGTCAGCATAAGTCGCACTATAATTACCATTAAAATAATTAGCCGCCATCCGTGTTGTTGTTTTTAACCTCAGCCGACTAAATAATTCCTGTTTATGATGACACCTAATCCCTTATGAATTTAATGCGAGTTCCCTGAACGGCACGATGGCGAGGTGTTATTTCAGATCCATCAGTCCGGCAGTTAAACAGAAATAGCCCAGTAACACAAGTCACATACGATTTAAATACACAAATTTTTGAAAAGGTCTGTTTATTTAAGCTAAAGCACACGTTGTCGCTACTTGCCAGCCGCGTGTTTAAACGCTCTTCTATGTGTGTTACTTATCAATATGTAGATAGGTAATGTCTGTAGTGCTATGTATTTTTCAATGGTTCAAAATTAAGCCTCGTTACGACTGCGAAATTTGTGTTTATGTTTGGTAAAGCGGGTGTGAAATTCTTGAATTGTTCATCAAAAATGGCGTTTGCACTGACCGTTGGGCATGGCGGTGGCGCTCGCTGTGGCGCGAACGCGTTCATAAATTTGAATATGGAAGTGAGTTCTAATGGCGTCGCTGTTTATTTTTACTGCACCCCCAGAACCGTACGCCCGAATGCGACGCCGAATTTATTTCCATGCATTTTAATATCTCCCTCTGAATAGCTATTGCCATTTTCACGCGGTTTTATTGCGAGCTCTACAGTCGGGTTATGCTCTTTGTTTTGTTAGGCCGCTTTACGATCGAACGCGATGGACAATATCGGTCGATGAAGCCTTGTAAGGTTTCGAGGGAGCATCGACTGTAATTAGCGCCGGGCCGGAACGGTTACTGAGGCGATAATAAGAGTATGCCGTAATCATGTTAATTTCCTTGTTTATGAAGCGGATTTCTGAAGGAATACCGGGTTGGAGTGTGTCAGTATTAAGTCATTAAATGTGGACATTGATTGAGTGGAGCTTGTGCAAAGGGCACGCATCGCGGAAGAGCACGCAACTCGTGCGAAACAACTATAGTTTGTTCATATACTGTCCGACTCTTTTAATAGAGTCGTTAACGTGATCTCATATTTACTTAGTTATTTTTAACTTTATTTTAATAATTAATGAGATAATGGTGATAACGATTGCGGAGTCAAGATAATGGTTTATAACGCTGTGTGTGTGGGAAACTTGTTCGAGAGCTTACATAATGTCCCGTCCCCTCTGACTTAGTGCTCGCAGACCGTTTGCTTGATTCGACTCGTGATAAAGATTCTCATGGACATGATAGATCTATAAAAAATGTTCAGGAATTCAGGAATTATATGACAGAATCTTAACGTTAACTATAGAGCTGTTTAATGAATTCAAGACTTGACTCTACCACCCGAGAAGAAGTGGTCTAGTTACGTAGGTTTAGGTGAGTTAATATGAAAATAAAATAGGTTTTATTCGTAAAAGCTAGTTTAGATATGTCGACAATAACAAAAACGAAGCTTACTGAATAAAACGTCAGTTCTTGTCTGTGTTCGCGACCAAAACTCACACAGAGAAAACGCCTCTACATTTTATCACAAATTAATATATGTAACGTATTCAAATATTGCCGTTATAGGTACACATTAGGCGTAAACCCTACAGCTTTACTAAGTTGCCTGAGACTTTTTCCCGTGTCAAGACATCATTACGTCGTCATCCCCGACATTGAGATGAAATTTTAATGCCACAAATTATACCGAGAAATATTGTCGACGTAGCCCGTTTACAACCCACACTTATGTTGTCAAAACGATCCTTGTATCAAACATGGCCGCTAAAATGCACATTGGCATATTTTACTGCACACAATCATTATGGTTTGTTAACATAAGCCTGGTTTATTTAGCTTTATCAGTTTTATTATACTGAGTTGCTAACCTTGAGTGTTCAGTCTATCGTAGACGAGCAGTGAAAAAATGTATGTGTTATCTGTCTACCTATTTACAGTGTCTTATAATGCTTATTAGGTGCTTTATATAAGGTTTCAATGTCATGCAGGAAATACAATGTTTTAGATTTACACATAGGTATTTAAATACCAATGTCCACGTGTTGTGCTTATTATTAGATAGGTACATAGCACTCGCTGCGCACAACCTGATTAGATGCTATATTAAAATACACAAAGCTATGGTGTTATTCCTTAGTGTACTAAATTCTTCTCACAACTTTATCTTTCATCAGATCAGGCTGTGTGACTTGTGTTGGTTGCGGGTGTGCAGTTAGGGGTCTTGATCACATAAGAGTCGCGGCGCCGTTGCGGTGGCATCGTGGCGGCATCTTAGTTCAGGCGTGGCGTGTTTTTTAAAAGAGTCGAGGCGCGGGCGGCTATAACCATTGTGACCCCGCTGTGACTCCGCCGTAACTCCACCTCGATGAGCGCACTGTCACATTTTTCTAGAGTCAAACTAGAAGTGGAGAACTGCTTAGTCGGCCGCGTTTTGACGCTGCCTTGACTCTAAAGCGCGCGTGAGCGAGGCCCCTTAGAGGGATACAAATTTAGACAGTATGTAGTATTATTCTTAAAGGTAAACCAAATTATGTCACATCAAGTTAAACCAGCTAACCAACGAGAGGTCGTATCCAAGTGAAATATGTGTAAAGGTTGCGTAGCGGGCGGCGCAGGGGTGGGCAGGGAGTCGCTCCTCTCTTGAAATATAAAAGTGTCCGGGGGCACTCAGTGGCCAGACTCTCATATTTTGTTATTTTATTTATATTAAAAGTAATGGTCCGCGCGCCGCATAATGCTCTAGATGGTTTTTGCGCATTTTTCTCCTTTCTCTGTGTCGTATATTTTCACTTAAATGACGTAGGAACGTGACCCCTCTCATCTCTTAGGTGATACTAAATGTGCTTTATGCGGTAGCTTGGTTCTCTGGTGTTACAAAATAATCGGAATTTCTAGAATTGGCAACAGTAAGCCAATTTAGTTGAAGACTAGACTTACCTAACTAAAATTTAAGCCGTGTTATTACATAAAAGTTGTAGTTCTGTTAAATTTTAACAAATATGTATGTGTTTAACTTTTTTGTAATGATGCAGTCTGTCTTTACGCTTTTGACGTTATTAAGTTTGGTGTCAACTGTTTCTAATAAGTGAGTACAGATTCATGTTGATATACCTATAGGTAGGCAGGTTATTCATAGGTATATGAAGTATATACCTAATAACTTCTAGGCAGGTTGACGTTTTGTATGCACTAATAATGTATAAAGAGACGATATATGGCACCTATAATCATGAGTATAGTAATCATTATTAATAAATTTAATGGATAATATGTGCTGTTGTAGAATGTATAAAGTCGCTTCTTGATTTATAAGTGGATAAGTACACATTAAGGCTAACAAAGTGTATCGGGCGCATAGTCGTAGCGCTCGCCGTAGACGGCGCTACACCGACATAGCGCCATAAATTACCTACCATAGTTTTATGCTATCATAAACAAGAAATACAGACATCTTCACTGTAATGTAGGAGAACGGTTTGAACCGAAAGCGGCCAGACGTCCTCACAAGGATTTCACCCTATTCCGTTCGTGATAGAGGTGAAATCGTAGTGGCATGGCGGCCGCGTGCTGGCAGCAATGTGCCCAAGCAGAAGCGAGGTGTAGGCGAGGTGCTGTGGTGGCGTGAGGCGGATTCACGGTGCCAACCGTGGACCTAAAACTAAGGGGAGAAGGGCTCGTTCGGCGCGGCAGAGGTTAGCACGGCGCAGCGGCCGCGGCGGCGTCGCTCTTCCGGGGAAGGCACTATCTCGGGTGCAGCGGGGGCGGCCACCCCCTCGTAAATAACGCGCGCTGGCGAGCCGGCGAAGCACCCGTGCCAGATTCTACAGCTAGAAACAGTTAAACGCTCATAATTTCGCGCTGGTTAAGCTTATCCTTGTCTCGTGTACGAAATTTCGTTGTGCCGTCCCCCTCGCGCGTTTTCGTGGACATATTTTATTTGTTGCGACGGCGCGTTTGTCGCGTCCGAGGCCAAAGTTATAATTGTCGTTCGACATACCAGTAGTGCAGCTTCTGCATGAAGTTGCCCAGCGACGCTTACATTGTTCAAATAACTTTATCCGGTTAATGTTTTAAGTTTACTGACTTTGATTTATTTACAAGACTTTGTTGAGATAGTGTTAGTTGTGTATAAGAAAAAAAATTCTCACCTACTTAAAACTGACTCTACATAAAAATGTAAGACAACCACGTTTATATAAATAAAGAAATTTATTACATCTTCACATCTGCATAGGTACCTAATAATGATAATAATTGAGGGGAGACCCATGCCCAGGAATGGTATGTTAAAAGGGCTAAATTATTATATATTATAGGTACTTAATATGAATGCAAAATAATTTTAATACATAACTACTTTAAACGCAAATATATGGCGGGAAGGCATTCGAGTATGTCGCGATAGTGCAAAGGGTGGGCAGGGGGGGTTGGTGTTAAGCCGGTATCAGCCCGCCTTATCGCGGCGCGCCGCTTTCATAATAATTTTAATACTCGGGTGGCGCTGTACGCGGATTTCCGGCGCATAGTTGAAGGGTGGGCACACACTTCATCGTCTGATTTTGCAGTTGGAATCTGTTGTTTCTCCTTACTTTACGCATACTTTGTTCTAACTTCGTGAACAATTTAATCACATCGGTACGTTATAGGTACTTTATGTCGTGATAAACATTTCTCACCTATAGGTGCGATGCTACCCGAACACATTCGATTTTATTAGAGACACTACCGAAAAAATCGTTTCATTTTGTGAATACCGAAAGTTTTCAAAATCCGCTGTTTGGTTCTTACCAACTTTTGTGGCAATAATATGATTTGAATATCCATTAATAAGAATTATTAATATAATTTTAAAAAATAATTTATTTTATTAGCTTTCTTTTCAAATTTCGCGGCGATAGAGCAAGCTGTAGCCGATTGACAACAGCTCATAAACGAGCTGGCTCGACAATTGTAGTAGGTACTACTCTCTAACAGAAGATCGGCGTTAGTAGCCATTGTTACTGCGTTTCGTATCACGAGTTATAGAGCCGGAAGCTCAACCCTTCCTTCTCCTACTTCCATCCCACTATCTATCTATACTATTAAACTCTCTATCTCTTCTTCAGGCCGGGCACATGCGAGCAATGCGTTTGGTATTGCAAGCTACGGTAACTGCTGAACATCAGGTAAGTCGTACGCTTGTTTGTCAACTTAGTTCTATAAAACATACAATTTTCCTGCGACATATCTTCCTGAATCTATGAGGTCCCAGCTTTACGAGGGCGGCTTCCCGAAGGATGGCTGTCACCCTCGCGTGCATGTCTTCGGTCTCCGTCGGTAAGCCGCTACGGAACACACCCCTGGGATTATTTTAGCTTCTTGTTTTGACATTTACTGTCGCGTTTTTAAGTTTGTTTTAGTACGTCGTTGTGGATTGATATGTTAAATAGGTGTTTTTATTACTTACTTTAAACAAGTGAGTTGTAGAAAATTAAGCTAATTATCTGTAGAGCGCATCAACTGTCAGATTGAGTCACATTTGTTCTAATTTAGTTCATTGACAAAATATTTTTAGTTAAGACAAAGAGAAACAAGTGTTAAGATACGTGGGTACTTACAATATAGTCCAAAAATAACTTTTATATTGTAGTTTATACTTATCCGGATTTTTTGCAATATTATCTCCACGAAAGCCCCCTTAATTATCCCGAATCCACATTATCCGTGATCAGCTAATTTGCCAAAATGGATATAACAAATGACAGCAGTAACAGACCAGAGTAGAGCAACATTAATAGAGAGGCAGGTAGAGTGGTAGAGCAGGGCGGGCGGGCGTCACTAACGACCGTTTTTATCCAGGGCGGGCGGATGATGGATGGATCTACTTCCGGCCGCGACGTCCGCACTTCCGCCCGTTCCTTTTGTGTATTTATCAACATTAATTTCAATGCGCTACAAGATATATTTGCCTTTGTTACTTAGGATTTTTCAGTAACCACCGTGGATAGTAAGTAAACATACCTAGTTTTCATTTTGGATTAAGGTTATAATATTCTTGATTTATAAGTACTACATTTCAAATTAATAATTTCTAAATTTAATAATTAGTTTCGATAATGTTAATTTTGTGTTCTAACCTCTAAATGACATAGATGTGTAACTTATTAGATTGTATGATACTTTTCCAATGATGTTGCAAAAAGTAAAAGTATACATAATATGATATCCATAATATTTGTGCCTGAAAAGGGCAATTTGTAGGCTATTTTTAGGGAAAAAAACAGCTGCTTTGTCCATATTATGAGTGTGCGCGGAAATAGGTCGGGGTGGGTAACACCGCTAATAATGATGGACAGCCCTAATCGCTGCAATATTACTTTACGGAGCTGCTTAACGTGACGTCAGAGTAGCGAGAATGAGCTAAATAAACTACCACGGCCAAAGGACCGATACGAAAATGAATAGATTATTCTATTAACTTAGTTGTTTTAAACGTTTCGACTTTATTTATATTAAATGAACATGACGGTTTCCGACACATAGTGATAAGTGAAAATGTTGGTGAATGTTGGTGAGCCCGGTGGTGACCGACTTGAACTAGAACATTATCACCATTTCAGCTCGCTATGATTAGCACGATAATATTATAATAACGATAACGACTCTATAACTTCCTCGTTGTTGTGCTGTCTTCTTCTAATTGATAGTTCTTCTTTAAATTTATTATAATGGTTTGTGTTAATAACTTACGTCGTATAGTGTTTGTAGCTCTACCAAGAGTTTTTACATTTGCTAGAGTCCCTAGTCTCTAGCATCTATGTGAAAATATTTGTATGAAAATAACCGATGGGGATCGGTCGCCCGAAGCTAACAATTTGTAAAAAAAATATTTTAGTACGTAGCGTACTTTACAATCATGGTAGAGTATAGTAATTACAGTCAAGCTTTTGATCTCTAGATAAGTAAGCTACGTACACAGGTACTTACACCATTTTAGCGACTCGATATAATATTCATTAGGTCCTATAACATAAATGGTGAAAGCTACATTCAAATCGATTCACTAGTTTTCGAGATTATGTAGGTAAGTACAAACACATTGGTGACATCATAATGTCTAGGTACCTACTTTAGCACTTTTAGAACGAAGACTGAATAACCTTTCTGTGTTATGCAATTTTCATAAATTATTCACGAAACAAACAGACCATAAAACAGTTTAAATAGCAATTTATGCAAACAAGAAAATGAATTTATATTCGTGTTCATAACATGGCTTACATCGTGCGCTCCCGCACATATATCTACATACGGCTTAATTGAATTTATGGCCACGTCCTCAAATGAATATGAGTGGTACTTGTATCGCTGCGTTCTATACTTAATGATGGCTTATTAGGTATTCGCGGTGCCTGCGACGAACGGTGAGAACCTCGTAACATAAATTTTGCGTATTATTTACGTTGACAAGCGTGCATTATGAAATTATAATGTCGTGATTGATATGCGGCAGAGGACCGCTCGCGACACTGGACGTGTCATCGCCGCTCGACACGAACTCGCCTGTACTAAATACTTGTGCCACTCGCTAGCGCCACAGTGCAGATTAAATTATATTTGAACTAAATTATCTCTACATCTTCATTGCGGGTTCGACTCCCGTCTGGGAAAATGGTAATGGAAATGGTATTTTCGTTATTAGCCCAGGTTTGAGTGTCACTGGGGGCAATCCCAGTGACACCGTACCCGCTTGTACTATGGACACACCATTGTGTACCTATACAAGCGTTGCTTAGTTTGGGACCATACAGTTGGTGTGTCAGGCTGGCGATATTTATATATTATTTTACACAGTTCTGAGGGTGGTAGAGCTAAGCTGTAGCTAATTAACTACAGTTCTTATATGGGTTGTTTCGACCGGGATAGTAACACCCATAGCAGATCGGCGTAAATAAACTATTATAGCAGCTGCATTTCGTACGACGAGCCCGCGAGTCGGAAGCTCCATCCCTCCCTCCCTCTATCCCACTCCTCTTCAGTTCGGCAACTTGCGAACAATGCCTTTGATTACTATATTACGATTACAACTTAACATCAGGCGGAACGTGCGCTTGTTTGTCGACTTTGACAAATAAAAAAGCTTTTAAACAAAGCTTCGAGGTTTGACAACCGCACATTATTTTAGGGATTACGATTATTCCTAACGCACATACTTGCGGTTGTAGTAGGTAACAGGAAAGCCATTAAAACAATAATACTTTTGCAAACTCACTTACATTTTTGAGGAAAACCACCAACATCGAGAAGTTGACTAATCGATAGTTAAACATTTTCTCTAATTTTATTCCACCGTCTAATAATCAGGTCGGGTAGTCAAAACAAATGTATACACGCTGTGTGATTATAAAGTGTTATTATATTTAGAATGTTACAAAGAAGTGTATGATCTACTTACACACATACGAACTTACACAGTTTCGAATAGATTCGCGCGAGTCGAAATAAAGCGAGCCAATCAATATTAACACGCCGCAAACAGCGTAAATTGTTGCCTAATGCCGCACGCACACACGCGCGCCGCCGTCCGTGAACTAGCGCCTACACTACCCAGGGTGCTCACTTCCGCACAGGATATGAAATTTGTTCAGATTCAGGATTCAGATTTTACCCAATAGGCATGTTGAAATTTTTACCAATGCATAATAAAGACTGTTTTACGATTACTACCACTGAAACAATTTTCAAAATAACATTAAAATTGGAAAAAAAATAAGGAGGTGTCAAGTTTCAAAAATAGTACTAGCTAGTGAAGTATGACGTCACAACTGAGTAGTTTTTAGCAAACTTTAATTGCGAATGAATATGTATTTAATTTTTATTTTATTAATATCTCATAACATGCCAATAAAGTATCGGTAGTTACGAGTAACAAATATACTTAGTTCAATATTAATAATCATCCTCATTATAATAGGTTTAGTGTCTAAGCATCAGCAGATGGAGACAATCATCCAGCAACATAATCAAACTATTTAAAGTATGATGAGTGCCTAATAAAAATAGGAAAATATATGACTAGATAAATCAACCGAAATACAGGTGTATTGTATCAGCCTGTGTGCACTGCGTATTACATTTACACAAGAAGCTCACGCACACTGACGCGGTACTCTCCGTCGGAACATACGCACACCACAGAGCGCCGGCCTGTAATAACTCGGAACCACAATAAATCAATGTGATTAATGTCATTAAGCACTGTGTGCCGGCCTCTCTATATTCCGTCAATATGCACTGTTTTACGACATGCCGCGCCACGATAATTAGTCAGCTTTGTTAGGGCCGTTGACGAATGTTATGTCCGATGCGAACGCTACGTAGAGAAATTAGAGCAATAAAAATATGTATACGATCGGCGTCTGTGGTCCTATCCACGAGGAGAACTACATCGAAACGCGAATGCGACATGTTAGATGAGATCAAAGAGAATTTATAACGGAGCGTTCATAAACACGTCACTCGCGCAAAAAAATGATCTCTGCTATTTCTCAATCCGTGAACGCGGTCGGCACGCTTGATTGATAACTATTACCATCTCTTGGTCAGATTCCCGAGTCTCATGTTTATCATACGTCCACTTGATGGATATAACGTAATTATTACGATTAGAACGGCATCGCAAATCATGGGAACGGCGGGGACAGGCTGCACTAGTTGACATGGTTATCTCCAGCTCTGATCTCGATTGTTGGCTCTGGGACCATACGGTTGTGTTCGGGTCTCGCGGCTAGTTTCATACTTTATTTCATCTCTTGTCGAGAGCGAGTGATCAGCGCACGATGCGTGGCTTACGTAGGTATGGTGTATCGATTCTGTGGCCTATTTAGATCGGCGATACCGCAATTGGCTGACGGACAGGACTCGCGCGTTGCCCGCGTGCGGTTTCAAGGCAGGAATGTTTTGAGTACTAAATGTATATTCAGTTGATTGGCCGAAATTGATTGTGTATCGACATTATTCAATTCTATCACGTACCAACGAGGTTGAGAACTGTATGTTTTGAACGATAGGAATTCCTTTGAATTCTATGTTAGAAGGAATTTTGACTGTTGGCCCAGAAAAGTTTGGGTTGTGAGATAAAGTTATCGACTTTATTCTCACTAAGCAAACCATACATTCGCATAGGAGCAAAGGTTTTAAATATGTAGGTAATGGTGGTATTCATTATAATAATTCAATATGAACGAATGGATACTTAATAGTAGAAATAAGATAGAAATAGACCTAATAGAAGAACGAGTATTGAAAAGGTAACCAGGCAAAAATAGATTTTAATTTGTATGTGTCTCAATGCGGTGTGGTTGTGGCTATTGTGGTGGATGCCGATGACCATTCGGGTTGCACGCTTGTGCTGCACACTTCGCAATCAAATAAATATTTCGGCACAATTAAGAAAACGCCGACGAGGGTAGCACTCGTGACAATCGGCTAACAATAGCCTATGGAGCCGCTGTGGTTATTTATCTTTTTGAAAGCTAAGTTTTGAGTTAGTCTTATCTAATCCAAAACAGTCACATTACAGGCTGGGTACTTATAAATTTGTGTCTTACAGCCAAAACAGTATGACAAATATTTTCACAGTTTGTAATTGGTATTTCAGGATAGTGCTATTTTTAACGATACAAACAATAATTAACTTGTTTACTAATAATTACGTTGACTAACTGTGAGTGTATACTGGTGAAATTTTTACACCGATTTATGTAGCTATATTTTTTTGTGTTCAAAAAAGTGCCAACATCATAAATTAGTGTAAATGTTTCGTCAATGTAAATAGAAGACAGATTCTATACAAACAAGTTTTATAAAAAAATTGTAACAGCAACTCCACACATGTCGGAGTGCGTGCTCTTCGCTCTGCCCACATCCGCTGAAGTATTTTGTTTATTGCTAATGCGATTTTATTTTTTATTGCTTTTTATTTATCTTTATTCAGCGATTGCGGTTTATTGTATTAAAATAAATAAGAATTCTTGACTTTTTAATTTTATTCGAGACGAAGTACACGACAGCGCCGCGAGGAGAGAAAGAAATAAATTGTAATAAGCGTTTCTTTTTTAAGGCGTGATTCTTCAGTTAAAAGCGATTTATTTTTTATATAAACTTGAAGATAAACCGTATTCATTAGAGATCGACTGGAAAGGGCCTAAAATAAAAATAAACGTGGTCAAGTTGGTGTTGTTGCTGAGTTATTGTCGTTAATCAGCCCTCTTCTGGAGGCACGTTGATTGGGCGGCCGGCGCGTATGGATTAGCGGCATTGTTCCCTTTATGAACATTTGGCTTAATTATACCGATCATAGGCGCATTCTCCGATACTTTGTGCCGACTCGCCGCTTGGCACCTTTTTGCTTGGAAATATCATGTTCCAATTTGAAGCATGTGTAATGTTAGTTCGGCACCCTTTGTAATAAACAAGTTACAAGCAAACAGTTTATAGAAATTATCAACAGTAAAAGGTATGTTGGAATTCCAATTAACTATGGCAATTCTATATATTGGCTCCTTTGGCAAAAATAAGGCTATAAAATGTGCACCTAACATAAATAGATGTGAGGAAGTGTGATGTGATAGGAGTTATCACAAAAATAAGGGTACCACTTTTATTTTAGTCCATAAAATTAGAAGTCGGAACCTTTTTCAATATACATGACATGACGGTCGATTTATTCGTTGGTTTTATTCTAAGAATTCGTTCACGACCAGTCATCCAATCGCGTCTCACCAACGGAAGTACATAAATAATGTTTATCGATCGATCATCGCGAAGGTACCTACCTATAGTGACGCACTCGTTAGATTTATGCCTTCATTGTCAGCGCCGTAAACTAGATCTCCATAAAAAGGGACATTTCCTATTTAAAATTTATATTAAAAGACAATGGTTGACAAAAACTCGGCGCCTCCTCGCGATGGCAGCCGGGCTGCGTGTGCGCACCACGGCGCCAACTGCCAAATCTCTATCGGACGCGCGTAAATTACGCCTTTTTACCTGGATTCCTGTTTTGACATATTTAAGGCATTAGTAATAATTATGAGTGCTCCGTCCGGCCCGGTAATGTCTGTGTGCGTGCCAGTGAGTTTTGACACTATCTTAATGACGGACGTCCCCTGACAATAAATATTGAATCGTTATCGCTTGCCTATCCCGGGTTGCGTCAGTCGGTTTAAATCCTAAAATAGACCCCCCAAATGGTCGATCGAGAGTTTCTTACTGGCGTCTGTTTCAGATTTCAGCGATACTCGTATAAACATTTGAGGTGTCAAAACTGGGTGACAGCAATAGATGGCTAATTGCGATGGCCGAGGGGAGTGCGGAGGTCAGCGAGGGTCGCGCACATCTGCTGTTTTTGCCCTCCCACGCACCGCAGTTAACGGTGTCGTCCGATAGTTTTAATTGCAACCCGATATCTGCACTTTTATGTCATTGTGAACAGCGGAAAAATTTGCAGTTAGAAGTTTCATTGCGATAATAGCGGGAGGGATTCAAATGACACTTTTAAGTTAATCAAAAGTCTAAAAGCTACTCCAAATCATGACATTATTTTGAAATGTATATCAATAATGTAGATTTATTCTAAGCTTTTCTCTTGCCGGATGAGAGGCTTTTGGTGGGACTGTATCCCTTTCTAGTAGGGTGTCCACGGGGTACGGTACAGACGGGGTAATTAGGCATAGCCACTTGGCGTGAGAACGACGCAGTCCCACGGTGACGCCTCTCACTAAATTCGTTTGTCTAACTATAGAAGACTTAAAATATAACAAACCTTAATGTAGATCAATAAAGTACAATATCATATCAACCAGAAAATCAAGTCTGCTATCCAGTTACATATAGCAATCCCTGACTTGAATACACGTCTCGCTAAAAGTCTATTAAAACTAAAAGGTTGTCAGTGAGAAAAAAAGGCAATGAATAAGTATCTGAAAAACCGATCATATGCGTCGGGTGGTATGAATAAATCAGATATAGAGAGGCGACTGGGGCGCCGCCTGCCCTTGGCGGGGAGGGGGAGATCTCCCCGTCGAGTTATAAAACCTCTCAGAAGGTAAACTGAAGGAATCGTGCGTAAATATTAAGGGTTTACGATGTCTCATTCAGTCATTAGA
Source organism: Notodonta dromedarius (assembly GCA_905147325.1). NCBI lineage: Eukaryota > Metazoa > Arthropoda > Insecta > Lepidoptera > Notodontidae > Notodonta > Notodonta dromedarius. The sequence continues at coordinate 7,955,867 of LR990159.1, read as the reverse complement.
GCTCGCCTTTTGTTTATAACCGCGTCGTAGAGTTGTCGCTATTCCGAGATAAGATCTGTCGCGTCGGATCGTCATTATTTATGTGAATTTTGACAGAACACCACTCGACGGGCTCACACTAAAGTAGCATTATTTATGGCAAGTGTATCCCGTGGCCGGCAATAAATAACGCGTCATCGAATTAAGACAAAAGCTAGTGTCGATAAGGCGCGCGATTACGGCGCGCCGGCACGCCTCATTGTTCTGACGAATGCAATACTGATATGGCCAATACTTTACCATTTTTACGGCTTCAATATAAGATTGCTAAGGTTGCCCGTCTGTTTGAGTCTACAGTACCTACAAGTAAAGCTTTTTTCTTTACGAAATATTTGACTACGTGAGGTAATCACGTGTTTGGGTAAGTACTTAACACATGATAAGGGCCATTATTAAAGTTCCTAAAGATAAGATTAAGGTTATAAGGTTTTATCCATACACGGTGTCAGTACGCAGATTATTAAATAATGAGTAATTTATTATTAGGTATATGTTTTGCATCTTACGCTTATGGTTCTAACACCGGGTCACACCTTTGGGTTTATCAAAATCTATTTACGAATCGTAATTTCAATATGATTAACACTAGCTTACGGCTAAAGAACACATCCTAAGGAAACCTACATGTCTTAGAAAATCTAACCAATTTACAAACGACCTATAAAAAGTCAAGCCGCACGCACCTACTTGGCCATCATGATGGATTGTGGCCCGAATCCCCCTCGTATTGAGAGGAGGCCCGTGCCGGAGTGGGCATTAAAAGGGCAAATTATTATAATTTGATATGAGGTATACATATACCTACGGCCTACGCCATAATATCGTTAGGAATAACAAAGTTTATCATAATAAAATTATCAAAATAAACATCCGCAGGACCGGACAATAGAGTCGGATATAAAATGTATCCCCCATAATAGGTTGCAGAGACAAGGGTGGTTGAAATACAGTTAATGATAAATCCACAAATGAGATTTGCCGGACGCATGGCCACTCAAAACCGAAGCTCTATTGTCACTGGACACTCACCTTACATTACGCGGTTCAACTAAATATGGCGTACCCGGTGTATACACATACATGGCGTTGTATTCCAGTATTTTTGAAGCGAAGCTTCTATACGGACGCTTGGGGCGCTCGCCGCGCGGCCACTCTATCCGTGCTATGCGTCAGTAACGTTACAAGACATATACCTATATAGGTATAGAGCGCACCGCAGTTGTTTTTAACGCTTAGTTCCTATGCTTTATAGGTACCTACTGTAAAGCTTCGCTTTTTAGGCGTCCCTAGATGGCACTGTGTTTTTTTTATTAGCCGTTAATTGTCCCCATCTTGGGCAAAGGCCTTCCCCATACTTCTCCACACATCTCTGTTCTGGGCTATTTACTGCCAGGACGCCTGACACGGGAAGGTTCCTAAAATGTATATGATCACACGATATTATTGTATAGTGATCGTGTATTATATACATCTTCTGGTGACATACTATTATGACATGTTTGTGCAATGTGATTATTTTTGGAAATTTCGAATACGAAGCTACTTTTGATGTTGACTGTACCTATACCGCAAAACAGGTTGGCACTTGTTTACTTTGTGTCTATGCCCCATTTTCAGTTGAATTGCCTGTGTTACATGCTTACATCTACAGGATTAAGATATCTACTGCTACTGTTTGTGTACATATATATTTTTTTATATAACAAAGTCAGAAAACACGCATACGTTCCACCTGTAGATGCTTGCAATACCAAAGACACTCGCACGTCGACGACCTGAATGTAGACGTGTAATTTTATAAATTTTAGTTCTCTTTATAGTTACATTAGGTTTCACCTAATTATAATTGATTAGTAATGTGTGATCATCCTGTAGACGTCCGTCATCGCGGTGTAGGTGGTGATGATCCAGATGGACGCGGCTCAGCAGCTGCGCGGTAATTAAGCGGTGGCCGCTGGAAGTGGCATGCGCCTGAGCACAATGCGGTTCAATTGAATGAGAATAATCTTTGCACCCACGCACAAAGGACGCGTGGGCGGACCGCTGACCGATGCGCGTACGCACGGGATGTTGCTCTACTTGATACAAGTGAAGGGGTTGGTAAAATTTAGTAGTTTATGTCGCTCATTGTATAATTTTATACTAGGTGAAACAGAAAGGGTATACTTTTTTTTTGCAACTTTACTTTGTAAATCTAAAACTATCGGCTTTGAGGGACAGTTGAAGTATTTAAGGTTTCGTAAACATATGAAATCTGTCAACAGCTGTCTCCCTATAACACCTCTTGCTTATCAAGTTTCCTCCAAAGCTGATAGTTTTAGAATAACAAAGTTAAGTTTTGAAAAAACCCTTTCTGTTTCAACCCGTATATAAAGTATTTACGTATTTTTTTATAAAACAGAATAATGCATATTTTGCGATATGAGTCAAAGCGTGTATTTATGTCGTCACATTTTTATTTATTCATAACAGTCACAGATAAGTTACAAAATCCATTCTGTGGTTTCAAAATACCAAAATACGATATTGGTAAACGAAATTCCTAAAAGCTTTAAATGCCTGCCTTTTGATTTAAACGTTACCTTTAATATCATCACCTTCTATGAGTTGCAAAACAAAACTACATTCGTGCATTATTGCATTACACATGTATAAGACTGTTGAAATTATTTTACTATTTTAAACGTTGCGCTGCTTCCATAAAAATATTTTTTAAATGACTATTGGTGTAACTTTCACAGTTTCACGAAGTTCATGGTAGTTTTGTTTTTGTAAGTAGAGCATACTCCGTACTGAAACCACCCTCTATACAAAAGCAAACAATTATTGCAAAAATTGCTTTAATGATAAATTGGTGACCGTTTCTAATGGTCACTGGGGCAGTGAGTGATTCGACCCGGAATCGAACCGGAGCCGTCATAACGTCCTCCATCGCACAATGCCGCTCTTCCGATGATTTATGTCTTAATTCTGCTCGATACCGGCATTCCGTTGAAGGCGGTTTTATTATTGTAGCCATAATTCTTTAATTTTGTTGACTATCTTCACCTGGTATCATATATTTAGTATAGTTTGGACCTACTGACTATGGAGTACATCATACAGATTTGTTTAGAATCACTTCTCACAGAACTGAACACATCGTCTTTTGTTTTTAACAAATATGAGCGAACATTACCTATTGTGCTATTCATAAAAATAAACTTAAAATCTGTGGTTGACTTGGTTCCTCTCCACTAATTCAAGATACGTGTCGGTAGACAATAGGTATATAATATATTCCGACACGTATCTTGAATCAGTTCTTTGAGCAGTGCATACCAACATAATAATATCTACTATATAAAAATAAGTCGGGTTTTCCTTCCTGACGCTATAACTCCAGAACGCACGAACCGATTTCCACGGTTTTGCATTCGTTGGAAAGGTCTCGTGCTCCGTGAGGTTTATAGCAAAGAAAATTCAGGAAAAAATTCAACAGAACGTGGACGGAGTCGCGGGGCACAGCTAGTTATTATTAAAATTATACACATTATGTGTGTAAGCACAGGTAGCGCGCAACGGATATCACCTTGGCCTTTGCCTTGATTCTCATAGAACTGCGACTGTCTCTTGTTTTCAGCAAAGCATATTCGAGGTAGGATAGGTATTCAACGTGATAGGAACACGCGAGAGACGCGGGGTCGGAACAGGTATAATGGCATTGGTATAGATAAACTACGTATGTCGTAAACATTACAAAATGACGCTGGACAAATGTCACAAACAGCACAGCACTGAACGAGCTAAATTCTGCGATCTATTCAATCTAAATGGGTATAGAGAATAAGGATACGGGAATACCTATGTCACAATATGAGTAACTGCAATCGAAGGCATTGTCAATAAAAAGTTGTAAAGAAAACTAATAGTGGGATCCTTTGCTACGTTACGACTGTTTTACCGTTTTTTCGCCGACCCAGAGCTCGGCAACCTTTGGTAGGCTCGTTTTTATTATTGACAACTTGTTTTTAGCGAACCGTTTTGCACTTTACTTATATTTGTCACGGATACCTTTAGGAGTAATTGTAACCACCTATTGTATTCGTATTTTATAACTATGAAGTATATAACCAAACGTACAACCTTCCGAGGTAATTTACTTATTTCTCAGAGGTACATAAGTTTAAGGTACATATAAATAATTAATATTTTTTTATACAGAATGGCCAAATGTTGTGCGCTTCTGAATCCGCCGGAGGCGCGTGGGGTTCCGTCTTACTATCGATATCAATATGGGGGAGTAGCTCTAATATTAAAGTTATTTATTGTAAATCGCTTCCTAGCCTTCCGTCTGATAGAATAATATTAGTGTTCTCTTCACGTTTTATTACAACGGGCGGTGTACGTTATGGCGTGGTAAGCTTCTTGTAAAATTAAAAATGGCAATGCCGAGCAAACACATTATTTTACTTAAATTTATTACTTTTAAATTGTCTAGATTATTTTTCCTAAAGTTGCCTTGTTGTTTAGTCTAGAAATTTACTTTAGATGGCACTTTTGATTCCGTACGATAAGATATTATGTTATGCCATTCGCTCAGACTGGTAGAGAAATAATAAAAAACATTATTTTTTCTGCAAAAGAACCCAATTCTATCAGAATTTAGTTTTATATCAATAATATAGTTTATTATAGAATCGGCGTGGCGACATTGAGCAGACGTTCGATCGGTGACAATGCAAACGCGAGGGGAGACTGTTTGCCCGCCGCGCTATGAATAAAGATATTCCCGTTATTTGTAGTACAGATGTCATGTAATTTCATTGTGTCGCACAATATTTAGTGTAAACACGCGGGGAGACTGCGCCAGACTAGATAACATCTCATGCTTCCGATGCATGTCGCGTAACAAACAATAAATGCGAATTTTTATGGCGCAAGAAAAAATATCACCGCTCCGCTAATAAGGGATTTATGCGCGATTATTTGTGGTAATATAAAAGAGATTAGCCCCTGTTACCATAAATACGTTAAAATTTTGGGTAACGCAACAATGCTGACAATAATACCATTTTTATTTGATGTTATCGTAGATTTATATTTTTTAATCTTATTTTTTTACAGAGTATACCTATGCAGGATTCTCTAGTCAATCAAAAACACTACTTAATTATTGATAAAATCCGTGCTACATATTTATATACGAGAAGGTAGGCATCTAATCGGGTCAGAAACAAGTTTGAAACGGACATAAATATTTTATTATTAATTAAATTTTACTCATGCGTCGTGCGTTAGAAAGCTTCCACAGTTATGTCGTGAATAATTAATCGTACCGTCTATCTTACTCTAAGTTGAACTAATAATCGAACTCGCCGAACTGAACTTTAATTGTCACATTACCTTTCGAAATGAAACCGCGTGAATTATTTACGCCGCGCGCCTGTCACCGTGAAATTTTCCAGCCCACATGGAAACATCGATACGGTGTTAATAAAATCATGTCAGTTATAGGCAATCGGGACAAGCAAACATGAGCCCTCCATTAAATGATAATCCTGCCGATTTATCGGCGGAGCAAAAAATATTCGGCATTGTGTAGCGACTTGTCGGACATGAAAATTATTTTATATAAACACATCGAATATTCCGGGGGGTTCCGCGGCCGCGCGGATCACTCCGCTCCCCATCACCGCTCGTCATCTGGTGACATATTTTTTAAAATGGGGCGACGGGTAATGGAATAATAATAAACTGGAATTTACTTTTTGGTCATCACTGAATCAAAAACAGAAAGGGGTGTGAACATATTGCTCGGCGTGGACTGTTTTCATTGTCGTCCAGCGGACCAATACTGTGTAATCAACGGTTGGATAAATGAAATGGAATTCCGAGCCTGAGCTATTTGTCGCATGTTTGACAGCAATAACAGGGTTCGCCGCGCATTAAAGCCACCATATGTCGGTCATATCAAATTTATTTCTATTATTTTATTGGTTTGGTCGCCGATGATCGCCTTCATTACCTTTATTGGAAGTCACAGAGTGAATTTAAATTTATGGCCAGCGATATGGGTGATAGTTGGATGACTATAACAAAGTGAACCGAGTAATAAAGCTAATAAATTGCTTCACGAGGCTCGTCGTATCGTCCTCTATTATTAGATCGCACGGCTTTAGGAACCAGCATTATCTAAGTGGTAATAATATTTCTTAATAAGTTGCGTAAATGCACGTTATCTGTTACATCAAAGGAAAGACGTTCAGCATGGTTCGGCATCAAAGTGTAACTGTATTAGGAGGACAATAGCTCCATCAGCGGTATGAGCTTAAAATCATCCATTTAAATAACGTTTTTAAATAAATACTGCGTGGATAATAGGGACAATGCAATATTTTGTCAACTGCCGACTCCGGAGCGGAGAGTGCACCACTGCGTGAAGCGGAAAATCCTCGGGACATTCGAGGACATTTTTTGTGGGTTAATATCCGCACGACATTGTCAACCGGCTATTTAATACATCAAGTAATACAATACTTTAAATACGACTAGATTTGTGCAAAATTTGAAATTGTTACGCGCAGTGATTTTGTATGAGACTATTGGATTAATATGTCTCTGTTTCGGTCGAAGACTGGGTCTATTATTGATACAGGTATATATTGTGACGTAATAATGTTAAACTGTGCCTACCTACTTTTTTCATAACATTATAGTATTAATTAAAAGATGGTGCAGCTTTTTTTAAGTTATGATTTTATTATTTTTATTTATCTGTCGTTAGCATTAACGGTCATAGACATACAATTTGACAGCGCTATAAAATTGGATGTAGGTTTGCAAAAAGAAACCAACCTGCACATATTTCTACAAATTGAAACCAACCTTTAATCACTCGCACAAGGATTGATTTTGGTTTGCAGACATTTGTGTAGGTTGTTTCCATTTTACAAAACCACATGTAATTGATGAAAGAGGTGATAAAGTTATGGATTTTCATTTTTTCTTTCGTAACCAGACTAAGAAGTTCCACCCTCGTGCATTTAGTAAATTGAATAGGTTGTCGGAGGAGGGCCGATGGCAGTCATTCCCTATTGAGACGCAATAAAACAAGATAGGTATGACAAAAATATCAGATTTCATAAGCTTTGGTTTCGTGACACGTAATATTATATTAAGGGACATTGTGCCATCTTTTGTTTGTGATTCTTTTCCATGGTTTGTGTGGGCACACACTATGTGACATTTTATACTAAGTATTCTTACTCATACTATTACTCATAATTTCTATATGATTATCACTTGCTTACGGTGAAGGAAAACATCGTGAGGAAACCTGCATGTCTTAGATGATCTAACCAATTTTCGAAAGACATGTGAAATCCGCCAACCCGCACTGGGCCAGCGTGGTGGATTGTGGCCTGAATCCCCCTCATGTTGAGGGGAGGCCCGTGCCCAGCAGTGGGACGTCAAAAGGGCTAAATTATTCTTATTATTCTACTTACCTATACCTGCATGATTATGTGATTATATTGACGATCTTTTTTTTCTTGACTTTAACATTTGCTTTGTCATTAACTAATCGTCAAAAGTCCGCCCTTGGGGTATGCCAGAGGAAATGGAGCGCAGTGTTCTAGGAGTAAAGCTCACAGATAGAGTGAAAAACTGTATTCTGCGCTCCAAAACGAAAATTGCAGACGTAGGCCACTCAGCTGCCAAATTAAAGTGGAATTGGGCTGGACACCTCTGCCGCATGCCCGATGACCTATGGACGAAAGTGACCACAGTGTGGGTCCCACACAACACCAGACCACGCGGCAGACCCAAAAGACGATGGCGGGATGAACTCGACTCATGCGAAGCACATTGGTCTCAGACCGCGACAGACCGAGACAACTGGAAGAAGGGAGGGGAGGCTTTTGCCCAGCAGTGGGACACTACAGGCTCCTAATAATAATAATAAATAATAATTAAAATTTGCTTTATTTAAATACAATGGAAAAAATAAATCGTTTCCTATATTGTGTTATAATAATAATTGAATAGGCTTGTATTTTTATGTTTAAATGAATAATTCAAGCCTTTAGCCTCTTTAACAAATATAGTATTCAAAAGTCAAATTTTTCGAAAACGGTTCAAATGAACGTAATATTTTTTTTGTCATACAAATCCTAGCCCTCAATAACACAAAGCGTTTTGTGAATTGAAGAAATATTTAGAAAGTAATTTATTACAATAAATCCTCACACAAACACAATGGCTTGAAACCAAAACGTGCTGTGTGTATGCGTTTGTTTGTAAGCAGGTACTTGTAGGTAATATGACAAGAGAAATTATTGGTGGAGAGGGCTTGCATGCTCTCAATGAAAAGGAAGTATCACGACAATTATGAAGCATTAGGCCGGGTTGACAATGGTGACATATTTTTTGTGAGCCTTTTATGTGAACCGTTTAAACAAAACGCACAATACACCAATCGTCTTAAGTTTAGGACGGTTTAATTAATATAATATTGTACTATGGGTATGTGTGTATTATACTTTGAATCATGATGAAAAAATTGGTTGTATAATTAATAGTACATTGTTACACGAGTGGTGAAAGTGACTTATTTAGTCCCGAGACGGGGTTTGGCGCCCGAGCGTAGCGAGGGCGCTAATAGTTCGAGGGACAAAATAAGTCTTTCACCCGAGGTAAACACTGTGCTTTTCATTACGAATACAAGGAAAGTAAAAATAAAAACAGGAATTGGCTAAAGAAATAATACAAGGAAGTATGAACAATACTCTACAACTCGAAAAAAAAATAAAGATCGGATTGCCGTCTATTTTGTTTTTTTTTTGTTAGCCGGCCAACTTCATTATTTAGCCATTATTTTTCATTTTCATCTTTAAATATTTTGCCCAAATCTATGTTATTTTAAAGAAATTGTTGAAACTAAATTATAATTAAGTCATTTAAAAATTTATATTCTTTAATTAATACTTAACTTTATGTTATTTCAATTTTACATCGTGCTGTAATTGAGTGACTGTAGAAAAAGTTTGAACATGGTTCCATAGAAATGTGAAAATGGAACTAGTTTTTTTTTAATAATTTGACAGCTGTCAGTTGAAAGCGATTCTCCCGGGCCGGAAAAGTATTACTTTCAACCCGCTCCTCAGGGACTTCAGACCTACTTTCAGAGTATGAGTAATGAAAATTATATTTTAACATATTACGTTCCCTTCATAAGACTTTTAAGTAATCTCCCATTAAATATCCAACAATGTTGAGAATTGTCCGTTTACCTAATTTCACTGAACTTTATTTGACCAATGACATTGACATTGGACCTAACAGAAAAATGCAGGGTATTTTTTTTTAGAAAAAAATGTTACTTGCATAATTAATATTTACTTGCTCCTCATTTCCATCCCTAAAAGTGAATAAAAATTGGAACACTTAATTTTCTTTAACAGTCTATTATGGACAGTGATGCCTTAATAACTTGCACATACCTATACATAGCATGGGCTCGTATGCTTCGTTCGCAAGTGTTATTGGCTGCTTGTTAGTTCGCCTCCTTACAACTTGTTATAAGTACCTAAAGCTGGTGTAAACACGCGTGACGGCCGCGTATCACATCATCGGGCACGCGAACGCGATGGATCCACTCTCCTCATCCCTATAATACAATTATAAATGCGAAACCGGTCGCGTTTGTTTGTTTGGAAATCAAGCGAAATAAAGGTTTTCATGGAGAGAGACGCACCGCGAGTAGTTTTGTGAAGTAGTGTGTGAGGTCGCTCCTTTGTAGAGGGTTCCGTTCCGTTTCGATAGTGGGTTAAATTATCAAAGTTACTTAAATTATGAAATACCTACACTGAATACCTTGTGGGGATACGGCATTTTATACCAGGTAATAAAAAAATTAATATAGCTATGCAAAGAAAGAATTGACAAAGACTCTTGTAGATAAGTATTTTTTTATTTGTAAGTTGGTCGGTTCGTAGAATTTTACCTTAGCACATTCAGTGAATCGAATGTGAGAGTAGGTAATAAAAACGTTATCCCTAGTGATAAAAAAGTGATGGTAATTAAATGTCAATGCAATACTTAGTTCAATAATTAAATAATTAAAAGCTAAAAAGTAGTTCAACATTTAAAGCAACCTTTTTAAAGTTTTTTTTGATTATTTATAAAATAAATGTCGCGATTGAAAAGCGGATCGCCAAAGATGACGAAAAAAGTCGATATTTATGTAGGTGAGGTGCACATAGTTGCGTGCAGAGGCTGCGTGCGGCGGCCACATTGGGCCTCGTGCATCACATCGCCACTCTAATTAATATAAGATCTCAATTAAACTGCGACACATAACGAGGAGCGGAATTTTTACACCCACTTTATATATGGTCCGCGTTTTGTCTCAGAATAACGCAATATCCACGCAATCTGAGAACTCGTTTGTCCGTGTCGCATGCGACCAAACGCAAATATAATAAAATGCGTTTTAAAATTTTATGATCCGACGATAAAGTTGTGAAAGTGCTATCTTGTTTTAATCGTGATTAATTAATACAATCCTTTATGTGTGAGTACTAAAATAATTGTAAAAGTAAACTAGTCACACATGCGAAACGTTAATTATCATCGAGTTCGTTTCGAAAGGTTAGAGTTGAATGCCCTTGCGGTTTTATGATGTTTTGGTTGTTGATGCTGATCTTAGAGCAAGCAAATCATGCTTTCATTAACATTCTACCGTAGATTCAGTTTCCTTGGCGTTGCAAAAAATAGTTTATGACGAAGTTAACAGACCCAGATACATTATTGTTAAAAAATAATTATTTAAGTATGTATTTTATGCGTAGTATTTTTTTTAGTGCAGAAAATGAATGTAAAACAATTACTCATACCTACCTACACGTTTTAAATGTTATCGAAACATTAAATTGATTATTTGTCTTTTTTCTACCACACCTCCAGACGCTTCTAAATTATTAGATAATTGTATAAAACGGCCGCACATTAATTTTCGACTTCTCTTAATTGACATCGTTTTTATTATGAATAAACAAATAAAATATTCAGGGACTGAGTTATAAATGGTCACTTTTTCCTTTAATGGTACCCACTGTTACATACTTACGGGCTGGTCGGTGGGGATGTCGACGTGAGGACCTGACCAAGTTTTGAATCGTAATAATTTGGGCTCAGATTACCGACGCTGATAGCGCGTCATCTCACCTCTCCACAGGGATGAATTCTGACGACTGCCATACGATATTTATCGACTATTAAATTTTGACAAAACTTCTTGATAGGCGTCAGTAGTACCGAAGTAAGCAACTACGTAAACAGTAAAATACAGTAAACAAAAATAATTGTTATAGTAAAGAAAATAAAATGCTTAAAATAAATGATTTCGTTCATACTTAATTGTTACTTTATTGAATAGTCGAAGGCATGAATAACATAACGCCAGGTAAACGTTGATAGATTAGTAGGTAGGTCTTATATAGCTGTGTTTGTGCTGTGTTTGTGTTTCATATGAAGATTGTTAGATGCACTAATAATAGATACTATTTATAATAACTTAAAGATAATTTTATCATAAAAATAAAATAACCTAGAGTTAGCGTGTCTATTAAAAAAGAATTATGTGATAATAAAATTATATTTATAATTTATTCAGCAGGTACCTATCGTCTACCTCGATATGTTAATATTAAATGCCAAGGACTTGCAGACGGTATTATTTCATTAAATTAAAATAATTTATGATATTTAAATGTATTAATATTAAGGTTAAAAGACTGTAGGTAATTAAGCGTAAATTTGTTATGTTTGTTTTCAATATTTTCGTTGAGTGAAATACAGTCCTGTGGTGGCATTGGTAAGGCCACACGCGGTCGGGGCGGCGCGGGGTGACGCGGGGCGGGCGGGCGGTGCGGTTTCATTCATGTTGTTAGATCGGACCGCTCATAACTTAACTCTTAATTTATTCCTCTAAACTAACAATCCAGTTTTGGTACAACCTTCCACGTAACACCTTAATATCTTTTACTACAATTTCTAAGTGAAAACCTTCATTATGTCATCAATAATTGGTTCGCTTTGATTAAAATTAACAGCTGCGCTTGATAAATAAAAACGACGATGAAATGACCCTTATAGCAATGACATAAGTAAGTACATAATAAAAGTAGGAAATTTAAAGTACCTACGAAGCGCTAGCTTTTTGAGGCAAAACTTTAACTCTTCTATAAATATTTTTCATTAATCTTCTATTTCGACGCATCTCTAAAACAAGGCTTACAAAATTTAATATTGATTATATTTTAATAGTAAAATAGAGACGAATCGTCGTTCCTACCAGAGTCTGGCTTTAAGAGATTAACATCTACATCGACGGCGCGTTAATAAGCACCGCGGTCCTGTATCCATTCATAAAACAGCCATATAAAGATAAATTTTCGTCTCCAACAATGAAACACTACGGCCCAACGGAAAATATCGGATTTCCTTCCAATCGTCAAAGCCCACCGTCTACGAAGAGTTTGAATCAAAAGTTTTTTTCTCAGATATTTTATGTTTGTGTTTAATTTTTACTTCTTCGACGGGCGTTAACGATCTGTATATTAAATTTTATTTCAACGCATCTTGCGTTGTTTTTTGTGTATTCAACACGTCGTTGGGTATACTTTTTATTAATCACATGCACCTAAATATCAGATGGGTGTGTATATGTTTTAAGGTACTTGTTAAGTTATTGCTTGCATTAGTAGAGTAATTAGTAAGCACATAGCGCACAGCAAAAAAACGAATTGAAAAATTTTAAATTGACAATTTGTAAGTGCCCCCGTAGGCCTAAACAAAATAAACGCTTTGACTTTGACTTTGATATAACTCTAACCCGTAAAATTTGACATAACTCGAGTTGATCACGCGTGTTCAACTTTGTTTAATTATCATCGTACCTACTTAGGTATCTTACTACTTAAGTACGTACTTACTTAAGTTATATACCTCCTAAAAATAAGATTATTTTTCAACAACTATATAAGTAATCTCAGAATTAAATGTAATAAAATATATTTTATAAGATAATTGCTTACGCGTAAATTTGGTTGACGCGGGTTCGATTCCAGTGCGGGCATAGTTAAAAAAAAAATTCGTGTTACCTACTGCCGTCACGCTGCCGGTTCATAGGACCATACGATTTGTGTGTTTTTCTGCCGTTTTTATTAATTAATAGTAATTTGTAACGCGCCATCCACACCTTTTAAATTATAGTAAAATAATATTAATTAAATTCAAGATACGTTTTCTATAACAGATACACCATTATTCAAGAATCGGCCGTATTCTTACCAGCTCGTTTAAACTGGATTCATCGCCCACGCCAATAAACAATTTCCATTTCAATTAATGAAATAGTTATGTACTTGCTTCCATACTAATTTAAACTGCCTCAACGTCTTAAATTAATATACCCAATAGATACCTGCAATTCACGCCGTGTGGTATTATCCAGAAATAATTCATTTTGGAAATCGGTTTCATTAACCGACATACCGATGAGAAAAAGTTCTGCTGCTCTCTGCGTTTGAATTTATTCTTCAATTTAAAAACTGTATTGCTTGTGGAAAATGAGTAGTGTTTGTTGAGTAGGTAACTTGTATGTTTGTCATGAATATCCAGGGAAGTCATGACAATAGAATAGAGGTACATGCAGAAGTAACGAAACGAATAAATGTAACAGACCTATTGCCACCTTTACAATAAATCATTATAATATCTTGTCAGGCAAGTGAAAACATAAATGTATCAACAACAAAGGTCGCAGAGATTTGTGCGAGCTATCTGCGAAGGGCGCGCATTCGTGTAGGCTGATACGCGCGGCGCGGCCCAGCGAGCGCTCGCGGCCGCCATCGCGCCCCGGCCACATCTACACACATTAAATATATCCATTTAATGATTACAATTTCTCGTTATAATTTATTTAGGACGAAGCATAACAAGTTTTCGAATCAAATATGTCGCCCATAAAGATGCTGACTCGAGGGTTGGACCTCGGAACCCGTTCGTTCCACAATGATCCTTTGTCCGATCCCGGCTGACGACAAAATGGTCTCTCATATCATGGATGTAAGAATTAAAACCGGTCGTTACGTCTCAGACTAGAATGATCGTTTTGAAACGACTCGACCAACGCTCGCGAGGAGTTAAAGGGTTTCATGAGCGTGTGCCGACGATAAATGAAATATTTCTTCTCTGGAATAAATTAAAGTCTATAATCCAATTCCAGGCGGCCGCGGTGAGATCCGTTCTTATCGAATCCTTAGAGGGGAACGGATAGATCGAGATCGGCCGGAGAGTGTGAATGAGAGCATTACGATCAAAAAGGGGGGTGCAAGGTGAGGAGCGAAGAGGTCGCCGGATAATTCTTTATTCTTTATGAATATGTGAGCTCGTTATCTGCGGCTGACGTGTCTCGAGGCACGGCGGTTGTGTGCGTTGCCGATGCGTGAGTGTGTACCGCGCGCTGCTCTAGTGGCACTAAATAATACATAGGTATCGACAGCGCCGTCTGCGAAGAGCGGCGGGTACACGGCCGGATCAACATACGGCATCGACGGCAGATTGAACGATAGTTCCCGAGGAACTGGTTATCGTTATGGGGCGACTGGCGGATGAAATTTATTGGCAGCGCGTCGGAGAAATGTAGCGAGCGGAAGGGGCTTGCGATTTTAATTAGGTAATGAATGTCGATGCAGATCTGCATATCGATTTAACAGCTAGATTTATCTATTCGTTCTATGTCCGCGTTTCAAATCCCTGACTAAATCCCCAATTTAACTATATATAGGTATTTAGCGCTGAAGTAAGTACTACCAAGACAATACAGCTGAGCGGGATCAAATCAAAAAAAGTATTCGGCACCTACCTAACAGTCATTTCTAAAAACGTTTGACTTTAAACAAAGCGGACAATCCAGCAAAAATGCCAGCGTCACTCTGCGAGGCTATAGATCCGTATCCTTTGCAATTTGTTTCTTTTAACCGTTTAAATGATACAAATAAATGAAACAAAAGTATGAAAGGGGATCTTTCGGGCGGCACATTTCTCTTCAAAATTGACGTTTTTCAGAAGCGGTCGGTTTTTAACGTTTTAATTAGGGGCGCACATTACGGCACGCCATCACGTTCGCCCCTCGCCGTTTGCCTCACATTTTTGTATATTTCCGTCTATTTGGGGAAATTTTTATTTTTCGACCAGTGCGCGCTATTTTTGTAGTCGCGTGCAGCCGGCGCGCGGTCTCGCCGCTAAATCTCTGTGGGAAACTTGTCTGAACGTACATCTTCTATGCTTCGCTACGATTTTACGGATCTTTTTTATCTCTTACAAAAATATCAATTCATTTGCTGACATTTGACAACGAGAATTGGGATATTATTTGTGAATTATTGTCTTCATTTGAAACAATTTATTTTTATATTTAGAATATTGGTACCTATTTAACTACCTATGAAGTTGTAAATTATGCACATAATAATATCGTTGGGATCAGCACTGTCTTAAAAACTAAATTTATGTGTTACGAGCTAGCAGGAAACGAATAACGTGATGGATAGTGGCGACGAATGACACTTTCCTTCTGTTCAGTAAAAAATAAGTTCGATTCCTTCACAATGTTAGGTACACTTCACCTCTGTCATCGTTAAAGCATTCATTTTTTTGTGTCTTCTTGCAAGTTATTATTAGATGTACATGCTTACGTGGATTTATTATTGTAGGTACCTATTTCATATAAGTAGTCACATTACTTAGATAACCTTACAATATCCTAACTATCGTCATTCGTCGGCATACCTACCATAAATACCTGTAAAAAATCGCTATCAAGTCTGATAGCGATCTTGAATACGCTTTTGACGCGCAATTTTGTACTGGTATGGCAATTCCAAGATCTAACTGAGACTTGAGAACGATTTATTAAAACGGGTCGAGGTGAACAAATTACATAACAATATAGAGGGCACAGCTAGCAGATGTATAACACACAATACACAACCTTATCTGTGCAGGTAGCTTTAGATTGGTATCTGGTTGTTCTCAGTCGCATCATGTCATTTGTCGTCGTTAGCGATGACGCATGGCGGCGCTGACCCCGGCGCTGACCCGCTCCATCACTCTTCCATCAACACTGCGATGACGTCACCCCCGACAGTATGCGACACATTCGGCAGTTCAAATTAAGAATCCTAACCGAACGCTTCATATATTTTAAAGGAACTTATTTTAAGCCAGCCAGTGTCTCGACGCGTTTGCAAGCTTTCTTAATTAATGTCTCAAAAAAAAAAAACAATTTGTCATCATAAGTCAAAAGCAGGTGGCAAAACAAACAGATGTCAGTCACCATTCTCGTAGCTTTCTCTTCGCAGAATATTTTGCTCAGTTCAAAATTTTGCAAAGAAATTTCTATACCTCCCACGGTGGTGCGTGCACAAATGCCAAAAATCTATATTTGTATAATGATCTCGTATTGAGTAACGACAAATCGCATTCACTGGAAATTTTCTAAAACTGATTTATGGCTATATGCAACCGAACAATCGGTCCGTTTTGACTTATGATGGAACAGAGGAAGGTTTTACAGCTACCCTTTCAGTGGGCCTCGAGACAAACCCTTTGAAAACGGGGTAATAAACTTTTATTATTATATTTGCAATACCGACAAAACAATTTGGTCGTGCACCCCGTCGCTATGTACTGTAGCAGCACCAATTAGTCATGACTACAAAAAAAACTCTTGGTTTTATTCAAAATTACACACAAAAAATTACACGTTTACAAAATTTATGACTCGAGCGCTGGTCATAAGTATTTTTTGGCTATTGTTTAATTGTTAATAAAATTTTAACACTTTGGAAGGTCGTTTTTATTATTCTAAATTCTGCAGAAATATATCTACACTAGCTGTGCCCGCGACTTCGTCCGCGTGGAATTTAATTGACAAAGTTTCATACAAACTTTCATCCCCTATTTTATCCCCTTGGGGGTAGAATTAATCTAAATCCTTTCTTAGCGGATGCCTACGTCATAACATACCTGCATGCCAAATTTCAGCCCGATCCGTCCAGTGGTTTGGGCTGTGCGTTGATAGATCACTATGTCAGTCAGTCAGTCAGTCAGTCAGTCAGTCAGTCACCTTTGAGTTATATATATATAGATTTACAATAATTTTAACCGCTTTGAATAATTTTCGTGTCAGGTGTACATCTTGAGAACATGTTTCTTCAAATGATGATAGAGCTGGTTTTTTATTGTTAACGTAATGTGTTCTAGTTTACTACTGGTTTATGTGTGAGTGACGGCTCAAGCGATGTAAGTTAGACGGCAGGGAGCGCACGCGTCCTCAGACATTTGATATGACATTATACTATTCTTGTAGTGGAGGCGGGATGCGCTCGGGTGCATGCAAATGGTGCGTAGAGATGTGTGACGTAGACTCGGTGCGCGGCCGCCGCCACCCTCGTTACCTCGGTGGTTGCTAGAAGAACAATGGCATCTGTGGAGTCGGGTTACATACTTACTTGCTATATTGGAAATTCTTTGTCTATATTTTGCGGTAAGACTATGTAGGTACCTATGGAATTTCGGGATGGTATTCAAATATGAATTGTATGTAGGTAATTGTTCTTTATACGATTTTAATTTTTCTTTGCGAGGTCTGTCGTGATAAGAAAATATGTAAGGTACGCAACTCAATTTATTTTTCTATTTCATTATAGTTGATCAATAGCCTCGAGAGCAAGTAAACAAGCTCTTAATTTGTAATTGGCAGTAAGAATGGAACCCGCACACGACTCTACAGTATTTTCTATCCCAGCCGTTTAGCAGGACCAAAAATTTCTTTAATTTACCGCATTATGCAAACCGAGACATGCCTTTCATTTAATTATACTTCTCATTCGATTCCATATCCAAGTGAAATAAGTTTTTGTGTCGCGCCCCGACACGCCCGGGCGGCTCCCGCTGTCGTTACATTGTTCCTGACGCGCTGCGGTTTCGAACCATCTCCATATTGATGCACTGCTAAATACTTTTTAATAATAGGACAGGATTTTTTTGCGATAAATCTGGCAATAAGTGAAAGTGACGTGGCGTCCGTGCCCGACCGCTCCGTCACTCTAAATCACCGTCTTTGTTATGCTAATGCGCGTCGATTTTACAGCTTTTCGGCAAAAGGCCTGCAAGTGTACTCATTGTCGCTCTATGGGCCAGTTTCATATGCTAAACGTTCTCGGAATTTCGAATACTCTTGTTTTCGTTTGAAAAAATGATGTGCATTTATATTCCAAAGTAGCTTTTGATCGCTACATGGCTGTTAAATAGCCGATGAAAAAATGTTATGTGTCTCTTTCCATTATTTAAACTATCATTTGCATTTTCTTTGTAGAAACCTATCATGGCGTATTTGATTACGAAGAATATTCCATTATCTTATTATTACGAATTGCATCATTTCTTTGTTATGAGTGGTATGGATGCAGCGATGTCGACGAGCCGCCCGGCGCGGCGGCGGCGCCGGGCGGTGGCGCGGGAGCCAACCAGGGCCCGCGCCCCATCCCGTCTAATGAGCACCCGTGTTCGGCTCAATTGCACACAGCACTCTTATTCACCGGCAATTTATTTCATTTTTGCCTCTGATCGCGCCTTATTGAGCCTCTTTTTATCTTATTGCCGCCGTGGGTCTATAATACGCGTCCTGTTACTTGCAAATGAGACACACACGAACATGTTAGTGTTGGCTCGCTCATGACGTCGGTACGAATAATTAAAATTGCTTTATTGTATTTTTAATTTAATTTAAATGAACCTCATGGAATACCATTAAAGCGTTTTGTTCTTGTACATGCACCGCATTTTTGCGAAGCAATATAAATTTTAATTATTATGCATAGGTAAGTAGGTATGCCAAGGCCGTGTTAGGTATTACTGTAAATTAAAGAATAGGTACGTACTATTAATTTTTGATTCCGCGCAATGCGCTGGCGAATTGCAACTTATTCTGAATATGAAGATATTTACTGAGGCAATAGTGTTATGAGTGGAATATTCATTATGATAATAACAATCTCTGAATCGCTGCCAAACGCTTGTCGGATACGATCCGATTGGGAGTGGGTTGCTCGCACGAATATTTGTACCAAAAATATAAACAATAAATTTTTGTTACGGTTATTTCGCGCTTAAATCATATAATTTTAAAGCACCAATGGCTTTTCGCTGTAACGCATACCTTCCCACAATAAATATATTTTGTTCCACTTTTGAAATGGACTGCATTGCAACACTAAAGCCCCCTATCCACTAGGCGACAAGTATCCCGTGATGTTCGCTCCACGCGAAATATGCGTGTTGGTCTGCAGCGCGGCAGGCATCGCCTAACGTCTTCGAAATCGTGCGCAACTTTGCGCCTCAGGCTTCAACTGTCACAGCGGCGTCCCGGCCTTCGGTCACCTTAGAAGTTCCAGTTCAGTACACTTCCACTGACTTTTTCCCCTAGTAGATACGAAGCTTTACTAGACTAAAAGAAAATGTACTCAAGATTTTATAACGATTGTGTTATTTAACCATAACGACTAACATATTATGTCAGTCACCAAACATCTAGTAGGTATTGACCAGCCATTAATATCAACAACTGTTTCGTTTCTATTGTTTGAAATGGATAGAAAAAGGTGACTACAGTCTCTTTATGATTTCGCTTTCAATTCCTTTTTACTATGTACTCGTAGGTATATGTATATAGACTAAGTTAATTCAGTCTATTTATTAAATAAATAAAAAGTTATAAATCCCGATGTGACCATGTAATTTTTGCTTGTTTTTGTAAGGTTTTATTACGTTCGGAACACTGGCTGGGGTTGAACCGTAAATTAAATGAAAGATCCGTCAGTTCGGGAAGAAGTAAATCAAGCCGGACGGATTGCCCCTAATAAAAATTATAAGAGGCACAATGGTTCGAATGTGAGCCGGGACCGTCAGGAGTTATAAAATCTTGCTATGTTTGTTTATGGTGCACTAAAATATGTTATAAACTAGATAAGTATAATCTAAATAAACTAACGTATAATTAGTTTCATGATATTTGTGTTAAGTTCTCGAGACGGGCTCCTCGGAAATGTTTATGAAACTTTATGATGTCTCTTTTCTCGTTCGTCCGCACCAAAAAACAATCCTCTTAAAACTATATTGTTTGGGTTATTTATATGAGCTAGACATTTTCGATTATACATTTAATATATAGATACCTATTTATAAAGTGGAATCGAGATATTAAAAAAGGTATTTTAATGGCAAATATGGCGCAGAGGAGTACAAATGAACGCGCGGTAATATTTCTTTGTTCGGCCAGCCAATGGTGCTCCGCTGACGTTGAAATGTCTTGCTGAGCTTTTTGTGATGGTCTTATTATATTTTTTGGGAGATCTTATTTGTTGGCCCAATACCAGGTCGTAAATCTGTGGGCAAGTATGGGAACAAAAATGCAGGTGTGCCAACCCTTTCGCTATGCGACACAATGCACTATGTAAGGTTCATTTGGGTATGATGGTTTACAAGTATGGCGGTTTATGAACTTATATTTATTACCATAATGCTAAATTTAATCTGTCTATACAAATAAATAAACTTAAATGCATATAATTGAAGTGTAGATGCACTTGTAGTGTTTTATATTGTAGTAATAACAATGTAAGTTTTTGATTGTCTCTCTGTTTATTCCGTCTAATCTCCCAAACGGCTGGACCGATTTTGATGGGAGTTTCACTGGCAGATAGCTAATGTTACAACAATTAACTTTTGCCACGCAGGCGGGGTCGCCGGTAATATAATTTTGCAAATGAAAACTCTACAGAGTGACGAAACTATTCAACCCATAAAAGCCCGAGCGAATCCGGCACAAGCTGCTATAGTAGTAGATACATAATATTTAGATAAGCATTTCGTAAATCCAATATATCTCGAAATGTTTGTGTATGAAGGAACGCGGATTCGCCATATATTACCTTGTTAGACAGTTTCTAATCATAGATAGGCAGCCGTTATTTCAAATGTGGACTATTTTCGTCAGTTTACTTTTGTATTTAGAAGAAGATGCCCCATTTATTACATTCACAAATGTAAATGAACGCTTTCGAGGTACTCGCTTACGTGAGAATATTTGTATTTATTTTATTTATGGCGGACGAAGAGCGAGGGCGTTGTGTTTAAATATCTTTAGATTTTAAATACGAGTTCACTTCGAGTAACTCAGGAATCCATTAGGTTAATATTGGTAGGTTATCTTTTGGTTATAAGATTTAGATTCGGTTTTGAATGAAATTAAATTTTCCGTGTTTGAATGTAAAGTTTAATTTGCTGGTTAGGATGTATAAAGGTAAAAGGAAAATTAGTATTTTTGAAAATAATTGATTTTATTTTTAAACCCCGACAAAAAAGAGGGTTGTTATAAGTTTAACATGTGTATCTGTGTAACTGTGTGTCTGCCTGTCGCATCATAGCGGCCAAGTGGTTGAACCGATTTTAATTTCGTTTTCTTTGTTAGAAAGGTGTTATGATGGAGAGCACATCACATCGGGGGTTTTTAAATATTCAATTTAGATTTATTGATAGGGTGGCTTCCGACATAGCTAAGCGACTCGTACCGACAGCTAAAAGTTGCCTCGGAAGCACGAACAGAATGATGTAAAAGCCACTAGTGGTCACCCATCCCGGTGTTTACCGCCGCGAGGGTTTCTGTTTTGAGATAGTCTTTTTCATGATACACGACCATCGGGTTCCGTCTACTCCATCTAACTTCCGCATTAAGCAAGTATTAACTAACGTTGAAGCCAAGAACTAGATTATTTGAACTGTAAAATTATTATTATGGTTTTACCATTCACTGTAACTATATAAATAAGTAGCTCTACGCATATAGTTTTCATTTATAAATGCGTGGTAGTAGGAGTTATTTGACGAACGCGTTTATGAGTTCATCTTGTGTGGTAGAGGAGAGCGGCCATTAGGGCGTCCCGATGACAACTTACCGTAGAGTCGAAATAGAGTCGTCTCTATAATTTTTTCACGCCTTTTTTAGGATATTTAAATGAATAAACAAGGGTTGTGCATCTAAATGGTATGTGTGTCATCAAGAAGGTTAATTCTCATCTCATATCCCATATTATAACCCATCTAATGGTGTTGAGAGTAAAGTGATCTTGGATATTATGATACCTCTAAGCGTTTATTCACATTATGAAGAAACCATTTTTTCTATATACATTTTTTTATAGAATATTTGTCACTTGAATAAAGTTAATTTATGAAAATTATCGGTGTCGGGTTAACCGTGTGATGGACCGCTAAGTGTTACCTACCTACCTACCTGAAGTAACATCTTTGCAGACAACTTAATTATTTTTAAAGGCTAGGTAGAGTCTTGTAATAATTTAAATTGTATAGATAAGTGTACACCCACCATAAAAGTATAGAGTGGCGCAACTTAATAAATGTTTCAGTTACAATTTCAAATATTAGAGTCAGCGTTTAATATACACAAGAAATATTAATCAACAATCCATGTGGCTATTATGTAGAACGCACTTTTTGCTTGACTATCATTTCGCAAACCTGTGATCGCTTATTGTAAACGATCGCAGGCACTTATAATCATGAAGGCATGAAATTCGCTATGAACGAATAACAGCAGCAAAAAGTGAACGTCTATTCGTAATTGACTCTACAATGCTGAGTAACCACCGTGAGTCATTAAAATCTGCTTGAATTATCGCTTTATAAGATGTTCTTTCTGATGTCAACTTTAAAATTTACTGACGTAAATTATTGTTCGCCGCATATTCGTGACGATCCCGCACGTGCTAACGAATTTATGTACCGCTTGTCTTTGCGCACTTCTCTTTATTATTATCGTCTCAAATCAGTATTTTCGCTTCTTTATTGAATCTGAAAAGAACCGTGAAAGTGGATTCGGCGATTTTTATAAAGTAATAATGAGGGACGAAATATATCCGGTGCTCCGTTATAATGAACCTTTACATTATTAAATATGTGTGTCAAAATGTTAATGGCAGATACATAAAGAGCTGGATCTGTCGTTGTAAACATTATTGAAGGCAAATTTCAGCACAAAATAACCTTGTATTTAAATAAATTAGCACAATCAGAACCGAAGGGCTCTAAGTAGACAACTATATTTATCACTAAACACCTGCACGTTTCTACCTACCTTTTCTATATAAATTTGTATAGGTAACATCAGTTTAATGTTTTGATGTTAGAAATGAAAGGAACCGATCCGTTTATTTATTAACCGTTGCACGCAAGTGGGAGTCGGTATGAAACCCACATTAATACCTGTTAATACCTCCCATACATACTGTTTCTGACACGCGTACATCAGCGCGGCCCGAGCCCGTCTGCCACTTCGTAAAACATAAATATTATCGTGGAGAAGGCCGTTCTCGATCGAACTTATTTTTCCGTCTGCCAACAGTTATTTCATATAAATTAATGGCGCGAGTCGTCACGGCGCAGACGCCGAGCTCTATTTATAAACTGACGAATGAGACGCGCCGAGCGCACGCGCACGCGTCTCGTCATATTCCAATTACAAATAGCTGTCATCGACTTTACATGCCCAACATGTTCAGCTTCTCGTTTTCAGAGTAACTATATCTCTCGATTTCATATTTCAGATTAAAATTAAAAATGGTGATTGGTAAATAATCTCTTCTTTTCACGTGAGGGCGGATCCACGTAGCGAGCGAGAGTGAAACGGAAAATTCAACCGCACGTAGATATGTATGTAAGAAGCGGGCGTCGGTCGTAAAAAATAAAATTATGAATTATGATATTTTGAGCGTCGAGCATCTCTGTTCATCTCGAGCGCGGAGCGGGCGCGCGAACGAGACGCAGGGCGGCGCACCGCGGCGCGCCGTCGTCGGAAGGGTTATTATATATGAATTATGATGACGCCGCAGCTCCGTCGGCGGTAATATCGTTATGAATATGCTGAGCTCTGCTCGCCCATTGGTTTACAGCACATCCGCCTCGACTGCGCGGGAACGCCTACGGTGGCCTTTTTTTTCCTTTATTGTCATTCAGTTATGCACATTGCGATACACAAAATGTAATATTTCGCGTGGTGCAGGGATAAGTCGGGCGAACGAGCGGCCGAGCTGAACATTTGGGATGCAAATACGACCCCGACTGCCGTATGTAAACGAACTTATGCTACTCAAGCGGTATAGACCCCGCTATGAGGCCCACTCAGACGTTTCCTGCATTATATCAATTTGCATTTCAGCTGCAATACCTACACGATTTGAATATGTAGACATGACGTTTATGTTATATTTATGTAGCAGTCTGTTCATTTACTTTATCAGTTTTTTTATAATGGAAAAAAATATGTTAATGTGAATGACATTTTACAAAATCTTTTATTTATCTATACAAATAAATAAAGTTGGAGTGTCTGTTTGTAATATCAAAATAACACCTTTTCACTAAATGCATATGAAAGTACATACGACACCTATAACAAAATCGCGATTTAAAAAAAATTGTCTGTCTGTCTGTCTGTCTGTGTGTTTGTTCCGGGTAATCTCCGAAACGGCTGGACCGATTTTGATGGGACTTTCACTGGTAGATAGCTGATGGTATAAGCAGTAACTTATGCTACTTTTATTTTTGAAAAAAAAAATTTTTTTAAATCCTGTCGCGCGGGTTCAGAACGCGGGAGAGGGCTTTTTGTTAAGTTAAATTCCACGCGGACGAAGTGGCGGGCTCAGCTAGTCACAAAATAAAAATATTTTTGTCAGATTCTTATAAGACATTGCCTAGGAACGCACATTTCAAGGAATATTTAAATTTAGCCTGTTCTGTTGATACAATGAGTTCATAGGTTTTTGTTATATTAATGGTTTTAACGAGCGACTTAAATCCAATACCCTAATGGAGTGTTTTTTCTTATCAGGCCACTTCATGGCTAATCCTTTATAAAAGTAGGTGGGTAGCTGATGTAGTCTCTATTTTATGACAGAGTTTATTATTTTAAAATTTACATACATACCCACAGCTACCTACCTATTGTAGATAATGTATTTAATTGTAGTTGATGGACCTATTAGAACGTAGTGCCTACCTGTTGCAGGGGTATTAGAATGCAACAAAATACGTACTAACTTATTAGGTTTTCGAAGCGAAGCTTCTATACGGACGTTCGGGGCGCTCGCCACACGGCCACTCTATCCGAGCTAAGCGTCAGTAGCGTTACACGATCTTACATAGGTATACAGAGTGGGAGCTGCGGCGCCCTACGCTTTATACTATAAAGCTTAGCTTCTTTCGGGCGTCCCTAGACTGTACTGTTTTTTGTATTAAGGCTAAAGCGCCCATCTAGACCGTGAAGTTCAAATTTTTTGAATTTTTTTTAGAAATTTTTCAAAATCTGACAATAATAAAAGGCACATTTTGTAATTCGCGAAAAAGACCGTGTGCAGTGCATTTATTAATATATCCAACTTACTCTAAAACATTTCAAGAACGACAGCTATCCAGCTAATCTGGCAATTTTTGTATATTTAGTGATTTACTAGTATCATATCCACCGTGATAATATTTAGAGTAAAATAAATGTATTAATAAACGCACTGCATACTGTGTTTTTCGCAAATCACAAGATGTTGTCTTAAATGTTTTCAGATTTTGGATAAACTATAAAAATACTCGAAAATTTTGAATTTCGCGGGCTAGACAGGCGCCTTCACGGATACAAAAGCCATTTCTATCAACCTATGGTTTATCACCTATTTCAAAGGTTTCATAACCATCAAGATTTTCATAATGCGAACCAGATATCATATTATTATCATTAATATATTACAGTGTAAGAGTCCGTTGAACTAGACTCGATGCCAATGCGTTGTCTGCTTATCCGGGTGCTGGGCCGTGGTGCCGGCCAACTTCCAAAATAAAGCTGCGGACACCCGCGCCACTACACATTGTGCATTGTGCCAAATAGCTAGGTATGATATATTGTTCGCTACAGTATGAAACTGCCTTATACCTACCGTAGGTACCTATCTGGGTCTATTGGGTTCACAATTGTTTCCTCCTGGTCGTAAGTATTTAGTCGTATTCGTTATTCAAAATTATTATTATTCTTCAATTAATTAACATTTTAAAACTAATTACGTATAGGGAATTACTAAATATACCTTCTAATTTAACGTTTATTTAAAATGAGACATACCAGCCAAGGTTGTTTAGTAAAAGCGACAAGGTAAGGAAATTACCCTTTAACTATTTTATTTCTGGACCTATCACACTGTTAAGTTTGGTTAATTACTATCTATTTAAAAGGCATTGTTTCAACTTATAAAACCTTATTTCTCTGACCTGAATCGAGACAATGTTAACATAGAGATCACTGATGGAAGTTTTCAATTACTTTAGAATTTTTAACGTTACATAAAAACCAGCCAAAAAAACTTGTAAAAACATGAACGTAACAGATTTTACATTACAATGTTCTGAAGACGTTTTCACGCTTAGTGTAAATCAAAATAGATAGCGTATAAAAAGCGTCACACTTCATACGACAAACGAGTCTTAAGCTGTAAAAGAGAGCGGCGCTAAACTGTGAACATTACCGCAGTAAAACATTACACAAACGGATCGGAACTAAAATCAACTATTCGATCCCACCAGTGTCATAGCCAAATTTATGAATTTGATTGTCAGAAGTAAAATGTGTAAAACGAATACAGTGTACCGAGGTCCTTTATTTTTGTAACTTTGTAACAGATATAATGTATTTATATAGAAAAACTATAATATACATACAGTATGCATACTTACCTACTTTAAGGGAGGTAACGAGATTATAAATACTTATATTTTAATATTAATCTTGTTGGATTATTATAAGTAGTATCTGCGTTCTTATTCAATTGTCAATAAGGTACAACTGTAAGTACAACTAGATTCCCATACTGAGGCAGTCATGTTAACCTTGGTAACGTATGAAACATTTCCACCGTATCGACACAGCATCGACATCGCAGCGTATCGTAAGTATCGTGTGAAAATACGGGAACATCACTAAACCGTCCCGATGCAAGTGTTTGCGGACAGCGGCGCGGTATGACTAGATAAGCGGACATTATGGTATCCAGGGCAGGATATATTTCCGTGTGTTGGGTAAAGTGGGTTGGTCGACCCGGTGCGTGGAGCGTGGCATTCACCTTGTTGGCTCCACGCCAATCATGCCCGCTCCCGCTTCCGCGACCGTCGGTGTGCGTACCGTTGCGCCGCTGGAACAACACTGGATTCCTGTTGAATTGCTATGCGGTTCGATTTTAGATTAGTCAGTTTTGATGTCCTATTTCTGTTACCAATAAATCACCAGCTGTTTCAGATAATGTTTTGCGATAACTTTTTTTATGCCGTGTCTATCCAATGCTGGGTGTTCTTTTTATAATAGGTTGCGTGCGTGCTTATAATTTTGGTTATATAGTTCAGTCGTACGGTTATGTCGTATAATGTGTGAAACTACATAATATGGCTAAATGTTGAGGCTGGAAAACTATGTCAGGGTCGTTTTAGAAAGTGTGAGTTAGCCCGATTTTCTAAAAGAAAAAAACTCGACACTACCCACTTACAATCATAGATTTTATGTGAAAATCGTAATAAGTAAATCGTGCAGGTGGTTCTTCGATTATTATTGTTTCAATCTATTTCATAGGAAACTCGTGAAAGGTAACACTAGTAGGTAAAGCTGCTAGTGTTAGTAAAGTAGCAGGTAGGTTAATAATTTAATGCAAATGGACCTGTATTCCGATACGTTACAGCGTGTTTAGAAGAATGATAAAATTATTTATTCAAAGTTTCGCATCTTCGAGAAGTCTGCATTTTATATGAAGTGATGTAATCAGATTCTCAATTAAATAACAAGTAAGCAAATTAAAAATCACTAAAGTGCTTCAATCGCACTCCTGCCAAGCTATTGCGACGTTGTACTAGGTAGTTAGGGTTGAACATTACTTCTAAATGCTCGCCGAGCCAGTTCTTACACCCAACAACCGTGACTAACAAATTACGAAGCAAGTTACAAATTTTTGATACGATAAACACTATCTTTATTACGCACACACGCAATTAATTCTCGTATTTATTACAAGAAGCTTTATTGTAATGTTAATTCGCTTGCATAATAAGTTATGTTAAAGGTGGACAATTGGTAATAATAATGTTATATCTCCTTGTTAGAATTGAGAGCGTTTTGGTCGATGACACCTCGTTCATGGGAAAGCTGTGAACTTGTCAAAATTAAAATACAAAGCATCATTGTACTGGAGATGTAATGAGGTATTATTATAATGTCTTATTAACCTCTCTTGTATATTCAAAAACAATTTTATGACGTTTTGCACAAACGTTGTTTAAAACTTAATTTAACAGATGATTTCACACGTTTTAATGAATAAATCGAGCGGAAAGTAATTATTAATTAATTCTGCTGATAGCTTAGCAATTCAAGGTTCGGCTTTGTTAAGAAGGAGTTAAACTATAACTATTGATATCCGAAAGTTAACATCAGCTTTCAAAACTGCCATTTTATTGCGTATACCTAGGTAATAAAGTCTAACTTTACCTGCATATAAGTATTTTCTGAATAGTTTATATGTAAAATCATTAGATGGAGTAATAAACACCTAAGGTACCTACTTTGTTTTATGTCTCTACATGTACTACGTAATTATGTTCCTCCTTTTCGAGTTCGTAATTTTATGCGGCAAATGTTCGGAACAATTCAACTAGGGCGATGTTCTGTCGGAAGTTAGCAAATTATCACTCGGTCGTAAAATTAACGCTTCTTATCGATCAAGAAATGATTTCAGAACGGAAGACTTTTACACGAAATTGTGCATTTCGGTAACCGTGTATAGAGATCAAATTTGCGCGTGGGCTCGCTCGACAAAACGAAACTTATTTAAAAGGTAACAAAATGTTTTCAATTTTATTGCTGATTTTATGTTGAATTCTTTAAACATGTATAGTAGGGTGCGTACGTATGTGTCTGTACCCACACCAGTTCCGCGCGCGTCATGCCAAGCGGTAACTGCCTTTCGGGTAAACGCAGTAGGGTGCAAAACCGGCGGCGGCTCGCGCAGAATCAGAAATTTGCCTGCTGGAAGTGGCAGTTCTGAGATAAGATCTCACGATGCCGCAATAAAAAGCGCCCGTACCTCGTCCGTTGTGTAATGTGCATTCAAATTGCATTGTGCGAGAACTAATTCGCCTTAGGCCGATTCGCATGTTACGATAAACACATGTTTCGATTAAGTGTTACGCTTAAGTCCAGTGCTTATTACTTACTCCACTCATTTCCCCGTGCAGCAGTTGCATTCGTAGATTTCTGTAATTTATTAGATAGCTGACTTAGGACCGTGTCACCAATACACTTAACGGACCGTTAGAACAATAACAAATTGTTGGATGTGCTGGTAACAATCGTTAACTACTTCATCATACATTCAATCTAGTACCTAGCTATTAGATTTAATATAATATACCATGAACAGGATTAAACCAACGCCATAAATAACTGATGTATACCTTGTGGCGAGCTAATTTTCAAGTAAGGTTTTCTAGCTAGAGCTTTCAGGAAATTATTACAGGCAGACTTATATATATAGGTACTGTAAGGAGGTCCATGTCGGCGCACTGGTCACTGGCGATAAGCGTCCCTGGCCGTCAAGTTTGAAATAAGAAAAATATTTATTTTTGAAATTGAAAGCTCTGCGGTGCGCTGGCAGTGACAATGGGGGAACTATTGAGTTAAGACGTGTGTTTATGTAAATTAATATTTAAATAATATAATAATAATGAAAATTAATAAATATTATAAAATGCTACGAGTTATTAATTGAAACCCCCATGTTACAGTACCTACGGTCAATTTAGATAGCGCTCATGCGAACGTTATTGTGCTTGCGAGGGCATATTGAAGAGAGACAAACGTGGCCACGAGATAAGGGTATGACAAAAGCTATTGTTCTGCAGACCAATTACTCGCGGCCCGCGAATTACCTAAGCCTCATATATAAATTAACCGACGGCAAACAGCGGAAAGATTTCTCTAGTTGTACTCCAACACAACAATTATTCGTAAATCACTTTACTATATGTTGAAATTTACGAGAGCTCGTCGTTGAACCGCCGACCCCGACTCTCGCGGCGCGCCGGTTTCACGCGAATGTTAACTGATGGTCGCGGCGTGTAAGGTTCAGTTTGTCGGCGGCGGCCAGCGCTGGTAGGGAACACAAAATTCCATAGCGAAAGAGAATATGCATGGCGATTTCGTGATGAATATTCATTTCCTACGGGGCATGAAATTTATTGTGTTTTACATTTATATTCAACTCAGCTGTCTTATGTAACGGTAGCGACGCGGGATTAGCGAATTGTGAACGTTCACATTACGCTTGTGTCGCACGATTCTCATTCGTGAGCGGTTAATTTTAACCGTCCTTAATAAATTAATGAAAACTCCGCGTGACTTTCTAATGATGCGTATTTGCAATTGTTTACCGTTATCGAATAACAGTAGGTAGTGAAATCATTACTGGCCTCAGTTGTAGGTCTAAGTACTGTCAATTGTAATAAGTGCCTACCTATCCTCTTTTATTAAACTATAACTGCAATACTTTATGTGCTATCTTATCAGCGCATATGAGTATTAAATGGATTGTGTGTATAAAACAATACGGCGCTAGGCGCTCTATCGCTTAGCCGACCCTGGGCCCAACTCTGTTAACGACTGTCGCTCGACTCGACTCATACTAGACTCGCGATACATCAAAACTGACGTAACGCGTATCGTATCTGAATACCCAAATTTTATTCCAAATGTCAAATTATTTGAGCACCTGCCTTGCGACGTGCCCGACTCTGTTAACGACTCGACTCACACTCGACTCGCAATATGTCAAAACTACGTCAACGTCACTTTTGACAGTTTTCCTATATTATTATTATTTAGTTTATGGCTTCCATCGATTATCGATGATTTCGCCAGTGGCAAGTAATGGAAAACTGTGAAAACTGACGTTGACGTAGTTTTGACGTATTGCAGTTTTGACATATTGCGAGTCGAGTGTGAGTCGAGTCGTTAACAGAGTCGGGCACGTCGCAGGGCAGGTGCTCAAATAATTTGACATTTGGATTAAAATTTGGGTTAGCGTAGTTAGTCATCGGCGATCGAACTCTGCGACCGACACACTTGGCACCTGTCGAAAATTTAGCGCATAAATCCATAGCACCGGTTCGATCGCGCGCCTGATGGATCCGTGCTATATTTAATCAACGCGACCGACGCCGCCGCATTGTTATCCCGATTGGATTGCTAAGCGTCTCCCGGTACTTATTTTATGAAATGCCGACAGAGATTCATTGTTGCTTCCACAGTTATCATAACCTTAGCTTTATAATTAACTTCGATACGACGTAGCTGTATCGTGTGATCGCTAATTAATGTATTGATATAAGCAATAATACAACATGTTCCATTGAATTGTTTTATTAGTTGAGTGTATCTGTATCGTATACAGTGTGCCGTGCAAAGGCAGCGGGCGGCTCGTGATTGCAGCGGCCGCGTCAAACAATTGATTAGTCGCATAAACTCGGTTTGACGCGCGCTAACGATGCGTCATCCCGGCTGATAATTAAATTGTAAATTAGCTAAGCCGATGGTCGCTGGTCGCAGCGTGGTGTGGTCGCAGCGCCACGCGACCTATGTGTTAGGTTGGTTGTTGATCGTTCATGAAGTTACTTTTAAATATAATAAACAGTGGAACCTTGTTTTGTTAATGCAATTTGCCAGCATTTTTTATATTGGTCCAACAACGCCATCTAGCGGCAAGTAGGTAAACATCTTACTCTCAGATTTTATAGTTTTTCCACCATCACATAAACTATGCTTTCACAAACTGGATTAGTAACTTTATATTTACCTACACATCTCATTTTATTTTGGATGGGAATAACAGGAACCGTTACCTGTTAGCTTAATATATCTATCTACTAGGTAGAGAGATCACTACCCTGTATGAAAAGCGTTAATATAGATACAGATCTACAAAAAAAGATATATCTAGGCATCCAAATTCGATTCGAGCAAGCTTTGCGCGTTGATTGCGAAAAATTCAATCTTGTTTCATGGAAATTTAATTTAACATACAAAATGAAAAGCTCTCTCGCTGGATATGAATCGATGCCGGCTGACTGCTCGCCGTGTTTGTGGACGCCGCTGCGATGTGTGCATGTTGTAATCAATTGTCGGATTGTGTCCATTTCAATTCGCAATTTACAATTTTGATAGATGTGTCATAGAGGAGATACCTTTTTGTGAAGTATGAAATTTTATTAATCTATGTATGTCTGCTCTTTATATGAAAAGCGTGTCAGTGTGAAGTCAGCTGACGATAAGTTGAAGGTAGATAACTTTAGTGTAAGTAGCTAATAAGTAAATTTCAATCAAGGAAATACTTACTAGATTTGCATGACGGGTATATGAATTCTTATTGCTCTCTTCTTTTCTATTTTGATAAAAAGTTTAAGAATATTAGAGAACTCAAAACGCAGGTTTAAGTTTAGTTATATTAGTTATATTTACTATTTGTATTTCACAGTCTTCGAAGATCCGCGGGGCGCGATGGCGACCACCCCACCGCATACCTGCAATGCCCGCCGCGCTGCATCGCACATAAAGTATATTAATAGCAGTTCGTCGCACCTATCGCGGGCAGAATTCGCGTGCCGATGCCTTGTCAATAATCGTTAATAGATATTTCAGAAGACAATGCAATCGGCTAAGTATAGCGCGCCGTGACTAACGTCCCGTCAGCCGCGGCGGCTACACGCGTGCTCAACTCTGTTAATCTTATTATGGCAAGCGAATTTATGTGCTATGGAGATCGTGTGACGATTAACGATCTATATCTAACCAGGGTTTTTAGGGTTCCGTAGTCAAATTAGTATAAAACACATTGAAAAATAAGGCGAAATTATCAACCATTTGATATAATTGTAGAGTTAAGAGACCCGCTGCATCAGATGTGTCATATCAAAATGAAACATCACGTTTATTATTAGGGTTCCAAATTATTGAAAAGACGCGAAATGTCTACAGAACCCTGTAGTATGCGTGATCCGATACGCATTTGCCTGTTTTATTAAACGTCTTTTAGTTACCTACCGCAATAGCAGGACAAAAGCCAGGTAGCTTTACACTTAATTATCTATTTTTGTGTGGAGATAAGTTGCGTTAGAAAAAATTCCGCATAGGACCCATATGCCGGCACCCGTCGGAAGTCGTAACTCACAGTTATGATGCGAACGACACCAGTTTCATAAACATTGTTTTTCTTCGTTTCGCCCCTAATATTTATATTTATCAATCCATCTACACATTTATTTATAGTCCAAAATAGCGAGCATCCGAGGGGGCCCCGGGGGCGCGCCGTCATTACGATTTATTGTTTTCTTTGGACATAGTTTGGGGTCTTCCTTGCGAGTGTCCTCGGACGGATTTTAAGATTACCCACCGTCGACCAAAAAGTGGCTAAGGGTGCCCACGAGTGTATTGTGGAAGATTCAAAATTTATTGTTTTTTCCTCTCGCGTTTCTGCGTACTTCATACTAGAATTCTGGATCAGAGTAAAAACAAACATTGGTGAGTTTAATTGAAATTTTATTTACAACTCTACCGAGCTACGGGATTCGCGTGGGCACGTGCAATAACAAAATCAATAGCAACCGATGAATTTCATATTTAAGTTTGGTTAGTCACGTGGTTAGTCACCTGACTATCTTATTTTTGATACTGAATACTTTTCCTGTTTTATTATTATAAGCCCACTGAGTAAACGTAGGTATTATCAGTCTATTTTTGAGTTTTGCACATGTGTATGAGGACAGTCTAAATATTCTTGGGATAATATATTGCATCAGATGAGGGTGCGCACTGGAAATATTAATAATGTACCTATACCACATTAGATATATATAATTAGATATATTCCGAACTTTAGTGTGCAATTAAGAGTTATTCTATTCTATAATAATTTCTTGGGTGAGTCGTGAAAGACTGTGTGCCCTTAGCTGCGACTGTGACATCTGGTGTTAAGTGCGCGTGCGCAGATCAATCGGCAACGACCTTTGGGTCACTGAACTTTAGATTTGAAGCCATCTGGATCTCGAAGTTGAAAACGACTGAATCAGTAATTTCGTTTTAGTACTACTTAAAACAGTTTAATTGATTTAATTTAGGTAGGTAGGCTATCCTATCCCTTAAGCCACAGATATACA
Organism: Notodonta dromedarius; assembly: GCA_905147325.1. Classification (NCBI taxonomy): domain Eukaryota; kingdom Metazoa; phylum Arthropoda; class Insecta; order Lepidoptera; family Notodontidae; genus Notodonta; species Notodonta dromedarius. The sequence continues at coordinate 7,921,415 of LR990159.1, read as the reverse complement.
AGGATCATAATAATAAACATTTATTTTACCAACAAAACAACAGAAGGAGAAATTTATGTAACAATATTATAAATGCGAAAGTTTGTGAGTGTGGATGTATGTATCTATGTATGTATGTTTGTTACTCTTTCACGCAAAAACTACTGAACGGTTTTGGATGAAATTTGGAACACAGATAGATTATAACCGGGATTAACATATAGGATACTTTTTAACCCAATAATCCAATACTACGCGGATGAAGTCGCGGGGCACAGCTAGTGTAACATATTCATGTTGTACATTTAATAATGGAACTATATTTTGGTCGCATGCGATAATATAACCGATCTAATATTATAAACAAGGAAGTTCAACATAAATAACTATGTATGGGCCAACGAAAATAATAATATTCCAGTTCAAGTCGGGTCCTCCGGGCTTAACAACAGTCAGGCAGCCATGTTATAAATTAGTATCTAATTAAAAATAAATGAGGTTCAGTCTATTCCTTCTCAATGGCAGCGGTCTAGAAGAACAACTAATACTTCGCTTAAATTATTTCGTAGGCGTTCAATAATAAGGCAGAGTTAACCATTTTTACCAACAACTTAACATTCCACAAATCCCAAGACACATCGTAGAGTATTGTTTCGTGTAGTATAACTATTATTATCTCTCCGGAAACGCAAAATTGTAGGTGTCAAAAATTCTATTAGACTCGTGTTGTGGTACCATCGCGCCTGAACAGCGCCGCACTCGAGTGTACTCCGGTACAAACGGTTTTGATACTTTATACACCAATAAAACGTAATAAGCCGGCTCAGTAACCGTGAATTGAATTTCAAATTGTGGCACTACTAACTACTAAAACTAAATCACATAGGAATAAAAATTGATTAGCGCATGTATCAGCAATTCAGTTTATTTTCATCTTCGTAAAATTAGAATATTGATCGTCGTTTATCTACTTTCTGTATTATTTGAAATTCTCAACTAAAAATATCACGACGTTAATTGAGTTTTTAATTAAAACATTTTTATACACGACGATAAAAAAAATATTTTTAATATTATTTCAAATTATAAATATATTCCAAATATGTTTGTTTATAGCTTTTCATTTGAATATTCATTTATAATCACTTAGGCCTGTATTAATAACTATATCTTAAGTCTAAGAGTGATCTTGAGAACGCTTTTGACATGTCATTTTATACTGGTATGGCGTTAGAATGACACTTCTAAGATCGCTCTCAGATAGATTTATGAATACGGGCCTTAGTCACAATCACCAAAATATCAAGAAGCATTTTCCGTGAAATAACGCAGGAGCAGTCTTCTCAATACTTGACATATTTATGTACACAGTAGGTGCAACGCACGGCACATATGGCGTGGCAATTTATGAACCCGAGAGCCCATTACCATTTTAAATATTATTTTTAGGGAATTTCGTGTCAGATCTCGCTCGTCGCCGGCCGTATATTAAGAGATGTGATCCGCTGATTATGTCGCCCCGATACTTGGGATAACTTAAATGCGTTAGGATTTTCTGTTAATTAAGGAAACATTGACGTAACATACTGATGACTTTATTATCTCATAGAAATAAAGAAAGCTCGTGCTTATTTTAGAATAGGGGTAAGCAATCAAATATACTTGTGGAATATGATAGAGTAGGTGTACCTGTGTATCTTTTTCTAACAAAACAAAATAAAACTGTGATATGGTGGAGTCCGCTCAATATCCTTGAGAAAATAATCATAACCACTAAACCTTGTAATAAATGTAGAGCCTGAGGATGTTACAATAAAAGGCTATCGATGAATTTGTATAATGAGCATTCCATTTTCTGGCAGCCTTGGGAACAGTCAAAAGAGAAAAAAACCTCCGACAAAGTTGCGAGCACAACTAGTCATAGCGTCATTAGACATTATTACAAAATAAACCTTGTCTCATAAAATATTTAGACTCATACTACTACTGTTTGCTGTCATTATGTTGTCGCTTCACGGTTAAGCAATTAATAGTTTACCAGAACGAGTATCAATGGCGCAGTTGTAGAGTCGCGTAAAACAAACAAAGCTGGGTCAACCACGCCGTTAAACTTTATGAAACGGAAGCTGCCACCCGGCATGTGCGCCCGACACCCGTTCTTCGATCTGTCAATACAGGCGACCGGCGGCGCGTGCGCATACCCCGCGCTCAACCCGTAGATCCGTCACTAAACCGTCATTAAAGATGATTTTAAGATATTTTGGTGTATACAGAAACCGGTCTCACTATAACAAAAATATTTTATTCCTAATATGTTATTAGTATCACTGAGTTACCACTCAGTATGGTATGCAATATATGCGAAAAAATATTATTTAACATTTACGAAGGTGTCGCGCAATTTTGCCTCGTGTATTATTAAAATAAGGCTCTATATAATTCGACGAAAGGCTAGAATTTTGAAATAGATTTGTCTTTTATTATAGCCCCGAGATTGGTTATTAAGCCTCTGATAAGATTAAAATGGTAATTTTAATGGTGCACAATAATTTTAAAGATTTTATCGGATTTTTAATTTATTTAAAGTGTCGAACCACTATATAATAAATAATAATCGTATTCCGAGGAGATTGTTCGTTTCAAATTTGCATCGAGATCCGCTAAGACACGGCATACTTAGGTGAACTGTGTTATCAGCTGGTTTCTTTATTCTGAATTATATTAAAGCATCTGGATCAAATCGGAGTATTGTGACGAGGTGCTCAGTGGGTCGTAACGTGGCCACCGGACATTGTGGTAGGTGCCGACACCTTTGTACAGTCATCGTACACTCGCTTACAAAAACTATGACGATATTGTCACTCGAATATCTGTCATCTCGCATTTACCTGATCGTATTTTTTGAGTGATTCATAATTTTTGTTTAGAATTTGTGAGCCATCACGATAGCTAATTATTTGTGGTAAAAAATATGTTGTCTGTTTACAGCTAAGTAAATTTCAGGATATTTTTAGATCCATATCTAGCAACATCGTCGTAGGTTTTTACCTTTTCACCATCCCATTGATTACCTCACAACCTTACTGTGACATAACTTTAAGTATTCTGCGTTCGGTTGTACTAAACGTATAATAATAAACAAGCACAATATCAAACGGAAATATCGGGTTCGTCGCCGCCATTATATTCATAGAAAGGTCACATCGTTTATTTTACTTGATGAAACTTCGTTAGTTGGACGGTAGGACTTGAATATGTTCAACATAGGAATAATCAAAACGTACATTTTTAATAATTTTACATTACTGAAATATTGGTCTGATCTTTTCGCATTTGATCTGATCTGATCGCAGGACTATGTATATACAAAACCCATTCGCTCGCAAGCAGAAATACTTTCATTTTATTCACTGTTTTAAAACGACTCTCCCAGCCAATAATTAAATCCTATACCGTAGGTTGTAAAGTAAATATCCAAAGTATTTCGTACAGTGATCGTATACTTTAGAGGCCTTCAGGTGTTATACATCTGATGTTGACTATACTAGTGTAGCTTGTTATTGCAGCTAGAATGTTAAAGTATCATATTATGTCCGCTTCATAAATATGTGCAAATATAAAAACAACCTTCACCTCATAATATTACAGCGAAACCCCACATAAATAAAATATTACAACACGTATGAACTTGAATGATAAATCTCAAATAGAAAATTCCCTTTTGATTGAATGCTGAGTATAACCGTAGCCAAAGGAAATATAAATGCTGTCCAAAGGCGAATATGCGGCAATCCCTCACACAAGTGGGTAAGACGAGCTGAATTTTTAATGTTACACTCAGACCGCTGCAAACCGTAACAGTTTTCTTGTCATTGGTAGAGTGGAGATGTGAGATAAATTTTGCAGAGTGGCCCCATCTTTTCGTCTGACATCAATCTTTAATGCGAACACGGGATACACTCCATACGTGGCGTGTCTAATGCTATTTGTGTGCAAAGTATGAAGCTTTTACTTTGTGACCCGACATAATAGAGTCCGCCTCTGGACGGTATAATAATATTGGAATTTAATAAGCGTACACGGAGGGTGATCCAGGAACCGATGAGCGATACTGAGCCGCTCGCGAGTAATGAGTCAATTGGAATATTTAAACTGAGATGTAAGCAGACGCCGTTCACCTTGAGGACTTCAATTAACTTCCTCGTAGCGGCCGATTATAATGGCACGGCTAAAACAATAGTTGTATTAGTTTTTATTTTTCGCCGCGACCGAAGGCCATGTTTGACAATACACAAAACAAAGTTGTGGCGATTCGTTTCGCCATATAATTTCTGTAATCAAACGCCACGTCATTACGAGGCGCGGTCCGGAATCGATTAAGCGTTCCACTTCCGGTGTTTTTATGGGGAATATTTATTGGAAAACTGATCAAACAATCAAGGACCGTGCGTTTCCGTCATTCCAGTAAGATTTTACAATGAAAGAAATCAACTCATAGAGCTGTGGATAATCTGTAGATACAGTCAACTGTGACCGCTTCCTCGATAGATTTTTATTTCTTCTTTGATAATTTGTTTTTACATTAAACGTGACGGTATAGTTTTTCCTTATCGGTGCGCGTCGCCGCGGTGTTCTTGTTGGGCCGGGCGGCGCGGCGGCGCGGACGCGGGCGTCGGCGGCACCTGTCCGCCGCGATGAAAGCACCGGTGCTTTAATTATAATCTTGTTTTTGTACGATTTAATATTGCGACTAGGGAAGTAGATCACCTCGTTGATTACGACAATCTTTTTGTAAGGTATAGTTTTTAAACAGTATGCAGTGAAGCGTTGCGTTATTTTTTGATCCACCATTTATGTTGATTCGTCATCGATATGAAAGTATTTCATAAACATTTATGAAACTCGTTTTAGACTTTGTGCTGAGCAGACACAATGAGTTATGCAATTAGGTGTCTAGATGCTATTGTATTTTTATAAATGCGGTTAGACGGTTGCCTAATAGGAAATTTATTATTATGTTATAATAAAAGTGTGAGCGCAGCGGGCGCGGACCGGGATGCGCGCGCGCCGCGGTGTAAACGAACACTCTGCTAATGGACTATTAACCTCCTGCTTCTAATTATTAATATTTTATTTTTATGGCCCACCTCTGTCCACATTTAACGACCACTTTCCGGTTCTCGTATAGAGTTAATATTTTTAATGTTAATATTTGCTTAGCGTTGATTGAAAGGTCATCTGTTATGTCAACGGTATTGCTCTAACGGGCCCTAATTAGCACGACGCGATATAGAGTTACAAAAACTATCTCGTATTATGTTTCGATGGACATTATGATGGTTATGTAAATAATAATTTCGTTATTAATATTAATTTTCATATATAACGTGTGTGAAATAAGATATTATCTGACATATTCAAAAATGGCTATGTTAATGTTGTTGTAACACGATTTAATATGTTCTCTATCGTTGATCTCTATCTACAAATAGAAGTGACGTGACAAACCGGAAACATATTTGCTATGAACTGAGACATGTGTCCTATATCATTTTCGGGCCCTGATCTGTCAAACTTATCCAACATGTCAAGGGTTGACAGCAGTTCGTGGCATCCGTTCCGGCCGGCGGATAAACCATTACAATATGGGGCAACACCTAGTTAACTTCTAAAATATGTTCTACTCGGTTGAATTAGGGTATGAATTCAGTATAATTGCCATGTCAAACATACTACTTTTCTAATGATTGTTGATTTTACCGACACTCTCCAAACGGCTTAAATTTTCCGCTTGCGTGAGTAATTCACTGCTCTATGTACTGCAATTAGAGGCGCTTTTCGTTTGTGACATGAAATCATAATTTCATCAACGGAAGGAATAGCTCGTGTGTGGCTGTGCATTTGTGTTATTAAATGATTTATGAAGCAGGATTACGGGGCATGTGGTCTGTCGAACAATTTTGAAAGTTATTTCTATGGGTTTGGAGTGCGATTCTCCTTGTGAAGTGTGGTTGTTAATCATGCACGGTAGCCGTGTGTTGATCTCGATGTAATTGAGTTAACTGACGCGCTGATGACTTATTTGACAGAGTGAGTCGTCTGTTTACTGATGTGTATTATCATAATCTACGAGGATTACCCGCGGTGTTTGTTATTCGTAGTCAACGTTTTATAAACTCCGATTTTAATTAGGCGTTCGGACACTATCATCTGTGAAATTGAATGAGCGAACAACTTTTTGCTACGGTGTCGCAATTAAGTGAAGATTATAAAAAAATGAACCTTTGCGATTATACGGTGTTAAGTAATTAATATTGAAAGATCTTTCGTAAAACTGTTTAATTACACATTCCTGTCGTACCTAGGTAAAGCGGTGCGGTCAAAAAAGAGCATAATGTATGCGGTGGTAGATCCAATTGCCACATTATATAGCCACATTGACTACAGCTAATATACAGGCTGGCTCAGCCAGGGTTGTACTACCGTACACATCACATATCACATATCACTATTCACACATCACACATCACACATCACACATCACACATCACACATCACACATCACACATCACACATCACACATCATACATCACACATCACAGAAGATCGTGTTAAATTAGGAATTCCATCCATCCATCCACGCAGCTAGCATTGTGTACGTGGAGTGACAGAGCCCCCCTCCCTAACCCGCCCTCTGTCTTCTACCCTTCATTTCAGCAACTTGCAAGCAATATCTTTGTTATTGCAAGCCTCTTGTTGGCTCCAGTAACTGCTTAGCATCAAACGAGTCGTACTCCTTTTAGGCGACTTTGTTACATACAAAAAAACCTAAAATTGCATGATTAAGCATTTAATGATTAGGAATGTAGGTAAGACTTGTGTTGGATATAAGGATATCATAGATTGACTGATGGCATGTTCTCTCGTATCAATTCATCTGTGGCGCTTTATGTTTCCACAACGAGATATCAAATTGATAAGTGAGGCACATTCGCGGCGGGCGGCCGAGGCATTATGAAATTGGCCGTGGGTACGTTAGATGCCGTTACATCCGATAAAATATAACCGGCTCGCCCGCTTATATCGCCTGCCGCGGTTCCCAGTGCGCTCACGTCCACGAACAACCATCATCATCTCACCTATGAGGTAATCAATAACACGTCGATACGCATTCGTTTTCCGACGACGTTATGACACACAACTGGTTGAGCTACTATAAGATTTATCTAAACAAGATAACGCGCAGGGAAAATTGCCATGCATTGAAACGCGACATCACTTTATGATGTGAAAGTTTGGTGTTATTCAAATTAGTACCTAAATTACATCCACGTGTGTCCCACATTGAAATACTTGCACTGCCACCTATTTTGTGGGAAGCGAGTTTTATCGCATTCTAGGTACCTACTTGAGAATTTTAATATTTATTGAGCAATATCTTAATGCTAGCTATTAACCAAAATTTTCTTGATAACATGACGACAGTTTGCCTAATATGAGGGTCAAATGCATGGCCGCCCATTTAGCTGATGCTTGCTACATAGTTGGCTAAGAAACCAACGCCATTGGTATGTTTGGTAGGGACTACTGTAAGCGGTGAATCACAGGATAAAACCTTTTACTAAACTTTTTTGACAGATAATGGCAGTAGGTATTTGTCACCCAAATATGGTAAAATGTACGGAAACTATCGGTGTTCAGTTAACAGTCGTTATAATCAGTCGAAATTTTATGGAATCTTCACCCCAAAACTTTTTACAGTGACTTTTCCATTTTCCAATAACCACGGTTAGTTGCCAAACGTTAATTAGATACCGAGAGCCAGGTGTGACACATTTAGCGGTTGCGACTAAAGCTTGACCAAGTGTGATTCAGTTAGCCTTTGCGGCTAAAGCTTGGTCTGCGGAGTTGCAAGTGGCAAGTGTATTCAGGATATATCGCGGGGTAGTCAGTGGGCCAGGGGGGCAGGTAGGGCGTAAGGTCCGAGATTTATGCTCTCATAACACGCCGTTTCTCGCCAGAAAACGTTCAAACGTATTGATTTCATTTCCAACATTCATTTTTAAATAGCTTTGCTCTTTTAATCGATACTAGTGCCTGTAAGTTATGTGTTGCATTGAAATACCAATTTGAGGTTGTAACTATATTACTGAGCATTGATAGACAATTGATTAAGCACGCGTCTTGCGGATAACAGGTCCTGGGTTCAAACCCCGGCTCGCACCTCTGGGTTTTTCGAAATCTATGTGCGAATCATAATTTGTATATGATTATTACTTGCTCACGGTTAAGGAAAACATCGCGAGGGAACCCGCATGTCTTAGAAAATCTTACCAATTTTCGAAATACACGTCAAATCAACCCGCACTGTACCAGGGTGGTGGATTACGGCCTGAATCCCGTTGTAGTAAGGGGAGGCCCATGCCCAGGAGTGGGACGTCAAAAGGGCTAAATTATATATATTATATTATGTAACTCAATTACTAAATAGCGAATTTTGTGCGAATAGTTGTTACGTTACACCTTAATATGTTAACGTTTAATCATATGAACAGTTTTCATACTATAAAACAATGTAGTAAGTAGGTATATCACCTACTTGTGTATGTGACTATGACTGGATAAAAAAACAAAAAACAATATGATAAGTGTCTGATATTGATATAGGAAATACCCATCGTTACATATTATACATATCGATTATGAATAATATTAAACCATGAAACAAAATATGTTGATTTTAACTCCTCAATAAACAATCTTAAATTAACATAATATATTTAGTACCCACACTAGAATCTTGAAATTCCAAAATTTATTTCGCGGAATTCGGACCGAGAGATAAGAGAGCATCCAGACGAAACGACAACAAAATATGAATTATTTAAATAATATTTACGATAAAATTTTAATTAACAGAAGATTTAATGTTGTTCTTATCTATAGAAATAAACTGTTACACCAACCAAGCAGCTAATTTATGACTGTTTCGAATCAACTATAAGTAATATATATAATAAAATATAACCACTTAAGTATGTTAATGAGTCTTGCAAGAATAACTCATGACTCTACACTAGCAGGATGGGCACTTACCACTGATTTGATATTATTAATAATTCATCAAATATTTGTTTCTGTTCGACATCAAAATAATTCAATTGTTAGGTGTCAACATTTTTTGGGTGTTGATTTTGTTGGTACTTATATTAAATATGTTTTATTAACGACTTTATTTAATTTTTTTTGACGTCCGCTTGGCGCAGTGATTCGAGCGTAGGCCGCTCGGCTCACTGCACTTGGTGGTTGCAGGTTCGATTCCAGCCGGGGCAATTTCGTAAATGGCCTCTTCGTAATTTGCCCAGGTCTGTGTGTCACCCCCAGTCCATTATACGATACCCATGGTACTACAAGTGTTGCTTAGTTTGGAACCATACCTACAGTTGGTGTATCAGTCTGGCGATATTTTTATCTTATTAAACCTGTGACTAAACTAAAAGCCATCCTTTCATGGTTGTGTTGTATTTTATGGTGGTAGAGCTAAACTGCGGCCAACTAACTACAGCTCATATACGAACTAGCTCGACCGAGGTTCCACCACCTAGGCATAAAATAGCTATTATAGCTGCGTTTCGTACGATAAGTCGCACGAAATTTTGGTATCGTCACACCTCAACTAAATTTGTCATGATTGAGAGTATTGTTTTCTTATATTTACGCGAATACTACACATTGAAATAAAACTATTTTTACGGATTATATCGCGTTTATTTACTTCTTATGTTCCCGACGTTTCGGTTGCTTTACAGTAACCGTGGTCACGGGGGGACTGAGGTGTTAGACGTCCTGATGTCATAGTTAAAAACTGGGTACCCTCAAAATTTAGTTGGTGTTTGCGGTCCGATCCACGCAGAAAGTGCTCACTGTGTCTTGAGGTCTTGCAATGGTACGCTTGGTTTTGGATTTAATTATATTAATTACTGGATCCCAAGTTGGTGGTAGCACCCAGCCATCTTCCCTATTGAAATTAGGATGTTTTTAATTTCAATTTATAATCCGTAAAAATAGTTTTATTTCAATGGTTGAGAGTATTGCTGTGTTGCTCGTACGATACTTACAACCATTAGAAGGATCGCAATAAATTTTCACAATTTATTAAATTTGACAATAGTATCATTCGAGCTAATATTTTCTGATTATAATGTTTATCATTCGTTGGTTCTAATAAGTATCTAGCCAGGACCGCACAGGTGCCGATGACACAAACCGTTTTGTCCTCAAGCCATTGGTGGGCGCCGTATCGCGAGTAACTAAAAAGGTGTCGTTAGTAATGGTTTTTCAAACATCATAAAGATGTCATGGCGGCTGTTACCTGATTGTGGCTATCGGGCCGGCGTAATAGGACGCGCGTAAACTCACCCAACAGATACCGTGCGCGTATGGCGCTTTACAATTTACGTAGGTACTACAATAAAATTGAATATTTAAGAAAATTAACCTTTTAATTTATATTGGTTCTAAGTTTAATCTTGTAACATTTATTTTGATAAATTCTTAAAATAATCGAGTTGCTCAGTAAAAAGGGTTATGAAATTTCAGAGGTGTTCAGACTTAGCGCAGGTATGTATTGAACAGTGTGATATACATACTTCATTCAGGTAGATGTTCTGTTAAATATTGACATGACACTTTTTCTATTTTTGTTTTATGCGATTTTTATTTATAAATATTGTCTTGTGGATGAGTGGATGAGTTTTAAATGTACGCACGGACGGCACCGAGTGCAATAAAATATAATCCGTGGCTCCAGCGCGTCACCCGTCCGTCTACAAATTTTAGCGATATGCTCTGTTACGAGCGCCGCTTTCTTTTGTCTTTTTAATACTGTTTCAACTGGCATCAGAGATACACATTTCAAAATAAATGTGGCTAGAACGAATATATTCTAGATAATTTATTCATTATTTAAATACAGCAAAATAACTTGTGTAGAATCTCTACGACGCTGCTGACTGTACTTAACTTTTTAATCACTTCATAAGTCACCAGCCGAGCTTTGTCGACGCTTATCTGGTAATTTTTGATAGCCACCAGACACTTAACACTTGGAATTGTTTCGGATAGTTGTTTATTTATTTTAATGGCACCTCGGCCCCTAAAGAGCATTCCTGTAATCAAGGGAAGTGCATTCTCAAATGAATATGATGTGTAGTAAACGTAATTGATATTTATCTAATAGACGACTTGACTCAGATATCCGTATTTTATTGATTTTAAATTAATATTAAGTTGTATACCATCATGCCGGTAATTCTCGAACGGGTAGCCAGAGGTGTAAAGCAGTGCACTGCATTTTGCTGATGGTGTTTTGGTTCCATGTAATAGGGGGCGAGGCTATTGCCATTATACCCGGCATGTTCCCCCTCATCGCGATGGGGATTCGTGCCATAATCCACCACATAATGCCCAGTGTGTATTGGCAAAATTCACACATCTTGCAAAAGACGTGCGGGTCTCACAATGTTATCCTTCACCGTTCATCACTTGATAATCTTAGTTAGAAATTACCTGGTAACGATGACTATAAATACTTATATAAAGTACACAGTAGTCCGGTGTACAGGGCGTACCTAGTTGACAAAACAAAATGAACCATTGAGTCATAAAAACTGTCACAAAATATTGCAATACATTTTAAGTAATAACGCGAAATGTCGGCGCGGACTATCCCCTGGCAATATTTCTGCTTGATTTGGCATTACCATCGGCAAGCGGAAATTTTAATTTATGCGCTGCCGCTGGAGACTGTTTGTTTTTATGTCATCGCTATTTTTTGGCCAGCAAAAACATGACTTCAATCGATCGCGGAAGTTACGAAAAATTTAGTTTTGACCGAATAATAGACGACTGCGATTCATGAGCGGTGGGGTCAACGTTTGAACATAATTTTTACACAATATTTTTCTTTCGACAGCCGAATGAGCCATCGTTCCGAATTACTATTAATTATAATCGATGTGAGTGGTTCATTCGTGATTCGAAAAACATTCGAATGATGCCCGAAACCAATACATTTCATAGTGCAATAATTGGCTACGGCCGGAGTTCTAATCTGCGGAGAGTGACTGAGCATAAACCGAGTACCTTCTTAGTAGTTTTCTTTCAATTAAAGCCTTTTATCTTCCGGATGATTTACGATGCCTTCGATAACATTCGGCTTTAGGAAATGAATCGTACTCAATTTGTAGATGTCGTTATTAAAAAGAGAACACGTCGACGCCGACTGACTATTTTTTTGTTATTCCGACGTTTTGTATAATTATTTTTGTTTGGTTTATAATGAAGAGTCGGCGATAACAATATCGATTGTTCATGGATCGGGCGGAAGTGGAAATTTGAACCTTGTCATGGCGAGGCTCCGACAACCGTGACTGAGCCCACAAGCGTTTCACCTCACATTTGCTTTTTTATTGTTCTGTTTTTCAATAGTTGACCCACCATTTTACTTGGCCCTTCGTCCGGCGTACCTACCAAGAAAATTCTTATATTCTTAGTTAATGACGTGGGTTGATATCGGTATACCGCCAGCAACTTTATTTTAAGGTACGCTTTAAGTTAGGTTTAAGATAAGTCAACTATAAGTACCTATTAGTACTCAGTATCGCAAGTTTATCATGACTAAATATAGTCGTCGGTTTAGTGAAATGACCGGAGAGCAGGCGTGTCGGTCGGTAGAGCCGTTATCTAGATGACGACGTTCCGAGAACAGAGAGTCTGCTACCAAATATCATGACTGTCGTCGTCTTACAAATGAGAAAATTTAGCTCTAATTATTTATGAATGTGTTATCGTCATATCTACGGAGCTCACGATCCGGCCTCCGTGCGCACGACACGAGCAAAATCGCAATTAGCAAATGTGGCTTTCTTTGTTCTCGCTCGCACGTTTTGCCACCGCCGACTATCTATTACTATAAGTACGCGTATGCGAGAGGAGCAGTCGACGATCGTTAATAAACCTCCATTACTTTCATTAAGGGATATCAGCGGACAGTCGCCGTATCGAGATGTCGGACTGCCGTCATGCGACCGACACATAACGAAATTAAACGCGATGACGCTATCGAAGCGCGCGCATCGTACGGCTGACTCGCTGCCCGCTCCTCGCCGTATCCGCGCGCGCACTTAATTGCAAAATGCCAATGAATGCCGATAATATATTTTAATCGCGACACCGAGCACCGAACGCGACGTCATCTGAGTAATCCTAAATCTCGTTATGGACACGACTCGAATACCTAGGCATCTGTTATAAATTACGTTTCAGATTATCGTATGATCCAATCGTAAATTAAGACAAGATACATAATTAAGGCGAATAAATAAAATGGTTGGCATTTCGACGGGAGCACGTTCGATTCTGCCTCGCGATACGCTCTCCATTTTGAGCTATCGGACCCTTTTAATAAAGTGTAGTTTGATTCGTTACATTTAATTGCGATTCGAATCGCCAACAATATTGAAGGAGCCGAAGGAGTGCGGGGGCGGGACGGGACTCTGAATGTCACGACAAGATTTTTAATTACGCCGAAGATATCATCTAAGAACTTCGCCCCATACTATATGAGACACATCGAGAAATTACAATTCAATAATTATTTATTGGGCGAAGGTATGTAAGGAATATTTTTAATTAGCGACAACTTTAGTGGCGGTTAACACGAGAGTACTTGGCGGTAGGGCCGCAGCGCGCGGCGGGCGCGGGCGCGGCCGCTGCGCGCCGGCTCGGGCCGCTGCACCACCGCGCCGTGCGGCGGCCGGCGCGGCGGCGGCGAGCCGACCGCATGTCGAATATGATCCCAGTTTATTTTCGTTCTTCTAATGCGTCTTCTCTGTCGTCCGGAGGACAATTAAAAATACAAAAAGTGAAACGTTTGTTTCAGACGTTCATTGTCTCCGTTATTAATAAATTCATTTTACTGAGTTGAAGTCGACGTGTATTTTATTCGCTTTAAGTGGTTTCACATTGTTTTATATTTATGTTAGGTTATTTTCGGCAGAGACATTATAATGCAGTTTGTGGGGGAAGATGTAAAACGGCTCACTCCTGCTCCATTAGGGATATTTGAAACTTTGAGAGTGCACTCATAAATTGGCTTTTGTTGGTAATAACACGAGCTAACAATAGATACCTATTGTTATAATAATTTACTCTTCAGAATCTCATGTGTGTCTCATAACTCTACTGTATTCCACTCAAAATAGAAGAATTTCAACTTTCAATAACCCTCGGTTGGAGTTATGTTTTGGATTTAAGTTATGTTTTTTGGTTTATAGTGTAACCAGGAACGTTTTTTATCGTAAAAGATTTAAAGAAATGAGTATTGATAAAAATACAAGTGGGATCTTCTGTTGTCAATATTCCCAGTAGGTAAATAAGAATACACGCAATAAGAAATTTAATAAACGAAATATTTGTATGATTGTAATCGTAGCTCGCGTTTCATCGTATCTGGGTAAAAACGCGTCAAGGAAAATCTTTTGCAAAAATGCTACAAAAGTATCGGATTTTTTTGATATAACGTAGGTTAAAATTTTATTGTTGTAGGAGTAGTCCTACAACAATAAAATTTTAAATCGTTCGTAAATATAATTCAAACATAGCGATAAATATATCAAAGCGGGGGACTCTATTTCACTGTTTTGGCTGTCCTGGGCCGGGCGGCAGGAAGTCCCCGACCAAACCATATCTACAATGTTCTAAACCGCAGAATGATTTGTAGAGTCTAGCGTTTTCGAAGCCTACATAAACAGGCCGCCGCTTTGAGGAATGACGTAGTGGAATTCAGAGTTATGACGTTAGATTGTATCAAACAGATATAATAAATCATATGCATTCGTGTTTGGATTAGGAATGCCTTTGACTACTACCGACATAATAGTATGTACCTAATTAACTACAGCGGTGTTCGTTCTCCGGAACTCCACATAATTGAAGTAAAATGATTTGGGAGATGGACCCATCACTCACCCGCGGTTTGTCAACCTCCAAAGATATAAACCAAATAGGCTAATCAATAATGGAGGCAAACAAGACCAGACTCCGTGAGTCAAGAGCCTATCTGTCATTCCGAAAATTAATATTAAAATTGTGATGTATTTCCGCAAAGTAACGCCTGAGTCAATCAATTATCTTGAAAATTATCATGATCATCACTATCATTATAATATTATATTCGATGCAACGCCATGATGGAAGAAAATTATGAAATCAGTTGTGATTTAAAGCCTATTTAGGTGTCCCACTTCTAAGCAAAGTCCTCTCCCTGAATTCGCCACAAAATACGATTCTGTGCTATTTAGGGCCACGTATCTTATCGAAAAGCCCAATCCCACTCTCTCCTGCCTCTGCCTCACTCTCCTTAAGGTCCGCAACGTGCGAGCAATGCCTTTGGTATTGCAAGCATCTATCGGCTACGGCTGCCTCTTACCATCATGCGGGTCGTACGATTATTTGCCCAATTTATTTTATTTAAAAAATAACAATATCTATGTGCTTACCTCGTACCATCATTCATTTTATGATGTATATATTTACCTACTTAGTTCCTATAAAATGGTAACTGTGTCACGATGAAATATGAGGCAATTCCTTGGTCCCAAACAGTAGGTGTCAGCTCGCACGGCACGTCCTCCGCCCCACTACCACTGCATTTACTTTACTGCTCTGATATTTTACAGGTAGTGCTTTTAACTTCCATATGTCCCGCTTTTATAGTCGCCACTACGCGTTATGGCCTAGTGTCACGTGATCCAATGATTCAACCGTCTTACCTTTTAAAATTAACTTGTTTCTTTTTCGATAAGAAATAAGTCTTCTGCCAAGGGGGGAAATTTTAAAGTAGAGTAAAAATAATACCAAAATAACTTTGACACTGGCAAAAATAAAATATAAACGACTAAAGTTTCCGATATCGATTAACTAGAATAATTTAAATATTTTTATTCGACTTTTCTTTTTCGACTTAAACTCAATAATACCTACATTGATTGTATAATGAATTTGAAGTAAGTTTTATGCGTATTATTACAATACGCTCCTGTAGCGCATTATACTTTTATCTATTTAAATACATAATACGTTACCAAGTGAACAGGTTCTATATTCACACAAAAGGGCATATACCCGTACATTTCTCATAAATTTTCCATTAAAAAGATAGAGAGGCTACGCAACAAAGTGAAACAAGATCCACTCTACTAATCCGACAAAAGCGAGCCTTGTTACCCTTCAAATTTATTTATAAGAAAACTCTCGGACAAGTCGTTAATACCTATAAAGTAGGGGCGAGAGAGGCGCGAGCGAGTTTATAACTCACGTACCGAACTTTACTCGCCGACACATAAAATAATAGGTGTAAAAACTTACACGGGAATGTACTCAGTGAGCGAACGAGCCGCGAGATGGACGGCGCCCTTGCAGCACTCTGCGCTCCACACTTTCATGTACACCACCCGATACTCGCCGGCAAATATTCCAGCCGGCCCGCGGCCGCTGCCTTTACAATACATCTATTACATAAAAAACTTAATCAATATTCGGGCTCATTTGGTAACGTTAATCAGTACAATAGGGCCTGTATAAAGAAACATATTATCTTGCATAAATCATGTTAATGAGCACCTTTCGAGCGTTTCGTATCGCCATTAATTCAGATATCACTGCGGAAACAAACGTCGGTTTATCCCGCCATCTGTGGCGCATGCGCGCACCGGTAATCGTTAACCCCGAGGTGATATTATTTTGAATATCCATTTCCTTTTACATTATTATTCAAATCGTCCTTAAGCGAGGGTTCTAGAGTCCAGTTTACATAATTTTATTTTATTGTTACCTAAGCATAAAGATGTATGACACGAATTTGAATTCGGAACAGATATTGTTGTGGAGCCGCGGGCGTCGGGCACGTGCGGGCGCGCACCTTGCAACAGCATTCGCTCTGTGAACATAAAATTAAGTAGTATTTTATTTATAGTGTATTGAACTGCGCTATTTATAGAGGCGTCAAGTGCTGCACAGCTTGTTGGAATCTTCACTATGGCCTATTTTTCTGAGCCGCCTCGGTTTTAATTTCCAATTTACGCTATTTATTGTCATGTAAGTATTAACAATCAAGTAATTCAACCGAGCATAATGACTCGCATTTTATGAACAATAATCTGGGCTGTGCGTAAAAAACGGAAGAAATCTTCAAAGCAATGAGGCTGTGAGGCAATACCTACCCCAACACTGAATAGGAATAAAGTCGTGATACCATCAAAAACAGGAATGTCCTTTAAGTTGTTAAGAAGTCCCTAAAAATCACTAATTAATATAAGCAAAACAAGCAAGTAGCAAGTAGGACAAAATTCTAATGTCACCTCTGGGCATGGACATGTGTAAATATTATATAGATATATATTCATTTTTGGCATGGATACGAACTTGTTATCCTTCCAGTGTCCGAGGTCAATCAGCAACTATACACAAACTATAAATTTCATTTAATAAGACACAAATACTACTTTGTTTTCGTTTTTGAATCGCCAACCGAAGAAATTTAAATAAAACAGTTTTATCAGATTCGACAGGTGGAGCAGTTCAGTTGGTTCTTTTTGCTTCGCTGTAGGTTCGAGATTAGCTGGTAACTAATCGATCTCCGATACGGAAGGGGAAGCGTTGCCTTATTAGTTCCATGATCTACAACTATCCGAGGCGATCAATCATTGGCTCTTATTTGTTTGTTTGTACGGAGAGGTACAAAATTGCATAAAACTCGATGTTTTTCATGGCTTTTAATTAAGATAAGTATTATCAGCATTACCTTTTTTTGTCATTGAATGTTCACCTCAATTATTAGTTTAGTACGTTTGATATTTAAATACAAAACATACCTATGTTATAATAATCTCTACAATTTGTTGTTCACATAACATATCTTAATATTAATCCAGATAGAGTATTAGAGCCTTCGATATATATTTAGAGATAGCTAAAAACCTATATAGAATATTTTGTAACAATAAAGTTGTAAACACGGGCTTAGAAAACACCAATTGCTAGTCTTTACAAAATATTTTCTATATAGAGAAGACCTGGGCGCCTTAATCTTGCCTTAATAAAGAAGTTATTTGTGAATAATACTGTCCAAGAAGCTCATAAGCCTAACGTTTAGATTACGGATAACATTTACTATAGCTCGTTGTACATCCAAAGTAATGACAACATGACATAATTCTCTCCATCCAAAGGTTGTCTGGAAGAGATCGCAGTCTGCGATAAGACCGCCCAATGTACACTATTGCTTTTTTATGTAATTAGATATATTCCGAACTTTAGTGTGCAATAAAGAGTTATTCTATTATATTCAATTCTATATCCAGATGCGCGAGGCTTACTGCAAATGACATAAATTTATTTGTGGACACTGATTAGATAGTTAATTAAATATCAAAGTTATAACAGAAGTAAGGACTGGTTTTCCGTGGATAACGAAGCATTAAAACTTAGCTCTGATATTAAGTTAAAATAAGAATAATATGAAGAATTCACATTTATTTTTACAAAGATATAAATGAAATACTTAAATAAATATCGCCAGACGAACGAATCAACTGTATGGTCCCAAACTAAACAACGATTGTACTATGGGTAACGTACAATGGACTGAGGGCGATGCTAGTGACACCCAGACCAGGGTAAATTACGAAAAGTTCATTTCCGATATTTACCCTGACGAGAATCGAAACCACAACCACCCAGTGCAGTGAACCCAGCGGCCTATGCTCGAACCACTGCGCCAAGCGGTCGTAGAGAATAATGACGAGAACATTGATGAATCTCACATATTTTTCTGAATATTTTTTTTAAGAAAAATCCTTATGACTATTAATTTTAAATAATAAAAAGTGCCTTCACTACTTCGCACACCAAAAAAATACACACTATGGTACACATAGAGAAAATCAGCGCCGTTATTTTAAATTCAACATGAAAGCATGCAAACATCTGAGTAACGTGTAAAAGCCTCGATCATCGTCAGCATAGGAGCCAATAGATTAATATTCATCGTGTCTTAATCAAGCGCTGGCAGCCCAGCCCACCCACGTTTGGCATCGACTGTACGTTTACCATTTCCACCATCGGCGCAACATCGTCATACTAATTTAGCGAGCTCCGGCCACCATTACTGTGTGCAATAAATATTTTAGATTAATCTGATTGGACCATTTCCACTTGGAATACTAACTCCTGGTAGCAATACTAGCAATGCTTAGGAAACTAGTTGGAACCCCTGGAATGGTGTTTCTTTTGTATCCTATTGGACATTATTTGTAGACAACTAACTTTGTTTCGTTATTTATATGGAAACCTTTTTAAAACCAACGTTGTGAATGGAAGACATTTGTTCTTAGTTGCTCACATAGCCCATCCTATCCTTTTTAGCTTCAATGACTATTTTCTATTTCTTGTTATGCTGAGCTGACAGACAGACTGAAATTGACGACCGCATTGCGTAGTGGTTCGAGCGTAAGCTGCTTGATTTACTGCATCGAGTGGTTGTGGGTTCGATTCCCGTCGGTATGAATTTCGAAAGTGGCTTTTTAGTTTTTTTTTCTGATCTGAGGGTCGCTGGTATCGCCCCCAGTCTATTGTTCAGTACCCATAGTGCATGATTTTCTTAGTTTGGGACCATAAAGTTGATGTGTTATTGTTGTATTTAAATAAATAATTTATTTTCCTTCCTAAAGTACGTAATAATTTCACATTACATAATGGCTAGATTATACACATTATAACTCAAGCCTTCAATGATGGAGTCATATTGTAGAGAAACAATTAAATTCAAAACAATGTATGTTTTCCGTTATCTACTAAGTAGAAGTTTTACACTAAGACACCAAGCAAAATAAAGTGAGTTATTAAAATAATACCTAATAGTTAGAGTTCAAACTTAACCTTTAACAACATTTGAAATTGCAAAAGTCTCATTCCTTCTAACAAGAAGGTTTTAGCTGGATTCGTTAGACTTATTCACCTATCGAGTTACAAATTGTATATCTAAGATCGATACCCGCGTAATGAAGAGGGCTTACCATTTAAATACATTTGCATATTAGACCGCCTCTACCGTCGAGCGGCTGCCGGAGTGCACACTGAATTCTGCACACTACTCTGACCATTGCAACGATGAGTATAATTGTAGCTACCTTGTGACAAGCTCTACATTTCGAGTTGTTTTAAGTTGTTACTATCTACTTAAATAAATCAATAAGCAATATTGACGGATTAAAAAATATATATAATTAGGTACTAAATTGGAATGGACAAAAACATCAGTGTAGGAAAGTCTATATTGAACCTTCATCTAACTAGTAATTGTAGGTTCACCAACCGGTTTATATTAGAATCCAATACGAACAAACGGACAATATACGACTTTGACATAAGTATAGTTTATGTAGAGACGTATCGATCTGTATTTCAAATGCGACTTTATCAAGATTGATGAAAGTCAACCATGTTTAGAACTCACTGGTTCTCTATCAAATCACACCACTCAAAATGCATAACTTTTAGAAAAGTAACGACATAGGTATTTCCAAATTTGGTGGAAATTGTTACACCTATTGACGTTTTTACGTGGATAAAGTCAACAAGTTTTCAAATTTAAACTTATTCTGTTGTTTCTGTTCCAAAATAAATTCAGGTTATCTTATATTAGTACGTACATATTTGTGCAGTTCTCATACTACAATTTAATATCAACGTCTGCCTAAACAATACCGCTAAGTTTAGATTTTCTTCCAACAATGTTTTCTAACGTATTCGCATGTAGAGTTCAGACAGGCAGTATGGAAGCCAGGTCGAAGCGATGCGCGCGATAGCGACACCAATTAATATGCAATGTCGAGCCCTCGTAAACTAGTCACGAACATATGCCAATACGTTGGTGCAGTTAGGCAAAGGCTATTTGTATAATTCGGACGATTTACTTGCGGGCACAGCGCCATCTTGCTGAAGAGATAGGTATCGGACTATGATTTGCTACGTTTTAATTGGTCAAACGTATTGCGTAGGCATTGAAATAGTGAAGCATGAGCCATGAATTCGTAATTGATTATATCACTTTGAACATTTTGTGGGAATTATGGTTGCCAAGCGCCATACCGAAAAAAATATGGTGGAGTTCGATAAAGTTTTGCCTTTTAAGGATCTCTACATTATTTTTGTTCAGAAATAATGCAGGTTATCTGGATAGCTAAATAATGGAGGTACTCTTTAATAAGCCAATTGCAACTCTTAACTTAGCTAATTAGAGTTTTCATTAATGAGCATTTACGCAAAAGGTATTTTTCTGATATAATATTATAGACATATTTTACGATTTTTCTCCATTGCGGACTCTAGGTCGACCCATGTAAGTAAAATTATGTGACCAGACATGTAAATAGGCATAAATTAAGGCCATAAATGGCTTAGAACCACGTAGAGTAATAATGTATAGAGTTTAAGTGTTGTCTTGGTAGCGCACACGTAGTACAGTGCTAGAGCATCGACTATCGGTGTACATCTACCACACTGACCCACTTCCATTCTGTCTTCTATTTATTCAGGAAAATGAACATTTCCGTCTTGTTCCCACGTGGCTGGTTCAGGTGTTCAGACAAAATATTATGGAGTTGTTATGTGTTATCGATATAACCACACTGCTCGACTATAGATCGCATGGTATCCCCTCTCTAATTTAGTCCTAAGGGATCAATATGTCCTTGACAGACGGGAATCTAATCTCATAGATGATTATTATTTTATTCAGTTATTAATCAGTTCATTAGGGCCTTCGTAGAGTCCTAAAATTGCATACTATGATACTTTTTATCCCGTGACAAGGGACTCCACCGCATAGCTAAGTTACAAACGTTCACGTGAACGAAGTTATGATGCAAATTGTTTTTAATACCGTTTTCGAGAGACGCGGCAAAATTAATGAAGATTTTAAATGTATCTTCAAGTACAAGCAGTAACCTAGCGTGACAATACATTACACCACTGTTAGTAATCGCAGATAGAGCTGAAGCACCACGGGCGTTATGGTAATGTAGTATCACACATCGGCGCGTCGCCGGCGGCGCCCTCTATCGGTGACATCGCGCGGCGGCGCCGGCGCAGGCGTACATTGCAAAACAAGCATACGCTGTCATAAGCATTATTAATTACGTTTTGATTGTCATGCAAGCTGTATCGATTGAGATTCTAGTATTGATGACTACGAGAATGGTGATTAATTAGTACATGGCATTGAATTGATTCAATCAGTATCTTGATTAACTTATCGGATGTGGATAGTTTTATATTTATTGAATGCGGTATAACCTGATTGGCAATATCTAGATGAAGGAAAAGTGTTTTTATTATATGATATGGGTAAAAGAAAATACGTCAAGATAGAGCCTTATAAATTGATGGATGAGCTGCCACTACCTCGAGCCAAGTATAGCTGGTAGGCTTCACTCGCTGACGTTAAAGCTCGGAACGCACAGCATAATAATTAGTCATTAGAAAGTAGGCAGCGAGGGAGAGGGCCGTGGGAGGCAAGGAGGAAGGGGGCGGGGCTCGTCTGTTTCAGCTTATCTGAAATTACATCTTTTATGGGTATCCGCGATTATTCCGCGCTGCAGCGGCTTGCGGCGCGTTAGTACCGCCTGGAAAACAACTTGCCATTACCATTGGTGTTCTACATAATCCCCTACTATTGCTTTTTATTACGTACTCTCTACTTTTGCTCCTCATTTATCTTTTTGCCACCCATTAGATTTACCTAATGGTAGTGCGCGGCTAAACTTCAAGTGTCAACCGCTCTTTAAATATCTGTTTGCTACGAAATATTCAACCGTTCAACACCATGGCTTACACAAAAAATAAAATATTCACGTTTCTATAAGACAAGATCGGGTGAATTGTAATATCCTTGTTTGTTACACAAAAGCGCTGCTTACAACAACAGACAAACAATTCAGTGGAGTTAACTTGAATTCATAATCAAGTAATTTATGTGCACGGCGAATAAATTAGCCGCCCGAGCCCGCGCGCCGCCCATAACTTACCCCAATAAATTGCCCAAAGCGGGCCAACTTCATTTTATCTCCAAATACTAATAAGTACCGGTACTACCTACGTACGCGGTCGAATAGCATTATATTTCGATTTTATTTTTGACATTCCGTAAATTTCCGAAACTGATATGAGCGTTTTATGATGGCGTTGCGCGATCGACACCCGATAAGAATTATACAGGCTGTAAACAGCCCTAAGTGCGCGAAAAATTTAACGAAAAAATGGCTTACGAGCGTTACTTAAAAATTGAATTACCATTATTGCATTGCCTCTTTAATACACGTAATACATTCAAAACGGCAGGAAGGACTGAAGTTTTGTCGAAACGAAATTGTCCGCTGTGCATTAAGCGCATTGAAGCAATTTTCCCCGGCGCCCTCGGCGAGGCTTACACCGTTTCTAACTCCATAGGCAAACTCACGTATCAGGTAGCACCTGCTTTGCATAAGGCGTCATGTCGAGACCCCACGTTTAAAGTGTAAATTTCGCGATTAAAGTATAAAATTGTGCATAAACACTTTGAACAAAATGTGTACCGATAAGGATAATAAATATACCGATGGTACTTGCAATTCGGGCTATTGGTAGAAGGTCGCTTCAAAGTGACCTTGTTTAAATTATAGAATTAAAACAACTTATAATTTTATAAGCATTGTCATCGCGTATGTAGCTACGGGTCTACACGATGACAAATTGCCAATGTGGACGTATTTATAGTGAACATCGCGATCCGATGTGTAATGCATAGTTAATGTTGAGTTAGCAAATAGCAATAGAGGATTCGCGGAAACTTTGCTACAGCATAGTCTCTTCCATATTGGTATACCTACTGTGTGACTTTATGGAGGACTTGTATTCTTAATACAAAACTTAAAAGTAGAAAGGGCGATTTAAATTAACATTATTCAACCACTATCCACCCCAACCAGGTTGTCGCGGTGTCCAAATCGTCGAATAGAGTCGACAATAAAATTAACATACGGCAAAGCGAGGTGTCACGGCGCAGGAAGTATAGCGTAATTTGTAAGCTTTGTGATTAATAAAGTGTACTAAGTGTGGCCCCAATAGGACAGATTAGCGGCCACTTTATCACATCTATTCCGAGTTAACGTCGCGTGACGGATCTCGTTCCAAACTCATAAAGAGTCCAAAGCAAAATATACTCGTAGATAACGCTTACTTTACGTCTCGGGCCCTTTTCCACTTGCCAAGTTTAGACCGACTCGGCCGGGAGGGTAAACTCGCAAGTTTATTTAAGTTTAGTACTATTTTATAATTAAATTTCCACTTTATAATCGAGTCAGCGAACCTGTTA
The DNA here is from genome assembly GCA_905147325.1 of Notodonta dromedarius. Classification (NCBI taxonomy): domain Eukaryota; kingdom Metazoa; phylum Arthropoda; class Insecta; order Lepidoptera; family Notodontidae; genus Notodonta; species Notodonta dromedarius. The sequence continues at coordinate 7,896,964 of LR990159.1, read as the reverse complement.
CGATAGCTTTCACTGTAACTCAAGGAAATCTTCGCAGACGGTGTTTTGCATAACATTATAGCACAACATAGGCACATAATTGTCTGAAATAAACAGCAAGTCCCCTGAAGGAAAACAATATTATTACACGGGATAATTTCACGAGTAGTGACATTGAATAAAGTAGGTATATTTTGTGTGTCGGCAACAATGGACAACACTCCCGTCTAGCTCACATTTGGACAGATTGATGGAGTTGCGTCGGTCGTATACGTAGAACAAATGCTTATAAAATGGCTTTTATCAGATTTTGCTGTGACCTTTCGTAACTATTACGAACATAAAAATATACTTAGATCGAGGCACTTATTTGTACATTTAATTACCTACATACGTGCAGAGATAAGTATATGAGTGATACAACATATTCTCTTGTGCACAGGGAACCGTTTATTTTAAGGCGTATAAATAACTTAATTCTTTGTCTAGACAAAGCGTTGTTTTATCTGCAGGGATAAGTCACGCTCCCGCCGCTACCCCGGGCCTCGCATTATGAAGGTATTCGCTAAGGATTATGGATACTTCGAATTTACATAACATTTTCTGTCGTTCGCTTATCGCTCATATGACAATTCTCGTGCATTAAACATGAATATATTTGACAAGATTCAGCCGGGCCGTCGGTGTGAAATAGCAATTCAGGAACGTGCGAGCCGGGTGCGCCGAGCTCGAGCACCGAGCGCGGTATTGCGATGAGCATTTGAATAATCGCGTTGCGCTCAAAGCCCGGGGTATTATATGATAATAATTTCACGCGCGAGCGCCTCGCGGCGGGTGCCAGCCCCCCACACCCCCGCCACGCCACATCGGCTCCCCGGAATGTGTGAAAAAAACAACACCATAGATTATAACAGTGTAAAGCCAGTACCATCGATACAACAAATTTTATAGACCGATATCGAATTAATTTGTTGGGTGCCCGGCAGGTAATCTGCAACACCCCCTGTTATTTTTTAATTAATTGACACTAGAAACGTTAAAATCGGTGAAGTGTTAAAACACGCTACACAGGGTTAAATACGTTGTAGGGGAAATACTACTAATGGTCATGTGGCATAGCCAGTGGGGCTCTATGATACAAATTGATGAATAATTGTGAATACTGGCACAGTACTCGGTACTCTACGGGTTGAATCATAATGGGCATACTTTTTTTTTTCAAAACTTAACTTTGTAATTCTAAAACTATCAGCTTTGGAGGAGACTTGAAAAACAAAAGGTGTTACAGGGATACAGCTGTTGACAGATTTAATAAGTCTACAAAACCTTTAGTACTTCGACTGTCCCACAAAGCCAATAGTTTTAGATTTACAAAGTAGAGTTGCAAAAAAATTGTATACCCTTACTGTTTCACCTAGTATATTAGGAAGTGGACTCTATTTAACTTAGTAACTGTTAGCTCTCGAGGTGAATATAATAGAAAAATAGCTCACATTTTTGTACCTATACCTATCTAATAAAACTGTTGACTCTATCAACTTGTTTCTGAATTGCAGGCTGTTGAATTCATATAAATCTATAGGCAATATCAAACGGTGTATTTTCAGTAATCTGTGTAAATAAATTAACACAGTTTAATTATGTGAAGCGGTAAGAAACACGAATAAATTGACTTACTTTTACCGTAGCGTGCTACCGACGTTCACTTAAACGTGTGAAGTTGTTAAGTGGACGTATCATAACATTATAACGTAATTACATTATAAAATGGTGGTCGTAAAATTAGTAATTCATAACAGTGTTGTTTTTAGATGTCGTATCAGCGCGTGAGTGTCGGGACCGTTATTTAATATGTTTAATAAACAAAATGACCCCTACGATTGCATGGTCCGTGGTTACAGTAAAATAAAATAACACCCTCTTTTTACTTAGGTAGAGTTGTATCTAGAAGTTATGGGCATAATTTGAGTAAACCACGACCAACGGGAAGCAATAGGCAATGGCAATAATGAGTTCAAGTCGGCCAACATCGGTCAGCTATTTTATAAATACATTATGTGTGCCAGAAACAGTAATGATAAATAAAAATAAAGGCAAAAAGTCAAAAATAACAAATTTTATAAAATTTAATATTCATATTCGTATCGCTTCTCGTTGGCCGTAGTATAGGTAGATATAACTTAACCATTGAGAACCTATTCGATTATTTCTTGTAGGAAACTTGCTTGTGACTTATTAAACACTTCCTACTTATAATATTATCTAAGTACACGTTATGTTGAGAAAATCTATTTATAAGTCCTAAATATCCTTAAAACCCTGTATCAAATACAATTTCACGCGTCAAAGCAACCGTACATTATATAATAAATATTTGTCTGTCTGGTGATAAGCGCCCAAGTATGTTTAATGTATTCACTTCCTTTTTAAACGATAATGGTTAGCCTTTGTGGTGGTAATACACACTTAAAAAAGCGAATAACTATAAACCTATAATTAACTACAAACTTCATGCACCAGTAAATGTAGACATTAATTTCCACACTAGTTTATCTATTTGGGCGCGCAACCCGCCTTTATCTGTCATCGTTCCGCGCTTTCCGACTATAGGATCAGCGTAATACTAGCACAACCTCAATCAGATATCGTATTAAAGACTATGCACAATAAGGTTTGTATTCGTATGCCCAACAAATGTCACGTACGTCATTTCGGAGGCGGACGTCGCGGGTGGAAGGCAACTTTACGTATTGCGTTTACTCGAAATTATTTTAATATGCAAATAAGAAAATGTGAAGGAGAATTGTGTATCGTTGTTGGTAGTCGGCTACGCAGGCGTATTCTTTAAATTAATGGCAGAGCGAGATTAGAGTAGGTACTGCTAACTGCTTTACATGGTGCGGGCTTACGGCGGGGCTGGCTCGTTTGTTCCGAGAAGCAGACAAATGAAAGCACATAATTACTAGGCCGCCCCGTTCTAAATGCAACAAGGATTAGAATTTACATGCGCGCGTTAACAAGCACGCGTATGGCATTTATGACTTTTATATTTAAATACTATGAACATTTATATCTTGTTCCTAGCAGGATATTGGCCGTGCAAATTGCGGACGTGTCTCTTATTTGGCACATTAGTCGAGTTCAAGACCGCTTAGAGCAGTGGTTCGAGCGTAGGCCGCTCGGCTCACGGCACATGATGGTTGCGAGTTCGAATCCCGCTGGGGTAAATCTCAGCAATGAATTTATCGTAATTTGGCCTGGTCTGGGTGTCACTGGGATCGCCCCCAGTCTATTGTACGGTACCCATAGTACAAGCGTTGCTTAGATTGGGACCCACAGTTGGTGTGTTAGTCTAGCCATATTTATTATTATCTAAATTATAACTCAAAGGTGACTGACTGACTTACTGACTGACATAGTGATCAACGTACAGCCCAAACCACTGGACAGATCGGGCTGAAATTTGGCATGCAGGTAGATGTTATGACGTAGGCATGCGCTAAGAAAGTATTTTGATTAATTCTACCCCCAAGGGGATAAGAAAGGAGATGAAAGTTTGTATGACACTTTGTCAATTAAATTCCACGCGGACGAAGTCGCGGGCACAGCTAGTTATTAATTAATACATACCTTCCTTATTTATTTAAACCCAAAATTTTGATTATACGGATTTCTGATATTGATATGAGAGACCTATTTGAACCAATAATTTCTTAAATCTATACAAATAAATTAAATTGGAGTGTCTGTTTGTAATATCAAAATAACACCTTTTCACTAAATGCATATGAAAGTACATACGACACCTATAGCAAAAACGCTATTTAAAAAAAAATTGTCTCTCTCTGTCTGTCTGTGTGTTTGTTCGGGTAATCTCCAAAACGGCTGGACCGATTTTGACGGGACTTTCACTGGTAGATATCTGATGTTATAAGCAGTAACTTGGGCTACTTTTATTTTAGAAAAACGAAATTTAAAAAAATGGGTCCTGTCGCGCGGGCTCAGAACGCGGGAGCGGGCTTTTTTATTAAGATAAATTCCACGCGGACGAAGTCGCGGGCTCAGCTAGTTGTCAATATAATCTAGACCAAAGAATTTGTAATAATAAGACATTATTATTACAAATTCTTTGATCTAGACGCACCAATGAAATCGGAATAATTATAACAATTTCTTTGATATTAGTGCAAGTTTTACACATAGTGGTATGGAAAGACTGGAAACTGATATTTTCATATCAGTTGAAATATTTATTTACTTGTACTAGAAATAGAGCTCAAGAATTTACATTTTGGAAGTGGTGATTTTATTATTCAAATAACTGTCTTTAGGCGTCAAAATCTAAAAGAAATACTTTTAATAATAAAGGCACTATCGATTCAGTACTTTTCATTGTATCGATCTGGTCACATATCGTGGAAAAAGTTTTATTCACAAATAAGAGTCACCTTTGAAAAAAACCCAAACCAATCTATTATACTCGTAGGTATACAAGACAAGTGTATAGTATAACGACCATGATACATCATGCCCTTATTTGAAATCTTCAAAGAGTCGAATGTCATCATAATATCCTGTTCATCTCCATGATGCAAACGTAAAAACGAAGCCTGAATAATTAGTTTGCAATTAGTTCCCGCGATAAGGCGATGTGAACGTGCGACGTGTTCAACTTTGCTTCAACAAAGTCTGATACCTAATTCGGTTCCGTACGATAATTATGTTGAGGTATTCTTCCAATGCTGATCCCAATTAGCGTGTGTATGGCCAGCAGGGCGGCACGGAGCCATCCGAGAGCCCGCGCCGTCAGAAAGCCGCGAATATGAGCTGATAGATGGACTCCACGGCTGCTTTACATACAATGGAAAAATGTTAAAACAAACTCCGCTATCCGACACGTCGCTATGAACGCTAATTAAAACGGCTATGTCAGTTTATGTCGTTTTGTTGCTTCCCATTTCTCGGTGTGGTGTGGATTTTTTTCTGTAATATTTATGACCTTGTGAACGAACGAACCTTGTATTTTAAATGCTCGTTTTGTTTATCGAATAAAATGGTTTTGATATTAGAATATCAAATGAAATACCTAATTAGGGGTTTTGTAGAAGAGAAAAGTTGATTTTAGTTAAGTACTGTAGATTCTACAACCTTTTTGATTCTAAATATATCCCATCTTATATCATAAAGGTTTTTCTTCAGATAATGAATGGCGCGCATTTTCTGATAGAGGTGCGCTTTAGCGTTTTTCTTGTCGGGAATCGACGCGTAATTATAGTCTGCACGCCGATTAACATCTGTCGACTATTAAATAAACTCGGATTATAAGGGTCCAATCAATGTACCTAAGTAATTATTCTTATCCGTCGGATGTTCTCAAAGCGCCCTCGCTCGCCTCCGAAGCATAATTTTCTCATGATTCGCGAAAAATCAAACTGCTCTACCCGTTTATTAGGCAGTCACGTCACTGTGACTGCCTAATGTACGTCTCTATACCTACTATACCACTACTCTGTAATTTATGCCTCTTATGCAAGCGTCTTGCAGGTTTCCTTCACTGTTCATGTAATGAAACTTAGCAACATGTTTGATTTTAATCTGCGTAACTGAACCCAGATGTATTTCGGTCACGCCTCGTACAATATTGAAGAGTTCAATTTGTTGATAATTGTTTGTAAGTCTCCCCGAGTGGACATAGACATAGTATAGTAGTATAGTATAGTATAGTAGTATACCTACATAGTATGAATCTAACTATATCGGAGCATATCGTATAAGCTTCGCAATTGCTATAAAATTCTGAATAACGTCGGTCAATCAGTTTCAATCGTAATAGGGTGTTACGGGGATGCGTGCGTGTGAACGGCGGGCGCGCGGCGGCGGCACCGGCGGCTCTTGCAAAAACCGACGATGCTAACCGAGCGATTATAATATATTAGTTGGCCTTTAATTGCGCCGATATAATTACGGGAGTGCGCGGGCGCATACGTGACGATATCCCGACCGCTCAGCCACCGCCGGCGCAATATTAAGAGGAATATCTCGAGTGAGCCGATCGAATGTTTCACTATAATGAGCGGCGGCCGCGATCGAAGTGTCATTAGGAAGTCGTAACCGCCGATGTGCGCCCTCGAGTTATGTTAACCTTCGCTTACCGGGAGATTAATCTTCATAATTACACGCATTCGCGAGCCGGCTATGGACAGTGTTAGTTGTAACTCAATTTTTTTGTTGCGTTCGTTTAGTCGTTTAATGTGCATAATGTGAACGATTTTGGTGCGTGGTTTTACCTATTTATTGCGAAATATTAGGGACTTATTAAATGCGATTTTGTTGCTTAAGATAGGCAACCAAATATTGAGTTGAGTAGGTACATTACTTTGTTATATCCACATGAAATCATATATTTATAGGAAATAATAATGAGTTACGTATCTAAAATACTATGAATAAAATCTGTTATGTATTTTGCAACAAAATTACTGACAACTAAGTCAAAGCTAACAACTGCAATGCAATATAAAACGTCCATACAGAATGAACGTAGTCGTGTTCTCATAGTTAATACATTGTGAGGCAGTTTGCGCCGGGGTTCTGAGGTCCAAAGGACATTAGGCGCGATCAGTCGGTGTCGTCGCGGGGAAACGGGGCAATTTCCTAATGACGAGACGAGGTGATACTCGCCCATCGTGGGAACCGAACCAATCGCTACGTTGTCTTAACACAATATCACGTCCTTATTCCACGTGATTACGACCTCTCACAGGATTGATAACTGCATTTGTAGTAATTAACATACAAGATATGTAATTGTGTACACTTCTGAGTTCAAAAACATCGACGTACAAGGATAAAAATATGAATTAATCCTGATGGGGCGGCACCTCTCAGTCGCGCGACATACTTCGCCCAGATAAGGGAAAAGCGTCGCTGGCTTATAAATGACTCTTTATTAAACGTGAAAGGAGCGACGTCGGCTAATGGGCCGATCATGCGCTCCCATTAAAGATTATTTAATATTCAAAAGCGGCCGGCGATAAATCACGCTCGCCCGCCATGTTTCTTCCACTACACTCTGCACTTTTGTCCGGACGCACCGTCTCGTATTCATTTTATAAAGATATACCTAATTATTTTTATATCCTTACATAAAAGGGATTTTATGTGCCGCGATGTTTATTATAGTGGAAATGAAGGTGGAACGGAGTAAAACACGACTCAGAATGGTCGCGGCGCAACATAAATGGTAACAGAAGCTGTTATGAGCGGAAAAGTGTCGCAAATTGGCATGCGGGGCGTCAGCTAGTTATGCTGGTCGCTGGTTCTGCCGTGTGTGGCCGTCCGATAACCATCGGAATATATACCCGCGAGTGCATTAAATCGTATAAGGTGGCGTACGATCCATAACACTTGTTCCATCCGATGTTAACAGCGATAGCAGCAGTCGATTGCTCCGAGCTTCGTCATTTACTGACAGATTTTTTAGGCCGCACCTGAAAAGGTTTCTCGTGTGAATAGTGCACGCTTTTGAAACATTAAGGTTTTTGTACAATTCCCTTGCCATTATACAATTAGAATTGGAAAATACTCGACCAAGTTTACCATGACGTGTAGATATAAATAAATAGTAGTAATTATAGTAAAAAGAAAGAGAAATCAAGTGAAAAGAAATACTTTTTGATATTTCCAATATACCTCTTAATAATGTTTACTAAACGTTTTGTTATTACAGCTTATAATTTCTGAATACGCATTACATACATTTTTTCTGTAGTTAGAAAACACGCAGTAAAAAATACTAAAAGTAGTACTAGGAACTACAAACATAATTTGCAGTAGTAATTTACTACTCTGCGTAGATACTTACAAGAAGCATCAGCAAACGATCATCACATTTTATTCGTGCGGATAAACATTCCTATTTTTGGGAACAAATGGCAAAACAATAATTCGTACCCTTGCGCGACTGAGCTAATAACAATAAAATAGAAAGTCGATCACGAAAGCGGCCCGGCGACTGGTTCAATCAATGCGAGTCAGATTTATTTTTATGAAAATTGGCATAAAATCGGGCGGGTCAGCGGGGGCGCAGTGGCCCCGCGAGACCGCACGCCCGACCGTTTACTGCATATCGTTTCCTACGAGCCCTACGACATCGGCTACGACGCGCCGCGACCGCCTCTCTCGGAAATATTGCCAGCGGTCATAACTTTTTATATGCAGCGATGACATCGCAAAACGTGGCGGGTTACTTTTACGTCATACAGAGCTGTAGAAACCCGCTTCGTATTCGTATTTTTTATGTTTAAATCTAAACAATCTATGTTTTTTTAGACTCTACCTTCTGGCCTTATGGTTGATTGATGTAATCGGTACTTAAACCCTTCAACTGAAAAAGGGCTAGAGCCGCGGCAAGCATAGTATGAAGTGATTTTCTTAGTATTTAATTTGATCTGTGTAGCTGAAGAAAAAGAGTTATTTTTCTTTTTCACTTTACGAGTGACGTAAGAAATTATACAACGAATTAAGTTGTGTTGCTTGAATTATTATTTTACCTACATTTTGAGTGTCACAGTTTTGTTGTCCCTGTCTCACCCACACTGTGCCGTGGTAGAGCCAAGCGCACAGTGTCGATGTAGTGATTATGTGACAAGCGGGTGTCGAACTCGTAAAGATGTTTCTCTATTATCGTCCACTCAATACGGGACCCCTACCGTGGGGTCTGCCAGATCGCACTGATCCATATTTCAAATTGATTTACAATTAATTTGATAGGATACTGAAAATATTCGGATCCTCTACTGTATTATTGTGAAATTTCATAAGAATACAGTAGAGGATCTAAATATGTAAATATTGTTTCATTATGAAAGGGTGGACTTCAATTAGATTGTTTTAATAGTCGTTAAGTGTCCCACTGCTGGGCAAATGCCTCCTCCATACTTCTCCACACATCTCTGTTCTGGGCTCTTTCTAGCCACGATGCTCGCGCAAAGGTGTTCAAAGCCATCGGACCGAGGATTTCAATAAATGGTTTTAATAATTCAGTTATTAAAAATTACACCACCCCCACTTAGTCCCTGGAGGGATAGGCAGAGGTGAACTGCATTGCACACATATTTCATCAATTGTATATTGATGAAAAATTACTGTATTACGTATCCTGTTAATAGATATCGTCTGTAGGTAAACGCAATTGCGCACCTAACGCAGTATCAATTTTATGAGGGGTATTTATTCAAGTCGCAACAAAACTTTTGATAACTATAAAGTATGATGCAAGAAAACAAAGAGCGACATAAAGTTTTAGCCTGCACATAAATCTGGGAGATATTCTCACGGGATGATAAGGTGGGGGTCGCAGGGATTGCGCCGCGCCGCCCGCGCTCGCTCCCGACCCCCGGCCCGACGCTTGACGGACACCTTGCGTTGGGACTACTACAGCCGAATATTATGTTGTATACTACCTACCATGAATCATGTTCTGGACCGTACCTACTATTAGCTGGGAAATGGCTCGACTGGCACTCGACTCCGAATAGGTATGTACGTTAGTTTTGATACTTACGCGATTGAGCCATACATTTTGATTTCAGCTATCGACACCTTTTTGAGTAGAGAGAGTCGAGTTAAAGAAAACTGACGTAATTCGAATCAAGTGTCAGACTTGACCCCCTGTTCTGAAATATTTTGGTGAGTGCCTAGGATTTGTAAAATAGCTATTGAAACGTAAAACGAGCGGCATCCATTCTATCATCACTTTCATATCTCTACGAACTATATATACTTTTCCCCATTTATTTTGATATTCAATCCCACTTACCTAGTTTCCATTCTCGCGTTCACCACGCTCCCCTGCCTCGAGCTAAGCCCAAATTTTCAATCTTGACGGTTATCATTTTACCAAAGCAAACTCTCATAATATTTGCACGGCGGAGTCTGAGGCGAGACTTCGAATTTCATATTTATTCGCGGAAGCAAACATGGCGGGAGGAACCCGCGCCGACGGAACTGATATTATTGTGCATTCCGTATAATATTGTTTGCTATTTGCCACATTCTCTGTTTGTTTTCGTCTTTCATATGAAAGGGGAGCTATAGACGCGTAAACAGATGGGTGACAAGCGCACTCCTCGAGCTGCTGTATCGGGAAATGCTATTACGTTGAAATGTAAATTTTATTTTAACGGAATAAGGGTGTGGTTTGATAGTAGTTATTTATAGCGATATTAGGGAAAAACTATATGTATATCTTCCGAAGGATGCGGCTGGCGCCTAGTCCTGATTGTCTTGATTGAAATGGTTACAGGTAATCAGAAGCCTGAAAAATCGTGACCAGTTTTACTCTTAGACAGTTTATTTATTTTCTCACAGCAATATTATACATATAAAACTTTATATTTTTCCCGCAAAGGTATCAAACTTATCAGACCTAGGTTTTCCGGGTTAACCTACTGATCCACTCGTATCTCTAGAGGAACTATAACCCTTAAATCACTATACGTGATCATAGGAGCGCAAACATTGTGTTGGTTTCGGAATATGAAAGCGAGCAATCCATTAAACCGGAGCGGGCCTGAATGGAGGCCGGAGTCTCGGAGACGCGACTGTGCCTCTGATAACCCATAATACGCTGATATTTTTGCTTTGCTCATATGTTGGAAGTAATGGTTCGTGCACGTTAGCTGTGTGTGGATATGAGACGGCTGGAAATTATTTTCACCTGTGATTTTTTTGGAAGCAGCATTTAATAGAATATTTTTCCAGAAAATTGAAGGTAAAGTCATTATCATTATTGAGCTTTACATTGTAACCCTACAATTAGTGAGAAATTATATACTTATACATATTTAAAACTGAAATTACGACAAACAATGACAGTGTTGTACTTATATTTTCTGATGTTTCAATTCGACTGTTGGAGGTATTATTCATGGATAAATCTTATGACGTCTTATCCACATTATGATTGAACCAGGAATTGTAAACCATAATATATTATATTTGGCATATAAAAGGCTCGCTTATCTAAGGGGTTTGACTGGAAACGAACATAAAGGGTGATCCTCTGTGACAAATACCGTGATATACCGAGCGACAGTCGTAAGGGAAATATTTTTATAAGATGAAACATTATTATTTTTGGGGGTTCGAAGGGATCAGAAGTCGCTTGGATGGATTTGGCAATAGTCCTGTGCTGCGTCAGCTGGATATTACAATGTTTTGTGGTTTTCATTTCACTGAGGAGGATATACTAAGGCATTTTTCGATAAGTGATTACGTAGGTTATTAGCATTGACACTCTTCTTAGGTCTTCAGGTGATGGACTTGATATCTGCTCACTAATATCAACTTCTTGAACCCCTTTAAGACTGCTTGAACATTAAGGACGGCTGCTACTTGCAACAATATGGTGTCTGTACATTCAAATACGCGCCTCACGAACAAAATAGACAATTGATATGGAGCAGAACAGTGACGACAGGAAACGGCCGCACGTTTAGAGCCGTTAATAAAACAAATTAATGTGTGTTAACCCTAAAATTGGACAAGTTCAGTACGGAGGTCGTTACCACTATAGGAAATTTATCCCCGGCAAGTATTAACACTGAAATCCGTTCGTTGTGTTCGGTGTCATTAAATTCCTGCGACCCCGGTGAGGAAAAGTGTGTTTTATGCGTCGGGGGTTAGGGCGGGATTGTGTTGCTTCGCACGGCGGCAGCCAATCAAAACATACAAGGAGCATATTGATTCCGAGAAGTGTCGCTGTTAACGTGGAGGCTGAAGCTGAATACATTAGCCGGCGGCGTAATGAAGTCTCGTTGCTTGTAAACAAACAGCGGGCGGAGAGCGGGCGGCGTGCCCCGGGGCGCGCGCGCACCATCGCTTACAGGAATTCTATTTCGACGACAAGCGTCATGTGTTAATTAACTGCTCGCACATACGATATCTCAATATCGTACGAGATGCCACTGTTGTTATTAGCTGACGAGAAGGCTTATTGCGCACCCACTGTCACACCACAAACATTCGTAGTTACTGTTCTATAGATCCTAACGAACGATTCCAAAAACCACTTTATTGTATGCACAATGTAAAATTTACTTGCTACTTGCATTTGTACTATCATTAATTAATGTGTTACTGTTATTCTGTCGGTACTGTTTGAAATGGATACTTAAGTCAATGACACACGGTACATAGGCATCCAAGTAATGGGTGTTCCACATTCGAAAATAAACAAGTTATTAAAGAGAAGCCGTTCAGAAACCACATAAAGTGAAGCGCCAGCTGCCGCTCACCGCGTCTTTATGATGAAAGAGGTAATCCTTCGCCCGCCGGCCACTGTATCACGTTTCCTGTTATGACTTCAGTTTTTAATGGGCCTTTGTTGGCCTTTTTATTATAAAGAAGCGCTAACAGCTCTAAATGCGTCCGTAAAGATTTTTTGTAAATAAGCCGCGTGTTAGCGTGACGGTTTATTGTCTACTCTCATTTTTTACTTTATGATGGTTCACACATTGTTTATGGATGTTGCGACGGCCCGGAGTAGGGACGGGATCGGGAATCGAAACGCGGGTCAGATTTACATTTTACCGACACAACGTACGGTTGATAGCGGACAGACAGTGACCGCACGCTATCAACCGAAATTGCAATTGTCTCTTGAACGACTACATTCTTGGTAAAAATATATTTTGATAGGACAGCGAGTGTGACATTTTTATACCCTATCAATTTTATTATCGGCTACATTTTGAAATGCGGGATCGACGACGTCGAAGTCCATAACTTGAACATAAACAAATTTATACGAGATAAATAATTTAGTGCGATGACCCGGGGCGTCGCCGTAACCCTACGCTGTACAATACGTTTCTATATCTCGTGTCATACTCTCGCCATGCAAATGGAAAGCGCGACGAATGGCTCGTAAACTTCGCTATTTGTTCTGTTTACGATAACCGCGGTTTTATAAAATTTTACTACTTGTCGGAGGAATGCCGCGTATGCTGCCCGTCGGCGCGTCGTCGGCGGTCCTTTGTTGCCTTGTCGTCACGTAGTCGTGTCGGGTCGTGTCGCGCGATATGCATGAAATCCATCCGCGGTGGCTATAACAGGAGGGCTGGCTTACAAAAATGATACTATTAAAACATTATTCTGTCGATACTGCCGTTCTGGTGCTACTTGGAAAATATACTTAATTATAACAAATTTAATTACGACTTGAGTGCCTATAATTATTTAAGATACGACAGCAGATTGAGGCAAGCCAGGAACTTTTCAAGCAGTTTTCATTGTCAGACTCACCTATCTATAGATATTAATCTTTACAATACAGTCCTTTTGATGGTTTGTCTCTGTTTGAGAGAGCTGAAGGCTAGCAATTTCAGATAGATGACATGCAACTTAAGTCACAGCGAGATCCTTTAAGCCGTTTTCAAAACATTTCACTCATTCCTAACTTATTAAATGAAAAATTTAAAAGGTAATTTGAATTTCGTAAAACATTAAGATCTGTTATTTAAATATTATTTAATTTAATAATAATTTCCTCATTTAAAAATACCGATAAAATACTGATGTGGTTAGCGATACGACTAATTGTTAAACAATGGTCGTAAAGCCAATATAAGTGCGTGTTAATAATGACATTAATGCGAATCTACACTTAGTTTCAACTATAATTATATTTGTATCTTCCTCCGAAGAGTTTCTCAACATAATTTAATAGTTACTCAACTTCTATTTGAGTTTTAACAATTGAGCGAAAAATATTGTAATAAAACGAGAGTCACGACATGTTAGCGCGAATTAGTCATTCTGGCATCGAGTCAAAGCGAGTCAAATTAAAATTATTTTTTCGTCTTTAGACTGCGACCATTGTTTTAAAATGATCGTCAAATCCCCTATGTTCGTTAATTGTGAATCGTCACATTCACTATTTTGAAGGAACGCGATTAAAAATTTTCATTTTCTACAATTTGTTGAGATTAAGATCACGCTGAAAAATATTATGTTGTTAACATTCCGTCCGAGATGAGATGATGTTGATTTTTGGCACGGAAAAATATGTTATGTGTGGCAATGTTATAGTCGTCAAGACAAGAGTCATATTATGAGGACGCATAATTGATTAGTAGGACAGCTGTTGTGGGTTTTCTCCGACCACTTAACATTGTTCTAGAAAAATAATCAATACCTGCGTTATTATGATCGCTTTTGTTAGAAATATAAGTGCTTCGAATGTTGCTAGGGGTGGCGCGCACGAGAACACAACGCCGATACGTTTCCGGGGAAAACTTTTTCCATACACTTCTTCCGAGACATAAATCCGGACCCAGATTACTACTTACATGATAATACACATCTCTACCGAATTGTTTTATGGGAGAAGAAAAATATTTCTGACTATGCGATGATGAAAAAACATGTTTATTGAATATATTAAGGCTCCATGATAATATTTTGTGGATCTTCCGATCAACTTGCTGAATTAACATACGAATCTGAAATATGTTTTTGTATCAATATGGGTTACTACTTCTTTATTCAGTCACTATGTGGAAATAATATATTAAATTATGTTATTTGGTTGACACGTTTTACAATACAAGCGTACCTAAACGATTATTCTTAATATTGATTACGAATAGAATTTAGGTATACCAAACAGACATCTCTTGTAACTTTATAGTGTGATACGTCTTATTGTGACTTGACATGAACACTGATTTATGGCATCATGAGCAAAGTAACTCATGAAGGAAGAACTTGTTTGTATTACGAGCGTTCAGCTAATAAACACGTCTTAATTTCTCGTTGAATAGTGGGCTATTAAAATAAAGTTTTAAAATATGGAACGCCAGATTTAATTTACGTCCGACAATTTATGGCGTATGGTTGCGTGACGCTGCCGCGAGCGCAGGACGCGCAAAGGACTGCGCGCGCGCATCGCCCGACACGCGTATGACAGAGCGATGACGGTTATATTTTCCAGACGATTTATTACATTATAAGAGTAGCGGTGCGTGCCGTTAATACGCTCTCAGATACATAAATAGTAGTGATTTTATTTTGATGTCTTACAAGACAAGCGACGACGTGTATAATTGTTGAGACGTGTCTCTTAATACCCCTGACCTATTCTTAGTCAAAACTGTATTTACACGATTATAATGTATCGCCCGAAGTTCACGGCGGTGTTAGCGCACGTTATTCGTTTAATAAAGGAGAGGAGCTTTTGTGGAGGTGTCGTTCAGTGGAATTGTTTTATGTGGGTACGCTCGCAAATCAGCCGGTTGATTGCGCATTATTTTCCCGACACAATCGTCGACACCACATTGTTTTGAGTTTTTCCGGAGCAGCTAAATCAGGTACTTAATTGAAATAATATCGCGTTAGTGGCCGCATGAAGACATTACGCCGCGTCGAGAACAAAAGCAGAATTTAGTGTTGAAACCTCGAAATATTGTAATGCGAGATATAAAGGTATAATTATTTAGTTGACTCATTTAGCTGAAAGGGGGACGGCGGTTCGTCGTGAATTACGTATACCTAAGTGCGAAAACAACGCTTCACCTGAGATTAAACTTTCACTTATAAGCATAAATAAGCGGTTGGCATTGTCGGTTTAACTGGATCGTGAATAACTTTATACACAATCAAAATGAATTAGTTCGGTACTAATCTAATTTTAGGGTTTGTTACTTCGAAATGATCAAAGAACCACTAGCGATATGTAGGTTTCACCTATATACCGTTGGGGAATACGATTGTGATGGTGTTTTTTCTCTTATATTGATCAGCTCTGTTTGTTTAAAATTCTTTGTTTGTAACTAATATTTGTATTTACTTAATTTTCACTGATTCCGCTGTCTCTACAAACTCAACGCCCGCTCCCTCGAAGAAACGGACATCAGCTGATGGATAAGAAATCATAGCGGCGCTCGTAAACGGCGCGCGGGGAGGCAAAGCATATTTCATATCGCGTAATGGAGAATTTACAGGCTGTCGGGCCCAAATGACTCCCAGCGGCGGAGCCACGACACGTAGCGTGAGCGTGCAACGTGGTGTTACTGAAATATTATGCTACTTTTCACGTTAGTGGACCAAGCACATTGTAGAGTTTGTGAGTTTGTTCGTAGAAATAGATTTATAAGTAAAGCTTACTGAAACAATAACCTTCAAATTGGAATTATTTAAATTATCTCATATATCACATACTATGTATTAATTATAAATTAGAATTGTCTACTTTCATCTTTTTATAATTTCATGTGCCTTTGAAACTAGTATGGCATATTTCATATCCGCCATTGTGTGGCGTGAGCGGCGAGCGCGTCCGGTGGCGGCCACCATTATTATTTATACCCTCCAGAAAAGTACATTTATAACAATATTACGCCGGACCGCGCCCGCCCTCGGAAAATGATTCTCCCATTTTCCGAAGATTGCAGGTGTATTATATTTCATGATCGTTATTTATGGTGAGACTTTTATTACGAATGCGTGCGATGTCTCTATCCGTTTTTTATTGCCGCCGAATTATTTGATGGAATTCTTATTTTGTGACAAATACAGATAGGACTATTTATTGCCTATCTTTTGTGATATGTGTATCGGATAAGAAGTCGGTTATTGCCTTTCGCCTTGCGTTTTATTATTGACAGCGCGTTTTATTCGCGTGGCTTTGTAATAAAATGTGTTCGATGTGAAATACGAATGTTTGCGCGATTATTGGGAGTTGATACTTCGCGGAGGTGTCGAGACAACACCCTTTAGCGATTCATAATTTTGCTAACGGCGGAGTCATTCCCCGGGGACGGATATATCCGTCAGGTTCGCACCCTCAGTGCTCGCGGACTAAGTCCGAGGCGTTACGAGGCTCGCGGGACGCGCCGGCCGGCGATCAACTCTGTCCATAACCAATAATCGTAAATAAACGTAGTCCGATTCGCGCCTCCCGGCCCGGCCCTGCATCTAACTCACAGAAATTATAAACGAAAAACAGACAAGCTCTGTATAAAACTTTGCGTTCCCGAGAGATTTGTGCGCCAACAATAATAATTTTACCTATAAGTACTCAAGACAATTTCCGTTATTTTCAGTTAACAGAGATATTGTCTCAGATACTGTAAGGAAAGATTTCTAATAGCTAGTAAAATTTATATTACAGGACAATGGGTCGCTCGTAGCCTTATAATAAAATATCTTGCGGCGATTGGTCGTTGTGCTATCGTTTATTTTTACCTGAAGCTCGCGATCCGCGCATCTCTCCCTATTAAATTTTGTTTGCATTTATTTTAAAGGTGCGACGCTCGAGAAGACGTGGTATGTGAAAAATTACACCTCAGTCCAATATTTATGGGTGATATTCGGCAGCGGTTCCTTTGTGAGATGAGGGTGTATAAATAACACCTCTTATCGCGTGGGAGCTTACCCTTAAATGGGATTGTTTTAATTATATTTATCGGTAATGCTCATTGAAAATATTTCGAGGAAGTATTCTTTCTTATTGACCGTGATTTCCCAAAAGTACGATATTATTTCATATACTACTTACCTACCTAATATGTAAAATCAAACTTTTTCTGAAATCAACATGTTTGAAAATGTAAGTCGAGTCAAGAAAATAAATAATTTGAGTTATGAGAACAGTGAGCATCTGTTGTTATTTTTAACTGCGCATAATCGTTGGGTATGACCATAAATTAGTTCTATATTTGGCGTGGCGTTGTTTTGCATACAGACAAGCCGTCTGCACATGCGTGCGACATCCATCTCAATTCCGAAATATTTTTCCGTCGTCGGTGCGCTGCGGTGCGGCAAGCGGCGGGCGGCGGTTAAACGAAATATTTACACTGTCATGTTCAGATTTTTGTTAGCTTCAATTAAGGCCTGTAATAATAAATTCATCTAAAATCTCAGAGCAATGAAATTAATAGGTACTACGGAGAGCGATCTTGGAAATATCGTTCTTATGTCATACCCAGGAAAAATTACATGACCAAAGCGTACTCAAGACGGGCCTGTCTAATATCGATTACAGACGAGTCGATAAGACTTGCAAAAATCATCGAAATCGAAGCGTCCAAACATTTTTTATATTTCGGTTCACCTCGATTCACGTCTAATTGACGCCAGACCTTAAAAGGATATGACGGTAAGCACGAAGAAATAACGGGGACGTAATCCAATGATTAATTAGAATTATTTTGAACATTCATTTATGGCTTCGCTTGAATGGAACGAATGGAAATTCACAAGGAAAGATTCACAAGAAATCGTACCATTTTAGTCCGAATCTACCTTATAATACATTTTTAGACCATGTTACTTTAATACATTCAATTTTACAAACTTATGGATTTGTAGTAAGAGATCGGTTTATAGATATTGTTTGTGTGATAATAACCTCCTTATATACCTGCGAGGGTTGGAAGAAGACGTCTCAGGAGTAGTTCTCCACGTATCTTCGAGACGGATGGCCGGGGCTTACGTACCGGAATAATGTCTCGATTACTCTATGTTTAAGGCGCAATACATAGGCGTTAGCGAGAAAATAACAGAATAAAACTGTGGCTTATCATAAAATATTGACTACGGAACAATATTCTGGTGCTGCTTTACTATAACTTTTATAAAATAATATTATTATTGTCCTTTTTAATCACATATCTACACACCAAAATATAGAACTCTCAGCAGTATCTAATGCCATTTGCAATATTAATGATATATATCGAACATTTGCATGGTGGTACCTAGTAGTTTTGTAGAAAGTTAATGTATGTAATTTTTTACGCTGTGGCTCAACCAAAAACTAATTTTTAGTAGCATGGCTCTACATTATATTTAATCAATCAATAACCTAGTGGTTAGAGGGCCACCCTCGTAGCTCAGAGTTACTGGGTTCGATCCTCATCCTTACTATTAAACTACTGACGTAAGCCCATTCCTAGCACAAGCATTAGCTTCGCTGGAGGGGCTAACGGGAGTATTAGTGATGGGAGTGTAAGGCGGGACTGGTCTGGATATTTTAGAAATAATTGATATAAATGTTAAATCTGTACAATTTATAAAATCGTTCATAGCACATGATTTGTGCCATATTTCTATCAGCTGACTAGTGGGGTGACCTCGACGAGGGGAAAATGATTGACGGCGCCGAGAAATTTAATTTTGCGGCTTTTTGAGGGCCCGTCCTCGGTGAGCATCCACGGCTGCTCTCCTCTGACCTGATTGCCTCCTTGAGTACCGTTGTGTTGTTACTCTTATGTCACACTTCATTGCCTCCATTTTGTCCCATTTACCACAAATGACCGGTTATTCGAGGACTTTACATGCTGTGTGAACTGGTGATGACTTTTTATTAGACAAGTAAGTATTATCGAATAGAGTTAAGAGGCTACTTCAAATTGCGGCCGGTTCCTTGTTACTCAAATTATGCCTCTTTTCGAGCAGTAATTTATGTCTTTGTGGCTAACTTGTAAACAAATCTCAATACGACCTTTTTATGCTCATTCAAATGTCATATAATTTTGCATACAATATTTTCTTAGGGCAAAATGAGAAGGAGCCGGTGACAGGGGAATTTAATAATGACAAAATAATACAAGGTAAGTATAAGGGCAGCCCTTTCTGCTGTCCGTCATACGGAGCGCTATTCATGCTCGTAATATTTCAGAGATATTCGCCGACCGCCTAACGACTGACT
The DNA here is from genome assembly GCA_905147325.1 of Notodonta dromedarius. NCBI lineage: Eukaryota > Metazoa > Arthropoda > Insecta > Lepidoptera > Notodontidae > Notodonta > Notodonta dromedarius. The sequence continues at coordinate 7,877,268 of LR990159.1, read as the reverse complement.
AATTTATTTACGCACAACTATTTTTAACCTTTATCCATAAATATAAGCGAGCTCTTTCAAACGTCTATCGAATTTAGAACACCTGCGAGTCATTCACGGTGTAAAATTGACGGGGGTTATTATTTTCGTGAATACCTCTTATAGCTGCATATCACCATTTAAATAATAAACGAATTGATTCAATACAATGGAAAGAGTTTCTCCAAGTTAATCGCGGACACGATGACAAATGTGTATCGCTTCATCTCGGCCTCGGAGATTAATGTGCGAGAGAGGCGAGCGCGGCTAGACAAAACCTGCCGCCTGCGCGTACGCAACCAACAATTCACTAATTCCGCCCGCGACTCGCGACGTAAACTCTACGACAACCATACACCGACGTTACCAATGCCGCTTATTATTTATCTGTCAACAATGCACACGTTATCAAAAGTACGTTCTTAGATCTGTGACTGCAATATCCAACCTTTTGTGCATCGATTTATAGCTCCAATTGGGGTAACAATTGCGGTTATTAAGATGTTATTGTTCTATCGATGCGGCTAACAGAGACAATAATGACACGATCTACATGTAAGAACTATAGTTCAATCTAAAATTAAGCGAGATGAAAGAGAATTTGTGCTTGATACAAAAAATATTACTAAAGTATAGAGGCATTGTCTGCTCGGTGCTTTGTCGGGGACAAAACTATGTTAACACGAGAGCATTCCGCTCGATTAACGTCATAAATGAGAGAAATGTCGGATCAAAAGAATAGCAGGTGTGCCCTATTATTATAATTTGTCATTTGCTCTCATTCCACTTTAATGTCCTTTTATCATTGTGAACACCATATCGAGCTTTTAATAAGCATTGAAATGTTTGTTTTCACGACTTCGTGTATTGAATTAAAAAAAAAACATTTGTCAGTCTGGTTCTGGTGGTTCTTTATTCTCCCATATTTAATATTGGTAGTACACTCCGTGGTAGTAAGTACATTGTTTTAGCGAAGGCATTTATGTGTATACCTAGGTCTAGAACGTATATTACAGTGTGTATTACTTAAAACTGATTTTATACCTATACATAGCTATATACAAAGAAATTGATAAGAAAATATCTAAATGCCATATAATTAGAGGTGCGGATATTGCGGATAGGCCCAGTAAATTAATGAAAAGACAAATACTTTGTTTATTAAACTGTTAATTAATTATTGAAGATAACATCACCTAAGCCCTGTTGCTATAGGTAATGCAAAACACAAAATATTGACTTTTCCTACTTGACTATAAGGGTGAATTATTTTGATGGGTATTAATATATCATTATTAACTAAACAATGCCTTTTACAGGTAGGTACTTAATTGAAATTTGTGACAAACGAGCGAGGCCTGATATATTGTCAGTTACGTTGGAATCGTTTTATTAGTGTTTTCCCAAATGAAACAAACTTTACAGACCGTTATCTGAATGACAATGACCAAATATAATCCAAATCTAAACGCCAGAGCTTGGCTGCCGGAATATAAATGCGCGGGTTGGTCCTGGCGAGGCTTGTGAACCGACGACGTGATGCATCGTTATTAACGCAGGCCTGCATTAATGAACACATAAATATTATACTTTCACATACCTACGTAACCAAGCGACGTCTACTGACGTCGCTCCGAGCCGTTACCTTGGTCTCATCGCGATCACGTACCTATTTGCAGAATATTTTGCGAGAATATAATTCGGGTACCTTAACTTCGACTCTTACATTTTTATGTGCTTAGCGTAGAAATTCTCTGAATTCAGAGCGGCAGTCATGCCTTATTAGTGATGTTTTATATCTAAAATTATACGATTTCATCCGTATGGCGTATGTTTTATTGAAATCGAGATAATTAATCGTCAATTACGATGCTGGACGCTGTAACGCGAGGTATACCGCTGTGCTCGCCCGCGCAGCCGCTGCTTAGGAACTAAAATGTCGCTTGTAAATCGGCGGCGGCTCCCAACCGCTCTCCGCTCGCATCGCGGGATAAATATTGACATTTATGCACATATTGCTCCATATACGTTTTTTATGATTGTAAAATATGAACTTAGAGCGCTACGTTTGTTTGGATTTTTAAGTCGATACGCTCCGTAAATAGTCATATAAATTTGCATAATTGTATGTTTCTCGATGTAAATACAAATTATTTGGCTATTTAGCTACAAAATGTCTTTGTTTATGTCGCTCAATTTATAGTTAAGCGGTATAAAATCTTAAATATCCATTAAAATGCGTAAAATATAGTATACTGCACTACTAAGCGTATTGGATTTTATAGTAAGTCCGCCATCGTTTATTATCATTTATTTATCATTTAAGAGGTACATTTAATGCCCTGCCGTGAGTCATTTAATTTTTTCCTACGATTATACTACATTACCATAACTGAATGACATCCTCATACTTACCTACCTATTAATGATAGCTACCTAGAGATAAATAAATAACTTAATAAATATCGCCAGACTGACACCAACTGGTCCCAAACTAAGCAAGCCTTGTGCAATGGGTACCATACAGTAGACTGGGGGCCATCCCAGTGACACCCAGACCTAGGAAAATTACGTAAAATCCATTTCCGAAATTTGCCTAAGTGCCTAAGTGGGAATCGAACCCGCAACCACTCAGCGCAGTGAGCCGAGCAGCCTACGCTCTAACCACTGCACGAAGCGATCGTCACTTGTTATCCGTGTAGAAAAAATCGTACAGATCAGCGATGATGTAGAGCTCGTCATAGTCGGTTTTCTTAGAGACGTAGCAGCTTTCCCACGTGGTGGGCGGCGTGCGGCGGCGGCCGCACGTCGATCTGATAACATATCCCTCTAGACAACATCCAGCTCGCGTTATCTGGGGACTGGGAATCAATTCAGCTCACAGAATTATCGAAGCAATGCCTTTGCCTAATTGGACACTTCTCGTACGAATACCTTTCAATATCAATCTACATATTATTGAACGGGAAAATATAAAATTGGGACTAATATAAACTACGAAAATATGTTTATAGTCAACCTCATGGAAACTATTGTCGTGTTTTAAAAATGACGGTATAACAACAGAAATATAAAAATCTTTATATCACAATTAATCACCACTTAGTGGAAGCGGAATATGCGTTTTTATATTGTAGAATACTGGACTATAATCTCTGGTGTATAAGGTTTTGTTTCGAGGGTGTGTCTCGTGTCGTATGCGGTAGCAGGAAATGCCGCAGTGGCGTCGTGTCAACAAAAAATCTAAAAGCTCGCATTATGCTGTTAACTGCGATTTAACTCATTTCATATTTGAGACGACTGCCGTTGTCTGACTACACTTAATTTTATCACATAATTTATAGGTTGGCTTAACTAACCGACCGAGAACATGTATATGGCTGCTACGATTAATAGACACGTTAACTTTTGAAACTTTTGTTCCTGAATTGATTCTGGGAATATTTAAAACATAAATGTTAATTGATATTTCATCAGAACATATTATAAGTTTGAAAATGTTTGATGCCAAGATTTCTGAGTACTTTTTGCAGTGGCTCACTCACATATGTACCCTTTATACACTTTTTAAAATAATTAAAAAAAGGTTAAATAAATACTTATCGCCTTACTTGCAGGTTACAACAAATTGATGATCATAAACTAAGCAACGTTTTTACTATGAGTACCTACCGCATAATAGACTGGAGGCGATCCCGGTGACTCCCAAACCAGCGCAAATTACTTACAAAAAGGCTGTTTCAGATATTTACCCTGACGGGAATCGAACCCGCTACCGAGCCGAGCGCGGCCTAAGCTCGAATCTACATTGCCAACATATTATATTCTTTGCAGCATTGGTACCTACATTGAAACAAACAAGTAATTTTACAAGACATTTACAAGTCAAATCGTTAATATTACATCGTTGACGTTGGTCGCATTAAAAATGTATAAAGTCGGCCTCCTTTAATATTTATAGTCGTACCTACTTACTCGTCATCATTTGTATAAATATGAAAGGCCTTAGCATGGGTTTAGTAACTAAAGCGGGCCACGTCACAAGTGGCTGTCAATATCTAGAAAAGTCTATTTTGTATTCATTTAGATTAGGTATTACAAAACCATTAGTCTGAGAGTATGCTGAAACACAGGCGACGCTGTTCACGCAGCGCAGGGCAGGGCAGATTTTGTAACTTATGAACAAACTCAGACCTGCGCAGGTATGGTGCGACGTAGGCACGTGTCTGTCCTACTCTGCGGCTCATTGTAGTGATGGCACAGATTCTGCGCGACGCGTGCACGTGGAGACATGATTTTTGTGAAAATTGACTCTGACATGTATTGCTTTGGTTATATCTATGTCATTTAATTGCATTGCCGCATACATTCTTGAACTATGTCTGCGTCAACATGGCTACCCTATGTCAGCATACGCTTAGCCTTAGGTATAAAAAGAAATTGCTATAAACAATAATCAATGATTGCAAGTTACAAGATTCTGTATTATGAAAATATATTTTGGGAAATAAAACATATAGGTTTATGAAATTTAGGTCTCGAGTTAGTTTAATCATTATGTCTTGAAGTCGTTTTCAGCATGAGCCACTCCGTTTTAATGTGACAAGCAAGAGTGAATCTGAAATTTTTCTGTGCAATTATTATGTTCGATTCCCACCACCAGAGCAAGGATCAGAATACTCACAATTTGTTTTATATATTACTCACTCATTATTGTACGTATCACAGTGCGTTTGAAGCGTTGTTTAGTTGGAGTGCTAATCTGGCGATTTATTTATGTATTCAATTCAACAACTGAAAGTTGACAACTTTCTCAGGGAAGCCTATCTCAGGGAACATTTCCAACATAAGTTCTCTTTATTATTGACACCTGTTAGAGAGTGCTCAGGATATGCTTCAAATATTCCCTGAGACGTGCAGGCGACCGTACAAGTTAAACGAAACTTATTTTCACCACATCAAAAGCAAAGAAAATAGTTATATGGCAGTACGTCAAATACCTCGCGGCACATTTGTCTCTAAGGATGATAAATTTAAGACTCAAACTTGTCTGTATATATTAATCATGGGGCTGTGACAGCGCGTAACGGCAATTAAACGGCCGAGGGAAATTACCACACAATGCGTGGAGTATTTCATGGATGACGTTTGCGCGACGCACCGTGATCTAAGGGCTGACCCTTCATCGTACGTGACCTTGTATCACAAAAACGGTGTGACCGTTTCCATTCAAACATTTCTCAGTGATACAACCTTGATAGAACCGAAAGACTGCTTAGAAATCAGTGGAGCTGTCCTGATTGAGGTGTCAAACTATTTCATCTATCCTTCCATCCATCCAGCAGCCGAAAGACTTGACTTCCAAACTGCCAAATATATAATAAGGAAAAAATATTTTAGTATTTTATAATTACGTGAAAACTTAACGCAAATGGATTATTGATTTACAAAAGATGCAGAATTCTAAATACCAGCTGCTATCTTAATTTCAAAAAGCTTGTTATTTAATGAACTCGTTTATGATTATCTCCCTAACTATAATGCTGTTTTGTAATTACAACACCTGAAATTTATAACCGTATTCCGCGTTTCGCCATTTTCAAACATAGGAATTCGTTTAAAATTGCTTCAGCCACCTACAGGATTCCAGCGGTTGAAATATGTCTCGGTTGCCAACAATCTTATCGGATGCATCATTTGATTACACACGCACATTAGCACATTGAAATATAATTAGTCATAAAATTTATTATTATTTTAAAAGAAACTATTCACATTTGCTGGGTATTTCGCCTTGGGGTTTATTGAGATATAGTACCTACCTGTAGACAGATATCACATATAAATAGCAAGGCGTCAATCGTTTAGTGGTTAGAGGGGCCGCCCTCGTAATTGAGAGGTTCCGGGTTCGATACCTATCTTGGCCGTTAAACTATTGACACTCCTAACACAAGCATTAGCTTAGCTCTAGGGGCTAACGGGAATATGAATATAGCGATAAACTCACATTGCTAGTAATCTTAAAAAATATATTGTGCAATAAATCTTCTAATTCAATGTTACAGGGAAAACAAAACAGAAGTTATTATTACAAAAAAAGTCTTACTTAATCATTACTTAGGGAGTGTTTTAATTTCTCTTTCACACCCCTTATGACCAGAACACCCTATATAGCATGCTATTTGTAATACCTGGCCTGTCTAGGGACGTTTATGAAGCCGCGACAAGAATGTGTTTAATGAGCCCCGCGATAACTTATACACAACGCAACACAAAACACATTTATTTACACTTTTTGGAATTTCATTCAGTCCCCCTCGTTTGCTATAGGAAAGAAAGCGTTAAATTAATTAGCGCCAGAGTGCCTCAGCAATGATCTACGGCCGTTGGGAGATTTATATTAACCGCCGGCCGAGTATCCCGGACTTAATTACTATTGTATTCATATTGTAAACGTCCTGTTTATATTTTACAGCATTGATAAACTGCTTGATCTACAAAACAACGGTATTCATTTAGTATTTCACACATTACCAATGTCTGACCTTAGAAAAGGAGGTTGCGTGCTAAAAATGGAACGTAATACAATTCAAATGGAATGTTATGAAACATGTTATTGAAAAACTCAATGCACTTGAGTGTTAACCGCCAAATTATACGATAGAGCGCATAAAATATATGAATACACTCCAGCCAGATGGCATTGCGATCCGTGCGCTTTGCACTTGCTCTAAATTTTACGCATGCGAACTGAAAATATCGGTTTAGGTATTTTAATTTTTTAGATAAATTTCGCAATGCTGAACTTATTTTGAAATAACTAAGTACTTATATGGAAATATTCAATATTTATCAGGCTGCAGGTTATCAAATGCCAATCATCATGCAATTGTCAAACATGGGAATGTCTAATACGTTAAGTAGTAATAATATATTTTGTTTTTGTTAAGAATGGCGTTAAAGAGGCCTTTCATGTAGCAATAGAACAAAGTCGGCAAACAAGCGTACAACCTGCCTGATGTTAAGCAGTTAACGTAGCTAACAATACAACAAAGGGTGTATTGCGAAGGGTGGAGCTACCCGTGCCAGACGGGTATGTGGATCGTCGTCGTCAGCCGCGGTTGCTGGTGGAACCGTGCGCGCGAACTAACTTGCTGCGCGAGGCGCCGCGCGCCGCTCACGCGCGCACTCCGCACTCTCAACCTCATTGCTGAGGACTTGGACTTATTCTGTTGCACTTTGGGTGAATTTAAAAGAACAGCTACATATAGAATTTGCTATGTTAAATCAAAACAGTTAAATTATTTTTCATTACTCATACTCTGAAAGTAGGTCTGAAGTTGCTTGAGAAGCGGGTTGAAAGTAATACTTTTCCGGCCAGGGAGAATCGCTTTCAACTGACAGCTGTCAAATTATAAAAAAAAACTAGTTCCATTTTCACTTTTCTATGGAGCCATGTTCAAACTTTTTCTACAGTCACTCAATTACAGCACGATGTAAAAGTGAAATAACATAAACTTAAGTATTAATTAAAGAATATATATTTTTAAATGACTTAATTATAATTGAGTTTCAACAATTTCTTTAAAATAACATGATACCAATGCATGACACAATATTTAAAGATGAAAATGAAAAATAATGGCTAAATAATGAAGTTGGCCGGCCAACGAAAAAAAAAACAAAATAGGCGCCAATCCGATCTTTTTTTTTCGAGTTGTAGAGTATTGTTCATACTTCCTTGTATTATTTCTTTAGCCAATTCCTGTTTTTATTTTTACTTTCCTTGTATTCGTAATGAAAAGCACAGTGTTTACCTCTGGTGAAAGACTTATTTTGTCCCTCGTACTATTAGCGCCCTCGCTACGCTCGGGCGCCAAACCCCGTCTCGGGACTAAATAAGTCACTTTCACCACTCGTGTAACAATGTACTATTAATTTTAAGTTTGCAACAATATCGCATTGGGTCTAGCCTGTAAAGATATTTGTATGTATTGAGAAAATAAATAAATAAACAATACGAAAGGTATTGCCCGCACGTTGCTGCCCCGAAGGAAAGTTCGATAGGGGGAGGGGAAGGGAAAGAGGGGGGTTGGGCTTTCGGTTCTCTGACTTATCGTACGTAACGCAGCTATAAGAACAAATTCACGCTAATCTTCTGTGAGAGGGCGGTACTACCGCGACCGGTACTACATCGACCCATCCCGTATTATATACCTCCAAAACGGCTGGACCGATTTTGATCGGACTTTCACAAGCAGATAGCTGATATTATAAGAAGTAACTTAGGCTAATTTTATATCATTGAACTACCACGCGAGCGGAGCCGCGAGCTTGAGAAAAATCGTAAGAGAGAGAGTTCATGTACTAAATTCGATTTAACTACTCGATGTACCTACTGTACGCTATTTAATCTTATTATCTTAGCGCTCTACGGGTCAGCAACAACTTCAGGTCTCAATAAAAATTCAAATAATTTCTAATGCATTCCATTCTGAATTTACAGAAAAAGACCTTGTTATTATGTGAGCAAAGATCTTTATGGTAATTGTCTCGATGTGATCGGTTCGGATTCATAATAAAATGATGTTCATGCATTTGTAAAATGATGCCGTGGCCCGCGCAGCTAGTGTATTGTGGAGTTCTCACGTGGCCGACAACGTGGCCGTCAGATATTCGTACCAAACTTATTTCAATTTCATTAGATGATAGCCAATACATTCTATAGGTATATTCATGAATTGGTAGTCCCAAAATATGTTTCATTTTAATATTTCACCCGTCCGGCCCCGTGTATTTATTTACTTATATATAAATATCGCCAGACTGACACACCCACTGTATGGTCCCAAACTAAGCAACGCTTGTACTATGGGTTCGATACAATGGACTGTGGGCGATCCCAGTGACACCCAGACCCGGGCAAATAACGAAAAGGCCATTTCCGAAATTTGTCCCGGCGGGAATCGAACCCGCAACCACCATGTTCTGTGAGCCGAGCGGCCTACGCTCGAACCATTGCGCCAAGCGGTGGTCAATCGTTTAGTTAGTATACAGGGAGAATTTTTCAAGTAGGCGTAGGTGGAGGGCAAAATCTAAAACTATAAAGAAAAGCGAAAAATACTCAAACGAGTCTCAGGCCCGATTCGCCATATGCTTTATGCCACAACTACCCGGATTTTGATCTTTATTAGCGAGAGTAATAATACACAGTGAACTTTTTTTTTACAAAATCTAGGGGTTCGTAGTATGGCCAGGATTTTTAGTTTAGTTTTAATCAGAATTGGGCCCGAGACTTCTAATAAGTCACAGTCAAATATGTCTACTTATCTGTCACCAGTAAGTGTTTGATGTGTGTCTTAGTTATTTTGATCTTAGCTAGTTCATGGCACAAGAAGTTCCTAGACACTGTGCAGGCAAATGAGGTAGTGTTCGATGAAGACGAAATGATGTGCAATATCAATACATGTTATGACGCAAACAAGGATATTGTCGCACGATCGCCGCCCGCACCTCACGTACGTCCATCAACGTCTAGAATACTAATGTGCTACGTTTCGTCCGTCGATATCGACAAACAAACTCGCGGCGTGACAATGTAATGAGACCTGCCCCTCTCTCCTCTACACATGGCGGTCAGAGAGCTCGGAGGTCCTGCGAAGGAGTACCCGCAGTTCATCATTATGTGGACGCGCCATACGCAGGCCTGCGACCGAGTTTACATGACACGCACTAGTTTTATTACCCTCATGATTCTAAATGGCCCTCATTTCGTTTCAAACAAATTATTTATATTTTACTACATGGACGGACAGATCGTTTCCCAATCAACTGTTGACCTAAAAAGCATTTGTGTAACTCAGTGAAGCGTTGACAAATTATGTAGATGGTATCAATACGCGCCGAATTCTCATACAACGGACGTACGACGCACGCACTACGCACGCACATGAGTAATATTAGATTATTTCAGAAATTCCTTTTGCGTTCAACGTTAATGCATAACGTTACCTAACAAACAACAATTATAGAAGGTGACACTTGCTTTGTAAGGTTAGGAACGAAGGTTATTGACAAATTTAGTATTTATCTAATTCGAATTGTAATGAAGCTAGTTAATTATATTGCAATAGCCTGGCATGGCTTAGTTTTGTGTCATATTTACCTCGTTTAAGAACAAAGACAATTACTACAAAAGGAGAATTGAATTTATCGACCCACGCGGTGCCCAGCGGACCTCATCAATATCAATTAAATTAATAAAATGGTTATAAAATGCCCCAACGACAATAAATATCCACTATTATTGGCCGTACTGTAATTCGATTCTAATTGATTGTTTACTTCAAATAGGTCCAAAACTTAAAACAATGAAGTGAATCATACTATACAAAGGGTGTTTCTTAAACTATGAACGGGAATATAAATAAAAATAAAATGGTTCAGATTTCAGCGAACACCAAGTTCGTTGAAAGTCGAATATGATAAATAAGTTTGCTTGCGTATCGGTTTGATATACCTAATTATAATATTGAATAGTGAAATAGAACACAGAACAGAACAGTGAAGTAACAAAGAATGGTAAGCGAGCCTTTGCAATTTTATTACATCAGACTCTACATCAATCTTGCACATCAGATTAAACGGATAATCTGTGCATTTAAACAACAGATGTGTTAGAACACTTTGCGGTGGCGATAATTTTTTCAGCGACTTTTATTGCAATGCACAAGATTGACTTCAGGGGCTGCCTGAAGCCATTATCGAGAATATATAGAGAATATATTCTAGAACACATTAACGTCGCCTGCGCCGCCGCAGTGTCAGAACGTTCTAACTCGACCGACGTATCAACCTGTGTCACCTCTGATATCATCATACGAAACTAATTATAATAATGATTAATACATTTTATAATGATTGTTAGGGGTTAATTGAGTATAAAACTAAATAATAATTAAGAGTGACTTCAAAAAAGTTATTTTTCAATCTTCTTGTTGTCGGATTGTAAAGGCCTCCAACTTGTCACAACGAACTTTTTTGTATAAGTTGAGGCAGGTACCTGTGTATACTAATCTACTAAACTTTTGTAGTATGTAATTTTCATGTACCTATCTACAGTATTTTTTCTTGGGAAAATAATGTGCAGAAAATATGTCCGGATCTTTCTGCAAAATTTGAATATTGAAACGTTCTTAAAAATAGTGTTCGAAGTATATTTAAGGGCAATGATTTAAATTTTGTAATTTCGGTAAAAAATTAAATAAAAAACCAATCTAACATCACCGCGAGCATTGTGATAGTATTTGGACACGCTGTCGCCGCTGCCTGCGCCTGCCGCAGCTGTTAAGATGTTGATTTACGTGGGTATAGAGCTCGGCCAATTATCTTATTAGTGGCCAATTTATCGCTCGTCACATTAACATATGGATGGTGCATGTTGTACTGAACCACGAACAATAGACGGGTTGTTCAATACGTTGCGATGCGATATCGATAACGGTGTAGGTATGCGGGCTCTTTATTACAAAAAAAAAATCATGAACACAACGAATACTTGGTTATACCTACCTACCTATAGACATTTTATTTTACTTTCAACAACTTTCCATAATAATGTTGAAAATAACTTTAAACAACACGGCATGTTTGTTTTATTTTGATACTCAAATAATTGATTATGTTTAGGCGTACGGGGGCGCTTACAAATTGTTATTTTTTCCTTAAGTCTACCCACAACCGGATCGGAACGCGACCTCGACTGAGAAGATCCGGCAAGGAACTCAGCGGGCTTGTATTGTATATATTACATATGTATGTATTTCAAATACAAACAGCCGCTATATAAAATAAGATAGCTCAAGTGTGCGCCTGTTTTGAAACGGATGACCCAAAAAAGAATATGTAAGTAGGTACTTACTACCACACGTGTGTCCGAATTATCGGCGGTGATCGTTATAATAAAAATAAAATGTTATGTCGACATCGAATAAGTTGAGTGTTTGGTTCCGTTTCGCGATGAGGGCCGCCAATAATTCGCTTATTCCGCTATCTGCGGGTCAATAATTTCTCATGAAGCTTGACGTTTTGTCACACAAAATAAAGTGTTTTATCGCTGAACGCTGCCCGCTAAATGTTTTACGGCAATAACAATAAAGAAAAACAAAAGCATATTGTCTCCTCTTCCCCCGCGTATTTTCTTACGAAAAAGAATGACACCCGCGCTGTTTTATTAATATTTATTGGCCGTGTCCAAAATACTTCAGCCACTCGGACGCCACCACGGGTATTTAGTACCTACCAATTTAATAACGGGATTTTCATTGACGCCCAGGTGTATATATTAATAGCCATATCATCCGAATGTGATGAAACCTGAAAGGTTTCAGTTTTAGGAGGTTAATATGAGTTTTCAGAGTATCCAAATACCGATCGAGTGGTCGAATCTCATCATACATTCACCAGTAAAGCTGCATCTTTCCGCTAGGGGCGCTACTGTGAGATGTGTGGAAAGATCCATCACTGTATCGATATTAGTTGCTGTCAAAACTTATACTAACCCCCCAGTTCGTTGATGTATTTGCAAACATTTTAGTAAGTCTAACTGTCTACGTCTAGAATTGGGATTGGTCTGCTTAGCATCTAGGAGATTATACCTTATAGTTATTTTACTATTTTGTTACCCATTTAAATCAAGGTTTTAATATATATTTTAATATTTTCTTAGAAGTAAAAGGAGCATTAGGTTCCATGAAGACATATGTTTCTAATAATAATTTCATATCGGCATCGCGCGCGCTGACCGTAATGCGGCAAACAAATGGCCCACTGTGCTCTTCTGTGAACCTTCCGATTGGGATCGCCGGCTACAATGAACGCTCCTTATTTACTCATAACACGATAAATAATTCCATATTACTCTACTGATTCCACTCAGCCCTAAGGCCGGATTAAGTAAACCCTCATTGTTAGTTTAGACAATTTACACACAATACTTCCACGGACTTTATTAATTTTCGATCGACGGCTAAGTAGTTACGTTAGGTAGGTACGCATGTAAAATAGTGCAGCACTGTATTCGAATACAAATAATTAATAATTTATGCGATTATTTATTATAGAGGTGTCAATTTCTCAAGGGTATATTGTAGGAAACTTTGAACTGGCAAATTAACATATCTCAGTTCGTATTGGTATTGAACACACGTACTAAAAAAAACGTAGAGGAAGAATATCATAACTGTTCCGATGAAATATGACCGAAATATGTTTGATATTCAAATAACAGAGGGGGCTTCCGCTGGGAACGGGCGGCCGGTCGGCGCGGCGGCTCGTCGACGGCTCTCTCACAAATACTCGTATTTTACTGCTACAACCGAACTGAATAATAACACGCTACATTAGTTTCCCATTATGCCTTCGAGACAATAAAATTTGCCCAATTTTACGATCACATTAATAATTTTATGAATGGAAGCAAACGGTTTAAATCTTTAAATGCGATGGAATGAATAAAAAGCGTTTCCGACGGGGGCGATTGAGGTCGCCCCGCTGTAAATCGAAGGTGTTAAAAAGTAATAAGGTGCGTTTGCGAATATTCCTACCGCGCTGTGATGGCGGCCGGGGTGATGTAAGGGGGTAAACGCACCGGCGACGGCCGGCGGAAGGCGATCGGTTCCCAGGGTATCGCTTGCACCAACACCGGACGCCATCCGCTTGCTAGTACCAACCTTAACATGACGTTTAGTTCGATATTTATACTTTATCGACAACAACATTTATTTACGTGACATTAACCAGTGACACAAATATCATTCAACTTACTGGTTACTAGGTACTTACCTGAATAGGTTATTTTGCATTATAGTATTGTTATTGTACCACTCACTATTAGAAGTAGATAGGTAATAGATAGTACTACCTATTAGATAGGCCATTAATTTAAGGCATGAAAAGGGATCTTGTAAATAATTTTATTGTAAGATTTCGTTTATTTATTTTTTGTAGTCAATCGCTCATGACACAGATGATAAATTGTAACGTCGATTGTATCGATATATTTCCAACACTACACCGTAGTACTACGAGGATGTGCAACAGAGAACAAGTCTCTATCAAGTTACGCGAAATGAAACCACAAAATCAGCGTCGGCCGCAAAACAACGGAAGCCACGGTTGAGGGTCCCCTATTCTCTCACGTAGTGTGACTTATTAACATACAGTCAGACCTTACGATATCAGAACTGACGGACGATAAATTATTCAAATACAACTCAACTAAAATAACAATCTCACTATGATCAAAAACCTCAGTTCCCTAACCTATATTTTCTTTAATTTTACACAAAACTATTATACACAATAACATCAAGATCGCATACAGACGCTATTATATTAAAGATGTCTACACACGCGACTTGCTTAAAATCATTATTCATTGTAAACAATATTTTCAATCTATTAATTCAATCCACTCTTGCATAAAATAAACACTAATTCAATATCTGAGCCAAATTGCAGTCATAAAAGTGAGGAGCATTTATGGCATTATTCGGGGGCATATCGAAACTGTGCTCTATGTAGCGAATTACACTGCAGTGCAGAGAAAATGGCCAATCAACCTATGGGTTGACTTTTATATTAGGTTACAGGATAGGTTGTAGGTAAATAAGATTACTAATTTGTAGGTAAACTTCAAAACCTACCCACTCCCGGGTATAAAATAAACTACGTGGAAATTATCTTAAAATACATTTTATTGATATAAAAAGGTTGCAACAAACTCAATGTCACAGCACGAAACAAAAACTAGGTACTTATCTATAACCAAGAAAATAAAGTTTTTTTTTTATTACTCTACTTGCTTACCCTACTTTTCTGGCCTGCAGTGTACGTGAGGAGTTATAGGTTTCATTTGCGGGCGATAGACGACAATTTTCAATTTTCTTGCGCGTGCGTCCCATTTGAATATTTTAATTTGGGGGGCGGTGCGACTATTTCAATTTATTTTATGAGCCCCGAACCCAGAAGGGGTTCGCGCGACACTCTCACCGTTTCAGATTAGTAAATATTTGATAGCTTTATTGCTCAACCTGATATATTTATACATGCTTTTAAAATAAAGTTAGATGGGAGGCGTTCGCGTGTGTGCGTAAGGAAACATAACCCTCGGAAGTTATTTGTGCGGTTTATTGCGGAGCGAGATAATTGTGTCTACATGTTCTCACTTTATTATTTAATCATCGATTCGAACTACGCTTTCATTTCATAAGCAAAATGGCGGCAGTGAACAAATCAGTTTAATTTAATGTGATTTAAATAATTATTTCAGTGTATCAATGTATCATAGCTGCGTTTCGTCCGATGAGATAGGGCCGGAAACCAAACGGCCCGTCCATTCCCCTCCCTATGATGTCCGGTATAGCAAGCATCTACTAGGTGATACAAAATGGGTATACTATTTTTTTTGCAACTTAACTTTGTATATCTCAAGCTATCGAGTTATTCCAGTCTGACGGCTTTGTGGGACAGTTGAAGTACTAAAGGTTTTGTAGACTTGTGAAATCGGTCAACAGCTGTATTCCTATAACACCTTTTGTTTTTCAAGTTCCCTCCAAAGCTGATGGTTTTAGAATTACAAAGTTAAGTTTTGAAAAAAAAAGTATACCCATTATGTGTCACCTTGTATAGGCTACAACAATTACTTAACATCAGGCGGCTCGTACGCTTGTTTGCCGACTTTGTTACATATAAATTATATTATGTCGCATGATGGGATTAATAAATGTACTCTGATTGAAACAGCATCACTGGGTAGCGCGGCCGGCGCCGATGCAACGGGGGCGCTCGCAGTGTTTAACCTCACATAGCTATGTTTCATCTAATAGAATTGCGAGCTCGTTATCTGCTCAGATTAAAATATTCAGTATTTGAGTGATTTCACGAGCGAGTGAGCGGCAAAGGGTTACTAGTCGCTTCGTCCGCTTTGAACACTTGTGGGGAGAGGCGCTAGGGGTTACGCGGCTCTACCTATTTTGCATATAGGGAAATATGGTCCTCAGTTACCTACCTATTTATTTATTATAAGGGATCATCAATAATTGATTGATCCGAATGCATTTGCTTAATTCATCTCAATTAAACCCAATCCGGTGAAATGTCACGATATATCGATAACCCAATTAGCGAAGGTGGAACAATTTCGAAAAATGTTATGCGAAGCGGCATCAAACGGCATCGAAGCCGCAACAGTCGCACAAACAAATGAATTGTCGAATTTCACTGGCTTTTTCCGTCTGCCTCAATGAATAATTCCATTTATATAATGGCATCGACCGCATCAAATATTTCATTCCGAGTTTTGCATATTTAATAGTGACAAAAACAATGTCCAGGGATATTTTACAGGATACTCCAATCGTTCGTTTCCTTTTGCGAGCGCTATTTATTTTCCATATAAATGAATTTTAAAAGGACCTACCTACCTACTTAAATTGGATAGTTAATAGGTAATATAACTTTATTGGAATGACGTTATTAAAATAATAGATACAGATTTAATCAAGCTATAAATATCACGTATCAATGCCGATCACAATGGGTATCAGGTAAGCGGCTACCCACGCTTTTCACTAGACAGGATGAATAGTCGGGGGCTACTCTGTATGTAAACCGGCGGATGCTGTCGACAGGTGAATATTGTACTCCACCCATGAAGAGCTAATTTTATGAGTGAAATGATTTATTCACCTGTTGTTGCCATTTATTATAGAGGTCACAATGAGAGCGGCAGCGGACCGCGCCGCGCCGCGCCCGCTATTATTCGCCGATAACTACATCAAAATCGACTCGCCCGCGCGGCCGGCCCAACCCAACCGGACAACTAAACACTACCACTGATATATTTCTATAAAGAGATACTATTAAAATTATGTCTTGTTTAGTCGCGTCCGAGATTGCCCCGTCACGCTCCAAAATTTGACTAACTGCGTAAAGCGTGCTTAATTTGAACATTCAGTGATTGGATAATAGGCAGATAAGTTTTGAAAAAAGCATCTCACCATCGCATCGATTTAGATTTTCCTTTTAGCTTGGAAGGGCGACTTTTTATAATTTTTGAAGTGGTTGATTGGTTTCGGCCATATAATTCGTGGGGTACGTGACCATGATTTTTTTTAATCGCGTCGATAGTGCGACGATCCGCTGCGTGATGATATTCCATTCAGACAGGTTCACTATTTGAGATCGATGTCGGGCACCGTCGTCACGTACTTAATGGTATTTAGACGAGTGACTCTGTGGGCTCTGCGTACCTATAATGCGATGCGCAACACCGAAGTCGTTATATTTTTTTTTTATTATCAACTAATATAAATGTCAAATTATTATGAATGCATTGCAAATAAATAAAGACGGACATTAAATTATTTTCTCACAATTTCATCTTTAATTTGAGTAGTCGGCACATAATCGGGCCGCTGGCGATGCGCATCCGCGACTAATCGATTACACCTCGCTACCGGGCATCTCGCGATTCACTCATAAACAATTCTTAGGAGCGCACACAATCAATAATTGACTTTATTTAATGGCGTATAAAGAACTTTATTAATTATCCTTATTCATATTATTGAATACGCATTTGGTATAAAGATTCCTGAACTGTCTATGCCTGAAGTTTTAAAATTAAATTGAGGACTATAAATCCTTTAGTGGGATTGTAACTACTGTGAAGCCTAGTGAATTCAAATGTACAATAAAGAAATTTAATGGTATATTGTTTAAATGAGAATAACAATTTTAAGGGGTATTTTATCGGTATCATTACCATTCAACTTAATGGATAGGTATAAGTAGGTAATTGGGAAGTATTGTACTTAAACCATAATATACTGTACTTTACAAAATACAGGATGTTCCAAGAGTCCTAAATAATCACTTAGTTATATATATGTAGGTACGGAAGCTGATGATGTAAACGCCTAGACTATAAATATCTATTATTATTTTCTAAGTTACTTTGGGTCTTTGAATATTTGACATAACCTTAGTTTGTTATATTACCTATACAAAATCAATAATTCATGCTAATAAAACTTATAACTATTTTTTTCTATAGGTGCATACTTATAATATGGGAAACTTATAAATCTTGAAAAAACTATGTGCACAGTCTTGAAGAATGCACTGTTCGCTAAGAGAAAAACCAGATTTAAAGAGCCCTGTAAACGATCTAATTATTTAACCATTTTTACGAGTTTGACAAACTTTGGAGTAACTGCGAGCATGTTTGAGAGAAATTTTGATTGACTGAGTTTGTAGCGTGTTTAGTCAAACAAAAAAGATCTCGGAAATCGCCTTGACAAGATAGTCGACATTAATAAGACAAATCCTACTAATATTATAAATGCGAAAGTTTGTGAGTGTGGATGTATGTATGTATGTTTGTTACTCCTTCACGCAAAAACTACTGAACGGATTTGGATGAAATTTGGAACACAGATAGATTATAACCGGGATTAACATATAGGATACTTTGTACCCCGTAATCCCGAAATTTTTGCTAAGTTAAAATTCTACGCGGATGAAGTCGCGGGGCACAGCTAGTAAATAATAAAGATTGACTATTTTATTTTGACCGTTTACGCTTTTGTTTGATGAAAACATGCGGTTTGACCAGCAAATGTGTCAAACAAATTTGTTCGTATATACGGGGTCCTCAAGAAATGCGTCAAACGGGTGCACGTAACGCGAGACACCTTGACGCGCGGATGACGGACACCTCGGAGTCACTCAATAACATCATCACAATGCGGCTAAATGCCGAATTGTCGCGTCACTATACCCCGACTCGGGCAATCTTGATACTTGCCTGCATCGCATTGTTTAGAGTGTTTTAATACTAGCTATATTTGGTGACATTATAGCAGATAGGTAGTAGGTATCGACACTGAGAAAATAAAAACGGCAACAAATAAATTCCTATTATCCGTTCTAGTATTTTTCTAAACATTTTGTTATGAGGGCAAAATAATTTAAAATAATTTAAGTAGTTACGAGTTTAGTAAAACTACTTAATCTACTATATAAAAATAAGTCGGGTTTTCCTTCCTGACGCTATAACTCCAGAACGCACGAACCGATTTCCACGGTTTTGCATTCGTTGGAAAGGTCTCGGGCTCCGTGAGGTTTATAGCAAAGAAAATTCATGAAAAATTTCAACAGAACGCGGACGGAGTCGCGGGGTTTTTTTTTTTTTTTTTTTTTTTTTTTGATATGACTATACGTTGTTGGCCAGAGTGGCCATAACAACTTCACCCGGACAGAGGGCGAGCGCGAGTGCGCTCCAGCCAGAGGGGCAGGGGGGCAGCTAGCTCAAGGGCGCCACAAGGGACACGACCTCGGCTTGGGCCGCTGCCAGAAGAGGTGGCGAGGGTAAATCTACCACCGGATCGGAACGCGACCTCGACTGAGAAGATCCGGCAAGAAACTCAGCGGGCTTGTCGGGTGCCAAGGTGCGTCTAGGTAAGTAGACGCACCTTCTAGCGGAAGCGGGGGTACGTCGACCTCGCCGGCGAGGTCGGTGTCTGGTGGGGAGTGTGCGTGTGTCGTTCTCTTCGACATCTGAGTCTAGGAGAACGGTGAGTGGGTCGGGTGGGTCCAGCAACACATGCCGCGGCCTGCGGCGGCATGTATCTGGCGCGGGTGTAGGTGCATAATCGGCGGCGGCGACGATTAAGGGATTGGTGTGCTCAGAAGCCCTCAAGAAATAGCGTTCGGACGCTATTTTGAAGTGCTTCTGGATCGAATCGAGGCGTAAGTCAGAATGAAGGTCTACGTTCCTTACGAACCACGGGGCTCCGACGGCTTTGCGAAGGAAGCGGGACTGAATGGCCTGGAGGCTATTAATGTGCGAGTTGGCCGCGTGGGCGAACACAACGCTCGCATAGGACATGATGGGACGTATGCAAGCTTTGTATAGTGTCACCTTATTTCTAAGGGACATTTTACTCCGCTTGCATAAGAGATAATGAAGGCGACCGAGCACAAAGGCGGCTCGATTGCGGACGTTTCTAATGTGAGGACCGAAGGTCATGGAGCCATCGAGAGTGACCCCGAGATATTTAACTGACTTGGACCAGGGGATAGGTTGCTTGTACAGAGAGACAGTACCTAAGTTGGAGCGAGTGTGGCGTTTGGAGGGGCGTCGAGAGGTGGACCTGGCAAAAAGCACGGCAGCGCTTTTGTCCGGGTTCACCTCTATTCGCCATTTCCTAAACCACTCTCCGAGAGAAGTGACAGCGCGTTGGAGAACGCGTGTGATTTGGGCCTTGTTTCGGTGGGAGAAATAAAGCGCGGTATCGTCCGCGTAAAGAGCGAGTTGCACGTTATTCGTGCGGGGAATGTCGTTTGTGAACAGACTGTACAGGAGGGGGGAGAGCACGGAGCCCTGAGGGACTCCTGCCCTAATGGGGTGGGGTGGGGAAAGCGTGCCCTCGACTCGATATCGAAAGGTACGGTTTGACAAGAAGTCTCGCAAGATGAGCACGAGACTGTCCGGCACGCCTAAGAGATACAGCTTGTAAATCAAGCCGTTGTGCCAGACTTTGTCAAACGCCTTAGCGACGTCAAAGAAGAGAGCTCCCGTGGAAACGGGGCGACCGGGGAAGTGGAGACCTTTGAGAACGTACTCCGTGATGCGGTGTACTTGGTGGACACAAGAGTGGCCGGCCCGAAAGCCGAACTGCTCGTCTATAAGGAGATGATTAGAATAGATATACTCTTTGAGTCTTGCTAATAGCAGGCGCTCATAGAGTTTGGCAATGGACTTGAGGAGGCTAATGGGACGGTAGCTCGCAGGAACATTGCGGGGCTTACCGGGCTTATGAATGCCGATGACTATTGCCTCCTTCCACGCATTGGGAAAGATGCAGTTCGTCATAGCGGCATTGAAGATAGTTACTAAGAGACAGATAAGTTGGGCGGGCAAGAGTTTGAGAACTCTGTTGCTAATGCCGTCGGATCCCGGGGCCTTCTTGGGGTTGAGACCCTTAATCAAATCCTTCACCTCGGATTCGGTTACCGGAGTGATAGTGGTAGTGAGGGGAAGGGAAACCCTGCGCTCGACTTCCCTATCAACGAGTTCCAGGTGGTCGGGATCAGAGGATAGGGTGCTAGGGGAGCACTGGTTCTCGAGAGCGGAGGCTAGAAGCTCGGCCTTTTCGTCGTCATCGAAAGCAGGGGGGTCGCCTGAAGGGCGTAATAGGGGGGGCATTGTGGCAGTGGAATCGGACTTTAAGGCTCTCGCCAGCTTCCAGAAAGCTAGATGCGAAGGCGAGATTCCTTCGAGAAGGTCACCCCACCGCGCATCCCTAAGCTCGGCGATGCGACACTTTACATCACGCTGTAAAGCGCGCATGCGAACACGGTTAGCTTCGGTGGGGTAAGAATCATAGGCTCTGATGGAGGCATTCTTAGCTCGGACCAGTGCTTTGATATCGTCCGGCAGGACGAGGCGATGGGAATCACCTACCTCTACCTGCTTAGACGAGTGGCTGATGGCCGACTGGAGATGGTTGGAGAAGGCATCTACAGCCTGAGACGTGTCCTGAGGGGACATGAGGGGTTCAGGGATGTTGGCGAGGTGTGGAGAAGAGACATCCGCTAAGGAAGTACTTAGCTTTTGCCAATCCATCACAGAACGCGTGGTCGGTTGAGATAGAGGGGAAGGTCCGAGCTGCATGAGGACGGGACGATGGTCGGAGTCGAGCTCTTGGAGAACTTCCAAGGAGCGCAACCGTAGGGTAATACCCTTGAGGAGGGCAATGTCTAGGACATCAGGGCGATGTGCTAGGTTGGTCGGGAAGTGAGTGGGGTGCATGGGGGCGATGACGTCAAAGTCGAGCTGATCGACTAGGGCGTCAAGGCGCCTCCCATTTGGGGTGGTAAGGAGACTATTCCACCTGACATGCTTACAGTTGAAGTCGCCAGCCAGTATGACTGCGCTTCCCAGATCAAGGAGTGCTTCGATGTCACTCCTAAGCAGAAGCTTGTTAGGTGGAAGGTAGATGGAGGCTATGACCACGGCAGGATGGCCAGTGAGGGAAAGACGGCAGACCGAGGCTTCTATGTTGGTGAGCGCAGGGGGGTCGAGGGGGATGCAGTGGAGGGACCTCCTGTAATAAATGGCAGTCCCACCCCCGCGGGCGGTGAGCCTGTCATTCCTTACAAGGTTATAGTTTGCGATTTTGGGATCGCGACGGGACGGCTTAAGCAGGGTCTCCTGCACCAGCAAGAGATCAACCTGATGTTCCCGAAGGAATTCACCAACCTGATCCCTCTGCTGGGAAAGGCCGAAAGCGTTGAAGAACGCTAGGGATAGGTGATGGGGTTTGGTCCGTTGGATGTGTAAATCCATTACGGGTGCAGGTGGGAGTCAAAGGTGGAGAGCGAGTCGTACACGTCCATGTACGACTGCATGACGCCAACCCTCTCAAAGGGAGTGGAGACGTTACGAAGTTCATGCGCCAGCGAGCGAATCCGTTCAACGTTAACAACGTTGAAAAAATCGTTCACTAGCGCGAGGTCGTTAGCCCAGCTGGTGGCGGAGGCAGGCGCAGAGGGCGCGGGGCGAGGGCGGGGGGCAAGAGGGCGCGCAGGGGCAGTCTGCACCGGGAGGGAGGCGGTGGCCGTGTATGGGAGCGGTTTGCTCCATACATTAGCGTGTGGGGAGGGGCGCGCTGGGAGCGCAGGCTTTAGCGCAGAGGGCGCGGGGGCGGGGGGTGCCGAAGGCAGAGAGGGGCGGGGCGCAGAGGGCGCAGTGGGGATCGGTGCGAACACCGGGGGAGGCGCAGAGGGCGCAGAGGGCTGAGAGGCAGCCCGTGCCGACGCACGAGGGCGTCCACGCCTCGCCACCCCGCTGCTCCCCTTTGGGGCCTTGGGGCAACCACGATAATTCGCGGTGTGCCCCTGAGTCCCGCAGAGGACACAGCTCGGCGGCTCGGTCGCGGTCTCCCTTGAGCGCGAGCACTCACTAGTGGGGTGATCCCCGATGCATTTGACGCATCGGGGACGGGCGTTACAATTACGGGCAGAGTGCCCGTAAAGTTGACAGTTGTGGCACTGTGTAGGAGTGCCACTTTTGTGAGGGGCCTCAATTGAGAGCCCCGAAATTAGGCATACGGCCTTTAAAGAGAAGACTTTCCGACCTTCGTCGGAGCGGTCCAGCACAACCAGGACCATATCGTATGGTTCCCGGGTGCGGGCCTTGTACATCCGGTGCACCTCTTGCACCGGGAGGGACTGCGACTTAAGGTCGCTCTTAATGAGCTCCGTATTGAGCTCTTTGGGGAGGCCGCGGATGACGGCACGAAGGACGCGCTCTTCTTCGAGCGCGTAGGTGTGGTATTGGATTTTATTGTCCCGCAGGAACTTTGAAAGGGCACGGTGGCAGTCCGAGGTCTGCACCTTGACCATAATTCCCTGCGAGGTGGACCTCGCAGAGAGGAAATGGATATGACGCTCGTGGAGCGCCTTAGAAATGCGCTCCCAGGAGCCCTTGTCATGGATGACAAGGGGAGGGGGCGGAGGTGACTTGCGCACGGGGCGCGGGGAGGGCGAGGCCCGCTGCGAGGCAGACGGGCTACTGCCAGATTGGCGGGGAGTAGGGGATGCGGGGGTAGGGGAGGGGGCAGGGGACCCCAGGGCGGGAGCGGCTTTGCTCACCTTCGGGGGAGGGAGGTCGCGCAGTTTGTTGCGCGCCCTCTTGCCTCCGCCAACGCGGATAAAATCATCCTCTGAGGAGGATGAGGCAGGAAGGGGGGGGGAGGGGGGCGCAAGGGCCTCCACCTCCATGTCGATTTCCGACTGAGTGTCGGAATCGCTCTCAGAGGGAGGGGTAGGAGCTGGCGGGGAGGAGGGAGGCGAGGGGTCAGGGGACGCGGGGGAGTCCGCGGCAAGGCGGCGGGCAAGAGTGTCCAATATTGCCGGGCATTGGGCTTTGACTAGAGCGAGGAGCTCCCGAAGGATCTCCTCGGTGATATTGGATAGGTCCATAGTAGATGGACCTATGAGACTGGATCGTCCCGCCCCACCTGCCGGCAGGGAGGGGTAGGGTGAGTGCCTAGGTGTGTCCTAGACCTAAGGTGTCCCTTTACCTAAGTGCAATGGTAAAGGTTGTGTAGGGTGAGTACCTAACTACGCCTACCGGCGTACCTAAGCACCTAACTGTGTCTAACAGCTCCGGGGCAGAGGTACGTAGTCAATAAATTAACTCCGCACCAAACAGCACCCAGAGAATGGGAAATAGGGATAGGGTAGGGTGGGAGGGAGCTACCTGGCGTCGACTAGGGGAGACCCCAAGGCCGGTGGTGCCAGGCCCAGCCGAGTTTGCCTACCCCAGGAGGGGACGGCGAGCGCTCGGGGCACGCTCCCTATCCACTTGTTATCACCGTTAGGTATTCCCGTGGATAGGTGCAAAACTGACAGAAAATATTCGTGTCGATCGGAAACAATAAATGCCGTGAAAACGACAGTTGAAAGGGTGCGCGCGGGGCGAGGTGCGCGGAGGCGGCAAGGGGCCGCGAGCGGGCGGCGGACGGCCGGCGCCTTGGCGCGGCGGTGTGGCGGGGTGCGGGCGGCTGTGGCTGAAATCACACAAACACACAAACACGGGTTAAACCAGGTAAAATGTGTTTAACCTGCCGTAATAACAACAGGCTAAACACAAAATACAAGAAGCCCTGAGATGGCGGAGCGTCGAGCGAGTGCGAGTGCGAGCGCGTGATGCGGTGAGGCGGACTGGCGCGGAGCGTGCGTCGCTGACGGCGGCCGGATCGGGACTGCCGAGTCGCGGGGCACAGCTAGTCTACTATATAAAAATAAGTCGGGTTTTCCTTCCTGACGCTATAACTCCAGAACGCACGAACCGATTTCCACGGTTTTGCATTCGTTGGAAAGGTCTCGAGCTCCGTGAGGTTTATAGCAAAGAAAATTCAGGAAAAATTTCAACTGAACGCGGACGGAGTCGCGGGGCACAGCTAGTATAAAAATAAAAATGCCACAATATTAATTTGCTGTCGTAGTTTCTTTTTGTCATGTATGAATGGACGGAGGATGATTGATGCAAGTCAATGATACCTACCAACCTACTACTACTTACGCACCTACCTATTGTAATTTAGACACTTTCTTATTACAATTACAATTTGAATAATAAAGTATCAATCATAGTTGGCCAGTGTTTGTGTACTGGTAGGTGAAGAAAAGTTATTATTTTCTGAACTATGGTCATTAAAATTTTTGATTAACAACGTTTGATCCGTGTCGATAAGATGACGATGCAAGTCGCTCTCACTTTGTCCTTTTTCTTCGAGCCGTAACTAAACGTTTTATACATTTTTTATTACAATGTGTATAGGGAGATATTAAAATATTATGCTCCCGAATATCAGGAATGCATCGATACTTCGGACGTTTTATTTCATTCGCTTTAATAACTTTTAAATTATGTTCTTTGTGTACAAAATAATATTTTTTTTATGATAAGTATGCGATGTCAGATATAAATAACTTAAAAGTTACATTGGTAAAAGACTTAAAAAATCTGAATCAACGAAAAGGTATTAGATATCTCTTTCGTTGACAAGTATAGGCACCTATATGTTTTTAATTGCAGCAAATAAAACTAATATTACAGTAATTAAAATGTTTGTTCCAAGGTCATTAAGAGACTTTCAACTGTGTATCTGCCCATTGCCTATATAGTATGACTAGCGGCCCACCCCGGCTTCGCACGGGTACATTGCGGTTACATTATTCGAGTTTTAGTAAGGATCCCTAATTTTTTTGAAAATATATTATAGCCTATGTCACCCGGGGATAGTGTAGCTTCCCAACAGTCAAAGAATTTTTCAAATCGGTTCAGTAGTTTCGGAGCCTATTCATTACAATCAAACAAACAAAGTTTTCCTCTTTATAATATTAGTATGATTAAATAAATAGGTCCGAGAGGTAATGTCCGTCCATACGTATTGCGTATCAACAGAGTTTGAGTAAACTTTACAATCGGAGCCCCACCTCGCCGCACGGGCCATAGAAACTAGCCATTCGTCATCCATTATTCACGGCCCAAATTGCACAACTTTAGAGCGCCATTTCCAAATGACATCTAAATCTGTTACTGTATTAACATTGTGAATAAAATTCATACAATCAATCCACATAAATGTCCGTGAGCGTCCGTCCATTAGTCAGCTGGAGCACAAAGGGCACACGCTCGTCTCGTAAATCACGCGTGCTCGTATTGAGACTGCTTGCCCAAAGCGTAGTCAATGCGCGGTGCGCCACGCCGCGCCGCCCGCGCCCGCCGCGCCCGCCGCGCCCGCGCCGATACAGAACTTTCCAGCCATTAACGACCCCTTACGATCAACATTTGTCATTAGACGGGGTCACGTCACTAAACCTCACTCTTCGATTAGGTACTATTATTTGAATTTGACTATTAGAGCGGTTTCTAAAGACGCTTGAGTAAGATAGAGCAAATCTCAATCCGGCTGAATATTCAGTTAAGGTAATTTGCCGACCCTAATTATCAAAATACTTATAACAATTAGTGTTGATCGTTCAACGTGTAAACTGAACAACTGCAAGCGACATCAACGGCATCGTCAAAAGGCACCCCGCAGGGACCGGCTCGCGTCACGAGTAATTTGTACACACTTCTTAGATAATCTGTAATCAATTTATTAAAATGAAGTGCATAATTATTCTAAATACATATTAAACACACCCCAATCAGTTATTAAGATATTAAATATTAGATGTGCAAGCTGGGCGCGCAGCGGGGGGCGCAGCGGGCGGCGCTACCGGCCGGCGCGGCGGCGCGGCGCGGCGGCTGCGCAGGCGCACGCCGCCTAATTGTTACGCCCGACCCCCGACACTGCCAGCGAGGCCCCGCAGCACCACTAGGATAAATGTTTGCTAAAGCAAACTTTTGTTTACGAAGACAACAACATTTTGTAGGGTGAAAAGTCTTCTGTATAGATTCCGCTGAGATCACAGCTAGGCGTAATATTTTTAATAAAAATCCAAGTGTGTATAAATTTAAAACTTCCTCACGCTCAGCCCAACTAATACGGTTAACTAACTTGTAGGAATCAAAGTCGACGTGAAGGGCAGCGTATCCGTACCGATGTTCTGAAGGAAGCCTTAAACGTCATTTAGATAGACATTAAAAAAACAAAAACTAATCTCCCCGAAGCATCGTAAATTGTATTCGCTTAGTAGTTATAAAATAAAAAACAAAGAATCACAAATATTCTACTTTTATAGATACATCCTAGCCGTAAAACATAATATAATAGACACGGTAAAGTATCGAGTTACATCAAACCGCTTTAAAGAGAGCCTTATCTCGTTATCTGTTAAATATTGTCGCCACATCTCGGGCGGCTGCGCGCTCGCATAAGAGGTGACGAAGCCAACTCTGAAACTCAACGTATTAAAATAACGATGGGAATAAAATAAAAGAGTACTTATTTATGCATAATAATGTTTTTGGGTGAATAAAAATGAGGGGATCCGTACAAATATCTAAATAAAAGAGTGGAACATCATAAAGCGGACGGCCCGGCTGGCGATAGATGCCGCGGCCAGATTATGGCCGCTCCGGCCGTCCCGGCTATCACTTATATCTTTTCATTGCGGCTGTTTACATTTCATTCATAAGCCCAATTGTCCTATCATAAAACCTAACTTTATATTACTTTGTATAATTTCTGCAAGTATTACTTTACATTTATTTTTAGTTAATTTAGATTCAGATACTCCACGAGGCGGTGAGGTGAGACGACCAATGTAGCATCATTTTAAACCGACTTTTGTGTGTAAATTAGTACTTGAGACGATTTCTGAAGAAACTATAAAATTATAATTTACATTTGCAACACATACTTTGCATAATTACGCGAGTCCTTTCAAGAGGACAGTATGAATTGAACGAGTCACATCAGCGATTAAAATATGAATATAAATACTGTGTAATATTGTGAGCGGCGGTCGTATTCATTATTTTTTATTTTAATAAGCCCTTGGCGTGTATGTGTCGCCGAAGCTCGCACGTTGCGCCTTATTTATTGACCTATTAGAGATAACATTAAGATCAAGATGCACGGCCAAGGACCTTTGTTATAAAAATGTCTGCTTCATTATTCTTAAAAAAATTAACGTGAGGAATAATGTAGATTGGACACATTAAGGAGTTATTGTGCCATAAAAACATGTAAAATATTGTTATGGTACGCTATTAATTACTACTATGTCAATATACCTAGGTATTGAATTAAAACAAAGAGTATTAAATGCGCTTAGAATACGCACGCACCCACAGCTGTTCTTACTATGTTGTATACCTATATCAATATAAATATCTAGGTACTTAGCTCATTATGAAACAAAACGCAATATTTGCGCAAAATTAAAATGTAGCTATTACTTAATTTCAGGTGATCCGTTGCACAATGTGCGTATCCACATTAATCCTATCGTAGGCGAACAGATGGCGGCATCCTCTCGTTATAATTTTTCCCAGATTTTTTAATCCGAGTAATTTAAATCAATACTCATTATAGCCTTTCAAAGGACCGTCATCACGAATTTTAAACACAGAAACAAAGAACTCGTTTTATAATCTGATTTTTAAAGGCATTTTAAGTTTTATCGCTCTCGTGGCTTGATAAATAATCAGAAATGTCAACACGGATCCATAACGAAAATCCGTTTTAAATGTGCAGTATATTGAAATAACTTAGCGATTACAATCTATACTTTATATCTGACGGTGAATGAGGTCGTAGGTTCGACTCAATACGCCACGAGCAGATGTTTATGTCGGACTTTTCTAGACTTAAGACTGCAATTTAGATTTGTTTATTACGGCGGTCGAAGTGTCGGGTTAGTTTTGAAGTTGTAATACAAATCAAGTTTCCGAGGCGTTCGTGACTGTCGGACGGGCCGCGCCAGCGCCGGCTCGTAGACAACGGAAGAGGGCAATAAGCCGGGCTCGCTTAACACCCGTTTATGACTCGATATCAATCGCTATAAAAATGTAAATAAGCCATTATGAAGAATTTAGGTACAGTTATCATCATCATCGTGTGTCTGGGCGGGTTTTGCGAGCCCGCGCTGCGCCCGCCCGGCCCTAGTAGGTACCTGCTTACTGACAACCACTTCGTGGGCGGTCTTGAGTCTATTTTATTAACACTCCATATCCCCGGTGATATAATATACCTATATCTTTAATATATTTAGGCAATTATCATAATTTAATCTCGGAAATTGTCCAACTAAGGGGTGTGTTTTCGATTAATTAGGCACCGGTAGTGTGAATTTAAATATTTTATTAGCAAAAGGAATTTTACATAGAATCGTGAAAAAACATGAGTGACAGAAACAATTGAAACGAAAAAACGACAGAAAAAAACAAACACTTTTTTCTGGCCAGGTTGATTACATAAAACATAGTAAAACCTTCTTACTAACTCAAACATGCCGCCGGCCAAGGACCATAGAGTCCTTAAAAAGAACAAACCAATCTACTATTATGTAGACACGAAAATATTCAATATTCTTACGAATACACGGGCAGCGGGCATAACTTTGTTTATGGGTCTCTTAAAAATACAATTTTGACATTAGCAAAGGTCCGCCGTGTAGAGTTATTTTATGTATTTGATCAACAATTAGATATGCTAATCGAGATTTATCAGACAACACAATTAGATGCTTAGTATCAAAGGGTAATTGAAAGTTGTGTAGTCTCCCTCCAACTCTTATTATATTATTGCCATCAAGGAACGGGTTTAAAGTATATAACACACTTTTCCTATCTACTACCTGATTGATCAACAAATCATCAAATTCCTCCGAAAAATAGTATGCCTGAGAAATAATAATACAACGATTCATCGCAAATTTCAGTTCGTCGCTAGTTAAAAACACTTGCAAGTCTGGATAAGGGTCAATATTGCTTGTTCTCAAACTGACTTTACGCTTGCACAACTTGAAAAATCTAAAACAATAAGCAATTACTCTAGTTAATCTTGTTAAATTTGAAAATTTGTTGATTATAAATTCATTGCTAGTTTCATCACACAATACATTATGTACCGAAATCTTACTTTCTAAATTAGTCTCCGGAATTGAATGTACTTCGTCTCTATTAATTGCATAGCTAGAAGACAGCCATGTTGGTCCCCTCCACCATAGTTCTTGGTTTTGTAATTCTAAAGGCGACAACCCACGAGAGGCAATATCAGCAGGGTTTTCTTTTGAAGAAATGTGATGCCACTGACTAGCCTGAGTGACGTTCAAAACCTCAGAGACTCTATTACCCACAAACGTTTTCCAAGTATTTGGATGCTTCTGCAACCACGCAAGAACTATTGTAGAGTCGGTCCATGTGTAAACATTTTCATCAAGTACATTGAGACTAACCTTCACCTTATGTACTAACTTGGCAGTGAGCACAGCACCGCATAGCTCTAATCGAGGCAAAGTGAGTTGTTTAACTGGCGCTACCTTGGTTTTGGCAGCAACTAGTTTAACTGTGATAGTATAATCTTCGTGAACAATACGCGCATACACTACACTCGCATAAGCTATAGTGGAAGCATCTCCGAACCCATGAATCTCTACCCTTTTATTACTTTTAGATATTCCTAACCACCTAGTTATGTACAATTTTGGCATAGAGTTCATTTTTTGACGAAAGTCCAACCACTCTTGCTTGTAATTGACCGGAAGTGGATCGTCCCAGCCAAGACCAAGTAGCCACAGTTTTTGCAAGAAAGTTTTTGCTACGATTACTACCGGAGATAACCAGCCAAGAGGATCATAAATCTTTGCAACGTCAGATAAAACTTCGCGTTTTGTGAGACTACCTGAAGTTGAAACCTTAGAAAAGTCTATTCCCAATTCAAAGGTATCGTTTTTAGAATTCCACTTAATTCCTAGTGTTTTGGTGACCTCGTTATTTATGACCGTGTGTGTCTCCTTTCCCTGGTTATCTTCGGAGCGTAAACTCTTTAGTACATTTTCAGAATTAGAACACCATTTGTGTAATACTAAACCTCCCCTATTCAACAAGTCTGTAAGCTCAGCGCATAGTTCTATAACTTCGCACTCTGAGTCACATCCCGAAAGCAAATCGTCCATATAAAAATCAGTCAAAAGCACTCGACTTGCATTTGGAAACTTGTCACTTTCATCACTGGCTAACTGGCGCAATACACGGATCGCAAGGTAAGGTGCACATGATGTACCGTAAGTAACCGTGTTTAACCGATAGTCCTCTATCTCTCCACCAATTTTGGATCGCCATACAATACGTTGGTAGTCGCGGTCTTTTTTTCTTACGAGAATTTGCCTGTACATTTGTTTAACATCACCTACCAGACAAATCTTGTGAGTTCGCCAACGTAAGAAAATGTCCCTTATATCCTGTAGGAGAGAAGGTCCAATCAAAAATTTATCATTCAGTGAAACTCCTGTACTCGTAACAGCAGAGCCGTCAAATACTACTCTGAGTTTTGTGGTTATGCTGTCCTCTCGGAGCACTCCATGGTGGGGTAGATAAAAACTTTCATCTTTGTGTAATTCATTGTGGGGTACTCGCTCCATGTGACCCAATTCCAAATACTCTTGTATAAAGCTTGTGTATCGTTCGTGAAATTTGGAATCTCGTTGGAATCTCTTTTCCATTTGCATTAAGCGCGTGACAGCAAGTTTTCTCGAATTTCCGAGCGGTGTGATATTCTCTGGTGAGAACGGAAGTGCGACAATGTAACGTCCAGAGCCTGTACGAGAGTGTGAAGTGACAAAGATATTCTCGCACAGTTGCTCGCTTGCAGTCCAAGCGTGAGTGTTGGTGACTTCTTCTAATTCCCAGAATTTGCGTAACAAACTATCAATCTCGAGTTGGTTGTGCAATAAAAGAACATTGTTATGTCCTGTGTGATTAACCTTCCCTGAAATAAGCCAACCGAGATGTGAATTCTGGGCGATGAGATTGTCATGTTTTCTCAAACCATTAGTGATAATCAGCGGGTATGCCTCCGCACCTAGTAGTAACAAATCTATGCCTCCTGGTTTCCTGAAATCTGGATCTGCCAGTTTCAATCCTCTGAACTCCGATATAGGCTCGTGCTTTACCTCTTTACTAGGCAAGATAGAAGAAATGCTGACCAAAACGTGTGCATTTATAATGGCAACGGGTTTGTCTTCGTATTGTGAATATAAATCAAACTGTACTATTCCTTTCGAAACAGTGACCATTGTCGAGTTGACTCCCGTGACTTTACTATAAACCGGTGTTCTCTTTAAACCCAATCTTTGTGCAGCGGACGTCGTGATGAACGAGGCTTGTGACCCCTGATCAACCAACGCACGTAACGTGAGAGTTTTACCAGTTTGTGAAATAACTCGGACAACAGCTGTGGCTAATAAAACTTGACTACCGGTGGTGTGTGCTTTGTGTACTAATACTTGAGATTCATCCTCTTGAGGCGGCGTATTATCGTTAGGCTCGATGTTGGTCTGATTTGCTTGTACGTATGGAGAATGCAAAAGAGTATGGTGACGTCGTTGACAGATTTTGCAAGCTGTGGTTTGCCTACAAGACTTGACATTGTGCTTAGGAACAAGACAGTTGAAGCACAGTTGTTTGTACTGTACAAAGTTTCTCCGCTCCTCAACGCTCTTCTCAGCGAAGTCTTTGCAATACGACAAGTAATGATCTTGTGAGCAATATGCGCAAACTCGAGTCACGTTGGTCTTGAAACTTTTGATTTTATGGACTGTACGTGATGTAGTTTCTTTCGGCCGTGCAACTTCAAGAACCTCTAGCGATCTGAACCGAGTTTTCATATACTTAAACAGCTGATCAGACGTAGGCACTTCACAGGACCCTCCTAAACCTTGTTCCCACAGTCTGTGGCTCTCATTGTCAAATTTACCTACAATGAGATAAATAATCATCGGATCCCACTCCTTTGTGCTAATGCCAATATTGGTTAGTGAACTCAAGCATTCCCTTGTTACATCAAGCAATTCACGAATGCCCTTTGGTGATTCGCTGGTCAATTTCTTAAGTGAAAACAATCGCTCTAAATGTGCATGTACTATTAATCTCTTGTTACAGTATCTAGACTTCAAAAATTCTAATGCCTTGTCATAATTCGCATCAGTTAACGGAAATTGTCGTAGCAACGCATCAGCTTCTCCCGAAAGATTACTCTTTAAATAATGATACTTCTGGATCTTTGAAAGTGAATCGTTGTCATGGATAACTGACTTAAACAAATCATAGAAGCTTTGCCAATCTTTGTAGTCTCCTGAAAACGATGGTATCTCAATAGCTGGTAACTTCGTTCTTAATGTTGTAGTGGTGGTCGCCTTAGTAGTTGGCTGGGTGACATTAGCTGAACGTGGTAACTGTTGTAACGTTTCCTTCATGAGCGTCTTTAATTCTAAGTAATTATCTTCAGTACAGTAATATCTATCCTCAGTGAAATAAGTGGTTTTCTTTCTAGCTTCATCGGTTATCTCCTTTAAGACGTTAAAATGATTAGCCTTGTAATTTGACCAATAAGACTCCAGTAACTCTAATCTAGCCTCTATGTAAGCTTCCGTGGCGCGAGACTTAGATTTCTTAAAGTTTGATAACAATCTAGTGATTTGATTCCCTGTTTCATCTTGCGTAGTAATCAATTTATCCATTTTAGCTTTTGTATTGTTTTACTGTAAAAAGTCCACTACGTAACACTATGTAAATATTTTTTGAAACACGCCCAAGTCCACAGATCGCACTATTTATTACGCTCAGCTTGTAATAAAGTACTTACAGTTCGTCTTCCAATCTACTCGAGATACTCTTACCACACACCACGTCGATTGCGTTATTGTTCGTGTCGTCTAGATATTATGCACATTCACTCGCGAAAGTAAGAATAATCCGGCTCGAAGGACCAAAATGTCCAACTAAGGGGTGTGTTTTCGATTAATTAGGCACCGGTAGTGTGAATTTAAATATTTTATTAGCAAAAGGAATTTTACATAGAATCGTGAAAAAACATGAGTGACAGAAACAATTGAAACGAAAAAACGACAGAAAAAAACAAACACTTTTTTCTGGCCAGGTTGATTACATAAAACATAGTAAAACCTTCTTACTAACTCAAACAGAAATAAAGTAAAAGAAATGCATATTACCTAATTCGACACCTGATTAAAGTGCTTGGACTAATATCTGTCAATTGAGATGATAATAATATCAAACAATATGCATCATAGGATGAGTGCTGTATTATTTTATAATAAATTTAGATAAGTAGAGTGTATTTTTAAGTGAAGTATAATTTAACACTTCCAATAGGTAGATGGACACGAATATCAAGACAATGCATGAAAAGTCCTGTAATTTCTTCCCTTGACTCGCTTGAGGCGGGATATATTGGGTAGGCAATTCATTTCAAAGGTCCTCTTTCCATAAAACAGCGCAACGTTTTGTTTAATTCATCATTTCAAATAATTATGCGAAGTGTAATTACTCATTAATTACAATTAATTAACTTCGGAATCACGCACATTAAGGCATTTTTTTTAATTTAACAGCTTATCTACCTACTGGTAATTGGCAGTAACATTAAACTATAAAATGGAGCAGTCGCTGAAAGTACAAAATTATTGGACTAGGTGAAAACAAAAAATGTCATGTAGATTCTGTTGTAGACTGAAAATTTCATACCCAGGCGAATGACGATTACAACTTTTTTGCATAATTTCACGAATATGTCTTGATTACGGTCAGTGAAATAATTTTCGAAATAATTTTAAAATTGCCAATTATACTAACTTTTAAAGTTTCCAAAACACAATACTAGTTAGCGAAGTATGACGGCAGTGATTTGTATTTAACATGTTTGCCAATTGATATCACTACTCTTGTGTCAAAAAATAATTGGTACTTATAAAAACCGACTTCAAAAATACCTGGGTGCACTAAAAAGCTAGAAAAAACTAGGGACCTAATAATTTATTAATTAATAAAAATATACTCAAATCAATATTATCCCTATTGTACAACGTTATCTTGCAAAAAGTTGCTTACAATACAGTACATTCCGTTTAATGAAGTAAGAGATAGATACTAAAAGTAGCGTAATAAATATCCTAGAAAGTTGTTTTAATTTCTTCTTTACACGAAGCAGATTAGGCACCAGGCGCCATCGGAAAAACTTCCCTGTTTTTAATTTTCTTTAAACATCCACTTTTTACATTTATTTTCACTGATAAAGGTGGAAGGCTTTCTTACTTCCAAAACGGTTATTTTTCCCGATCGATGTAAACAGTTACACCATTTTGAACTTTATATTCACTGCTCGAAGTTTCATTTTATAGCAGCTAAAAATCTTTTTTCCTTTTTTTAATTGCTAAGTAGAAGGCTAACTTTATCGGGAGCTTCAATTGTTTTAAGAAATTCGTAGACCTAATTCATCTAGATGTTATTCAAAAGCTTTTACTACCAACCCTTTTCTAAAGGATTCAATAGGTATTTAAGTAGGTTCTTACCTATTTCACCTATCATAAAAATAGGTATTAGTAACTGATACATAAATTTAATTTACATTTAATTAGATATGTATTTAAGGTAAATACATATACTAAAATTGAAATGATGGTCATTTGTTATTTAGGCGTAGGTGAAATTAATAAATAATAAAGAAGGTAATTCTTGATGTGCCTAGGCAAAGTCAGAATACCACATAGTCACATTCTTGAACATGGGAAAATGAGCGATGTCGCGACAATCTGCTATGCTAGCGCAGTGCGGCGCGGGCGCACCTTATCGCGCGGTCGGCCCATTGTGCCGGCTTATTCTCGACATTCGCGGTATTCCTGCCGCTCGACAAATACCCGCAGATTACAGTAGTGTGATTAGAAATATAGTACCGGCTATATGCATGTCTCCGGGTCGGACGAGCCGAACAATCGATCGTAGAGAGGTCAATAATATTGTTGACTCATAACTCGGCGATGAACAAAGAAAGTATAAATAAAAGTAAACAAACTGAGGCCCATCTCGCGTGGAATTATGACACAAAAAATAAATGATATGAACGATTATAGCCGAGATTCTTGGGACCTCTTTGTGGGTGTGCCATAAAAACTGATCCTGTTATAGTTTGCGAAAGCAATTAAGTTGTAAAACTTAGTGGTCTCCACTGTCTTAATGAAATATTCCACTTTGATTATTAATGTCGGTCATTTATTGACCGCTATATAATACGGATAAAATAAATATTATGCTAAGTCATAAATAGCCATATTTTTTATGATATATCGAATGATGACTCTTGCGATTAAAGTATTTAAAAATAAACGAAGATTATATTGTTATAGTTCTGTTTAATGTGTACCTTTTTACCCGACTACGGCAAAGTCAAAAGAAGGGTTATGTTTTAGCAGTCTGTCCTGTTTTTGGCAATGTGTATGTATGTATCTATGTGCGTATAGCGTGTATGACAACTAGCGCTATCTATCGGCAGATCTGAATATAATTCATGTCAATAAAATAACAGAATTTTCCGCATTTGGGTTACATTGTTTTAAAACTTTTTACCTGTTACTTATATAGTGGTATAGTTATAACCTACTACTTAATTGAAAACCAAGCTTGTGATACAAAAACAAAATCACTCCGTTAAAGGTTCACCTTGCCATAATTTTAGGGTGCACCTACTTATTAATTTTCGTAAACAAATTCAACCATGTAGAATTAATTTACTAGTTGACCCAACATCATAACAGCAGTAAAAATGTTAGTTCAAGATTAATAATTAGTCTGGGATCTTTCAGTTGGTGTACAGCCTGGCGATATTGATATTTATTTCATCTGTGTTGTTCACCGATTCTGAACATTTCATCACGATAAAAAATATTATTTCCACAAAATAAACCTCCCGTATCGAATAGGTGAGCTGGTATATCAATACTTTAGAAGTCTTAATTAGTTGTAATTTGTAAACAACAGTAAATAATGGCGGTATCAGGTTTCTACAATGATTCCAATACCCATTATTGGGCATCTCACTTATTTATTACCAATCTATAACTATGTAGGTATAGGTAGAATGATCAGAATTAAATTCGAATCAAGAATCATAAAGACATAATCGTGTGTATAATGAGCTTCATGGACGGGCGATTTATACACCTACAAAAGCGCTGCAATAAAATAATCATAATCGTTAATTAGATAAGAGACTTAAACGAAAATTATTAACAGAGAATTATATCAGGGGTGGTCCAATTAGCAATTATTTAGAAATAACATCAAGTACCAACCCAGTTCAGACTGAATTATTTAATGGTAACGCAATATTAATAAATTTTACAAAAGAACGCTGTTCAGTACGTAGCTAGGTATGTATAATGTATGACGAAGGGACATGACATGTCTCTCGTTTAATTAATGTAAGCGCTGCGCAGGAGTTAATTAATTGTCGGCTACCCATGTAGCGAGCATGAAACATTTATAAAATTCATAACCCAGCTAATTATGATACATGGCCGCGCCCGCGCCGCGCCACCCGCGGGGCCCGCGCAGCGCGCTCCTGCCCACTATAGTAAAAACTAACCACTCGCCCCTGGCTTTTCTTGTTTATTAAATTACTGATTTACAAACTGTATAGAAATTCCCACCACGATCATAAATCGACTTGTACTTGAATTAAGTATTAAAATTCTGTTATAAAAACGATACTTCGACGTGGGTTGAGACTTGGGAAATAATTCATTATTTTCTGTTGCTATTTTCTTACAATATTGATGATATACAATATCCATTCGACATTGCATTACCTTTGATTTTTGTCGTATATGTAGTTAATAAAATCCAGACTGTACTCAAAAGAACACTATTAAGTTTTTTCTAAGGATTGCAAATATGATGGCCTCATGCTACCCTTAAAGGAATGGGATATTACCCCTTCATATTGTAACTTGCTTCTTCTGAACTGACTCTCCCCTTCTCTACTAGAATATAACATATTTATTTTCATCTGAATACCTTTTTTAGAAATTCCTTAGGCAATTTCAAAACACATTTATGTGTCTTAATGTCTGAAAACGTGGCTTTTATAGCCAATTAGAAGATAATCCGAGCGATTATAACATAAGACCAGTTCTTTATTAATAAAGACTATAAACAAGTGGACGTCTTCGCTTATTCTGGCATGAACGTGTATCATGCATGAACGCGACCGAAACCATAAAATTTGGCTGTTGTAAAACACGCAGGTACACGCCATCTGCAACATTGGCACGTATAAGGAGTCTCTTTAATATTAATCAGCGAATTAGTATGACTAAACTAACGAAATCAATTAACTCAGTTTTTCGCGTCAAACTGGTTTTAAACAAAGCCGTTCCTGGATTTCTGTGACGACTGTTCTGCGCCGTGACTGATAATACAATTCGATGTCATGTCGTGTAAATATTTAATTAATTCTTTAAATATCATTACAATACTTACACATGTATAATAAGTGTTACTTTGTCGTTGACTTTGAACGAATTCTTGATTGTATTGTTAATTATGTAGGTATTTATAGAATGGGCTTTGCAATAGGTATATATGCTGGTAACAAGTCGAAATCATACCTACTTTGTTCACGTAGAGATCAAAATAATTATCAATAGTTGCGTACTTTTTAAGTAGAGTTGTTCGATAGAGCCTGTCAAAGATAGGAACTTCTAATACCATAACGCTCTATACCTATTCGAAAATTAGGTGTTACTGTTCTCTAGTTATTTTTTTCTACATCCCCTTAATATGAAGTTAAAGTATAGATTTTATTAAATTATAGTTTTTCTTTTCTAAAAAGGCTCTACATCCACGTGGTCGCTGTAAGCGGAAATATACTTTCAGACATACGCCTAACATTATTATAGTGTGACCACGTAGAAATTAAGAAAATTTACAGATTTGAACTTAATATTATAAGAGATTGAATTCAATGAACTCGGTTAAGCAAACACTAAGCTTTTCATCACGTCCGCGTCACCGCTAACGGACTTTTCAATATTGCGGTCACTCACTTTTGGATGAAATTTGGAAATGTTGAAACCGCAACAATAACAAAAAGTGGACACGTGCCGGGTCGCCTGCGCCGGCAAACAAACATCACGTATTTAACTACCGACTTTATAATCTTAACACCATAGAGGCATTTCTACGAACTGAGTTTCCATTAAATGAAAAATGTATTGTAGAGAGCATCTTGCACTCAATTGTGAATAAATATTATTTAACAAAGGTTCAAGATATATGTGTAGGTGAGATTATTTCAACTGCTTTCACATACTTAGTAGAGCCATGGAAATAATTATATTCAATCCTACTTTAGGTAGCTACCTATTAAGTTATTAATTGTGTAAATCTAACCTATACTTACCTCCATATTTTTTTACATATTACACGCTTGAAACTAATTTATTTTCGTTTGTTAGGGAACAAATTCAATAACAACAATTTTCAGGGGAAAAGAAAGATTCTATAGCTTTCCTTAGAATGTTTTATAATGAGAATGGCACATAAGTACATATACCTACATTCACACTTTGTAAACCCATGCCACAAAATAGAGAATAGACAATTCCCTATGCAAACACCTGTCGACAGAATCTCATGTGTTGGTAACACTCAATAAAAAATCCTAGCGGGAGCGTGCAAATTCAAAACTTTATCTTATGTTACAACATCGGCAAGGACGGCGAACTTCCCACCTCTGTCGGTACAAGCCATGAGTTTGCATAGTGGCCGGTGGACACCTTACATCAAAACAAGTGAGCTCGGAGGAGCGCAGCGGGGCCCCGGCCCCGGCCGGTGGGGGGAGTGTGGAGGCGCGGGGCGCGGGGTGGGGGCGTGGGGCGGGCCGGGGGCGTGCGGCGCAGCCTGCAGGCGCTGACCTCCCGCCTGCACGGTGCACTCTGCACTCGCGCACTCAGGACTATGCACTCTCATCGCTCCTCCACGATCACTCAAATTCAATATCAACACTTTACATTGCACAAGATGGTTCATATTTATTCCTGTAAATATGAAATTAATTTCGACATTTTCAGTCTATTAATTAGAGAAGGCGACTTACAACCTTCACCTTCACAACCTTATAAAAATGTGAGGGGCATATAATGCCTGCCTAATGGAAAATATTTAAAAATTATTTGTAAATCATAAGTGTGTCATTTTACAGTTATTAGTAATGTCTTATTCATGCTACAAAAACATTTTTGTGAATGAAAATCTTATCTTAAACCAGTTCTTATGAAAACCAGTACAAAGTAACATTATTTCCAAGCCTCTTTGTTCTGATACCAGTACTGCCATCTATCGGCTGATAGCGGAACCTGCAATCTGAATTGGAGCAGTTCGTTTACTTTCAGGAATTTTGTTAGATTTATTTTCAAGATGTTTTAATGTGTTTCATATTATGATATAATTTAATTAAATAATTTAAATGTATATTTATAACGTTTAAATAGTTTAAAGTTTCCTTTGTACAAGATTAGCTTGTGAGAAGTTAGATTGCGCGGATGCTCTTGATAATGTTTACCTAAATCTGAACATTATCGATAACTACATAATGGTTATGGTTATAATATCCGCGCTAGCATCTGGTTAAATTTAGCCCACGATAGTAGGTTTACGTACCTAATGAAAATGAATGCAATTTGTTTACAACTATGGCGCTCCGCATTACAATATGTAATTGTAACATCCGCGGATACAGCCGTAATTTACATGCAAATACATCGGCATTATTACTAAAAACGAACATCCTGTCGCGATCGATTTGCATATTTTTTTAATAATATCAGGGAAATATAACAAAAGCGGCATTTATAAAACGGCAGGTAGACAATTGTTAGGATTTCCGGCGCATAAGTGAATATGGTGAATTATTCATAAAATTTAATCAGAGCGTCCTGGTAATCTACGCGATGACTGCGTGCCGTTATGAATACAATGATGGCCCTCGCTTTCATAGATGTCAAGTGATAATTCAATTTTATTATGTTCTAATTATATACCCTGTCACACAAATAGTGGACGAGCAAATTATTAATGTTCTAATGCTTCTGTTTCGACAAAAAATCCTGTAGCTCTACCATGAGGTTTACGCTCGATAATCGCTAGCCGCTACGTAAAATGTTTTTATAGATAACGTATTTGATTGGTCATTTGAGTAAACAACCATTTTCTTTATTTTACGTAGACTTCAACGGCTCCTAGCGAAGTTTTATCTCATGGTAGAGCTATTTGACCACTGCAAAATAAATATTATAACTGCTCTACTCTCTGATTACTAAAAAGCCTTTAAGGGACTTAACACAAAGTTGAGCTATACCTAATCAAAAACGCGAAAGATGTCTCCAGAAATTGTGAAGACATACAGTTTTTTTTCAATTAGCAACTATTATTTAAATGATAATAAAATACGACCCACGACTGGTCTATTGAGAAGAAGTTGCTCTTTCACATATCTCTTCAAGGCCTTTTATCGGACGGCAGCGTGGGTATTTATAAAATAGTTAAGTGTAGAAACAAAGTAACTTAAATTCTAGTTTAACAAAACAACAACAAAAATACTTATGTGTTCTAAGGAATACCATACATATCAACATGAAGGTGACAAAACGAGTCCGCGCCAACCAAGCGTGTAGCATTATCTATTTGGCTATTAATTTCACGCCACGACTCCGCGCCGTGGAATAATTATTATATTTATACACAACAAGCATAACAGTCTGTAGCTTCGAAGTAGATATTATCAGGAGTCGTCACCTGAACGGAAGCGAGACAGCGCCGAACACAAAAACCACATTAGTACCCCAATTATAATTATATTGTTATTTATTCACGTTCCTCTATCGAAGTATACAAACAAGGGGATGTCTAGGTTATCGTATTTGTTAAGTGCGGACGCGAAATTAACTTTAACAAGTTATGGTTATGTTATTTTTGTATAACATAACTAGCGACTTGACCCGGAAACGTAATTCCGAGCTTATAGTTTAAAACTACCATTATTATGTAGAGGTTTCTATTATTATTGTTTTTTTAATCCCTTAATGCAGTGTGAGTGTCGTCTTGTTATTTTAATCCTCAAAATGTAAAATTTTTAACCCTATTTTTTTTAAGTGCTCCCACTAAAATCTGGTAAAGGCTAGGTACCTATAAAAAGTTACAACGTACTACCTACTACGAAAATCAAAGTTAGAACATTCCGATTCAATGCGTTGTTATATGAATTCTGTATTAAAAATTACATCACGAGGGTGTTATTGAGCGCGTAATGATAGAGCTGTATTAGCAGACCCCGACCAGATGCTTCAACGCCAAATTATTTCTTGAACAGTAAATCTTATTTGAAATAAAGTATTCGTGTATTATAAACACCTGCGTCTGAATAAACATACATGCAGGTAAATCAGAATGGTAAATGACTAACTGTAATATAAATATCTGAAATAGTGAAACTAGCACCGGTTCAAATCAAACAATCTTTCAACTGCTTCCACAAAGCTGAGCATTTTAAAATGAATCCGGTGGAGATCGTAAAATATTCGATAAACAGGGCGTGTATGTTTGCTTTCGCCGAGTTAAACATTGCTATTAAACAGTCGTGAAATGGACAGAAATAATCGGGTCGATCCGATATAACGCATCATTCGTATGACGCTGGCGTCTGCAGACGCTGCCACTTGCCCATTGCTATGCTGCGCCCGCGCCGGTGCGCTCTCGTGCTCGCTGGGACATTTACCTTATTTGTCAAAACTTTATACTCACACTATTGTTACGGTATTGAGGTACCTACACACTTACTTACCTACTTTTCATTTTGTTGTGTAGAATTTCACCTATTGTAGGCAGTCCACCATCGGTGCTATCAATGCTTAGTCTAATACATATGGGTAGATATATGAGTAGTCGAGCGTTCGTTACTTGGTGGCCTCCACATCATATTACGGTGCCCACTAGCAAACAACGTTCACGCGGTAGATACGCGTGCGCTGCGCCCGCGCACCAGACGGCTTTGTTTTTGTGAGTCGCGGCGCGCGCTTGCCGGCCGGCCCTTCGCCGCCAATTCTTCAAACCGACCGAAACAATACTGGGAACTAGGACATTTAGCATCAAACGCATACCTACCCACTTTAAAAAATGACGCATACAGCTACGGCAGCTTTTGTTTGCAAATTGCCATTAAATGTCGTGTACGAAGTGAATATGTATGAATACTATGTATGGGCCAACACCAACACTAAGTATAAGTACTTGTTATAACAAAGTGGGTTCCTATTCTAACCTATCAGCGCTTCCGTCCATCAATTATCTACAAAAAGCGTATCTTCTACCTATGAATGACTCCTGGTCGGATTAAAAGCGGGATATATCGC
The DNA here is from genome assembly GCA_905147325.1 of Notodonta dromedarius. Taxonomy (NCBI): domain Eukaryota; kingdom Metazoa; phylum Arthropoda; class Insecta; order Lepidoptera; family Notodontidae; genus Notodonta; species Notodonta dromedarius. The sequence continues at coordinate 7,833,732 of LR990159.1, read as the reverse complement.
ATAGTAGTGGACGTTTTAATCGGGTGATTCAGTTGCACTTGCACTCGAATCAGCGCGAGGGCAGCGGCGCGGCGGGCGGGCGGCGGGCGGCGCGGGCGCAGGCGGCGCGCGGTGCCTCCCGCGGCGCATCTCCTGCTCCGCAACTTTTTATCCGCGCATGCTCGGCTCGTGTCTTTTTCGCTCTTCCCGTTTGGAATTCGTTGAGGGATCGCCGCTGCCGGTGGCAGACGTCTTGTGACATGTCAGCGACGGTACGTGCGCTGCGTACAAGGCAATTAACCAGTCATCTCACTCGAATCCACCAACCGCGCGGAATCTTCGTGTTGCCTCTGCCTGAGACGTTTCTGAGGAGCCTCGTCTTTATTCAAGGAACAACCGTGAAAATACTTCGACACAGAAATCGTTAATTGATATCGTTAATTGTCTTTTTCTTAAAAAAAACATGTCGTATTTCGCTCGTAAGGGTTTGTTTAAAGATTTACTGGATACGTATGGACTGATGAATGAAAATGAGTTTTGAATGGCTACTAAAATGCGTAAGTACTTATACTTACCTACATGTAGTAGGTGGTAGTTTTTGTAAGTTAACCTTCATACAAGAAATTTGTTTTGAATACCCATACCGAGTCTCTTCGAGGTGGTAGCATAACAATGACAACTCTTACAATAGAAACTTATGTTTGACAAAAAGAAAGGGCGAACTTCGTCGAAGCGTGTGAATGAAAATAAAAGACTAAATAATGGAGACAAATCCCGTCCAGCGACTTAGACGACGGAGTATTTATAATTTATTAGATTGTAGGTACGAACAAAATATATGTCTGTCGTGTAGGTAAGGTACGTCTATATATTGGCTGCTGATCCGTTTTTGGAAAGTTTTTATCTAAAAACAAACTTATAAGTGGTAATAAAATTGGACTAAGAAAACAATGAATACCAATCTATCTATATTGCTAGTATATGTCAGCAGAAAATATACTTAATAATATTACGTTGAAAAAATCTGCATCAATCTACTTATTTTGTTACAAAACGTGAAGGCACACTATACTAAGTACTTTTCTACTCATTCAAAGTGTAAGACCCTTGTCGGTATGCCAGATGAAACTGTCCCCACCGGTAGATATCGATCTAAGGCAGACTTTCTACCAAGTTCGCTGAGTAAATAAAAATGATTAGACAGTCGATAACAAATAAAGTCTATTCTTCTATCATAATGGATGTTTCCCTATACGAGTACAAATATTTCACAAATGCAACATGAAAAATGGATCGCTCGTTTCATAACATGTATAAGTAATAGTCTGTACCAATGTTTGTACCACTTATGTATCTTAAGAACAATAATGGAAAAAAATATATTGTATTTAGCATTGTAATGCTATTACCACCTCCTACATTTGATGGATTGATGGCATGGCGGTGACTTTATCGTTACAAATGTTTGCCAAACAAGGTTAATATATTCCAAAAATAGCATCACATCGTGTAACAATAAGAGATAGAATGTGCAACATGTTAAATTGTACTTATTAGTGTATTATTATCGGAGCATAGGTACGCACAAGGTGTTGGCTCGTGGTGACGATTAAGGTAAGGCCTGGTTAGGTGTCGGCGGTGGCGGGTGGGGCAGCGCGATACATGTGTTGCCCGCTCGCATAATGGAAAATGTAGGGCTACCGGCGTTACACACTTCTCATACAAAGCTTTGAACCAAATCTGGTTCCAATACCTATTGGTCTAAGTTTTCAAAGTATTTAAATATCGATCGAGTGATCGATGTCTTCATACATTAACCAGTAAGGCTGCACGTTTCCGCTAGGGGGGTTTCTGCTGTGAAATATATTTAGACATTCGATCATTTGATTGTTATTTGATGCTGTTATAACTTGTACTAAGCTCCCAGAAGTGATTTAAGAAACGAGTCTACCTCTACGTTTGCATTGACGAAACATGTTCACGAAACATGTTTTTGTCTCTATTTCTTGTTTTCATAAAATAGGGACAGCAACATGTTTCGTTCAATTCGAACTTCGACGGTAGATACTTCCTTGCCAGAAGCTCAAACAGGATGTGTGACTGATCGTTTTATCACTTAAAGTGAATGTCTTAAATCGAACCAACTCTAGCCTGAAGTAATACTACTTATAATTATTATTCTCAAGATAATTGACACCTTTGTATTAATGACAAATTGAGTTACAACTTCCTCAAAAATTATTGAACGTGAATAAAAAGTTATTTTTTGTTGATTTCAAGGAAATTGCTACACAATCTGATCTACAAACGTTTTTGTAACCCTCGTTTTGTTGCATAAAACGCAGTTAGTAAATAAGTAGGTAGGTAAATTATAATATATAAATAAATATCACCAAACTAATACACTTACCGTATGGTTAAAATCTAAGTAACACTTCCACTATGGGTACAGTATATTGTCCTGGGTGCGATCCCAGAGTTATCCAGACCAGGGCCAATTACGAAAAGGCCATTTTAAAAATTTGCACCGTTAGGGTCCGAACCTGCAACCACTCTGTGCAGTGAGCCGAGCGGGCTACGCTCGAACCACTACGCCAAGCGGTAGAAAAAGGAGCCTGTTTGTAGGTATTAAAAAAGCTACTGTAAAACTGTTTATCTATGTTTGACAAAAAATCAACGAAGTGAAGAAAATAATAATTCATAGTTACGATAAAACGCCAAAAAAATTGATCACAAGACAATTTTAAAATGGTTTACCGTGAATAGGCGTTACATAAGATATTTCATTGTAAAATACAGGTATAATGATAAAGCTTATATCTAAGAATGAAGTCGTAATAACAAAGCGACGCTATGAGTATACAAATCGCGACGTGCTTATTGTTAGAACTATATCACGACCAACATTATTGTACGCCACGATATTAATATTAATACAAATATTTTATAAAAGCAAAAATATTAAGGAATATTTTGACCAGACTCGGATTATGCGGCCTTATAATATTAAAAATGATAAAAAACATCCCTCAGTCGAATGCCCCGGTGGTAGCCCTTGGAATAACAGAAAGGAGCCGCTTGCCTTTCCATTGAATCAAATTCATATATTTTGAGATTCAGTCGCCAATTTCATTCGTACGGATAGTAAAAAAGTATCAAATATAATTAACCTATTAACCAGTTGTAAGATAACTACAAGAGATGGATACATTATTACTTATCATATGTGATACACTTTGCGGCCACTCACAAGGTCATATTACGGCAATAATTTCTATAAATTTTATTGTATCCATTTATCAAATACTAGGTGAAACAAAAAGGGTATACTATTTTTTTTGCAACTTCACTTTGCAAATCTAAAACTATCGGCTTTGTGGGACAGTTGAAGTACTAAAGGTTTTGTAGACTTGTGAAATCTGTCAACAGCTGTATTCCTATAACACCTTGTGTTTTTCAAGTTTCCTCCAAATCTGGTAGTTTTAGAATTACAAAGTTAAGTTTTGAAAAAAAAGTATACCCACTATGTTTCAACCTGTATACGGCCACTCTATCTATCTATCAAAAATGTATTGACAGAATGGTGTCGGGGTTTTCGTGAGAATGACTACTAAGGTGCTTCAGCACCACTTCAGTGCGACTTATCATTGGCCGAAAAAGGACTAGGATTTCTACGAAGCTCTATTAGCAAAGCCTGGAATAAATCATAATGATAAATAGATAAATACCTACAGTAGGTGGTAGAATTGTACGGCTAAAAACAGTTGCAAATCAGAGTACCCATAATATCTTGCCAACCTATATTATACTCTGTGTTAATATGAGCGACGTGACAGAATGAAAACTGAGCATATAAAATTAGCGATCAATAAATTTCAACAGTTAAAAGTTTTAAGGAGATTCACCATTATGATAAATGGTAACAGAATTACCAATGTTCGACTATGAATCAGACTCAACATTGTAATAGGCAACGACGCGTATTATTCTGACGGTACATTCCGTGGATTGTTTTATTGGATTATGCGGCGAGGACGCGAAGCAGCTATAACTATTCAGTGTCTTTTGTGTTATGGAAAAACTTGTTCTTGAACCCATGTAGTGTGAAAGTGTTGTTTATTTTTGCAGTTTAATGTTACATATGTACACATATTATCGGGTGTGCGGCGGCTGTCAGCGGCGCGGGCGCTGCTCGGTGCGCTCGGCGGCGGCGCGCGCGCAGCGCGTTGTTAGCGCACACAATGCGCACCTCACGCCGATCCTTCATCATTACTGTTTTGATTTCTCGCCTTTTTAAAATTTTCCTTTTCTGGAATGTTTTGTATACATTTTGAATTGAATGATGTACTTGGTGCAAAATCTCATAGTAAACTATAGTTTCATTTATGAAATAAAAAGGCATCTGCCTCATTAAGACAAAGGCAGAGTGAGTGATGCATGGTTAGGTTTATAAGTTATCAGTATCTACTGTTATATTTGTTAGTAAAACGAACGGAACCCTACGAAGCCTTATTCAGTCGGGCGACGACTAATGTTTATTTGGACATATTTATGGCTATAGTTCCGCTTTTTGTGCCGATGGAAATATGTGTGGCGGATCGCACGTCTGCGCGAGATTTCGGACACCTCTCCGCTTACTAAATTTAATATCGTCGGCTTTTACGCCGACGACAAAACAAACAAAAAAACTATGGACTCGCCATTGTGTCGGCGACTCGGCCCCAGTTCGCGCCTACCGGCCACTCATGAAAATTATTTTGTTTTTATCGCAAAATGTATGTTTATTATAACACCTGTTTCGCTGATGCCTCCGCGATCGGTGTCAGTCGAAGCTTGTCTCGATTTTTTGCCAATTTAAAGACTATAAAGACGCCCGCATCGCCGGCTAATTTAACCACTGTTCGCCGAATTACCCATTCGATTGCTCTCGTTCGTCGACTGATTCTCTATCGTTTAGCTAAATGATATTATACGTTAAACCCCTTATTATTAAACATGGTTTAGCGGTTGTAAAGTTAAACTATACTTTGTCTTCTTCTTTCGAATGTCAAATTACTGATGACAAAGCGAGATAATTCGGTGTGTAACTACTCACCCGCTATACCACGTTTATTAATAAATGGGTATAAGTATAATTTATTACCTACTGATAGAAGACACTAATAACTTCCTGCGATTACTGTACGAGGACATATTTAGATGTAGATAACTCATATTTATGAAGAAATCAATGGCATAAATCTTAGTTTATGTCAACTATAATGATGCGGCTGTCAAAGGGCAGCCGCGGCGACCACGGGCTAGCTTTTTGCATAATTACGCCGATGGAATGTCCTCGCTTTAATATGATAACAAAGAAAGATGACCGACTATATGATTGCTGAAATTTATGACCCTATTTAGTGGAAGATATTATCCACAGATTGTGGGAGCTGTAGCGGCTTTTAAAATATTATAGGATTGTTTTATTTAGTTCTACTGTATATGTAGTTACCGAACAATGGCTGGTGAGTCCGTGCTTGAAATAAAATTCAATCATGACAAAATTATACTTTCGCAGCCCAATGTCGCCGATTAATTTTAGGTATCTACTCTCACCCTTGTTCCATTCAATTTTATGTATATAATAACCTCCTTTCCACTTCAATAGACCTTATAGGGCTTTATTATTAACTTTGTAGTAATCGTGGATCTAGTAAACAGCGCAGAATAGATTAGGCGAGCGAGAGCAAATATGTCTATTGGCCTGTTCGAATTGATAAACAACATAGAATCAAAGATAGCGAAACCCTCCTTAGCGTGGCCGGCGAGTTATATATTTTCGTAACGCAATCCATAAGAAAAGGCCACAATAATCGTACATTTCTCTTGACAACGTTCCTTTGAATAAAGAGAGTTAAGGCGAACAGATACAATGTCGAAGATTTGTTTACTCAGCGCTAAGAGGCTAGCATTGCGTGATTACCTCCTCGGTAGAGCCGCTTGAAGAATGGACTTTCCTGCGCAGAAATATAAGGAGAAATTTTGTGTACTGCAAACGCGACTCTGTATCTATGTGCAGATAGCGCGCCGCCCGCGCGGCTCTCGCGGATTAAATTAGTACGTACTCAAATGTCATCGTTCACTATGATATCGCAATCAAAATTGACGTGGGAAATATGCTCGTTTGTGACTGGAACCACGCAGCTGAAGCCCATATATTTTGCAATGAATTATAGGTCTGCGCCGGCGATGCCAAAGTTGCATAATTCAATCATAATTTCGTCAAAGTATGCGCTGCCGTTATTAAGTTGGCATACGTGGGTTACGAGTGAATTCCATATGAAATTAAATATGGTATGTATAAGTGATATATTACGGGCCGGTACTAGCAAATGAACATAGTCAGTAAAAAGTGGTTTGTACATGTCATAATAACTGGAAAAGCTAAAGCAAACAAACAGGTAACGCGCAGTATGCAGTGTCCGGGTGCGCATACGGGATCTGAACGGTACGCCGAGCTCTACCTTCCTGTTTTAATACCTAGTTTTTGTGGACCGCATCAACTCGCATTCATGTATCTGCACTTACTTCCAATAAATTCTTACTTGACATCGATTACAAAATTAAAATAATGTTTCTAATTTGTTCCTCAACGCCTCCTTTTGCGAAATATCATTTCGGTTAGATAAACATCGCACTGAAGTTTCTTTGTTCCGTTAACGATTGCACCAGCAAAAAAAGGAACAGAAAACCGCATTTAGAAATATGCATGCGACGAGACAACATTCACTCGCTGTTACAATATACTTGTTATTATGCATCGAGATCTGAATACATGAACCCTCAGAGAGCTCATGATTGTATTCTCTTATAAAGAGCCAGTACTTTCCTTGCAAAATTGACATCCAAATCAGATTAGTCCAATCAATGGAAATTTATGACGCACCCGAGACCGAGCGAGCTCCACGCCATTGAGAGATCTGCGCTGGCCCGGCTCATCAGACGACCAGCTAACTATATGCCTACCTGTTGCATACAGTCGCATCTTTATCCTGTATTAAACATTCCGAGAATACCTAAATAATTCATTGTTTTGCATAAATGAATATAGGTAATCCCTATTTGAGATGTATAATTTTTTCAATTGAAAAATATGCTTATCATCACAGTTGCTTTGAGCTCAGAAATTATTCGAAAATTTGCCAACGTCTTCGAAAATCACACGATGCGTGTTTTTTACGCCAATTACAGAGACATGCGGGGCGATCGCCTTCTTGGCAAACATACCTTTGATTTATAACGTCTGCCTCTCGGTTCACGGGATGGGAGTAAAATATGAGCCGACCCATCAAATATTCAGCCTTTTTGGGACTCGGGAGCGACTCTTAATGCTCATTATAATAAAAATACGATAGTTCATACTGAAATATATAACTAAATGTTGCCTACATTTGGTATGTCCGACCCATTTTGGATGTTAGCAAATCTTTGTGTACAGTGTGTAAATGGTATTGATACTGGGAGGTTTAATTCACATTAAAATTAATGACGTAATGTAATTAACATTTGTAAGTACATGGAGCAACGCTATTGTTAGGATTTATTTATATTTTTATTATTTTTGTCAATTTAACCCGGCACCGGTATTTCTATTCTTTTTACTATATCCTCATGTCAAAAACGGCCATTATGTCAAAATGTACAGACAGAACGATGTCGGCTTCTTCGTATGAATGACCGTTTACTGAACTATAATGGCATCGTAAGAATCCCGTTAATCAGGTATTGCAGAGCATCTGCTATCTACCAATCGCTTCGTGTAAATATCGGTTATCAGTCACAACCAGGATTAATAGACGCACTGGCAGGAAGATTGGGAAGGTTTTAGTGATACTAATATTGTACCTACGTGTGTAATGTACCAGAAGGTACTTAAACAACACTGTAGTGTATAATTTTCAATAATAATAATTTTCACTCTAATGCATAAAAATGTTTGCAGACACAAAAACTTAAATGATTACAAACTTATTAACTTACTACTAATTTTAATGTAACATTGTATAAAGTATCTAAACATGCACATCCATGTGTAACAAGCCGGTGATATTTCATCAGGACTTGTTGTCACATGATCCGCGGGGAGATTCATCTTTAATTGGGTGAACGGGTCCAGGCTGCTCTCCATCATGGTCCTTTATTAGAACCCAGTCTCGTGCACAGATGTCATACCTACCTGTGCCATTCGGCGAAATAATATTCTAATATATATTTAGATACATATTTAATTAGGTTAAGGGCGTGTAGGTGCCTACTGTACGTTTATAATACCTATATTTATTAAAAACACACTCAAATACATATTTTATTTTGTTTAGGTCTACGCTCAATTACAAATTGACATTTTAGGAATTCCAGATCGGTACGCGATTTGGGGTATTGGCAATTGACGGAAGGATTTCGATGTCGGAAATGACATCGTTCCATCCTATCTTTCATCCTTGTTTTACAAAAAATTAGAACATGATGGAAGCCAGTTTTTAATTCAACCTAATATTAAATAGCTATTATGTATGACAAAGTATAATAAAACAAACAAAGATAAAATTTAACATAAGGAGCAACTCCGTGGTCAGTGTAATTATATTCGGGTCCCCATTCACCGAGGCACCGGTCACTCGGGCGCAACTCACGAGTTGACGCGCGTCAAACCACTGCCATTTATGCGACTGTCATCGTCGGAGCCTTGACTCGTAATTAAAATCAATATTTATGGTCTTATTAGATGACGTTAACACGAAGTTGACATTTTTCACTTTGAAGCTCAATGACAGGCTTTCGATAAATCATGAGATGTAAAGGCAGCGGTCGCTGCATTCACTTGCTGTGTAAGGTTAATGCTTGTATGTATTTCAAATCTATTTATTTATTAAGCTATAATTGTTGAAGAAACTATGAAATGGTACCAGTAACACGTGGACAAGGACGATAAAATAATTAAAGAAAAGAACCTCGGTTTTTAGAAATCGATTAAAAATATTATAAAAGTAACAAAATTATTCCAAATTATTTCTCAGAATCCTAAATGACCATTAATTCTCTGGATTTTTTATTTGGACCATGAGGTTTCTTTAATTAGCACATTACAATAGACGTTGCTTGCAAAAGCTAATGGACAATAACATAGAAGGAAGTTATTTATCAATAGGAGGAAACTTTCCACAGAAAAATTAATTGATACCAAATGAAGCGCCTACTGGTGAACAAGCCGAGTGGGACTCGTGCGCAGAGCCCTATAGATCACTTACTACTAGTTTTTATAACTAATCAATATTATTGAATAATCTTAAAAGGTGAAGTCAGCAAGAAGCAGCTAATGATTAAATACATTATGCAGTTGTAATTTGAAGTCGCTACTCACTGTGTAGCTGTAGCTTTAATAAGATTTCAGTAGATAATACTACATATTTAGTGTGTTTCAAAAGTCCCAAATAATACTTTAGTTACATAGGTATACGGTACAACTTGCTGCAACCTTACCCAGCGGAGCGCACAAGAAAATGAAGCAATCCTATTTTGGTGGAAACGCGCGGGTTAGTAAATCAGCTAAGTGAAGACGCAGCCATATCATCAATATAAGTGATTTGAGGGCATATTGTTCTTCTGGCGATATTCATTTATTTTAATTAAAAAGCTTTAAGATCCCATTAGCGCAAGGCACCGTAAATGTTAATGCACGCGTACACGGCCCCGCGCAACACGTCAAAGATTCTTAACTAGGACGAGTTAAACGTATGACGGTTGTAAATTTCATGTCGCTTATTCAATTAAGAGTCGTGGATTGGATGACATAAAACTTCTTCTGAGATAGTGCAATAAAATACTCAGCAATTACGGGTCAGCGGGCGGAGGCTCCGGCCTGCCGCGGCCTGCTGCGCACCGCCTTGATAGCGCACCGAATTTGTTCTTCACTAGAATTATTTTTATTTGTATCTTTTTTGTTTTTTTCTTGTATACATCTTTTGTTTAAGGCGTCAATAGCCTAGTGGTAGGAGGGGCCGCCCTCGTAGCTGAGAGGTTCCGGGTTCGATCCCACCTGCCCATTAAACTACTACTAACCTTGCAATACTTTACTTACCTATCCTTTCAATACCAATAGCATTGCTCGCAAGGGGGCTTCCGTCTATCTTACTGATCGCAAGAAACCTAGCTTTAGTAGCTATTTTACGCTAAACTCCAGTGAAAGGGTAATCCCGGTCAAACCAGCCTGTACCTACATGGACGGTGGTCAATTAACTCTACCACCGTTACAGTGACATTTTTTAACGAAACTATGGTAGCTTAAACTACTTACCCAACCGCGAATAAGTGTGGGAAAAATTAATCCCTGTCTTGTAACACTTTGTTTGCATTAATGAGGCAAGGGGTATTTTTTTCTAAATAGACAGATTTCCTCTCCATATATTGCAATAACAAATAGAAGCCAAACTTTTCTGCAAGCTTGTTACATCGCAAACAGTAATTTAGGAAGCTGCTGACTGCGTAAGAAAATAACCAAAATTTATATAGAAACGTGTTAATACTATCAACGTATTATAAATTCATTTAGTACATATGAATTGCGTAATCATAGAAGTCGTGCATTATTAAAATAACACTTTATTTTATGTATTAGGTCGGATCAAGCATTACTTACTTTGTTATTATAATAAGACACTATTATTTAAGAGCATCGCAGGTCTTAAAATGATTATAATTTGTAATAAATAACAAGTAATAATAATTTATTACACAACCATTGTATGTAAATTCTGATTACATTTCAGACAAGACGATGTTCATCAAAATGACGTTAAGATATGATGATTCTCGGTACTCGCAAAAAATGACGATCGAGGCTCATTATTAACTTTAATTATGACAGTTTGCCATATACGTATGGTTTACATGGCCGTGGCCGCGGTCAGTGGACTCAAAAAAGCAGGAATCCGTCCCTTAGGGGTTCTCCTATATAGAGCAACTTGACAGGAGATAAAAACCTTTATGGTACATTATCTTAGACACGCTGATGTTAACGACATGTGATAACAATGTAAGATAACGCAGCATTTTTGTCATTCACTGGTTCCGTGCTGAATGGATGCCAGTTATGCTATGTGAATAACTTTAGAGTTATTTTTAATTGTTGAACGCTCGGCACTCTGTACATCGTCTTGTTGTTTTTATCGATTCTTATATCCAAATGCACAAGGGTCTGGTCGGCTCGGACGACCATGTTTAATTGCAGCTATTAGAACAGATGGCTTATTCATTTGTAGAGCACTCGGTCGTTGTGCTCACGTCGTAAACTGGCGATTCGTCCCCGTTCTGATGTTATTGTAGCGTTTTGTCTATGCTCTGCTATTTTATTGAGCCATTTTGTTGTCTCTGCGCTAAAGTTTTCGAACGTTGATACATCATTGTTTATGTTTTCGTCAGGACTTTGGAAAATCTAAACAAAAATATTGTAAAGTCATACTGCTACTCTCCTGAATTAATCTAGTAGCGCTCTCTACATTTAAGTAATCTCCAAAACATTACAAATACCACGTAAGTTGCATCGGCGTTGGGTAGGTATTCTTAATCAGTTCCCACTATCCCGAATTCGATGTTTCGATGTTGTAAGAAAATTAAGATAGAATTAATAGTGATTTGAAGACATAAGTCCAGGGCCGCACTGGGGTCATATTTCAACGCGAGGACAAATTGACGACTCGGTAAATTTGGTTGTTGAAAACAACACAATTAACATTTTCATTGTCCGATAGTGGCGATAAGGGCATGGACACTGTCGCGGCGTGTCAATGTTGTAACCACTGTGGACTGTATACAGACTTGGGATGGCATTAATCAAGAATAAGGCAAAAGAGTCATTATAATTTGAAACAATAAATATGATGTTTTATAAATATTAATGTTTCCTCAAAAATGAGCCCTGCACATGATAGAGGTTAAAGTTAAATATTCAAATTCTTTCATTTTATGGTTTCACACGCCTACCTATCTATACACGACAACCAAAGGATAATTTATTCAAAACGTGAGTTAAATAACATAAGATAATCATTTTGTGTCTGATAGGCGTGTACCTAACTCAGAATTATTCTTAATTTTGGAATTAGTAAAACTCAAGTTACTTACTCGAAACTGAATTGTGGTGTTGCAGTTTGCATGAACACGTCCATGAGCTATTTGAATTCAATTTTGCTCACGTGAGTGGTAAAAATAAATAAACGCGACCGAGCTATGATACGAGGTGGGTTGCGAGTTATGGGTCCCCAGCGCCGCGCGCGCCGCGCTCAATTTCTCTAATTAATTAACGATCCCTTAGATAACACACGCTGACAACCTTATTTGTGGCGAACAAATCTCTCAAACATAAATTTTAGTGTACACGCTCTAAACTTGTAAACTCCGCGCACGTCTAGGTATCTACATGTAGGTACGCGGCCCGTAAAATATAGATTTATTATCCCGCGATAGGTAACCGCGCTCCACCGTTACAGATATTCACGCAAATTATATCAGACGATCACGGAACTGTGCCTTTACGGATCACACATTCGGGTAATCCCGAAATGAATGCTAAACCACATTCTATGACATGTTTATTGCAACAATGTATTTGCGATTAGAAAAGTGTGTAATTGAATATTCACACGGCGTGTATTCGAGCGTTCTCGCACTAAATATTCGCGAAAGATTCACCCAACAATTTACATTTGTCACATAAATAAAAGAAGCAAGCGGCCTCATTAGGCGAGCGGGCGACAGCTCGCCGCGCCGCTGCCGAGCCGGGGCCGCGCCGCGCCGCTGCCGTGCACGCTGCTACCGTGTCCCACTCCTCACCAATAACGTGTATTTGTCAGGAAATTTCCACATAATTGCTTAGGGCTCCGGCGAGTCTGATTATTTTATTCATTCTTTCCCCCGGGGTTAGAAGGGTTAGCACGACTCGAAACTTAGATGCACTGAGAAATCAGATGCAAGGACGAAATGAATTCGTAGAGCCATTAAAACATTTTTCCGCGGTCCCTTTTATCCTTAACATTCTGTTTCGTCTTAAGTAACGAACGACAAAACTTAAAAAATCTATTAAAGTGTATAATTTATTAAAGGCTTGCACTATCAACAGAGTCTGTGGGCAGGACCGCTATCGCCGAGTGATTTAAGCATTGGTCAATTTGTTGACCACTCTCCCCCATCCTTTATGAAGATTTTTTTGTCTCCCTATTTTTCACTAGACACGAAGTTATGAGGTTTTTAGAGAGGTATACTTTTATTGCAGTAATTAAGATATGACGTTATATTGAAGCTTTTAACGCAGGTTAGATTTATCCGGGCCGTACACTTTTATGTTTAATATTGATCATAATTTTTGTGTCGCGGACTGTTTTATTAGTGGCCGGGATATGATATCTCGTCTGATGAACAGTTGAAGTTAATGTGTGCATTAAATTCCTCGCTAGCATGATTCCATATCGGTAAACTGTATTGGGACTATCTATTTACTTTAATTAATATAAATGGAACCCAACTACAGCTATATCTAGAGACAAATTTTATATTAGTTATTTATTATTTATAACAAAGTATCGACTGTGTGAGCTTCAAAATTCACAGGAACACGTCACCCGGGTCATAAAGCTGGTAGCTACTGTAAGGCATCATTTCTCAGTGTCGCACGCATGTCGCAGGCGAACTCGCGACATCAAACTACGATGTTATCAGAATGCAAAGGATGATATTATCGACACGGTCGTATATCGGGAACGCGGTTACCATATTGTCACGACTCACTTTACGGCCTTGAGAACGTCTGGCCGCGGCTGTGGCCGAATAGAGCATCGCTCTACAATGTCCTAGCTAGAGCGCCACGTTCGGCAAATCTGGCTAACCAACATCGAATGTCCAATACCTATTATACAAATCGCTTAGGAACTTGACTTACTGAAAATGTGAATGGATAAAATAATAATAATTTGGCCTTTTATCCGGGGCAGGGGCCGTCCCACAAATAATGTGAGGTACATAGATAATAATAGAAATTAATGAGTACCTACTAAAAACAATCAAAGTATTAATATAGCAAACTATTTCAATGCTAAACAAAATAATTTAGTTTACTTTATTAAGGCTAGTAAATTGAGTGACATGGTTGGCATATTTTCCTTAAAATTTATTCATCTAAGTCCCAGTGTTTACCAACTTGAATTGGCCAGACCTAGATGTTGGGCCAAACATATAACGGGCATAAGTTCGAACAGGGCAATGATAGGTGAATAGAAATGAGCTAGTAAACGCTACATCTGTTTCAGGTAACGGTCGCCGCTCATATGACTTCTGATGGGAGAAGGGGGTCAACAGCAACAACACATGTCTAGTTGTTTTTGTATTATCCGCACGACCCGGATGTATTAGTGTTTGAGAGTTTCTTATTGCGTGATGAATGGTGTTAGAGCGAAGGTTATGGACAGACCTACGCAGGTTGCCCTTTGATGTGTACACGTCTGCGACTCTGGGTATCCCATCGGAGCCAGGATATAGTTTGGACAAACGCGTTATTCGCTACTTCAATGGTGGAAAGTTGGGTTATCTTATGAGGACCATGTCGCCAGCGATAAACCAGCATACGAACGATCTAATTACTGTAGCCTATAGATGCTGGCAAAACTGAAGGCATATTCTTGCACGTTCCCGATCTGACGAGGTGTGGGATGGAGGCAGGGGAAGAGAGGGGGTTGGGGTCAGACTCCCTCACTCATCTTACGAAATAAATATAATTATAGCTACTTAACCCTGATCTTCTATGAGAGTTATAATTTAGTGCCAGTAAGGTGACCTTATTGCAGGCTGCCATTGGATGGGGGATTTTGGACAAGACCAGTATACGATAGTAAAACTATAGACAGTTGTCAGTATGAGAGCAAGTGATGATTTTTTATAAGTTTTTATTATAGTTCTGTAATTGATATATCTAAAACTATTCGCTACCACTCAAAACAAAATTCTCTTTGAAATCAGGTATCTAATTCCTACATATTATTAAGCCTGAATTTGTACTACCAAGACACAGTTTGATTGAGATAGCGATTAAAAACACAGTGGTGGGAATAAGGACAAGCAGAGTCGTTAATAATTCCCATAGCGGTTGACATGTCATTGCTTAAATAACTCGACAAGTAAAGAACTAATAAAATATTCTATAAACATTGTGACGGTCGCGCAATACAGACGCCGATCGACGATTCTGTGAAGTCGTTTGGAAAGCAGGCTGTGATTTGCAAGGTCACGCGTATAACACGGATGTTCCCGATATTGAAATGTACAGACGTGCTTTATTCACCTACATATCAGTACATGCAATTTAAAAAGATCCAAGCCAAGCGGTCATCTCTCTATTAAAATAAACCTTACACGGCGCGCGGAAGCCAGCGTTTCGTTCGGTGAATAGTAGCCGCTCGTACGTTGCCCAATGCGCCCGCGCTATGAGAATCAAATACTCATATTGAATACGAAGCAGACGAACGGTACGACACATCGTATGGTAAATTCCGTATTGCGAATTATTAAATTATTTATGCCGCATATCGCGGCGCGACCGCCGATCGCTGAACCACAATATCGGGAATCCCTGTTCGCTACTAATGCAATAATTTGGCGTATTTTGCAATCGCGTATTGAATATTGAATAGTTGGTAAATAGTTTATGTTCTGAACGTGGATTTCAGAGTACAGGCTACGTGATCCGGCGCGGCGCTCGTTGTGAAATTGTGCGACACACCAACAACACACGTTAACAAGTGGTCGTTTCGAATAAAATTTTATGTTCTCACTGTGTTTAGATTTATAACAGATACGCAATCGATCACTCGATCTCCATACAGTGTATTACATGCGCATTGCGGCATCGTACAGGTTAACGCCCACATTGAGTAAAGGACACAACGTGCCTAGAAATCCTATCAAACAGGATGTACTTTACCGATATTTTGACACTATTCTAAGCTTCACAGTTTCATGAGGTACACGAGCAGGTTGCAATGAGTCTTTTAATCTACCAACTTTGAGAATCTTGTTAATACATCAAACACTATTAAATGTATCGTACCTACTTCATGAAGATAATAAATCCGTAGCACCACACATAGGATATGAATATAGATGAAACAAATGAAGTGCGTCAAGATCGTAGCATGTGGCACACTGGTCTCTACCTCTCTCAGCATCTATATTAAAACTTGACTTATTCACCGCACATATCAATACCTACGTAACATCGGCTACGTAACAAGTTAAACTTTTTTTAAAAACTGTAACCCGACTACAGATTTAGACGAATTATATTCAGAACTGCCGATAGATATCGCTAGTAGTATTCATAAACGCTGAAATTATAGTATAAAAATGTTTATTCTGACGCTTGGTATATTATATATAGTACTATATTTATACACTCAAAATTGTCTCCTCTTTCATTAGACACTACACTCTCCCACTCGATACTACAGCTAAAAAAATTAAGGACCCCCACTATTTTAGATGTAACATCTGTCATATTGATTCTGTTTGTATAAAATGTAACCTATGTCACGCGGACTAAATAATGGACCGATTGACACCTAATTCATCAAAATATGATGGGCCCTTATGGGGCTACGGTAAGACATAAAAGTGATACATACATACATAGACTGCTAAAAACATAACCCTTCCTTTTGGCTTTGCCGAAGTCAGGTAAAAACGGTGCACTTACCGATTTTTTATCGCAACAACTCGGTAGAGGGAACATTATAAAACACTAAATGCTATTTGCCGTAAACTAACGTAACGTTAAATTCGTAAACGTATGGAAAATTGTAAAGTGGCCGCCGGAAGAACTATAATAATTTGCTATATTAATTATTTCACGTAGATACTAGATCTAACTTCTTTACTAGAAGACCGACGACCGCTTGGCGCAGTGGTTCGAGCATAGGCCGCTCACTGCACATGGTGGTTGCGGGTTCGATTCCCGGCGGGGATAATTTCGTAAACGGCCAAATCGTAATTTGAACAGGTATGTGTGTCACTGGGATCGCCCTCAGTCCATTGTACGGTACCCATAGTACAAACTTTGCTTGGTTTGGACCATACAGTTGATGGGTCAGTCTGCCGATATTTATAAAAAAAAGAAGAAGAAGAAGGTATACTTACTTACTATACCGACTGACAACAGTCGATTATAATACGTGCAAATCATATAAAAGCTTACCGTAACATTTCGTATTTATTAAAGCAAACTCACCTTAACCGCTTTTATATTAGGTAAGTCACAAATCTATTTCCCGATCTATTTGCTATGTCCTCATAATGATAACGAAGCGGATCGCGTGCGCACAATCGCAGACGAAATAGAAATGATTTAATTTGTTCGCAGAGTGGTGCCGAGGGAGCCGCGGGGAGGCGCCGCCGAGTGCCGCGGTTATGTTCGCACCGATATCGTTTGTCGTTGCTCTACCTACGACGAAGTACAGGGAAAACAGTAAAGCCAGAAAGAAGCTGCCAGTGGCCATGCTGGTAAGCAAGATTGTATTATTTATTTATTTATTTCAGTTCGCAAATAACAAAAGCCTCTAATTATAGTCTGCTTTCGCAGATTAAGTATGCTATGAAAAACTAATTTTGATTTATAACAATTGTAATTACCTACAAATAATTAATATTACGTAAAATATATAGCGGTACAATGCATTATTTCTCTTTCTAAGATATAAGAAATAAAAAAAAAAAGTAAGTAAACGAGGTGGGATTAGGTGAGAATAAAATTTCAATTGCAAGCAAAGGCTCAAGCTATATTTTCATGTTATACCACATAAAAAAAAAATATTTAGGGAGCACTTATAAAATATCATCTTACATCTTTGGTTAACCTCTACAATCGGTTTGGACAGCCACCTCGACTAAAAAGTATTGTTTACTGACACTGTGGTAACGAAAAAAGTACCAGTAGGAGTCACCAGTAGAATAGACGTTTGGTACTACTGTTTTTTCCCCGCAAGGTGGCGCTGCATCGCGTGACCCACCTCCCTAGTATAGACTTAATGGAGTGCTCGTGAACAAATTTAAAACACGCCTTGTTATGACTTACATGATTTATTATGATGGCTGCTTTGATACTGAAATAACAAACACGAAATCACGACTTTAATCATTGTAAACGGCGTGGAATTATAGTTTATGGTAACTGTAGTCGCAACCCTCCGAGTTGATCATGCAAAAGCTATAGAAAATGGTTTGGAACCATACACTGAAGCCTAAACAGATAAGAATTAGAGATTTTAAGTAGTCCAAACTATATTTTACGGTTGTAGAGCCAAGGTTTTACGATGGTGTAGTCAAGTTAATTGACTACAGTTCATAGGCTCGCTCAACCGGTGTAGGACTACCGTCACACTAGGGATGTGAAAAAATAAAATATAAAAAAAAATGAAAATCGATTTTATAAATGATTTTAAAATTTGAAATAATCGATTAATAATCGATTTTTTTAAATAGATTTTTATCTGCCACACCTCGACATTTAAGTCTAGCTGAAGCACGAATTTCTATAAGGTCGTATTACTTTTAGGTACATCAACCGGTCTCACATCCGAATTAAACTTGTACATAGCTGCGCCTCTAGTAGGATTAAAAAAGACGCATTAGAATCCTGGAGAAGCTATGAGGGAGCCTATCCCAAACTGATACAGTTGTTGGTGTGTACTGTGTAAGCACCTTTCGGTACCGCCTTCTTCGGCTCCAGCAGAGAGAATATTATCCAAACGCTTACCTAAGCTCTTTCTAAACTCATTGCCTATGGATTTCTAGTTTTTTTTTCATTAGAATAGTATAGTTTGGTGTTATGTTGATTATAAATTCCAAAACTTTAATTTGTGTAGGTCATTTTAAAACTTCTTATTTCTATTGTTTATTTTTAATTAATAAAACTGTGATTAACACAATATTTTAGCGTTTATTTTAGAATTTATTGATTTTTTCTTAAAAAATC
The DNA here is from genome assembly GCA_905147325.1 of Notodonta dromedarius. Taxonomy (NCBI): domain Eukaryota; kingdom Metazoa; phylum Arthropoda; class Insecta; order Lepidoptera; family Notodontidae; genus Notodonta; species Notodonta dromedarius. The sequence goes on along the minus strand of LR990159.1, from coordinate 7,814,702 downwards.
GATTAATATAAAAAATAGATTATTTATACATCGATTATTAATGCTAAAAAAATAATCGATTAATTAATAATCGATTTTTTATGGTGGATGTCACATCCCTACCTCACACAGAAGATCGGCGTAAAATAGTTATTATAGCTGCGTTTCGTATGATGAGTAAGAGAACCGGAAGCTCCTATCCTTCCCTTCCCTCTGTCCGACTCCCCTCAAGTCGGAAATGCTACATCTAAAGGCTACGGTAACTGCATAACATCAGGCAGGTCGAACGCTTGTTTACCGTCATTGTTATATAAAAAAAACCTTTTAATCATCCATTAATGTGTACTTAAAATTAATCTGATATCTTTGTAATTCTAACCTCCTCACCTGAATTAAATCAGAACGCATTTTAAAGTGAGAATAATAAAATCACCGCCTAACGTAATTAAATAATATATCTACATACAAAAACACATTGAAGATCTCATAACGATAATCAATCCCACACCTGAGCGTTTGTTCATAGCTTAATCATAAAAACAGAACGATCGGCGCGCACTACATTACGACCTCCTAAAACTTGGACTACAAACAATTCCACGAATTGATAGTACGATATAAAAGAAATCATAAAAGCAAACAAATGCTGGGAAATAAAAGAAATAAAATATGTCGGGCTCCTGCGAAGTTAACCCCGAGGCGCCGCCGGCTCGGGGGTCCGTAATTGAAAAATAAAAGGCCGTAATAATAGAATTTACATTACGTGCTTTCCAATGACAAATTTTGCCGTCCTGTCTGTCTGTTTCTGTCAGGAGAACGACGTTGACTTCACACACGTGTGTTGAGGCGCAATTTGCTACCGCCCCTGTGGGGTGTAGCCTCTTTTCTTAGTGCCAGTTGCGATCAGTTTACATTAAAAAAAGTATCATTATTTATAGTCTGTATTTTGTAGGAAACAATATCGGCAAACCATCGTACCACCATCGTACCTGTTTCCGTAGCCTATAGATGCTTGCAATACCAAAGGCATTGCTCGCACATTACCGATCTGAACGTACGAATACGAAACGTACGAAACGCAGGTGTAATAACTAAATTACGCCGATTTTCTGTGAGAGAGTTGTGCTACCCTGGTCGAGCCAGCCTGTATATGTGCTGTAGTCAGTTGGTTACAGCTTGACTCTAATACTGTTAGTCTTGTTTATAGGTCTTACATTTTGTAGTACTGCTAGACAAATTAGCCAAGTCCTACCAAGAGTAGTCTCACGTCGAATTGGAAACTTCATGTTCAGCCCTGTTCATGGTGACCCCTTGAAAGATCGCTTCAAACACATATTTTATCAGAATAAATAACTCATGCAAACACAATATTCGAGCATTTACTGGCAGGCACAGACACTTACTTTCACATGTAAGTATATAGCCATGCATTATATTTTTACAAAATTATGTAATAATTAATAATCAAAGATGTCTACATAAGGATAGTACGGTACTTACATCTATTTGTAATAAGTGTTATAGACATTTTTTTGTAACACAATTAAACGTATACATCATAGGTAAATAAAGTGAATTGAATTTCAAGTTAATTTAATAAAATATACTTATCTAACACATCCAAACATAAGGCGATGTTAACGCCAGTGTAATGACTGCTCGCATTTTATCCGCGTTATCATCAGCGAATCAATCAAGGCTGATCCTCAGTGTCTCGCCGAGGGAATTTATTACAATCTCGTCCACTAATTTACATATTATCTTAATGATGAAGAACCACCTCTTCGCCACTTATCGCCATATTCCAATTAATGTTGGAATATGCGCGGCCTCCTCGCGACGCCATGTTTTATTAACCTTTCATAATGTAGGTACGCCCTTTATCGCTCGTATTAAATCAGCTTTAATGTGTAGCAGTTTTGAGCCACGATGTTTTATATGTTTCCATTAAATATCTCTATATAGCTCTGCTTTGAATAATTCACTTGATCGCGTCCCGCACAGATTATGCATTTATAATAACCGTATTAGGCATGCAGGTAAATTTGGTATGTCGGTAAAATGTAAATGAAGACATCTATGGTTTTACTCTACCCACATTTATATGCGTAAACATGGCATCCACATATTTTTCTACTCACATTTTAATACTAGATAAATATATCTACAACTCACTTTTTATTATATGTATCTATGTACAGACTAAATCTATATATTAATTAATACGTGAATGAAAAACATTGTACCATTTATACGAAAATTGCGCGGACGGAGGAGTATGAAATTTGGCACACTTATAGTTTATATATATAGAGAAGGAGTGCAGAATGTTAATATTTTTATTATAATACTATACATTAAAATCAATAAATAAAACCTTACACACACTACCATGCGTTTGACACACACACATTTGTAACTTCCACTTGGTAACTGACTGACAAACGGTGACAGTTTTTTTTCGGACTTCCATAGTGTATTATGCGTGCCAGTATCAAATAGTCTTTGGCAATAGAACCTTAATGACGTTTAAATGAATTATGGCCGAATTTCGACCATTATAACGGGAACTCTGGTAGGTACCTATAATAAGATGTCTTAGACTAAAATAGTGGTATCCAGTTCTAAATAATGTTAAGTCATAATTAGATCCGATTGCGCGGTTTCAAATCTATTGGAACAGCTCTAAATTCTTCCTTCTTTAGCTTTGCCTGTATTCACAATATTACAACCATTTCAATAAAGTACTCTGTTATCTGGGCAGTAAGTATGCAAAATGTGTGTAAAGGCGGCGCAGAGGTCCATAATTATTCAGCGCGGCGAACATGTACAGTGAAAATAATAGAAATAATAGTCGCAGACGCATCGTTGGCTCACCGCGGCCTAATTAACCCAAGACGTGACATGGCCACATTATAAATTTTAAATCTGTTCGTATTCTCAGAGAAAAATAAATGCATTCATGCTGAGAGGGAAAATAAAATGCCTCGGCGTACTTATTACTTAGTAATGAGCTTGATAAAGAGAAAATTCTTTCAACTGAGTAGGTAGGTATGTAAATCACTTTATAATTTTATTTTCGGTTATTTTGCATACCTTACAAGATAATTGTGTCGGCGGCAGTATCATAATATTTATAATAACAGGACTAGGTATATATTATTATATTTTAGCAATTGGTAGGTACGTGCATTGCATCCTTATATTTCATCTTTGTTATTTCAAGTTCAAAGATTATTTAAAGCAGTCTTACTCCTTACGCAAAGTATTCTCATCTATAAATCGATGAATACTTATTGGAGAACCAAACGCTGCCAATACGTAATTATACATTTAATTGATTATAGATAACCCTTAAGGTCCACATATGATGTCTACTGTTCCATTATTAGATGCTAATCAATTATCTTGCCTTTTAGAGACTGAGGCATTGCGTTTCTTTCATGTCGGGGCGATGGTGGCCATACGCGAAGAATCACGACCAAGCTTATGGAGAGCTAGACTTTGCATGCAGCATCGCGTTCCACGACACAGGTTGTTGTATATTGAACTGTGGTACAAAGTTGCTGCGTGTTAACATAATTGGAGAAATAAATTAAGTTTAGACATTGATTCTGATCATGACAATATGGGTTTCGAAAATTATTTACCCAAAATTAAATTAATCAAACATTGATTAAGTAGACAAAGAGTTTCATGGACAAATACTTTAAATTTAAATACCGTTACAGTTTTAGTCCAAGATTTATCTAACATGCTGTATATGGGGGCTGTCAATTCGGGCAGTTGTATGGTAAACGTAGTAGCAGCTACCGATCATCGAGTGAAATATATAAATCGAGGCGTTATCATCTTCGGCGATCACCGCAGACGGTTGCGGTGGGCCCAGACGTGAAATAAATAGCCATTTCCATACTCAAATGCGAAAGCGGCGCAGGGTGTGCGCGGGCGCAGGGGCTCGCGGCCCGGCGCGTCAGTCGCTCGCGCAACCCGTCCTGACACTCGCTCCTGATCTATAACTCCTTATTATTATTTGAATGAGATCTATTGATCCGCGAGGTGTGGAACCCGCAATCCGTTCGGCCGAAGATCATTTTGTTCGACTGGAACGACCGCTTTTGAACTAACCTGACGTTACAATGGCCGCGGGTGACGGCAATGATTTAAAATCTGTTAACAGGACGGTTCTCTTTTTAACGATTGGTATACAATTTCCATAGATGGTTTTCCAGAATATCTCTGTATTCTGTGTACGTTTCACATACTAAGGTATAGTACACAGCCGGGCGCTGAGCTAGTCTAATTCTAACATGGTCTGTACGCGAGGGATTGTATAATGATATGAGGGATTGTAAGAACGAGTCTGAAATCCCCGCCGTAATGAGGTCCCGGTTCGTTGCTCCCCATATTATCTCTATCTGGAGTAATTATCTCCTAGTCTCGTGCGAGCACGGTAGTTCATAAAGATATCGACATAGTAACATGTACACGTTTATAGAGAAACAATAAATCAGAGATAATTGAAATAATAATGTACATCCATATTGGTATACAGTTTTTTATGTCGATAGTGAAGATTCGATTATTATAAATACGCCATCTAAAAATATTGTTAAATACGTCTGTATTTTTTCTATATTTACAAAATCTTGAGCTAAGGTTCGTTAAGTAGTTCATGATATAAATAATAAACACATTATCCTCTCAATAGGATTTGGTCCTTAAATCACATCCCGTTCAAGAAGTACAAGTGTATCGTTGTAACAACACTCGACACTTGCTCTGTGCCAATCATCAATGATAAAATAATGGCTCGAGCCAGGAAGTGCAGTTATTCGCAGCCGACAGCCACGCATGGGGGCTTTTAATCAACACTTTATTGTTTAATGACCCCTCGTCCAACTCTAAATTAAAAGGGTGACGGCTCAAACCCTATTGACGGATGCGTAATATGTCAGCGGATTTGTCTGAATATTTAATGATAGATAATAGCAGTGGAATAGTGACTCTTTGCCCAACATTTATCTTTGTTCTGCAGTTTTCGTCTTGAATTTCCACAAGACCACCTAGTTGGATTTTAATTCTTATTAAAGGTAGCAAATCCGAGACAAGAACTTAATCTTAATGAAAGAAGAGGTTCTTGCTCAAGTCTTGAAAGATCAATCTCGGATCTGACTTGCCAAAACACAAGACTAAAATTTTCGTAAAATTTACTTAAGGTCGTGGTTCATAAAATTTGTTTTTTTTCTGATTCCTTCAAATCTTAGCTGTGGGTTAACTTGTTGGTACTATATAAACATCATTGTGAATTTGATGTAGTGTGTGATTATATATTAGTAAATATGAGTGGAGATTAAACTAAGCGGGGTTAGGCCAGGTAAGCCGTCGGCGTCGCTGCAGGCGCGTAGCGGGTGCCCCCAGTGAATGCCTCCAGACTTCGCCAACGAAAGCTTTAGAGCTCCAAGCACATTCAAGTAGATGTGAAATATAAAAGTAATTCAAACATTTATGGGTTGCTTACCGTGCTTTGCTTTAACAGGGATATGATATGCAACTTGTCTTATTCCTGATCAGGGGTCGATTATTTTTATTTAGGTATGTACACATACTTATCCCCTTCACTAAATAACGTGATATTTTAATTTTATTTGAATAGAATATTACCAGCAGGGGTGCTGGTAATATTCACACATAGCAAATCATGGGTACATTCACTAGCGAAATCAAACGTCATCATATTTTATAAAGATAAAAAAAACGTAAAACCAACTCCACGGTTTTCTGATGTATTAAAGGCATTTGATCCCTGACTTTTAATGCTTCACCCCCGTATTAAAATTATATGTGTATATTTGTATCACGCTCGCGATTGTAGGGCCTCGGCAGCTACTGGTGGGAAATACACACCGAGTAACAAGGTCTTCGCCATCCACTTAATGTATATGTATCATGTTAACAACACAATTCCTAATTGTTATTGGAACCTTTTAAATAGTGAATTATTTAAGAAATACGATTTACCAAGAACCTACCTTACTTACTACAAAAAAGTACTTATTGAAAGTATTAGTGTTGTTTTTTTTATTTTTTGGGGCTAGGTCCGCTACAGGCCCACCGCTGTTACTCCTGCAGGCCAGGATCTTCAGCAGTGCCAGATAAAGTGTTGTATTTAAATGTAACAGATACTCATCTATCTGCCAGTTTCTTCGTCAATATTTATATTTTATAACAAAAATAACAATCCGCCTCCGGCTTTAATTATCCGGAACCTGATATCATTCATTAGGCGATCCCTAAATTATTGCGCTCTGCAAAATTCTTAATTATATCTCTTAAATTTCTAAGTAAAATTTAGCCTAAAGCGTCGGCAGGGCAGCAAATGATATGTTTACAAAACATCGCAACATTTTACCGTTAGTCGTTAATTAATACTTTAGATAATTGCCGTTATGGCCAATTTAGACCGGCTAGTGTGATACCGATGATGGATCTGAAACATTTCAAAGGGAATACTCACACTTATTTTAATCGGCGTGGATAATCTTGTATGTTCTCCGCGGCGGAGTGGAGGAAATATTAATTACACAGTTCATAAAACTCGAGTTAAACGCTTAGGTAATGTGTTAAAAGGAGCCCATCACCCCTCCAATTAGTCGGATAATGACGGTGTTCAAGTTATTAATTTAATAAGCGAGGGAGGTCGGGTGACTCGGTGTCAGGTGACTGCGACCCACGCGCCGCGCCGGCTCTTGACACGTGTACACAAGTAACAGCGTTACCTACTACCTATATTGATTAATGATGGAACAATTCACAGGTAGCATGTGAAAAATCATATTATATAGGTTTTTCATAAGTAGCACCCGCTACTGATATAGTTAAAAATCATTGCAATCATTACAATGAAATCGCAAAACGTTCGATACTGTTACAGGTTTTATGATAAATCATCGTCCAGTTTCTTCATAGGATTACGTCTCATAGTGAAAGTTCAATCTGAATAAAATCATTGACTGTGAAAAATCACAGGTGAAATCACAGTGAAAGAAAAATATAATTTCACGTAATGAAATTAATTGAAAGTAGCAATCATTTCCATGCCTAATATTGATCGAGGATGTTCGACTATGTTTAATGATGATTAAATATTCTTTTGATATTTCACCTCAAAATATGTCTTAAATCATTGCATTATGTGTAAGACACTTTTTAATGTTCATCCAAAGATTTAATCTTAGTGTGTAAATTTTGCGACTAAATTTAACAAAAAAATTCAATTTCTCAATTAAATTAACCTTATTGAGTTTTTTTACTCCAAACGAGTGATTAGATACACATAAAATGAATTTGTGACTGGTTTATGCAAATAAGTTGTAGGTATTACAATTTATTTGCTTTTATGTCACGTAAACATACGTTTCTTTACAACACACATATTTAACCGTAAATACTATTTCATAGGTATATAAGAGACAACGAAGACTTCATTCATAACGTTTTAATTTTCTAATTGGACCGGGGGGCGCTCACACTGAGTAATTACTGTAAAAGGTCTTAAGCATGAATGTTATGACGGCGCTTATCAAAAGTATTTCGTTTCTCGCATAACGGACTACCTGAATTTTCTTTTTAGTACTCTCAATGGTTACCACACAATAAATTTTGGGGCAGAAGAGCTATGGAGTTTTAGATTAAACGAACCAATTCGCAGCCAAGTTCCTTTAAATGATAAAGATGTATTTACTTACTCGGATCCTTTCTGACATGATAATAATTCGGAGGGAAGAAGTCGAATTTAATAGCGAGTTAAATGATACGTGGGCTGATTGGAAAATGTATGCTTGTTCAGGTCGTGGCGCGCCTTCCCCGACCCCTCGGCACGGCTGATTTGAAATGAATGGTAATAATGGCCGAGCATCCCGCTCGCATCGTTTTGTATGATTATTCCAGATTAATTATTTGTTGGAATTTCGCTGGCTAATTTCTCGGAACGAGATTTTTCCGCTCTGAGTGACGTTTTAATTCAAACTCGTCATGAGGCGGAGGAATAAAATGCGATGGACATAGGTACAGGTACACGAAATAAATATACAGTAGGTACCTATAGGTAAATGCATGTACCACTTTTAAGCGTTTAGGTATAATTACATAAGTACATTGGTAATCAAAAACTTTCATTTAAATTTGAAATTTAATAGGTATTACCATCGTTGTCGCTGTGCCTGCCAAGTCCTAAATCTAATGGAATGTCTGTGTAATGTATAGCCTCTACCGAAAAATCTTATTTTGAAAATTTGCGAAATTCCGGATGTGATCTTCCGGCCAGGGCCCGAAAATCCCCAAGTGTTGATTTTCAATTAGGTATGTAGGTACTTAAAATACACATAGGTAAAAAAGCCCATAAACATGCCATATGTGGAGTATTGTTGACGTTCATACATCATGGTTCCCTCAAGAAACCTCAACACTTATAGGGTAACGTTGCATAATCGATTTATCTGGATGCATTAACATGTCTGAATAAGTATAGAAATGTCGATAGCAGGACATAGCTATTGAATCACGTCGCAGCGGTCCCGAGGGCCAGCGGCTGATGCGAATATCAAATCGCTGCCACCCCTTGACTCCATAATTCTCATCCATTAGGCGGGGGAGCGCGGCACCTATGTCCATCACGTGTCACTCCGGCGCCCCGCGCCTCCTACGTATCAAAACATAACTGGCCAAACATTACATTCACAAATAAATTATAGCGAGACAGAAAACTGAAAATACCTCATTAAGCGTGCCATTTTCTTCATTTGCCGTTCATTCTGCTTTGTTTCATATTTGGCAAGTGAAAGTCAGTTCTATGAATGGTCGCAAGGTACGATTTTCGTTCGGCGGCGGATCGGTGTTTGTGCTCTCGACTGGACTCTCCCAAGGGGCCTTAGCTGGCACATTCTGACGACTGAACTAAGTAGAAAGATAGAACAGAATTAAGCCGGCCAATTATCCCGTATTGGATTTATTGGTAATCTCTGCACGAATGGGCGCGAGGGTGCGAAGCGAACCAACTTTTGATGATGCCTCCATCGGCATTATGAACAAAGTTGTTGCAATTTTTATGTAGGTGGATTTATTGTTTGCCTTCCTCCTGTTTCGCCCTCGATTGTGCTCGGACAGATAAAGTAGAGCACAAAAGCGTTTTATTACAAATCAAGCAATCTTTAATAGAAGTATGCCATTGCGGATTAGCCGTCTTATCTTACGAAATTACTTCTTTGTTTCTTAATTAAGCACGCTCTATGGCTTACTTTGTACTAGGATTTACCTACTTATAGGTTATCAAATAAACAAGAAAATGCCATTCTTTGAGTAATAACAACTGTCAATTTGAAGGTGGTAAGACCAAGCCGTAGCCAATTATACGGGCTCATATACGGGCTAACACCGCTAGCATAGTACCACCCTCTCACAGAAGATCAGCGTAAAGTAGCTAGTATAGCTGCATTTCGTAACATGAGTGAGAAAACCGGAAGATCAACTCCTTTCCTCCCTAACCCTCTCTCTGTTCAGGTCTGCACTGTGCGAGATATGCTTTTGGTATTGCAACCATTTATACCCTACGGTTACTGCTTAACATAAGGCGTTCCTACCTTCGGGACCATAATTTCTATAATAGCTAACTATTTTAATCTTGACTGACAATATTCAAAAAACTGTATATAAAAAATACAAATTTCGGTCAGACTTGAATTTTGGTACAGCAACCTAATCGCCAATTCAAGTTTTATTAGGCCTGTCCCTAGCTGACCCATATCGCGCCTGATCTCAGCTGCCATAAGGGGGGTCATCGCGAGATTTATAACTCAAACCCCTGGTGACAAACAGCCCGAGCGATGAAGTGCGACAGCTCACTCAATAAAAGTTATACTTTTCAATATCTGCCTATTGGTTGTCCTTTCGTTCTGCAGATAAAATTTATCATACTGAATATATCGTAGCAATCTTAAGAAGTAAAAATATGAGGTTTTGTTTATCATTCGGTTAATAAATACAGTATTCGTAAAGTATAAGTAAATGGTTACATATTTTCTCTTTAGCGACAATTATGATCGGTTTTACTTTCCTTTTTTTATTAAAATCAAATCAAACCATTTATTTTAGACCAAGTTCAGTGTATAAAAATTAAAGATTTCAAAATAATAACATGAGAACTTAATTGATAATATTATTGCCTAGGTAGGCACACTGGTAGACGGTCCTTCTGATGGTTAGAGGTAAGTAACCGTCGCCAAAGACAAGTTGGTATCCTATTCAATTTTACAAACACAAACAATGTATGCATTACCTACATATATCCCTTTTACCACTTGTTGGTACCCTTGTCACAAAACTGTCTATAAGTAAAATTATTTTTCTTTCCACATACAAAAAACGTCAAAGCTGATAAAAGAAATTGATATATCGATATAAAAGCAAAAATATGTATTGGTAAAAAATCTCAGTGATACGTCATAGCCGTCACTCGAGTATTTCCTCTCGGGTATTGCATAAAAAGTTTTCTGCCTGCTGTTTACCCCTGTGTATCGATAGAAAATCTATACAAATAAATAAAATTGATGTAGCTGTTTTTAATATAATAATAATAGCTTTTTAGCAAATGCATAATGAAAATAACAAGAACCATTGAAAAAATAATTATTTGTCTGTCTGTTTGCTCCGGCTGATTTCCGAAACGGCTGGACTGATTTTAACTGAACTTTTGCTGGCAGAGTACCGATGTTACAAGGGTAACTTAGGCTAATTTTATTTTATCGAAGCACCACGCTGGCGTATCCGCGGGCAACAGCTAGTGTTACATCAAAATAAAAGTTGTTCCACGTAACTATTGGATTGGAACCTCTTTGGTCGTATAAAAACAACGATGAAGTAATATGTTAAGGTGAAGGCGCCTGTCTAGCCCGCGAAATTCAAAATTTTCGTGTATTTTTATTGTTTATCCAAAATCTGAAAACATTTAAGACAACATTTTGTAATTGGCGACAAAGACCGTATGCAATGCATTTATTAATATATCTAACTTACTCTAAAAGATTTCAAGAACGACAGATAACGAGAAAACTGGCAATTTTTGTATATTTAGTGATTTACTAGTATCATATCCACCGTGATAATATTTAGAGTAAAATAAATGTATTAATAAACGCACTGCATACTGTGTTTGTCGCAAATCACAAAATGTTGTCTAAAATGTTTTCAGATTTTGGATAAACTTAAAAAAATAATCGAAAATTTTGAATTTCGCGGGCTAGACAGGCGCCATCACCTTAACATCACTAACTTGTACAGGGTGTCTCAGTAGTCAGAAATACGTGGAGTTATGGAGGAGCATGTCAAAAACTTTTTACAAATATTTTTTCTCCGCACATTTAAATAAAATGTAATACCTATCTCAAGTACATACTATGCAGAATATATACAAACGGTGTCTTGAATATCAATGGTTACTACTCGTAAAAGCAGTTTACACTGTTTCTCAGGTCATTTGATACGTATGTTCTGAAGCCGCAACGTAAAAGTTAATAGGTTGCAGCCGCCCTATATACCTACTGTAATTTTTGTTCAGGACCTATGAAAAATCCTGAATTTAGTTACAGATTTCTTCGAACATTCATTTGTAATTAGTAAAATACCGATTATACCGATAGACACCAATGTTTTGGTGCCAAACAAAGTTCGTTTTAGTTGTGGTGGATATTATTTGCATAATAATTACCAGAATTAAGTGTGTGTAACATCGATATTGGATTGTGTGTTGCAAAAATCATTAAAAAATAAATATCATTAATTATGTTGCTGTTCCTTACGGGTGTAAGAGATATTACATTTCCATTAGCAACATTTACTTATAAGACATTCAAAAGCACTTAATCCTACTTCTAAAGAGAACATGACAGGACGTTAGAGTTACTTTAAAGGTGGAACAGCAACCTGTACCTATGTTAGTTCACCGGTATCCAATAGATATTGATAGCGCATATTCTAGTATGGCGATTAATATTTTATTAGAAGAAGGAAGTTACCTATTTCCCTAATGCGGCCGTTACCGAAATATATCGATAATTATCAGTTACACTTCATACATATTCAGTTGAAAGGAGAATTTACGGATTCTGTAGAAAAAAATATGACTTCGCGGGCATTCACACGGTTAACCCGTCACCGATAATACCTATAGGTAGGTAGGTTTTACTGTATCGGAGATATCAAATACGGCCAATATCTGTCCAATAACTCATTAGACAGAACGGTGAAGGGTTTCGTGTGAATTCCCGCAAAGTTTTTTTTTATAGGTAAGAAATGCAAATGGCAAGTTACTTACTGTGTGCCTAGTGGGAACACCAAGCGTAATCGTATCGCCAACATGAAAGCATGCTGTCAATGTCATTCTTATATACGAAACTTGTCATGTGAGAGAAGAAACAAATAGTAATATTAATATTTTAAGGAGGTCACTGAACGAAATACAAAAGCCTTGTAACAGAAAATCTTTAGTCTGTTTATTAAATTGATGGCTAATCATCGTTTTGTTTTTCATCATCTGGTGCAGCCGTGGTGATATTTTCTCCATTAATTGTTTCCGATACATTTAATGTATTATTTTCATTAAGGTTCCCTTGGTCTTCCATGTTAAGTTGGGTCCCATTTCCTTCTGTGTCGTTTTGTCCTTCCTCTCCGGTCGTATTTAGACTATTTCCCTCGAATTTGGCGTCTCCGGTAGGTGTCGACGTAATAGTCTCATTAACAATATTCTGCGTATTGTTGTCATCTTGATCATCATTGTCTATGTTGTCCGTATTTCCTGTGTTCCCAGGTTCAAAGGAAGGATCATTGGGGAACTCAATACTTGTATCCACAATTTCTCCTGCTGACAATTTTTGATGTTTTCCGACGAACCATAATGGCATTCTGGTTGTCGGAATAGGATATTTGAATCGGTTGTAGGTAGCATTACCTAAACCCAAATAAGCTGCTTTATCTCTATTTTTGTAACACCTACAAGTGCACGATCGGTCCGATTCAGCCACATGATAACCTCTTTCCAAACATTCCTTAACACACATGTAGGCTTTATGGAAATCTTCACAATCGTGTGTCTTGTGGAATCCATATCGTTGAATTGATTTAGTGGTATCGTTGTCTGTAAATTTATATATAACAATAAATTATTGTATTGTAAATTGCATGGGTTTTTTTTCAAGTTTGCCAGCTTGGGTATCTTTTGGTTAGTCCCGCCACACACTCCCACCACTGTAACTCCTGTAAGCCAGGATCGACAATGGTGACCAATAATGACGCCGAGGTTTGACCCTCGACGAGTCCCGGGGAAAAGTTAAATTGTCTTGGAACCCGCACGAATTTAATCGAAAGAAATAATAGAAAGAGTTGGAAGAAAATATTTCCACTTCCCTCCGGTGCAAAGCGGGAGACAAAATATATGTAGCTGGTATGGGCTAATTGCCATAGAAACAAGACTGTTACAGCTGATTGAAGACCAGTTGTAAGGCACCACGGATCGTAATATGACTAATTGGACCTAAACTCGTGAGCTGATTATACTTGATTCCATCTATTATCTTTTGTTAATTATCTTTTGGTTAATATGTCGATATGAGTGAGTTGCCAACTTGCAACCTTCTTACTAGAATATGATTCGACTGGATCCCTATTTGACTTATTATCCTGACGATTACTTCTGGAAATGACTAAGTAGATTTGTATAGATCTCAATTTACCCTGATCGCGATATGACTAGATACAGACAACGTCTTCACAGTGTTCCTGTTTTTTACCCGACTACTGACGGCAAAGCCAAAAGGACGGGTTATGTTTTTGCAGTCAATATAGTGCAAAACTCCGTAGTGGGATCTTATTTTTTTTAAACGTTTTCAGTTTTCTAATACCAGATACATACAATCAATAAAATATTTAGGAAAGTTTCAGTTTATTAACGGAAACTATTATAAACTTATCAAAATAAAAATTCGCCAAGAGCCATGTCGAGCCATGCACAATGAAGGGTTCCGAGTCATTGAAGGTAATCTGTTTAAAATTTCACCCCCGGTTGAAATAGGTACTAAAGTCGTATACTTACTACTACCGACATCTATCGACACCATTAAATACTAAGAAATAGACTAATGAACATAAAACATACATTTATTGCTGTTATTTAATTGGAATGTATTAACAATGTATCCAAGTTAGTCTGCATAATCTTATTCATATTTATGCAACATAACAATGTAAGAAGTGTCGATATTTATTACGTAAAAAATCCTACCCAATGTTGTTAACATACTACTAGCAACATCTATCCACGTGCATTAACACTTTAGAAATACACGTATTAACATAAAATATAAATTTATTGCTGTTATTTCTTTGAAATTGGTGAACAATGTATCTATTTTCGACTGCATACTCTTATTAATGTATTTGCAATGGAAAAAAGTTAGAAGTGTCGGAATTCATTACGTAAATTTCGATTTAAACTTTAAAAGTTAAAAATCTCGCAAACGGATTTTTTTATGATAAAATGTTGTATGACACCCCATTTCATTTGAAAAGACCTTTTCAACGATACCCAACATGATGAGGTAACTAAAAAAAACCCCCTCTTTCGATGTTCGGGGAGGTACCTCAAAAAAAGTAATTTTGCTACATTCTATATTTTTGAAAGTCAGATCTACTCTTAAAGTATTTTTGGACCAAATTACATCAACTTCCGTCAGAAACTGTAGAAGTTATGACCCTGTGACAGGTCGGGACAGACGGACGGACGGACGGACGGATTGGATGATCTTATAAGGGTAGGGACTACGGAACTCTAAAAACTAGTTTCAATATGCAGTTTTACCTTTCATACTTGTTCCGTTTAGATTTTGGAGTGTAATGGTAGAAAAATAGTAAGTATCTAAACAAAACAATCGTATTTTCAAATGTTGTGATCATGATAACAGACTTTGAGCATGCTGGATTTGCAATTTTTAAAATACTATTGGAAATAATAATTAGCTCATTAAACATACCTTTCAGGAGAATATCGTGGGATGGGGCTGAAAGATAACAATTATTATAACAGGTTGTGGGTGTAATTCATGAAAATTTAATCATCAACTCCAATATTATAAACATCCACACATTTTTAAATAGATTTTCTTACAGGAATAAAAAAAAACAATTAACCTAAAAACAATAAGGGTATTTACAAACTTACGTATTAAGTTCCCGAATATCACAACAGAAAATTGCAATAAAGCAAAATATATATTATATATAATTCTATCCATATCTGCGTCACAAAATAAACAAGTAAGTTTTTATAGTTTTCAAATGGATGTAGAGTTTTATGATCTATACAATTAAATTATGTTCATAAAAATGCGCAATTAGCAATAAAAAAACATATTTTTAAACAGGAAGTTGATAAGTATTAATAATTAATGAATTATTCAATATTGCCAACAAATAAACAATACATTTGTTCAAAAATAACATAATAATATATTAAATAATATAATATTCATTGTTTACCTTAATAATATTAACCGAAAGTAAACAATTATAGCTTTTGTTGGAAACGCTTGTTTAATATAATGGATATTTTATTATAAATGTAGGTAACATAAAATAAAATAATAATTTTATCTCTATACAAATTGTAGTAATATTTATGAATTCAAATGAATTCAAATTCAACTCAATCATAACTCAGAAAATAATATGGTAGTTATGTGTATGGTGAGTCTGTCTTCATTCGACATCTACATATTTTATGAGCTATACTTAAGTATATTAAGCTAAATTATTATTTCGGACTTTTCAAAACACCCTACACACGGGCCTCTCCTAAAACCACAGTTTTTACCCAATCCTACTAATATTATAAATGCGAACGTTTGTGAGTGTGGATGTATATATGTATGTATGTATGTATGTATGTATGTTTGTTACTCCTTCACGCAAAAACTACTGAACGGATTTGGATGAAATTTGGAATACAGATAGATTATAACCGGGATTAACATATAGGATACTTTTTAACCCAATAATCCAATACTACGCGGATGAAGTCGCGGGGCACAGCTGGTCACTTAATATTTATCGTAGAATTCTACATAGTTATATCTGTGGTAGCCGAAATAAATCCTTGGCCTAAATATCCACTGTTGCTACTGAGAAAATTATCCGATGCCTGCCTGACTGAAGTTTGATCAACTGACATAGTTTTAGGTTCCTTAGCAGGAACAAGTCAAATTACTACATTTAGGAAAATCACAACTTATCTGAATCATGGTCAACAAGAGATTTGCTCGCGACGCGTCGCATATACCCCCGGGTGTATACCAAATAATATACTATCTATTGTGGCTGCTTATACCTATGGTTTTTCTTTAGGTTAAGGCAGTGCGCAACTTCTTATTAATATTAAAATTCTTATAAAGGTTTCTTTATCGAGAGTGTTCTTAGCTAAGATTGAATAAAAACTATTCAGCCGTTTGAAGATTATCAGCTATTTTCTAGTTAATGTAGGGGGTCATGAATAACTTCTATAGGTCTGATCGATTCCAAATATGGTATCCTGGAACTTCAATGATATTGCACGGACATGGTCACCTTGACCTGATGCTGCGGCGTCACTTGGAATCTGCAGGATACCCTACTCCTCACCAACTTACAGCATGGGTATCATGTTTGGGCTCATTGGAATGGTCTTTATGAATAGGATATAGATCGATGGTGTTCAGTGTCTGATGATAGAGTAGGAAAAATGTTTGGAAAAAATTGGAGGACTATTCTAAGCTAGTTACACTTGTTCAATCGATATGTAACTTTGGAACACGATGCAGTAATTTTTGTTGGTAACCTGATGCTGCCAAATAACCTACTACTCCTCACCAACTCAAAGCAGATATATCGTGTTTGGGCTCATTGGAATGGATCAATAAATAGATGATGTTAAAATACTGTAAATGGTAGCGTGTCTACTAGTAATAAGTATAAAGTATAAAATTCAAGAAAATAAAACTACATTAAAACTGAAGAAACCCCTATACAAAAAAACCTTTGAGTTTTATGTTAGTGGGTAGGAAGTACCTAAAATCTTGACCAAAGCGTATTTATATCAGGGCCTGTTTTAATTTTTAATTTATATAGTTATTTTAGAATCAGATAGAGTTATCAAGTTGAAATCAATTTATAATATCAAATGCTTTGATTGCACACGCAGCCCATATCACTGGTGTTAGAATCATGGATTGTTGACATAAGGTACCTTTTATACCATAAGTATCGACTAAGGAAGGATTTTGGAATATTTCACCCTATGGGTATAAAATAGGGTTAACAGTTTGTATTGGAGTCCCAAATTTAAGCTCAAAACGTGGTGAGCCAAAAACTTGAAATACTGTGCAGAAAATCTGGACAAAATCAGGATACAAGCAGATGATACGAAATCGCAAAGATGAAAGAGAAGAAAATAATAAAAGAAGTAAATAATGGGTTCATAAATCACAAACTACTTATAGCAGACAAAGTTAAATCTGGATCGGCATCATTTGTATACAATTATTCTTTATTATTCTAAAATAAAATTAGTCTAAGTTACTCCTTATAACATCCAGTGAAAATCTCGTCAAAATCGGTCCAGCTGTTTCGGAAATTACCCGGAGCAAACATACAGACAGACAAACAGACGAAAAAAAATTCAATCGCGTTTTTGTTATAAGTACCGTATGTACTTTCATTCAGTGAAAAGGTGTTATTTTGATATTACAAGCAGACACTACAATTTTATTTATTTGTATAGATATATAGATAGAGATATAATTTTTTTGGCTATGTTAATTTGGATCTTCAGTAGTAGTCGAAGTTTCTGCTGGTATAACGTCAGGATCCGCCGGATCAGGGCTGCCACCTCCGGCGTCGCCTGCGTCGCTTCCGCCGCCTGCGTCACTCGAGTCAGTCGTAGTTGTACTCTCATTCGCCACATTCTCTCCACTCTCCGTCTCATTCGCCGTCCCATTCGCTGTATCTGTCGAATTGTCTTCTAACTCGTCATCAGTAGTGTTTCTAGTTGTCAAATAAACACATTCGGGAGATTCCGTAGTGGGCACGGGGGGTGTCCATTCCGTTGCTGGCGATAAAGTACCAACAATGTGGTAGAGTGATGGACTCTGAGTCCGAGGATAAGAGCTCGTGGTGCCATTCGTTCTCCATTTGAAAAATGGAAGTATGGTAGTTGTCTTCAATTCGTGACAAGTGCACTTGCAGTGTAGGTCGAGTCTGAATATTTGGAAGCCGATGCTCTTGCATGCGCTCATACATCTGAATGACTTGATGAATTCCGGACACCTTTCAAAACTTAAACCATAATGTTTTCTGGAGATAACACTGCTATCTGAAAATACAATAAGTTTAGTCAAAGGGCAATTTAATAAAAAAACATAATTATTTATATTTTGAAAAAGAAATTAAAATTATTGGATAGGTACTAACTCTCAAAACATTGTGCACTTGCACAGATCAAAGACAATGCGATGTAAATATTCATTTTGCTATTCAATCCATTATTATGAAAGACGATGCTAACTACAAACAATTTAATTCA
The DNA here is from genome assembly GCA_905147325.1 of Notodonta dromedarius. Classification (NCBI taxonomy): domain Eukaryota; kingdom Metazoa; phylum Arthropoda; class Insecta; order Lepidoptera; family Notodontidae; genus Notodonta; species Notodonta dromedarius. Next base: position 7,796,065 of record LR990159.1, on the reverse strand, counting down.
TTCTAATCACAAAATATTGTTGTAATATTTTTTATGAAGATTAAAAACCATATGAAATTGATTACAGCAATTATTTTTGATGTTATTACAAACTCATTATTTCTTCTAATAAATACCTTTTACCTACTCAAATATTTATTAAGATTGTAATGCAGCTATAGAAGTATCCTAATTCATAATTTTCATCATTGTCAAGTTTAGCTTTTTAATAGGTATCTACTTCGAAAAGGGGCCGCAGAGAAGTCTAACAGCTAATTAATAAATCAGGAATGTGATAATCACATCGGTGCACATCGGACAGTCCCTGAGACTGAATTCTCAGAACCAACTTCTCTATGGCCACCCAAATGATGATTTCATTATCAGTATGATTTTGATTGATGTGGCATAAGAAGTTGGCCGGCGGTCGAATTCTTTTCATAACAAGCGTATTTCCTTTGTTTATTACTTGGAACTAATTGCTCGACGGCGCCAATGTTTTTGGATGTCCCTGAATCTGATTGAGCAATATCGACATAGGAGTTGGTAATAGGAATCATATATGATGATATCTATTACACATGTGTTTCATTTTTAATAGGAATGAGATATTGGAAGGAATACTATTTATTTTACACCCTCTCAACGTAACCTGGTGTAATGCTCGATGTAATGAAATATACTGCTATCGAACCGTGTACTTTTCTAACTTAGTCTGCCCAGATTGGTCACCAGATCAGGGAATGCGGTCAGGCTGGGTGCTACATATGTTGATCACTTGGGGTAATAATTTCAAATAGGTAATTATTATTTTGTACTTAAATAATGTATTATGTAATTATTTATGTAGGAATAATAAATCGTTACAGATTGATTCCTATATTTACCTAGGGGTAATGACGTGAATATCAGCTGATAACATGGACTGAGGAACAATTATTGATAGTGAATGAATCAAATGTAGAGTACCTAGTGTTAGAAGCCTGCCGCACCGCTAATGAATGCGTCGCGTGTCTGTCCGTACCGCCGGCAGACGGGCCGGGCGACGTGCACCAGAAAAAAGCCCCCATTAACATTGATGGCATCCAATACGGGGAACATTTATGACGGAGACATAATTTTGTCATCGGCCGTCACCAACATCATAAATCAGACTCGAAAGCCGATTCATAATCATTGTTATTTACGGAATCTGTCGGTCTTCAATCTTCATTTAATAATTAGTTTATTGCTCTCCATGACCGATTTCTTAATGTAAAAAAAGATCGTAAATTTCAGTTGTTTATGTGTAAGCGGGTAATAAAATAGGCATTGAACGGAGAAAGACGGTCCGTCCGAGAGTAAAGGTGACAGGTCCCCTCGGCTTACGCCAACTACGGTACAAATTGCGATATTAAGCACAGGGCGTGATGAAAAAACACTAGCTGAATATAAATTAGGCAGGAGCAGCGCCATAATCAATATAAACGATGCTAAAGAAGATTAGAAAAATCCTGTAAGAAAACAAATTTCACAAGATCGTAAGAACACGTGGAAGGACGCTAGTGAAAGGTTTTTTTTTGCAGTTTACACACTTAACAGCAAATACTTGCGGCTTCAGCGGCCTTCATACCGTTTCAGTTTTAGCCTGTCTACAGCAAAGCCAAAAGCAGAAGGAACATTTGTTAAGTAATGTTTCTTTTACAGTCTACGTATGTATGTATCATTTGTATGTTCCACCATAGCCCCTAAACTACTCATCCGACTTTGATGAATGAGGTGTCAATCGATTACTAGATAATTATACTTATACCTACTTATATTTAGAACAATATATAAGCTTTCATACAACGTAATTACTTTTATTCATTATGTTGTTACGGTATATTTCTTTTATATTTTTGATTATTTAGTATAATCTTTATGTTTATACGTAATTATTATTTAATGAATATAATACTGTGAGCTGTCCGTGTGTCACAAGCCAACTTAGGTTCCATTATTTACTCATTAATTTCCAGTAACGTAAATAATATCAGGCTTGTCCACTCTAGCCTTATCGTACGCACGGCAAAGTAAAACGGTCCTAAAAATCGTGTAAAAAATGCAAAGGCGAAATTGAATTTGATTCCGATACATAAATTTTACTTAGACTATTTGTCTCTCTCGGATCAAGCTGGGAAATAAGGCAATGTTAATTAAATTTGTTTGTTCAAAACAATCTCGCCAACTGCCCTTTAATTGTTTCTTTTCTCATCTCGCGCAGATAACGGTGCGACATTATGTCGGCTGGATGTTTTATGTACTGTAAGTATAGTAGAAAATGCAGTGATAGCCGATTGGTTAAGCACGCGTCTTGCGGGCACCAGGTCTTGGGTTCAAACCCCGGCTCGCACCTCTGGATTTTGAATTGAATCTATGTGCGAATCATAATTTCTATATAGTCATATATCACTTGCTTACGGTGAAAACATTTTGAGGAAACCTGCATGTCTTAGAAGATCTAACCAAATTTTCAAAAGACATGTGAAATCCGCCAACCCGCACTGGGCCAGCGTGGTGGATTATGTCCTGAATCCCCCTCGTGTTGAGGGGAGGCCCGTGCCCAGGAGTGGGTCATCAAAGGGGCTAAATTATTATTAAGTATAGTAGCCTGACTAAAATGTCGGTTGCGGATAGACGGAGACGTTAGCCAGTGCGTAAATCTATGATATATACCTATGCACTAAAATAAACATTAATGTATATTAAGTACTTAATAAATTATCTCTTTAAAAAAATAATATATATCATTTATTTAAATTCTTACTAAGCAATGATTGTCATCTGTGTACTGATTGTGGGGTCCAGGTGAAAATTGGTGCCTGGAACCCTCAATGCCTGCCCCATGCTGAGCTGAACACCTGTTTGGCGCAACCGTGACACACAATGTAAAAGATGACACACTACTACTCTCAGTAATATAGTCTCAGAACAAATAAAGGTTTTTTCATATATAACAAAGTCGGTAAACAAGCGTACCACCCGCCTGATGTTAAGCAGTTACCGTAGCCTATAGATACCCGCAACATAAGGCATTGCTCGCACGTTTCCAACCTGGACGGGAATGGGACAAAGGTTGGGGTAGGGAGGACGAGCGTCTGGTTCTCTTACTCTTCGTACGAAACGTAGCTATAAAAGGTACTTTACTCCAATATTCTATGAGAGGGTGGAACACACTGTCGAGCCAGCCCGTGTTTGGACTGTAGCCAATTGCTTCCTTGATGATGATGATGTCATCCTGTAATCCCTCAACAGGGACATAGGGCTCGAAGAAGAGATTTCCACTTTTCTCGATCTTGCGCGGTAGCTTCGAGATCCTTCCAGCCGAGTCCAGTTGATGCAGCCTCTTTTTCAACTGAGCGCCTCCAGGTGATACGGGGGCAGCCCGGCTTGCTTTTCCCATACGCTTGCCACGTTAACCCTTGTTTGGATAGGTGATTATCTGGTCTTCTCAACGCATGTCCAATCCAGCGCCATTTTCTCATTAGGATCTCCTTGTCGATGGGTTTTTGGTGAGTCCTCTCCCACAGCCTTGTATTGGAGATGGTTTGATGGTCCTTTAAAAGGAGAATTATTTTAACATGTAGATACCTACATACTTTAACACTGGAGTAGCTACAGGGGTGTTGCTGTTTACCCACAACAGTCTTCGTGCAGTAAAATCTTATAATAGTTTCAAGCAAACCAATACAATGCATTGTAATGAATGACTTTCGAAATGAGTTAAAACAACAGATATAACGTATTTTATGTTTGTTATGTTTACATAAAGATTCTTTGTGTGGGGTGTTTTATGGTTTTCTGTTCAACCGATTTGTATACGAATGGAAATAGATTATAGCCAGTTTTTCCCGTTATTAGTAGCTGTAAATCATTGTACATCCGCAGCGACTGATCCTTTAAATAAGATCTGAAGTCAATCTTATGTGAAGAAAACCAAAAGTGCCGATTGTTTAACTTCATTTTGGTGTTAGTACATCACCCGGCGTCATCATCATGACATTAGGTACTACTTTACTATTAATGTGTCAACCGCATATCCATCTTAAAGTCTAGGTAATGAGATAATAAACACATATTTTCCATTTTAATATTTAATACTAAGATGGTGGCCGCATAACCACTTTTATCACACAATAAATAGGAACCTTTATTAGAAAAACTTAAGGCGGGATAGTTTCACTGACTGCACCTGCGTGTTCAGCTTAAAATACATATTTATACATTGATACAGGGTGTTTCAAAACTCCGAAATAATACTTGGACATTTTAATGGGTAGCGGATACAGAATTCAATAGTGATTAAAAAACACCGTACATTTTAAAAATACCTCAAGTAGGTACCTACTTAAGTAGTAGGTACCTATGTAAAAAAATATTATTATTTTTTAATTTTCATGGCTGCAATTAAAAAAAGCTTTGACGTAAGGGAGCGATCACATATAACTGCGCTCTAGAAAAATTAAAAACTTGGTCCTAGTCCAGTCATCTGTGGCACCCCAGGGCCTGGGCCCTGTGTGTGTCTGACCACCGTTGGCACCGCCCTAGTTACGGCTCTACTAATAAATGCAGTCTACACTGTTTTCTAGACATTTGGACGTGTTCTAAGGCAGCAAAACAAAATCCGTGTCAAATATTCAAAGTTTCGTAACTCATAAAGATGATAGTTAGGTGCTATGTATAGCGTCTGTCTTCACAAATTATAAATAGAAGTAGCTACTTGACCTAATTAGTAACATTAATCAGTGAGCTAAGTCGAGCTCTCTTAGGTGTGTGTCCCGGCTCCCTTCCCGCGCCTGAACGTACCAATCCAACTTAATGCCCTGAATTCAAATCTTCCGTATCGCATTAATCCGGCCGGGGGACGGGCCGTAATAAATTCCGTATTATACGCACGACACACGTATTAAAATAAACATATAAACATGTTACACCCTCGCGATGTCGGTACACGTGAAGGCAATGATTGCGAAGCATGACGAGATTTAGGACAGAGTTGCAATAAGCTACTACCTTTGCTCGCTATTAAAACAGTGGCAATTTAATAATTCTGGCTAACTAAATAAGTAGTAGATATTTTCAGTCCAGGGACCTAACTCTGTTAGCCGCTGGCATCTCGATTGATTCGCTATACGTCAAAACTGACGTATCGCGTATGTAAATTAGTCAGTTTTGTCAGTTTTCTATAGAAAATCCATCAATAATGACGGATTTCCTATTGAAAAACTGACAAAACTGACGAATTTACATAAGCGATACGTCAGTTTTGACGAATTGCGAGTCGATCTACATGCAATCGGCTAACAGAGTTGGGCTCTGGGTTGTGTTTCATTCCGGTTGTAGACATACGAAAAAATTTAATATGAAAATTTGTAAGGCAAATAAACAATAAACGATTTGAGTTTGATCAATGCTGTTAATATACCTAGTTCATTTGTAGCTGCAAACATTTGTAATATAATTTGTGGTGAGTGCTGATTTTACTTAATTCATTATTCGCCATTATCAATCAATATTTTAATAACGGGACACAATGTCTTTCCCGTGTACCAACGCTACAGTGAGATGGCATTTTATTATAACAATAGGTTCCGCTCCCGACGGGGCTCTACCATCTAACATCGCGAGGGTGCAACTCGTGATCTGCACTGATCTACACGACACATTGTCGCAGAATGCACTCACTTTCTCGCGCTACATCAATTATCTCGGTAGTTTGAATTAATCAGTTAATATAGGAAGATTTGTTTATGATTTTGATTTCCAAATTCAAAGAGACAAATAAAGAGAAACAGATGAAACAGTCATAAAAGATTGTAAAGAAACCTTCATATTAAAAGACAAAACATTATTAAGTACATTTGCAATGGCTTCACAAAGCATTTTTCTCTAGTTTTCTCCATCAGCAGAAGCGGTTATAACCTAATAATAAAATTTATATACTTTCTCATGTTGATACATGGATAATATAAACACGGAAATGGTACGATGGTGATTAGTAACTCTGTGGAAATATAGAAATGAACAACGGAAGTGCAAAACAGTGCAAAATCAGTTGCAATAACTACTGAACTAATTGCCTAGTTGAACAATTAAAATTATGTCAAAGTGAATATTATCCTTGGCTGTAAGGATAATGCGTAAAAGATAATGTACTTATTATGACGCTACGATTATTGGGGATCAAGCAGCAGGGAAAAACAGAGACGCGGGCGGCACGCATACACAAAAAAATATTCAAATAATATTTAATATATATTCAGAACACTGCATCAATACGTTTCAAAAGAAACTCGGCAACAATCAAGGCACGTCTCCAGATCTTAGTATCGCCGATTACTATGAGATACGTGTGCTTATGATTTACATTCTGTGATAGGTAAATACACACACATGTACGAAGGGACATTTGCTAGAGATACATATTATATAGATATACTTCTTGTACATTTACTAACTTTGTTAGATAAGTACCGGGTAACTAGATTGTTTCAAATATGTTATGTGATTAGGTAACAATGCAGGTACAATTGTTATTTAATTTTAATTCACTTGATTCATTTAAAAGATACAATTATTGAAAACATTTGTCTGAAGACATAATTATCGTTCAATCTGAACAGAACAATAACTCCGCCCACTTCTCCAAGCACCGTTTAATTCCCAAGAATTCCCAAATCGCGCTTATAATTTATAATAACAGGGAGGTCCCTTAACGAAGAGACCGTTTTGTAGATAGGTATCTATCAAATGACGCGCCCTCCCCACCCAGCCATTGTTGTCTAACACGGAAAATATTCATTTGAATATTTATTTAACATGGATAATATTTTAATCTTCCCCTTTGAATTATACATTTTCCAACGGAGACAATTTCACGCCCTTTCCGCTGGAATGACGCAAGTCCCACCTTCTGTGCAATCGATTACCGTTCTTACACCGATGTGTGCTACAAGCTGAAAAGTTGAATTTCCCTTGGCAGATGCAGCAATATCAATTTAACAAGATATTCCTTTTGTTAATATTCGCACACGCTTTATCAAATTCTCTAGCGGGGGCGACAATAAGCCGCTGTAAGTACTCGCTCTGACATATGGATAAAAGCTTTCATTTCACTCTTAGCTCTTTTGAGTGTGATATATAGTGAGTAGATGAGTGTGAGTGCGAATTAGTTTATTGGTAGAGTAGATGATATGCAAACAGCTACATCTGACTATATCTGAGTATAAAATAAAGCTATAAGTGGGTAAGTATATATATAAAATCCTTATTTTTAAGAATGTTGTATTCCTTCGTTCTAAATTTTCATTAAATTCAAAATTCTTTTAAATTTACTCGTTGATGCATTCAATACCGTTGAATTGATTTCGTAGAAAATACAACAATTGCTTACAAATAAAAAGATTATATACCTACTTTCATACTTACTTTTAAAAGCAGCAAGTGGAAATAAAAGGATTTGTTCATCGCATACTTAATTTCGCCAACAAGCGGCTGCCAGCGCCGCTGTTGTGTCAAATTATATCATAATTCTATTGTGAAAACTGTTAACTGTCTCCCGACACCCTCCTTGCAAAAAAATAGCTGGCACGGGGTCCTGCCCTCGTCTGTTTAATAACATAATAGCACAATTCCCTCGCCGCATGATTCAATTTGGATTTCCTCCAGCCTCCCCCGTGTAGTCTAAAAAATGACAACTTCATTATATTGTTCGCGCCCCCGAGGGCGACTTGTTTGCCAGAAGGATTATAATGATTAATTCCGTAAAAAATTAATACGCCTCACACCCGCGATGCACACTTGCAACCTTTTGTGCGCGGCTTATTGAAATTTTAACGCAAGTGCGCTTTTGTTTACGACTATTTGTCGCCTTGTTTGTTAGATACAGAAGTGACAATCTTTTAAATAATGAGTCCTCTCTCAATGTCATAGTTGTGTTTTGAACATAATACATTTTATTTTGTCTACCTACCTCATTTGGTAGTAGGTTACCTAACTTAACCTAACAGTGTCTCAATAGGTATTTACTCAAATTTACAATCACAAGTAACAGCGCCCGTGAATTAACATTAATCTACACAAGGCATTGAAAGAATCTAATCAAAAGATATGAAGTGCAACATGGCTGTGAAGCAGCGAGTGTCCCTTATTGCATGGCCAGTTTCTTCCGGCCTTTGTCTGCGCTGAATAAAAACTTCATCTCTCTCTCCCCGAGGAATTTAATTTGAAGTAATGGAAGTGTTATATTGACTTAACAGGCCAGAAGCTCCCCTCGCAGTTACAGTTATTAAAATGGAGAAATTTATTATTAGCGTTTCTACGTTACACTATTTACATTTTAATTTTATTTGTTCTGTGATTCCATTAGTCACGAGCTAATGCTTTAATTCAATAAGGTTAGTCATAAAGCGTGCGGAGGAAGCGGCGGACAAATGTACCGACGCCATAATTAATCAAACAGAGACGTTTCATGGAGATGTTATTTTGCAATATTCATAAGACTTTGTGTATACTTGCGCGTACCTACCTCCTATGGAAAACAAACAAATGAACATAGTACATAATCATACTGTAGTAATATGAATTGTCACATTTGGAATACAGATAACTTTCGTATAGATCTTATTTATCGCCGCGTTCTTCAAACAAGTTAGAGATTCACACGACAGGTGATAAGGTAACTGTACTCTACTCCTTTTATCAAAGTACTCCAGGTACCAAATTTAACACATAAACATCTAGGTAAACCATTACCCAATTCTCAAAAGAAAATCAAATAAATTATCCCGGTATCACGCGGCTGGTCCCGAGACGCGTCATTCACCCCAGAACAGATACATACGGAGGGGATAATTTTTAAAATTCCTGTAACAAGAAGCGTAGCACTTGCACCGCGACCCTGGGCGTATATCATTTATAGACCTTTTGTCGCCGAAATTATATTTACAGAAGTGAGCAGACAATTTCACGCTCTCTTCCCCGCACCCCCATGCTGCGGACTCTAATCAACGAGGCATTATGTTAACATGGATACAACATGGACCTGGTCGTATAGGGCGTGGATCTATGGATGTGATAAGTAGTGGAACCAAATTAGAAAAGAAGTATTTCAAAATCAAATGGATAAGTACAATAATTTTAGTGATATTTCTGAACACTTTTCTCTCATTGGCAATGTTTTACAAAAACAAGACAACAATTACCGTTTACATACCTGGTGAAACCTTATAAACCATATTTCCTAGATTTTACTCGTGAACTTTTAAATTGATTATAAAATTAAAATATATTTACATCAGTCCTTTAACATATACTTACCTCAGTGGTAAGTATGTTAGATTTTTTTAATTGTGTTAAAATTTTCTCAATAAAATCAAAGTAGGGGGATATCCACACTAATCTCACTGTTTACCCCTCGACCAATAAAAGGGTGAGGGCACACATGAGCGTGAAAGATTGTCCACATGTTCGTCAGGACGCAGCGCGAGCCCCACTGCTGGCCCGGTCTCGGCCGCGCACTGCCTCATTCCCGGCAATGATCAGCTTATCTTCACGGCACATCAAATTATAATCTTCACTTCTGTCATTTCCCTAACACGTTCAATGTATCAAATACTTTGGTCGAATCATCGGGATTATCACTGATTTTCCGAAGTCTCGGTTAAGAGGTAGATACTATATACATATTAATGTTGTCTTGAAAATACCTTGAATTTGATTGAGAACAATTAAACGCAAGTAAACTACCCCTTAATTCAGTGTTAAAAGATGTAACTACTTCACTTGAACGAACACCCATCTGATTTGATGCTAGATTGAAATATTATCTAAGATCCTGATATAATCATTATTTATGTTAACATTGATCCAAGATTTATTGAGCTAAATGGGCCTCAGAGCCGCGTGGCCTCTTCCTGAAATTGACAAGCAAATAAATTGTAAGATCAATGCTCAGTACGTAGAAAAATAATACGCCAAAAGGGGCGGATCTACGTCATGTCTATAGAGAGCCATGATCTTGCGGAAACGGAAGCAGCGACAGTCTGCGAGAGGAAGCGATGCATGGCGCCGGATGTGCCCACTTCCTGTGTGCGTGATGCCTTCACTTATCCCAGCGGGGGCGCGAAAAAATTGCCCCCTGTTATGTCATATTTGTAAAAGAAATGTATTTTCCATGTTAATGTAATAATTTATAACTGTGAACTTTTCTGAAGACTGTTCAATATAGTAAATAGCGTATAAGTACCCATACGATAAACCAATATGATTAGTGAATGAGCTGATAGCCCGGTAGCCGGTATGTTGTTATTGTACAACAATTTAATGATAACAATCTTAACAACAACTGATAACAATCTAATAATCAAAACTGACATAAAACCACAAAAAAACATTAGCTGCAGGAAATTGTAAGGAAGGCGAATTCATTTCAAAACCGAATCGGTGGTAACATCGCGTGTAGGCGAAATTAATTTATTTTCGTGTTGATTTATTTTTAGGGGTCCTCACCGCTGCATGTAAATATAGAAGTCCTTGGAGACCGGATATCTTGGTTTAACTATAAACACACTCACTTGCAGCATGTTTAAAAATTCAATTAAATCATAAGTATTTGTCATGTAAATACATACCGTAGTAATATATATTATCACAAAATATATTATCTATTCTGTCTAAACATGCTAACCTATACAGTGCTAGCTAACCCTGTGAAAATGAAACAATAAGATAACATCTGAAATACCTACCTTAATAGAATTGAGTCCTGTTATCGCTAATGAGATACACAAATGTTGTTATGAAGTATCGTGCGCTCTACGCAAAGATTATTGCATTTTTGCAGATAAAGATGCAATACCTACTATTTTTTTTTCTATAACTCCATACATTAATACTTTTAATAAAATATCGGCCTTATATTAAGATGCACAGACATCTGCGATGGCTGAGTGCGGACCTGTGTTATATAAACGACTTCTGTAATGAGTTCCGCTAACTACCAGCGACATAGGCAAACAATTTGGAAACTAGACGCTAGCTTACTGTCTGATAAGATCAGTAAAATTAAGTAGTTTGTGAACTCTATCCATTGAGGCGCTTGAAAATGGAAATGAAATACAATTTAACGCCTTCGCATACTTATTTGGTTTTTTATTTATCATTTTTTTATAAATTCAGACGGAAATGAAACTAAATAACTACGATTCTTCATTTAATTTTGTTGAAAATGTTATACAATTCCAAGTCTCTGTAACTGAGTACTAATTCTATGCTTTTATTTGCAGAATATTCCTTGATAATAATCACCAAATATTTCCTTAGCTAAACCACAAATTAATTGAAAATCAAATCCCAAATTTTCGAAAACATTCCTCATCTCAATAAACTTAGGGTTCTTTGACATCCTCTTTAAAATACCCATAAATTCCTGGGAATTAATTATTTCGAATAATGTTGCAACTTCTGCATTGTTCTCCAGTTTACTCTCGAACAGTTGTTTCATCTCTTCCAGGGGTAGAGCGAGAACCAGATCTTGTATCAACCCAGATATGCCCTTGCCATTTCTTGGTGCCAATCTTAACTCGAACTGAGGCAAATTTAATGCAGAGTTAATTAACTGTATAACCATTTCGACATCGTATCCCTTAGACTGCAATAGCGCGAATGCCTGTAAAGAGGAAAAATAAACATTTAACATTATCCAGTTCAATGGTTCTACCTAATTCCATAATACACTAGGTACCTATATTATATTTATATCTTCAGGTTACCTCTTTGAACTCCGGCATAGACTCAAATTCCCATACTAATTCTTGGAATTCGGAACTCAGAATAAATGCAAAAAAGTTTAAAACTTCAGGATCATTCACATATTGAATAGCCACACCAAATATTTCCTCTATATGAATAAGATTTATGAAGTCTAAAATATGGGAGCCCAATTGCGCTGAATCATCAGCTTTAGCCGAGAATCCTTTATGTAGTTGAATTTGTTCAGTTGAATATACTGGAACACTGCATACTGACTCGGCGGTAAAAATTACCAAAACAGTTACACTCAAAATCTTGAACATTTTGTTACGATCGACACAAACACTTAAAATGCTTCTTATATTTTAATTATATTTATCATAGCTGTCGGGACTTATATAGTCAAATCGACGATGGATTGGGAAACTATTATTTTTTGAACCTTGCTTAATAGGTTTTGTTTTACTATCATCGGTAAACAGATTAACTTGCTCATTGCATAAACACGGCCGATTGTGTACGAAAGATATTCCACTCACAAGCACCTTATCATTCCATACATGCACAGTTCTGTCATTATTTTCGTCATCACATTAATCCTAATAAATTATTATCTAGTCGGGGATTACCGATGGCATTTTCCATAGTTTTAGTTGGTAATAACAGGTAAATGTGGTGTGGACAACATTACGTGACCCTGGTTTAAGCAAAATGAAGGTGTGGGAGGATAAAAGTGGCTATGAGTTAGCCGCATAATTATTTGAAAAAAAAAACTAAACACGATATTTATGTTTCTCATCATTTATATTTCATGTATAAATAATAATAATTTAGACCTTTTGACGTTCCACTCCTGGACACGGGCCTTCCCTCACTACGAGGGAGATTCAGGCCATAATCCACCACGCAGGCCCAGTATGGGTTGGCGTATTTCACATGTATTTCGAAAATTGTTTAGATTTTCTAAGACATGCGGTAACGACGATGTTTTTCCTTCACCGTAAGCAAAATCTTCTGGTAATCATATTTCATGGACTAGCTGAGCCCGCGACTTCGTCCGCGTGGAATTTGACTTAACAAAAAAGCCCGCTCCCGCGTTCTGAGCCCACGCGACAGGATCCATTTTTTTCTAAAATAAAAGTAGCCTAAGTTACTCCTTATAACATCAGCTATCAGCCAGTGAAAGTCCCGTCAAAATCGGTCCAGCCGTTTCGGAGATTACCCGGAACAAACATACATACAGACAGACAGACAAAAAAAATTTAAATCGCGTTTTTGCTGTTGGTGTCGTATGTACTTTCATATTATGCATTTAGTGAAAAAATGTTATTTCAATATTACAAACAGACACTCCAATTTTATTTATTTGTTTTTTCATGGATAATAATTTAATGTATGTATAAGCCTTGAGACACACGCCATCTGCTCCTCAGTCAAGATGACACCACGAGTCAACGCTGACATATAAAATTATTATTCGGAGAATATCAGCAATTTATTGAACTATTAATTGATTATCTAATAACTGCCAGCTAACATTTAACAAACTTCTCTAAGGTTTTGTCTATAGTTACGCAGTTACAGCAAAGATTGACCATGAAAAACCCTATAAACGTATCATGTTTTCCGATTGGTGACTTGGTACAACGTATCTACCTAATTGTAAGTTCGTTTGCCTGCATGAATGAGGTGCTCGGCCACCGTAGTAATCTAAACGTACTTACCTTAAATTATCCGTCCTTACATGAACACAATGATGCAATAAGTGCAATGAGCAGAACTGACGGAGTGATACCACGGTGCCCCGGACAGAGCCGGCCCCCGCTGGACATGGCCGGACGCGGCCGGACAGCGCGACAGAACGTGCGAATGACGTTGTCTCAGGCTTAACAATGCAATATCAAATACGACAACTGATTGAGACTTCCAATAATGTCTTCCTAAATTTTGTAGTAGATGTACCTTACTAGGTATTAGTACAGGTACTGCGTCCATTGGCTAACTTTTTCTGGTAATATACAGCCATTTACAAAAACATGCATCGCGTAGTACATAGCACATACGAATGTTACAAAAACGTTCAAATATCATAAATAACATTTGATTATGACGATGCCCCACAACCATATTCGGTTAGGTACATCAGCCCACATGAAAAATATATTTTTTAACCAACTTGAATTATTGCAAAATTTTCTCGATCCGATGTAACCATCGTTGTCTATTCGCAGATAAAATCAAAGAAAACATCACTAGCAATCACTATCATTATTTTTTTATTTACAAAATCGCTCGGCCGACTAATGCAGGCCCGCCGCCATTGGATTCACACGACTCGGCCCCAGTCCCCACTGGCGGTACTTACGATGACTCTTTGACGTGACAAGACCCACTTCTAATGCACGTCGGATCGTAATTGTTTAGCCGATCGCAAATGATACAACTTGTACTATGCTTCAGGATATAGCTGTAATTTGTACGAAGACTAATATAAGTGCCGTTTAGAAATGTTTGTCTCCTTACGGGTAGGTTTTTATAAATGTTATGTAGACATAACAACATTTTGTGATCTTTAATAGATATTTTTTTTAACAAGTAAAAATATATTTATCCATAGTAGTCAAACGAAGTAGATGGCACAAAATTCTATGAAAACAAAACTTAAGCTTCTCAACCATAAAATTGGCTCGCGTATAAGTATCTTAAGAGTTTAATATAGTTTTAAAGATATTATCACTACGGCGCGCTAGGACCAAAAGGATATAGAGTTCAAATTGGCTTTTTATATCCAATATAATGGAATTTAAATTGCTGCATGGAATAGCTTCCTTTAATAAACCATTCTAGAACGTTTCCACCGAACTCTCATGTAGTCACGACGGTTAATTATATTCATATATAATTCGTGGCTACTTGAAATCGATACCGAGAACTATCAAACACATTTTTCAATTTCAAGTGTTGAGTAGGTAGCTAATTTGTAGCTGAGGCGGTGTATTTTGTTCTAGTGATTTGCGGGGTGAGGGGGTGCCGGAGGGTGCGGGAGGGTTCGAGGGGTGGGAGGCGTGCGGGCTGCTGGCACCTGGCCGGCGGCGATGGTGATGCCGGGAGCCGCGCCTGCCGCGAGGATAGATAACGCGCCGCACGCGCCACGCAATCCAATGAGCTCGGGAACGGGCGAAACATTCAAATTGCGAACCGCCCGCGCCTGCCCGTATCAAATGTTGTTTTATAGCTAATTCCCAAATTCGGTTATGGCCTATAAACGATCCGCTGGAATAATTTAAATGCGAACCCGCCTGTATAATGTGCGTACTTCACTCCGAAATTAGGTATTTGTATGTGAAATGCGTTTTAAAATAGGATTCTCTGTCGACTTTTATTTCTTGTGTGCGGTGATTCCGCGAGTGTCGAAAATTCGCATCAATATTCAGTCATGGTCGGCCTCCATAGGTAGGTGCTTGGAGAAAATCATAATATGATTCTGCTTTGAATCGATGTCAACATTGCGTGAATAGAAAATAGTAGAAACTAAATAACTACACCTGCTTGTGGTTCAAGTATATTCTCACAATAGAGCATTTAGGAATACCGTCATAAAAATGCGAAAGCTTTTTCTTCTAGTAAGCGAACAAGTGAAACACATTAGTGGCAGCCGCCGAGTAACTTTCCTCAATTTTAGAGTTTTGAATATAATAAACGGCTCTGCTTTAAAAGGTTTTCTCTTTGTTTCCGAGCTAATTTCCAGACGGACATTTCCGCCCATTCAATATGAGCGATTGTTTATCGACTGACTCCATTTTACAACACAATTGAGTAAATTGCTTAGTTTAACGGGACTGTGACGTCACAGCAGAAGTATTGTTTGTTTATTCAAAGCAGTTTTTCATTTAGTTTCTTTCATTCAACCAAGGTAGGTAAGACCTAAGCTTAAATTAGATAGCCACGATCTGATATAAAAGTTTTTCTACGATGCTAAGACAAAAAGTTTACACAGTTCCATCCGTATATCAATTTCAATTTATATAACCATAAGTAACTATAAAAACATAACTAAGTGTACGCATGTTTCATTACAGAGCGGCGGCATGAACAACATTAAGTTATTATCAGATAAGGCGCAACGCGAGTGATATCAGTGTCGAAATTCTATTTGCCGGATTATTAGATACATTATCCGTATACATTTTACCGAACGGTGTAACGGTGTCCTAATGGACGAAATTTAATCACGACAAATAGAATGCCACCTATTTATGAAGTGGAATGACTTAACACCTTTTTAATACGATTCACACGTTAGCAGTTATAGTTAGTTAAGTTTTTGTATCGACACATTTCACGGTGAGACGTATTGAACTCTTATTATATTAAATGTGATGCCACATACCTGCCGCTGATGGGATCTATTATTGTTGATCCACGGATGAATATTCAATCATCATGCTACTTCGCGGCCACTTGATGGATTTTGTGCGCTCAGGAGAAAAAAGAACACCATTCGTTATACTACTTAGTGATGGTAAATATTTTTCGAATGGAATCGTACAAATATATCCAACGTAGCTGAATTTCTTTGTGTCTGGAAATCAGCAGTAGCGATGAACACCGTTGGCTCCACCTTTCCTTTAACAAAAGACTCGGAAAACAATGTGATTGTACTCACTAAAACAAAAGAGAGGAACTTAAAGAATAATCACAGAACGAAAGCACCTTAATTACAAGGCGCTTTTGACTAATCTATACAAAACACAGAAAATCAATGTATCGGCAGTGGCCAGTGCCCTGCACGGACCATAGAATGGGTGCAAAGTGCATACAGAATCGTGATGTGGCCTTTTAATCGGTTTCACGTTCGTTCCCGCGTTAGTTTTTGTATTCGAATTTCACTTCGCCAACCGGCAGGCTTACCGTCCGACCGGGACTCCTCACCTCGGAATCGTATGAAAACATGCCATCGGTCACCAGCATAGAATTCATTTCCGTAGATAAGCTCCGGCTTTTAGTCGCGGCAAGTGCTGCAGTAATAAGATAAAGAGGCGGACCCATTTTGTTTTGTAGCAAGCTCACTCCAATTTACGCGGCACGGTGGCCATTAGCATAAGTCCGGAGAGAAGCGTGATGTGCGCGCGATTCGCGGCGGCGGCGGCGCGCGGCGTGACGATGCCGCAGCGCCCGCGCGGCCGGCCTGCGCGCGCGCACCCGCACTCCCAGCCCCGGCGCCGCGCGATGTAATTGCGTCCGCGCGACACATTTGTTTACTATTGTAAGCCGTGAAGATGCCATCGCACCTCGACACTCCAACGCCGGCTCCTTCAAATTAGCACGCTAAACGCTGGGGCTGCGCTCTCCTGTTTATAACATCCTGCTTTTTGCACTCAAGTAGGTATTTTAGCAGTTTCTGAATAAATTATGCAAATTGATTATATATTATATATATATAATTTTAGTGATCGATCTACTTATATGCGTAGATATCCAACGCGAAGAATGAATTTACATAAGATTTTTTTAACTTGTATAATTGCAACTTGCAATTACAACTGCAAAATGGCTAATTCATGTCCTAATAAAATTAATTGACAAATGATTTATGTCTAATTAACTCCGCGGTTGATTCAAATCTTATGGATTTTGGTAGATCTAGTATTTTTTTAGGGATGGGACATATAATGACAAAATAACATTTAAAATATTGATTAACTAATTTTGCACTTAGAAGTTTCTAGATTTAGAAGTTTAGATTTATTTTTTTATTCAAATTTTTGAGCGTATATATAGCTCAGCGTCGTGACTTTGCCACGCCAGAGGGGAGGCCCATGCCCAGAAATGGGACATTACAAAGTCTATTTATTATTTTTTGCACTTACTAGGGATATGCAAAATCAATGAACCATGGTTACCTAGTAACTACATTTAAAACAGTCTATATCGTATAGTGTTCCAGATCTGCCTCAAGGTGTCTGAGTTTTATTAGAATTTCGCGGAATGCAGCCCATACCTGGCGAATAACTAGTTGACTATGAGCTTGTACGACATGACGTGGTAAGACATCTACTTAGTTAAAGAACCTTTTTTGCTTACTTTTTCAACCGGGTCTATAATCTCTCCCAAGAGCTGTGCCTTTGCAAAGTTTCACCGGATGGCGATCTAGCTAGGCCAACATAACTATAAGGCTTCATATCTGAATACCAAATTCAGTAATATCTAGTCTTGTCGTTGATGTATTGCTTCAATGCTGCCCTGCGGGAGTTTTGCGTCCTGCTAAAAGTTGGAAGAACTGAATTTTGATGCACTACAAATTAAACAAATGACTGTTGCAAACTGTTTCCATTATGTAACCGGTTTGTAAGTGCTAGCTACTTTTGGTCATCACAACTGTATTTATCAATTGTATTTAACAATTGTATTTTGAAATTGGATTTAATCAATTACGACGCATGCTAAAATTCAATTCTGTAGGTAAATCCCATTGTTCCGGTGTTCTGTGTTTCTTGAACATTTGTGGCTGTTACTCTTAAATGCACTTCATATGAGTTTTCTACGCCATTGTTCTAAAGCCGAAAAACGAAAGTTGTGATAAATATTCTGAGGCTCATAGCGCAGAAAAAATAAGAATTACACAGGTATTATACTGCTTAGTGAAGACAGATAAAAAATCCGAAAAAATAATGGTGCCTTAATTATTATTTCGAACTTTTGAAACAATTTGTACAACATGGATAAATAGGTAGATTGTGTAATATTTTTGAAAATAGGTAATGTGTCTACTCACTCTCATCCTGAGTAATATCATAATATACCCAGTTAGATACTGCCAAAATATTTCACCTAACTAGGTATGGGACACAATAGCGCAATTACACCGGACGGTGTAGACATAGCTTCAATTATGTGGTAGGTGAAGGTACACCGTGCAACCTATGTACACCTACTACTACACAACATAGTTGCGTTGCTATTGATTTATACCTCTCCATTCGCGATGGCCAGCGTCATTTGTAGGTACTGTGTGTTATATCTCGAAGGTGTGGCTGCATTGCTAGGGTTAGTCACGGTAGTTATGAAAACAAGAATATTTTTTCGTTAGATTTATCCAGTTGGTACCTGGAATACCTGATGCTGATATGGAGTCACAGTTAAATATGAAATAAACAATGAATACATAGTAAAATAATAATAAATAATAATAAATATCGCCAGACAGACACACCAACTGTACGGTCCCAAACTAAGCAAAGCTTGTACTATGGGTAACCGTACAATGGACTGGGGGCGATCCCAGTGACACCCAGACCTGGGCAAATTACGAAAAGGCCATTTCCGAAATTTGCCCCGGGCGGGAATCGAACCCGCAACCACCATGTGCAGTGACCCGAGCGGCCTACGCTCGAACCACTGCGCCAAGCGGTAGTCAAAATAGTGATAAAAAGGTATAGTCATTGGGCAATTCTTTATCCTTCAAACAACAGATACATTTTCTAATAATGTTGATTTGAGGCTACGCTACCAAAACCAAGATTTTTGATTAATAATTACCAATTAAAATACTGCCTTATAATTCTAATTAAATTTCTTGCCTCTGCCCTGGCGTCGGATCTTATATAAAGGCTATTAAAAAAATACACGTTAAATGGCTTTCTGGTCTATCATGCTAAATTTGTTTAAAAACATTCTCAATAACAGGACATATATGTACCTATACATAAACAACCTTTCTTATAAGTACGAACATAATTGTCCCAGATCTAATAAAGACAAATCCGTCAGCCCTGCGTTGTCCGCCAGAGTACCGGCGCACGCGCTCGCCGAGCCATCATTAGAATGCAGCATCTCCAGCGATTTTCCTACTTTAGATACGGTAATGGCCGTAAAAACAGCCGCTAAGGAAAAACGCACTGCATAAAAATATTGTATCTAACTGCATATAAGCCGCAGCCATTTCTGAAAATCATACGGAGCGAATAGCGAAATCGGGTTGGTGCACATATTTTGCCATACAGAGCAGCGCTTAACGAATGCAAGGAGGATTTTAATGCTGATAATGTCTCGCGGAATATACATTTATGTACTTGTATTTACATACTTAAACCACCCGCACCTTTTATTAGTTGGCGCTAAATGGTGACTGCTGCCTTTAATTTAATATGCGTTGACATAACGCAGGTCAAATGATTTGATACTTGATACGTGCATTGAATATAGGTAGGTACCATTTAAGTATTGTAAAATAATTATACAGAGACGATGGGCGAGCGATTCGTTTACGCCGGTTGCTACAGTTTTGCCTCGAACTGTACTTACTGCTGGTTCGCGTCAGTTTGGGTGATGCTTAAGGCAATAAAACGTTACGTAAAGGAACTTGTAACGAACAATGCCTATAGGAAGTTTACAGTTAACGACAGTGTGTGTGCCTATAGCGTGTGTATTTCATCCTTATCGCAGTACATTTTAAAGGACGAGCAAATGTTATCGCAGTCAAAAAGATGAATATGATTGTAACATTAAATACCAGTGTTCTCCGTTAGGTAAATATATGACGTCCCGTTCGGACGGCAAGCAGCGGACGCAAGAAAGGTGACAAAAAGTCACATCCCGCGCACCGCCGCATCGGGATACGATCATTAGATCCATACCATAACCGACACATCCTGAATAGGTAGGTGGTAAAGCGTGCGCGCGCGTCTCTGGACGACCAGATACTTGCGATTTTTGTTCATTCATCTCTAGAAATTTATCGCTCTAGATGCGCTTTTTCCGGCTGGTCTCAATAGCCCGCCGCACTTGTTTTGTCGCTGATAGACTTCGCACCGCACTGGCAGAAAATAGTGACTATAAAAAATTGTCGTGAATAGATGATAATGGTCAGTAATGGTCTCACCTTATAGGACGAATTGCCTACAATTGCTTAGCTTTTTTCATACCTCTTCGAAATGGCTCTCCACTTTACCCATGATTTATTGTTGTCTAGATATATATCTAGCAAGCGACCGCGACCACTGAGCGTCATTGTTTTAATTAAACGTGCCAATAAAATATCAATCACATTGCTTAACACTTGGCCGCGCGGTTAAAAAGCCCTTTGTCTTCAAGTCACGACAGACGATTGACGATCGTTAACATCGGAACATGTGTCAGTTGTTAAAAAACGAAAATAATAATTAGTTGAATTGTAGAGGTGGCGTGAGAACGTGCGGGGTGGGCCCGGCTGCGGCGGTCGGCATACAAATTGAAAGTGTCAGATCAACCCAACGGCGGTCGGCTCGCCCGCGCCGGCCGATACTCTCACGGAAGCGATTACCCTCTAAGACAATGCTCGACAAGACATGCATCTATTACCCTTTTTAAAGTTGTGACTGGTGCCCTTTGAATAGAGCTCGCTAATCGACGGTGTTGTTCCTACTTCATCATTGTGTTTACAATCTATAGTCTTTCATCTATATTTTTTCATGGCATTGCAATAAAAAATCAACGTTAGCTTTTATATACCTAAGTGCTTAACTTTTGAATAAAGAATAGCTTTCAAAACGAGGGTTTCAATAATGTGTGCAATGAAAATATCATTTGATATTCTGTCAACAATAAGTGCAATATCTGGGTGCAAGGTCGGTGGCGCGTCGCGAGAGGGCGCGGGCGCGGGCGCCGGGCGCGGGCGTCGCAGACAAACAAATGCCGTACACCGAAATGTACTCGCGCACCCCAAGCCGCGCTAAGCCCTATGCAAAATAAAACACTCGATTGACATCTCTTTGAAATTTATTAAATATTCAACCGGCTTAAACTCTAAATGGGGGGTTAAACGCTCAGGCGAAAGGATTACCTTATAGCTTTAAAGTATATTTGGTGTTGACTGTACAATACCTATATCTAGATATAATATTTTTCTACCTCATCACCCAATGCTGAGTGTAAGTTTTCTATAGCATTCCATTATATGCGGTCTTGTGCTGCATCCAGGTCTTTCCTGCCCGCTTCACCTGATCGTCAGTCCATCTCGCAGGTGACCCGGCTGCGCTTATGCGTTCAAAACGAGGTCTCTACTCGAAAAGGATGCTGCAGTAGATATGGGCAATTCACTTCCATTTCCTACGAGCAAGAACTTCGGTAACCAAAAAATAAAAAAAAATGTCTAAAGAGCCCGTTCCATGGCTCTTTACACTATTTGCAGCTCGGTGATCGTGTTTTGGTAAGCTTAATAGATAAATATTATAATCAGATACCAACATTAATGTTTAGCTACTCCAGCTCTAGACTGAGGAATCTTAAGTCAGCGACAACTAAGTCCATTGCATCAACAGCATTTCTCGATGACACAGTGGACCCCTAGAGCCAACCAATTGTCATAATTCTCTTTATAACATTTGTAATACATACATACACTCTACCAAGTTCTAATGAACAAGAAATTACTTATCAAAGATGGCGCGTTATCTGTTTATGATGATTAGGCGGCGGGCGGTTGCCGGGCAACGGGGTGGCAGTGGTCAGCCGGGGAGGGTGCTGTCGTTCCTCATACTCGAGTGATCCCAGCGAGCCCGGCCGGCGGCCCCGCCGCGGCGGCCCTCCGCCGGTAATTACTCCTCCTGCTGAACCGTGTTAACTTTAATGTCACTTTATGTGTTTCAGCTGCTTCGCCATACTTTACATACATCTGTCCACTTTAATTATATCAAGTTTCGCTAAACTCGACGAGCGTTAACTTTTTATTGATCATAGCACTTAATTAGTCACGATATTCACTTTTAATGAACGCGACAGAATATCGCAATATAGTATATGTCTTCACATGGACTCGCCTTAACAAGATGTTATATCATTTAAAGCCAGAATGACGATCTCAAATACGCTCTCGTTACGACAATAATTAAACTATAACAGTTTTTGTATCATACGTTAATAGACAATTCCACAGATGAATGGCGAGACAAATTTCATTTGCTAGATTTTTATTTAGTACGTATCTGCCCATGGGTGGTGTTCAGTAAAAAGTTGATTTTAAGAGAGAATTAAATGAAAGCACATTCGGGTTACATGCTGTCGACTTCTCGACGGGATTTTTCACCGTTTCCCACTCATTTATGCTTTAAATGAGCGAATTCACTGAGCTGATCCTTATCGAGCGCCACGGTCAACGGGACTCATCCGATTCTATTCCGACACTAAATAGCCATGGTTTATTTTGTGGCGGTGGGCTTTTTAAAAATGGCACCCATTCCTCGGTGACATTCTCGCATTAAGAATTCGGATGCAATTCACTTGATAAAATGTACCTATCTTCCGTTCGTTCGCCTGTTGTCATTTTTTAACCTCCGACGAAAAAAGAGGGGTGTTATAAGTTGAACATGTGTATCTGTGTGTGTCTATCTGTGGCATCGTAGCGCCTAAGCGGATGAACCGATTTTAATTTTGTTTATTTTTTGTTTGAAAGGTATATTTATCGAGAGTGTTCTTAGCTATGTTGCAACTACATCGGTTCAGCCGTTTGAAGATTTCAGCTCTTTTGTAGTTTATGAAGGAATATGAGTAACTTCAACGGGTCTGATCAATTCGAGATTTGGTACCCTGTTTCTTCAATGATACCTCCCTATAGCACGGAGATGGTAAATTTTACCTGATGCTGCAGCGACACCTGGAATTGCAGGATACCCTAGTCTAGGTATCGTGTTTACACTCATTGGATTAATGAATAAAAGACTGATCGGTATCACTACAAAGTATAAAACAAACTCGCTTCCCGCTGTCTGTCTGTCCCTATGTATGCTTAGATCTTTGTTTTTTTTTAATAGATAGTGATTCAAGAGGAAGGTTTGTATAATACATGCATAAAATAGTAGAGAAACACTGATAAAAAATACCCGTGCGAAGCCGGGGCGGGACGTAAAGTATAAATTTGATCAAAACATTGTCGATTTAGTTCCGAATTCTGGCGTTTGATCCCGATCATATTGTTAATTCGGTGAGTAGGTACAATAGTAAGGGCCAAGTAATGTTTTTATTACAACAGTAGTTAGTTACTTGAATGTTCAAAACCTTATATTATATGATCTTTAACCTGACCTTTGTCTATAAAGTTAATACTGCAGACAATAATAGTGTATTGTATTTGAATATATTTAATTCTCAATTCCATCACCTCTGATTAACCCGGCTCATCATTTCAACAATACAATGGCGGATAAAATATTCAAAAATTCTAATATCGCAACGTTCGAAATACAATAAACTATCGACAGTGCATTCAACTCTAATGCGGTACTATTATTAAACGGAATTCGATTTAAAGCCGAACCCTCCTCGTCGTTTGTGAAATTGACATTTATTCTTCGTTTTTCATTGTTGCTGCAGTCGGATTCGATCTATTGTTAATTAGTTTAAACGGCCCATGCGCCGCGCTGTGCCAAACAAAACCTGCCGAGGCACGGCGCGGCCGCCGATCGCGATACACCGCTACTACACGCCGATACATATTTAATGATTTGCATACAACGCAACTTTCTCACCGGGATCGTTCCTACCTGTGACACCGAATTTGTTAAGAGGCCGTAGACTGATCAAATAAAGCTTAGGTTAGCCTTAACTTACCTACAGCGGTAGTAGCCGTGGCTGAAAAATACATCAATACCAATTTAGCATTTTTAGGTAGTATCACAAAATACAAGAACTAACTAGCTTACTTGCACAATTAGCCCATTGAATAAATTTGTTCACTTATCTATTACTGACGACACTTGCTTTTTTTATTTTCTCTAAAAATGTATCATAAAAAAAATCAAGACTTACTGGAAAAATTATAAGCGTTTTTCAAGTAAAAATATCAAAATCAACATAGTGTCTATGTTTTAAAAGAGATTGTGGCGTTAGTGTGCCACGGTAAACCAGTGAACTAATTTTATAAAGTTACGACAGAGACTACCAGCGCCATCTATTGTCGAATAGACGAAGTTACATTTGATATGAGGGAAAGAAAGCCAAATAAACATGTTTATGTAAAATGCAGAAGGACAAAATATTAAGAAAATATTAGAGTATGTAATTATTACTAACGTCATCCGTTTTTTTTATTAGGATGGCTGTTTACTTCTTTCTATCGTATGAGCTGGTGGCCAACTCTGCTGTCGGAGTTTTCATGACCGCCCGAAGGCCTCCGACACGGCTTAATGACTGTGAGCGACAGCTTAACGTGTACTCCGAGGCAAGTACAAACTTGTAAATGGCACCAGAGGTCGCCCATCCACTTGCATACCGCCTCGATTGTTTCATAAGCTAATTCCATTGGTGCACATCCGCTACCGGGATCTGAACCCAGGTCTTTTAGACCTCAAGCCTTGGCCATTCCCCACTGAGCCACCACGAGCCTTTTTACTTGCAGATTAAACAGAAATAATTTCAAAGTCGAACTCTATAAGTAAAACCAATTTGGCTGGTTGATTGGTAGGTAAGGTAATAACAATATTAAATTGGTTTATGTAATAAGTAATAGGTGGGTATTTATACATTTTTAAGAAATTAAGTCCTAACCTTTCTGGCGGACTGCTTGCAGTAATCTCGCAAATACTCAGATACTATAGCGGCTTTCATGAATTAACATTTGAAAATTCTTTTTGGAAGAATTTAGCAATGTTAGGGTCGTTATTTTAAGTGTTAAGGTAAAAATACTTTTACGTACCTACTTCAATAGAACTCCATATCTATAACTGGTCTCATTATTATACCTACCTATAGATATAATAGATTTCAACTGGTTTGGCAATAAAAAGGCCAGAACTACAAGACAATATAGGTAGGTACAGTCACACACAAACTCACTAATTACAATTTAGCCAGCTACCACACACAGCTGTGTACAATTGTAACACGTATCGACACAGCAAGGATATTACATACGCGAGTTATTCGCTCCCCATCAGGCGGAGTGCCTCGATTAAAGCAGTAAATACTTTAAGATTAATTATCTCGTAAACAGTCGCAGAGCGGCGCCTTCGCTCGAATCGCTCACCTACGCCGTGAGCGCGATACAAATTCAACTTTTCCAATTAAATTTCGTGAGGCATTAATAATTATTTGGGTACATCAATTTGTTTCGTCGCACGAGGCGCCGCGAGAGCTGCCGCCTTCTAAGCGCCGAGTACACATGACCTGCATTTCTTAAGATATGTTATGTGATGATTTATGTGGTTTGGTGATTTCTCCACTTTTGCATTTCCTTCTTTCAGTTTCAGCAATCATGTTCCTATTAGGTTACCTAAGGCTAAGGAAGTAAAAGAAAACACCGACGTAGGTACCTGCATCATCTACCTAATAAATATATCTTAGGGATATTTTGACTCTATTTTAGTAAATAATGTGACATCACCCACCATGATACTTACCCTGAATAAATGTAGGTAAGTAAGTACCTACGCATAGATGTAACTAAACAAATTTTTGTACCTACCTAAATTATCGTAAGACATATCTGCTAACTCTGTTCACGCTGTCTTCATTCCAACAAATTCTAACTTTGGAATTAATTAAATTAAAGTTGAAAATGAAATATTAACACTTTAACGTATAAAATTTAATACCGTTAAGTTATAACGTGATTATTCAACTCCTCGGCAATTTCCAAAAACATCTAGAAAATTAAATTCGTTGAGCGACGGCAGCGCCGCCTTTGAGCCGGGCTTCCGCTTTTGTGCTCGCGACGAGGCGCGAGGCGCGAGGCGCTCGCCACTTCGCACTGTGAAATTAATTTTCTTCGTCTTTATGTAATTTAATTATAAACATTTCAATATGGCGCTCGGGGAATTTCCGCTCGGAAGAGAAGTTAAATAGAAACGTTTGATACTTATCTCCTAATACACTTCTGGGATGATTGCGCGATTCGGGCAACATTAATTATTTTATTCGTAAGGGAGGAGTGAGTTATTCGCACCGCACCACATCTTAGGTCGATACAGATATTTAACATTAAATAGAAAAAAATAATTTATCCCGAACAATATTTTTTTCAGATAAAAAATATTTTACACATTAAAAATGAAGGTAATTTAGACCTTTGTAAATGCATAATGAAATGTCTATTACATCTAGATGGATGGGCAAGCATTAAATACAAGTTTTTTTATTGAATAGCAGTCGCTCAATGGCATTCCATCTGCAAAATTAAAAGTATCTATTTGTCGGAGTGCACAACTAACAGATGCCATGTCACTAGCGTCCGTGCAATTTTTCTCTCAACCGTTCACGCTCCGGCGACGAGAGGCGACATCAAACATACGCGGAGCCAGCAAACCTTTTGCCAGCTTATCCCATTCACCATCTCCGAACATATCTACAACCGGCCCCATTGTTCGATGTTTATTAAAATTTCATTTTACGTTTATACAACAACACTTTTGTCGGCCGCTTTTTGTACCGATTTGGGACATTTTACGGATGGATTATACTCATGACGTGTACTTTTGTAGAAGGCCGGCAGCGATGTCTTTTTATGTCGCCCGTATTATGGTTTGGAATTGCGCGTATTATGTCATAACAGTGAACCACTCGACGCACTCGATCGTACACTTTTTGTCGTGTCTATTTTATTCTAAATTGAATTCCGAGTTGACAATATCACTGTAAACATCCTGCCTTTTTGTACAATATTTAATAATAACGGCGATTTTGCCAAGGGCACAACGACGAGTGAGTACTTTTGAAGATGAAGCTTAAGCCGGAAAGCGGGTATGATGTCTTTGTTTTTTTTAGAATAGGAGTCATCATCGATCTGAACCCGTTTACTATGATGTAATTGGTGCTTATATTAATGTTAGAAGCATTGATCTCGTCATACCAGAAACCTAACCCTTGAAAACACACACAATCTAACTCTCAAAGCAACACCTTAGATTAAACAATCCAGCCCTACGCCGGCACTAAAAGCAATAAGACTTACAACTCCGCCCTACCAAAACAATCCTGTATCTCGGCGTCTTCACTAATGGCGCAAGTTCGACAGTCGAAGTTAGTTCGAGTGTTCTACGGCTGCAATAAAGATAAATCCAGCAATAATATGTTCGGTTGGCCTTACGTGTAGGATTGCTTGGGCACGAAATTGAATTTGCATGGAGTCTTAAGTCGACGCCGATTGAGCCGCGCGGCGCTCGGCTGTCTCATCCAGTGGACAATTACGAGTTCACCAACAGTTAGGGTACGGCGCGATTACGCACCCAAGCCTGTTGAGCCCACTCTCTAATTGTTTAGGAACACCTAACGGCACTTCGATATCGGCATTGCGCAATTTCGACCATTCCCTATCGCCGCTTCGCACAACCGAGAGGCAGTATCCGAAATACTTGCGATTTGTCTGTGCAAATCCTCGATATTAAATCATTATAGAATACATGTTTAGTATAACGGTAGATGTACGTGAACAGCAATCGTCGGCGGTGGAAGGCGCACTAATCCAGACGCCAGAGGGCCAGCACCGTATGAAAGGACGTTCCTTATCCCTTGATCCCGTTGTTTACCAGACATTAAACAGATAACAAGTCCGCGCCCTGATACCGTCTGAGCAGATTAAAGCCCCGGTGGCCGTAATCCGAACTTCGATTAATTTCATCCAATACTTAGTCAGGGAATGCTTAATTGTTCGTAGTGTAAATTGTTATTTATTTACCTACCTAAACCTGCAGAAAAGAGTTACACCATTAAACCTCATTTAGAACAAAATGTAATCTTAAATTACCTACTTGTCCCCCTTATTTTCTTTTTAAATTATCTTGAAAATTAAAGTGTCTTCTTATCGTATTGATACATTGATACAATGTCCTCAAACAAAACTACGACACCGTAATACCAAGAAATATATTGCCGCAAACAGTTGAGCAGGCGCAGCTGTCACTCAAAAGCATGTTAAAACAAAAGCTTATATCATAAATCGACCCATTAAAACTTATTTGACCTCCATAAAATTGGAATATTTTTCCACAAAAAAAATATAGGTAATATTTTTGTTAATTATTTTCATTGTTTTAAATTTGGTAAAAAGTGATTATAGATATTAAAAAAATATATGCCTTTATTTGCTTACAAGTTTTTCCTGTCATTGTTTATATGCAATGAATTGTTATTAAACATTTCATGTCTAGTTTGGTTTAAGAAACATAGCGTGCTATTAAAACACGAGATTCACAACACAACTTTCACAAGTAAAATATAGCATAGCCCATCTCTATCACATGTAATAATAACACGGAGTATTTTGTTATTTTTTAGGTTAATCATAAGCTTGATCTATATCAAGACTCGCACTGTGACCCGCTCTTATTCCCGTTATGTGATAATATACTCGTAACTAGCAACTTCATTTTTGGCAACTGACCAAATCCGAATCGACAACAGACTCGACTGTCGTCAAGGTACAAATTCTTGGCATTGTTAAGTAAGATCTACACCCAATTGCGCAGGATATTCTTGGTAGAATAAATTCTAAACCCCGAAATATCACGATCTACATAAGTATTGCCTGTTGTTTATCGCGTTTAAAAATGTATATTGCACCAACAACTCGGTAACTAGCATGCCCTGAAAAAATACTCTAGATACCTGTCGCAAAAACTATCAAAAAACTCGCCCACACATAAATTGGTATTCTTATGTGTCTTTGTAGTTATTTCAGTCTCAAATCGCAAAAACCTCAAACGATAAAATGAATTCCTTGTTTGCGGTGGCTTTGTGGAGCGGGACACCCTCTTCTCTCTATTATGGTTGAGGAGAGTGATGCCGCTTTTCAAGTCATGCTCGTGCGCCGGCGCTTCTTGCGGGGATTGGTCCACTCACTTTCCTCTTAACAACATTGTCGTTAAATACTATTTATTTACTTAGCATGGAAGGCATCACACCAAAGCAATTATCATATTATCCACCCCTGTTTTATCAATAATTATTTTGGTTCGTAAACGTTTAATTTGATGTCAGTATGAGTAGGTATGCACATAACACTAAAGTAGCATTCTCATTTATTAACATTATTCCATATTATGATTATTATTTACTATTAGCTGTTAGTGGCAATGGTGTTGCCTGCTCAAATTATTTTTTATGCTGCTCCTGAGAATGTACACCATCTTTCATTCATTGAAAAGAGTAACCATTGAGTTTCTTGCCGGCTCTTCTCAGTGGAAGCAGCATTCCGAACCGGTGGTAGATTCTGACTATTCATAAATGCTTTGTTGGCTTACATGAATAAAAACAATTTTGAATTATTTTTTTTCCTACTGTGAACAAAATACGTCGATCTGACAAAAAAATTGTAGTTCCTAGTTTAATTTTTAGTAATTTTTACTAAGCGTTATGCCTCGTATTCATAAATGATTTGCTGTAATTACACAACGTTATTTACTATTGCTTATTTAGTGGCATTGGTGTTGCCTGCTCATATTCTGTTGCTGTTCCTGAGAATGTATACCATCTTGTATTCATTGAAAAGAGTAACCATTGAGTTTCTTGCCGGATCTTCTTAGTGGAAGCAGCATTCCGAACCGGTGGTAGATTCTGACTATTCATAAATGCTTTGTTAGCTTACAGGAATAAAAAAGTTCTTTTTTAATTATTTATTTAACTTATGCAAAACCAACAGCTATATACAAAATGATAAGCATTTAAGTCTAGTAACAGAAAGCCAATTAGAGGTTTTCACGTATAGCAGTAGAGAAGTACAATAGAGTCTTATGCAAACACTTAATTGCACACATCACTTAGAGATACCAGAACGAATTACCTAATAAAGGAAAATATAAATCAGAAATTATTTGAAGAATTTAAGGTTTAGCTGCTTTCTTGCTTGTTTACTATTAGTAACAAAGGGATCAAAAGAGAAGTCCTTGCACAGTTTATTAAAGTCTCTGCTTGCTCGCACCAAATATGAATGTTGCCTATAGTTTGAGGAAGAAAAAGGGATTGAGATCGGTGTATTATGTCTAATTGACCTATTCGGGACATTAAAGTATAGTTTGTGAAGAATATCAGGACAATCAATTTAATTTGCAATAATCTTAAACATGAGAGTACAATCTGCAATTTGACGACGATTCACAAGTGGCTGAATATGAAATTTGTTTCTTTCTTTTGAGTTTGAGTTTAGTAAAAAATACTAAAAGGGATACTATAGTTACTTTAAATAATCATTTGCTGTCTTTTTTTCGCAATGTAAAACCACACGTGCATAATAGTTGTGTCCCTGCTTATGACATCTGTTTGGGCTCAATGCGTAGCTGTGTAGCGCAGCGTAGCGGAGCATAGCGCAGGGCTGTGCAAACAAGCCCGCTCGTGCATGAAATGACATCCCGAATGATACTGTCGCACCCCTAACGCACCAATTTAATATATCATAGACGTGACTGAAATTAATTATTATTACCTATTTATTTAACGATTTACCATTAATAAAATAGAACCCGGAGATATGGTCACCTAGATATAGCGTCATTCTTCTACCACTAACAGTGTTATCTTTTTTTAATAACCAATTTCAAATAAGAACTTATTCTGCTCTTCAATGAATCTTCTGAATCGCGGAGATCAAGAATCATTTAGTGTTTTTTTGTTAAATGTGAATTATTCTTAATAACTCAAAAGAATGTGTCAGTGCATTTCTCTGAGTTGTAATTTTACCACCTTCGTAAAAAAAGTTAATATACTCGTATAATGTAAATCAAGTCATACTATACGATAATAAACAACAAGCCAGGAAATATACACAGAGACATTTGGTATCAAAATCACCCTTCACCGAAATGTAAACAGCTAATTAAATAAGCGACTACATCACGACGAACATACAAACATGGCTTCTTGTTTAATTTCTGGTGAAACATCAGGAGTCATTTTTTTAACGTAATTAAAGTATATTTGTGGGGTCTCTACAGAGGGAT
Source organism: Notodonta dromedarius (assembly GCA_905147325.1). Taxonomy (NCBI): domain Eukaryota; kingdom Metazoa; phylum Arthropoda; class Insecta; order Lepidoptera; family Notodontidae; genus Notodonta; species Notodonta dromedarius. Next base: position 7,764,416 of record LR990159.1, on the reverse strand, counting down.
CTATTGAAACGCTTCTTCGGTTGTTAGTGGACTGTATTTCTTTATCAATTCTTCGTGTTTACATGTGTCGCTTGTTTCAGGTTTTGCTACGGGGCTTGCTGGGGGCTTGCTTCCCAGGTCGTCTTCCCGCCTTCCTGTCTCCGTGTTCGTGCAGCGAGTCTTCAGTCTTCCCTACTTTCTTCTAGTATTAAGTTTCTTCAAAAATTCAGATGTGTTGGTGCGTTCAGTTTTTCTCCGTCCCGGCGATGATATGATCGCCCCTCTATGCTAATTTGAGGGTGGGTACTCGCGCTGCCTGAGTGAGCCCCGGTCGGTCGCTAGCCCTATCGCCGTCATCGTGCGACAGGGAGGCCCTTGCTTGTAGACAGGGACGGAGGATATCTGGGCCAGTCGTCTCCCATCTACCCTCGTCGACCGGGGTTCCACCCTCGCCTCAAATTGTATTTCAGCCTTAGAAAAATACTACCTGAAGGCTTATTTCGTCCTGAAGGGTTATTGTCTGGCCCCTGAAGGATTATGTATGTAGCTACTTTGGATAAATAAAGCAACACACCTAATTTGTTTTATTCATAATGCATAGCTAATTTTACAATATACATAAATTTGCTGCTACGGCGGCTGTGTCCTAAACACATTATTTATTTTATTTACAACTTGCAGCTGATTAGGTACATTTTGATACATTTAACGGTTTGGCGGCTGTGTCCTCAACAATATTCAAAATAATTATAAATTATTACAATTTCTTTGAATATAATATGTATAATATCAGTGATAGCCGATTGGTTAAAGCACGCGCCTTGCGGGCACCAGGTCTTGGGTTCAAATCCCGGCTCGCACCTCTGGATTTTTCGAAATCTATGTGCGCATCATAATTTCTATATTATTATCACTTGCTTACGGTGAAGGAAAACATCGTGAGGAAACCTGCGTGTCTTAGAAGATCTAAACAATTTTCGAAAGACATGTGAAATCCGCCAACCCGCACTGGGCCAGCGTGGTGGATTATGGCCTGAATCCCCCTCATGTTGAGGGGAGGCCCGTGCCCAGCAGTGGGACGTCAAAAGAGTTAAATTATTATTATTTTATAATATGTATTGTGGGGTCTCTACAGAGGGATTTATTGAAACGCTTCTTCGGTTGTTAGTGGACTGTATTTCTTTATCAATTCTTCGTGTTTACATATGTCGCTTGTTTCAGGTTTTGCTACGGGGCTTGCTGGGGGCTTGCTTCCCAGGTCGTCTTCCCGCCTTCCTGTCTCCGTGTTCGTGCAGCGTCTTCAGTCTTCCCTACTTTCTTCTAGTATTAAGTTTCTTCAAAAATTCAGATGTTGGTGCGTTCAGTTTTTTTTTCCGTGCCGGCGATGATATGATCGCCCCTCTATGCTAAGTTGAGGGTGGGTACTCGCGCTGCCTGAGTGAGCCCCGGTCGGTCGCCAGCCCTATCGCCGCCATCGTGCGACAGGGAGGCCCTTGCTTGTAGACAGGGACGGAGGATATCTGGGCCAGTCGTCTCCCATCTACCCTCGTCGACCGGGGTTCCACCCTCGCCTCAAATTGTATTTCAGCCTTAGAAAAATACTACCTGAAGGCTTATTTCGTCCTGAAGGGTTATTGTCTGGCCCCTGAAGGATTATGTATGTAGCTACTTTGGATAAATAAAGCAACACACCTAATTTGTTTTATTCATAATGCATAGCTAACTTTACAATATACATAAATTTGCTGCTACGGCGGCTGTGTCCTAAACACATTATCTATTTTATTTACAACTTGCAGCTGATTAGGTACATTTTGATACATTTAACGGTTTGGCGGCTGTGTCCTCAACAGTCTCCCCCCGGCGTAGCTTGCGCAGCCTCTTCTCTGCCGGGGAGGACCACCAGTCGCCTCACGGGTCGCCGAAATATTCCGCCGCGCGTCCGCACGTCCGCACTCCGGGCCACTCCGTCCGGTCCGGTGTACACCTCTTCGACCCGTCCCTTGGGCCAGATGTTACGCGGTAGTAGTCCGTCTGCGATTACTACGATGTCGCCGCGTCGCAGGTTCTCCTGCTTGCCACGATGATCGCCGCGCGGATTAAGCGTGGGTAGGTACTCGCTTACCCACCGCCTCCAGAATATGTCCGCCAAGGCCTGTGCCGCCCGCCACTGTTGTCGGTCGGCCACGTCGCACTCACCGACGTAAGGCGCTCCTGTGGGCGTTCCCAGTAGGAAGTGGTTGGGGGTAAGCGCCTCGGGGTCGTCAGCGGTCACTGGCACGTGTGTCAGAGGACGTCCATTCAACGTGTTTTCCACCTCTGCCATCAGTGTTCGCAACGCCTCTTCCTTGGGCGCGCGTTCATTCAGTGTCACCGCGAGCGATAGCTTTACACTTTTGATAAGGCGTTCCCACGCCCCGCCTTGGTTCGGCGCGCCGGGGTCCGTGAACCGCCATTCGGTTCGTTTCATGGTTGCGTATTCGCGTAGCTGAGGGAGCCACGCCTTATACGCCTCCTGTAGTTCGGTGTCCGCTCCGCGAAAGTTGGTTCCGTTGTCGGAAATGATAACTTCCGGCCATCCCCGCCGCGCGGCCATTCGCCGCATCGCCATTATCGCGGAGTCCGTACTCAGGCTTGATAGCAGCTCAATATGAACCGCTCGTACCACGAGACATGTAAACAACATGCCCCATCTCTTTTCCCGTCGCCTCCCGATGGTTACCCACATGGGGCCGAAACAGTCGACTCCGCAGCGCGAAAATGGCCGTGTGAACGCGCTTATTCTTTCCGCGGGCAGGTCTCCCTTCACCGGGGTGCGGGGGCGTCCTCGCCGCGCCTTGCACCACGTACAATTCCATAGTACCTTGCGTACGTTAGGCCGCACGCGTAATATCCAATATCTCTGTCTTAAGTTATTGACTATCATTTCCCTTCCGCCGTGATTACGGTTTTGGTGCTCATATTTTATGAGTAGGCGCGCGAGTTCGTGTCCTCCGTCCAGTATCGGTGGTTCCTTCATCGACACTGGCACTGTAGCAGCGTTGATTCGTCCGTTCAAGCGCAGCAACCGGTCTCCGTTCGAGTCGAACTTCGGGTCTAGCCTATAAAGGCGGCTCGTACGGTCCACGCCTTGCCCCCTCTCCAGCCGCTGAATCTCGGCGGGGAAGCTTTCGCCTTGCGCTTGGCGAATCAATGTTTCCTCTGCTCGCTTTATATGCGCCGCTCCGAGCTCTCGGGCGCGCTTTCTACATTTATCCATGAACAAGTGCACGTGCGCTACCGCGCGCAACAATCGTTCGTACTTTGAGAAACGCGCTATGTCAATCAAGCTTTTTCTCTCGTCCGTGTGTACTACGATCACTTGCTCACTTCCCTCGTCCGCGTCGTGCGGGTTGGTTTCCGCGGGCCAGTCCTCCTCTGGCGCGCGGAGGAAGTCCGGACCTCTAATCCACCTTGCGTCCTGTTTCATACGCGTCGATCCCGGCCGTGTCGCGTCGTCGGCCACGTTGTGGGCGGTCGGTACCCAGCGCCATTGTTCGGCGCGGGTGCGCTCGGCTAGCTCGCCGAGCCGGTGCGCCACAAACGGTGTGTATTTCGCGGAGTCATTCCGGATCCAATGGAGCGCTGTCCTTGAGTCGCTCCAATATACCACGTCGCCCGCCCATGTGTGCTCTTCCGTGATGGCGGCGGCTAGCCGCGCGCCCATCAGGCATGCTTGGAGTTCCATTCGGGGTATACTCTGTGCTTTTAATGGCGATACCTTTGCCTTTCCTGCGACCAACGCGAGCTCGACTTTCCCTTCGCGGTTGGTAATTCGCCAATACGCGACAGCAGCGTAAGCCTGGCCGCTGGCGTCAGTGAAGACATGCAATGTGCGCTTGTCGGCCTCCTCCCTCGCGTAGCATCGCGGCATTCTCAACGCGGCAATGTGCGCGAGGTCGCCGAGCCACTCGTCGAAGGCGGTAGCTTCCTCGATCGGCAGCGGCTCGTCCCAGCCGGTTTTCTTCCGCCACAGCTCTTGTAACGCGATCTTTGCCGTAATAGTGTACGGACTTACCATGCCGAGCGGGTCGAATATTGACATCACCGCACTGAGCATTTCCCTCTTGGTCGGGGTCCTTGTCCGGGCGCGCACCTCCTCTGGTACGCGACTCATGTTTGTGTTAAATGCCAGTTCATCTGTCCCTGACATCCACACGAGGCCTAGGATCTTCTCATACGGTAGCGCGCCCGCGCCCAACTCCCTCGGCGAGTCGTCGCAGGCCTCGCGCTCGGTGCGTTCGAGCAGCTCGGGTTTGTTTGTACACCATCCTGCTAACTCGAAACTGGCACGCGCGTGCACGTGCCGCACCTGGTTGATCGTCTCGTAAGCGCTTCGTTCGTCAACGAAGCTCTCCAGCCAATCGTCCATATAATGATTCCTTGTGATGGAAATCAACGCGAGCGGATGCGTGGTTGCGCACTCCTCCGCGTTTTTGTTACGCACGCTGTGTGCTAAGAACGGCGAGCTTCTCGCCCCGAATATCATCGATCGCATTTCGTATTTACGCGGGGGCTGGCGGCGGTCGTCGCCGCGCCATACGAATCGCTGCGCGACCCGGTCCTCCGACCGTATTCTTATGCGCAGAAACATCTCTCTGATATCCGCAGTGACCGCCACGGGTCTCTCTCTGAACCGGAATAGCACACCATGCAGTGTACGTAACATGTCGGGTCCCGTTAGCAGCTCGTCGTTGAGACATCGCCCGCTCGCTCGCGCCGCGGCGTCGAACACGAGCCTTATCTTGCCCGGTTTGTTGGGATTGGTTACGGCGAAATGCGGTAAGTACCACTCGTTCGGAGGGCTCCGGTCGTTGTCATCGCTTTCCACTGGCGCGGCGTATCCTTTGTCGAACAAATTGTCCATCTGCGCGGTGTATGCCTTCTTGAACTCGACCGACTTGTCCATCTTTCGTTCCATTGTTCGTAACCTCTTCACGGCCATGTCATAACTGGGTGGCAGACACGGCTCGTCCGTGCGCCACGGCAGTCCCACCTCGTAGTGTCCGTCGATACGTCGTACTGATCGTTCGAACATTTCAATGGCTCGTTCATCCTCCTTTACCGGCTTGATCCTTTGCAATATCCCGAGCGCGTCGACCGCGAAGTGCGAGGTGATAAGCTCGTCCAGCCTCTCGCTCTCCGGTCGCTCCCGACATTCGTTCGATCCGATGTGCAGGACGGTTCCGTCGTCCTGACATTCCATGATCGTGTTGGTGGTGCGTGGTCTCATACCGTGCACCACCCATCCCAGCCGCGTGAGCGACGCGGCCGGTTGGTTCTTGTGCCCGGCTAACAGCCGGCGAGACACAATTAAATGCCAATTATCCGCCCCGATCAATATCCTCGGGTTGGCGTCCTCGTAGCAGACGTCCCGTAGTTCTAGTCCTTCCAGATGACCGTGCTTCAGGAGGTCCGCCGTTATTGTCTGGCTCGTGATGTCCAGATTCTTGACAGTACGCGCTTCAATCGTGTGGTAATCTGTTCGCGACCCACGTATTTTGATTTCTACACGCCTACTGTCCGGTTCGTGTTGCGCCGTTGTTACTCCGTGGATTCGTAACGGCCGCTTCGGGCCGTGCGCGCCAACTGCTGTAGCCAATCCCTCGTCCACGAGCGTGATCGTTGATCCCTCGTCGAGCAACGCGTGGGTGTGTACCTCCAGTCCGTGCGGTCCTCGGACCACTACCGGGCAGACTTTCAGTAGCACCAAATCCCCCTGCGACGCGTCGTTTGCCACAGCGGTCACTACCGCTTCCTCGTCCCGTGACCCGTCACTACTGTCGGGCCCTCGGGGTTCCACGTGTAACAGCGCGTGATGCGCCTGGCGACATTCACCTTTGCCACATTTCTTGGCCTTACAATCTAGCCGTCGGTGACGACTATCCATACATTTGAAGCATGTTCCCGTTTCCTTCACCCACGCCCACCTCTGAGGGACCGTCATGGCTTCTACGCGCTTACACTGCGGGGCGGCATGTTCCCCGCCACAGCATAGACACGCCTTCTTGGCCTGGTCTCTCCTTGCTTTCTTTGCATTGGTGGTTTTCGCGTCGGTGGCTTTCGCCTCGGTGGCCTTCGCCTCCTCGGTGGCGACGTAGACGGCGGCGCTCTTTCTCGCTCCTCCGTGCTTATTCGGCGGTGTCGTCTTGCTCGCCGTCGCTGGTGACGTCACGGCCGCTGCTGTGTACGCGTATCTTACAGCGCGGTCCGCCTCACGCATGAGGAATCGTGACAACAACACGATCTCGGCGTCACTCCGACCGTCGTGCTCCTCCGCGTAATCGCACCACCGTGCTCTTAGGTGTGGGCTTAGCTTCTCCGTTACCTGCCGCGCCAACATCGGGTTGTGCAGGTAACCTTTGTTGTCTACGCACGACAACACGCTCACTACGTTCTGGAGCTTTATCGCGAACGTGTTCAACTCGCCCGCGCCTCCTCCAGGGCGTGGTAGCTTCCTTATGTCACTCAATGTTTTGTCGATAATAATCTCCGGTCGACCGTAACATTGTTCCAGTGTGCGCATTATCACTTCGGGCTCGGTCGCGGTGTATAATAACGCAGTCACTGATTCGCGGGCTTCTCCGCGCAAGCACGTCCGTAGACGCGCTAAGTTCTCTGCCGACGAGAATCCGTGTAGATCAGTAGAGTCCCTCATGGCGGCCTTGAACGGTAACCACTCTCCGGCGGCACCGCTAAATATCGGCAAATCCTGCGTCTGCCTAGGCGGGACTCTGCGGCGTGCCATGCGTTCCAAGGTGTCCGCTAATCTGTCAACTCCACGGTCTCCTGTACGGGTCGGCGTCGGTGACTCGTTGCGTCTCCTCTGCGACGCGGTCTCGGCTCGTGAGCGGGTCCCGTTCGAAGTGGGCTCTCGGTTGTACGGGATGGCGCTCCGTGCGCTCCCCCCGTACATTGGCACGCTCTAGCCAATCATTGATGCGCACCTCGACGTCGGTAGTCTCCTGGACTCCGTTGCTTTCTTGATCCGTCTCCTCCCGCAGAGTAGCAATGTCTGCGGCGAGTTTCTTTCGCACTAGATCCGCTTGTAGCTGTAGCTCGTGTCGTCTAATCTCCGCCAACTGTTCCTCTGCTCGTAGCTCGGCCTGTCTGATCCGTGCAGCCACACTCATGGTCGATCGTTCGGATCGCACCGACGGGGCGTGCGGCCTTCCTTCCCTTGTCGCGGCGGCGGTGGCGGCGGCGGCAATGGTCCGGTCCATAGTTTTAGGCGGCACTGGTTCTGTCGCGGTTCGTTCAACTGCAACTGTTGTCGGTTTCCCTGTGCTGACGGGGTTCATCCGTGCTGCGGCGGCCTCGGCGATAGCGGCGGCGGCGGCGGCGGCGGCAGCGGCGGCGGCGGCCCGGGCAGATCTTGTTGGTCTTGCTGTGATTGTAGACGTAGGTGCTGACGCGGATGCTTGTGCGGACGGCGACGCTGGCGGTTCTTCATGTACTCGCGGCGTCCTCTCCTCGGCTCCTTGGCGCTTCGCTGGTGTCCTTGTGGCTGGCATCTTCGGCACTTGCACGCCTCCCTACCTCCCTAACCGGCCCTATCAGTCCTTCGGGAGAGCCCAGTTGAGCCGGGATGTGCTCCCTCAGGGATGGATTCGTGCGGGATCGGAAGGGGGGGTCCTGAGCTGGCAGAGGCTTACCAGCACAGACGTGCAACTTCAGTCCGCGCGCTTGTGCGCTTCTTGATGGACTGGCGATGCCGCACGAGGCACCACACCGCCGTGAGGCGTTAACCCGAGGTTGCCTACCGTTTGGCACCGTTAGGTGGCAGGCAAACAAGGGCCGCGGTAAACCGCGTATTGGCTGAAAACTGTGAAGCCGTTGCACGATGACGTAGCACGGCGACTGGCACGAAGACTGGCACGAAGACTGGCACGAAGACTGGCACGAAGGCTCGCACGATGAGCGACCCGTAGAAGTGAAGACTCGCTGCACGAAGACTCGTACCACCGTAGACTCGAAGACGGCGGTCGGCGGCGGTCGGCGGCGCCTCCCAGCGGCCCGACGACACGTTCACCCGTCGACCCGACGATCTTCGATACGGACGATCTTCTGTAATGAATCTTCTTTCTTCTGTAAGGGTTCTTCAACTGTTCGTGGTCTTGCCTTCTTGCTTCTTGCTTCTTGCTGGCTTCCGATCCGGCTCCGTAGGACCAATTTGTGGGGTCTCTACAGAGGGATTTATTGAAACGCTTCTTCGGTTGTTAGTGGACTGTATTTCTTTATCAATTCTTCGTGTTTACATATGTCGCTTGTTTCAGGTTTTGCTACGGGGCTTGCTGGGGGCTTGCTTCCCAGGTCGTCTTCCCGCCTTCCTGTCTCCGTGTTCGTGCAGCGTCTTCAGTCTTCCCTACTTTCTTCTAGTATTAAGTTTCTTCAAAAATTCAGATGTTGGTGCGTTCAGTTTTTTTTTCCGTGCCGGCGATGATATGATCGCCCCTCTATGCTAAGTTGAGGGTGGGTACTCGCGCTGCCTGAGTGAGCCCCGGTCGGTCGCCAGCCCTATCGCCGCCATCGTGCGACAGGGAGGCCCTTGCTTGTAGACAGGGACGGAGGATATCTGGGCCAGTCGTCTCCCATCTACCCTCGTCGACCGGGGTTCCACCCTCGCCTCAAATTGTATTTCAGCCTTAGAAAAATACTACCTGAAGGCTTATTTCGTCCTGAAGGGTTATTGTCTGGCCCCTGAAGGATTATGTATGTAGCTACTTTGGATAAATAAAGCAACACACCTAATTTGTTTTATTCATAATGCATAGCTAACTTTACAATATACATAAATTTGCTGCTACGGCGGCTGTGTCCTAAACACATTATCTATTTTATTTACAACTTGCAGCTGATTAGGTACATTTTGATACATTTAACGGTTTGGCGGCTGTGTCCTCAACATGTATTATCATTAAAATTAAATGTAGTCGGTGAAACTTTACTTTTAAAATTTCACACAATTCCGGTTCATCACGCGTTTAATGTATTTTTAATTGATAACATGTTTTTTGTTGTAGGTAAACTGAAAAAGAGAATAAGTAATTTGGTTATAGTATATTAATTAAACCAATAATTTTGAAAGCTCTGCTAAGATTTTAGGAAGCGGGTCTTACTTATTGGACAAAGTCAGTGCAAAACTGTTTCCACCTTGAAGACTCTGATTGGCATTCATTCATTGCTATTCAGTTCGAATATGGTCCAGGCCCATCTAGTTAGACGCAAAGCGCAAACCAACAAGACGTATTCCAATATTTGTGTTGAGCGTCTTAAATCACATTTAGGCACCGCTGTAACAAGCGCCAGGTACCTATGTTTGTACGCCGATAAAATTTAGTTTGGTCTCGTGGGATTCTGGTCATGCGCCGCCCGAACAACGGTAACCACACACGATACTCGTCCGCTCCACAAATACAAATGTTACACATCTTTTAGCATAATACGTCACATTGTACATACCTGCTTAGATAACCTACTTTTATATATTTATTTTGTGTTAAAATCTATTGTAGAATAAAGGTAGATTCAGGCAGAACTCTACTTTTTATTAATTCTTATTAGAACAACAAAAAAATTTTACCATATTTTTGTATAGTCAACGATTCTTGGGAGAGTAATTGCAAAGCCATCTGATAGCATTATTAATAACACAACTTCAGAACCACAGCCACCCGAATGACTAACTGAGAGGCAAAGTCTCAATCTGCAAACACAAATATAAAGCTAATTAAAAAGTTTCAAACTAAATTATGAGAGGGGTTGCGCCGATGGACTCTGTACCAAGATTGTCGGCAAGATTTAATCAAAGGGGATGTTATCGTCGCGAGAGTGCACCAGTTGAGCGGCCGCGGAGAACGGGCGCGCCTCGTGGTACCGGAGCGAGTGTTTGTTCGAGACAGTTGCGGCAACAAACATCGGTGTCACACTTGGAGAATTACAAATTTATATTAGATATTCATAACAGGCGCTGAGGATCTGTTCATTTCGTAAATCCCAGCAGAATAACAGTGACCTAATACTGGCACGCGAAACAGTTATGAGAAATCTTAAGTAGGCAAGTACCGAGAAATCGTTCGCTCGACGCGGCCATATTTTGTTACTTTGATCATTGATTCGTAATGTATTTTTGAGTTCAAGTAGAGCCATAAAAACAAAGAGTATACGGTCCCTTCGGACTATTAATTCAAGTCAAAGCTAAAATGCGACAAAGGCGAGTCAGCTCATAAAATTTATAGGCGATCGAATGAGATAATATGGTCGACGTTAAGAGCAGCTTAGACAGTTGGAAAATTTAAATGTGAAGTAAGTTTTGCGAGATTGCGATGCATAAATCAGCGCGAGCGGCGAGCGGCGAGGCGCGGCGCGGCGCGGCGCGGGCGCGGCTCGTCAGCCCGCTGCGGCGATAAATCCGCGCTCCCTCGGGCTTCTTAACCGTTCTCCATCTTCATGTATTCAGCAACGCTCCATGTGCTGCCGTCTGCTACCCAAGCACACGTTTATGCAACATTTATGCAGCGTTCGCACTCCTTGCATATATAACCTTAAGAATCAAGATTGATTAAGAAATGTACACCAATGAACCTGGTCCAGCCTGGTGTCCTATAAATCCCTAGCATAAAAACTGTTCAGTTCGTGTCCCGCAATGGCAGCTACATTGCGCTGAAAGTTTACTCTCTACCTCGTCAAGACAGAGTGGTACAGTTTCAGGTAGATTCAGTTAAAAATTCTCTTGTGACATTAAGTTAAATGCTCAACAAGTTTAAAACATTTCTCACTTATCCCATCTGTCACGGTGCACCGTCTAAAGTATTTTCCGCGAATTTCGCCCTAATTCTTTTTCACGCTACATTTCAAGAATCTCATTTTTGTAATTACAAAAATGTCTAGTACGCCGACGTTATCCTTAATTGCTGGACATAAAAATTCCATTTAAATTTCCCTTTTAACGATCGGGGAGAAGTGTCTAATTGTATAATACACTCGTTTGCGTATTTTTATTGTCGGTACAATAATTAGAACATAACGCGACTCGCCCTTTTTAAGCAGGTTTGTAATTAAACTTTTCTTTGCAGTTGTAAAAGAATATTGCGAGCATGCTAGCCTACCTTGCAGGGGGCGCCAGCGTCGCGGGGGGGGATGGGGGCGGGCCGGTTATTTAAGAAATGGAAAGAAAAGCAATTTACTGCTTATCAGCGGGAGTAGCGACCCGCGGGTCACTACGGCAAAAAATATATCTACCTAATGTCGAGACACTTGGACAACTTTCGCAAGCCCCTCCCATGTCGTCTTCCTTGTATTTACTTTTATTTTATTTTATTTAACCTCTCTTATTTAAAATTATGGAAATCGAGGAACGAAATTTAGAAAGAGTAATATACCATTAGTTGTAGGAGAGTTTGGCCTTAAGTGGACAAATTCTTGTCGTAGCTCAAGGGCTACGCCAGACGGGAGCAACTTCTCGACTTCCGTAGCGTGTAGCACTACACTGTGCCCACAAAACAACAGAACTCCGAAACGTAGTTACATTAAAACAGTGTGTTGTAAAATAAACAAGCGAGACACGTAAATAATATTATTCAGTAAGACTGATCTACCATACAATTATGTTACTGTCGCATAACCACCTCTAATGTCAGTAAAGATTTATTAAAATATGAAAGTAGGTACACGAAATGACAAGGCCACATCCACCTCGCCGAGTGGTTTAGGTGACTTTTTTATGTAACAAAGTCGGCTAACAAGCGTACGACCCGTCTGATGTTAAGCAGTTACCGTACCCTATAGATGTTTATAATGCCAATGGCATTACTCGTACGTTGCTGAACTGAAGGGGAGAGGGATAGAGGGATGGTCCCTACCCTGGGGGGTTGGTATTCAGGCTCTCTGACTCATTGTAATATACTCAGCTATGATAGCTACTTTACGCCGATCTTATGTGAAAATATGGTACCACCCCGGTGAAGCCTGCCCGTATATGATTCGTAATCATTTGTCTACAGCTTAGCTAATAAAAATAAAAACAGTGCCATCTAGGGACGCCCGAAAGAATCGAAGTTCATAGTATAAAGCGTAGGAACTAAGCATTAAAAACTGCTGCAGCTACTGCCACTCTGTATACCTATATAGGTATAAGTCGTGTAACGCTACTGACGCTTAGCACGCATAGAGCGGCCGCGCGGAGAGCGCCCTGAACGCACGTTCAGAAGCTTCGCTTCAAAAAGATAACCAACAATACCTGTACATTATTTATACAGTTCTTGTAGTCGCCCGTGGTCGAAATTCGACCATAATTTATTAAAAATTTTAGTTTGAACGTTATTAAGGTTATATTGTCAACTATAAAGTACAAAATCCCAAAACCTTCTTGGTTGATACTGGCACACAGAATGCACTATGAAAGTCCCGCCCTCCGAAATAAAGAAAAAAAAAACTGTCATCGTTTGTCAGTCAGAGAGTCAGTCAGTTACCGAGTGGAAGTTACAAATTTATGTGTGTCAAACGCATGGTAGTGGGTTATTATTTATTTATTAGTTTAATGTATTTTTAACTATATTATATAAAAATATTAGCTTTCTGCACTCCTTCTCCATATAAACTTTAACCGTGCCATACTCCACCATCCGCGTAATCTTCGTTAAAAGGGATACAAAGTTTTTGCTTCACGTGTTAATATAATGTTTATTATGTTACTTAATGTCAAATTCGAACTCTGGTGTGGGTACAATAAAGAGTTATTAGATTCGTAGTCTAAAACCGAATGTCAAATCCATAAAATAATATACAAGGTTAAATAATTATAGTAAAATATTTCTAAATTGAAAATTTAAAAACCCCCGATGCGACGACCTTTTCATTAAATGTATACTTTACCTAGTTCTTCCAAATAATTAAGCCGCGAGATTTGCGGCTCAGTTTTCACAGCTCATATCGGAAATTCATCTGGTACAACTAGTTTCGATGACAGATTGTGAAAGCGCCATTTACATCATTTGTTTTGGCTTCCTCATTTATAATCTAAGATAACCAATGCAATGTACATTAATCAACAGAAAATCTGTGTAAAAGTATGAGACATTATTTTGTTATGACATTATAATCATTGACATTAGAATAGACAATTATGATTCAATTTCAATAACTATCAATAACTCTGGTTTAGGTGGACGGGAGTAGCCCAAGGGATGAATTTTCAATAACTTTAAAATTCTTTGAAATTTGATTTTATTTCTGTATTTTTTCTCAATGGTGGCGCAGCGCCCTCTATAATTATTATAGCGTAATATTCCATGACCATTAACAAAACAAACAAAATTTAACGCATGCGCGTATCCATCATTTGAAACGTGACTTATGGAACGCCTTTAGTTCATACACAAATCTCATATAAATATTGATAAAATATCAATTTTTTCCAGAATCCGGGAAAAATTTCAAATTTATAATATTGTAAAAAACCAGTTCAGACTATTACGATCATTTAAAAATATAATAAATCGAAATCGTTTCAGCCGTTCTTAAGTGATGCAAAGATATTATTCCAATGAGCCCAAATTTCGAACGGATTCGAGCCGTGGAAGTTGGTTTTGACCGTGAATGTGGCTTTTTAACCTACAAAAGAGCTGATGATCTTCAAACGGCTGAACCGATTTTCATGAAACATAGCTAAGAACACTCTCGATCTAACAAAAGAAACAAAATTGAAATCGGTTCATCGGCTTGGGCGTTACGTTGCCACAGACAGACACACAGATACACATGTTAAACTTATAACATCCCTCTTTTTTCGTCGGGGGTTAAAAATAATGTCCTTCTACCGAGCGCCACACAACACAATGATTGTAACATTGTGACTGTACGCGGATAAAATTTGCAATGATTAGTTAGGGTGAATCTATTTTTACACCGGGGGTGGCGCGGGTCGCGACCCCGGCGCAAATATTTAGCTATCAATGACTACCGAACTATTATTATAACCAACATTAGAAACACTCGGGCCGTTTGTAATGATGTTACGATCTATGAAATAAAATGGGAACAGTATTTGACGACCGCTTAGTGCAGTGGGTCGAGCGTAGGCCGCTCGGCTCACTGCATCGGGTAGTTGCGGGTGCGATTCCCGTCAGGGTAAATTTCGGAAATGACCTTTTCGTAATTTTCCCTGGTCTGGGTGTCACTGGGATCGCCCCCAGTCCATTGTACGGTACCCATAGTACAAGCTTTGCTTAGTTTGGGACCATATAGTTGGTGTGTTTGTCTGGCGATATTTATAAAAAAAAAAAGTATCAATGAAATTCATAGTATTTTAATATTCATAATAATTCATTGATTTCACATTCATAGTATTTTATTTTATTAGTATTATAGATATGCCTCGATACATGCAGCAGATATTTTATATCTATACAAATAAATAAAATTGGAGTGTCTGTTTGTAATATCAAAATAACACCTTTCACTAAATGCATATGAAAGTACATACGACACCTATAGCAAAACGCGATTTAAATTTTTTTTGTCTGTCTGTCTGTATGTTTGTTCCGGGTAATCTCCGAAACGGCTGGACTGATTTTGACGGGACTTTCACTGGTAGGTAGCTGATGTTATAAGCAGTAACTTAGGCTTTTTTATTTTAGAAAAAAAATGGGCCCTGTCGCGTAAGCTCAGAACGCGGGAGCGGGCTTTTTTGTTAAGTTAAATTCCACGCGGACGAAGTCGCGGGCTCAGCTAGTATTGAATAAATTGCTGTTGCCTGCGCCTCTGCCCGCGTGATATTTCAATAACATTAAAGTAGCCTAAGTTACTTACTCCTTATAACATCAGGTATCGGCCAGTGAAAGTCCTGTTAAAATCGGTCCAGTCGTTTCTGAGATTAGCTGGAAGAAATAGACACACAGACAGATAAATAAAAAAATAAAATATATATATATTTTAGTTTATGCCGTATACTTATACGTTAGTATGCATTTAGTACAAGGCTGACATTTTATCATTAAAACAGACAATTCAATTTTATTTATGTGTATACATTTTTAAATTCGTAATTTAATTAACTTCTTCATAATTATAGTACCTAGTACTAAAACTTCTCCATAATATAATTTAACCATCGTAAGTTGGTACTTTGTTCGCTTGTGTACTTACTAGAGCAGCCCAAATCACTGATTGATTGCAGGCTTATGTTTATTAACTGTGTACATTATACAAAATCTAAATTTACGCTCAATCACTTATACCCAATATAAATTCCGGGGTTGTTCCTTGAAACGCTGTGTCAACCTATCCATCAGTGTAAAAATTCCCCGCTGATCCCCTTAATTTAATCAAAAGATCGCTTCGGCCGGTCATGGACAAGAAAAAACTCAATGACGTAATGTAACGACGACACGGTGATATAAAATTTTCATCGAACGGGATCTAGGGGGTGGGCGGGGCAGGCGGCGGGGGGGACGGGAGGGGAGGACCTCCTGGTGTAATATCCAAGTCGATCCGGGTAACCAATAAATTACAATTTGACATAAACAAAACCCCACTCTACTACCTTCACGTAGCTGAGAATTATTTATTACAAATACACGGACGTCCAACTGTAAATAAAGTGTTTGTAATAAATTTTACAAAATAATCGATTGGAATACTTACTATGACGTGTGTTATATTGCATTATGTATCTTATCATAATTTGAATATTGCCCTACATATGAAAATCTTCCACATACCCATATAAGCAGCAGCGCTCACTATGAACTGATAAACATACCTACATTAAATTACCACTTTGTCTATTATCAAATCCAGGAACTTTCTAACTACGATAATAGGGTCAAAGCTCTAACTTCTACTCATACATCTTTTTCCATCAACTCATTCCTTGAAGATCCTTGGTACCTATGTAATTTGATACACGGTTTTACTACAAATATTATCTATCTACAGATTATCGACAATAATTATTGACATGAGTGGAATTCCCGTAATCGTGGGCGAGCGGCGGGGCGAGCGCCGCGGGCCGCACCCTGCTCCATGTAATAAAATTTGCATACTTTTAATCAAGGTCCGTGTTGTGGAGAAGTTTCCCAATAACGGAACGCGGTGATCGATTCGATACCCACCCTGGCCATCGTTTTTGCATTTATAATACTGTTTTACTCAAAGAGATCCGAAGAGATTTACGCACATTTATTGACGACTGCTTAAAAAAATTTCAAAGTTTCTAATATTTGACAATTAGGCTGAAGCCTACCTGCCTACTTACTTGGAACACATTGTTCACGTTACGTTAGGTATGAATTTGATTCTCAAAATATGAATTGAGTTGCCTATATTGGGTGTAGGTACTCATTCCTGTTGCTAGCTTACCTAGTACCTGCCTTCACGATAATAAATAAGTATTTCTTTGAAATGGCTTAATTACTTGTTTGTTAACTGCGGTTTTGTCATTAGTTTCCGCATATAGGTACCTATTCGTAGTAGAGAACTGAATTGTTAGTTACATATTTGTTCTCAAAATAAAAACTTGTAAGCAATGTTGCTAATACCGGCTCGCCTTCCTTGTTGTAAGAGGATTCCCGTAGCGCAGTTTGCAATAAATTAGCTGCTTTCTAATATAAAACGACAAAACCCCGACAGAGCGTCACGGCCCCGGCGCACTGCTCCGCGCCGCCTGTCCGTCTCCGCTCCGCATTAATCGTGTTTAGTTAGCGGATATCGGCGGCGGAAATTCAAATGCAATCAAATGAAAATGGAATTCCTAAAAAATACAAAGAAAACAAACCGACAGGCGTCAGTCTAGCGGGAGCGCCGCCCGCCCGCCCTCCGTCCCGCACGCTGACCGTACTTACACGATTTTAAATTGTACATATCTGAAATTCCGATCTGTCGCGCACCCACCCTGCGCTATGAAATGAAACAAAATAAAAGTGGAGCGACGCGGCGCGCGCGCTCGGAAAAAATCAAAATCGAAATTAAAAATAAAAAGGTTTTCCGATGCGGCGAGGGAGGCGGATGCAATGTTTGCGGCCGTCATTCGATGCAGTCCGCAATAAAAACACGCGCTCGACTTCTACATATAAATATGTGTGGTGGATTGATTGGAATTGAATATGTGTGGGTGGGGAGAGGGGGTGCAGGAATCGAAGGTGAGCGCTGTTAAGACTGTAATCGGTTTTGCCCGGGGCCGCCGCCGCAACGCTCACAATTAAACTTTGTTTGTACATGTGTCGCTCGAGATTAGCCGCATTGCTCTTTTTAAGTGGACCCACTGCAGTCCCACGTGCAATTTAAGAACTTACAACACAGTTTCGGCAATTACGTAGCCGCTTCAGAACACAGACGAATTGTGACTCGACTAGTGTTTTTATTAAGGCATAGGTATACAATAGTATACATGGTATAAAACTGTTCACAAAATTGACACAAAGCAAGAAATATTCCAGCACCTCGATTAATAACGAGGTCTTTTGACACCGCAACAGGGTACATGTAGCAATCGCGGCAAATGTTCCAAAGATGTAAATGCGTCGGCGGGCGGCGCGGCGTGCGGCGGGCGGCGTGCGGCGGGCGGCGCGGCGAGGGCGTCTCGCAGCCGAACATAAATCATCGGGAGGGGGCTGATTGCCTTCAATTATGGCATTAGCTTTCATGCCTAATTTTATATCGTCAGTTATTAACCTACCCTCTCGTGGTCAAGTGCTGCGCGGTATATTGAAGTGCTTAACTATTCACGGGGATTAGTTTATAAATCATTTCTACAAATTAAAAAATAGAGATTAATTTTAACAACTCCAAATGATTGTAATGTCTGATGTTAGTACAATAGATGATTACATTGGACAGTATTAAATTGTAGTCATAGCGCATATTACTTACAAGTCCTTATAAGTTTAGGTACCTACTTTAAATAAAAAAATAGACCTACAATATGTGACAATAGGTACCTATCTATTTACCTACCCACAGTTAGGTAGGTATCTAAAAATGAGGAAATCAATCATAGTAGTAGTACATAGAACTAGATGCCTAAACAAACAGCTCCTGATCACATGGTACACCAAAACCGAATCTGTTCACCCCTCGAGTAGCCGTCAAACAGCTACCTAACGCGGCTCAATCGATCAATCACCCCCACCATAACAGCTACAACCGTAAAATCTTCAGGGGCAAGACAAAGATAATTCCCGTTTAACTTCCGTTTCCAACTTATCGAATAATTTAACTGAACATTTATTTTTGCGCGGTCATCAATCAAGGCAGCTCTCGCGCCGCCGATAAGCCTCGACTCGACGCCGAGAAATGACTAGGC
This sequence comes from Notodonta dromedarius, assembly GCA_905147325.1. Taxonomy (NCBI): domain Eukaryota; kingdom Metazoa; phylum Arthropoda; class Insecta; order Lepidoptera; family Notodontidae; genus Notodonta; species Notodonta dromedarius. Next base: position 7,746,097 of record LR990159.1, on the reverse strand, counting down.
ATTACATAAATCCCCTCGGATGATGAAAAGTGAAGTCTAACAGATAAGAACCTACAAAAAGTTACGATGAGAAATGGATCGCGATTTATATCCGCCGCCGGCAGTTCCCGCAGTCGCGCGCTCGCGCGGCGCGGCCGAGGCGGAGCCTGCGCCATCCTCCTTCAATGCATTCTATAAAATGGAGAGATATTATACAAAATATTTACTTAGCTTTATGTACTTACCTAAGTGGATAAGTACATTTTTATAGCAGAAATAACAACTGCAGCTGACTTAGGTATAAGTGCTGAAACTTTTTTTTCATTAGTGTTACCAACATTCTATTGTTGAAATATTACCTTGCCAAGATATGTATATGTACCCACATAAAAACGATGTAGATTAATACTTAACTGCAGGAGTACGTTTTATAGCGTCATTTGAAATAAGAACCGAGAAAAAACCGTGCGCAAAAAGCCAAAGTTTAATCGAAACTTTTCTCCCGGTGGCCATTATTAAGATAAACAGTACAATACATAAGCCTATCTCGACATTTATTTTATCACGGGTTCACATCACGCGCCGCTATTCCCTGTTATGATACGGCCCGTACCTGAGTGGAGCTGAAAGAAAAGCTATAAACCTGTTCGGAGCGTTTCTTCCGGCGCGCCGGAGCGTCGCGTACGCGGCCCGACTGGCAAGCGTCCCCCCGCGCGCCCACCCCGCGAGCCCGCACTCCCGCGCCCCCCACATCTGCCGACCATATTTTCCACTTTATGTGTGACAGTTGAGGTAATATCGAGACTCTCGCCGCTCTCTGATTGGACGAAAAATACACATTAAAGGAACCTGCCGGTTGCGAGCGAGCGATTCGAAGCTGTATTCCCGTGGAAAATGTCGGAAAATATTGTATTATGGGGGTGGAAAATTGCCACCCCTCCGCCCGCTCGCTCGACTCCGACAAAAACTGTCGAGTATTTGTTTTTGATGAAAACGATTTATTATTCTACGTGGGTTGGAGGCAATAAAGATAAGCCGGCGAGGTGCCGGAGCCTTATTACGGCTAACCCTCGCCTTTGTTTCCTTATAAAGAATAATAAATGAGGCCGCACGCTTATTTACCAACTTCCTTAATTATTTATTTATGCGGAAACATTTCTGATATTTGTTAGATGCATAAATTGTGTTTGTGGCACCCGTTGAAGGGATATTTTTCCGGGCTGGTGTCTGCGCCCCGAACGCAGCGTGCGTAGCTCTCTTATCGTAGCATATTGCGTAGTGGTAGTGGGTAATAAATCATGAGGCAGTAAATCCCGGCGATGCGCCGGCAGATAGCAATCGCCATAACGGTTAAGCCGCAATTTGCATTAACACCCCCATGCAAGGCGACGCACACTCACTTTGACAATGTTTGGCTCAGATTGGATATTTGTGACGATGAAAAATCTCAAGAAAAACTCATAATTAAACAACTAAACCAAATCGCTGGTACGCATGGTATGTATGACATCAAATACAATTTCACAGTAAAGTAGATTCTGACTATTTATAATTGCTTTGTTGGCCTACATGAATAGTTTAAAATATTTTTAATATTTTGATCAACATCAGTAACCATAAAATAATTTAAAAAGTGATTGTATTTACGTATTTTTTGTATGACAACCACGAAAACTCCATGAGCATAATCACCACGGCCGGTGAGGTACCCCGCTGTGCGCACGCGCCGCTATTATAACCATTTTGCCACATTTATTAATTTGATCATCGCGGACATGTGGCCAACGTGTCACATGTTTAACTTGTTTGCACATATCATCTGTCCTTTACAATCAGCATTAACAAAGTATAGGTAAGTACCCTTATTTCGACATTTTAAACGTACCTAAATTATTATAAGTAGGTAGCTTAGGCATTATATGGTAAATAAAAACTTAAGTAAGTATATGTTAATTTAACATTATAATCAACACCTTCCTACCGCTATTATAAAATAAAGATTCCAGTAACTAACACCTTCGTCCTAACAAATTTGTATTAACAAATTACTTGCAACAACTCTCGTTGTCCCTGCGACGTTTAAAAATTTAAATATCGACAGGCGACCCCTCGGAAATGAAATGAGTGCGCATCTGAAAAATGTTCCGCGCGTTTGAGACACAAAACACAGTTTTTAACATAGACCCTCGCTGCGCTTGAGACTTTTCGTTTGTACAGCAAGGTTTATGGGATGGTTTATGCTGCAGTGTGACGCTGTGTATCATAGGTAATATTTACTGTTCGTAAATTTATGGGACATATGTAGGCGGAATAAATAGAAAATACATAGTAATAGGTACTATGTATTTTCTGTTTATAGAAAATAGCATCGGCTGGAATAATTACAACATTCATGTCAAAATCGAGGTAGATGAATAATTACACATCGATATAAAATATTTATCTATTACTAGTTGCTGCCCGCGACCTACTGCACCTACCTACTTGTACCTACTGCAAAGAAGATGTCATGAAAGGTCATAGTTACCTGATGATCTATGTCTATTATGGCTATTTTCATTTCTCAATGCCATTTTTTCTCCTCTTTCAATTTTTTCTTTACTTTCTGCAGCTTTCTTCTCAATGTTAGATCTAGTTGGGTATTTCCGTTTTCTCTATTCCCTCCATTTCTGTATCTCCTCAGGATTGTTGAGTTTTGATATCTTCTTGTATAGGCCAGAAGAATGTTGCATTTGAATGTGTTTGGTTATCACTTTTGGATGGGCCACAAACTGACAACCGTCTATGTTGCATTTCTGGGTAAATAAAATATCACGTTAATTTATGGGCAAAAAAGACTAAAGCGAAAACTTTAACATGCTAGACAGAACATAGATAGAATTATGATAGAACTAGTGTCTGCCCGCGACTTCGTCCGCGTAGACTTAAGTAAACTATTATATGTGTTAATCCAGGTTATAAACTATCTGTGTTCCAAATTTCATCAAAATCCATTCAGTAGTTTTTGCGTGAAAGAGTAACAAACATACATCCACACTCACAAACTTTCGCATTTATAATATTAGTAGGATTTTCTTTTTCAAAATTACGTTATTAATATTATAAGTGTGCATTCAAGATTTTCCCACTCAGCACTAGAATCGCACTCTATTTATGAAGTAATTACCATTAGCGCATAAAGCGGTCCAGGGCACCCCTAAATGACGCGTAGCGGATGCGGTGTAAGTTAACTCGTACTATTTAACCATCCGTTCATACAGTCGCGATGAAACAACACCCTCGGCGAGCTCTTGCATAGATAGAGACAACCAAATAAACATGCGGAGGTATAAAAGAGATGGTGAATACTCAACAGGGCATAACTCATAAATAAAATACAATATGGTGAGCAAAACATTGAATTATGCCGGTATTATGTCACATTTGGCCTTTGTGAATTAGTCGATGCGCATCGCTGGGGGAGCGGATTGGGTGTTAGGCAGCGATGTTAACCGACCGTGCCGATGTATGGATTTATTGCACTTGTGTCGATTCATATTGTGAACGGACATAAGGACAATATTATTATTGCGTATAAATCAGGTATGTCTTGCGATAACTGCCAGTGAAATAATTTTCAAAATAACTTCATAATTTACTAAAATACTGACCTTTAAAGTTTTGAAAACAGTACTAGCTAGTGTAAGTGGCTTTACAACTGAGTACGTTTTGGCAAACTTTAACAGCGAATATGTTTTTACTTGTTCCTACCTATTATATTTTTGTAAAAATATTTTATAATAAATTTGTCAAGGAAAAATTGATGCTCGTGAGTTGATACAAAAATACAGTAAATTAAATGACTAATAGGTAAGTCATCATCCAAATAATATCATATTTCTATTTATATTTGCAGTTCATGGTTAACGCTTATACAGAAATATTGAAATACCTACCTATTCAGGTTTCCGTACGTCGTCGGTGCTTTATTACCTAATGTTGGTTGATCCGTGATTTATAGGTAATGTCTTATTTTCGTATACTTATGGTAGATACGTAAATTAAGCCAATGAAATTTACTCTAAGTGCAAGGATCTGGGTAGGTACCTCCTATTATTTATTTGCATCATAAAATTTCACGAGATATTGGGAACACTTCGATTTATAAACAAAACGCTCAGCGCCGCTAAGCTATAAAGGGGAAAACGCCGCGCCCGATTCAGCGAAATCATAGAAAAGCACATAAATTGGTGCGCATTAACATTTCCTTTATCCTACGTGTCGGCGTATGACGGGGGCGCCGCGCCACCAGCGGGGCCGCCCAAGACAATAAATTTACATATTTCACCCCTCAAACAGACCTTTTTTGCCATTCCGCAGAATTACGCACATATGGGAATATTCTGTTGAATACATCAGCAGTAAGGAGAGATACTCTCGGAATAAAATTATCTTCCACGGCGCCACATTTGCAGATAAAGAGCCGCCGCGCTTTGACGCCTTTGATACACACGAGGTCGGGCTACGCGAATATAGACCCACCCGACATCGATACATTCGGGACACCGGATTTTTCTGTGTATAATACAGCTTTCATATAAGTATACCTTTAATATCAGGATAAAATATTAACCTGAGTACATAATTATAAATTTTATTTTATATTACCTCGATGCATGATGAAAACATGGATATCAAATTCCTTATTTTTAACCCCCGACGAAAAACGAGGGGTGTTATAAGTTTAACATGTGTATCTGTGTATCTGTGTATCTGTGTGTCTGTCTATCGCCACGTAGCGCCCAAGCTGATGAACCGATTTCAATTTTGTTTCTTTTGTTAGATAGGTATTCTGATCGAGAGTGTTCTTAGCTATGTTTCTTGAAAATCGGTTCAGCCGTTTGAAGATCATCAGCTCTTTTGTAGGTTAAAAAAGCCACATTCACGGCCAAAACCAATTCCCACGGCTCGAATCCATTCGAAATTTGTGATTATTGGATTTCGATTTATTATATTTTTAAATGATCGTAATAGTCTGAACTGGCTTTTTACAATATTATAAATTTGAAAAGCTTCCCTGATTCTGGAAAAAATGTATATTTTATCAATTTTTATATGAGATTTGTGTATGAACTAAAGACGTTCCATAAGTCACGTTTCAAATGATGGATACGCGCATGCGTAAAATTTTGTTTGTTTTGTTAATGGTCATGGAATATTACGCTATAATAATTCTAGAGGGCGCTGCTCCGCCATTGAGAAAAAATATAAAAAAAAAACAAATCTAATTTAAAATAATTTTAGCGTTATTGAAAATTCTTCCCCTGGGCTGCTCCCGTCCGCCTCAACCAGAGTTATTACATCAAATTGAATCATAATTGATAATATTTTACTAGGAATTAAACCTCCGTGGCATCAATATTTAGATTCGTTGTCTATTCTAATGTCATAACAAAATAATGTCTCATACTTTTACACAGATTTTCTGTTGATTATTGTACATCAGATTATAAATGAGGAAGCCAAAACAAATTATGTAAATGGCGCTTTCATAATCTAGCATCGAAACTAGTTGTACCAGATGAATTTGCGAGATGAGTTATGGATACTGAGCTACGGGAGCTACGCAAATCGCGCTAACTTCATTATTTGGAAGAACTAGGTAAATTATACATTTGATGAATAGGTCGTCGCATCGGGGGTTTTTAAATTTTCAATTTAGAGTTATGTTATTCATTAGTTAAGTATTACACTTAGTATTAGGTTAACACGCACCTACATATATGGAAAGGTAATTTTATGATAGAGGCGGTCTTCAAAGGGTCAAACCAAAATCATTTTCACAGTCGAGTGACGCAGTGTAGAGCCGGTCAGCGGCGTAGCTTATGCTACGTTCATACCTAAACAATGTTGTAAACTGGTAACTTCAGAAATATCTTTTTTTTTTGTTTAACCTTCACCTTAACCAATAGTTATGTTATTTTAACGGAAGACAGAGTCAGGACATTTCTCGTATAAAAACAATTCTAAAGTAATTTTAAGAGAACAAAATGTCCTGTTTCCATTTTACCATAATTTCGGTACTTTTACGACTCCTCTCAACTTCTCGTATTCGTTATATTTAAGTGTTGTTTACATAGTAAATAAGCCATAGAAATAGCCACCGAAAGCCAATGTTGTTATGAAATTCAGGTAAATATTTTCGGAACAAATTTACTGCGAACAGTACGTTAAATAATTATATCCTTCTGAACTTAGGCTTTATACATAATCGTATTAGTGTGGAAACTGGGGGTCCCGTATAGAATAGGTATGAGTGGAGCGGCAGAGCCGGCAGACCAGACGGACGACACTAATACTCATTAGAATTACATGTCGGAACGAGGCATGAGCGAACCCCGAGCAGCCCTCCGCAGCTCCGAACCTCCGCATGCACTCCACGCTACAAAACGGTTGGATTCTTTTTATTAACATTTTATATAAAAACTAGCTGTGCGACTTCGTCCGCGTGGAATTTAACTTAACAATCATCCCCTATTTTATCCCCTTGGGGGTAGAATTAATCAAAATCCTTTATTAGCGGATGCCTACGTCATAACATCTACCTGCATGCCAAATTTCAGCCCGATCCTTCCAGTGGTTTGGGCTGTGCGTTGATAGATCACTATGTCAGTCAGTCAGTCACCTTTGAGTTATATATATTTAGATTCAAGAGCATTCAAGAGCACAAGGAAATAATTATCCACGATATGTACTCACTGTGAGCAGTTCAGATTTGTCAATCCTTCTGTGATCATGTAGGTAGATACCTGCAGTTTACTCATAGGTCGCAGGCGTGTGGCGGACTCTAGATCAAATGTCAAACATATCTATTACAGAGCTATCTAAATCCACATCTAAAACGAACATAACAAAAGGAAACATGAAAAGGAAGTATCTATAGGTACCCACATCCCGTTGTGTTTTATCTTATAATGTATAGAGATTGCTGGGAAATATCGCATTCTGTGCACGAATTCCACCACAATCGATAAGAGAGATGACCGCTGGCCGCGAGGCGGGGGGCGCGCGGCGGGCGGGGGGAGACGCCGATGGGGAGACTGTTATTTGATTAGTCTTACCGAGAATGAGCTCTCCTCTACTTAATGGGGTGAGGGCTTGTAACCGGACCACGTATAATTTCCACTACTCCCGCTATGCCGACGCAGGAAGACAAAAGCTCAAAATCACTTATCTAGAAACAATAACGATTCTCGGCGGTACGTGTCGAGTGAACCCGAAAGGCGCTCATCCCATCATCGCTTAATAGACACGCATTTCGACATAAATGAGTTTCGCTTTAAATTAATTAGTAGCACATTTTCCATTATAAGGACAAATGTAAAAGCGACCGCTTAATAGCGCGGTGGAAAACTCGCTAGTTTTCGCTCGCGAGAATAGGGCCGGAGAGAAATTGCGGATAGACATAATCAGTCTTCTGGCTTTGAGGCCGCCTCAGCCCCTAATGTGGCGCGCACCTCTACATCCGATGAATACGGTTTAGACACACGCTTCACGCCTGATTGAATTCCATAACAACATTTTAATTAAACCTCCGTAGGACGCCAGACAACTTTGCATTTTCAGCGACAACACTTTCATACACCATTCAAGATTCATTTTATATTCCAAACCTGCGCAAAGTAACCGCCTGATTGCCTATAGTTAACAAGTACAAGGAAAGTTTTGCAAAACGGGAGGTCGGCCTGTGAGGACGGTCCGTAATGACCCCGTCCGATCTTACAAAAGGCAATTACAATAAAGTTCCATTCGCACATGGTCGTTAACTGGGCGATATATCTTGGATTCCCTCAGTCAAGTCGGCGTTCGCGCTCGTTTCATCTCACCGCCTGACACACGACCCCACATGACAAATTTAATTTTTATTTTATTTGAATCTAACAAAACAGCCGTAGAATAATTACATTATAAAACTCAAAATTGTTTTTATTCATGTAAGTATTTAAGAATAGTCAGAATTACCACCGGTCCGGAATGCTGATCCAAAAAAAAAAACCGGCAAGAAACTCCATGGTTACTATTTTCAATGAATAAAAGATGGTGTAAATTTTCAGGAACAGCAACAGAATGTGAGCAGGCAACACCAATGTCACTAAATAAGTAAATAGTAAGTAATAAATAGTAAGTCCTATAGGCACACAGATGTGTCATTTCATAAATCATCAAATTACTATTACTTAGTAAGGTTGTGGTGCCTACTTGCATACATATTCATAAATGACATACCAGGTAGAAAAAATGCCATTAAGACACATGATGACTAATTTCTAACTAGGAGAACCTGCGAATGAGTGTATGTGTATGGTCGTCGGTGCCGGCGCCCCGGCACGTAGGTAACTGCCACGAGCGCACTTTACGAGCGAGGGATTAACCCGTGTAACGAGATTCATTAATTCTTGTCGTTAAAATTTGTCGTTCTCGATTAATAAGGAAGTCCCAGGCAGCGGCACGTTATTATCGCCGGACCGCAGCGGGCGCCGCCAGCGCTCGCCGCGAAACTTCCCACTCCGCCCGCTTTATTTACACTATCGAGTAAATTAAACTCGCGCTCGAGTGTCGGAGAAAACTTTAACAGAACTTTGTGTGTAATAAGTGGTGCAACAACACGGGTGGAAGAGCAAACGTCGGACGCGGTCTCCGCTCCGCACTTCCCTCCCACTTAACTCTTTGGGACATATTTATTCGACCCTCCGGCGACCGCTGCGACGCGCGCTCTCTCCGGCCCCTTAAAATTAACCTAACGAATCAAAGGCACCATTAATAGTACCTGAACCGTTCCTACGTACAATCTGTTCCGGTTACGTTATGAATGCTCGCCGCAACCTCCATCGATCGGGTACGTGTGTTTATAAATTTTTTATCGGTCTCGGAAACGAATCGAAACAAAGAAAGTACACGACTCCGTTATTAGCGTCCGTTTCCTCTATCTGTTTGTATGTAATTTTTAATGCGGGGTCAATCAGGGAGCTATATCGTAGATCTCCGTCGGGCCGAGACCGTAACGATAATGAATCGGCCCTGTAAGAGCGCCGGACCGCACTCACGAATTATTAATTGCTGTGTACGCGCACAACACCCCCCGCTTCTATTTATTAAATTCTATCTTATGCCTCCCAAATCTCAAATACAGAGCGTGTCGTAACGGTTCGATCGTCTGCGGATTAATAAGTAAAATTACAAATTGATTTTCTCGTAGGAAATGATTTAAATTTAAGATTAGTAGAAACCGTGGTCGGTGCGGTAAGCGGTTTCAATTAGATAACATTACTAATGCATAAAGAACACCTTCTGTGTTCACGGCGACCACATTTCCTTGTCCTTTAAGATGACCCTCCCCTTGTGGAGGTAGAGTGGACTTGTCTCCTGTTTGTTTTACCTACCTGAGACCCTCGTACAACTGTCCACTAAGTGTTGATTGCTTGTAAACAGCGCGCGTAAGCGTTCAACTGTTTACTTTTAGGAAAATGTTACTAAAATACCAAATCTATTTTCGGACAAATGTTACACTATGTTTAGAATGCTACGAAGTTAAATCTAAGCTTGCGTCATAAGTTTATTGTGCGATTCGAGTCCCATGCGTGGAGGGAATTGATAAGGCGCGCTCGAACCTTTGCGTCTATTGCTTGAAATTTATTGCTGTTTTGGGTTTTTATTGTTCCGTTTTACGGCCTCCTCGTGTATAAATCGTACAGATAGAAGATGAATTCCGCGCTATAGCGACCGCTACCGATACTTTTTCGGCGATACCTTACATTTTCATGTAAATATATACAACCACGATACGAGAATAGTTTAATTTTGCAAGGCTACGCATATCAAAGGTGAGCTATATGACAAGGGCTTTATTTTCGTCCGAATGCCGACCGGCGGCAGTTTCGTCGACCGCTGGGCGATTTTCATAGAGGTCCATCACGGCGACCCAAGCGTGTGCGATATATCACACGAAATTATGCTCGGGCTGCGTTCCTGCGTCGAGCGCGACAGAGACGGCGCGCGAGGAGCGCTGACCCTCGGCTCATAATGTACGGTCCGGTTAGGTACACGACTTACGGGAAATAGGTACCTATGTAACCTCCGGATCCCGCGCCCGCACCCCGTGCATGAAATGCTTATTATACGCGGCACGTACGCCGCCGCCCCGCGCCTTGCCGGCCGGCGTTCCGCTCGCTCACGCCGCCGCGCCGCCCGCCCAGACAGGGACGCACGACCGATATTATAGCAAATCGAGGATTGTTATGTCCGGTCCGGCAGAGGTCGGCGTAATATATGGCCACGGTATTCCGGGCACATATATTAACACAGAACTCGGCTCATACGAAAAGATCTTACACGATGGAAACAAATGGGAAGGAAAATTTTGGCGGTGGAATTCATTGTGATGGAAGAAACAAAAACGGGACGAAAAATTGCTGTAATTTTTCCGACTGATCTTAGAAAGAGTCAATGCGGAAAAAACTTGAGGGTTCTTTGAAAATACGACGAGTGAATAGAAAATATAAAGGTAAGTGATATTTACGAGATAGGCATCATTATCTATGATGGTAGGTGCGTGGTCAAGCGGATGATCGAGACGATGTGTAGCAAATGAAGACTGATCACATTGCAACGCAGGGGCCGGCGCCGGTGCAGTGGGAGCGAGGTATGACACGTCCGCGCTAAGTGAGTGATGACGCCGTGCGGCGGGCGGATGGTGCCTACCTACCCACCTCATAAAAAACATGAATTTTCTCTTTACAACTTAAACGTTCCACCCACATGTTAACGCAGCAACAATGTTTGGAAAAAAGAAGATTTAGTTTTTGGTTTTTTGGACAACACTAGTTTTACAACACAATTCGCCCACAATTTTTTATTGAACACAAAGAATTGTAATTTTTAATTAAAACGACTATTTTTTGATTATAAAAGTTTTTTTTAATATCCAGGCTGTAGCCTGGACACACGAATTGATAATTATTGTAAGTACTTATATTTACCTACAGTGTTACAACCGTTCTTTATTCATTCACAATTCAAATGTTTGCACTTATTCGCTTTTTGACCATTAAAGTACCTTATGCTGTATCTCTACATACGTGAACGTTTTGAACTACGAGGTGGAATGAAAGGCTTTCTGCTTATAAACACAATCACGCCCTCGCGATAAATGTCTTGGGGCGCAGTCACCCGCACCGCCTAAACGAATTTAAATAAAATCGGGTATTAAAATCTCCAGGCGATCTCACAAAAATATACCTATGTCAGGAGAGATTTGAGCGGAATAAAAATTCCTTAGGCTCGTCGCATTATCGAGGGGCGGGCCTCCTGTTTTCTTTTATGGCTGTCGTAAGGTATAATCTTCAAGAAAAATGCGATATTTAAATGAAGCGAATTCCTCCGAGGGGATTTCCTTAATACCCAAATTTTTCAGTTGCAATTTCTATTATTAATTCAGTGAGGTCGGTTGTAATCGTGTTGGGGTGACGGAGAAACATCTGTCATTTTAATTTCACATTGTAGGCAGATAGGTACCTACTCGGTAAGTAAGTATGCCCATGGCAGTTTTCATAATTGTATTTTTTATTCAAACATATCGATATCCGGGCATGTCGCGATGTTGAGCGCAGTATAAACATTGGGGCTTAATGAGGGCAGTGCGGTGTGGCGGCGCGTGCGCCGGCTCCCCGCTCCCGCGCGCTGATCTGCGCCACGCGGCCGCCACGCGCAACACGTCTCTAATTGCCCTTCCATAGGGATTGTGACAATATTGGACAATCCAGTGAAAATAACACCAGGATATTGCCGCGTCGCCTTTGAGCCGACAATAATCTCGCATTTTAATAGATAAGTGGAGGCGGAGTCGTGTGATTTGTTAGCGACTACTCGTATAAGTAATATTAGCGTAAATAAATATCCAGTTTCTTTTTCAACCCTCACCCGTATTATTTGCTGTAACTACAACCCTTTTGTAATTACAGGAAATAATTTATGAATAAGAGGCATTCCCACAATTTTTTTTCTCATTGTTCTCAGTTTAATGTGCTTGTTATAAACCTAAAAGTAATCTGAATAAATAAAATTACATGAAAAAAACAAAGGCAATCGGTAGGCGGTGGCCATTTCATTAAAATTAAAAGAAGTTAAGTCGCGACACAAGACAAACTGCCGCCTAGAGAAATAAAGAGAGCAAAGCAAATGAGAAGAACTCATTTGGGCGGCCGCTGAATTGTGTTCGAGAGGATAATAAAAAGGGAAGCCATCAGTGACACGCACAATAAGCATCAACCTCAAGAATATCATAGATAACGGCTGGGAGCCGCCGCCGCCGCCGCAGGGACCTCATTAGGAGGCCGCAGGGAAATTAAAAAGAAAGCAAGATCTCGGACTCGATTGCGACCCGAGAAAAACGACCGGCCTTCCTCTCATAACATTACATACAGCCAGCGTCGATTTTCCGGACGATTATTATTTTGTGGTGCGTAAGACAGGACCCGGAAAAGTAGTTAATGACAGGGCGCAGGCCGAAGAAGGACTGGCCGCGGCGTAAATCAGTCTGGAGCAGAGATGAATGTAATTACCGTGTCGGACGGGACAAATCGGATCTACGCCGGCCGCTATTATTTTTGTGATCTGTACACGGTCAACCACATGACGTCATATCCAAACGTATCTCCTTTGTTTTAGATTTCTCCAAATGGTTTCTATGCATACCGGAAGTTCGAATGATTTACTGTACTTATCAACATTTAATACGAAACATAAACAAACACACAGGAAAGAGAAAATAGCAATTGATTGCCTTTTCCAGAGAACAAATTTCAAGTCTTCGAACTTACTCGATTTGCTAGAAAAGAAACCTATAGAAATCTTGCATTTATGCAAAACAAAGGCAATCAAGGTCCGGGCGAACAGAAGAAATGAGCTTCATTAAGCGACGGAATGAAAACTTTAATAATGTAAGATGCAAAAAACCCGACAAAAAATACTTAAGAAAATCTGACGACATAAAGGCTGTTGTAACCGGGGACTCGCCGTAAAATCATTAAGATGCTAATAAAAACTTCCTTTTGTAACGCAGAGACGAACTCGGGGCCGGAACAAAAAAATATTCAAATAAAAACTCAATCGAGAGAGTGGAGCGGGTCGCGGTGCCCATGATTATTCTTCAAAACATAATGAAGAGAATTAATGTAAATATTCTTTTTGCTCGGAACTTCCCGCCCTCCGGAAAGTTTTATTTTACGGCGCGTCGTTTAACAGCCGTCCCTACTTATTGACATTCAATTCGGGGGAAATTGATTTATGAAGATTGTCGCCTTAATTGTAAAAAGAAATTTCTACAAAGGAGATTGGAAATCTTTAATCGTATTTACATAATATTACCTATACTATAATGTATCTAATTCTGGTTCTTAATAATTCGGCAAATACCAACCTACTTTACACGGGTTTTACTTGGTTTCATAAAATCTTGTGTACGATATGTTACGTGTTCTTTGTTTGAGATTTAGGTGGAACAATTGGTTGCATTGTTGCATTATTGAGCAGCCGGCGGCGCGGGCCGGCCGGCTGGCGTGCAGCTGCAGGCAGTGATTACCCTGTCAGTCGCCGCATCGCGCCGCGACAAGCGGAACAAATGTCCACTGTTTTATTCATTACTCTTATTAAATTATTAATAAAGTCATGTTCCACTTTTTATAGCCACGGTATAATAAAAATAATGCCCTTTACCGTGCTAGAGCCGAGCCTCCCTAATTTCTCAATATGTAAGGTATATTTCGTTTACAAAATAAAAAGAAGGAAATTTAGTGGATCGCGTAAAACGATTTCAAAGAGCGCAGCTCCTATTCAAGCATAAAGTAAGTACCAGACCCTTTTACTGGCCGGTATTTTTCGGGATTTGGAACAAAATATCCGTAAATAATTGGAATCTCTCCAGGAGAGTCGTCGTGGAAGGGTCCACGCAAGGTCCGGCACCTTTTTACGGTCGATAAAAATAATAAGTCGCCGCCGCCCCCGCCCTGTGCCCGGCGGACGCTGCCCGCTCGCCGTCTCCGCCCACACACGAACGCCGCTCATTTTTTGTTCGTAACACTTGTCATTTGTATCCGAAAACCGAGGCGAATACAATCAATAAATATAAACATGTAATACCTTAAATCACAGCGAGTAACAGCTATATTTACACATAGAGAGAAACAGCGCCGAGGAGACAATACCGAACAGACATTAGGCCAAGTTACACACATTAAAAGTTTCCGAATCGACACCTAATATGCAATCACATACTTTATACAAAATTTATCGAACCTATTACAAGATTCGCATTAAACTACCCAGAAAATCTTTAACCTAAGCTTTAAGCTTATAAAAGCTCGGCGCTAATGGCCGGATACCGGAAATTGCGCTCTCATATATCTCCCAACAGATTTATGAAAGTACCCACACATGAGCCGGTGTCTCGGCGCACACACGTGACACACGAGCTAAGAGTATCGTGAACTCGCACACTCACACACGCCCCCATATAACGTAAACTTTGACACTTATTAATTTAAGGGATCGTTAATTTTAGAGAGTACTGAATAAATTATATGAAACTAAAACTAAATTTTAACCTCGCGTAATTGCGTTACAGTTTTCTCTCGAAAAACTAGTTTCACTACGAATGTCGTACATTAAACATTTCTTAATATTGTTAGGGTATTGGATATCTTCTTGGACCTAATGGTAAAGCCGCATAAGTATTTCTTACAGTATCTAGCCACCTTCTAAATTAAATCAGTAATCGATCCATCAACGCATTCTTCGATGCTACGCGCGTAGCGGCGCTACGTCGTAGCGGATAATCCGCGTCCAGCGGCGTAGTCACACGCCTCCCGTAGCCGCTAATATTACTGGATGGTCTTTCCCTGTCATGTTTAATGCATCTGTTAGCTCTGCATACATTATTTAACAATAAGATTTGCATTCCATTCTGTTTGTGATATTTAAGTACCTACTTCTTTTACGATTTACACAACAATAGGTAACTCGCTTCTAGAATATACAAGAAACTGAAAATTTACACTTCGCCAATAATGAGACGAAATACAAAACCGCTACACCCCAAGTCAATTGCTAAAAGAATATTAGGTACATCCGCGAGTGGCGACTGTTTTTTTAGGATCGTAATCTCTCCCGCGCATCCCGCCTCAGTCCTTGCGGACACGTACAGGCCATTGTGACGCGGGATACGTCTTCCGCGGCGCTTCTTATATGAGCGTTACAAGTGCTTTCTAAATAATCTAAGTCCAGCCGAAGAGAGCGTATTGTATTGACACAGTGGAGTGGCGGCCGGCCGTATAATGCCCGGCCAGTGTGCGGGTGGCGTGTGCACGAGGCGCCGGCCGTGTGTGTGTCCACGCTTGATAGAATAAGCAAGCCGTCCGGCGCCGGGGGGAAGGAGACACCCCCCTTAAGTATCTTGAAGGCTGGACCTCCACCACCCCCTGCCCGCTACACGTCTTCTGTAGCACTTCCCGTGGCCACATCGGACTCTAATGGGCCTTTATGTTATGTTCTAAAGAAATGTTATTATACAATAACGTGTTAATAATAACTGTACAACAATGTAGTACGTTACAAAGTTAGTAATCATCAAGTAATAGATCGAAGCCGCGTTAACTGTAAAACGAAATCGAAATATGTAACATTTTTTGGACACATCTAATATATGTGAATATGTAGGAAAGTGCAAGTGTAGAATGTGCTGGGAGTTCTATTTACTTGTTTTTTTATGTCAGCGTGTATCCTAACGCCCGCTGCGGTATGGAGAGCGAGTATATTAGTTACTAAGTACCTATGCCATATCAAAAACACTCTTTTTCATTATTAAATATGTGTCAATAATGTCACCAATAGTGGTAATTGTAGAGGGATTAGGTACGTCATCTCGAAAATAAGTACGTTAACTACTCATCGCGCATAATATGTAAAATTCATATTACACTTTAAATAAGCTAAATACGCAAAGTGGTGAAAGTTTATTGAGTTGCTTGAAGCGACGAGGACGTCAGAGTGCGCAGTGCGAGCAAATCATATTAAAAGCGGCTACGCCCGGCGCCGTAGTGCTGCAGCGCTGTACGCCCGGTGCACTATTTCATTGCTAATTCGGAACGACCTGGACGTACCCACTCGCATTTCATTTTGATCTGCAAAGATGCAGTTAGCACCTTGTTTAAGTGAGTATCAGGTCACACTAACGTAGCGTCATGTTACGCCGCGCAAAGGAGTCCCAATTTATTTTCTTGCAATTTTAAGACTCGTTTTTTGTCACAGCAAACTTAAACGATGACGTAGCCTTATCTTGCCTATTCCTTAGTGTTTGATGACCAGGTAATGTTAAGAAGAGCTATAAAGAGTTGAGTTTAAATTGTCAATCGTGTAATTTGACATAAACAATAAAACCATCATAATTTGTATTTATATCTACATTCCTGGTTCTACACAAAACAAAATAAACATAAGTACATACGTGCCCACAGACGTACATGTACATAGGTGCTCGAGCCAAAAGTTATGTCGGAATACTTCTAACGGGCGGGCGGGCGGTCGGTATGAGTAGATTTACAATAAATACACCAAACAAAGGGAAAATAATCTCTGTGCGGGGAAACTTCGGCTTTGTACTCTACTGCACTGTTACGGTGAAGCACTCGCTTTATACGTCAAATATGTTTGAGTTACAGAACGTGCCCACTAGTATTTAATTATGTACTCGTACAACACGATATAGCTACATAATTGCTTGAATACCTATCGTTAACAATGTTGCTGTCAATGTCAAAGTATCTCAAAAAGTCTCTTTTCAAATATGGAATACCACTGTAATGTAACTCCAATGAGTGCACATCCAAAGATTATAAGGACCATTCTCGATTTAAAACAATCAGTGCCATCATTTAATAAGCAACCCCAATAAGCCTAATAACAATCGAAACCCATTCAAGCAATAATAATATCATCATGAATTAACCACTTTCTATCAAAAGATTAATTGAACATCTTCAAAGCAGAACTGAGCTGATTCCCGGCTAGGGATGGAGGTAGAGGCGGCGCGTCGCGCGTCGGCGGCAGCAGCGCCCGCGGCGGCCGCGCCACCTGCCGATATAATTGGACTTCAAAACTGCGCGCTCTGCAGATCCCCAATACTTCCGCGTGGCTGGTCCACTGCCACCCTCCCATTTATTTCGTCTGCGCTGTCTTTGCCGCTGTCAGGGCACCATTTGAACGGTTTTCTATATTCCCGGTATCAATCCACATAAGGACCGTTCGGTTATACCTATTCACGACACAAATAAATAATGTTGTTTTGACTTTGCCATGGTGCGTCCTATTTACGCCCGCCCCGGATTTCCCAGTCGATATTTCTTATTGAGAATATTGTACCTTTCTGTTATACAAGACGTATAGCTATATTTTTTAGGAGTAGTACTTTTATTTTATTATTATTTCAATTACAGAACGTTATATTGGTTTTATAGATAATCACATCAAATCGGTTTGTGTATGTTCTAAATGCATCCAAATGTAAAAATAGTCATAACTATCCCCAAGATAGCTCAATGGAATTTTAATCAGGTATACTTTAAACTTAAAATGCTCAACTGTACATTAATAACATTGTTTATTTATTTACCTGTAGACCTGTTCCTACCACAGGCCTTTTAACTTTAAAAGAGTCAAGATACTCATAGAAAATGCAGTCTCAACCTTCAATGTAACCCCGTCTCCTAGATTTAACGGAATAGCCGAAATCAGCTCATGCAAATACAAGTGTCGTTTCGGGCACTCGAGTAGCAAATCAAGAAAGAAACCCGGGCGCCGGCGGTCGAGCGCCTTTCACGCCTCAATCAACTGCCAGTTGCGGCCTTTGTAGCCGAGTGGCCCTCGGCCTTACCACACAAACTTCACCCGCCGAAACCTCGCCACCAATAATCAGCCAATCGCCACCAATTATTTGGAAATTACCTGCAATATGACTAAGTAATTCGGTAATATTTAAGTTTCAATGGGATTGGACCAATTAATAAGACTGATGATTAATTTCATGCGAGTCTATAAAATTATTAGTAGGTACACCTATATGTAGTTCAGTTATGTACAAGTATCATTATACCTAACATAAATCCTCAGGTGGCGGGCGCTATCCACTTAATATCTCCAGAAATGAAAGGTCCGACGTGCACCAGCAGCTGCAAGCAACTTAAGACCGACATTCCAAATATGAAAATAAAAAGAAAATAAGCTCTCCCTGACCGTTCCTCCAATCGCGCATCTCGCTTTTATTACATCCATAAATTCATCATATCGGTGCGGCAGCGGCGCTCGCCATTGGCCGCGCGAGCGAGACGGAGCGCGAGTCTCGCTCGCACCTCCTTCATATTAATATTGAATTTTTCTCGACCCCCGGCCGCCACCCCGCGGGAGGCTCTACACTCGCTCGCCCCCGTATTGTTGTTATCTTTAATGTTGTGGAAAACGCGTTTTCTTGTGTCGTTAACTTTTATATTGCACGAGTGATACTTTTACGGGTTTGATACATAACTTATAGCGGAGGTTTTACTGTGCAATATGTGTACCTAACGTATCTGCGTGGGTGTAGCAACTTGACTTGTGTGAAATGTAGAGGCATTTAGTGATATATTACTTATTAAATCTAATTACCTTTGTTTTAGGCGCAAATAGCAGAGAACCTCAAAGTGTGTTTTGTGAAAACTATTTTACAAGGGATATCGTTTAACGGCAAATAAAGTTTATTTCGCATCAAAAGCGGCGAAATGAGACGACCCTCATTGCTTCATGTTACCAAAATCAAAACAGAAACAAAGAACATAATAAATTAATCACTTCGGAAAGGGGTTGGAATTCTCCCCTTTAATGTTTTCCTTTGGTGCATTGTCTGCCTGCCAAAATTAAAAAAGAGGAAACAACCCGACTTCGTTTTAAACGACGGTGACCTTTTGCTATTAGTCTCTGACTTTTTAACATTTCCCTAAGTACACCACACACAGGCACACGACTGAATGGTATAATTACCGTGTCTGTAGTAGGTATATGTATATATGTTGTGTCGTACGTTGTTTTTCCTAGGTACTAAATTAATCATTATGCAATAGTTATCTATGTTGGACTTGAACCTACTCTCTCAATAAACAGTGGCCTTACCAATAGACATTAGTTAGGTAGGAATCTCTATCACGAATACCCACAATCACAAAGCAATTTAAAACTTCCAACATTCAATAAGTAATAAAATACTATCGCAGTAACAAACACTCAGCTCAGAAAGTTTTTATTTCTATGCAGAAAATAAAACACATGGAATCTTTTTAAATTCCCTCCCTTATATTTCAAAGCTCAAAAGAAATCGCTAGCAATATCTGTCTGAAAAATATATCGGATTGCTTTGTCGCAGCTTTGGAAATCGAAATCTATTTTCCTTCAAATCTAAGTGAATCCCGTGCGGATTGGAAATGTACCCTTTACCTACCGCCGGGCGAGGCAATTGATATTCCAACAATACAATGTATGAATAAAATATAAACTGAGTTCCTATCAGCCATGTTCGCTGCGATCGCCGCGAGGCTTTTCAACAAATCTTTACGTCATTTTGTGATAAAAAATTTAAGCTGATTCTAATATTCAATATTTTTTTAAGAATGGCTGAAGAAGGACGATTTATTTAAACAGAATAAGGTTCATAGTAGTATTACCTACTAGGTTAGGTAACTATATATACACACCATCGGAACCCTTCATAAAACAGATGATGTAGTGAGTTGGATATAGTTTGGCTCTACCACCAAGAAACTAAAGTATAATAATAAAATAAGCAACACGTCATTATCATTAGGTATAATCGTATAATCTATTTTATAAAACGTATGCCGGGACTCTACGAAAACTCTCTACAAGTATCGTACGGAGAGACGAATAAAAAAGAAAACTAAATAAACAATCTTTGAACACTGTTTTATGTGTAACGAGTCTGCAAGGCGAGGCGTGTATGAAACACAGCTCTGCTGAACATTGACATTGTTTATCTGGCGAAATTGAGGTCGGTGCTCGGCTTGTTGTTTCGCTACGTTGAGTTCCAGCAAATGGATGACGGATTATGACATAAGATACTAACGTTATATGAAAGATACACCCATAAACTTATTTTTTCTACCATGGGTAGATTATTATGAAAAATATAATCATTCTATTCAAGTTAGTAGGAACTTCCTATCTTACGTCACTTTTCAGAACTCTGGCTGATAATAGACGAATGATATGATATCTAATATCTATAGAAACAGAAATAGGTATATACCTATTATCCTACTAATATTATAAATGTGAAAGTTTGTGAGTGTGGATGTATGTATGTTTGTTACTCCTTCACGCAAAAACTACTGAACTGATTTGGATGAAATTTGGAACACAGATAATTTATAACCGGGATTAACATATAGGATACTTTTTATCCCGATAATCCCGAAATTTGTGTTACGTTAAATACTACGCGGACGAGGTCGGGGGGCACAGCTAGTTAATTATAAAATTGTTTTATGCACTGTTTTGTAACATATCCTTACAGAAATATGAAGTTATCACTTTCCACTTTCTTGTCCAGTTGGTCCTTAAAACTAAGCTAAATGCTTGTACTAGTAGTAAACTAACTTAGATAATTCAATAGTAAGGGTGGCGATCGTACCCAGATCCTCTTGGATAGGTACCTACCTGAAGACCAGAATCAAATTCGAGCTCCGGAAGTCTAAAAATATCCGTGAATAAAGCTACGCAGTACTAATAAAGGTGGCGGAGGCAGGTCGGTATCGTAATTTTCTTTATTGTTCCTCACCGCGACGGGTAGTAACAAATCCAGTGGGGTTATTCTCAGCTCCGCCACAACTCCTATCTCCCGCTTTTGTTTGAATAATGAATAGAAATGCGAGGCGATTGTATGTATGACAAATTCAACTATTAAAGTAACAGTAGATATTGTTATAAACTAAAAAGTTACAAACTATGATATTATAAAGATTATTATGATATTAATCGTTGGTCAATGGATTCATTGATTGATCTATGTTGAGAAGAGTATAACGTGTAACGTCAATTTCTACATAGACCAACGTTCGAGCCATTATCAATCAACTGGTTTGTATGGTAAAGCAGATTAGCGTGCAAACTTTAATCCTTTCAAAATCTGTGTAACATACTAATATCTCTGTATTACAGAGAATAGAGTCCGTATTGACATACCATAATTTATAATCTACTAGCTGTGCCCCGCGACTTCATCCGCGTAGTATTGGATTATTGGGTTAAAAAGTATCCTATATATTAATCCTGGTTATAATCTATCTGTGTTCCAAATTTCATCCAAATCCGTTCAGTAGTTTTTGCGTGAAGGAGTAACAAACATACATACATACATACATACATCCACACTCACAAACTTTCGCATTTATAATATTGGTAGGATACTCAGGTTGTACACAGTTTTTATTTCAGTAGCTATCCCGTTTCATACCAGGAAGCTGATCATCCTGGTCCACTTAGTAAGATGCAAGTGTGCAAAAGTGTTCAGAATAACTGCTAGAGGTTCGCGTCCCCTACTCATTTAGCTGTCGGAGAGTTATTTAATACTGCGAGTGACCCCCGCCCTGCGCACCGCCGCGCTACAAATGTATTGAACACATCTGCCGGACACTGGACTCCAAACGCACTACAAAAATTAACACATTAAATTAGGTACTTAAAATTTTCCTCGTTTTTGTTGGAAATTCGACTTTGGGCACCTGAAGGCAAACTCTTTTTTTAAAACTATTTTTAATCTTTTTTTTAACTGTCTGTTCTAGATATAGGCTGTCTAAAGTAAGCCAGTGTCTGAAAGTATTATTTTTTACTCGCTAATGGGCAATTATATTACACCATCTTAGCGTATTCACATAACTATGTAACAAAGTAACCCAATCAATGTAGTTCATGATAGATAGAGTCAGAAAGTCAGTCGACAGCGATGCTTAGAATAAGCACGCACCCAGCTCCCGTAATCTTTCAACATCTTAAATAAAATAGTCCGAAGTAGTGTTGTACGGCCGGTATCTTATGAATTAAATATGAGCGCTTTATTCGATTCCCGAGTCCCTCGATATCTGATAATAAAAAAGAAATTTATCGCGCACATACGGCTACCAGAGGCCAGTCTCATCGGCCGCTATTTTTTACGACGCCGGCGTCCTTCCATCGGCAATCACTTCATAGCGACCCCTGTCCGAACGTTCGATGACAGAATTATTTATCAGTTTGAAAAATGACGGGAAATTGAATGTAGTCGCAATGTTTACAACGCATTTTCTGTCCAGCGTCCTCGGGGGCTCCTTCCCTCGCGTTCCGATGTCCACTTTTCAAAGAGACCGCTCGGACGAGGGTCGAAAAAGTGTCCCCAGAGTAAAAAATAAAAAAATGTGTATATTTGTATCTTCGCTCGATGTTACATTACATTACGCGTATACCGTGGAGTACAAAGAAAACGCGGGAGATGAAACGAGCGCAAGACGCGGCGGTGGACGCACTTCGATGGAGGTATAATAATTGTTTCGCGCCCTGGGACCGCATTACCATGGCGCAATCTATTTGAGTGACCCTGTCCGCCCTGTGCAGAGGCGCCGCCACGTATTACTACCCTCTAAGTAGACCCATCGAATCATCTTTGTAATGGCATTTGTTAAATTTTGTGGCAGGGAAACAATACAACCATTATGATAGAGCACCGCTATGACAGATATCACTTTCACCGCGGATCTACTGAAAAATATACACCATTTTATACACTATCTATGTATACATTACTATCATATAGACTGCTACGAAAATGAGTTTATGGTCAAGTAACATTTTCGTAAAGTTAGATAGGTACCTAAGTTAAGAAAATTACCAGTAGTTCTATAGGTAACCAAGAAAGATAATGTAAGTAATCTGCATTGTCACGGGCGGAAATGAATTTTCCGAAGAGCCATTGGCCAGACAGAGGGGACGGGGACAGATACAATAACAAATGTGTATATTCGCTTTATACTTTATTACCTGTAGGCATATACCTAGCCGTGCGTGTGTGTGTGTGCGTTATAGCACCCATGGCCGCTCGTAAAAATGTTTTATTCACCCCATACGGCGTCGTAAAAGGCGTAATAACGCGAGGAGGTATCGTGGAAGCAATTACCGATCTGTTATAGTTTGTTACAAAGGCGCTTGTTTATTATCGTTTTATTATCAACTCATTTGCCGAACAAGGACGCCGTTTAATTCAATACACGCTTTTATTACAACTTATTTTTAACAATTAGGCATAGTAGAATGGAGTTAGTTCGTAGTATAAACCCGTGATTTAATGGTAAGTTGCTGGAAAATTAACCGCCTTTTTTTTAATATCGCCAACACTCCAATCGTAAGAGTGAACTACCTATATATATTCAGACCATTATGATTTGCCTACAATTGCAGTCGTTCCGGAATTCATTAATAACACCTGCTTGCTAGGTTGGAATTAGATTTATCGCTAGGCTCAGCAACGTAGCAGATGAAAGTTGCGCAACAAATCCTTATCTACGTTTCAGGTCACGATTCTGCAAAATCGACGAAAATAAAATCAAACGTTCCGCCGCTCGCTGCGGAGATGGAAAATGTGATATTGGATGGAAAGCGCTGAGGTGTCATCATAAGCCTCTCTTGGCTGGCAACTGCCTAGCTAACACACTTGCACGGGATATACATTTTATTTTTATAGGTAGGTATTTATTGTATAAACAAATTTAATAATGAACATATCTCAAGGGGTTATTTTTTTAATTATCATATATACTATTTATATCTAAAACTTATACACACAAAGAACAAATAGATATACCTACTTCCATTAATAAACCTTTATATCATCATCGTAGTAAAATTTCATACTAGAGATAATGTTGTAGGCATCTATGTATAGTGGTAGTACCTAAGTGTACGTACGTCCTTACTATGTATTAAAGTCATAAAATATATCCGCCCCACACCTGATAGATACTACCCCAAGATGCACTCCCCATTATAATCATAACTGAACATCATAAAACCGCCCGCCCAACGCGGAAAACTGCGCGCTGCATGCCGCCGCCCGCCTACAATATCATAACGAGCGGGGATTGGCCGATATGACCTGATATAATATCATAACGCGGTAGGATTGGGTGAAGCCCCGCGGCGCCCCCTCGGCCCCTCCGGGCGCCCTCCGCCTCTCATTAAAGGTTAGTGCACCGTAGTAGATGGTCGACGTCGTTATAATAAGTTTTACGTCGGCGTGCCGTCCCGCGCGCCTCAATAAATATGTCGGGCGTCGGCCGGCCCCCGCCCGCCGAGTATGAGCGGTAGGAAATGCCGACCGCCGACCGCCGCCCGAGCCGGATCAATAATAATACTCGCCCATATCTGCAGTGGACTGGATCTGCTTGAGAAAGCGCCCCCTGGCCGCCCCACACCCCCACCGCTACACAAACAATATAAATCATTTTCCCGAGGCTGAAGCCGCGGCCACACGCAGTCCGGTCGCGCACGCCTCGCCGCTTCGCCCGCAACAGGCACACGCACCCTTATATTGCTGCTCCTTCAGCTTTCTGAAAATGGTCAAGGAACAATTATTATTATATGCGTCTTACTTTTGTCGATTATATTGAAAGGGTATTGAAATAAAACTATTTTTACGGATTATATCGCGTTTATTTAATTTTATGTTCCCGACGTTTCGGGAAAAAAATAGTTTTATTTCAATGTGTAGTATTCGCGTAAATATAAGAAAACAATAGTTGAAAGGGTATGTTAATATATTTATATTATATTACTACATTGCACACCTCTAATTATAACTACTGTAAACGCAAACATAATTAAAAAAAAGAGAAAAGAAAAAATGTATCCATGGAGCTTCTTACATGTTCTTCTCCATAGGATTTTGTTTTGGAACATGCACCTAGCTCTTGACTTTTTAAAAGTGCCAGTTAATCTGGCCTATTTGAAATAAAAATATTTGAATTTGAATTTATCTATAGAAGAATTAGGTAGATTTTTTGTTAATAACCTACGTGATTGATTAAAACCGCTGTAGATGTTTAAAACTTCAAACTAGAGAATACAATTCAAGAGTTAGATAAAAAATAAGCTCCTTCTTGATAAACATTGTTTTGATGTAAACAGTTTAAAATATATTTTGTAAGTAGGTTATTATTAGGTAAATAGGAAGTAAAAACGCTCGGATCTTGTTCTAACTTTATGTTCTTTGGTCTAAATCGAACGACATAATAAATACTAAACAGATATTTTATAAGCAACTCTATTTAATAATATCCATAATTTATTAATGATAAGTCATTATAGTCCCTTTTGTGACATTGGATTTCGACTAGTTATACCTAAGTACATCTAACTACCTAATAGGAGATATGTTCAACAAATAAAAAAACGAGTTGATTCATAATGGAAAACCGAAACACAGTATGGAAAAGCGGTCTCGTGAAGACAAAGTTTTGTGGTGGGTAGTGCGGGCACTACCTCGCGTAGATACTTAGTAGGTATATCAACTTAAAAAAAATTACGTGCCTCCTGAAAATTTTTATAGGTATGTTGTAATAGGTACTGCCCTGAATGAAATTTTAAATATGCCAAGTGAAGTTTTATTTTAATTTTGGGAGTATTTAAATGTTACAAAAACTTTTAACTCATTTAAGTATCTACCAACATGAAACAAGCTAACCTAGAAATACCACCTACCTAATATTTTTTATAGGTAACCCCTATGGCTTCCCCTATTAGTAATAGGTATAACCTATTCATGACATACCTATCCTATAGCTACGAAACAATATGTCGATCGAGTTGATGGCAATACGGAGCTAGCGAACTTTGCACAATTTATCAAATTGAGTTACCGAGGGGCAATATCGCAGAGCGAACGCAATATTGCAGCGCGTGACCGCGTCTGCAATACGCGCTCAATACATCGGCCGGCGCCGGGCCCGGCACGTCCGCCGCCCGCCGCCCCCGCCCGTCTTCTAGCCGCCCAGCCCCCGCCGCCCGCCCGACTGACCACCTAGATATTTAGCTAACAATGCCTCGCCGCGAGCGAAGGCTCCGCGCCGTGCTGTCCCGCTCCAGCTGCCGCGCCCGCCGCACGCCCGACAGGGACGCTGCCGCTCCGGTCATCGCTGTATTTATTGGCGACGCTCATAAGTACGCGGGTCAGGTTATAAGTTTCCACGAAATGAATGGCCGAGGCACGTAGGAGGCGAGCGCCCGTCCCGCTTAACAAGAAAGCACCTCCACCAGAAACTTGGCAGAGGGGGCAACACCCCACGGACGCTGGCGTTATAATTAAAAAACAAAAGAATACAGAGCCACTCAGCCTCTCGCCTGCCGACGGTCGTTCGACTTTCATGCGAAAAAATGCAACGACTGACAATTAAACAAGAAAGAAGAATGGAGAATTGTGCAAAATTGGCAACTTTTTTATTTACTTATAGGAAACGTCTAGAGTACAATTAGGCTTTAAGAATCAGATGCTTAACTAGGTACAAGACGTTGCACTTCTTCCAGCAGACAGAACAGTGAGTTTCATAAAAATTGTACTTTTAACTCGTAGGTATCTAATTCGCAATCTGGGTGGGTAATTCCATAATCATTGATTGGGAAAAGTAGAAAAGAAGCCCTTAGGTAGAAACGCAAAAACAATATTGAAGGTACACACAACTAGACTGTTCTGTAACTGAATTAAGTAGGTACCCACGGATTATCTTTGCACACAACAAAGTTTGCGAAACTAGGCTCGTCAAATTTTTAATTGTATAATATTGATACCTAATCACTACCGAACTAACTACCATACCAAAACAAATTTAAACTAATGGGCACACTACTTACTCTAATTTTATTCAGAGGATTTCGGATATAATATATTCATTTACAACCAAAGACAGGATCGAAACCGTCCCAGCGCCGGACACGATCCAAATTAATCTTATAAATAAACCATCAGACCCATGTGTTCGGCGGCGGTGATCACAACTCATGCGGACCGCTCCTATTACAAATACCATTACGGAGTTCGCAGATGACCGCACGGTTTTATAATGCGAAGGCACCGTCGTCGTCCGGCGCGATGGCCACCCCGCGCCCCCGCGGACCCCTCGCCCCTCGCACGCTCCCTTGACCATCGACCGACAATTGTAAATGGCACATAAAATAAATGAATGTGCAGCGGGACTCGCCTCTGCAGCAGACAATATAAATTACGACCGGACGATTATATTCCGCCGGGAATGAAACGATTTCCTTCTGATATACACTTTACATTGCGCGCCGGGAAGCCTCTCCCGGACAAATTCACGGCTGCCCACCGCCCGCTCTCGTTAGCCGTGCGTGTAATTGCCTGCTGTTTTTAGAAGCTGCTTTGATTAGACATAGATACTCACACTATATCAGTATATATTTGAATTCCATGTACCATTTTGATGGTAATAAGAATTACTAACTATCTAAGTATATATTACTATTTATGATAGATACTAAGGATTCTAACGAACGATACTAATATAATTAATAATTCCATTCGAAAGTTTCGTTAATTTAACAATCACCAAATCCTTACCCCATGTTGTTTGAAATCCAGTAAGCACCTACGGACGCGCTTAATGGCAAGTTTCCAATAACATCTCATTGATCTTGCTAAGTGAAATTTATGGCATAATTGGGGCGAACGAGCGCTCACCGATCGTAGGGCGATCTCGGAAACTCTTTTGTGTCCAAATGCCAAACAATAATGATTTGATCGCAGAAAAAATAATTACTGAAGTATAATTTTATATAACATTTTCTAATGACATAAAAAAGTCGGCAAACACGCGCCTAATAAGAGTTACCCCGCCTGTCGACTCAGCCCGTATGTGAGCTGTAGTCAATGGCTACAACTAGACCCTACCATCTTTTGCTAATAAGGAAGCTAGCCTAATATACCTGTCTGGGTAAAGCACTTAAAAGTACCAAAACTGCGAGGAAATCGCAAAGGCAAAATTCACGTATGCAAATCTATTGTTCTTTTTTGGTGCTATTTACGTCTTGCGATACTTAACAGTGTACCTACCTATTCTGCTGCTATACGTGAAAATGCTATACTGTAATTGGCTTATCATTTTATTGTAGCCGTTATGAAATAAGTAAATAAAAATCTTTTCAGTTGGTAGCTAAAACAACATTCAGGTACAGTAACAAGATCTGTAAATTACTACTCCACACAGACATCGGTAAAACTAAATAGTCTAATCACGAGCGGAATGAGTCATTCGATATCGCAGACCAGTCATTTGGTCAGTGTCGCAAAACTAATGACACTTAATGACGGCAGGGTAGTCGGGGCGGGGGCCACCCGCCGCCGGCCGCCGCTAGACAATACTAGCTCCTAACACTGAGCACCGACGTCACGTCGACTGAACGGGAGTCAGTCAAGGTCTGTTGGCCGTCCCCGGGAGGTCTTGCCTCGTGCAGTTGCGACCGACCACCTGACCACCCTGGCCGCAGCTAATTGGGGTCGTCAACCAACCGCATGGCCATAATTTTGATATTCGGACCGAGCTATTTAACTTGGTGATGAAATTTATTAACCGAACGATAATATTAATCAGGTCTTTGTTTTACATGATTTATTTTCTGTCTTCTTTCTTTAATTTCAGACGTCTATACTCTTTGTTACTTAGGTTATTTAAAGTCTGCCAACCTAGATTATTTTGATTTGATAAATTAATAAGAACCAACGTCCTAATGGTAGAATGAATAGAACACTACGTGTGAGCCACTGTCGGTACGCCTGGCCCACTGCACCGATTAGATGCAGACGTGCGCGTACGCAGAAAATAACACATAATAACACGTTGTCGTTCCCGACCGTTAGGAAGTCTAGTAAGTAAAGTAAGTATGACGGTATTGCCATTACCGTAAAATACAAAGTTGGCCTCAAGTTTTCAGTGTAGCAAAAACGGATATCCTTATACCTGCTTTTAGAGTTGGTATTTGCACCACCGATGTGTTCCGAGGTCTGAGCATCTTGCAAAGACACTTCCGGACAACAAAAAACAAGGAGGTACAAAGTATAGGTATATTGAATATAGGTAATCTCTCCCTAATCATAGGCCGCAGTTCTGAAATTTTGTACTACTCAACTAACTGGTCGGCATCTATTTCAAATTGTTACCAAAATGTCTTATTTCCACATTTCGACATGTCACACCACCTAGTACCATGAAAAACTGTTATTACCGTGTCGATTTCACATCGCGAAAAATGAAAGAAATTAGAAAGTTTTTGCCGGTGTGCATTGTAATCTAAATTCATTTCATTTCGATAATTCCATTTGGACGCGTGCGCGTAGCTAATTACTTTCACTTGGACAATTTTCCAACCGAGGAACTTAAATAGATAACTGGGTTTATGAAACCGTTGTTTCATGCCACTCCTACATTAAGTACTTATAGTCTCTTATTTGATCCCAAGCTAGTCAAACATGGAAATAGCGAAATTAAAAATATTACAATTTATTTAAAGTTTATCTACTTAATTCAATGAATTAATTTATTCGGTAGATTGGGTATTAGGCAATGGAAACAAACCATTAGGTACATAAACCCAAAAAATTACATTGTAAAAAAAATAATGCAATAAGTGGGCATTACCAAGTCGATAGAACTCAATATCTCAAAGGCTACTTATCAAAGCATGTGCGGAGCACGGGCAGGTCACGCGGGCTTGGCATACGTGTATGGGGCAGAAATGAAATTGATGAACTTTTCTCGCAGCAATAATGGCTTTGGCACGTACCAACATAATTCCCGGCAAAACTTCCTCACATAGCCCCGCCCGGCCTCAGGGCTGCTACGAATTCTCTCATATTCTAACCGTTGGTCTCGTTCAGTCTTCGGCTCATAATACACCTTGGGTCTCATTCAAACCACGGCCTAAAATCCGGTTCTCTTAGTTTTCAAAACTCTAGAGTTAAAATCTCTCACTACCTAACCTAGATACTGGTAGGTCAGGAGTGGGACGTCAAAAGGGCTAAATTCCCAAAAACTAAAGGGTCTATATTGTATTTATAAATGTAGATATATATAATATAAAACCTAAGTGATACTTACCCAAAAAGAAATACATACCTAAGTAAGTAAGTATAGGTAACGGAAGTAGGTAGGGTACCTATCAAGACTGAAAGTGTAATTAACTCCAGTGTAAATACGTAATAGATAATTTCAGTAACAATCAAATGAGAGATAACAAAGGTTCTTACATATTTTTTTATTAATTGTGTTTCAGGTCAGCGGCAGCCCTGCAACAGTGGACAACGGCGGGTGAAGGCGAAGAAGGGAGCGTACATCCAATATAAGAAGAGAACAAAATAGGTTTATGTCGAATACTTTGACCATTCGCCCGTAAAGTAACTTCGCTGTAGGAGTGACGCCCGCAGCCCGCGGGGCGCCCCCTGTTTACCTAGCTCGAGTGCGCTGATCGAAATTACATATAAATATCGTATACTCAATAACAAACATTTCAAGCATGTAGGTATTCACTAGGTAACTAATAATAATGTGCAAACAGAACACTTAAGACGGAGTCCAGTGGCACCATAAGCTTAGTTATTTATTACACTTACTTGTTGCAATACAGGTTTATATCTATATATATCTAATTTAGTAATCAGGAGAATGCACTATATGGTTTAATTCGTGACGGAGACACGCATTAAGTATTGAGTGGCGCAGATTGGCTCCAGGTAACCACAAGTGTGATAAGCAAGCAGGTAATATTAGCAAGCACGACGGACAGCTGCCAGCCGAGCTGAGTGGAGCCCTGCTCCCCGGAGACCGGCTCGACCTGTCTGCTAACACTTCGATTGTCTGCAACTACAACCTCAAATTCGGAATTCAGTCCGTACCTATATTTCAAATAGGTACGCTTATTTGAGTGAGTAGGTACCTACATTTCCTATTCAGTATCCACGTAATTTAAAATGAACAAACTAACACAAA
Source organism: Notodonta dromedarius (assembly GCA_905147325.1). Taxonomy (NCBI): domain Eukaryota; kingdom Metazoa; phylum Arthropoda; class Insecta; order Lepidoptera; family Notodontidae; genus Notodonta; species Notodonta dromedarius. Next base: position 7,714,970 of record LR990159.1, on the reverse strand, counting down.
AGTCAGAAAACTAATCAAGTGCCGCACACAATTCCTAGTGCAGAAATGAAGCGGACGCCACAGCCGCTGCACCGCTTAATCAGTGTTGGTCCGCCCGCCCTATATTTGCGTATGCAAAGAGACGCCGGTCGCATTAACGATGCCATATAGCCAGCGTAGCGTGCAGCGATTGGGCAAACACATATCTGCATTATAAACAGCGTCCGGGCTCACAAACGCGCGCTGCGGTCGGCCTTTACCGGCGCGCACGGCTAATCAACGGGCTGACCTTCCGCAGCCGAACAAACGCCGCACCGCATGCGCCTGTGCCTCGCTGTAAAATGCTCGACTATCTAGCTAGTCACCGGCGTGTACACACGGACCTCATCATTCATTAGCAGATTATTTATTCGGCGCTGATGAGCCGCCTGACGCTTAGCCGGTACCCGAACGGTTCCGATAAATCCATGTACAAGAAGATCATACAAAACGTGTCTATATTCCAACTGTATTCATGCATGTGCACTGAATCGATTAAAACTTTCTACTTTCCACGTTCATAGCCGCTGCGCCCGCATTAACGGAAAATCTCGACACATTTCTCGGACTCCTCTCCACTAGAGCGTGTAAAGAAAGCGGGTTGCCGGCAATAATTAAAACAATATATACATAGGTGCATACATATTGAAACTTGGCCATGCACGTCGTTCCACATACACGACATAACTGTCAAGCACTAAATAGATTAGCTAGCTACATTTGTGATTTGAACCACTCAGTAAGCTCGTTATGCTGTCAGGGGAAGCATCATACGAATAAGTATACCTTTTGGCGATCAGAATTTCTGCAGTCATTATTTTTTTAGGACTTCCTCAGAATAATAATGGGTAATGAAACTATATTGTGTGTAACATTTTTTATTGTTTTCTTTTTGTTATCTACATTAATAAATTAATTTACATTTAATTATACAACCGTAGTCACAAATAAATAAATTACATTATATAATTTACTGACATAGATCTGAAAACGAGAGTGGACGAGCGCCTCGTCTCGGAAGGATGTCTGTCGGCCACAACGTGGGCCTTACTTTGGCTTGAGGTTATTTGTGTGTCGGCGCGGTGGTGGTGGCTGGCGGAGGCGCGTGCGGCGCGTGCGGCGTGCTGCGCGCTATACGCTCGCTGTCGTGTGCTCGCCGTAGAAATATGGATCCACCGCGCCTTCTTTCGCTGGCCTCACCACATACATATCCCGCCTTCGAATTAAAGACTAGAATTAAAATAGATTGCATTAAAACATGATACTTAAAGCCATTTAATGTAGAGGCACGGATAATCTTTGCATTTTCCTTTATATAGGTATCGTATCCACATACTACCTTGTGATATCTGTTAGATACTTAAAGTAAGGTAATTGCCCTATACCGAGAGTAAGTACAGTATTACTTAAATAGTGATTAGAAAAAAAATTGATCTTACCTGTGGTGTCCGTCCGCATGCACTTGGAAGGTCGTTTCAGATGGAGTTCCGTCGTGACTGAACAATTTCTTCAGGGCAATGATTCCAGCGATGGTCAGCGCGACTTTACTGGCGATGAGGGCTTTACCGGCGATGGCCGCTAACGCCTTGAGTGCCATCCCTCCGACGATGCTGACGGTGGTGAAGATACCGAGCATCAGGTAAGGCAGGACCTTTTTACCTTAAATATGTTAATAATGTAAATACTGCTGACGACTTTTAAAAACACCCGCTCCATTATTGTGTTACTTACCTTTGCCTCTGCCTTCAGACGCAAGGTCCATTGATATGGTGTGAGTATTCATCAACTGCTCGAACTTAGTGCGTAGCATCGTATCGAGCTTGTCTTCTGTGGACATTCCAGGGAAGAAGCGAGGCTCCGCCACCGCGGAGGGCGCGTCAGCTTGTTTCACCAGCGACAACCCGTCGGCAAGCTGAACACTTTCCTGCACATGGGAGTAAAAGGATATTACACTCACGACAACACTTATAATAACCATCGATCACAGTTTAAAAACACAAAACTGTTTTCACCTGATCCACTGCTCTTGAAAGCGCCACTAAAGCCTTGCCCTTTAGACATGTCGTCAAGCGCTTTTGTGCGCTGCAGTCATCGTAAATCTTCTGCACCACAGAGAACTCGGCAGAAGGCCACCATGAGCTTTCCTCAGCTCTTCCACTGTCGATTTCGTTTTGTGCGTAATCGTCAACTTCCATCCTGCGGGATCTACGAGGCCCGTGAACGTGACCCGTAGCGACTACCACACAGATAACTGATACGATGCATATCCGGAATGAGGTACACATGTTTCTAGTTTTGACACACACAACACTACAAATTAACAGTCAACGTATGGAAGGGTGGTTCAGCGACGACTGACGGGCGCTGGAGCGGGTGAGAGCTTATAACCGTGCGCCACTTCGCCGTCGAGCACCACCAAACATCCGCTATTCCGCACTAGTTCTCCGCACGCGCACTTACGTAACTGAACTTGAAAATGATCGAGAACCATTTTCCAAGCCAATTTCTCCGATAAAATGCGTGGCAAAAAGCAAGACATATCTGTTACCGATCGCAAAAGTGTGTTGTACATGTTTCACATTGAAATGTGTGTATGAGCGTAATTACTTTGCGTGTAGCGCGAGGACCATTCAGTCCCACATTTCACTCGTGGGCGACCAATTTCAGTTGATTGGTTGCGGTTGAATCCGCGTGTAAAGAAATCATTTTAGTCTTTATCAACGCGTGCGCAGGGCGCAGTCTGCCCGCCGGGGCTTCATTTGAACGGTACCGGACGAAGACTGTGCCGCTGAGGAGGATGTGATTGTAATTGTAACGTTCAGGCGACTACACGTACAAGGAACTGTCGCTACATATTTACGGTGTACAGGAAAGTAAAAGCGGTAACGGTCCATGTCACTGAATTATTATAGTCTTAATTGTCAATTCAATGAGATTATACCCTCAATATTAATAGGAAAGCTGCCACCAGATGGGTAGGTCGAACCACAGTAGAACGTCCTGATCATACTTTTTAAAGAAAATAATGATTTGGGTATATAATTCAACACTATAGGTACATAGGTAAACTTCTCTATTGGCGTGAGACCATCACTGTTTTTGGAGAAGTTAACTAAGTATGTACTTACATACTTACTTACTCACTCTAGTCCTTGACTACTCCAAAAACACCCACATTATAATAGGCAAGTCTAACGATGTGTGGCAACATCAAACAACCGAGATCGTATTCAAAGGAAGTAACAAGAAGTGACGGCTAGCATCGATTCCTAATCCCTGAGAGCGATCATGGAAATGACATTCTTATGTCATATGAGTTCAAAATTACACGTCTAAAGTTGTAAAGCGTACTCCAGACCGCTCTCAGACTTGAGATCCATTTATTAATACGGGCCCTAGAGATCGTTTAGAATGCGCTGCAGAGCGTAGAAAATATTTACAATTTTAAGTCGGTATGATAAATCAACACTAACAATGTGCTACTTGATCGCAATTTGATTATACACCACACATGTGTAGATATTCACATGCTAAAACATTATAACTTATATTCCTTTATATTACTTATATTCATAGATACAAATGTACCTACTTATATTAAACCACTCACAATCTCAATCTGTTTAATTTAGTTTTATTTTCTGACTGCACATCAATAATAAACCATTTGCTCTACAAAGAGTAGGTATAGGAATACTTTCGAGTTCGAGTATTATAGCGCTGCTATCCCTCGTTTGCACTAATGAAACATCAGCCTTGCTTATATCTCAATTCTTATTTAATTAATTTCGTAGGTTATGCGTATGATGAATTTAATATCATAAAATGCAAAATTCCTATGTACGCTTATATGTTATTTCCGCCATTTCACTAACAGGCATACCTACACGGGAAAGTCTTCGCATGCGTACAATATGCATTTGGAATGTCCTCAGCACGGCTGAATCAAAAAAAAACAATCAGCCTTCTTTAAAACGCATGCCAATGGGCACGCATGGATGTCGTGTTCAATATTTATAAATGGATATTGAAATAAATCATAAAAAATATAACACTACGTCGCCCGACCTTTTATATTGGCTAAATGCCCAACGACTAACACACCATGGTTGGGCAATTAAATAGCATTCGACTGACAGCTGTCTTTGTCGACGCGACGACAGTGACGTTAATTTGACACTGGACGGTACTGTTTTGTTTTGGTTTTTTTTTTATTTGCCTTTCTCTTTCGTTAAAAGGCTAATAACCAATTTTATCCAATCTTTCACTAGATTTTTAAATAAAAGGGTGTACCCACGCTAATTCTTAAAGAAAATGATAAGTGAAAGTGAATTCAAATCTAAAGAACTAAATTTTTTCGGTAGTGATCCTGGTGCTGTTAAGTTTGGTAACTTTATCAACTACTATTCATTCCACGATGTGGAGCTGAGAATACAAAACCTGCACCCCAGCATGTTTCCAACGTCGCCGGGTCAGCGTATTGTGTGTTTAGATATTGGTTGTAATACAGGGGAGCTCACAAAGAAACTATACGCATATTTAAAAACTACATACGCCAACTGTAATATTCACATATTAGCCATAGATATTGACTCAAATTTAATAAAGAGAGCTAAAGAATCCAATGAGTTCCCCAATATTAGTTTTATGACTGCAAACATAATGGATGACAATGATCGCCAGCATATACACAACTATCTAGACTCTTGCAGCCACCAAATATTTGATGTCACATTTTGCTTCTCAGTAACAATGTGGATTCATCTAAATAATGGTGATAAGGGATTAATAGATTTCCTAAAATTCCTCAAACATGTTTCCAAAACAATAATTATTGAGCCCCAACCATGGAAGTGTTACAGGAATGCTCAGAGAAGAGTGAAGAAATCCGGCAGCTCTTTTGATCTTTATGAGTCATTGAAGATTAGAAGTAATGTAGATTCAGTGATAGAACAGTTCATAACTGAAAACTCATTTCAAAAAATGTATGAATCTCCCCATTCTTCATGGAACAGAAAAGTTGTGAGTTTCCAAAATGTAAATAATAACTGTACATAACAACTTACTAAAGTAATTAGTATTGCTATAAGAATAATATCCAATAAACAGTTAAAATCAGATCTTAATTTTATTTTATGTAGTCACTTCCTCTGTGATAGACTCAAACTCAAGTTTGACATCGCTACCTAGACCATCAGTATCCATTTCTGATTCATGTGCATTTAGCATATTGAGTGTCACCTGAAAAAGACAAAAATTAAAATATTTGAAGATCTGTTCAAGCTTTCACTCGGTGGTTTAATTTAAGAATAATTTGCTTGCCACACCGCAGAATGTGATTGTTGGGTTTGATACCCATCAGGGCTAAATTTGATGATGGCCTTTTCGTAATTTTTCATAAATCCAAGTGTCACTGAGATCACCCTCAGTCCTTCGTATGGTACCCATAGTGCAGGCATAAGGAATTTTGGGTAATAGTTTGTCTGGACAAATTTATTTATTTGCAATGCGACACTATCAACTAATAGACAAAGGTGAATCATTTCCTTAGCTATTTGAATTCAGTCAGTAATTTCTGACAAAAACTAACCATTTATAATATAAATGGTAACTGACTGAGTCAAATTTGAATAGCCTATGTCACTAGAGGATAGTACACCTTTAGTGAAATTCTTTGATTCAGGGATAGTGTAGCCTGTGTGAAAGAATTTTCAGAATGAGATTAGTAGGTGGGGATTACCTTCTACAAAAATACTTGCAAACAGGCAACTTATCCTGTTTAAAACATTACTATACTAATAGGTACCTGTTGTGATATAGGTGCACTATGAATATTGTGTTGGGTATGGCCTGTTGTTGAATTACTGGTGGATGTTATAGTCCTTTCCTCTACTAACTTCTTCTTCACAGGAGTTCTGATCTGTTGGCTGGAAATCGTACAAAATACTTTTGTTGTTTGAAAACAGCGCTGGATTTATACTTTTCTTGTGTATAGGCCAGTTTACCTTGTGCTGCCCTTCCCTCCTTCATAACTATCTGAATCACTCACTTAGGTGGGTTTTGAAAAGCGAAATGCCCTCTGAAATCTAACTCTCCTAGATAGCGGCCTAAATAAATTAGTTTATGGATGTAATTTTTTTTTTTGTGACTATGTGCATCTGTTAGACATTGAACTAAAGCATGGCCAGTAATTCGATTTTGTTACAGATATAAATTTGCTTATAATTTAAATTATTTCAATACCTAGGTGTATTCTCTCCCATTGGATGGAGTAACATGGTCATTTCTGCTAGTTTATTGAAAGCTGCACCGGCTTCTGTGAATATTTCTCCAACCTGAATATTGAGATAAGTTATATTAAATGTTATTTTGAATGTTATTTAGTTAAGGTATGTTATAGCTGATAATTTTAAGCCAATAGTTACTTATATAAAGGGAAATAAACAACAAAAAGCATTGGGACCACTAAAAATTTACTTCACACTACTAACAACTCTGAGCTTATAGCTATTATTACAGAATCAGAATCGTATGGTTCTGTTTTACATACCTTTGCCGCCGAATTATTCATATTTATTTTTTATAAGTACTAAGGTACAGAAATATGGATCTGTTCTTTTGTTGAAGAATCTTTTCTGAAGATAAAATCTGAAATTAATCACAGTCCTCGTTAGGTAAGTTGCAAAGATAATTACAAAGGTAGGTAGAGGTGTAAAGTCTCAGTAAAATATATGTACAAAAAATTATTATTACTTTGGTTTGGTTTATACTATATGAAAAATATAGTTTAATAACATCAACTTTATGTTTTTAAGTCCGGAGTAAATTGACATTTCATGTATTGCTAGATTTGCTAGGTTATTTTTTTTTATAGTTATGTCCAGCAATCGGAAATTATCGAAAAACCGTACTACATATTTACATTCTTAACGTGATGAGCCTCAGCGACACCAATTGGTGTCTTAACGCCCGTACCGTTGAGCCTCGCCGACACCAATTGGTGTCGGCTGGACAAGCATTCAATATTCAATTTTCTATTTAGATATTATGATGTATTTTGGCTTGAAACAAATTGGTTCTGATGTGGCATGATTTTCCACGACTGTAATTAGCTATAAAATAAATATCGTGGCTTGTGATCGGCCAGAAATCAAGTTTCATTTTTCAGTCATTTCGCGCGCGTAACATTGTCACGGCCTCCAGCTAGTGACTCTCTTTTAGTGTGAATTTGTGTTTTTTTTACCGGTAAGTGGCTTTATTTTCATTATAAGTGTTTATTTCAAGTACTCAGATATTAGTTTTGATAAAACAATGCCAGAAAACGTGTTTTTTGAACTAACAATTCTAATGTTGTAGGAGTTCGGCAGAAATTCTGCCACACTGAATGTTTTTTTATTGTGTTGCTACAAATTAGTGGCTTTATGATGTACATAATAGCGTAATAAGTAGTTATTATTCATATTTCCAATATTATTTGGTATATGTCAACAGGTTTGTGTACAAATATCCATTTCCAATTTAAAGTTTATAAGGTTATAAAAAGTAAGTAATGGACTTTTTGTTATCTATTTGACAGTTCCTAAAGTCAATAGTGACATTTCCGCGTATGTCAGCCATTGTATTGAGCTAACCCAGTAGTGCGTGGTCATGTCGATAAAATTATCGATAAACGATTATTTTTATTTTCGGATTTATTTGAATAGTAACGTAATCTATACAAATAAATAAAATTGGAGTGTGTGTTTGTAATATGAAAATAAGACCTTTTCACTAAATGTATATGTACACGACACCTATAGCAAAAACGCAATTAAAAAAAAAATGTCTGGTGTTTGTACCGGGTAATCTCCGAAACGGCTGGACCGATTTTGACGGGACTTTTACTGGCAGACAGCTGACGTTATAAGCAGTAACTGAGGCTACTTTTATGTTAGAAAAACAAAATTTTTAAAAATGGGTCCTGTTGCGCGTGCTCATAACGCGCGAGCGGGCTTTTTTGTTAAGTGAAATTCCACGCGGACGAAGTCGCGGGCTCAGCTAGTGATTCAATAATATGTGGAAAAAAAAACAATGACACCTACTACTATTTATATTTTCATTACTGTCTTTTATGTATTTTAGGAAATGGCCAAATGGAATGTGGGAGAACGCGAGGTGCCGGAGCACATTCTGAGCCTTCTAGCGGACTCGCGACTCGGAGGGCAGTGACGTCGAGGAACCCTAGTACCTAGACGTCGAGGCGGTATATTTTGAATACCTGGAGGAGGCGGAGGAGTACGAGTTGGCTCCACCAGGTCAAAATGTAAGTATATTTGAATAGTTTAGTATTTTTGTACTTTTATTTATTACTTTTGAATTATTGTGTAAACTAATTGTTAATTGTGTTTATTATTTCAGATCGCCCTACATTTACTTTTTTATTTTACAGATCCGCCTCCACCTCCTTGGCGCGAGGTTCGCCAGGTCCTTCCAGCTCTGCCCCCCGCGAGTCAACACTAGGGCTTGCAAATAATCGATGATTTTAGATATTCGAATATTAGACATTTTTAAAGTGGTATTCGAATTATTCAAATAGTAGCAAAAATGAATATATATGTATTTTTTGTGAATATTGTTGTTTATTTATTATAATAATAACTTTAACATGATAAGTGAATAATACCTTGTATATTTTTGAACTCTATACGAAAAAATCAGGAAATAAATGAAAATATATTTATTTTATTGAATTTAAGTAAAAGTTTCCAGTCACAACCAACTTTGCTAGGCACTAGCTTCTGCCCGCGACCGAATACCATTACCATTTTCAGTATTCGAATAATAAGGGAGGCTTTATTCGAATACTGAATGTGTAAAATGTATAGGTACATTTGTGCAAATATGTGAGCATATAAACTTTTACACACTTACAAACATTTTTAGCGGTTCAAAATTCGAAATACATTAGATTTTTAAATAAACTGCCATATTGCCCTTTAGTGCAAAAATCGTTTCTTATTGCCTAGGTACCTAAGTTATAAAATATACCTATAGTCCAAATTTTGTGTTCGATGAGTCAGTCAATCAGGATAATTAAATATGAAGAGGGCTTATATATTAGTAAATACAGTCGCGGACTGAAAATGTTTAGCAGATTTCAACTTCGATTCCATCTCAAATCAAACTGTGAGCAATAGGATCTAAGATATTATATCAACAAACATAATATGTTTGTTCATAAACCAGTTCATAAACTGTAATATTTTTGTTCATATTATACAAATTAACAAAAAATATAATATTATCACGAAAAAATACACAGAAAATCGTCTAATTCTTAACTACATAGCGTCTTCAATCGCCTTTAGCATTTAGATTGTCATTTTACACAAAATATATATATTTGAACATATGATCATCAAAAATGTATAATATTATAAATCGAATATTCGAATAAAGCCTCCCTTTTATTATTGGAAAACTGAAAATGCAAGCCCTAGTACGCAAAACAAATACTTTTATAAATGTACAAAATAATTTATTCATTAGTAGGTTCAGAAACGCTCTTTCGTACAGTCAGCTTATCGACAAGTATCGTAGCGGCGCGCCCCCCATCACTACGGAGTGTATGAGTGTGTGCGTGATCGACATCAAAACCATAACAAAAAAAGGGTCACCTTAGAAGGGCCATATCATTGTTTATTTCTATAAAACGTCAGCAAGAGTGTATTACATTAGAGGAGCTATATTGTTTTGATTTATGTTTTACATTTTGCAAGTTCCAATAACGTGTGATAATGGAAAACAACAGCTGGCAAAAACATGATTTGATTTGTTCTCTTGTGCCAGAAATCGCGGAAGTTCGTGAATAAAAGTGGTATATTTTTACAAATCATGCATGGAAATTAGATAATAAATGTTTGCAGAGTATTCTAATAATATTTTCTCTTATACACAACACGTCAAGACTCTGATTACGATATAAACATTCATGCGTTGAACGCAATTGCATATGCGCGGCCGCGCGCACTGTGTACTTTGAGTTCGATTATTATAAATCTCTTCGATAGGATATGTAAAAAAATGCTGTTGTTTGATTACTTGTATGTATATTCATTATAATAAATCCAAAATTTCGTGTCAATTAGTACAGTGATTATTTCAGAAACCTACATAATACAACAAAAATGCAATTTTATCTCGTACACTGACTTAAACAGATGATTTATAATTCATGAGATGTAATAAAATGATTGTTTATTCTGTAACATAAAGCCTATTTGTTCAAGAAACTAAAACAGTCATCAGAAAGACGATAGTAGCAATAGAATTTGAATGAGAGGGTATTTTACGAGTCATGACATTTACCACCGCGGGCAGGCAAAGTGACAGCGAGGCTTGACAGATTGAGCGTATTATGACGTTGGAGCGGGAGTGGTTAAGTTTTTCTGAAAAGTCACATAATGGCCAATAAAATTTCTGGGATTTAATTAAATAAATATTCACTGGCAAAATCACGTAAGGAGTCTTACATAGAAGATTATCATCAAATAATGTATATGTAATTTTTATAAATACTTTATGGGGCTATTTACATAAGTAGTTAAATAAAACGCACGACATTTAAAATTGTACGGTTCATATTATCGGAACCAAAAAGAACCAGTAGATTGGATGACACTACAGAAATTAATGTGGCAACATTCCGATGTTGGAAATGGTCCACCCTTCTTTTACAAAGAATATCTTTTTTTTTTACTTTTAGAAGACAGATGAAAGCTGTTGTTTCCGACACGGAAACTTTACGTTGATTGTGAATTCGGATTATAATTATAATAATATATCGAACGTACAGACATAAAGGACCAAACTTATAAAGGTTCCTTAGTTTTACAACTAGTTAAATCACAATCTCAAAACGTATTATACTTTGAAATTCCAATTTCAGTCAAATAAAAGTATTTGGTTCTATCAATGAAAACCGGTTTGGACCGGTTTTAAGCAAACCCGTATTTAAGCGATTTTATGGAACCTGTCATCACTAGCTACCCGTGTCAGTCAACCAACTGTCAATTTGAATTTTGAACTTTGTATATCCACCTATTTGAGGTTATAATAGTTTTTATATTGGTTTTATAACAACTTCTTGTTAATTCTTATTCGCAGCTGTGTTAATTATCTATAAATGTTTAGGCCTACGCATCCACGAATGATGAACCATGTTTATCCAAACCATAATATACCGTACAACAGTCAATGGAGGCCTAACTATAGGCCCCGTGCGCCGCCACCACATCAATGGAGAAACAGAGGGCCCGAACATTTCGGGTCTTCAGTTACGGAGCCGGGAAAAAGAGAAGAGCACTGGTGTGAGACTTGCGACAGAGGATTCCCTACATTGGATCTTCTTGACAGACACAAGCAACAACATCAGGTGATTCTACTTCCTACTAATATTATAAATGCGAAAGTTTGTGAGTGTGGATGTATGGTTGTTACTCCTTCACGCAAAAACTACTGAACGGATTTGGATGAAATTTGGAACACAGATAGTTTATAACCTGGATTAACACATAGAATACTTTACTTAAGTCTACGCGGACGAAGTCGCGGGCAGACACTAGTTGTATCATAATTCTATCTATGTTCTGTCTAGCATGTTAAAGTGTTGGCTTTAGTCTTTTTTGCCCATAAATTAATGTGATATTTTATTTACCCAGAAATGCAACATAGACGGTTGTCAGTTTGTGGCCCATCCAAAAGTGATAACCAAACACATTCAAATGCAACATTCTTCTGGCCTATACAAGAAGATATCAAAACTCAACAATCCTGAGGAGATACAGAAATGGAGGGAAGAGAGAAAACGGAAATACCCAACTAGATCTAACATTGAGAAGAAAGCTGCGGAAAGTAAAGAAAAAATTGAAAGAGGAGAAAAAATGGCATTGAGAAATGAAAATGGCAATAATAGACATAGATCATCAGGTAACTATGACCTTTCATGACATCTTCTTTGCAGTAGGTACAAATTTGCATGACTGGCACTGGTCAGAACACAATGTTCTTACAATTACATAAGACACTAGGCATCATTTTTTAGTAGTAAGCTAGTATAATTTATTCTGTTATTGTAGTAAACTAGCAATGATTATTGCTTGTCTCATGTGATTGTGCTAAATAAATGTTATTTTCTTAACTCTTTTGTTACATAGAAGATACTAACTAAGCAATGGTTTACCTACTTACAGGTGCTCCTGGAGGTGTTAAAAGGAGCCATAACTTTGATAAAGGGAATCAAAGGCAAAGTAGGACAAGAGGTAGCATACAATATGAAACCACCAAGGACACTAAAACCCACCCGCCACCAAAAAAAGTGCCCAAAACTTTACCCATTGCAGAACAGAAAAGTAAACTTAAACCATTCACTGGAATTATGAGAATGGAGATGGATGAAAAAGAAGATTGCATGGAAACATTGGAAAGTAACCATTTCATTGAAGATGAAGATTATGAGGAAGTAACAACTAAGGAGCATTCAGACCTTCAGAAACCAGAGATATGTAGTGCCTTATCAACACTGATGTGTGAATATGGATCATCTGATGATGAAATAGATAAAGCAAAAGAGAGCAAGGTGATCAATGATACTGTAAATATATCAAAGAAAACTACAGTAGCACCAAAAAATTATAATCCTATTGCAGAAAATAAATTTTGTAGAAGTAACAATGACAGTAGTCTTGAACAAAATAAAAGTATTTCTAAGGAAAGTATGATAATACATGATAAAGATAACAATTTGTTGGAAAGGATTGTTAATCCAATTGATGTAAATAAACGTAATGTAAGTGATGACGACAGTGGCCCTGAAGAAATTAAAATTGATAAAAAGAAAGATATAGAGTGCACCCAAGACCACATTGCAAAATCCAGTAATGGACAGAAAGGTACAGTTTGTTACAATGGTAAACAGAAACATAATCCTGCTACTGTAAATAATAGACAGCGATCAAATTACAAGTCAAAACATAAAATACCTTCAACCTTACTACAGAAACTGTTAAGTACAGAAATAAGGCGAGAGCGTAATGTAGTTCTGCAATGTATCAGATATGTTAAGAAAAATAATTATTTTGTTAATAGTCATAATTAGGTACCCTTGACTTGGCATTACCTACTTAATTATAATGATTCATATTTTTCCTCGTATTACCTAGTTATTTTATTCTTAGAAAATGAAACCCTTACATAATAAATATTGACGTGAGCCCACTCCTAGCACAAGCATTAGCTTAGTTGGAGGGGCTAAAGGGAATACTAGTAATGTGATAAACACACATTGCTAGTAATCTTTATTTATGAAAAAAAAAAAAAAAATATAAGGAGGGAAATGTATATATCATACTCATAGGCACATCAGATAACACCTTTTAATTGTGGCTAAACATTCATTGCACCTCCGTCTCATGGGAAATTACATTGCAGTAGTAACCCTATTATTATAAGTTTCAATCAAGAACTTTATACATAACACTTCAATCTGTCGTATTTTTATGTTTGTGCAATCTGTTTATACCCAAAGAGAATTTTATACCTATTTAGTTTCGATAACTCAATGTTAATGCCATCTATCCCACGATAGTCGAAACAATGCATTTTAAATGGTCTTTCTGGTACAGCCGGATAGATGGAACTACTCCGGAAGGTTTACTAGTTATTGGCACCTTCTGCTACATTGTTCTAGGTATTACATGGTAGATGGCGTTAGTTACTAATCATAGGCTGCTAATTACGCCACATAACCCGCCCAAATTAGTGTTACGTGCCGCAACCCGCAGTAACCTACCATAAACGTCAGAATTGTTTGTTTGGCCCTCAAAGCTATAGTTAGCAGTCTGCGGGTTGCCCAGACAGCTTACTAACACTGGGAAAAAGGAACTAAAAGGACTACGGGAAATAAAAGTTGGGATTATTTTTCTTATTTATTAGTCCAATCAGGTAACATTTAGGACTGAGCAGCAGGAGCTGGTGGTGCCGATGTAGCCGCAGCCTCCTCCCGTATGCGGTCCTTCTTGAGAATACCCATGAACGCAGCCTTGTCAGCCGGCGTCTGGAAGCGACCGTGACCAAACTTGGACGCCGTGTCGATGAACTTGAGGTTGATCTTCTCAAGAGCGGCCCTCTTGGTGTGCACGCGCAGAGACTAAAACAAAGGATAATAATAAATTAGACTAGGACCCGTATTATTAAATCGATCATAAGTCTGAGAACAATCTTGAATACACTTTGAACATGTCATTTTGTACTGTTATGATATAAAAATGACATTACCAAGATCACTCAGATCGATTAATTACAGGCCTAGGATAACCAAAATCATGCATTTTTAGAATTCAGTTTTATTTTAACCAAAGGCAATTTTAATTCAGTAACAACCAGATATATCATACCTTTCTCAATGTAATAATGCGCTTCTTAGGACCCATACAGCAACCCTTGATCATCACGAAATCATTGTTGACTTCACCATAATGAGGGAAACCACCCATAGGTGTGATGGACTTCTCTGACAAGTCATACTCAGTGGAAGCATTGTTCTTAATCACCTTACCATCCTTGGTGTGGATGCCTGTAAAAAAAATGTTTACTTATTAACAGGGTCTTGTCTGACTAACATTGACATACTTATGCAATTGTTAAAATTAAAAACAAATTGACAGACTTGACCAATTATTTTCTTCCTCTATGCCTCAATTCAATCAAAGTGACATTTGCGGAGCTGAAAATAGTTTGCCGCTCCACCTCCCATTAATCTGTTAGTATTTGCGAAAACTAACCTTGTCCAATACGGTAGATTTTCTTGTTCATTTCAGTGCGGTGGTGGTAGCCCTTCTGACCAGCACGGGCTACAGTGAATGACACTCTTGAAGGATGCCATGCTCCAATACAAGCAACCTTGCGGAGACCCTTGTGCGTCTTGCGAGGCAGCTTCTTTGTATGCCAACGTGAGGTCACACCTAAAGATAAATACAATTATTAAATCAAATAAAAATTTTGCTCATATTATGGTGCCCATAAATTAGGTACATATCATCAATTGTTCCCGTCGCCTGTTAAACATCTATAAACTTGATTAAAGGCTAAGGCTACTTATGCTGAATTTATATTAATAGTGCCCATTTTCGATCAACAAAATGTTCCTCAGTGACAATGAAATAAAAACACGATGTTAATGATATATAGCTAACACATGCTCATTATGGTCACAGCACTTGGTTAAGAAAAATAAATTATATTGTACACACCTTTGTAACCCTTGCCCTTTGTAACTCCAATGCAATCAATCATCTCATCCTGAGTAAACACAGAATCTACAGGAATGGGCTTTTCCAAGTGATCTTTGGCCCATTGGACTTTGTCTTCAATGGTTCCACCATTCACTTGGATCTCCATGATATGAGCCTTCTTCTGGCGTTGTTTCAACAACTTCATCTGTGTGTGGGCAATGACCCTGACTACGCTGCAGTAACGGATCATCTTCTTGAAGTCTTTCTCAATGGACTTGCGACCAAGCTCGTCCTGCCATTTCTTGCTGGACTTTGTGAATGCCTTCTTCTTGCATTTGTACCTAATTATATGACAAAGCCGCTGTAAGAGAAACCGAGTGGCCTCATCGTTGAGCGGAGACCACCTGGTGGCAATATGCTGGACGCATATTTATCTTGTTGCTCTCATTCAAAAGAGGAGAGCTATTGTGCATAATTAGTAAGTTGCAATAATTATTACAAAATCTACAAAGCTAAAAACTCATTGTAACCAACAAAAGGTCAGTGTGGACCATTAGGGGTGCTAAGCTAAGCTAAGCTAACCGAACAACCTAATCACACATTTGGTTTCTGGCACTTTTTGCGTCTGGCGTTTAGGTCACTGTTCTAACCTAACCTAAGTCGTAGCGCCCCTAGGGATACACTCCAACCCAACAAAATGTAAAAAGAAAAATGCCAACTGCCAGGGAAGGAGCTGTTGCTATTGTAGTGTAGTCGAATATTCGGAACAAAATAAGCTAATGTTGGTATAATTTTAAACTTTGTATCAATTAATCCAACAATGGTGGTTATCATAATGTTTACCAGTTTTTGTAGAAGCGGCGGCGGCAGTCCTCGGACATGTGCTCGGCCCAGACAGTGAGCAAGGCGCGGAGCCCGTGCGGAGTCTCGATGTAACCCACCACGCCGACGCACACCATTGGCGGCGTCTCGATGATGGTCACAGCTTCCACGATCTCCTTTTTGTTGATCTCTGTAAAAAGCAATACAATTAATACACGTGCCATTAAGTAGAGGTTGTCTACGAAATAACTATAAATAAAGCACGCGATAGGTAATTTTCTACTACTTACTTGAACCAGGACGGTCAGGTTCACGAACCACGTGGGTCATACCAGCCTTATAGCCGATGAAAGCTGTAAGGTGGACAGGTTTGCTGGCGTCATCCTTGGGGAACGCCTTCACCTTTCCACGATGACGGCGGGACCTCTTCTTAGGGTAGAATCCCATAGACCCATGGCGGGGCGCCGAAAACTTTCTATGCGACTGAAAATAATTTTCTCCTTATAACTTACGAATCATTATAATGCAATGCAGAGATTGAAAGCTAAAACAATCAGTCCGCCCTAGATAAATCTTCACGTAGAATTCAGGTTCTAACCGTGTAAAATAGATAAAAAGGTAATCATCATTTAGTACAACACATGACTTTAATAAGTGAAATAACACTATGACTATAACGTAAGTTAATTTAAATCGTTTGATATATAACAAAAATACAAGAAATTAAGGAGATTTAAATGATATTTTAAAATAATTATCTAAACCGCAGAAAACTAACCATGTCGGCTGACACCCGCAACAAAAATGGCCGATTGAACAGAATTTTACTCCCAACATAGAGTTTGACAAAACAAAATAGTGAATTACAAAAATCCACAGATTAGAGATATCAAAAATCGACTAAATGACTATGTTTATTAGTTTCATTCTGGGTTCCATAAAAAAGGTTCTCACATACTGTATGTCTGGTATACGGGGCGATCCCAAGTTTCAAACTTATCGAAACCAAATCAAAACGACGAATCGAAAGTTGTCAATTTTGTTAACAATATACTTTAAAAAGTATTAAAAGCGCCGGTTAAAATAATTTCAGAGGCAAGCCTCTTTCAGTAGTATATATTTACATTATTTATATGTTTTTATGAATTACTTCCGTAAATAAAAATATTGTATTATTTATTTTCACGAAACAAAATTAATGTATTTATTTTTCACTTGAACCCGTAGACTATTAAGCCAATATCTCTCCTTGATACATACTTAAAAATTCTACAGAAAGGTATTCTTAAACCACAGAGTACTTTATATTCTTCTTATATATTAAATTCTCGTGTCACAATGTTAGTTACCATACTCCTCCGAAACGGCTCGACCGATTTTCATGAAATTTTATGTGCATATCGGGTAGGTCTGAGAATCGGCTACTATCTATTTTTCATACCCCTAAATGTTAAGGGTAGTCCACATTCCACTTGAACGGAGCATAGAGATATAAGAATAGAGAAGGGAACATGGCGCTGAGAGTGTGGCCGTAGTAGCAGGAGAGAGGAGATGAATGCCGGGTACCTTTCTCTCTCTATAGGTGCATGCGCAGTCGCGCGCTTTGCTTTAAATGAAACTACGCGGCCTTTAGAGTAGAAAGCATGCCTATTTTATCATTGAAAAAAATCAGCAGATAACAAGTATGCATAATTTTTCAATGAGAACGTAGAATAAAAATAAAGTATAACAGGCGCTCTTCCCCTACTCTTGAAGGCTCGCGACTGTGCATGCGCCAATAGAGAGAGAAAGGTAACCGGCTTTCATCTCCGCTCTCTTTCTAGCGGGGCCACATTTCCATTTGTATGAGAGCCTGGGCTCCCCTCCTCTATTTTTATACCTCTATTGGACGGAGTCGCGGGGCACAGCTAGTATATATGTATATTATGAAATCTCTAACCAAGCTCAAACCGCCACAGACTATAGACAGAAACCTTTTACTTGTGGCAAAGAGTATCTCATACATAGAGATATTAGAGATATAAGAATAGAGTAGGGGAGGCCAGGCTCTCCTACTAATCTCTAATTTATGTGACATTCTACATAAAAAATCGATTATTAATTATTCGAAAATAATTTTTAGCATGAAAAGTCGATGTATCAATTTTCTTTAAAAAAGAGTAGATTTTTTAATATTAATCGATTTTTTCCTAATTTTTTTCAATTAATTCCAAAATATTGCATAAATCACAGTTTTATTAATTAAAAATAAACAACAGAAATAAGAACAACAGTTTTAATTTTAAAATGTATAATCTACATAACACCAACTAAACTATTCAAATAAAAAACTTGAAATTCATAGGCAATGAGTTTAGGAATAAGAGCTTAGCTAAATGTTTGGATAATATTCGGCTCCTGGCCTGAGTTAATATGGCGCCAGCTTTCGAGAACAATCTCTCTGCTGGAGCCGAAAAACCCGGTACCAAAAGGTGCTTACACGCCAATTGTGTCATATCGAGATAAGCTCCACATAGCTTCTCCAGGATTCTAAAGCGTCTTCTTTTAATCCTATTAGAGGCGCAGCTATGTACAAGTTTAATTTGGATGTGAAACCGGTTAATGTACCTAATTGTTATTCAACCTAATAGTAATTCGCGCTCCGGCCAGACTTAAATGTCGGGGTGTGGCAGATAAAAATCGATTAATAATATTTTCAATATTAAAACCGCTTATTATATTCGATTCTTATTGTAAAAAAAAACGATAATTTTTTTACATCCCTATCTGTGGTGTCCTGTCTTACCCCTAGTTCGCACCAAAAAACATGTCGCGAAATATGTTGTGCAATTTGCTATAGGAACAAATGTCACAACATGTTTTGTTAGCGTTTGCGTTCGCACTGCCGGAAACTGGATAAGCTTCAGAATTAATTTCGAGATTTGTTGTAGCCTGCGTTCGCACTGAACTGAAACATCATACATTAACATGTTTGTCAGTAGATTTGTTACTGCTCGCGTTCGCACTGTCGTGCGACATGTTTCGAGATTTGTTGAAATACGTAATTTTCTGCCATTTTATTGTTATCCAAAAATGTTCGTAAACAACCATAAATTGTGATTGGCGCAAGATGATTATTATAATCACGTTAATTATTACAATTCTTGGATCGGCGACTGGTCACTATTTTTATACTTACCTTCGGAAAAGAAAAAGGACTTGTTTCGTTAGCTAAAATATTAGTTTAAGGTATGTATTGTTACTTATTCTAAATTTTGCTGTACTAGGCACAAAATACTAGTTGTAAAACAATAAATCTTCATCGCTTGAATCCATGTGGGTCTGAAAATCATACAAGTTAGTAAGAACTGCCTGAGGATCCACAGTTGTACAATGTTTGTTTCGTGACCCGCAGTAATTAAGTATTAAAAAATAATCCATACTGATACACTGAGCAAGGCAAAATATGCTCTACGTATCTCTTTCCCTCTAATGCAAAGTCCGCAGTTTGCAAAATGTTTTAAGCGTTTCGAATTTGACCACAAAAACTCAGTTAAAGACTTTTTGCAATCTAATAACTATTTCAAACAAAGACCTCTTTAGAACTTTTCGCTACACTCCATCATCTATGATTTCAACAACAATGTATCACAACTTGTATTACGAACATGCTGTGATACTTATCTCATGCAACGAGTTGTCGAACAGATTTCAATGCAACATGTTCTTAGACAGTGCGAACGCAATTCGATAAGTGTCAAAAATAACCGAAAATAAACATGTTTTGAGTGAATGTTTCGTCAGTGCGAACTCACGGTTAGCTTGCTACATATCTCTAATCTGTGGGTTTAACTGGGATTGTAGTCTTTGGTTTAACTTGTGTTGTGGTCTCGTTGTGGTGTATGGATACAAAACAAAATTTTGAAAAATTTACCTACCTATAAAACTCAGTCTTTGAAGGTTACAATACAATGGCTGCACCTATGGAAAGAATCCAAACTCTAGATGATATTGAGAAAGATATCATAACATGCTTGCAGTGTGCAGGTTAGTAGTAGATAGCGATTTATACTTTATTTGAAAGATTCGACTAGGGTCTGAATGAAAATGGTCATACCCAGATTAGTAAGCTTGGTATCAGATAGCGGTAACCTTAGGTCACCAGGAGAAAATGAAATAAAATATTGAGATTACTGACAGTAATCTCATAATTTATCTAAACTGCTGATCATTGCTCCCTCCTGTATATCATGCATGGAACTTTGTGCAAATAACTTGTTTCCCTTCTTTCGTTTAGGGAAACTTATAGCTAACTCGTTATTTATTGGCTTCTTACATTGTTGTTAATCAAATTTCATAATTTACAGCACAAGCACTCCTTGAACTAAGTAAAGAAAAGTCTGGGCAAAAACAAGCGGAAACAAATACTTCTCAATTTTTGAGAACTCTTAGTCAAGTGGAGACAAAGCTGAGTGATCAAATAAATTATTTGACCCAAGTATCCACAGGCCAGCCACATGAAGGGTCAGGATATGCTTCCCAAAAGGTTCTTCAAATGGCATGGCACAGATTAGAACATGTTCGCTCATGGGTGAATGAGTTGGACCGGCTCAAGGCGTCTCATTTATCAGCCACAAGGTCAACATCAGGAAATGTCCAAAATGGCAATATGACCTCATCAGGCACCAGCACTTGATACTAAGAATGAACACTTTTTTGGAAGGTTGTTGTGTGTACTGACTACTGACTAACAAAAATAGTCCATATGTTTTTGCATGAGTCTTTTGGTCAGTACAAACGAAGTGTATAGTTAGTTAACCCTTGCAATATTACACAGAAATTTATAATGTCCAATTGTCATATAATATTGGGAACATGTTTCAATGTTATGTTATGGTCAGTGAAAACCTAAGATAACAACAATGTTACAGATTTCTGGGGACACCCCAATTGCTCCCATCCTTCTTATTAATTTGTAAAAGAAGGATGGAAGCTGTTGTTTGTCATTGTCTGACATTGGTAACTTTCCATCAACTGTCAATACCCGCTTGGATAGGCTATTACCTAATGTCTGCTGTGTAGTGTTCACAGATTTAAATCTGTGGTAGTGTTATATTGGGGCCACAATAGGGGCGGCACGGCGTAAATTACTACAAAGCCAACGTTTGGCGTTAATATTTCTATGTAAAGCATATCGCACGGTCAGTACCGAGGCCCTGCCAGTTCTCGCTGGTGTGCTCCCAGTGGACCTGGAGGTCCAAAGACGCGCGGCAATGTACTACTCTACTCGAGAGAGCATGAACACCGAGTTCCTTAAACCGCGAGACCGCTCTAAAATCGCTAGATTATTTAGTCCGATATCTGTCGTTTACGAAGATCTTCTGACCGAATGGCAATCCAGATGGGATACAACAACTAAGGGCCGCCACCTCCACCAATTCTTTCCATGCGTTCGTGAACGTCTGGAGAGAGCGTGGTTGGAGGTGGACCACTGTGTGGCTCAATTTCTGACTGGGCATGGCAACTTTAGGAGCAAATTATTCTACTTCACGTTAGTTCCTTCACCTTTCTGTCAATGCTCGACGCCGCAAAACAATCATGAACAATCTGCACATCACATCCTGTAGGAGTGCAGTCTCTGGCACAAGGAACGGACTACTATGCTAAATAGCCTGCAAGTGACATCTGGAGTAGTTTATTACACAGACCTTGTGGAAACCAGGGACAATTTCCGTGCGTTCAAGCGCTTTTGCCATACCTATTATTGGAATCAAGTATAATCAGCTCACGAGTTTAGGTCCAATTAGTCATATTACGATCCGTGATGCCTTACAACTGGTCTTCAATCAGCTGTAACAGTCTTGTTTCTATGGCAATTAGCCCATACCAGCTACATATATTTTGTCTCCCGCTTTGCACCGGAGGGAAGTGGAAATATTTTCTTCCAACTCCTCCTATTATTTCTTTCGATTAAATTCGTGCGGGTTCCAAGACAATTTAACTTTTCCCCGGGACTCGTCGAGGGTCAAACCTCGACGTCATTATTGGTCACCATTGTCGATCCTGGCTTACAGGAGTTACAGTGGTGGGAGTGTGTGGCGGGACGAGTCCCAAAAAAAAAAAAAAAAAAATAGTGTTATATTAAACTATAAATAGAATTTATGCACTAACCAACTTTTTAATGACTAGCTTCGCACGGGTACATTATTCGAGTTTTAGTAAGGATCCCTAATTTTTTTTAAAATATATTATAGCCTATGTCACCCGGGGATAGTGTAGCTTCCCAACAGTGAAAGAATTTTTCAAATTGGTTCAGTAGTTTCGGAGCCTATTCATTACAATCAAACAAACAAAGTTTTCCTCTTTATAATATTAGTATGATTTTGGTTTTGTCTGTTTAACTAACATACTAATAATGTCGTCCTATATGTTGTCTCGTCTTTTGTTTTAGATATCGGTCAATTAGATCAAAGGTTCCTCAATCACTTCACTGGCCAAATTCTTAGCCATACTTTATCTGCATCCAAGTTTATGACACTAGCATTATGGACACTGGCAGAATTGTGGCAAATAGCTACAAACGCCACTAACAAAGAAGAAGAAGAAGTCTCGGTATAGAATATTATATCCCATAAATATTCATCATAATAGCTGAACATAATACAACTACAAAATAATACATAGCTGAGATTGGCCGCTAAACTCATATGTGGCCCAAATTTCTGAGCTCCTTAAATTTGGAATTATCATACAACAAAATACAGATATACATAACTCATCACTTAAGTCAAACTTAATAATTGAGTAGCATTCCAGTATTCAGCCATGACATTGTTATTATACTTTTTTTTATGTGTTAGTATGATAAATAGTCAAAGGTTTCTGACATCAACAAAATAATGTTTTAGTATATGCATATTATATTCCGGTTTTATGTTACTTAGGTTCTGGCTAATTTCCGAAGAGGCTGGACCAATTTTCACGGGACTTTCACTGGCAGATAGCTGATGATATTAAAATGTGACTTAGGCTACTTTTATTTAATTAAAGTACCACGCGGGCAACAGCTAGTAGAAGAATAAATAAGCAATATTATTGTAAACATTCTTTATCATTATTGCGAAACCTTGACCTAGAGATTTCTTGAACTTTGTTCAAGGAAGATAACGTTTATTGTACTTATTGCGCTTTAAATCATTTGTAATTAATTTTACGTTTGCTACTATGGTTTCATGGTTATTAATATCACCAAAAAAGGACTGGGGAATCACAATAAAAGCATTGTAGTTGCATGTTGCATTAACAAAAATTTATTGTAAATTGTATGAAATTAAAAAGTTACTGTATGCTGAAAAAATAGGTACTGTTTTTTTAAATTCAATACCAAGACTTCTGGGAATTCCTTTGAAAACTGTTTCACTGTTTTTACAAACAAATAATTTGTACATATGGAGACATAGTAACATTTGATTCACTTGAGCACTTTGTTTGATTCTTGACACTAGGGACAATGGTGTTATAAAAAATGGAGATGCCAATAACATTTGCATATATTTTATGTCTTAGCTGCAAAATAATGGCCCAGTCATCGTCTTAATACAGATCATTTATTATTACTTACAAGTATGTAATAAAACAACTAACCACACTTATCTTAAACAGAGATTTTCAGTCTTCTTTTTTGTTAGTAAATTCTTGGCATTGAATTGAAAATAAAATGATGAATTATTCTAACTAAATATAAATTACCTTCTATCTCAAAATGCAGTCACTTTATATAAATGAAGACATACAAATTCATAAGGGAATACATCATATTTTTTTTATTAAAACAATTAGAACTATGTGACAAGTTCCACAATGCACCCTAAATACAACCCTTTTAACTCAACTAGGAATAGAATACATATTATTTAAAGATTAAACAATGTACATAGATAATACAATAATACAATAGAACTAATAATACATTTTGCCATACAAGGTAATTTATAGATAATAGGATAACAGTTATTGTTCTCATGAAATACACTGATACAAGATATGTGTTAAGTGAAAGTTAATTTTGCAAGCTAATTTTAAAATCAATTTTATTATCAAGCCACTCCTAGGTAGTTTAGCATTAAAGATAATAAAATCAAATTCAAATGCAAAACTTAACTTCAGGTAACTTGCCATCGTATGTATTTCAAATCCAATATAATGAAGCATGCTATTTATTTTACTATGAATAGTATGCTGTATTTACTATTTATATATAAAATATTAGTGAATAAATAAATCACATTGTTACTACAAAAATTAACTAATGTGTTAAGACATTTAGCATGGGTCATGAGAGCTGTGGGGCACAACACTGTCCTCACTCCTCTTTTCAGCTTCGTTGATTTGCATTAGCCTTCGTGAATTTTTCAATGTCATCTAGTGATCTTTTCGCTTTGGATGAAATGTCGTCCATTGATCTCCTCGCAGTGGAAGTTATGTCATCGAGGGATTTCTTTGTATGTGATAACAGCTCATCGGTACTCTTGCAGGCAGATGTTGCAAGTTCCTTTATTTCCGAGTCAAATTTTCCTATAACCCACTCTATCGCCTGTCGACCTTTACCAGCATTTAAAGATATCTTGTTTGTTAACAAATCTTCCATGTAGCTACTGAGCGGAACTCCCTGGAAGTATGGTAAGAATACATATTATTGCGTTTTTCCGAACTATGTCAGTACAGAAATAAATCATTAATTGGTAAGTAGTTTAAAGGCCCTACATTGTTTTTTTTAAGTTTGAAGTACCTAAAATAAGAGATAAGCTGTGCATATTGCATAACATTACCTATGCAATTGTGGTAACATTACCTATGCAATATGCACAGCTTATCTCTCTCTGTACAGTAAGCATGACCATAATTGCCACCATGCAAGTGGAGTGAACCCTAAGATGTGTAGTTAGCACTAGGAGCTGAAGTAAATGAACATTCCTGGAACCTGGACCAAATTTACAAGAAACACCTGTGTTGCTGGGAAAGTGTTAATAGGACCTATCATTTACTCCAATTTTCCTTAGGCATAGGCACTGCAATGCATCCACATTTCAGAGATATTATTGCCATACAGAGGATAATTTGTTAATATATGTTTAGAACAAAGAAAATACTCACTTGTACTGTGACTACTGCCTCCTGGGTTAGAAGAGTTTTAGTTGCATCTGAAGGGTGTGGTGTATATTTCACTGTTTCATCAACAGCTATGTATCGACAAAACGTCAGGTTGCTTGTTTTTAATGTCATTTGACGCACGCTGGGATTCACTTCTGATTTTTCACTGGCATAACAAATTTTAGCTGATCCAATAAGCTAGAAACATAAATGGGCATTGTTGTAAATAGCTTCGACTTTAAATGTTGGGGTAGGTGTTGTATATTGTCACATGAGATAAATAAACTTACAGCTTGAGCCCAACGCGGAAAATACCACTTAGAACTGACGAGTCTGTGTGTGACCAACACCCCATCGACAACCTTTCTTTCAACCACATCTGTGCCTATGACTGCTGGATTCATTGGGTTGGGATATTTTCGCCATGCTGCTTGTGCAACCGTTTCCCATGGATGGCTGAAATGGAAAAACACAATAAATACTAAACTATTACACTTGGTTGGTGGTTGACACTTGGACTCAATCCCTATAGATTGCGTCATGAAATGGTTACTTACTTGAAAGTATGTTCAGATGTCCAAATCTTCATTTTATTTTTCTAAAAACTACGAAATAAAGTAACAAATCTGAGATAAAACTATGCTTATCTCATTGGAATTCTGGTTTTTTCCTTTATCTTTAGCTACAGGTAAACGGTCACATTTACGTACCTACTACACAAATGACCTTCACCCCCTCTCCCCACCTCACTGACGGATGTACGACAAGCTTATCCATAGATCACAGAGTACTTGCGCCATAGACACGTAGTATTGTATTCTCTTTGGTTAATATAGTCATGGGCGTTTTTGCATATTTTTGACGTTAATGCAAATCGATGTCAAACGGTATCCGATATCGGTATCGTTATTTTTGACATGGATGATGCCTACCAGCAGAGACAATGACATGTTTAAGCCTACCAGTTTATGTAATTGTTAAATGTTCATACCGTTACTGGCTGCCGATACGATACATTGTTGATATTACGCATCTAATAAAAATGTATGCTGTTCATATATGATAAGCATTCGCTGTCAACAACTACTACTTTTTGGCAGTGACGGATTTACAAATTTCCAAGGTATAGGCTGTAAAGTTTTTGCCGCCCTTGCCTCTACAATTGTTATGTCCTAGATTATTTTTACAATCCAAGAATTTCGTTGAAATTGCACGTAAAATATTTTTTGGGTTTATTTTTGAGCTTATCAAAGCTCAATCATGTACGATTAATAAACGCAGTATAGGTAATGTATGCTACTTACAAAAAAAAACAAAAAGGAAATCGTCATGCAGAAATCTTTTTGATTTCTATGAGGTAAAAAAAAAAATCGGTCCCCAAATTTGCCGCCCTAGGCTCCAGCCTACTCAGCCTGCTGGTAAATCCGCTACTACTTTTTGGTAAGAAATCCGTTGCGGCATAACTCGGTATCGGATATCGGTATCTGCAAGTGGCAACGGCGATTTGTATCGTTATTGTAAAAACACCCATTTCTACTTTGATAACTTTAATGTTCTTTGGACAGACCACAGACTTAAAAATCCCAAAAGAAAATAAAAGGAGTCCGACCCGAACGAAATATATTTTTTCTGGAGCTCTGGCCAGTGGCCACTGCTTTCCTTTTTTTGGTGGGATATTTTATTTGTTGTAGTATTTTTTTTGGTTGCTAGATACCTTCCCTATCTATTAGGAACCTTTGATACAGAAGGTAGGTTCCACTCACTCACAGATTTACTATAATTTATCCACCAGCTGTTCGATGAAATTTAATTTTATTGGATATACATACTTGGAACTTGTCTTGTATGCAGAGTACCTTATCTTGTCGCAGACCGACTGACCCGCAAATAGAGGAAAGTACCTAATACATGATCCGCAATAAGAGGAGAGGAGTTACAGGCAGCAATTTCTCACACGGGTAGCCAGGCGAATATGAATAGTCTGCTCATAAATTTATATAGATTAATAGAAATTATTGTTTAGTATAGTACCTATTTGAACAGAATCAGGTGGTGTTGCCCAACTGTAAATGTATTGAGAGTTGACTGAAACTGATAGTATATTATATATTATTTATTTATTTTCCCAGTCCCAAATCCCGCTGGACCTTAAATGTAATGCAATCAATTACAAATTGTTACAGAGAGCTAGTATTTGTGCAAAATGACAAGCGATACAGATGATAAGTCTCTCAGGTACAGACGTGCCCAGAGTGTCACAAGAGCCGAGGAAATCACCGAACAAGAGAACAAAATAAGGAAGTTGCAGTCTGACAAACCGTAAGCTGGTGCTACATCAAGTTGAGGTACCAGGTAGATATGAAATACAAAAAAAAAGAAAAACAAATATCCTGTTTGTATTCCAGAATCCACAAGCCAAGAGATTCATTGTTTTCATGGAGCTCAGAGTTCACAAACTTCACAGGTTTGGTCAACTGGGGCTTTCTAATGCTCACTATTGGCGGATTACGCTTGTGCCTTGAAAACTTTTTGAAGTGAGTATTTTATTGTGCCACATTAAAATTAACCCATTACTTGTACTCTTGAGAAATGTTAGGTAAGTCTATTTGTCATTCTATAATCAACCTTGTTTACGTTGTATACAATTTAATTTTAATATGCCTTCACTCTGCATTTATAAATGTTACAAGAAAAGAATATTTGGAACATTTTTTCATTTTAGTTGGTCATGTACCTATGCTCTTTATGTAATGGCAGCTTGACTTGGCATGTATTTCTATCGTGTTCAGGCTGCAGTAAACCAAATAAACCATCTCAAGTATCTCAAGCATATAGTTAAACATATTTTTATAGTCATGAATGTTTTAAGTCATTATGAGGTTTATTAAAATAGTATAAAATAGCTTTTGCATTGCAGGTATGGATTCCGTGTAAATCCTATTGAGTGGATAATAGTTCTGACTGGTTACAACGAAGGAGATAGGCACCAATACCCCACTGTAATATTGCTTATATGTGAGTTGTCTATTTTTATTTTAAAAGGTTGGCAAACATGCATACTGCTTGTTTGACATTAAGGTGAAGGCGCCTGTCTAGCCCGCGAAATTCAAAATTTTCGAGTATTTTTATAGTTTATCCAAAATCTGAAAACATTTAAGACAACATTTTGTGATTTGCGAAAAACACAGTATGCAGTGCGTTTATTAATACATTTTTTTTACTCTAAATATTATCACGGTGGATATGATACTAGTAAATCACTAAATATACAAAAATTGCCAGATTATCTGGATAGCTGTCGTTCTTGAAATGTTTTAGAGTAAGTTGGATATATTAATAAATGCACTGCACACGGTCTTTTTCGCGAATTACAAAATTTGTCTTTTATTATTGTCAGATTTTGAAAATTTTCTAAAAGAACTCAAAAAATTTGAACTTCGCGGGCTAGATGGGCGCTTCAGCCTTAAGGTGAAGGCGCCTGTCTAGCCCGCGAAGTTCAAATTTTTTGAGTTCTTTTAGAAAATTTTCAAAATCTGACAATAATAAAAGACAAATTTTGTAATTCGCGAAAAAGACCGTGTGCAGTGCATTTATTAATACATTTATTTTACTCTAAATATTATCACGGTGGATATGATACTAGTAAATCACTAAATATACAAAAATTGCCACATTATCTGGATAGCTGTCGTTCTTGAAATGTTTTAGAGTGAGTGGATGAGTGGGACAAAGGGAGGGGGCTTGAGCTTCCGGCTTTCTCAGTCATTGTACGAAACACAGTTATCACAGTTACTTTATACCAACCTTCTGCAGAAGTGTGTTACCACCCTGGTCCAGTATATTAGTATGTATATGAGGTGTAAACAGTTGGCTACAGCTTAACCCTACCACAGTGATACCTATTAGCTTTTTTATACTAATTTTATTAGGGATGGTTGCCATTCTAATTATTCATTTTGCTTTACGGCTGCCTTCTCACTTCAACCTTCTGCGGCCCAATTATTGGGATTACCCATCTTCTTCTTCTTCTTCTTCTGCGGGCAGTTTCCACAAATCGGCGACTGTTGCGCCTGTCTTGTGTGTTGGAGGGTGGTGAGCCGGTCACTCCAGCCATCCAAGCTCAGCCAGGAAGTTCCCCAGCTTCTTAATGTCACTGAAGACTTCCTGAAGGCTACCCGGTGTGCCCAGGTAGCTTGCCCGGTATGTGGCTACTCCGTTGCATTCCAGCAGGACGTGAGCAGCTGTTTCTTCCGCCTCCATGCAGGCTCTGCATAGGGGGCTGTCCGTGATACCTAAGTTATAAAGGTGTCTGTTAAAGTTGCCATGTCCTGTCAGTGCACTTGTAACGAGTCGTAGGCGAGGTCTACTTAGCTGTAAGATATCCTTGGTGAGCCGGCGGTTGACCCGCGGTAGAGCAAGTCTCGCTTGTCTGCAGTCTGTCAGGCAGTTCCAGTAGTTCTCATGTAGTTTCTCGGTGCGCTGTCGCATGCACCTTCTGAACCAGCTGTGAGGGAGTGGTATGATGGGCTCTGGGCCATATGGTGCGAGGTCAGATCCCTTTCTAGCGAGTTCATCAGCCGCATCGTTGCCCCGAGCTCCGCTGTGTCCCTTAATCCATTGAAGGATGATTTGATTAACCTGATTCCCTACCTCATTTAGAGCAAGGTGACAGTCGTGGATCAGGCTGGATGTCATGACACTGCTGTTTAGTGCCTGTAAAACCGCCATGCTGTCAGAGAGTATCCTTATCTTCTCTCCCTTAACTCTCCTGGCGGTGATCGCCTTTGCGGCTAGAAGTATACCCATGCACTCTGCTTGGAAAACTGTATTGTACTTACCCAAGGACATTGAATGGTGTATGTTTAAGTCTTCAGAGAAAACCCGCGTACTGGGATTACCCATACCCATTACAGTCTATTCCACATAAAAGATATATTCCACAAGAAGACCCACGGAAAAATACGGAACTAATTTAACTATATATATTGCCGGTACTCGACTACAGCGCCGCCGCGTCTAAAGGTCTAAGGATATTATTTTATTTAACTCGTTATATTTACGATTCGCCTTCATTTTTAAAAAAATAACATTACACACGGTGTCCAACAAAGAATGAACTACGAATCTATTTGCATAACATAAATTACCTTGTTTATTGTTTCAGTCAGTATAGTACCAGCTGTAGTTGGCCTCATAATAGAAAAGGGCATAGCTGTTGTAAGTTCTATGATTAATTTCGCCTCATCATTTGAATTTAGACTTCAATGCTGTATGTTTAACTTTCATTTTTGAAAATAATTAAAAAGGTATTGAGATGCATATATGTAGTTGATATTTTTTTTTTTCTAGGATATAATTCCGGAAAAGATTGGCACCAGTTTACAGATATCAAACATATTGTTTGTGGTTATACTTCCTATATTTGTATTGCATTTCAAAGGGGAAGAGTTTAGTTTTGGTAAATTTTAAAAGTTATATATTTTTAATACTTGGTTAGATACCTTATTTAAAAATCTATATATATTTTTTTTCAGTTGGAATATCCACAGTCTGTATGTTATATTTAGTTCTGTTTCTAAAACTGTGGAGTTACTCACAAACTAATCATTGGTGCCGTATTGGTTTGAAGAAAAAATCTAATAATACATTGCGGAGACAGAGCCTGTCTGCACCAAACTGGAGTAAGTACCCCACAATTATTGATAAATAATTAAGTATACAAGATAGAATTTACCCGTGGCTCCGCCCGCGATGTACTTTAAGATAGCACATGTCACGCAGGGATAGTGAAGCATTCTATCAGTGAAATAACTTCAGAATCGTATCAGTAGTTCCAGAGATTACCTACTACAAGCATGCTACCATTCAAACATTTTACTTCAATATTTCTGTAAAAAATTGCATCTAGACTTACAGGGCTACCCAATTATTAACCGAAATACGATTTGGCGTTCGACTATTACGCGGTCAGAACCATTACTAAAGCTTTTGATGCCTTGAAGAATATGTTCACCCCTTAGGAAAGAAAATATAGTTCTATGGAGCTAATAAATGAATGTATATAAATCTTGTATGTATTATTTTTCATACTAGAATTCATAAGTGTATGTATAATGTACACATTGTTCATATTTATTTGGTGTAGTCAAACACTATAGAACCCGATATGTTATTGCTATTGGAGGTTTTATGGACCATATCCGACTTGGAATGATAAATATAGGGCCGGATTTACCTATAGTGCAGGGTGAGTGGCGCACATGGGCCGCGGGCGCAGGGTCTTAGGGGGGCGTCGAGCGCCGGCCGGGCGGTCGCGAACGCAGATATAGATTTACATAGATAACGCAAATGCATTTACTTCGCGTGTACGAAACCCCGACCAAGCGTCAAGGTTGTTCGCCGATAACTTACAGTCCGCGCGACTACAGATATAAAAAATATAAAATATAATGAGCGAGATAATCACTCGAGAGAATCGTAGCGGGCGGAGGGGCATCGGCGGAATCGGTGTCTTTGAATCGGTTTGGATTTCACGTCACTAATGAAGTCACAGTAAGTGTTAAAAATTCGGCACGCTTGGTTTCAATACAAATCGTGATACTTGCGTTATCTATGTAAATCTATATCTGTGGTCGCGAACCTCCAAAGAGCCTGCGTCTCTCAAAGACCATGCGCCCGTGTTATGGCCTAGAGGGCGCCAGGGTATTACTTTCACCCGGGCACTACATGGGCTAGAGCCGACGCTAGATAAATACACAGATTGACAATGTATTTCCATATTGTGTTGTCTATAACACATTTGATCGTTACATTTTCAGATGAACTTGTTAACGCAGAACACAATCGTAAGTCGAATGATTGTTGCACTTCTTGTCTGTTGGCATTTTGGCACTTCATATTGTTTTTTCTATCTAAAGCCGAACGCATACTCGCTAAATTTATAGAGCTCGCACGGCGGAACCCGTGTCGTGTCCCGCATTTTTGGCATAGGTACATTTGGCGCGGTCGGCGCGAGCAAGTGTGCGTCTAAGCTTAATGATCATCCATCTATTAAGGTTTTCGTGTTGGGTGTTGTCTTTATTATTTGTATACTTAGCACTTTTCATTTCATTTATAGCACTACCCTTATATTTATGTTATTCAAATTTAAAGATATTGCTTACAATTTGCCAACTGGTCTCAGTCAAAGTTCTTACAGAGATACAGTTATGCAAAATGGAACCAACCCACACGTCCTCCTGCAGACTAAAGCCAACCCTAGCGCAAGTGATTGTAGGTTGGTTTCAGTTTGCAGAAGTATGTGTGGGTGGGATTTGTCTTAGGCCTACGGGTTGCCAGATTTGTTACATAATATTGCCGCTGGTCGCTCTGCCATGTCTGTTGTGTGCTTTTACTTCACGATATCCAACTTCGTTTGTGGATTGTGCAATGTGTGTGGTTAAGGAATGGTGATTTAACTTAGGTACTTATCTATAAATGTGTAGGTACCTGGTTTGAGTTGTGTTTGACTCTATTACCGCTTCCAACGATTGGTATCTTATCCAATTTAATAATTTCGCTAAGTATCTACAGACAATAAAAAAAAAATGCTTGGCATTTATAATGTTCAAAAGAATCACTTTGTTCAACCCGTGTCAGTATAGGATAGTACGATACGACAAAAGGGTAGTATGACACCAGGCGGGTTATTCACAATCATCATAAGGATATCGTGTCGGAATCAACGGCTTCCATCCTTTTTCTAAATCCTTAACTTTACTAATATTATAAATGCGGAAGTAACTGTCTGTCTGTCGCGTTTTCACGCCAAAACTACCGAACCGATTTAAATGAAATTTGGTACACAGATAGTCTAGAGCCCGAAAAAGGACATATTACTTTTTAATGTGAAAAAAGGGTTGTAAGGGGTAGAAAGGGGGATGAAATGTTGTATGGAAGTATCGTAATTTTTAGCGCTAGAAGCTTGAAACTTATTTTTTAGGCTGTTGCGATATAAATAAATATTCCACGCGGACGAAGTCGCGGGCACAGCTTGTCATTTATTAAAGAAGTATGGAAGCTATCGTTTCCGACATCGGAAACTTTCGGTCGATTATGAATACCCCACAGAACTACCAGAAGGGCTCTGAAGTAGGTACCTATATACTTTAGAAACCTTCTGGTGTCATACTATAGGCAAAGACGTGTTTAGCAATGTGTTCTTTTGGAAATTTTATTTAAGGCTAGCTGAGCCCGCGACTTCATTCGCGTGGAATTTAACTTAACAAAAAAGCCCGCGCGACAGGACCCATTTTTTTAAAATTTAGTTTTTCTAAAATAAAACTAGCCTAAGTGACTCCTTAAAAAATCAGCTATCTGCCAGCGAAAGTCCCGTAAAAACGGGCCAGCCGTTTCGGAGATTACCCGGAACAAACACACAGACAGACAGACAAAAAAAATATCGCGTTTTTGTTAAAGGCGACACCTTTAACAAAAACGCGATATTTTTTTTGTACTTTCATATGTATTTAGTGAGAAGGTGTTATTTTGATATTACAAACAGACACTCCAATTTTATTTATTTGTATAGATACCAAGCTACTTTAGATGTTGACTGTACTTACTTAAACTGCTTTCTCCTTCCTCTCTAATGCTTTACCGAAAACATTTATATTACTTACTTACTTACACTCAATATATAAAATGTTCCCTTGAATGATGCAGAGAGTATACAAAGTGAGAAGGAAGACCAGGCGGCGGCGGCGAGGCTGGTCCAGTACCCCGACAACCTGACCCTCAAAGATTTGTTTTACTTTTTGTTGGCCCCCACGCTTTGCTATGAGTTGAACTTCCCCCGCACTGCACGGTTAGTGTCCCGCATGTCACAGGGCTACTGGTAATTCGACGTATTCCTTGCAGGGTATGATAAAATGATAAAGGAGCTAAGATGCAACAACTTTTACTGGGCGACCATTTTTTTACGATAGTCACTATTTTTTGAAATAATTTATAACTTTCTGATCCAATTGATACTAAAAGAATGCTAAATTTAGTCATGAACTTAAACTCTTTGGTTATTATGGTGTCAACAGTTAGTTTATATTGTATTCAAACTTACTCAATACATTTTTCTTTTCAATTGGTCAGATTTATTATTGTATTTTATCTCCTCTATCACACCCTGTAAGGAATACTTTGAATTACCAGTAATCCTGTATACGATCTTATTTTAATACGGTCTGCGCAATGAGAACTGGCGTTAATATTGAACGCAGGGACTGACCCGTAGTACGAATAATTAAGCAGCTGAATTTTCTTTTTTATATACCTATTTCTCAAGCATCAGATCATGTACCTATACCTGCAAACACACTGTACAAAACATAAATTTGTTACACGAACTAGTTTTCTTTGTGTTGTGCGAGCTGTAGATTCTTTCAAAGCACTTTTGTACCATCATCTATAGTTATATAGGCCGCTATTTACAGAAGGCCATGTTTTTTAGAGGTCATGGGCCCTGAGGGACCAAAGGGACTACTTTAAATAAATATAAGACGTCTGAACCAGTTTTCGAATTTCAGCATCCGAAAGAGGTTCATAGTAAAGAGGGTGTTGGAACTGACGTTCGGTGTGAACCTCGTGCTGGCACTGTTCCAACAGTGGATGATACCCTCCATCACTAATTCTGTAGAGACCTTCTCCACCATGGACCCCGTCAGGATCACGGAGCGTCTACTGAAGCTAGCTGTGAGTGTTACTTACCGTAATATGGTGGGTTTAGTTAGACTAAGACAAGGAGCTAGAGCTGGAACAAGAGCGTTTAAAAACTCCTCGAACAAAGATAGATAAATGAATGAATCCTTTCTGTTTACAGAAAAAGACTTTGATAAATTTATTCATGTTCTCTCATGAACATTACCATTGTGACTACGCCTTTTTGGTAATCCTTAAAAGATTGAACGGTTCATTTATAATTGTAACTAGCTGAGCCCGCGACTTCGTCCACGTGGAATTTAACTTAACAAAAAAGCCCGCTCCCGCGTTCTGAGCCCACGCGACAGGACCCATTCTTTTAAATTTAGTTTTTCTAGAATAACAGTAGCCTAAGTTACTGCTTATACCATCAGCTATCTACCAGTGAAAGTCCCGTCAAAATCGGTCCAGCCGTTTCGGAGATTACCCGGAACAAACACACAGACAGACAGACAGACAGACAAAAAAAAATTAAATCGCGTTTTTGCTATAGGTGTCGTATGTACTTCCATATGCATTTAGTTAAAAGGTGTTATTTTGATATTACAAACAGACACTCCAATTTTATTTATTTGTATAGATAATGGTTGTCAATCTTTCCAGGTCCCTAACCACTTACTGTGGCTGTGCTTTTTCTACTTGAGTTTCCATTCGTTCCTCAACTTCATGGGCGAGCTATTACAGTTCGCGGACCGGAACTTCTACAACGACTGGTGGAACGCGAACAACATAACCGTGTTCTGGAGCACGTGGAACATGCCGGTGCACCGCTGGGCGCTGCGGCACGTCTACATACCCGTCATTGAGGCTGGATATACAAAGATGCACGCCAGCATCCTAGTGTTCGTTATTTCCGCGTTGTTCCACGAGTATTTGGTAAGCAGACTGATGAAAACTGTACATTCATTCTATACTTCATTTGATAAGACTGTATAGTCTCTAACTAAGCAACGGTTTAACTATGAGTACCTTAGTATTAATCGGGGGCGATCCCAATGACGCCCGCGAACCTCTGGACCGAGGGGTGTCAAATTCGATATCCTACTAATATTATAAATGCGAAAGTTTGTGAGTGTGGATGTATGTATGTATGTATGTATGTATGTATGTTTGTTACTCCTTCACGAAAAAACTACTGAACGGATTTGGATGAAATTTGGAACACAGATAAATTATAACCGGGATTAACATATAGGATACTTTTTAACCCAATAATCCAATACTACGCGGATGAAGTCGCGGGGCACAGCTAGTTTATATGTTGTGGGTTTCACTTAACGTTTTGCTCTTGGAGTCTCAAATCCTTTTTAAGCGACTTCAAAAAAGGAGCAGGTTCTATGTTCGAGTGTATGTATGGTATTTTTTACAAAGTTTTACGCATTCAAACTTAGGGCCGTATTAATAAATCGATCTCGAGTCTGAGAACAAACTTGAGTACGCTTTTGACATGTCGTTTTGTACTTGTATGACATGAGGATGACACTCCCAAGATCGCTCTCAAATTTGAGATCAATTTATTAATAAGGGCCTTACATACTCGCATATTAGTAAACTAGCTGTGTCCGCGACTTCGTCCGCGTGTAATTGAACTTAACAAAAATTTCGGGATTATTCATCCCCTATTTTATCCCCTTGGGGGTAGAATTAATCAAAATCCTTTCTTAGCGGATGCCTACGTCATAACATCTACCTGTATGCCAAATTTCAGCCCGATCCGTCCAGTGGTTTGGGCTGTGCGTTGATAGATCACTGTCAGTCAGTCAGTCAGTCAGTCAGTAGTCACCTTTGAGTTATATATATTTAGATGTTTAACCTGTTGTAGGTGAGCGTGCCCCTGCAGATGTTCAGGATCTGGGCGTTCCTGGGCATGATGGCGCAGCCGCCGCTGGCCGTGATCTCGCGCGTGGCGCAGGCGCGGCTCGGCGCGCGCTGGGGCAACCTCATCGTGTGGAGCTCGCTCATCCTCGGCCAGCCGCTCGCCATCATGATGTACTACCACGACTACGCGATGCTGCATTTCAAACCTACACCGTAATTGCCCACGAGCCAACCGACAACAACTTTTGTAGATTCAACTTTAACACATCACAATTAAAGTTTATATTGTAACATTACACCTGTTGGGGTTTCAAAAAGTTACAATGAATGTGGGGCTACTAGATACCATTGCCAATGTCTTTGATATTAAGACATTGAATTGATTTATGTTCCAAAAATGTTATTTGGCTTTATAATTAGGTGATTAAGTAAAAATGTAATTGATTAAGATTTTTTACCTAATATAATAATTTTAATGATGTTTTATTGTTATAATTCAGGGTTAGAGGTGCATTAGTTTATACGTGTGAAGTTTATATTCTACAAATTGTTAAAACCGTTATTTAGTGCATTTAAAGTGTTCAAAATAAGTCTGAATGCGCCTTTCAAGCATAACACAATATTGTGATAGTTTGGCCATATCTTGCAACAAAATTTAGCTGACGTAAGTAGGTAACATTGTTTATGTACTGTGTACATGCTTGTTGTGCAATAAATAAATGTTTATGTACCTTGTGAAGCCACCTAATTGGTAATGAATTAACGATCTAATTTAATTATGAAATATTTTTATACGATAGCATTCTGTTGTGAGAATGCAGTTATTTATATTACTAATATCTACAGGGCTATTGAAAATTATCTCTATTTAGAGTAGAATATGTCTATTATAAAAATCACAAATCACATTAATATTTAAGCGATATTGTGTAGGAATTGAATTTATATTTTATACCATTTTTTTCAAGTATTATAATAAAGAGAAATATTTTCTAGTATTTTAAAATAATCATTTTTAATTATTCCTCTACCACATTTTTTTATTTGCCACGTTTATACATAATATCATACCTAGTATTATTTACATTACAGACTTATAGCACATATTAGTTAGATTATTTTGATAGAGGTAATATAATCGTGTCTAATCATACAAAACAAATATCTTTTCGGATAAAATCGTTGTGCCATATGGACATTTGGACGGTCATGGCGAAACGATAAGGGTTTTTTGGTTTGCTTAGTACATGCAGAATCTTAAAACTCATTATTTTAGACGTCAATAGTCCAGTGGTTAGAGGAGCCGCCCTCGTAGCTGAGGGGTTCGTGGTTCGATCCCCATCCTGGCCATTAAACTGTCGACGTGGGCCCACTCCTAACACAAACATTAGCTTAGCTGTAGGGACTAACGGGAGTACTAGTATTGTGCTAAACTCACATTGCTTGTAATCTATTTAAAAAATAAAAATATGAGTATCTATTCACCCGTTCTCGAGCTACCATTCTAAAAACGTGCAAAAGGCTCAAACTGCTCTAAGGCGTCTAACATTAAAACATGGCTTATAATTCGTAGGTCAAAGTAAGAACTCACAGATTATCTACTTTGTATAAATGTAGCTAATCTGTGAGTTCGTTATTAATTGTAATTATAATTATGAATAGAGTTCGTATTGCAACCTTTGGCGGCAGTAGGCGCGGACATGTGCAGGGGCCGAGGAACCCTTATCTGATCGCCTTGAACGTGAACGCATAGTGATAGGCACTGATTACAGTGATCTTTAGCGATGCACTCTCAAGTTTAAATAAGTAAATATAGGTAGGTACTAACGTACCTATACAACTCACTAACATTACGAACTGAGAGTGATTCTGGAATCACTCTCAGTTCGTAATGTAACCTACTGGTAACAGCCAGTAATAAACGATTAACCCAGTAATTCACAAGACATTTAAATACCTATCAGCTATCGTCCCTCAGACTACGGAAAATTACGAAAAGGCCATTTCCGAAATTTACCCCGACGGGAATCGAACTCGCAACCACGCGGTGCAGTGAGCTTAGCTGCCTACGCTCGAACCACTGCGGCAAGCGGTCGTATGTGCGCTTACAGTCGCTTCTTCTATAAAACAAGTGATTCATATGTTTTTTTTTGTTTTTTTGTGAACAAAGTCTGTATTGAAAGCGGATCGACGGCCGCGTGAGTAGGCCGGGCGCGACAAATCAATTGATGAAGAGGCTGCGATAGCGGCTCGAACGTGTCCCGCCTCTGGGAGCGAACCTCTCACCGCCCGCGCCGCTGAATTCTTATCACATTTTTCCATTGTTTGTGCGATAACAATACAATACCAACATTCATAGGTACCTACTTACCTATGAAGGTATCTACTTTTTAAAATTTTAAACGGCTTCCAACGAAATCAAACGTAGAATAAAATGGAAACTGATGAATTAGTAAGAGGGATATAGGAATTAATCAACCACCTTAGATGTCTATTATAAATAATTACTTTTCCCCAAGTTTCTTGTAAGGTCTTACAGTAAAATCTATTTAGTCAAAATACGAATGCCAAGCCAATCTGTTAAATCAAAGATTTATTTTATTTTGACAATGGGTTCAATGGTTGGTATGTAGCAGCTGGCCCGTATTTTGTCTACCTACTTATCAGTTAAAATTGCCACTGATAAGTTTTATCATGGATTGCCAGATTACTTGTTCCTATAAAGGTAAAAAAATACCTATTTTACTTATACTATGTGTACAAGTTTTTACCTACAAATAAATAACATTGCCGTCTAGGGACGCCCGAAAGAAGCGAAGCTTTATAGAATAAAGTGTAGGGCGCTGCAACTGCCACTCTGTATACCTATATGTGTCGTGTAACGCTACTGACGCTTAGCACGGATAGAATGGCTGCACGGCGAGCGTCCCGAACGTCCGAATAGAATTCGCTTCAAAGAAAATAATAATAATTAGATAACCCTTTTTAAGTTTGCGTTCATTTATTGAGAGGGGTCTACAATCTTACCTACTTAGGTACAAATATCTCGAAAATCACTGATGTGTAGTCAGAACATTATTTGATTTGACGAAATAATTGATGTACGCAGTTTCAAAGTGGGCAATTAACAAAGCTAGGCCAAACAGAATACGTGTCGGAGCCGGGTTAATCATGTAATAACATTTGCGGGGCGGGCGGGCGCTAACAATGTTGACCGTGGCGTGCAAACAGCGGCGGCTGCGTCAGCCCACGGGCCGCCGCACCCGCGCCGCAGCCGCAGCCGCACCGGTCCCGCACCCACACAATGTTACCAGCTGTAAATTTCCAAGCGAAGTTAATTATAAAATCGATCATAATCTTGAAAAAAAGTTAGTTGTTACTGGCTACGGTTCTTACTTCGCTAAGTCCTTCGGAAAAGTTACTTCGTAGCTTTAATATTACGTAAAAAATAATGCTAAATATAAAATAAGCCGCTAGGTATTTTATAATTTTTAAACAATAACTCATTACTTTTTGCAGTAGT
The DNA here is from genome assembly GCA_905147325.1 of Notodonta dromedarius. Classification (NCBI taxonomy): domain Eukaryota; kingdom Metazoa; phylum Arthropoda; class Insecta; order Lepidoptera; family Notodontidae; genus Notodonta; species Notodonta dromedarius. Next base: position 7,674,659 of record LR990159.1, on the reverse strand, counting down.
AGGCGCATCGTTTCAATTATTTAGGGATAATAAGGAAGGGTTGGTCGCGAGTGGCGGCGGCGCGCGGTGATTAAATGTAACTCGCGATCGCTGCTAACCCCTCGCGGCGCGGTCGGCGACGCGTGAAATCACTTTGTTCTACAGTTAGCCTCTTTGCCACAAACAATATATCATCATTTTCATTGAAATGGGTGTTTCATACATTTATAATGTAAGTAATATTGTTAGGTACACTGTGTCAAGTCGGGTTAAAATACCACTACATTCATTTGTAGATGGGTACTAAAGGAATGAACACCACGGTTGATTTGATAGAAAATGGAATATGGTTATGTTATAATTAATCTACTAAAAGGCAAATCCAGTGAAAACTAGAGGACCTAAATCTGTTGAATGTCAAACCCTCAAAATCTCTTCGTGGGAATACATATTATTAATCGTGACGATATTGTCATGTAATAGGTACCTAATTTATGTAGGCGTAGCAAATGTAAAATATGTACTAAATAAATATCTGTTTATTCTTCGGTCACTAGATAATAACTCATCATGAAAAATATTGCTACGACGATTGTTCTCGTTTTAACCTCAATGAAAATATGAGTAATTTTATCAATAAGTAGGTATTAAGTTTGATGATTTACCACTGTAGACTATCAGATTTAATAGGTACTTAAAATCTAATACCTACTGCACGGGTCCAAAATATTTTTAATGAGGGTATTTGATGAGGCGACTCGCCACCTTCGAGCATCGCAGGTAGCAACGTAGCGACGGCACTACGTAGACTGCTACGAAAAATTGTAGCAGCGCTACGATTAACGAATTTTGTCTGAGTCGCGTGAGTCTAACTTTCGCTTTTCCTTGTAGAGTATTTAGATTAAAATAGCGTAGGATAGATTTTTATAACCATATCAACAATTTTGTTACAGCTGATATAGGGCACCTACTGCTGGCAAAGTACTATCTACCTACATCGCGCTACATCTAGATGCCTACCTCAAGTAAGTCTCGGACATTTTATAGACCCACATTACGAACTTTACTCACGTATGTTTCATAATAATGTATGTCATGTTATTATTATATTATGTTTTCATATAATTCTAGTGTTAGCGAACTTATGTCAGTGGTAATAGGCAGTACGTGCATGCGCGCGTCTCGGGTCGTCATTGGGTCGGAGGGCGGAGCCTCGCGCCACCCTGCCGCGCGGCGCGGCGGCAGTCCGCTCCCGGCCGGCGTGCGCCCCGCACGGCCCCATGGTGGAACACGCGCATGTCGACTGCTCCCAGCCGAGCGCCATGCAGACTCTGCCGCCGCAGCCGCACCGCGAAGCCGACGACGAACAGCTCGCCGACGAATACGTCCAGAACTTCGAGCTCGACCATCTCGAGGATCACAATGTGGTGAAGCGCGAACCCCTCCGCTCCGGGTGGCACGAGTTAGTGGAGGCGCCGCCGGCCTGCGCCCGCGCCTGCAGACCCTGGCCTGACGCGGGTCCCTACCCCCAGCCGCACGTGGCCATCGCCGTCGACCCGAGCACACCCCCTGAGACTCCACCGGCGCCCGTCGGCCGCAGCCCGTGCCGCTCGTCTCTAACCGTTGCCACCGAGGACGTGCTGTGGCTAAACCACATGCGCGAGCCGCTCGATATGCGGACCGTACCATGTGGCAACTTCGAGGAGTGGAGCAGGCGCGACTGGCGCGAGCAAGATCATCACCTGCAGCAGGTCGCGCTGCGTCCGGCCAGCTCCTGCTCAACGATGTCCCCTCGGACCGGACCGCATCCCTCTTACCAGCCGTCATCGTGCGGTGACGACTTGTTGAGCGACGAGATGCTCATGTCCCTCAGTGTACGCGAGCTCAACAAGAGGCTCCACGGATTCCCGCGGGAGGACGTGACGCGCCTGAAGCAGAAACGGAGAACCCTAAAGAACCGCGGGTACGCGCAAAACTGTCGCAGCAAGCGGCTGCAGCAGCGCCAGGAGCTGGAGCTGACGAACCGCTCGCTGCAGGAGGAGATGCATGTGCTGCAGCTGCAGGTGGCGCGGCTGACGCACGAGTGCGACGTGCTGAAGCAGCGGCTGGCGCTGGCGGGGCGCGAGCACGCCGCGCCGCAGCACGCGCCGCCCACGCCGCACTCCTCCCCCGAGTTCTTCTCGGAGCTGTGACGGCAGGGCGCGGCGCCGCGCTCCGGCGCCGCCGCCGCCTCCTCCTGCGCCTGGCAGCGCTACTGAGCGGTGAGCGTGCGCCCGCCCGCGTGCCGCGCACACTCTAGTGCTTTCTGTTAAGTTTGAAATGTAATTATCATTATCATCAGTTCCAGTTTTATAGTTTTTTATTATGGTGGAACAATGTAGCCGGAGACTCCGACGGGAGCGGCTTTCAAACACCGTGTTAAATATATGGTTGTGTCGTAAGATATGCATAGCTTCGTTAACTATCTGTATTATTAAAATTAAAATTTATACATAAGTTAAATGAGTCGAAATAATGGATCACTCGAGTAATTGTAAATAGATACATAAATGACGAATATTAGCTATAGGAGGATTTGTGTTTTCCTAATAAAATATTCAATAAAATATTCTTTTATTTATCTATTTAAACAATTATAGCGCTCAGACTGAGAAATTTCCTTTATTAGGTACTTACTTTCAGATTGTTTCTAAAAGCTTCGATAACAGGTGCTTGCATGCTAAGTAGGGATTATAAATATTATAAAGGTTGATACATCATTCTATAATTTGGTGCCTACACACTACTTTTATTTTCATTTCGCACACACACACACCATGTAAAACAAGCTTACATTCTTCAATTATCTCGATAGGTACTTACTATGCCTACTATCGTAGTTGTATAGTTGATGAACAACGAGGGTTGTTTGGTATGCCCATGATGGCCAATGATAGAGGTTTTTGCTTATATCATTGATAAAGGGTTTATCATTGTAGGAGTACCTACATTCCTGCGGCTGTTGTAATTACCTAATTAGATAAAATGGATTTTCTGTTGTGTTTCTTCTGACTCCACTTTGATTGCCACACCCGAGGTGTTTGTTATTTTTAAAATAAAACTACTATTCTAAAATATAGGAGTAAACTATGTACTTAGTAATATGACTTATGTAATTATTGGTAATCATTTTATAAGAATTCAATTAAAATACAGGGAAGTCAACAGATTTAATATCTTAACGGTTTTTAATTTAGCTTTAATTTTCCTATACAGGTTGAAACAGAAAGGGTATACTTTTAAAATCAAAACTTGACTTTGTAATTCTAAAACTATCAGCTTTTGAGGAAACTTGAAAAACAAAAGGTGCTATAGTCATACATCTGTTGACATATTTCACAAGTCTACAAAACCTTTAGTACTTAAACTGTTCAACAAAGCCGATAGTTTGAGATTTACAAAGTTAAGATGCAAAATAAATAGTATACCCTTTTTGTTTCACTTAGTATTATGACAAATATCAACGTTTTACATAAAGTGACTTATAAAATGTTATACTAGAGTGATTAAAAGAAACCCAAGCCTGTACAACACTTTTAAAAAATATCAATGCTTTGGTGATAAAACTCATTAGGTGATCATTCATGCGACGTGTAATGAAGAAAATAAACCTTTTTCCAGCTGCGGGTCCAAAAGGTTAAAAAAACCAATGAAGAAAGGATTTTTATTAAGTAGGTACCCGTTCAGAGCAAAATCTACCTCGTGGTGGTGACAATGATTGTGCAATCATGGAAGCCAACGGCGACATCGATCGCGAATGCGATTGCTCAAGAGTTGCGAGTAATGAGGTCGCCGGGGACGGTAGGTAACAAAATGCATTGTTTATAATAAAATATTATTTATACCTAATATGGTAAGTCAGTACGTATTGAAATGATTTATTTGGCATCTTTAGCAAACCCTACTTATCGAGATTTTACTTCAATTGGTCCTGCCTGATGGATACTTTTGGATAAAGCGGAGTTTTAGGTAATTTCTAGGTGGCGTAAGTAGAATGAGCTGTTGAATTATTGAGATTATTGATTTCATGTTTACAATATAAAAGTAAATTATGATGTATTTTGCCTGAAAAACTTGAGGTTAGGTAGGTACTGTACAAGAGAATGTCTTGTTTTAACCGACTTCAAAAAAGGAGGAGGTTCTATGTTCGAGTGTATGTAATTCTGTCGTAAAAACGTTATCAAAAATGCTATTCAATGCTATAAAATTGATATTTACTAGATAAGTAGGTAAAAAATATTGAAGAAATGAATCGGTTCTAAATTCTGACAGATGGCAAGTATTTCTTTTGAGGGGCTCCATTGTTGTAGAGACGATAGGAAAGGATGCCACGGCACGGGAACTCTAAAAGATGACAAATCATGATGAATTGTAGGTAAAATAAATGCTTTTTCTAAAGGTTTTCTACAGCAAAAGAATTAGTCCTAATATTTTTGTTTACATGCGTACTCTATTATGAAAATCTCAGTTTTCGAAACTCTATGGGGGGACTGCTGCCCCCCTTGACAACGTCTTTATTCACGCAAATTCGCAATTTTGCTCTATGACTTGGTATAATTAGATAAAATGTAGGTAAGTACTTACTCCTTATTGATTAGAAACATTAATTAATCATGACGTAAGTAATGTAATTACCTATACGAGCAGTAATCGCTAGTCGTAGGTACACTAGGTACCTACCTACCTAGAAAACAAACAAAGAACAAACATTGTTGTAATGAGTAATTTGTAATAATATTGATGTTATCTGTAAATTTATCTAGTTGTAGTTAATACCTAGTTCTGACTAGGTATATGTTTGACCGGTTATTCGTAATTATAATCAAAATATATTTTTTACAAATTATAATTAACTTTCAAGTCAACAAGTCCTTTTTTATATGAAAAGTGTAGCTTTTCTAATCACTACTCTAATTTTAATCAAACCTTTAGGTACCTACTTGTCCTAAATGTCCTACATCTGAGCAAAGTAAGAGTTCAGGTTCTCCATAATAGACCATTTCAGTGAACGTTGGTAAGTCAATAGGTACCGAAGAAATATTTTTCCAACTAGGTATGTACCGACGTTCGATTCGAATGACCAGAGGCATCATTCCGATAACAAACAACTTTGTTGTAAGTAGGCAGGTACTTTGGTAATCGCGTAACATAGGTATCCGCGCAATTCGTCACACGACGATCTTGGTAACATGACACCAGTGTTATAAGTATTGAATGTGGCGCTGCGTCGCGTTCTTTGATGCCGAAGCTAAAATAACTGAGGAAAACGATATTGTTACTTGAGTAGGTAGACAACAGGTAGGTACTTGTGTATCCATACCTATTAAAACTACTATTGAATGTTATACCCTATATTTACACGAGTGAAGCCAACTAGATAACTTATGTTAAAGGTAATTAAAGTAAGTAGGTAGGTACATAATAGTGATGTAACGAATGTTGGATTTTTGACATTCGCGAATGCGAATGCGAATGCGAATATTTGGCTTCAACATTCGCGAATGCGAATGCGAATGCGAATGTTAACTTTCAAATAAGAAACCCTAAATTGAAAATTAAAAAAGCCACGATGCGACGACTTTTTAAATGACAAAAGACCTGATAATTTTCAAACGGTTGAATCGATTTTCGTGAAACATAGCTAAGAACACTTTCGATCAGAATAACTTTCTAAAAAAGAAACAAAATTAAAATCGGGTCATCTATTTGGGCGCTACGATGCCACAGACAGACACACAAATCCACATGTTAAACTTAAAACACGCCTATTTCTCGGGGGTTAATAAAGAGCGCGCAAAATATTATATTGGATTGACATTTCGTGTCGGCCGAACATAGCCGAACCCATATAGGTTGAAAGAACGAAGTTAGTCACATAAAGTTAATTCGAAGAGATTTTTTTTGATTTGAGGGTAGTTTAGTATTATTTCATTAATAAAATTTATTTTACTTATATTAAAATTTTATTGAGTTAGACAAGACAGTTAATTTTTTTTTTAATAAAATTTAAGTAAATAAGTGCATTATGTGCAAGTGAGCTAAGTTACGAGCGAGGCTGGTTTGCAGCCAGAGACTAACGCGAGGGCTATGCTGTGATGGAGCCAAGTGTGTAATGAATAGTGCTCACGCATTTCATACGACATATTACAACTTAATTGCGAGTAAAAAATATTTAGAGTACAATCTTAATTGAAAAAAATCATAATTCACTATTTTGTTAAGACCTATAGAATTGCAGGATGATTGAAAAATAAAACAACATGTCGCGCCGTAAGTTTTTAGGGTTCCGTAGTCTAACTCGGGCGAGACTATTAGGGCTAAAATACTGCAACCTAGCCGAAAAAATTGAGTTTATGCACCACTAAAAAACTGTTTTTAAATTTTGAAAGCAAAGTTATTCCATTGTACCTCCCGTACTTAAGAAGGGGGAGCGAAAAAATTTTTACACACCCCCTCGATTCAGGTATTGTTCAGTAAGTATTTTAAATTTATTTGAAGGTTTTTTTGTCAGTTTTTTAATATTAATTCCCGTTTACGAAATATTGAGCTTCATTGTGGCCTTTTTTACTTAAGTAGCAAGATTCTTCCTTTAAATTAGAACCACATTATAAATGTTTTATTATAGGAAATAAATAGTTCTTTACCATTCAAAATCTATATAATTAATTTAAAAAAATCTAAAGTTTGGATTGAGTCTCAAACCACGCACCACTGATTGTGCACCCAGTCTAATCACAACTTCACTATTTGAATTAAAAATCCTTGTAAGAATCTTCATCAGTTCAAAAAGAAAATAAAAGTTTATGTCACTTTTACTGAAGATGTCTATGATGCCGGCTTAATAAATTAATTAACAGAATTTCTTACTATTTTATTTTAAAAGGTGACCAATAGTTTATAAATTTCGCAGAAATTAATAGGTTACGTGAACCGCGCTATTCTGTGATTCATATCAATAAAAAAAACATCACTTTTATTTTATAAGTTCCGTATTATCGAAAAGTGGCGGGATGTCTACGGAACCCTGGAGTATGCGTAATCCGACATGCATTTAGCCGGTTTTATCTATTGGTCTGGCAAGCCGGTAACAATGATTATATTATTTGAAATATAATAAATCGAATGTTTATAATGTTTTATTTACTATGAAATTGAATGTGAAAGAAATTTATTTAAATAGATAATGTATTTATGTAAAATATTTGAATAAACATCGTTTATTTATTGATTTAAATGTTTACTATTTTTAGGATAACTCTTTACTAAGATTAAAAAAATGTAAAGTCAATAGCACTAGTGCGTAATAACCTGCTAATAACCTGCCCGGGTGGCCCTTATTGCACCGCTTTTAGGTTCATAAACCTAAAAGCGGTGCAATAAGGGCCGTGGGGTGCAATAGTATAGATAATTTCCTTTTTGTTTTTCAAAAACATTCGCCAAACATTCGCATAGATTCTTGCGAATGCGAATGCGAATGCGAATGTCAAAAAATATGCGAATATTCGCGAATGCGAATGCGAATGCGAATATTCGTTACATCACTAGTACATAATACTTGATTTAGATACAACTGTTATATTAAGTAGGTAATATACAATGTAGCTAGGACTAGCTAAGTAGGTAGTACTTAGTTGTCTATTTTTCTAAATCATAATAGGTAACATTAGTGTTTAATTACTTGCAATAGTTGCAACTCTATAGTTTTTTTGTTAGTTTGAGTATAGGGAAACAGTCACAGTCACAATTTAAAAATTCAAGATGACTTGAACCTACCAACGACAGCGTTTTACTTGAACAGTGAGTAGGTCATAATGATTTGCTACGTACATGCGAATCTATCTAATGATTTTACTAAATTGTATTTTTCTGACTGATTTATATTTTTCTTTCGTTCCTTCAACCTTCAAGATGTTTTATTTACATACAGAAGATTGTAAAGTTACTAAAGGGTGCTATAAGTTACTATTAGGTGTCTAAAGATATGAATTATATTTAGGTAGAATGTTTTCGTAAGTTTAACCCTAGACATTTTATACTTACCTACTCAAATAGAGGATTAGTTTACTTACAAGTGTTACTACATAGTGACTTCAATTAATAAGCGTGTAAGTCAACATAGTCTGGCTGTAGCTCGTAGCGTAGTCCGTAGCCGCGTAGCAGGGAAGGGGCTTGAGGGGCGTGCCCCGCCGCGCCACGCCCCGCCGGAGCGAGACGACCACAGCGCCGCCTACCGGCTCGCGATTCCACAAACACGGAGTTCTCTCGCATCAACAACCGAGATCTACTTATTTTCAAGAAATAAGGCACATATTTGCACCGAAATTAGTTTGTCGAACGAAAACGCCCGTAATACCGTAGACTTGTAGTGGTATGTACTGAGGGTACAACCACCTCCATGCTCCTCCGGCCATCGAGCGCTCTCTATGACTATAGATGTACTACATAAGTCGAGGCTGTCATGCAAATGGAGGCCTGTTAATGAAGTCGAGGAGAATTATGGCCATTGTTACTGCGGCCCCGGCCATTGTAATGGCCGTTTCGGAGGCGTACATCATAATAATATATGGGATAATCATTTCTAGGATGCCATTGCACTGCATTTCTGACCGAGGATTTTCGGCGATTTTTATGTAAATAGGTACCCTCTTATATGTTATGACATTGGTGGAAGATAATAATAAGACAAGTATCTAACCTAACTTATAACATTTAATTCTCAAAAACCGTCTTACATAAATTCCAAATAAAAGTCGCCACATAAGACATGCTTTATGTGATTATTTGATGATACTCATTCGGTTTCTTTATAACTATCATGTAGACCGTTGTGTTCGTACGTGAAATGTTGTTGATTTAAAGATCCCAGGTCGAGTCTGGACGAGAGTATTTTGATTGACACAAGGGTAAAATATATTCATATGCCGTTGATTCTCATGATTGTGATGTTTGTCCTCGGTTGAATGACAGTCGCGTAGAGCTGGGGTCGGGAGCGATGTCCGGGCGCGCCGGCCGCGTTGTGATGAGCCAGCAGGCGCGCTGCGACCGATGCGGCACATTTTTCTAGTGGCAAGGTCGACTGCTAGCGGTGACGTCACCATTCTATACTTTCCATTTTCAGAGGTGACAAAAATAAAACAAATTTTGTACAAGAAACTGTGAGATTTGATACTCAGTTTTAAATTATAGTAACTGCTGAAATAATTTAAATACATACTTATATAACCTGCTCATACCCAACCTATCTTTTCAGTATTGTGTAGATAATAGTGATCATCCGAAAATGTTCTTACATTTCTATTGTTAAAAGGTGGGGTGAATTAGAAACAAGATAAAATAGAAGTGCTATCGATTAAAGTCAAAAGTTTCGTTAACCATAAGAGAGATAGCAGAGACAATAAAAATAAGTGAGTAAATAGTTGGCTAACTTCACAAAATACTTAATGTATCTATTATTTTGTTTAATGTTAGTTAGGTATCTCAATGAAAACTTTCAGGAAAATATTTTTCAGTATCTCGAACAGTTGACTTAAATTGAATTTACTGACAGCGTCGTGGAAAAACCTTCAATCGGTACCTACTTCAGGAAGCCACAACATTAGCGATAGCTAGACGGACTGTCCAGACTATTACTTTGGACAACCTAATAGGATTGCTCTGTTTACCATCAAAGGAGCATTGCATAAGACAACATTTTAAGTATTCAAGTTCCTGATTATAATGTGATGTGACATTTTAGGAAGTGAATAAGAAAAGGGCTGAAGGAAGGCATGGAGCGCAGCGCTCGTGCTGAGCCAGCACGGTCGCGGTCGATACTTCCGCAGGCGCAGGTCGGACGCGATCTATAGGTGCTAGAAATGTGTTCTGTTGAGTTATAACTGTTCCATATTACGAGCATTGTGGAAGGATCTTAGAAACATACCTACGCATGTTAAAAATATAAATTTGCGTGTGGGTGTCGAGAATGCAGTAAAAAATACCTAATTCAACTGAAATCTACTAAATTGAGAGGAAAATAACTATTAAGTAAAAAAGCCGCTCTTAAATACCTGGCCAGCCATTCGCTGGGAACTTTGATTCCATAGAGTGGGAACACAACGGGGGAAATTTGCGTTACATCTGCAGTGAGAAAATAATATCATCATCATATTAATACTTGAAGCAAAAACTTTGTACCACTTTTTGCGAAAATTGCGCGGACGGAGAAGTATGAAATTTCCCACACTTATAGTTTATACAAAGAAGGAGTATAGAATGCTAATATTTTTTTTAAAATTATGCGTAAAATATACATTAAATCTAAATATATATAACTCAAAGGTGACTGACTGACTGACATAGTGATCTATCAACGCACAGCCCAAACCACTGGACGGATCGCGCTGAAATTTGGCATGCAGGTAGATGTTATGACGTACGCATCCGCTAAGAAAGGAATTTGATAAATTCTACCCCCAAGGGGATAAAATAGGGGATGATTGTTAAGTTAAATTCCACGCGGACGAAGTCGCGGGCACAGCTAGTCAATAAATAGAACATTACACATACTACCATGAATTGACACACACACATTTGTAACCTCCACCTGGTAACTGACTGACTGTCTGACTGACAAACGGTGGCAGTCTTTTTTTCTTTATTTCTATGGGCGGAACTTCCATAGTGCATTTTGCGTGCCAGTATCAATCAAGAAGGTTTTTGGGTTTAATGATTTATGATCGAATTTTGACCGTGGACGACCACTTAGTTAGCGTTAATGGGTTATGGTAATCTGTGACCATACATTGGGTGTCGCTGTACGTTGAAAACATTTGAAATCATTTACAGTAACTACTATTATTTTAAAGATGGTTATAAAGTTACAGGTTAACTTAACACGCGCTTTGTAAACTTCTAACATATGCGTGGCCTAAAGTGTTCTCTTATCTCTAAAATACTTAATTAATATAAAGTCTATGAAACAAACATGTGGTAAATAACTGGAACATTTGTAAATGTACAAGTATTGTATTTGGTGATATTTCAAAGATTTGATAAACTGTAAAGAATAACAGTAACGGAAATGCTTTTTTGCAAGGCTACAGAAGGCCATGAACTGTTCGCCAGTGTGTGTCACGTGCTGAACAGCTGAGCTCGTCGCCGGGTGCTGACGCGGGCTGACGCAGGCTGACGACGGCTGACGAGGGCTGACGCTGCACGCTACTGCCGTAGCAGGGTCACCGCCATGAAAGCTGGCGCTACGCCACGCTACGCCGTAGTCGGAATGCTAAGAGTTGTTGACGTAGATTTTAAAAAAAAATATTTTGTAAGGATTTGTAGCTATGGACTATACTTTTTCTTGTAAGGTGTTATTGTTTATTTGTAAGCACCTACGTAGACAGGAAATAAAATAGCAGAGTGCATGTTGCAACGTGTTCCTAGCAATTTTTTTTTATGTTTTTGATACATATTTATTACAAGTTTTCTTTGTTATAAGTAGATATTTGAAAATTGGATGGATGGCATATATACAAAATTTTATGAAAACATTGATGATCAAATTAACTAGCTAAGTAATTTTCACTTCCAGCAAATAACCAAATGCGCTCATATAGACTACTAGCTGTGCCCCGCGACTTCATCCGCGTAGTATTGGATTATTGGGTTAAAAAGTATCCTATATGTTAATCCCGGTTATAATCTATCTGTGTTCCAAATTTCATCCAAATCCGTTCAGTAGTTTTTGCGTGAAGGAGTAACAAACATACATACATACATACATCCACACTCACAAACTTTCTCATTTATAATATTAGTAGGATTGTTCATGAATAAATTAGAAAAGAGTCCACAGGATCGAGCGTAAAGATCTAGATGAAGTGTGCAGGGAGCGCGAGGGTGAGTCGGGGGTAGAGGGCGGCGAGGGCGCGATCCGCTAACTAGGCACTATTGCCAATCGATAGGTCGTTACTTGAGCGCCGCCGCCGCCGCCGCCGCCGCCGCCGCCGCGCGCCGGACACGCTCGACTCATCACTTTAGATGCTGCTGCGTCAGGTCACTCTCCTTTTCTCGATGTCCTTCAAATTAGCTTTGTAGGTCAGGTTTTCGTTGGTTGAACTCCACGTGGTGTTGTTGACACGATCACATCTGTGACGTCACGCTCAAAACACCTGTGTGATTTGATGGCTGTTGGCTTGGTTGATATTTAATCACCGTATTATCTCATGTTAATCAGATCACATAAATGTAGGAAAGAAAACTGAAAGTAGCCTGTGTGTCAAATATCCTATAGAATGTCATCTAGATTTCATTCATAAAAATACTTGAGTACTTTGCTACCTAACATACCTCGCAGACCTATCTCATATTCACAATTTAATTGCAATCGCATAAGTACCTACCTGCCTATTCAAAGTATTATTAAATTGTATTATATTATATTCCTTCGTCCAATAACAGCTATTTTACTTTTAATAAGATGATAAACATGCTAGCTCACTTGTCCTATAATCTTATCAACTGCAATGGGTTCATGGAAATGACCTGCTAGACATAAATAAGTAGCAGACTGCGCACTCAGCGGACTTTCACTTCGCACTAACCTGCGAGCGTGCAAGTAATGTGTCAATATGGTGATAGGAACTCCACCGGATGTTTGGACGTAATTCGATCAGTGAAGCATCTTGTATTAACTCTCACGTTTTAATTTTGTCACTGATTAAGTGCGTCAGGTATAAGTACGCGGGTTGATAAATTACGTTTCCGACTTATGTCATCGTATCGATTCGTTACGCTAGGCCTATCATTCATGATAGACCTATGTCAGGTTAAGAGCTTATAGATTTGATCTAAAAAAAAAATAAGAATTCAACAAAATGTAAAAAGACAAGCCCGCTGAGTCTCTTGCCGGATCTTCTCAGTCAAGGACGCGTTCCGATCCGGTTACCTATAGATATAAGAAAAAATGAAAAATTGTCAATTTATGCCCCAGTATTATATATTGAAAAAATAAAATAATCTTAAATAATTAATTAACTTAAATTAATTAATTAAATTAACTTGATTAATTAATTAAAACTTAATTAACTTAAACAAAATAAACGCTTTGACTTTGACTTTGAGGGAGGGGTGAAAGGGGATTGGTCATCCGGCTCTCTATCTTTCGTACGAAACACAGCTACTATGAGAGGAGTGGTTCTATGAGAGGGTACAGTACCTACCTATACTATCTCGGTTCAGCCGGGGCCTGTATATGTGCTGTAGCCAATTGGCTACAGCTTGGCTCTACCAGCATATCATACTGCTATCTATGAGTTCATCTTTTTTTTTTTAATGATTACTAGCGATTGAGTTTATCACATTACTGGTATTCACTTTAGCTCCCTCCAACTAAGCTAATGCTTGTGTTTGGAGTGGGCGCACGTCAATAGTTTAATCTCCAGGGTTGGGATCGAACCCGGAACCTCTCAGCTACGAGGACGGCCCTTCTAACCACCAGGCTATTGACGCTTGAACTTGGCTTTTGACGACTGCAAGTATAGTTCAATAAGGAAATTATGTTACGGATATTAATTACGTTACGTAACGAAATATCCGGGGTGGCATTCATTGTTTGACCTTATTTCCCATGCCGAGATTACAAATATTTGACAAGTGGCGGATCGCGGCTCCCGGTCCGCGGAAGGGGTGTTCTCGTGTTTGCTTATGCAAAATCTTGACGAGTACGTTTTGCATTCGTCTTCCCGCATGTGTTTTATATTCGTTTACTCCGGTCGGCCGAGCTCGTAATCGGCGCGCTGTTTGCGAGGGGAGCGCTGCTGACTGAGCCCCACAAATATATGTCGTAAGATTTAATAGACATGTAATGGATATCTGGATGACGTTTTAAGGATTTGAGCAAACCGAATATGTCATTTCTTTCCTGTGTAATTGGAATTTTATTTGCAGGATTTTTGGATCAAGCCGCCGTTTCTATTGCTTTCGGAATAAAAACCGTGGCACAATGGAATGTACGTATTGTTAGAAGTTGTTTGGATATAGACCATATATTTTTACCAGGGTTTGCCTGATAAGTATATCAGATTAGGTAATGGTGGTAGGTACACTTATCTAATTGTCTGGTTCAGTACTTAATTCAGATTTAAAAATTATTATTTAGTTGTTTTTATCTCACCCAGAAATTACCCAACACCTAATACGAGTATGTCAGCATATTATTATGTCAGTCTGTACCTATACCTAACTATTCCCATCCTCTTAATAATTTAAGTAACAGCTATTGTATTTACTTAGGCATTTTTTTGAAGCGTCAAGGTGTGCTGTGAAGCCGCAAGTGCAGCTCTTCTGAGTACGTGTGTGATTTGAGCGTGATTTAAGTGAATTACGCCGCCCTGCGCGGCGCGGCGCGGCGCGTGCGGTGGAGGCGCCCTGCGATCCGCCGAGCCTTGTTTAACGCGTCGCGGGAGCCGCATCAAAGACTTGCTCCTCCATCATGTTAAATAGTGTGGAAGATACTTTGTCATGCTAAGCGATTTTCCATAATATTCACCTGCGTACCTACCTACTTGAAGCATAAATGATATGGTTATAAAACTAAACTTATAAGAGAAAGTGTCTGTGATATTAAAGCTACAAATACCTACATTTCGTGTGCAAAATGTTAATAACTTGTATTAGTCAATTACCTGTTGAATTTGTTATGATATTAAAAGATAAAGTAAGAATAGCAGAAATAAAATTAATTGATATACAAATAAAAACAGTGTGCTATATTCATAAGGCAACAAATAAACGATATATTATTTTTATCGTGTCTCCCACGTGAAATATAATTTCTTGCAAGGAACTTTCGTAGAATATAAAGAAGATGATAAAATAAATTAATAAACAATCTACTTCCATGTTGGTAGAGCAATCCACCACGGCGGTGATCGGCGCGTGAAGCATTCGCCGCGGGAGATCGCCTAAACACGATTGTCGTCAAACGAACCGGCAGCACCGCGCCACCGCGCTTGCACCTGCCTCCTGCCGTTTGCCGTCTGCCGCCTCCCGGCCCTGCCTGCCAACAATGCGAGGACTTAAGGATGCGCGAACTGTTTATGCAAACACGTTCACAACCGTTCAGATTGATAGCAAAGCAGCACATCAGAAATAGGACTGATATAGGTAAGGTATACGCCGATTGAATTATATTTCGTACAAGTTAGGTACGATTAGCTAACCTGAATATATCATTATCCATACATAAAACGGCTTAAATAAAGGAACTTACTGCATTCGTGAGCGTAGATAATATTGTATTTCTATAGGTATTGGATATCTATGTGAAACAATGTAAGATATTTATACTAACATTGGTCCGCACGCTCGCCGGTGTCGAATTACAGGCGATATGACATCCTGTTGGTGCCCGCAGGTTACCTGGAATCGTTGACTAACTGCGATTAGAAATCATTCATTTAAATTAAACGTGACTTTATTTTTATGTCGTCTAATAATAAGAAAGCAGGTAGGTAGGTATGATAAATAGCAAAATTTCATACCTACCCTTTTAACCTGGCTTTAGCACGTGTAGCCTCCTTAATAATTAATTGGTACACCTATAGAGCTGAGAGTGGGACGTCACTGAATCGCCTGACGTGACATTTAATGCGATTCGTCTTCCGGTAGTGCGACATGGCCTCGGCGGCGGCGCTTGCGCAAGTGGACCATCTTTCTAACGTTGCTGTATTTTTTAGAAGTATTATTATAGCATCAAATACGGTCACTAACTGTCGAAAATGAACCTCAACCTCTACGTCATTATTGGTCACCGTCGATCCATTATTGGTCATTGTCGATCCTGATTTACAGGAGTATCAATGGTGGGAGTGTGTGGCGGGACCAGTCCCAACCCAACTGTCAAAAACGAATAGACAGAACAATGTCGGCTTCTTCGTGTGAAAGACCGCTACCATAAAACATAAGGATGCCATTTCACATTATTTCGCAATTTTGGAAAAAAGGTTTGTCTGCCTCTCTAAAAACAAAAATCTGGAAACGATCATAGCTAATTACATTTTTTGGGATAGCAATCATACGGGTAGCTATTATAGGTTACTTATTTATTTAAAAATACTACTCATAACTGTATAATTACTTTACTCATTGTATTATCGTGTATAATATTAGTAAAACAAAGATCGTCACACGGTGCAGTGCGGCGCGGGTGTCGGGTTCGCGAAAACAACGTGTCGGCGGATCGCGTTGCACAGGCCCAAGGTGACGTTTCCATAACGACTGATGGAATCCCTCACACATGCCCGTCGACCAGTCTCCACACGCGATGACTTCACGAGACTGTCCCATTAAAAGGTTCGGTCCTTTTATGGCCACAGACATAGGAACAGATATACCATAGGGTATTGAAACTTTCGCTCTAAGGTCCGTATTAACAAATCGATCTCAAGTCTGAAAGCGGTCTTGAGCACGTTTTTGACGTGTCATTTTGTTTTGGTATGTCATAATGTCATTACCAAGATCGCTCTTAGACTTGAGACCTTAGTTCGCAAGTAACCAAAAACCGACCTTAGTAAACAAAAATCTTATAAAATTAAGCAATGTGAGCGAAATTACCTACTCATTATTTTAATTTATTTAGAAATGAAATGTGATTAAGTCGGACATCCATACTAACAATTCTGTTTTGGCATCTGTGTGATTATTAATATCTTTCATCCAAGACATATTTAATAAAATAATGGTTGTTGTAGTATTTCGTGAGATTTCTTTTTTTGTCTACCTTTAGTGGTATTATTACATAGAAATCAGTCCAGTTTTATTACGAAGAAACCTGGTGACCCTACCAGAGAGCTACGTAACATACAATGTATTTAGTAATCGCACTTTATCAAAATAAAATACTTACTATGTATCCGATACCGAGCTCAAGTGTTCCGAATCGGTTTATTGGAGTGTGTAGTCTTATTACAATAACTTATTGTCTTGAGTTCCTAGGAACCGCTTGTCTCTTGACCACTTGTTTCAACTTGTTTCCAATGAAATATTTTTTGGTTTAAACTTTTAATGACCTAATTAATCACAATGAATCAATTTTCTACATAACTAGAAAATACGTGGTGATTTTCTATTTTCAGGAAAATTTTAAGTTGCATTATATTGAAGGTAACTAAGGTGAATGCCCTCGAGTAACACTTACCTTAATAACAGTAATTATTTTGCAAGTAAGCTGGAAAGTAATGCACATGGTTATGCTTACTTAACACTTTCACGTTGATGTACTTATACATTATAAATGTTATATTAAAATGACATTGTTATTTTTCGTGTCTGCTGATTCATGGATAATTGCACGTACAGTCGCGAACTTTAATTCGAAACACATTATAGAAAATATATCTTTGAACATGTATTTGCCAGTAGGTAACTACAAAAGTTCCTAATCAAATAATGTTATCATAAATAGATAAAATAATGTATTTTGAAACATTAAGATGTTTTAGTTGCACACAGATTGATTTTAAATATTTTGAGAAGTTAGGTTCTAACTCTTGATGTATAAAGTCGATATTAGATGGGTTCTTAATAAAGTTTACGACTGTACCAGGAGGAAACATTGGTACAGCAGGGTTTGCACAACTGCTCACACTCGCGCAACTGATAGAAATTCAAGAGTCCCACATGGTTCTAGTGAACTTTACATCGTTTTTAACCAAAGGGAATGATTCCTATTTTCTTATTTCATAATGATTAATGAAGTAAGTAGATGTAGGTACAATAAATGTACCTACTTCACAGTTAAAGTAAGTAAGTATATGAATGCTAATCTTGCGATTAATTACAGTGAATTAAGAAAAACATTATATGTAGTTGGTAAAAATTACATCATATGTTAAAAGTTTCGAAAACAGTAGGTACCTGCTAACTCAAATAATTTTTAAAAAATATTTATACCGACTAGTTTATTTATATTATAAATAGCGAGTATATGCTATATACAATATACTAATTTAAATATTAGTTATCCAGTTAGTAGTCCAGAACAAAAATCAAAGGCAGATTAGCGATTCGCGCGATGGAAAAGAATCAGAACATCACCTAAAATGTATTGTTTTACTCTACTGGATGATTAGAAAATCCTGTCTCTACTTATTGCTTGTTCCCGACAATTAAATAAATCGGTGCTCAATACGCTAACCACCTCGTTACATGCCCAGTTCTGCCGCCTCCACCGAGGGTCATTAGGACCGATTGTTTTGCGCCGGCATTTTGCCGCAGCGCAGTAGGTGCGCCCTGGGCCCTACGCCCCGGCCCGACCGCACGCTGATTGAACATTTGTTTCGGTGTAATTTGTCAATGAATTTATCTAATTTTAATGCCTCGTTGGTCTAGTGATTAAAAACGAGGTCTGCCAAATATTTGGGATTTTCTGACACGAAATTCTATCTGAGAGCAAAGCCTTCACTATGATATTTTCTTTAGTCTGGCTGGACCGGGAGTGTGCCCAGTAAATCAAACTAACCCCTATCTTACTATTTAGACTACACATCACCAGTAAGAATACCTACTTGATTGTTGACTGAAGCCATCGCTATAACAGTGCCACACACTTATATAAGAGAAAGTGTCAGTGCTGTTTTTGAAAAACTCCATGCCAAAAAATTCTAGTATTGAGCTGTCAGGTTTCCCTCAATGATATAATAATAGTTAGATAATTGATCGTTCCGCGTGCGAGTGGCGTACAGAACTACGACAGGCGTTAAGCCGTCGGACGGCTAATCCAATCACGTAATTGGACTTAACGCTATTCATTGACCGGGTAATGGCTCTGACGCAAAGACGGCTTCTACGCGACACCCATTCACCCCGCGATAGGAACTTATCCGTATTGTAAACAAATTGTTTGGACTTGTAATGTGTGGCTGAAAGTCGCCAGTTCACATGACAATAGAGTAGGTATTTAAACGTAGGTAGTATAGTGCTACGAAGACACTGATGCACAATAAGCATTTATCTCAACCAGTAAATCGAGCAACAAGCAACATTCGAAAACATTAATTTCGACGAACTAGAGACATCCAACCCCTCTCTTAATTCCCCTCCCTCTGACCCAATCTCCTTCAGGTCCGCAACAGCGTATGAGGAATGACTTTGGTATTGCATGCATCTATAGGCTACTTAACTGCTTAACATCATGCAGGTCGTACGTTTGCTTACCGACCTTGTTCTATAAAAAAAACAAAAATGTAGGTGCCTACCGACAATGATTATAAAGTGAATTGCCACAATTACAGCAATTAAGGTCGTAACGTCAATCAGCAGCAGTCGGAGCGGGTCGTGGCTGGGGCCGCGCGGATGATGGGGCGGGCCCATCCCGGCGACAGTGACGACTCATTAGCGGGGTGTTGCCATCATGCGCTGGCACGTCATCAGTCATTCATTTGACAACCATCTCCTTTAATAATGGGCTATATTATGGTGTCTTAGATTCATGTATATTATACAGGAACCTGAGATTGTTTGCTTTGATTGTGATTGTCAGCTGACAATAACAAAATTCCTTAACTGCAAACCATTTCCTTCAAAAAAGGGTGAGTCTGTAACAGGTGCGTTCTTATACATTTTAGTGATAGTTGTCGGCTATGAACGAGTGTTCGAGTAGATCGCCTCCAGCGCTGCACTGACAGACAAATTGCCTTCGTTTGGCCTCGCTGCCATCGCGTGATATTACACTGCAAAGAGTATCCCGGCAAGTGTAATTGGACTATTTGAATAGCGGTCTACATATAATAATATAACAAATAGCATTCTGATTTAGAACTGCAACATTCGAAGGGAATACAGAATAAAAATGTAATGATCCCGATCCATTACTAAATTATCTTACAAAGGAGCGCAATAAATATAGATAGCTGTCTGTATTGATGCAGCGAGCGGAGACAATATTTACTGGGCTACTCCCCTGGTCCTGCCGAACGGAAACTTATAGTTTTCTTGAGGCGCCCGCCGAATAAAATACTGCTGGCCGGGACATAAATCAGATGGTGTCGCGGCCGCAGCCGGCGCGGAGACGCCGCCCGCGCCTGCCGCGCCCGCCCTGAGCACTGGGATGCCATCCACCTTTGGGGAAGTGGACTGAGTGGTTATTCAAAAAACATAGGGCCGTATCAATAAATCGATCTCAAGTCTGAGAGCGATAACTTTTGGATAACTTATTTAGAAATGTTAGCTCCCAATTAAGTTTAAAACTGATTCAACGAAAAAGCCTTTTTGCTAATCAACTAACACAATTTGCCCTTCTAAATTCCCGGAATCATTAATACACAGATTTAACCCGGGTACTAAGTTTTTTTAACGGTTAAAAGGACTCCTTGAAAAGTTGCAACCGAAAATACGATAAGCTGGTAACACAGCCCCTCTGGACCTGCCGCTCCGCTACATTTTAATAACAGGACTCTACCGCTATAAATGGTCACTGACAGATTTTATTTCAAGTCATATATTATATCCAACTGTGTGGATCCACTTTTTATTAATATTTGCAGTGTTACTACCTTTTCACCTCTCTTAAAATTGGCTTTTTAAAGGGATAGGTACTATAATAAAATATGCAGCTCTACATCTACTGAAATTAATACAAATTATTAGTTCATGTAAGGGTCGAGGACTACTTCATAGTACGAGTATTAAAAAGTATACTTATTTATTGTAAAAAAATAAGTAAATATTTTCACCACCTTATTTCGGAAATCAGCCTTTTTATATCCTACTAATATTATAAATGCGAAAGTTTTTGAGTGTGGATGTATGTATGTATGTATGTATGTATGTATGTATGTATGTATGTATGTATGTATGTATGTATGTATGTATGTTTGTTACTCCTTCACGCAAAAACTACTGAACGGATTTGGATGAAATTTGGAACACAGATAGATTATAACCGGGATTAACATATACGATACTTTTTAACCCAATAATCCAATACTACGCGGATGAAGTCGCGGGGCACAGCTAGTATTTTTATATTATACTAGCGGCCCGCCCCGGCTTCGCACGGGTACATTGCGGTTACATTATTCGAGTTTTAGTAAGGATCCCTAATTTTTTGAAAATATATTATAGCCTATGTCACCCGGGGATAGTGTAGCTTCCCAACAGTGAAATAATTTTTCAAATCGGTTCAGTAGTTTCGGAGCCTATTCATTACAAACAAACAAACAAAGTTTTCATCTTTATAATATTAGTATGATTTATACGTTAGTTACAAATTGATAGTGTATAGAAGTTATTAAAAGTAACTAAGGTATTTTTCATAGTTCTCTGAATAAAAAAGATGTGAAAATTGAAAAACAGTGCACGATCTACTTAGTGGTCACGACATAAACATAAATAATTTCGGACACTAAGGAAGCTGGCTACAATCTGAAGTTATAAAATTAATATCGGAAATGGAAAGTTTCAATAAGTGCGTAGATATGTATCGGCCCGGGTGGTTTATGGGCAGTTTTGGCGGATGGCGGAGCGCGGTGTGGCGAAGTGTGGCGGTGTGGCGGTGTGGCGGTGGCCGCCAACAATAACGGTGACCGCGAGGGTGTCGTGGGGACACGCCGCAGCTGTTTTTTACACGTTCTCCAACAACCTTTACCTTAGGAATGGAGGAATCGAGAAAACTGTGGAGAGAGTTTGATGAGAATTACTATACTTACTTAAATACTTTTATCCTCTACTTTTACAAGACATCATCATACTAATATTATAAAGAGGAAAACTTTGTTTGTTTGATTGTAATGAATAGGCTCCGAAACTACTGAACCGATTTGAAAAATTATTTCACTGTTGGGAAGCTACACTATCCCCGGGTGACATAGGCTATAATATATTTTCAAAAAAATTAGCGATCCTTACTAAAACTCGAATAATGTAACCGCAATGTACCCGTGCGAAGCCGGGGCGGGCCGCTAGTCGTATATAAAACATTAAACTCAGTCCGCACCTGTACATTTCATTTAAATTACTAAGACTTACTATAGTTAGATTAGGAACGCAGGCACAAAACTTAAGTACCCTTTAGAATTCATTTTATTTTTAAACAGCAATCTTATATTAGTTAAACGTTTCAACCCACACAAACAAGTTACTTAGCAGATTATAATGAATCAGTGTATCTATGTACGCAATGTTGATAAAAGAAAATATAAAAATTATTGTAGGTACAGGACGATTCCATGCCCTTTCTGCGCTCGACTGACCGGAGCCATTACAATAAAAATATTAAAAACCGCATAAGTAAGAGCGGGAGGTCGTCGGCAGTTCGGTGCAAATGTCGCCTCGGACACTTACATTATTCCTTAGTGGGCCGGGGCCGCGGGGTCCGCGGGGTCGGCCCGCGCCGCCCGCGCCGCCGCCCAGCCCCCTGCACCTATTATCTCGATACTTTAGATAGTCACCGAGACATTCACGGTCTCCGATCGCTCGCCCAAATGACCGGCCATTTGTCCAGATCCGATTAATCATGATTGTGTTTGTGTTGTACGTCAATACTATAAAAATATAATCCCTCCGGGGGTTCAATAAGCGCAACTGAAACGGAAATTGATGCGGTTTCGTATCGGAGATGTTGAAAAGGATTGAATGCCATCAAAGGATATCATTACAAACATCTTAAAGATGCGGACCGGAGGATCTTCTAGGAATTCAATCGGACTTTGCGATTGGGGTCTTAAAATGAATCCCGCAGATTATTTTACTTCAATAGTGATGAAATAATACGTTGATTGGAAAATGTGTAATCCGACTACTAACTCGAGTGTACAATTATTTTAGTAATATGTCCTGACTGAATCAAATGTATTAGGTATATATGTCACGGCGTATGTAGGAGTGCAACAGGAAACTCGGCAAAAATGCTGACTTAGGTAATGCTAAACGGCTCACCTTCGACGGGCAATAAACAATGCGATTCACAGTATTGTTTTGTTGCAATGCAACTGTAACTACCTATCAGTACTTAGTAATGAAGCGATACTTATTATAGTTAATTAGACACATGATTATTTAATTAAATTTAATTCATTAATATACCTAAAGGGTCAGCATGTTGCGCATTACGGACAGCGAAGAAAATTAATAAAAAGAATCAAATTATTAAGTTTACAATCGCATGTATTACATAAATACCCTAAGTAGTAAAACATAATAAAGATAAAAGAACTAGAGAACCTTTGTTGTTTATTAACTTTCCTTAGAAAACATTCTTAAGATAGAAGACGAGCGTATAAGTTTATCATACCATAGAGGTGCAGCTTTTATGTAAAATTGTGAAAATTTTAAATTGAAAACCTATTCATAGTTCCAAACGGTATGCAATAAGTTTTCAGCAGCAATCAATAGTGCGATTGATGTGCAGGGGAGCTGCGTTCCGGTCGGTTGTGCTTATCGGATGAACCGATTGGGGAAGATGCCGTTCTGCTCCATTATACCCCGCAATAATCCTCGGAGCAACGTGCGCTGGCTCGTACTACTCATGTCGATGAGAGAAAACAGAAAATCCGAGCGCTGGAATACGGAACACATGGATAAAAAATTCACTACAAAAAATCTAGGTTACTTAAATTTTTTCAGAAAGCAGTGCTCTTAAAATGTATGAATAGTTACAAAGATATTGTACTTATATAGTGATGGGTTATGGGCTAAATAATTAAAAGATTAGTTAGCCCAGTCGTACATATGTACTTAAATAATGAACACATAATATATACATATTTCATATTATTATATGAGACAATATAATATTATCTGTAGCTGTGATTGTCATGACATAGCGAGAGTAGGCATTTTAGAGGCTTTATAAAACGACACGCAAGAGCGACTGCCTATACTAGGTGTCGAAGCTTCATAAAGAGAAAGATTGCCAACTTACACTGTACTTTATATGTATATACGGCAAAATATCTATAAATCAATACTCAAGTGTTCTATAAAAGTTCACCACATTTAAAATGACATTAGCGTCATACAGTAACGTGTTCTCGTGAGTTGCTTGGAGCGCCTCTTCGCGCGGGCCACGCTCCGCTGCACACTGATCCTATCATAACGCAATCGCATATCGCCGCACGCCATATGAAGACAAGGTTCCATCTCGTCGCACAACATCAATACTCAACCTTACGCAGAACGCATTAGAACATATCCAAACTCGGTGACGATATCTTAGTACCTTATTGCAGGATTGCAGTAAAAATCTGCAGATATTTACGTTGATAGCGTTCCAGCAAAGAAGTGGAGTAGATACGTGAACTCGATCAGGGACTGTAATAACCTAAAGCCCACGTTATTCCTTCGATAAATGTAACATATGATACCTACCTACCCGCAGATTGAAAACAATATTTCCATGAGTTATTACACATTATGTGGATAGTACGGCTTAGTAATACATCTAATATTCAGAAAGATAACGTTTATGAGACCCTATATCATTTTTCGAAGTCTAAAAGGCATTTAAACGGTTGACAAAAATCCAAATATTGAGCTATTTTATTAATGTACAAAACGCTGAAGAAACATATTGCGATTTCTTAGAGTACTTACTTAATATAAACGACTTAAACGAGCAACGTCTTAAATAAAACAAGTTAAATATTGTACCTTGTGTCAGGGGGCATGAGCCGAACCAGCACTAACTAGAAAAAATCGTTAACAGTAACAATATAAAGAAATCCACGAAAACCATAAAATATCCCCCAGGTTTCACCGATAATCCCTTTAGCGAGGGAAAAAACTTCAAAAGTTTGTGCGGGCTGGTGGGGTCCTGAATTTTTGATCTCTATTAAATTGTTTCAAATCGTTTAACTTGTCGCGGCTCAATCAGTGAACGGCGCGTGCCGCGGCGACGCCGCAGCGACCCCGCGTCACGCCGCGCCGCGCCGCTGTTTCACGCTTGCTGCGTCGAATACCGATGCTGAGATTGCGTTCTGCTTGACACCTTTCTTGTGTGTGTAATAATGGTAATAATATTAAAACTACTTTATTGTGACCTTTTATGTGGCACATAATGCATCGCTAGATGTAAGTACTAACTTTACTTGCGTATCTATATTTTAAGTAGGTATATTAGGGGGTCATGTTCGATGCAGCTAGAGCTTTGTTTTAAATCCGGTCAATTATTATTTTATCTATGATATAATATCGTATGAACATAAATCGTGGATAGTCGGCGGAGGCGGAGGGTCGGCGCATCACGGCGCAGCTGATTTATTCACTGGTGATATTTTATAGCGCAGTTTGTTCCGCCCGTTATTGTATTAGGGCGACTGTTTGTTACACCACGCACACCCTCCCCAAGAATAAGATGACAACTTTCTCTTAAAAATTAACTGTTTAAAACGCTGGAAGCGTTCAATCAAGTAACCAATTTAAAATTAACCGTCAAGTCAAATTAGATCAAGGGCATCTATGTACCTGGGTATATAGTGTTTAAAAGTCATCAATAGCAATAACATTTTTCTTCTTATTACAAGAACTTACATCACACCTAGCTTACTTAGATACTTTACGAATGTAATCATAATATGAATAAAATTAGGTAAATACATCACGTTAATTTTATTATTAGCGAGTAATTATGAAAAAAGCGATCACGGAGTTCTTATGTCGTATAATTAGATGTAATTAAGCGAGTGCTGAAACAGGGGTTGCTCACTGATCTAGGGAAACGTAATTTCTCCCTTGAGATTAGATACTTACATGAATTTTTATATGACGTTGAGTTACAAAACTATTGTTAAGTAAAGTGCCTGCATAGTTCCTCTAATATTCATTTAAGTAGTTATACTTGCCTCCCCCTCACAAGTTAACTCGTTTAAATTCGCTTTTGACTTCATAACTGGAGCCCAATAAAAAAATAATGTTTCTGAATGTCCCCCAATTTTTTAAAATTGCGTGAAATTAAATTTAGAATATACTCTTTATCCCCCGGAGTCTGACAAATAGGCGAGTGGTGCGCCGGAGCGATTTAGCGGAGCTGTAATTGGTTTTTTAATGCGGCACTCGCGAAGTACCACCTTCCGCTTTATCAAGTGAATACATTATCAAATTGTTGGGCCGCGGTCGCGGCGACCCCCGCGCTATGAATAAGAATCAAAATGCGTTAGTCGTTCACACACCGCACGCCGACCGCGTCAGAGGGGTTGCAAATTACTGATTCCGCTTTACGAATCCGCATTTTAACGGTTAATAAATACAAATTAAACCATAATATTTATTGTTGTGATTTGCAAGGAAATTAAATGCTTTTACTATCACAAGTAGAACATGAATTTTAACAGTAAATTGTACTTTTATACCTCGATTAGGTAGGAACCTAAAACATTGTATGTTACAATATCACTGTTACGCCAAGTGAAATACAATTTTCTTCTATTTCACGTTCTATCCTGTAAGAATACAACATTGAATGATATCGACAGGGGTTCGACAGATAGTGCAGATGGAGGGCGCACTAAATTTGACAAGCGAAGATATTCAAAAAGGAAGTAGGTACCTACACTACATGGTTCTGTTTCCATTATACACACCGATTGTTCTTTTGGGGAAAAAATGCTGTATAAGTTGTAATTTTCTTTATTTTATTATGCACTTTACTGAGGGGATGGATTGGATATACAAATTATTATAAATTATTACTTACGTACTATTTTAGCAGGGTTAAACCGCTAGTTATTAAAGGGAATAATCGTTTGAAGTAGGTACCTACCGTAGTATAAGGTACCTACAGTTTTTACAATTACAAGGAATTCGTTCAACGACTCTTCAGACGTGGCGTAAGCAGGCTGGAAGTGGAGCTAGGACAAGTTTCGCGAGTATGGGAGGACTCGTCACCCCGGTCACGTTCCGTGTTACGTCCGATCCCGTCTGACACTGTGCCTATCGTCGTAGTGTTCCGATAACGAGTCGAATGCCCATCGTACCAATCGGCTTACTACGGCTGCAATGACAATAAGACACGTAGTATTAGAGTATGACTGGGAATTTGTACGTTCGGTTCTCGTCTATTTTGTGTTGCATTTTTTGTACTCAATAAAGTCTAATACTTACCTAGATACCTATAAAGAGCATGTATACTAATACTTTTTTTTTCAAAACTTAACTTTGTAAATCTCAAACTATCGGCTTTGTGGGACAGTTGAAGTACTAAAGGTTTTGTAGACTTATGAAATCGGTCAACAGCTGTATTCCTATAACACCTTTTGTTTTTCAAGTTCCCTTCAAAGCTGATGGTTTTAGAATTACAAAGTTAAGTTTTGAAAAAAAAAGTATACCCATTATGTGTCACCTTGTATATCCTTAATCATTATGATGACCTTTTAGTCATTCAATTCGGTGCCTACGAGTACCTCCTGTGAAAACCTAATGAAACCTATTTCTTTCGTTAAACTCTGTTTATACTATTTCGTTAAATATAAAACTTTTCAAATACAGTTAATAACACTTGTTACAAGCAGCGTTTCGGGTTGAATTTCACTGCCATTCTAAAAAAAACATGTGAATAGCGTGGCCGATCCATTATCCTCGACATAAATATAGCTAAATGCAGTTAGTACAGGAAATCTACGCGCCGCATCGGGGGCTTGTCTCCGTGGTTAAGTGGCCCATTCGCGTGCAAACGAGCCCGCACTTTAAAAATAATAAAACCCCTTTAGTATCTATGGATGGCGCTCCGAGAGTCTCTCAGCCGGAGCCAGCGAGGGTCCATGTCTCTCTGACATAGGTACTTTTATCATCGACGGGTATATAATACCTATGTTTAAGGGTATTTAGGTAGGTACCTACCTAAGAAGTAGTCTAAACGGTGTGTCAAGATAACATCCTCATCATTCGGTCTAGACTTTATCTTCTTCGTTCATCATTATTCTCAACACGTCTACAGGTAGTTAATGATTATGAAATAAATGAAGATCAATTTTCACGCTCTAATTGAAAAGTCATTGGATTTTTTCCACATAAAGAAAAAGTCATAGTGGACTAATACAAATTGCAAATGCACTGATACGCCAAGGTTATCGTTATGCGTCGTGCGTAGTAACCCGTGCCCCCCTAATTCATTGTGACCGTGTTACAGCAGCGCCCCGGGTGTCAGGCTGTGTGCACAAGTCATCCACTGCCCGGTGGCGGTCCCAGTGTCAACACTGCCTAACTAACCGGCACTCACACCTTTCTGCCATTGCAGAATATGTTTCCGTTGACATTTCGTATGAATATGACTCACGGACACTAGACTAGAAAGGAGTAGTATTCTATTTATTTCAACTGAAACCTCCTTATAACATAAGTTTATTAAAAAGTCAAAGTCAATAAATAGTAGGTCCATCCGTTCCAGATCCGTTCGCATGATACGATGCCACTGGCAGTCAGACAGACTTATACTGAGTAGGTGTCTTCATGTGTTGCGTCAGGCTTAACTTTATTTTACCTCTAAGGAAATTAATCTCCATCGTTCAAAAGAACAAGGATATTTGACAAAAACAATCGTTTCAATAAAGAACTCGCGCCCGTATTTCCTCCTCGTCTCGTCCGCGGCACCTTTATCTAGTTAGCGCGGTGCACACGGGGAAAAATGAAATATAGAGGCAATCCGGGTAGATTGTTATCTACCCACGTGTTTACCGCGGCGCCGCGGCACGTTCGCGCTAACAAGGGACCCGCGAACACGGACCCGCGATCAGGCCCTTAGCGCCGCTCCCTACACTCACTGCAACACACAATTCGACAATAGTGCCGGTGACAGGTGTCCGATGAAGCTTTTATTCTATACCACCACAACAAAAATGTTGACTGTGAGCTTCAGAAAAAAAAAGTAGTTATTTATGTGATTGAACCTTTAAAAATCTTGTTGCCCCTGTTTCACTTATACATAACATAATTTTCTGATTGTGTCTACCTACTTACGTAATATCCCTGTTGTTTAATTAAGTATGAAGTACGACGCATGCAATACTTAGATATTATCTAATTAATATTTTTATATTATTTAAGCGAAAATTATAATGTCACTTTTATAAATAAACACGATTATTTCTATCGACGGACATAAAAACATTTATGGCAGTAGATTGTACGTAGGTGCCTTCGTTGTATTAATTCGTCGGCTGTAACTAAAACTATAAACGTCGGTTGATCCCATGTATCATAGCGGGGCGGTCATTGATTTGCTGCTATCGGATGGCCGCGCTGACTTATTGCCGGTCCCCTCGCGTCTCGCGCCCATTACCTCCTGACCGGCCACGGGACGAGCTTTCCTAATAATACCACCTCTAATGCACCTCATCTTTCCCTACCGTCTCACTATTCGTTTCGTGACTAATTGGGCGTAGGTGCTGTAGATTTGCGCTTATAGCCGCTACTTTGTCAACTTCCGCGACACATTTCTCCCTTTCTATAAAGTATAGGTAACACGAATTGGGTGTTCATTTTAATTATTATATTGTACCGAAGCTGTAGGTAGACAAAGCGTGATAAGAGAATTACAAGTCAACATTAGCATAATCCTTGCGCGGGCGCAAAACAGATAGCAGTAAGGTGCTTAGGTAAATTACCGCGCTCTTGCTACGCGACGGCGCTCGTAGCACCCGCTACGAGCGCGTAGACACTCGCTTTATCAGCGTTATTGAGGCACAAATTAACTTAATATTTGTTTACTTTATAATTGGTCTCATTAAAATATTGCTATGAGTAGTATATTCAAATTCATTTGTTTTCTCACCTACTCGTACTGCTACCAGTGTATGAAATAATATTATTATATTATAATACATAATAAGTATGAGAAATATCACAATAGTATTATTATGCAGTGCCTGCTCTGGAAAATACGCCGTGGAGTGTGTAATAGTAGCTCGATGTAGGCGTGGGATGTCACGATTGACCGTGATTGGATTAGGTTTGTCCCGGGCTGACGAGCCCCGTGGGAGCCTTGCCCACGGCGATGCACTGACACCTCCACTCCACGTCGCTAATAATACCCGGGTCAATATAAGTAAAACCCACTACTGAAGGTCATTCACTCGCATGTCGTAAAACTTAACGAAATTGCCATTTTTTATTATTCTTTACAGACGATGTCCGTCATAAAGCATGCTTCATTCGGATTTTAGTGCCGCATCAATGAAAAGGAAAAAATATCGGTTCCGTCGGAGACAGCGGGTGTCCGGTGGTATTGTACCTATTTAAAGAAATTATTAGGTGCAATTACGGAGCTTGTTGTGCGTGATTGGAATGCGAGTGTGAAGGGCGAGGGTCCGACGACAAATTCTTACAAATTAATACATCTATCTGGGAGCCGCTCGCGACCGCGGCGATACGTGCAGAATACTTTATTATTCTATCCCACCCAACATTGCTTAATAGACAGCCTATTGACGATAAGTACATTTGAGAGGTGTATTAGAGTGAATAAAATATTGGAATGTTGCTTGCTATTTGTATCTACGTCAAGATTTTGGCTCAAAGCCAGATCTAGGGGACCGTGCTGGTCGAAATGCCGTCATCTCTGGAAGTCTAGGACAATCGAATTGAAGTGTGAATAGCGGACAACGCCACAACATAGCGCGGAATTCTATTTCTAATCTGTGAGTATAATCTGCAGCGTCAGCGTGGCAGTGCAATATGCGCCGCCCGCCCGCCGCCCGCCGCCCGCCGCGTGCCGTCTTCGCACTCCTTGTTTCGAGAGCAATCGAGGCGCCAATAAAAAAGACGATCGTCGCCCCGAGCCCGGCACCGACTTATTTACAGAACACCCTGCCATCGCTATTTATTTTATTGACTGCCATTTGCCCTGACTTTTATCGCTACCCACTTCCCGGATAAAA
Source organism: Notodonta dromedarius (assembly GCA_905147325.1). NCBI lineage: Eukaryota > Metazoa > Arthropoda > Insecta > Lepidoptera > Notodontidae > Notodonta > Notodonta dromedarius. Next base: position 7,643,799 of record LR990159.1, on the reverse strand, counting down.
CAACAGAATCAGGTAAGCGCCGGGCAGCGCACGTAGACGGTTACTGCCGGCGACTGCCACTGCGACTCGCCCAGCCATCATCGCAACTATGCCCAAATAAAACCGAATAATAAAATGCCAACATTTGTTTTATAATTTTCGATTAAAATTCAGCAATAATATTGGCAGTTGACTGTTTCGTGACTCTATTATTATAACAGGAGGGTTTAAATGGCCATACTTGGGAAGTCGTTCCATTTTAAAGTCACTATTTACCTATAATATATTATTATGGGTTTTGTGACTAATATTTCATTAAGTATATTTTTTTAGTTTATTTTTTTTTTTAATTATAAGGGATTTAAAAAGATTAAAAAAATATATATTTATATTAACTACCTAAGTACCAATTATTTTTCGAGATGTTTTTTTATTTTTATAATATCAAATAAATACAAATACATTCGTTATATCCGGTCTACCGGTATATCGTGATAAAGCTTGCCAAAACTACTCAGTTATGACGTCATCGTTCACGTACTGTTGTGGAAACTTTACACGTATGTATGTGTACCAATCCTGATTGACCTTTGAAAAAATATCTTACGGGATGCGCAATTTGTTTTATTGCAATGGTCATAACGTCGTGTACAGGAAGCGGCGGCGGGCACGGGCCACCGCGGGCAAGGGGTGACTCCCATTTTCCACACATCATTGCATCGGGCCGCAGATTTATTTGCATGCGGGCCGCTGACCAGGATCCATTACTGCCATTACGCCGCTATCTGATCAACCGGCACGAGAGTTATGGCGCTCTTGTTTTTCTTAACTACATGAAAAATGCCAACAAAGAGAAAAACTGAATATTTAGGAAACAGGACGGAGGGAATTGGTTATAGGACGGGTTATAGTTTCCGCTATATTTCTTTTTATTTTAGGGCGACTGTGGGCGGTGGCCGAGTTAGATAATAACCAATATGCGTATTGTTTGGGGTAAATAAAATTAGAATAACAGATTTATCCTAACTATTGAGATAAAGACAGCAGTAATCGTTTGCGGAGATTTTGTATCTCAATTGAGTGATCAGTACACTTATCCGCTAATCTATCTCGGTAGCGGACACTCGTAGGAAAAGTTGGACGAAACAGACTTCTCAAAGTTATGTTCTCAAAGACGCGGAAAGTTCGTAGGGCGGGCGGCTATTTACTACGTTTCATTCAGATTTATGCCACGCGTCCGGACCATGGCCGCTACTGACTCAATACGGATAATGAACGGGGCGGAAACTATAAATCTACTTAGTCGCTAAACTTGCGTAATAGAGAAGAATTGGCGAAGTAAAATAAACATGTGAGCTATTAGCTCGTTTGTATTCAGCCGCTCATGTTCGTAGCTCGGTAACAGGCCGCCGTCGCCGCCGGTCTTCCGCGTGCCATTTGAACCTGCTTAGTGAGGTTTCCGCTTAAGCGTATTAATCTGAAATTAGGTCACAGTTAACACCGTAATGTTCAGTATTGAAGGGTCACTGCACCCCGCACATTCAAGGTTTGTGGGGCGGGCTCACACGATTTTTCATGATTTGATTTTATCTTTTTGGCTTTGCTAACAACTAGCATTATTATCCCAGTACTTAAAAAAAGTAGTTATTTAAAGTAGTACTTATCTAAGTAAAAGCAAACACTGCTAAATATTTATAAATCGTAAATCTGGCAGTGATTATGCAAGCGTGCCACAATAATAGTGAAGATATTGTTGACCGCGTGGGGACGACATCACTGAGCGCTTTATTGGTTCACCATCGATAGCCTAGTGCTGCTCTCGTTAGTTAGGTACTAATCTTAGGCAGATCGATTCATCAAAATATCGTTAAGTAGATGAAAATAAATTTACCTACGTTTCTACCTACTCATAGGTAGGTTATACAACACCACGTTTCCGCTTTTTTGTATGGTTTGATGTGATCATCGATCTAAGATCAAAGGCCATGTGCGGCAGACGTTAGGCGGATATGAATAATGCCCATACATTTTTAGAAGAACATTTTTCTCCAAGAGTCAAGTCAATTGCTGGCGTGGCGTGGCACATGGACTAGCACGCTGGTTAAAAAAATGGTTAAGTACTTACCTATTTTCATCTAATATTATAAAATATACTTACACATATCGATAAAATGAACCAAACAACAACACTAGTGGTCATAGATTCGCGTAGGATGGACGCGACAAATCAAGCCGCGAGCTGCAATGGGGCGGCCCCGCATCGACATCGGTGATTTATAGCGGGGCCGCGCTATCGTACCGCGCCGCCGCCGCCGCCCGCCTGCCGCGCTCATGTCCATCGCTTGCACTACGCGAAGCAACTCACTACTAATATCAATTAATTTGCTAATATTATAGGTACACTAAGGGTCAAATTAAAAGTGTTAAGCTCAAGCAAAACCCCTCGGTTGCCCGAAGATATAGCGAGTGAATTTTATCAAAATATAAGGGAGATGACTACCTGAGAAAATGAAACTGCTGCTTGTTTACCTCAGAATGCGTGTAACAAACGCTATATTCACATTATTAATTCATGCAAATACCATTTACTTCACAGATGTTTTAAAATTCAGGCGGGTCACTCGGCGGCATAAAATTTAACTTCTCTTTGCACAGGACGTTTAATCGGCTGTTAACGGTCGGTGACCGTGGTAAATCTGTGGTAATCCGGCGCAGAACAAATATAGTTGAGAGGCAGATAAGGTGCGTCCGGCGCGCGGCCGCCGCCGCCGAGGGCGCTAATGTGCCATTTGTATGATGATGCCGCCCGCCGGCGAACAACCTCCCCTGGACCTCAGGGCTGCTCAATATTTCCTCACGTGAACTGACGTCGCTTACCGCAATCGCTTTTCAAGACACCCATGTCATGAGTACCTAGGTACCTATTTAAAGTCCGATATTTATTTAAATACTAAAGTACCTACATACCTACAGTAGTCTGATAACAAGCTACTTCTAACAAGAAACAAAATCTAAATTGAAATTAAATTAAAATTATGTAGCATGATTTAAAGGAACTGCTCTGCTACTTTAACCAAAAATAAACACACGAAAATTAGTTTAACGAAATCTGCTATTCGATTTAAATTTTAGCCTTTATAACGCGCGCCTAGGTAAGTAGCGAGCGCGAACGAGCTTGAAACGGGCGGCAGAGTAAACAGCGCCGCGGCGCGGCGGCATGGTTTGTTGTTTGTGGTAAAAAATGTCCGGCACAGGTCAGTTCATTTGCATGGTAAACACGCGCTTAGAATGGACCGTCACGCGCGGCCAGTCGCTCACAAGTCGCGTCAAGGACGGGGAAGAACGGTGCCAGACTAAAACTGAAATTGTAGGTATTCGAAAATATTTAAGGATGGATAGGTATATATCATAACAAACAAAAAAAAAATGGTGCTGATTCTGTTGGTACAAAAACTCATCAACTAGATTCCTGTCGTCAAGTTTAGTTTATTCAACAGAACAGCAGCTGGCTTTATTGGTCTAAGATTATTATGTACCTCTACCGCCTATCCACCAAATACTAGGTACCTATATACTTATAGGTATAAATCGCAGTCTATGAAATATTATTTAATGGTTTTATAATACCATTTTTTTTCGTTTCACCTAAATTATATAGGTAGGTTATTGAGCACTTAACTTTTATTTAAAAAAAAAAAACGTAGTATTCTTTTGACTGCTACCGACAAACGACAGAGTCTCCATCCGTTCTCACAAGTTGCATAATAATGTCTGGAAGTGATAATTTAATTTAGCCTTGATGCCGTCGCGGATGAGTCGGCAGTAAGAGGGCGTCATTAGCGGTTATCACTTCATTCCGGCTGAAAAAACTTCAACAGCCCTTGCCGCCTCTCACGTGCGCTTTTGATTTATTAATTTTCACCTTCATAAATATGGTACACGCCTGTATAATGATACTGCAATCTTACTAGGGATAGGTATATTAAATATCTATAGAAAGTTGAAGGTATACCTTTACTTAATTACTTTTAATATCTAGCGCCATAGTCTAGTGGTTAGAGGAAGCCTAATGCCAATTGTAACATAGTCGTTGGTCAATCACCATCGACAGGTTATCATAACAAATATTTTTCTTCTAGGTATCATGACGAGACCGATTTCCCCGAAAATTTAACATGGTTGTGTGTAATATAGATAGAGTGTGAAAAGCTGAAGGATAAGGCTACATCCATAGAGTTATTAATTAACAACACAAAATATTTATTATCAACTATTTATTAAAGTTTAAAAGTCGTAAAAAAATAAAATAGTAGGTAGAACCAGCCAGAGTCGGGAAGCTTGCATATCGGGGGTACCTATTATAGCTACTACGAGCCTCGCTGAGACTGGGAGTCGCATAGTCAGCAGAATGTCCGATCGATAGGGACGCATCTCGACCTGCCTACTGAATCGCCTTTTGTTCTTCGGTTGTTCATTCATTGTTTCAGATTTTGTTTATTACCTACTTATCTAATTGTCTGTCTAGACGAGTCCGTGTCGTGTTAAATCAACATATTGAAATTGTATTTTCCATAATGGTAGAACCTACCCACTGCTTGTAGTGCTTACTAGCCACAGATGTAGTCAGCCGCAGATTGATAGTTGTATCATGTATGTTTTAGTAGGTACCTACTTAGCTAAACTTTCACAAAGGATTCCACCAACAACGCACGAAGGTAAACTATTTTTTTTGTCATTCACGCCATAAAATGTCAGAGCTCGAATAAAATTACATAAACATTATCATCTCTTTCACACGCAAGTGAAATTACGGCGACGCTAAACTTAGCTCTTGAGTCAATATTATATACTTAACTAGTTGCTTCCCGCGGCCCCGCCCGCGTGGTACGAGTACTTTGATAAAATAAAAGTACCTACCTAACTACTCCTTATAACATCAGCTATCTGCCAGTGAAAGTCCCGTCAAAATCAGTCCAGCTGTTTTCAAAATTAGCTGGAACAAGCAGACAGACAACAATTTTAAAAATTGATTATGCCGTATTGTATACTTTCATAGGTTTAACGTTCCCTCTAGGGCACGAGCCTTTCCCTAATACGAGGGGGATTCAGGCCATAATCCACCATGCTGGCCCTGTGTGGGTTGGCGGATTTCACATGTCTTTCGAAAATTTCGATCACCCTAACCAAATTATAATCACATAAACTTCAAAAAACTCAGTGGTGTGAACCGGGGTTTGATCCCAGGACCTTGTGCACGCAAGACGCGAGCTTAACCATCACTGCAGAGTAAAAAGTTTACCTACAGTTTTAGCTAATTTTTGGACCAAAATAAAGCTCTCTTACACAATACAGAGTAAGTACTTACCTAACACTAGGATAATAGGGTCACAGAATAATGATTCGCTGAAGCGAAGCGAAACATTGTTCTGTGACCCTGCCTGCTTAGCTGTTTTTTTGGCGAGGAGTAGAAAATTAGGTTTGTTTTAATATCAGAAATGACTTATTATATCTTTGTTGTTTTAATTTTTGAAACTTCTGTTTATTTCACGTTTATTTGGTATAAGTCTGTGGTATTAACCATTATTATTATGTTCATGAAATGTGTATGTGATGTTGTGGTCAAAGGAACATTATGATTTTTGGGTTCCTCAAGAATTTGGCAGTAAAGAAATTGCTATAGTATATAATGCCTAGGTTTAGGCCACAGCCTTCATGTGCTCGATATCTGGCTCTGGCACTGGCTAAATGCGAGAAGCGGTGCACTATAAAAATAAACCCTGCTACCTGACTTTTCTATATATGAGAAAAATAATAAAAGATTTGGCGCTTGTGCCTTTATATTGATCAAAATACTAGAAAAACGGATAAAGAAATATTATCAATGACATAGTCAACTTCAGATTTGGCAGTATGGACTAGTTCCCTCGCCTGTCCTATTGGACGAATGTTACTACTACTACTACAACTACGTCAAATCGCAAATGTCAAAATACTGTGATGATGGATCTGTGAATTGTTTGTTTGTAAGAAAAATCTCGTTAGAAAGTATATCCCAGGCATTGAAAATATAGTTTTAATGCAAACATCTCATAATATCGAATTCTTTATATATCTGAATCAATAGTTTTTTCAGTAACAGTGGCGTTATTCATATAAGTGGTTAGCCTTGAAGTAGATGTCACCTATTAGCTTATATGAGTGTTGTTTATTTTACAATTTAGTTATATTAGTTGCGAATGCACGATTATATGGCTTTGCTATTTGACTTATGTTTTACGGCAATCCGGAAGAGGCATGTTTCATCCAAGCATTCGGGAGAATGGTGCAGGTTTAGTAGTGATCAGCTGGATTTGCCTGGCCGTGCTGTGCGCCGCATCCACAGCGCCCTGTGACAAGAGTCGCAGAGTGTTCACCGATCAAAGCGGCATCATCACCGATGGACCCACCAACTCCAACTACACTCAGGTCAATTTCACCTCCCACTACTGCGAACTGGCCCAATGCATTGATGGATGCTAACAAGTGATTTTGTTTTAGGACTCTCATTGTGAATGGCTTATCAAGGCAGCTAATAGGAGTCAGTACATTACGTTAAGTTTTATTCGCATGGGCACAGAATGTTCCTATGATTATGTATTTGTGTATGATGGAGATTCCTTTGATTCACCACTGCTCGGAAGTTTTAGTGGGAAAACTGAACCTCAGAATGTGACTGCTTCAAGTGGATATGTAAGTACCTTTAACCTTTCTGTTAATGAAACATTACTCTGTTGGGCATGTACTCTCACAAGGTTTACCAAATATGGAGCTAGTTAATAACAGTTCCTGTAATTACAAAATCCTTTATAATTATATTGTATGTAATAATGTGATCTTATCTTTTATTTCTGATGTATGAAAGCTCTTATTCCTTGTTTGTAAAGAAAAGGAAATTTTAAAACTGGTATTAATTGATTACTGTTGAAATTTATATTTTAGCAATTTATTCATCACATGATTGTTACAGATGTTGATACTGCTGTACAGTGATACAAATTATGTATTGGATGGGTTCCGTGCAACATATGCCATACACAACTGCCCCAATAATTGCACGGGCCGCGGGCTATGTGTGTCCAACAAGTGCTTCTGTGTGGGCACCTGGGGTGGACCGGACTGCAGCGTGGAGCTGTGCCCCAGCTCCTGCTCCGGCAACGGACATTGTAAAGGAGACAAATGCTTGTGCAAAAAAGGGTAAGAGTGTGTTTAACATTTATGTTAATTAAATATTGTTTCAAGACAATGAAATTCTCATTGTTTGGGATTTCATTTTATGCAGACATCTGTATAAGAGATTAAAGTACAATACAATGTTATACTAGGTCGAGGAAATACTCAAAAAAACATTTTACAGTATACTCAAGGAATATAGCAACGATACTAATAATTTATTAAATGAATTTTCAATTTAATATTTACTCGTATACTAGTGTTATAAAGAAGGAAAACTGTATCTTTGTAAATGGTGAAAAATTACAGGATATTTCTCTAATTACCATGCAGATGGAGCAATAGGTAAATGCTAGATTCTTATAAGAATTATTATTTAATGTTCTGCGTCTATTGAAGAGACTATTTTGCCTCAGGTACTCTGGAGAGTCATGTTCCTTAAAGAAGAATGACAAAGAAGGCAACAGCTGGCACTGGCTGTCACACACGGAGAGTGGAATGACCAAACGAGCCGCTCACACCGCAGTCTACGTCAACAATACAGACTCTCTATACGTATTTGGAGGATATGATCTGAATAAAGTATTAGGTTTATTGGAGATATACAGGTTAGCAGCTATTAAAAATAAATTAAGTATAGTTTTAATGGATTCAAGGTTATAAATAGATTAATCGTAATTTATTCTCAGATTTGATAATGTGGAAGTGGAATAATTTAGCAATCACATTTTAGTGAATAATGTACAAGCATAAGTGGTAAAATTTAATGGTAATATTTACTTGAAAATAGTGTCATTATTATTAATTTTAATTGATTACTAAAAAAAATACATTTACTATATAGTACATTGTTTTAGTAACACAACAGATCTAGTGTTTCATGCAGTTACTTCATTAAAAGATGTTTATATTTCATTCAAGGTGAAGAAGATTGTTGTATTTTTTATCATTATCATTCTGTTTAGTTACTTTTATAATTTCCGAATCAATGGCAAAGGTTTTTTAGCGATGTGTAATTCATACATATATTTATATTTGCACATAAATAATATATTTCAGGTTTTCAACTAGTCAGTGGTACGATGAAAATGGCAAAGTGTTACGTAGATATCCTACAAATGAAGAAATTGACAAATCACTGCTGACACTATTCACCAAGGTAGTATTATTGAAATACCTATTATTAGTAGTTATATTGTCAAATTAATAATATAGAAATTTATTACAAATTAATCATACATTATTAATATCATTTTATTATAAAAGGAAAGTCAATTACTAGGTAGATAATGTGGTAGTCAATCCATAATATTTAGCAAGCAGACCCTGTACTTGAAATAATCATTAAATAATAACAAATTTTATTCAATTTGATTATATTTCAGCTACAATTATGCTTTATAATTCCAGGGCAATATTGATGGTAGCTGGCAAATAGGCAACAGAAGTTCGTTGTTTAACTTGCTTCTGTCATCATTTTCGAATGACAAAACCACATTACCGCTCATGTATTCCCATGCGCCCACGCCGTACTCGGAGAGCTACTTACACTTCACTGAGCAGCCGGAGGTGCTTAGTACCATAGACAAACCGAATGTCACAAAACCTGAGCCGAGATATGGACACTCGGCGTGTGCATTCGGTGCCGGTTTTGTGTTATACGGAGGGAAACTCTCCGATGGAAGCTTGTCCTCTGAGCTGTGGATGTATGACGCTGTGCAGAACCGTTGGACTTTGAGGGCTGTCAACGCCACCTTCACTCCCCCAGGACTCACCCGACATAGTTTGACAGCTGTTAGAGACGAATTGTACCTGTTCGGCGGGAGTACAGTTGACGGCGAGTTTTCCTCCAGGTAAATAATAAAATAATTGCTAATGTTTATAATAGGCAATATGCATGAGTTTTTATTTGATGTCACCATATACTTAGTTGAAACAAAAATCTATATATGTAATAGTTTTCGAGATATGAGTATAATTTTTAACACGTCGTCGACGCCTGTTGTGTTCTGTGACATCATAGTATTAGGTACTTTCCATACTTGCCAGAAGTTATAGCTAAAACTTTTATATTGGCTAATACATGAATTAGAAAATGATGTATGGTTCCAACTTGAAAAGAAATGCAAAATTCTAAAACTGTCCGAAATTATGAATGCTTGTAACTCCAAAACTACTTTATCAAATTAGGTGAAACAAAAACGATTGTCATTCTCGTGATAAAAGGATAAAATTCCCCATTGTTGTAAAGTTACAAGCGATTTTTCGGCTCATTAATATTCTCCACTGACATTAATCTTGTTTATAATTGTCCTCCTTTGATTTTTGCAGCATGTTCAAGATAAAACTAGGTGATGTGAACACAGAGTCATGGGAAAAGGTTCAAGTGCGGGGTGGGAAGGAGTTAGACGTGCGGGTGGTGGCCCACACTGCAGTGTACCACTCGCATGCCCACTCTATACTAGTGTACGGAGGCGTGGTCGCTAGCATCGCACGGTACTCAAATTATTCACAATTAACCATCTAGATTTTGAGATTTTAAAGACAAATAATAACTATTTCCTTTCACAGGTTCTCAAAACTCTCAGATAGAATGTTTGCCTTCGACTTAGACTACAAACATTGGAGTGAAATCCACTATCCTAGAGCACACTTGCGTGATACGTACGTGCCGAGAGAAAGAGCGTTTCACACATCGACTATAATCGGTAAATAAATTCACTTTTCAATACTACTTATAAAATTAATGGCCATATATTTTTTTTAAAGATTACTAAAGTGCGGACGCCGAGCAGGAAGAATTTCGTATATTAACCTGTTATTACCTGCCTCTGTCGCTCTCGCGTAAATCTAATACGTCTCGCTCACACAGTTGCCGTGACCACCGTCATTGGGGATTGTAAACCTTTTACCTGAGTGCTAGCTATAAGCTAGTATATTTTTTCCACTTGAAATATTTCATATACCGCACTTGATTCAAAAAAAGTTTGTGACCACTGTCAGTAGGCAAAGAGGTCATTGTACGAAATTCTTCCTACTCCGCGACCGCACTTTAGCAATGCGTGTTTATCACATTTCTAATATTCCCTTTAGCCCCTCCAACTAAGATAATGCTTGTGCTAGGAGTGGGCTCACGTCAGTAGTTTCATGGTCAGGGTGGGGATCGAACCCGGAACCTCTCAGCTACGAGGACGGCCCCTCTAGCCACTAGGCTATTGACGCTGTTTTACATCCTTGTTATGCTAGCTTTAAGCATCCCACTCCTCCAATCCTACTAATATTATAAATGCGAAAGTTTGTGAGTGTGGATGTATGTATGTATGTATGTATGTTTGTTACTCCTTCACGCAAAAACTACTGAACGGATTTGGATGAAATTTGGAACACTGATAGATTATAACCGGGATTAACATATAGGATACTTTTTAACCCAATAATCCAATACTACGCGGATGAAGTCGCGCGGCACAGCTAGTAAAAAATAAATGTATAATCATCAAATTATCCTCAGCTCTGCTCTTGCTATCAATATTATAATTCGCAGGAAATTACCTAGTGGTATTCGGTGGATATTCTCACCGCCACAACAGGGAAGAAATATGTTACGACGGTCAAATGTATATTTACCACCTGGGGTGTCACTCGTGGATCCCACTCGACGTGTTGGGCAAAGTACGCAAGTTCTATCCAAAGAAACAGGGCGTGTTCGCCCACGCCGCGACCCTCAGACCGCCTTCCACTCTACTCATTATTGGTGGATATCACGGCAACGTCAATGGTGAGATTCCTTTTTAACCTCCGACGAAAAAATAGGGCTGTTATAAATTTAAAATGTGTATCTGTGTGTCTGTCTGTGGCATCGTAGCGCCCAAGCGGATGAACCGATTTTTATGTAGTTTTTTTGTTACAAATGAATCATTCAGGTGTTTGAAAATTATCAGCTCTTTTGTAGTTTCAAAAGTCTTCCCATCGGGGGTTTTAAAATTTTCAATTTAGAGTTATATTACATGTACAGTATACCCAAATGTTTTGTCAAGGAACTCATTACTGTTCTTTAAACAGGTGATTTGCTGGCTTATGTCGTGCCGAGTTGGCAGGCGGGCATTACGAACAACCACCCCGAATCTTCATGTAAAAGACATCGCTCGCAACCGGAGTGCCTCGCAGATCCCGAGTGTGGCTGGTGCTCGGCGGATGATGTATGCAGCTTATTAACTTTATATATCCATTTTTTAGGGTTCCGGACCTTTAAAGGAAAAAACGGAACACTTATAGGATCACTTTGTTGTCCGTCCGTCTGTCTGTATGTCTGTCTGCCGGTCAATACCCTTTTTCTCAGAAACGAATAGTGATCTCAAGTTGAAATTAATATCAAATATCAAACGCTATGGCCCCTTGTAGCTGTAAAATAATTAAGCTTCTATAACGGCCGAATACTCGTAGCTCACTTAAATCTCCACTTGCTAAAGCGGCGCTTAAATTTGACGGCTTCTCAATTCTAAGTGGTATTCTCAAACGCCAATTAACTGATTTAAGACCGTGATTAGCTAAGTAGCCATCAAATGTATCTAATATGGCAATACTTCAATAAATAGGTTAGTTCTCGTTTTCAAATTCTATTTAGAAAATTTTTTGTTCCGTTCTACGCAAACCTATAAAATTGAAAACAATTTAAGATATTATTTAAATATTAAATTAATAATTTAAGAGCCATTTTAAGTTAAAAGACGTTGTCGGCAATAAAACACAAATATTTATAATACTCATTACATCAAATAAAAAATAATATCGGCTACAGCTGCAGTCATAACGCAAGAAGAACGGAACGGATGAACCACTTGACGGCAAACTTGTCAAACAGTTTGAAGAAACCTTTTCAAAACTCCAAATAATCGTTCTACGGGGTTCCTGATCCTAATTTGGGCATGATTATAGGCTTCCTCAGGTGGAGATAAACAATTTAAAATGGGTGTGAGAAGATGTCGGTGACATAGGTACCCACTGTCATCCAGAAGCACCATATTACTATAGTATCGATCTCCGTCTTGTACCGATACAGGCCATTGGCTATAATGTTTCGAATTCTTAGATACGGATCGCAAACCATTTATACAATGTAGGAAAATAAGCCCTTTCTGTATATATCTCCGATTACCCGCTGGAAACTTCGGGTGGCGAAGAATCGTAGAGCTATTAGAATTTGGTCACGCGCTCGGATAGAATGGTTCCTGTTGGTTATTGGCTCTATACGTTCAGCTAGTAATGATTCCAAGTATAAAACTGTCGCTTTATTAAATCTGAAACGCATTTTGCACTACATTTCGTCGTAAGACGAGAATGCATTAAATTTTACTTGATTCTGCCTTCCTGTGCTCGTGCCTCAGGTTCATCCTCGAGCGAGGATAGGAAAGTTAGCGAAATTTTTCAAGGAATTTACCGAAAAAGTACTGCGTGATAAACATAAGATTGGTCCAGACTCCACTTAAAGTTGAGAGGCTCTCAATGTTGTTTGAAGGCTGATTCGACAGCTGTCATGCATTGAGTGGCCGTTCAGTATACCAATTTTTGTTTAAGTGGAGATTTGACGGCCTCTTAAACTAAGTTCAATTAAATTTAAGTAGGGGATTTGATTGACCTTTGAGAATACGAAAATGACGGATAGGGGCGTCTTAAATAGTTAATAGCCTCTCAAATAGTTAAGTGAGCTTTGAGTATTCGGCCGTAAGACAACGCAATCAAAAGATACGGCCATTTATGTCGCATATTTTGATACTTTTTTCATATGACGACCGCTTGGCGCAGTGGTTCGAGCGTAGGCCACTCGGCTCATTGCACATGGTGGTTGCCGGTTTGGTTCCCGCCGGTGCAAATTTCGACAATGGCCATTCCGTAATTTGCGTTGGTCTGGGTGTCACTGGGATCGTCCCCAGTCCATTGTGCGGTACCCATAGTACAAGCGTTGCTTAGTTTAGGACCATACAGTTGGTGTGTCAGTCTGGAGATATGTATTTATTTCTGTGTATCACAGAGTATTAGTGAAATTAACTGATTATATCCCGCTTTTGTTATCGATTGTTGATTTGTTATCTTGCTTTACACAAAGGCTAATTTATAAGATTTTTTTATACCAAATTTATATAACGAAATGTTATTTGCATAATCAATGTAACCCATTCTAAATCTCGATTGGTATCGAACACACTTTCCATTGTGTTACAGACTTGTTACGGTAGAACGATAGGCTCCAACTGCACGACCAACCTGCAGTCGATCCGGTGCGGCGGCGTGTGCCCCGCGCTCGGCGACTGCCACTCCTGCCTCATCCACGGCCCCCCGCAGGGCGGCGCCAACACCACGCGCACGCCCTTGCCCTCCGTCAGCCACAAGCTCGTCTTAGATCAGTGCAATTGGTGCGTGCAGAATGCTCGATGTCATCACAAAGACGGTAAGTAACATCCGCCCGTTTATCGGTAACATAACAGCTTATGGTAACATAACAGGTTATAATTTAAAATAATAATAATTTAGCCCTTTTGACGTCCCACTCCTGGGCACGGGCCTCCCCTCAACATGAGGGGGATTCAGGCCATAATCCACCACGCTGGCCCAGTGCGGGTTGGCGGATTTCACATATCTTTCGAAAATTTGTTAGATCTTCTAAGACATGCAGGTTTCCTCACGATGTTTTCCTTCACCGTAAGCAAGTGATAATCATATATAAATTATGATTCGCACATAGATTTCGAAAAATCCAGAGGTGTGAGCTGGGGTTTGAACCCAAGAGCTGGTGCCCGCAAGACGCGTGCTTTAACCAATCGGCGATCACTGTTTTTTTACTGCTTTTGTTATAATTTAATAACTTTAAATTGAAAATATAAAAACCTCAGATGTGCCGAGTTTTCAAACTACAAAAGAGCTGATAATTTTCAAACGGCTAAAACGATTTTCATGAAACATAGCTAAGAACACTCTCGATCAGAATAACTTTCTAACAGAAAAAAAACTAAATTAAAATCAGTTCATCCGCTTAGGCGCTACGATGCCACAGACAGAGACACACAGATACACGTGTTAAACTTATAACACCCTTCTTTTTTCGTCGGGGACTAAAAAGTCAAAAAACGTATGATAATTTACTTTCAGATAGCTATGGTATATGCGGCGAGGACACGCCGTCGGAGAACCCCGGCTGGTGGGGAGCCACGGGAACCGAAGTCACGAATCCCGACGAGTGTAAAATTCTAGATAGACGGCCCGGACTCACGTTTCTTAGGTACCAGCAGCCGGCGGATTGGAAGCATCCGGACGGCGTGTCCGTAGTGAACGCGACCACGATGGACTGGGGCACGGGCGGCGGCAGCAACAACATCTTCAGCGGCGCCAGCGAGGCGCGGCTGCGGGGCTGGCTGCACATCCCGGCGGCGTGGAACGGCACCGGCGAGGCGCTGCACGTGTGCGCCGGCTACTCCAACATCTCGCTGGCGCTGGGCGGCGCCGCGCCCGCCGCCAACCTGTCGGCGCACCCGGCGGCCTGCGCGCCCGTGCCGTGGCCGCCGCTGCTGCCCGGCCGGCTCGCCGTGGACATGCTCGCCAACGACTCGCTGCACACGGGACTCTACCCGTCGCACCATCGCGCCAAAATGGAACTCCTTCACAATAAATCCCAGGAGAGCGCCAAGGTAAATAAATTGAAGGGTACGAATTTACGGGCTGGTACTGCGTGGGTAAGGGAACGTACCCATACTACGTTTACCTGCCTCCCCCCTTAATGACAACCATAGTATATGCCAAGACCGTAAATACGGTTCTCAATAATTTGCAAACGCTGCGCGCCATATTCAAATATATATCTCGAAAAAACGCGAGATATAGACCCCCGCCCCTGTGACCAAGCGTGGTATTTTGAAGACTCCCCCCCCCCCCCTGAACGGGTCACGTCGTATGGGTACGTTCCCTAATCGCATCGTACCATACTTTAATATTAATTTTAGATGTTCACATTCGAATTCCTGGAGCCGTACTCGGACGGGCAGTGCTCGGAGTACGACAACTGCCTGCTGTGCCTGGCGGACGCGGCGTGCGGCTGGTGCGAGCTGACGGAGCGCTGCGAGCCGCGCGCGGCGGACGAGCGCGCGGCGTGCGCGGCGGCCGGCGACTGGCGCTACCTGACCGTGCAGCCCGCCGCCTGCCCCAACTGCTCCAACTACATGAGCTGCGAGCGCTGCGTGGCCGGGCCGCGCTGCGAGTGGTGGCCGGAGGAGGCTCGCTGCGCGCGGCGCGGGCGCGCGGCCGGCGCCGTGCACGCGCGCGCGCGCTGCCCCGCGCCCTGCCGCCTGCGCCGCGGCTGCGAGCGCTGCCTGGACGAGAGCGGCCGCTGCGTGTGGTGCGAGGCCACGCGCCAGTGCTTCAGCTTCAGCGTCTACACCAGCGAGTACCAGTTCGGGCTGTGCCGCGAGTGGCTGGACCGCGCGTCGCCGCCGGACGACGCGGCGCGCAAGGCGGGCCAGTGCAAGTCCTGCGCGCGCCACGCGCACTGCTCCGCCTGCCTGCGCAGCATGGGCTGCGGCTGGTGCTACTCGCACGGGAACCCCATCAACGGCGCGTGCACCGAGGGCGACTTCACGCGCTCGCACGTCGACTGCGCGTCCTTCCTCAACGTCACGAACGCCGGCTGGGCGTACGCGCAGTGCCCCGACGTGGACGAGTGCGGCCTGCGCCTGCACGACTGCCACGAGCACGCCATCTGCAACAACACCCACGGCTCCTACACGTGTAAATGTAAGCAAGGGTATATAGGCGACGGCAAGAAGAGCTGCATGCGGACGTGCTACAATAACTGCATCCACGGATACTGCCTGGGGTCGCCGCAGTACAAGTGCCATTGCGATCTGGGCTGGACCGGCGCCGATTGTTCGATAAATTGCGGCTGTCACAATCACTCGACGTGTAGAACCGGCGTGGGCCGGTGCGACGAGTGTCAGGATTGGACGGAGGGAGAATTTTGCGAATCTTGCAAGCCTGGCAGCCACGGAAACGCTACCACGGGGCAGGGCTGTCGCCGGTGCGACTGCAACGACCACGGCGACGAGTCGCGTGGCGTCTGTAACGTTACGTCCGGCGAGTGCATCTGCAAAGACAACACGGAGGGCCTGAACTGCGAACGCTGTAAGCCGAAATTTTATGGCGATCCCAGACACGGTGGGCGGTGCTATTATCAATGCGAACCGAGAGGCATGTTGAACGCGACGCGAACGGAGGGTATCGGCTCTTATAAAACTGATCCTGATATAAAATCGGTCGGACCATCCCAGGAGTGTTTATGGATCATATCTGCCGAAGACATAAACGACGCCATCATACAGTTCACCATCAATTCCTCTACGTTCGATGTGCCATGTGATGAGAATGCGGTGTACGTGTATGATGGGCTCGGCGGTGTGCCGGATCTGAGTAACAATCAGCAGAGCCAGTTGTTAGGTGTGTTTTGTAACGGCGCTTCCTCGGGGGTCGTAGAGGCGCGGAGTGGCAACTTGACCGTTCACTACAAACAGGGTCAGCCGGAACAGGGTTTCGAGGGTGAATATAAGGTGCTCGCGTGCGATGGCTACTGTGGTTGGCCGAGAGTATGCAACAAGCGGCACTGTATTTGTCGCGAAGGATACGGGGGTCCCAGCTGTGAGACCGAGATCTGTCGGAATAACTGCAGCATGGCGAGCGGCGCCGGGACCTGCGACATGAGCTACGGAAGGTGTTTGTGCAACGAAGGTTTCGGCGGAGATGACTGCTCTATCAAACTTGACAAATCACAGCTCGTGTTCACCGAGCTTTTCAATTCAGAATTCTTATCGGACGGTTTGGATCACCTAAGAAAAACACTTCCAAGATTTGGGCACAGTTTGATAGCGGACAGGCGGGGCTTGTGGATGTTCGGAGGGTACTCCCTCTCGCACGGCCCCTTGAATGATATCAGATTTTTCGATACAAAGAACAACACCTGGATGCAAGTCACCGTGGAAGCGACGCCAGATGCGAAAATGCCCGAAGGTCGATACTTCCATGCGGCCGAGATCTATCATTCGAAACAAAATATCTACATTTACGGTGGATTAAGTTTGCAAGAGAAAAGTGGGCAGAATAAAACTCTTGGGGATTTCTGGCAGTTTAGTTTGAAAGACCAAAGATGGGGCAATATTAAAAACAAAGAGAAAGAAGAGCAACCGCCGCCTCTTGCCGGGCATACAATAACATTACAGAAGTATCAAGATTATGAAAGTTTAGTTTTGATCGGAGGATTTTCTTTAGAAGGAGGTTTCATGTCTGACCTATGGGAGTTCGATCTCGACAATGAGAAATGGATTAAACTGAACGCCGAGGGCGCCAGGCCCATCGGCGTCATCGGTCACAGCACCGTGTATCACGCTCCGTCCCAAAGTCTCTACGTTTATGGAGGAATACTGTATTCGTATAACGGTACAACGCTGTCCAACAAATTGTTCTCCTTCCACTACCCCACCAAGAAATGGAGCGAGCTACCCACATTCCCTAATTTAAATCATTTCTACGAAAATCTACCGCAAGCTACGTATTTGCATTCAGCTGTGTCAACGAACGATTACATGATAATTTTTGGCGGAAGAACCGATCCTGACAACAGATCCGACTCTCTTATAGCCTACATTTACAGTTGCAATCAATGGGTCAGACTTGTGAAAGGTTTGTATCTGTACCATAATCAGTTTGAAATGAATTTCCAATGTTAATTTCGAAACTTTCATTGTAATTATCTTGCAGGTGTAAGTATCGTGGGTCACCCGCCGCCTCCCACGATAGCTCACGCGATGGCCATCGACATGGAGAGTGAGAACGACGGCTACATTTACATCATAGGCGGATGGACCGGCAGCGCTCATTGTCAAGTGACGCGTATATCACTGCCTGAGGATCTTTGCTCGCTGTGGAGCGGCCACAAATTAGATTGCCGCAGTCACATGGGGTGCAGTTTCTGTAGTACGGGGAACTATACGAAATGTTTCTCCGTCGACAAGCCCGGTTGTGAGGGCAGTGATCGAGTTTCGACTAATTCGGGAGCCGCATGCGACTCCGAGCTGGTGTCGCGAAGAGCCTGTGAAAACTTTACAACGTGCACATCGTGCTTGGCCGCGTGGCCACTGTACTCGGAGGATAAACCTGCCTGCAGATGGTGCGAGTCTTGCGCTGCTGCCGTAGGTGGGTACATTTATAATAATAATAATATCGCCAGACTTACAGAACAACTGTATGGTCCCAAACTAAGTAAAGCTTCTACTACGGGTCTCGTATAATGGACTGGGTGCGATCCCAGTTCCACAAAGACCAAGATAAATTACGAAAAGGCCTGTTACGAAATTTATTCTGACCCTTAATATAGAAGATCAACTGTCATAATCATTTATCACATAATTTCCAGGTGAATGCGTGCCCACAGACGAGTCCTGTACCAGTATGAAATGTAACGCTGGAACAACTTACATTAGTGACGTAGACAACTGCCCGGAACTGAGATGTGCGGCGTCGGACTGCGAGAAATGTATCTCCAATGATTGTACCTGGACCAGACACGCTAATAGAGAAGGTAAACTCTTCCCGAGCCGCAATGTTCTTGGAAATTATCTGAATTCTAATACTAATCAATATTGACAGGTCAACTAACAAGAATATCGGAAGACTCTGTAGAACTGTTCAACTGGACGTGTGCACTGATAGACGAGCCCGGCCGTACGAGCCTTCGGCCCACGACTAAAGAAGAGTGCCCGAGTCGGTGTCACATATACGACGATTGTCAGTCGTGTCTCAGTGCGGACGGCGGCGAAGGCGGATTCTCCGAATGTCGATGGGCGACTTACCTCGGGAAGTGTATATCGCCGGCGTACCAGCCGGTGTACTGCGCGGGCGGGGTGTGCGGGCTGGTGCTGACCAAGGCCGACAAGGGCAAGTGTCCGGCGCCGTGCGGCACCTTCGAGCAGTGCTCGGAGTGCCTGCACCACTCGCACTGCGGCTGGTGCGCGCTGGAGGGCGCCAACGGGGAGGGCGTCTGCTCGGAGGGCTCCATCGACACGCCGCTGGACTACTCGACGCGGAGCACGTGCGCGGCCGTCTACAACACTGTACGCCAGGCGAACAACACGAACGACACGTTCTCGTGGCACTACACGCGCTGCCCGCCGGAGAACGAGTGCGAGAATAACCATCACCAGTGTAAAGCGGAGTCTGAGGTGAGCTGGAAATTCATTTTTTTTTGTTGCTTATAGCACTGTCCTAATTCTGGGCTAATACCTCTCTATTGCTCAACATGAATACCTATATTAGTTTCCCCAAAGGTGGATTTACAAAGCTTCAGATTATTATTTATAGTTCGTGGTAAATTTCAAAGTCAAAATTGAGGACTACCTACATTTGACGACCGCTTGGCGCAGTGGTTCGAGCGTAAACCGCTCGGCTCACTTCACATGGTGGTTGCAGGTTCGATTCCCGCTGGGGTAAATTTCGGAGATAGCCTGTTCGTAATTTTCCCTGGTCTGAGTGTCACTGGGATCGCCCCCAGTCCATTGTACGGTACCCATAGTAAAAGCTTTGATGAGAATGACTTGACTTGAAAATTTCTGTCCGGGTGAAGTTGTTATAGCCACTCTGGCCAACAACATATAGTCATATAAAAAAAAAACGACTTGAAAATTATGTTTGGAATGTGTCGTCAGGTTTGTCGCGATCTGCCGGAGGGCTACGAGTGCGCGTGCGGCGAGGGCCACAAGCGGGCGGGCTCGGGGGCGGGGGCAGGTGGCGGCGGGGGCGGGGGCGGCGGCGGCGGGGGCGGGGGCGGCGGGTGCGTGGCGGTGTGCGCGCAGGGCTGCGTGCGCGGCGCCTGCGTGCAGCCCAACGTGTGCCGCTGCGAGTTCGGCTACGTCGGCGCCAACTGCACCATCCAGTGCCAGTGCAACGGGCACGCCGACTGCGAGGGGCCCGACAAGCTCGACCAGTGCAAAGAGTGCCACAACAACACTATGGTGAGTCACACCCTCATACCTCGTAACTCAACACGGCGGTACCTTTTTACGGCGACGATGTTTAATGTTAACTAGTAGTCGCCCGTGGTAGAAATTCGACCATAATTCATTTAAATTTTTAGTTTGAACGTTATTAAGGTTCTATTGTCAACTATTAAGTACAAAAACCCAAAACCTTCTTGATTGATACTGGCACGCAAAATGCGCTATGGAAGTCCCGCCCTCCGAAATAAAGAAAAAACTGTCACCGTCTGTCAGTCAGAGAGTCAGTCAGTTACCGAGTGGAAATTACAAATGTGTGGGTATCAAACGCATGGTAGTGTGTGTAATTATTTATTTATTAGTTTATTGTATTTTGAAGTATTATTATATAAAAATATTAGCTTTCTGCACTCCTTCTCCATATAAACTTTAACACCCGCGTAATTTTCGTAAAAACGGATACAAAGTTTTTGCTTCACGTAATAATATAATGATAATCTCACGCTTGATTACCGTCTGTTTATTTGTGTATCTAGGGCGACCAGTGCGAAAAGTGCAAGCCGAACTTCGTCGGTGATCCGGTGAACAACGTGCAGTGCGTGCCGTGCTCTATGTACTGCTACGGACACACGTCGATATGCACCAGCGACGTGGACGCGGTGTCGGCGCCGCGCGACGTGGGCGGCATCGCCGACCCGGACGACTTCTACCGCGACGGGCTGGCGAACAAGGCGCGCTGCGTGCGCTGCGCCAACTACACGGACGGGCCGCGCTGCGAGCGCTGCATCGAGGGGTACTTCAGGGGCTCTGAGGACTTCCGCGACCCTTGCCGACCGTGAGTACAACTGGCCAAGTCTGTGTCGAGCCGCGCACAATGTGTGGTTCCGTAGCCATTTCAATAACGAACACATATTGTATCTATAAGTGAAAACCTGAAATACAGGAAACAAAGTTGTATTTGCAGTTGACCCCTGACTCTCCCTATCGAGTTTGCTAGGAACTCAACTGCAAATGTTACTTTGCCATTACAAACATATTGAAATAAAACTATTTTTCGGATTTTATCGCGTTTATTAACTTTATGTTCCCGACGTTTCGGTTGCTTTACAGCAGCCATGGTCACGGGGGGACTGAGGTGTTAGACGTCCTGATGTTATAGTTAGTAACTGGGTACCCTCATATTTAGTTGTTGTTTGCGGTCCGATCCACGCAGAAAGTGCTCACAGTGTCTCGAGGTCTTGCAATGGTACACTTGGTTTTGGATTTAATTATATTAATTACTGGATCCCAAGTTGGTGGTAGCACCCAGCCATCTTCCCTATTGAAATTAGGATGTTTTTTAATTTCAATGGCCTCACGTATCATCCTTGGTCGGAATCGGTGTTCTTTTGCGAGGATCTGTGGTTTATCAAATCTGATATAATGGCGGGTGCGGTCCTGTACATGTTCACAGATTGCAGACTTCGTGGAGCGCCGGTGTTTCACGTCAGCTATATGTTCTTTTACGCGGGTTTTTACTGATCTTTTAGTTTGCCCTATGTAGGAGAGCCCACATTCACAGTCGAGTTTGTATACCCCTGCATCTTGTAGAGGAATGTGACACTTGACAGGTGGTAAGAACTGACTAATCTTCTTTGGTGGCTTGAAATAAGTTTTGATTGAAGCACGTTTCAAGATGTAGCCAATCTTGTCTGTGACACCTCTTATATATGGTAGTACAGCAGGTAGACGCTCGACTGTGGCTGGTTTCACTCGGTCACTGTGATGGCGGCGGGGGATCCGAAGCTTGTTGTCATGCAATACTTGCTTGACATGATGGATCTCGGCAGCCAGGTGTTGCTCATCACAGATCCCTTGTGCTCTCTGAAACAAAGATTTACCCACGGTAGCTAACTGTGTTGGATGGTGGTGAGAATCACCGTTTAAGTACCTATCAGTATGGGTCTTTTTTCTATACACGGTGTGGCCTAAGGTGTTATCAGGATTTCGGATTACTAAAACATCTAAGAATGCTAGAGTGTTGTTGGCCTCTAACTCCATTGTAAATTTGATTTTAGAGTGTATGGAGTTAAGATGGTCGAGAAATGCTGTTATTTTGTCAGATGGTAATATTGTGAAAGTATCGTCTACGTACCGCTTGTAGAATCTTGGGATCACAGGTGAAGTGCGAAGGGCTGTCTCCTCGAAGTCTTCCATGAATATATCGGCGACAACGGGAGAAACAGGGGAGCCCATCGCTACACCATCTACTTGCTTGTAGAACTGTTCCTGTTCAATAGGGAAGATGGCTGGGTGCTACCACCAACTTGGGATCCAGTAATTAATATAATTAAATCCAAAACCAAGTGTACCATTGCAAGACCTCGAGACACTGTGAGCACTTTCTGCGTGGATCGGACCGCAAACAACAACTAAATATGAGGGTACCCAGTTACTAACTATAACATCAGGACGTCTAACACCTCAGTCCCCCCGTGACCATGGCTGCTGTAAAGCAACCGAAACGTCTGGAACATAAAGTTAATAAACGCGATAAAATCCGAAAAATAGTTTTATTTCAATGTGTAGTATTCGCGTAAATATAAGAAAACAATATTACAAACATATTTTGTATGTCATAACCACAACTTTCAGAAGGATTTTCAGATTTCCTTTACTTGTGCCGAGACCTCGCTTCTTATCAAATTTTATGTTTCTACGTCAATCGGATGTGCCCATAGGTTTTTGAGTGAGATTAAAGGACGTTTCTTTTAATTGCGTTGATTTAGAATATTTTTTAAGACTGTAGTATATATCAAACACTGACTATACCAAATATCGTATCCATATTCAAATTGTTAATCCGTCGTTTTTCAGATGTGAATGTCACGGGCATGGCGATACTTGCGACCCGGTCACGGGCGAGAAATGTAACTGCGGAAACAATACAGAGAGCGACATCTCGTGCCAGACGACCAGCAACAGCAAGAACTCTGCGCAGGAGTGCTGGCGGTACCAATGCGTCAAGTGCAAGGACCTCTACATGGGCGACCCCAGGAACGGACACCAGTGCTACAAGACTATCAATATAGAGAACAAGCTATGCTTTGATGGAAAATCTATCGGTAAACTTTGTTTACACTAAATTATTATAAATTTTTACTTTCTAAAATTAATATTTAATTTTTTTGCAAATATTATTTTTTTCTTTCAGATGAATGCAAAATCAAGCCGCGGCCTCTTTATCCCGGCCAAACGACCTTCGTAGCGGTTAACCCGAGATACATGAATGTGGATATACGAGTGATAGTGGACGTCACTCAGGGCGCCGTCGATTTGTACCTGAGCCCGAACGACAGCTCGTTCGTGGTCTCGGTGAACTCCAGCAACGGAGACCATGCCGTGGAGCTGGACCCGACGTATTACAAACACGAGCCATTCCGCAAGACGCCCTCGTTCGACGACCGCGTGCCGGACGAGCCGCGCCTGACGTGGTACTACGACAAGACCGAGTACACGCTCGCCGACTTCGCGGCGAAGGACCTGGCCACCTACGTCACCGTGGACAGGAAGAACATACTGCTTCGCGTAAGAAACTTGCGCAACCGGCTCGTCCTCACGCTCCCTCAGACGGTTCACGACCTGACCCACACCAAGTTCTACATCGTCATTCGGGCTCGGCACAGCGAGGAGGGCGCCGCGAGTTTCGGTGTGGTGTTCTTCCGCCAGGACCAACTCCACATAGATCTGTTCGTGTTCTTCTCGGTGTTCTTTTCGTGCTTTTTTCTCTTCCTGGCCGCCTGCGTGGTCGCGTGGAAGGCGAAGCAGGCGGCGGACGTCCGGCGCGCGAGAAGAAGACACGTCGTCGAGGTGAGACACATCGATAGCGGGAGATCGAATTTTATGAATGTTAACTTTGTCTCATACTCGTGGATGTATAACATTACAGATGCTGCACATGGCGAAGCGTCCGTTCGCGGCGGTGCGCGTGGTGGTGGGCGGCGTGGGCGGGGGGGAGGGCGCGGGCGGGGGCGCGGGCGGGGCGGGCGGCGGGGGGGCGCGGCGGCGGCGCGCGGCCGAGCTGCGGCCCGTCGCCGTCGAGCCCACCGCCGACGGACGCGCCGCCGTCACTACAGTGCTCGTCAAGTTAGTACTCCACGCTTACTGCTCTGATAACTTTCGTTGCGATTTAACTCAGTAATTAGTTCTACTCAAATTACGTTCCTTACGTTCCATGTAAGATGATTACTTTCTGGCCAAAAATACGAACGACGAACTGTCGCGACGAGGGGCAGGAAATCTGCTGGATTTACCAGTACGCGGGACTGTACTAGTTCCACCGATTTATCATTCCAGGCGGCTGAACCTAGAACTAGAGCATACAATCAATGAAAATGACATTAAATTTGTAAAAAACAGTAGCGACGCCGCCGTTATTTGAAAAGATAATTCGTTAGCACTGTCATCGCCGCCGGCTCCAGTCAGGTCAGAATTATTGGGAGGGAACGGCCCGTCCGCCACCCCCCGAGACCGGTCTAGAGTTCTACCCAAACGAGCTGCATCCGGACTACAAGCCGACTGCAAAATTGCAGTTGGGAGGCGGTTTTGGTGCTGCACTAAACTTGCCAACGGATGCCGCAATCGACGGGTAGTGCTATGCATGATTTGCAGTACGGAAGCAGCTCGCCTGAATAGACAGTAGTGTCGGGCGGGTGCGTGGCGATGTTGGGGCAGCGCGCAGCAGGCTGACCGTGCGCTTGCCCGCAGGTTGCCGGGCGCGTGGCGCGCGCCGGTGCGGCTGGCGCTGGGCTCGGCGCTGGTGCTGGCGGCGCGCGCGCCGGCGCCGCGCTCGCGCCGCGCGCCGCCGCTGGCGCGTCTGGCCGCGCACACCTAGCCCGCCGCGAGCCGCCGAGCCCGCCCCCCACTCGCCTACTGAGCCGATCGTGTGTGTCGCTTCGCTGTACGGTACCTTGTTTCCGATTCTACGTAGAACCCATCCGCGTATATTTCCGTCGGTTCGGATATATCTAAATTATGTGTTTCGAGTCACCGAGACCCATCGAGACCCGAGGCTTCGATTCGTGCGAGTCGCCGGTGACGATGCGATTTAGTATCGAGAATTGGTAGTGGGCCCTTCAAAGCTGATGTTCTTTTTTTAAAAAAAATATGTAGAGTTGCGTGTGTCGTCTATATCGATGTGAGTCGATTCGAATGTCTTTGATACGAGATTATATAAGTACAGTTGCTCGAGCATAAACTATTTACGCAGCGTTACGTCAACGTAAGCGTGTTATATTCTGTCCCGCTCACATCACAGATTTCATTATTAAGAATGACAGTGATAGCATGCTTTCTCGATGACGATAAGATTATTTATTTAAGTGTCTCCGATGCCTAGATAAGCGTGACTATTGCCGAAATCATTATTCGTTCCTAAAAATCTATGAATCTCTCGAAAGATATTTATTAATAAAGTTTTATTTACTTTGGCGATTAAATTGAATTAAAATGTTAGATAAATAATATAATTGGTATAGTATCTTATCTAATTTATAGTCTTGCCCGCTATTAATGCAATACATTTTTGCCTATTCCAAATTAATTTATTCATACGTACAAAAGAAATGTGTACAGCCAGATACAAAGCATAAGCGCATATTTTAAAAACTTATATGTTATAGGTTAGATACTACTTTTGTTTTTTTATTAGCCTGTAGGACTGTCCCACTCCTGGGCAAAGGCCTCCCCTTTTCTTTTCCATGTTGCTCTGTTCAGCTACTACTACTATTTACATAACTTTGCGTTTTTATTTACGTCCTCAGTAGGTAGATAAGTTATTTTCCACTTTAATTGTGTTGTAATTTTTTACGTTTGCTGCCTAAGTACCTACTAAGAAAGGACTTGCACAAAACGATTTTATAATTTTCGTTTTTGTTTTATATTTTTTGTCGATTAGATATTTGAATATTTTGATACTTATGCTGATGCAGCCAAAAAGCAAACTAAACAATTTATTGAATTGCTCATTAGTAATCGGCAGTATTGTGGAAATGGAGTGATCAATTATTCGATGTGTAAGTAGATTATTATGAAGACGTAGGTAATTTTTTCTTTAAAAATATTTTTAAGAGAGTACTGAATATAATGTTATTGTTACTTTTATTAAGTTAAGTATACTTACATAATAAAATAAATTATACTTGATCAAAGGTATAACCAAGTCCAAATTACATTCCATTTGTATATCCTTGTACATATTGTGTATCATCAAATTTTAGATCAGGAGTCAAAGAGCTTTAAGAATTTATACTAAGAAAATTAATTGCTCACTATCTTCTGTAGAATGTTCTTGCTATACATATAAATGCATTTATACGTACCTATATACTTATACATATATTTTCTCTGTTCTGGTTACTATATGTAATAATATATTTACTTTAAATTAATGACATAATATGAGCGTTACTTTTTGTTTTTACGATTAAGTACATAGTAGAATTCGAGTAATTTGATGTAATATAAAAACATTGGAAAGTTCCAAGATCTGTTTTCGTAAATAGTGAAATACAATATCTAATATAGGTGGAAGTATTATAGCAATATATCGACGCATATCTGCGCAATCTTGTAATTGTTTATCTAGCAAAATGAGAATGTTTGCTAGACCAGCCTCATTTAAAACTGAAATAATTACTTACAAACTGTCATTGACCATAAGTTGTATGGTATTACGTAATTTCGTCCTATTTTATGCTCAATGCAATTGAATTGCCAAAATGTATCAAATGGCGCATATGTTCGTGAGTGCCACATTATTTACATAATAATAATTATTATTAAATTGATAGATTTCTTATTTTGCCATAGCAATTGTGTCCGATGTATTTATATTAGTTTAAATATAGGCACTCTGTTAACGTAAGTAAAGTAAGGGTAATTTTATTTGCTCAAAATCTTGTCTACAATTTTATGGCAGCTATTTTATTGTACCTAATTTATACCCGGAATCCAAAAATCTAAACAAATTCATGTTAAGCGACGTATTGCTAACAGTATTGCTTTCCTCCTTCAGGTGTGATATTATTTTAAGTTTTAATGCTATTCAACTTTGTAAGTAAGAATTCCCATCCTATGAAATAAATGTATATCTGTATTATTTAAGTAGGTACCTACATATTATTATGTACAACAAAAATAATACTAGTAGGTACCTGTTTCGTAAATGTTGGCAATGTAACCAGTTTGTTTTATAGTACCTGATATTAGGCGTCATTATATATATCTACATAATAATTTAATGTGGGGGTAGGTACAGATATTTATTTAATAAATCTCCATGACAGATTTTTGAAGCAATAACTCCATGCAGCTACATAGAATCTTATGGCAGTATTACATAGTGAAACAATTATTCAAATATGTATATATTACATAGATATGTATATTTTTGTTTAGCCTGAATGTATAATAAATTGTTTATAAATAAAAGTATACTGTTTGTTGTAGAACTTATTTTATATTTATATTAAAATCAAGAAGCCTTCCAGTGACATTCAAATAATTACAATTCATTACCTCGTTATTACAAATACATAATAACATGTGCAGAACATTTTAATAAGTTATATGCACCACTTTATTAAAATAAAATGTGACTATCAAAATGGAAAAATCCTTTTTCTGCATTTCCATTACATGCACACATTTTACAGTATACCTATCTGCATATATGTATAGGATGGATATACCTGGACAGTGGTCATCACCACAATCCTAAAACAACATTAATTATAGTTACGTGAGTGCATATGATTTACTGATCTTTTTGGGTAAGAAGATGTGTTTTAATTTTTTGCAGTAATTCCTTTTTTACTGTGTCTGGGACAAGTGAACGGGCTCGAGGTGTCACTTTTGTAACTAGCGTGTCAAATGTTACATTATTGGTTTCATTTTCTTTAACAGCATCTCGGCAAAGCATTCTCACTTGGTCCCTCCAACCACATTCAATCAGCCGTCTTCTCAGAAGTTCTTTAAATCTGTAACAAAACATTTTTAGTTTAATTATACTGACTAATATTATAAAACCCGATACATAATGGGATACATTTTTTGCTGACAATACATTGAGTGCAGGAATCTATACACACCTTTCTCTATCTCCACTCAGAATGAGTCGCTGATGAGCAATTGTGTTATTAACCGTCATAATTATCTGAAAATAAGTGGATTTCGATTTATTGTTAACCTTTTTTTAAAGAGCATGGTACCTATCAAACTGATTTCTATTAAGTAGGTATCTATAATTACATATTTATTTACCGTATATCTACTGTAGCCCTTTTACACATAGTATAAAAATATAAAGAATAGTACTCATAGAATGGTAAGAATCGAGATATAAAGATTCTTCTGCATAATTACTATGCAATAAATAATACAATACATTAATAATTATAAAGCCATAGGTGGTGCACTGCCCTGGGGCCCACAAGCTCAAGGGACTGCACAGCCTTCATGAAGAACCTCAATAAAGTTATAATATCCTACATAGTTGAATAAAGAACATTAATATTATTGGGAGGTATGATTGAATATTATCTGCCAAGTAAGTATAATGTAGGTACATACTTAATACCTTAACTAGCTATGCTTTATTTTGCCCTGCAGTATAAGTAGGGTATATGGAGCGTAAGTATAAGGAGCTTATGATGAAGTTGTTGTGCACCTTTAATGAAAGTATTTAGTTTAGTTTAAATAGGGCCCCAACTTCATTTTTTCCCCGGGGCCCTTGGTTACATATTAACGCACTGTAGAAAACACTAGGTTTAAAACAAAATACATTATGCAATAGTCTCAGACGAAAGAAATACTTCCATAATTATTCTTTTTTCAGAGGCTGTAGTGCTTTCATCCAGCCCCGAGTACTTTGCTCGTTCGTTGTTCCTACCTACAAAGAGTATGTAACCAATACGTTTTCTACTTACTTGAGTAGTTAAGTATTTCTTTAGTTTTGTTTTGTATCCGCTGTTTTGTATCCGCAGTGTTAAAATTAGAGGACTTTAATCGATTTCTCAAAACAAAACCATTAGGCATGGGCAAAAAATATCGATATATTAAAATATCGATATTTTTCCATACAATTATCGATATATATCTTCGATATTTTTAATCACGATATATCGATACTCGATATTTATTTTAGAGTATCGAATTTGTATCAATGCACATGTAGAATAATCAAAAAACTATGAATACATTTTTTTTTTTATTTTTTACTTTTAAATAAAATATATTATGTTTCAAATTACTATTAATCAAAATGTGTTTTGAATCTAATTTATTAATAAATGATTACAAACTTACTAATTATTTAAAAAAAGTACAAAATTTGGCCCATGCGATAGCGTACCCAAGATGAATACAATTTAATTATTTTTTTTCATAATTTATTGTTCTGAAAAGTTTCAAAAATTATTAGACGTCGCCTAACTTCACTATCATGAGAAGTATAAAACTCTTTTCACGACAATTTCAGCGCAAGCGCATCCACCATGTTTTATAAGCGGCAATTCAAAAGTTTCGGACACTTTTCATATAAATTGCGTAGCACGCTCATTGGCGTATAAACAGTCCGAAAAATATGGCGGAAATTGAGACATGCGCATTGAAAATAAAAAGGTCTATACATGCATATTGAGGACGCCACCAAAAAAGCGGACCGGAACTTATCGCGGATTTACGTATAAAAAGTTTAAATTTTGAATAATAATGAAGTTTGTATACGGAAACTGACGATATATCGATATTTTCCACTCGATAATTATCGATACTGTTTAATAATATCGATATATTTTTTTCACTTGCCCACCCCAAAAAACAATGTATCATAGAGAATCCATCCAGTATCAATCCCGTTAGTGATGTACGTAAAAATAATAGTTTGTATTTTAATTTCACTAAGTTATCGATTATGAATAATAATCGAGTAGATGTTTAGTGTTTTATATACCTACCTTCTATCGCAAAAGCCTGCTCTCGCGATCTGAGCCCGCGCAACAGGCAGTGCGTAGGTATTTGTTATCTATTTTTTTTTAATCTTATTTTTATTTTTTCCGGGTCGTTGTTTGGTGTTTTAAATAGGTATCTATCGCAAAAGCCCGCTCGCGCGTTCTAAGCCCGCGTGACAGGCAGCAATTGTGATATTTTTATTGTTTATCTAAAATAAAAGTAGCCTAAGTTATTGCTTATAACATTCGCTATCTGCCAGTGAAAGTCCCGTCAAAATCGCGTTTTAATCGCGTTTTTATTTTAAGTACTGTATGTACTTTCACATGCATTTGGTGTAAATGTGTTATTTTGATATTACAAACAGACACTCCAATTTTATTTATTTGTATTGATTATAAACATTAATCGTGTTAGCACGTCATTACAAATAATTAACAGTCAATCAATAAATCTGACAAATGTCAATGTCAGTCACTTGACATCCGATTTAGCTATTTTTTGTAGTTTTACCAAAAAACTCCCTGTTCACTTTTAGAATAAAGACAAAGCCACAAACGCAGAAGAAGAAAAATGTAACAACTACGTTAGAGAATGGTACATAAATACAAGAGTATTTTTGCCCTGTGATATACAAAGTAACTACAAGTACTGAGTGAATATAACTAATCGATTCAACGAGTTACAACTTCCTAATAATAGCCGCAGATATTTTACTAGTTTCATTAGGTACCTTTTCCTAAAATAGTGGGTTCTTAATTTAGACTTATTTTTATGAAAAAATGGCCCACGTTATTGTCCTAGACTCTATAAATGAAGATATTTTTGTTTGCGGTCGTTGCAAATCTATGTACAACAATTTACATGTTTTTATGGATCATAAGAAATTGGAATGTATTGAATCTGGTGGCCAGGAACAGCACAATATAAGCACTAGTGTACAGACGACAGCATCTAACAAATTATGTGAAAGTGTTGATCGTAGTGAAATGAAACAAAACGAAAATAAAGAACAAAATACATCACCTAACGATCTCATCTGCTCAATGTGTAAGAAAAAATTTAAGAAAATGAAGACCTTGCTCTCTCACATGAAAACACACAATGAAAATCCTTACCAATGCCCTGTATGTGGGCGTTGTTTTGTTCAAAACTCTCATTTGCAGAGACATATCACGTCACACAAAATGTGGCCAAATAGACTCAACGAAACAACAGCTAAGACCCCTGAGGTGGACTTATTAAGCTACACTTGTTCATATTGCAACCTGATATTGCTTAATTACACTCAGTATAGATCACATCTCAAAAGTCATTTGTCTTTCAAGAAATATAAGTGTATACAAGGTGAATGCATGGAATTTTTTGATACAGTTGAACAATTGCTGAATCATGTGTCTGCTTTCCACAGCAGCCTGGTGTATTCTTGTCACCTTTGTAGTTCTACATTCAGCTCTATGGAGGATATTGCAACACATCAGCAAACTCATGATATTCCGAAGAAGGACAGTAGTTATAAAGAAAAACAATTCAAATGTTCACAGTGTGATGCAACATTCAGGAGATCAGAAAAACTAACTTTACATTTACGCACAGAGAATCATACAAAAATATGCATTCATTGTGACAAAACATTTGCTAGTGACAAGAGGCTGCGGCTACATCTGCAGACACACAGGTCCCTGAAACCATTTCACTGCAATCTTTGCAATAGTAGTTTTCATATGAAGAAATATTTAACATCTCATATGCTGAAGCATGGTAATAGACAATTCAAATGTCAGGTTTGCAAATTTATGTTTAAAAGACAAGACTTGCTGCAGAGGCACATGAGACTCCATCAACCGAGGAAGATGTTGAAATGCCCATTTAAGAATACATTAAAATGCAAGAAAGAGTTCAGTCGGAGTGATAAACTCAAGTTACATATAAACTCCCACATGAAGCATGTTACAATTAACACAAAAGCAAAAATAAAGCCACCACAAGAAAATGGTGGGGTGAACACACGGAATAGTGTTTGACTATACAATGAAATGAAAATAGAATCACTTCTATCAAGTGATTATGGGATAAAAAAGAAAAATAAGATATATTGTTGTTATTGTTTATAAAATTAAAGTTATAATTTTTAAAACATAGTTTACAAAGGAAGAGATAATACAGGCTCTGACATGAATTGTGTACAACAAGCTAGTAGGTAAGCATCACCCAGTCAGGTTCTTCCTTTCTCCACAATTTCACTTTTTATATAAGTAGGTATACTACCTACAGGTCATACTCATGGACAAAGGTTGCAACATAGGTAGGTATTAGTGATGTAACGAATGTTGGATTTTTGACATTCGCGAATGCGAATGCGAATGCGAATATTTGGTTCCAACATTCGCGAATGCGAATGCGAATGCGAATGTTGACTTTCAAATAACTCTAATTTGAAAATCAAAAAAACCCCGTTGTGACTACTTTTAAACTACAAAAGAGCTGATAATTTTCAAACGGCTGAACCGATTTTCATGAAACATAGCCAAGAACACTCTCGATCAGAATACCTTTCGGGTCATCTGCTTGGGCGCTACGATCCCATAGACAGACACACATGTTAATCTTAAACCACCCCTCTTTTTTCGTCGAGGGTTAATTAAGAGCGCGCAAAATGTTAGACTGGTTTGACATTTCGTGTCGGCCAAGCATAGCCGAACCAATACTGGTTAAAAAACGAAGTTAGCCACTTAAAGTTTATTCAAAGCGATTTGTTTTGATATGAGAGTAGTTTAGTAATTGAAATTTTATGTACAAGTAAGCTAAGTTCATCATTACATTACGATCGAGGCTGGTATGCAGCCCGAAACTAATGCGAGGGCTGTGATGGAGGCAAAGTGTATAATGAACAATGCTCACGCGTTTCATACGACATTTTACAACACACTTGCGAGTAGAAAATGTTTTAAATATTACAATTTTAATGGAAAAAAATCACAGTTCACGAATTTGTTTAAGACCTAGAGAATTGCAGGATGAATGAAAAATAAAACAAGATGGCGCGCCGTAAGTTTTTAGGGTTTCGTAGTTAAACTCGGAACCCTTATAGTTTCGCCACGTCCGCGTCCGTCTGTCCGTCTGCTCGTCTCTCTGACATCACAGTAATTTTATTTAGAGACTATTAAGGTTAAACTACGGCAAATTGGCAAAAAAATAGAGT
Source organism: Notodonta dromedarius (assembly GCA_905147325.1). Classification (NCBI taxonomy): domain Eukaryota; kingdom Metazoa; phylum Arthropoda; class Insecta; order Lepidoptera; family Notodontidae; genus Notodonta; species Notodonta dromedarius. Next base: position 7,610,400 of record LR990159.1, on the reverse strand, counting down.
TTATGTACCGCTACAAAATTGTGTATTTATATTTTGAAAGCAAAGTTATTCTATTATACCTCCCAGACTTAATAAAGGGGAGTGAAAAAAAATTTACTTACCCCCTTGAGGTATTGTTCAGTAGGTATTTTAAAGGTTTCTTTGACAGTTTTTCAATATAAATTTCCCTTTTACAAAATATTACGCTTCAAAGTGGCCGTTTTTCGGGAGTAGCAAGCATTCATCCTTTGACTTAGAACAACATTATAAATGGTTTATTATAGGAAATAAACAGTTCTTTACTTTTAAATTATATATAATTAATTTTGAAATAATCGAAAGTTTGGACTGAGTCTCAAACCCACGCCACGCACCAGTGCTTGAGCACCCAGTCTAATCACGACTTAATTATTTGAATTAAAACTCTTAATAATAACTTTTCATCAGTCCAAAAAGAAAATAAAGGGGTATGTCACTTTTACTTAAGATGTCTTTGAATGCCGGTTTAATAAATTTAGTGTCAGAATTTCTTACAATTTTATTTATACGGTAGCCAATAGTTTATGAATTTCACAGAAATTAATAGGTCATGAGAGCCGCCGTATTCAATGTTTCATATCAATAAAACATACATCACTTTTATTTTTATGGTTCCGTATTATCGAAAAGTGGCCTATGTCTACTGAACCCTATACATACAGTATGCATAGTCCGACATGCATTTGCCCGGTTATATTTATCTATGGGTCTGACAAAGCCAGATATATTTATTTATAATAATTTAATAAACATTGTTTATTTATTTTATAAAAATGTTTACTATTTTTAGGATTCTTTACTAAGATTTAAAAAATGTAAAGTCAAAATCCCTAGTGCGTAATACGCTGCTTTATGCACCTAAAACCAGTGCAATAAGGGCCACCCTACGAGCAAGTTTGTTGTAATAATATATATTTCTTACTAGTTGTATTAAAATTCAATTTCCATCTATCTATACAAAATTTCCTTTTTGTTTTTCAAAAACATTCGCCAAACATTCGCATAGATTCTTGCGAATGCGAATGCGAATGCGAATGTCAAAAAATATGCGAATATTCGCGAATGCGAATGCGAATGCGAATATTCGTTACATCACTAGTAGGTATAGGTATGTATTGGCCCATGTAAGGCTTCCCTCATAGACAGGGAAGTGTATCTAATTACTTACAAACTCAGAGGTAATGTGTGGCTGGTATTGATTGAACCTTTGGGAAAGTGGCTAATACATTGAAATGTATTTTTCTACTTTACCATTGTTTTTTCTTGCTAGTCGAGTTCTTCATGTGAATGTGCGCAATTTGATGAAGTTGTAGTATATTGTTAAATGTTTAAGTGTCGCAATTTATTTAACTTCTCAATTATTACAGGCTCGCCAGTTCCGCGTTACTGATCAAGTATATTTCGACATCGTTAGTGAAGACAAACCATTGGGCAGAGTGGTGATCGGTTTGTTTGGAGACCTCGCTCCAAATGCTGTTGAAAATTTTAAAGTTCTTGCCTCTAAAGGAGTGAATGGCATGTCCTATGAGGGGACCTCATTTACCCGGATAATTAAGAGGTTTATGATACAAGGTTAGTTAGTACCTATGTTTAGTTTAACATGTGTAAGGTATCTTGAATGTTATGTTACTTTTAGATAGCCTTCATTATTTGATGTGCAGAACCTGGGTAAAATAGAAAAAGTGAAGAATTACCTACATGCCTCTTTTTAACTTCAAATAGGATGGCATAAAGGATGACGTAATTATTAATTAGTGGGGATAGCTAATTAATAAAATAATCATTACAAATTATTATGATTACCCAGGTGGCGATGTGGTTTCCGACGACGGTACGGGCTCAATCAGTATTTATGGCGAAACATTCAACGATGAGAATCTGGACACGCAACACACCGGCGCTGGATTTGTGTCCATAGCTAATAAAGGTGCCTCAAAAATTGCATCTATTTCACCGATCTAAATTGTGTTAATTAAGTACCTATTAAACAACGGTTTCATTATTTTAGGTCCCAACACCAATGGATGTCAATTTTTAATAACAACCACAGGGACACCATGGTTAGATAACTTACACACAGTGATTGGCAAGGTATGTATCGCGATGGCTCATGCCAGACTATCAACCCGGATAGCGATGCGCGATATCGTCATACGTGTTCTTAGTATGTGGATTGCGTGACGCGTGATAGGTACTTGCGATAATACTCTGTTCTGACTGACTGATCCTTCTTGCTGGCCGTGGTATACAAGAACATGAAGGTAGGACCTTTTGGCGGGAAGCAGTAAATTGATGCTGTAATTTTTGTTTTAATTTCCATAACTTGTGTTTCTTTGAATTTTAATATGTAATGTTGGTACTTGGTGCAATATTATTAATCTTGATATCACTAATATTAAGCCAAAAACCAACAAAAAAATTAAGGGAGGACGACTGGTGGTTGCGGGTTCGATTCCCGCTCGAGCAAATTTCTGAAATAGCCTTTTCGTATTGCCCAGCTCTGGGTGTCACTGGGATCGCCCCCAGTCAATTACGGTACCCATATTAGGTACGTTGCTAGCTCGGGACTATAGATATTTTTATGATCGTTATGTTGTCTAAGGTGGTGGAAGGTCAGAACGTGGTGCACATGGTGGAGCACACGCCGACGGACGCCGAGGACCGGCCCGTGCTGCGCGTGCGCGTGGCGCGCGCCGGCCTGCTGCCGCGGGCGCAGCCATACTACATCTCCGACGACCCTTACGAGTAGGTCACTTACATGTACGGTTTTTATTTAGATAGATCAAGGCTGCCCAACCCCATGCCCGAACTTAAAATGTTAGAAAATTCCCGACGGGTCGGATCATCCGTTTGGCCCAACTGTTCAAAAAGTTGAGCATCCTTGAGATAGTTAAGATGATGGTTAAAGGCTATAGAAAGAACTGCCTGGGCTGTATCGCCCTAATCGACCTCTCTTATATAGAGATCTCTGGGTATCTTAATAAAGATTTCCTCCCCATAAACGAAAAGGTGTTGTTAATCATGGTTAGCAAGTTGATTCAGAAATATTCGATATCGATTAGCTTTCGTGTCGAGTTTAGATTTTCGGGGTAGGTTTCTTCAAATTGTCAACTTGTTATTTCAAAATGCAGCTTGCAGGTAAATAATAAGTTACCTAATTTGTCGATATTACAATCGATAAGAGTGATTAATTATTGGAAAACTAATGGAAATCTATCGTGATATTCCTATACGAAGGCAATCATACATTTGTAAGTCATAATTACTGTGAAGTTGCCCGACTAATGTGTAGTTTTTCCTTCTAGTCTATGGGCTTGGATCAAAGCATCGGCGGTCCCGCTGACGATGTCCTTCTCGATTCTCGGCTTCTTTCACTGGATGATGAGGAAAATGGAGATTTAATAGCAGTTTGTGGTGTCAAGTTTATTTATTTTTTTAGTTTGATATTTAATGTCTAATAATATGTACAATCGTTTGTATCATAAATAAGTACTTAATTATTTCACATACTTGAACTCATCTATTGAACTTACATTTATTAAAATATAATTATACATCGAAAGTAATAGTTATTTATTATAATCTTATTTTAACCTATTTAAGAAATATATCACAATATACATATCGTTATCATAATAATGATTTAGTTATGGACGGATTAATAGTATTACGCGTTTTCACTACAGATGGGTAATGTAACAAACAAATAATTTATTAGTAGATGATAGATGTCCCACGTTTTACGTTTCACATTCCTTATAATGTATGGGTTGCATAGCGCCGGCGTCAACAGCCGGCAGCTAGACATTTATACGTCGCCATAGAACTCGGAGCGCAGAACGTAGAACGAATGCTAAATACTCCGACCAGTCTCATAAGTAAAAAGGCGTCCTAACAGCGACAGGTTCTGGGTTAAAATGTTCTGTAATAGAGTTACTATGGTGGGTTTATAGCTTGATGATAGCGATGGTGAGTAGAAGCAGGGCTGGTGCTAGGTGGCCGGCGGCGGAGCTGTCGGGCGCGGCGGCGGCGGCGGCGTCGGTCGGCGCGGAGGGCGCGGCGCCGGCGTGCTGCGCGGCCGCCGAGCCGCACGCCGCGGCGCACGACGGCCACGCGCGGCACACGTCGCACGCCGTCGCCGCCACGGGCTGGAAGAACACACGCGCGCGGTGGCCTGCCGGACATTAACACCTTTATTAGATACGGGCTTGTGGACCTTGTCATTAGGGAACGTACCCATACTACGCGACCCGTTCAGGGGGGGAGGGAGGTCTTATAAATACACGCTAGAGTTGTAATTCGTCCCTCTGGTGGATCAAAACAAATTCAACGACCTCTGAGCATCCCGGGAGATAACCTCATCGCCCCGAGGGTAGCTGAGCGGCCGCGGAAACCGGCCGTACTAACTGGAGTCGTAGAGGTCCCGCAGCGTGGCCCAGCCGGCGCGCTGCCGCGCCACGGGCAGCGCACGCGGCGCCGCCAGCGTGGCGCAGCGCTCGCCGCGCGCGGCGCGCACGCCCGCCACGAGCCGCGCGCCGCGCATGCGCAGCCGCGCCCACACCACGTGCCGCGCCGCCTGCACGCACACACACACATATACACACATGCAGGAACACATTGTTCACACTGCTCCGCCGATAACATGCCGAGCCGACGCCCAGGGGTGCCGCACGACATTTTTTACACTGGATGATGACGTCAGAGGTGGACGTGGAGGTTTGCCCCTCTTAAAACGTTCGGAATAGGTATGTGTACCTGCTATTTTAATTATGTTGAAATATATTTTTCATTACTCATACTCTGAAAGTAGGTCTGAAGTTGCCTGAGGAGCGGGTTGAAAGTAATACTTTTCTGGCCCGGGAGAATCGCTTTCAACTGACAGCTGTCAAATTGTAAAAAAAAACTAGTTCCATTTTCACATTTCTATGGAATCATGTTCAAACTTTTTCTAGTCACTCAATTACAGCACGATGTAAAATTGAAATAACATAAAGTTAAGTATTAATTAAAGAATATATATTATTAAATGACTTAATTATAATTTAGTTTCAACAATTTCTTTAAAATAACATAGATTTGGGCAAAATATTAAAGATGAAAATGAAAAATAATGGCTAAATAATGAAGTTGGCCGGCCAACGAAAAAAAAACAAAATAGGCGGCAATCCGATCTTTATTTTTTTTTGTCGTAGAGTATTGTTCATTCTTCCTTGTATTATTTATTTAGCCAATTCCTGTTTTTATTTTTACTTCCCTTGTATTCGTAATGAAAAGCACAGTGTTTACCTCGGGTGAAATACTTATTTTGTCCCTCGGGACTAAATAAGTCACTTTCACCACTCGTGTAACAATGTACTATACAATTCTCGAAAACTCATCCTCCGACACTGAACATATCGATTGCCTCGCCTCGCTAGAAACACGCTCACAAACCGCCTTTATTAAGATACCTACGTTCTACCTGACTATGATAGAAATGCAAGTATGAATCCATGCTTACCGTTAATTCGGTGAGTGTATTTATGTCGGCAAGGTATCCCGACGGAAGTTGAATAGTTAGAAGCGTCAATCCGCTTTCAGTCTCGTTGCCTTGTGCGACGAATCTAAAGATTATAATAAATAAAAAATATGTACTAAAAACAACCTCTCATCATCGGGCCGTGAAAAATATTGTATTAGAATTTAATTTTACCAATGTAATTAATAGTACAAACGACAAGCCTAAAATTATAGTGGGGCACGAATCACGATAAGTTAATTTTACTCCATGTTAGTTCGCTAAATGTTCAATAGATGTCGCCTGTCCAGTCACTTGAATAACTCACGCCATCTAGTTGATTTCTGCGAGAACTTTTTCACAGTGGAGGGGGCATCACGTTTTTTCATTACGTGTGGATTTCTGGCAGTTAGCTCCTACCGCAAGCTGCGTTAAGGAACCTCGTTCCAATAAGAGTGATAAAATGGTAGAGTTTGCAGTCCTGAAAGGGAAGAGGTAACGCTCACCCGAAGCATACGGAGAGCTGCAGGCGGTGTGCGGTGGAGAGCTGGTCGACGCGCGGGTCCAGCGTGTAGCGCGGCCAGGGCGCCGTGGCGTTGGTGCTGCTGGTCGCCGCCAGCCCCAGCAGCGCCAGCCCGCGCCCCTCCGTCGCCGCGCTCACCGACAGGCTGTTGCGGATCTGGGGATATTCATACTTCAAAATTATAGCATCCATTCCATTTCATTTGTAAAAGTAGAATGGAAGCTGCCTTTTCCGATATCGGAAACTTTCCGTCAACTGTGAATATCCATTTCATTGGTGTCAAACAGTACCAATCTTCAAGCAGGTCAATTCGATATTCAAAGGCGTCCATTTCTTTGATTATTGATGGAAAATTTTACAGATAGGAGTGAAAAATCAGATTATAATATAGAGTTTTATAACTAACACCTGCTACCGACATGGATAGAACCTGTTAAAATTATTGCAATTAATCGAAAAGCGTTCGGTACTGTGCCGGTTTTGATGATAAATCATTGACCAGTGACTTCATAGGATTAAGTGTTATAGTGAAAAGTCATAGTGAATTCACTACGAACACAATCATTAACTGTGAAAAATCACAGTGAAATAACATTGAAAGAAGAACATAATATCACGTATGAAAATAACTCTAAATTGAAAATTTAAAAACCCCCGATGCGACTACCTTTTCATCAAATCTATACTTTACCTAGTTCGTCCAAATAACGCTAAAATTATATTAAATTAGTTTCTTTTCTGTATTTTTTCTCAATGGCGGAGCAGCGCCCTCTAGAATTATTATTGCGTAATATTCCATGACCATTAACAAAATTTAACGCGTGCGCGTATCCATCATTTGACACGTGACTTATGGAACGTCTTTAGTTCATATACAAATCTCATATAAAAATTGATAAAATATCATTTTTTTCCAGAATCCGGGAAACTTTTCAAATTTATAATATTGTAAAACGCCAGTTCAGACTATTACGATCATTTAATAGTACATTGTTACACGAGTGGTGAAAGTGACTTATTTTTCCCGAGACGGGGTTTGGCGCCCGAGCGTAGCGAGGGCGCTAATAGTTCGAGGGACAAAATAAGTCTTTCACCCGAGGTAAACACTGTGCTTTTCATTACGAATACAAGGAAAATAAAAATAAAAATAGGAATTGGCTAAAGAAATAATACAAGGAAGCATGAACAATACTCTACTACTCGAAAAAAAAAAAAGATCGGATTGCCGCCTATTTTGTTTTTTTTCGTTGGCCGGCCAACTTCATTATTTAGCCAGTATTTTTAATTTTCATTTTTAAATATTTTGACCAAATCTATGTTATTTTAAAGAAATTGTTGAAACTAAATTATAATTAATTCATTTAAAAGTATATATTCTTTATTTAATACTCAACTTTATGTTATTTCAATTTTACATCGTGCTGTAATTGAGTGACTGTAGAAAAAGTTTGAACATGGTTCCATAGAAATGGAACTAGTTTTTTTTTTATAATTTGACAGCTGTCAGTTGAAAGTGATTCTCCCGGGCCAGAAAAGTATTACTTTCAACCCGCTCCTCAGGCAACTTCAGACCTACTTTCAGTGTATGAGTAATGAAAAAATATAATAAAGCGAAATCGTTTCAGCCGTTCTCAAGTGATGCAAAGATATTATTCCAATGAGCCCAAATTTCGATCGGATTCGAGCCGTGGAAGTTGGTTTTGGCCGTGAATGTGGCTTTTTCAACCTACAAAAGAGCTGATGATCTTTAAACGGCTGAACCGATTTTCATGAAACATAGCTAAGAACACTCTCGATCAGAATACCTATCTAACAAAAGAAACAAAATTGAAATCGGTTCATCAGCTTGGGCGCTACGTTGCCACAGACAGACACACAGATACACAGATACACAGATACACAGATACACATGTTAAACTTATAACACCCGTCGTTTTTCGTCGGGGGTTAATGAGTTGGAAGTAGCATTCATTGCCATGCCTACATTTGATAGCTTTCAAACGCAAATCGCCGAAAACCCACAAAAGTTGAACTGGAGAGATTTCATATCGAGCTATACCTAGGATATCATTAAGTATTTATGTGGAATTCCTTTGGTAATATATTTAAATCGATTTATGATATAAAATTAACGTTATTGCACAAATGTTCAGAAGAGATTATCAGATTCTCACCGATTGTGTTTGTATTATAAGTGCCTTATTCTCTTCTATCTGGAACTGTCTCACGTCATCAGATCCAGTCACATTGACCGATATTCGCAATTTCGTGGAGGTTTTTATTGTTTCGGCGAACAGTGCCAAGGCGTCCATCTGCAAAATGAAAATATTTACTTACGTCAGTCAGGCTGCTAACAATTGCAATGTGATTGTTTTAAAAGGCTGGAATCCCCCTCGCATGAAGAGGAGTGTGCTCGGTAGAAATCACCCTATAGAAAAAAAAGTGCGCCCTATAGAAATCACGACCAAAATTTTGTGCACTGAAGTGAATCTCTGCCTTGTACTCCTGGTGTTATGATACACGAAGGTTGTCATGATATAAGCTTTTTAAAATCGGGCTAGTCCCGCGCCAAAAAATTCCAACACTGTTAGGTACTTCTGTAAGCCAGGATCGAGAATGGTGACCAATGATGAGGTCAAACCTCGGCATGGTTTGACCGTCAACGATTCCCATGGGAAAGTTAAATTGTCTTGAATTCTCGCACAAATTTAATCGAAGAAGAAAAAGGGGAGATGGAAGTTAATTATCTACTGACTGGGCCGATTTGCCACAGAAGCAAGACTGTTACAGCTGATTGAATACCAGTTGTACCAATTGATACAAGGTTGCTTTCTATCAGTCCTCAGACCAATCTGAGGAGTGCTAGAAAGGTCGGCGGGTGTATGGATAGTCACCACTTCAGGGTCAGGATCGCTGGGTGCGTTGGCCAGCAGCAGGTAGCGCGCGGCGGGCGCGGCCTGGTCCAGCAGGCGCGCGGCCAGCAGCGCGCGCAGCCCCCACGCCGCCGCGCGCGCCTCCAGGCTGTTGCCGCGCAGCCACGGGTTGCGCCACTCCGAGCCCGACAGGGTGCGCGACCAGAACAGGGTCGACCCTGTAGTTTGATCATATTGAACTCCTTCGAAAACAATTTTCAGCAATAGTAATTATCATTTTCCAAGCGGTGAAAGCAAATTTCGTGAGTGAAATCTCCATGTTTGAGCGATTACACAAACCAACCTGCACTTTACCACCTTTGTGGAAAATTATGCTCTATAAAGATACGAGTCATTCACGGCGCTGTGGTTCGAGCGTAGGCCGCTCGGCTTACTGCCCATGGTGGTTGAGGGTTCGATTTAGGAAATGGCCTTTTCGTAATTTGCCCTGGTCTGGGTGTCACTGGGGTCGCCCCCAGTCCTTTGTACGGTACTCATAGTACAAGCGTTGCTTAGTTTGGGACCGTACAGTGGGTGTGTTCGTCTGGCGATGTTCATTTATTATGATTACTTGAGTCATTTCTCGATCTGAGCCTTTGCTCTATCGGATTCTCTTAATGTATTTCCTAATGCTGTGCATACGGCATCCTTTCGCAACTCACCCGTGTTGTTAGCGTACTTGTCCATGATCTCCAGCACCTGCGTGAGCTGCGGGTGCCTGGCCGCCGCCAGCGCGCCGCCCACCACCGCCAGCGAGTACGCGTCCAGGTCAGGGGATAGTTCGCGAACCAGGTAATCCAACGCTTTGTTTATGTTGTTTTTGTACAGGACGTCGCTGCCCTGGGTGGCAAGAAATGATAGGTCTATAAATTCACCTTTGAGTCCCACATATCTAGCGGCCCTGCGGCCCTCTCGGCGGAAAGGGGGACAGTGCTATACGAAAGAACAGGCAGGTGACGTGTCTTTGACTAATATCAGATCCCTGTGAGATTTCAGATGCATCAGATTATTATTTTTGAGACTAGGCTCGTCACACACTTTCACTACTGTGAAATATAATTGTCGATGTGATAAATCAACAGTGGTGTCTAACAAAGACGCCGAGTTTTGACCCATGGCTAGTCCCGGGTTAAAGCTAAGTTGTCTCAGGATCTGCACGAATTTTATCAAATTGGAGCCGGAAAAAGATCATCTACTTTCTATCCATTACAAGGCGAGTTACAAAAAGAGCTGTATAGGCCGATTGCCACAGAAACATCTGAAGTGAACATGAGGATAATAGACCTGGGCCTCAACTCTGTTAACCGCTCGCATCTCGATCGACTCGCAATACGTCATAACTGACGTATTCAGATACGTGATACGTCAGTTATCCTATAAAGTTAGGCCGTAGCCGTCGCGTGTCGAGGCCGTGCCGCTCACCTTGGCGTGTTGCAGCGCGATGAGCGCGTACGCAGCGAGCGGCACGGGGCGCTGCGCGCGGGGGGCGTGCGGCGCGCGGGGCGGGGCGGGCCAGCCGCCGCCCGCCTGCTGGCGCCGCGCCAGCCACTGCGCCGCGTCGCGCGCCGCGCGCGCCTCCACCGGCACGTAGCGCGAGCACCGCGCCAGCCAGCGCGCCGCCACCGACGTCATCCTGACGTCAACACATTGTTCTCAGGGAAGCCTTTCACGGGGGGCTCAGTACGAGACTGACACACATCAGTATATCGCCAGACTGACACACCAACTGCATGGTCCCAAACTAAGCAGAGCTTGTATTATGGGTACCGTACAATAGACTGGGGGCGATCCCAGTTACACCCAGACCTGGGCAAATTACGAAAAAGCCATTTCTGAAATTTCGGCGGGAATCAAACCCGCAACCACCATGTGCAGTGAACCGAGTGGCCTATGCTCAAACCACTGCGCCAAGCGGTCGTCATTACTCCTCAGTAGCGCCCCTAAACGTCCAGCTTCACGCGATGGATATTTGAATACCTAAGTATATTCATAATTTGTAAGCCCAGACTTCGAATCTTATTCGATCGTTTAAAGGTCTAATATCCATGAGCTAAGTAGAAGGTGATTTATAGAGGTAGGCCCGTATTATTCAATCGATCTCAAGTCTGAGAGCGATCTTTGAAATGTCATCCCAGTACAAAATGACATGTCTAACGCGTAGGTACTAAAGTTTACTCCTAGATTTGAGATAGATTTATTAATACGGGCTGTAGATAGGTAATCTAAGTATTTCTTTAGAAAATGAGTGAAGAGGTGTGTGTTTACCAGACATCTCCCTCGGCGTCCTCGTCGGTCTCCGGTGCGAAGGAGCCGTCCGGGCGGCGGAAAGCCATCAGGCGCTGGTAGCCTATCGCCGCCAGCTCACGCACCTTCTCAGTTGAAACTTCCTCCTCCTGTCCACTCGCCTGGAAACATACATCTCTTTAGTGTTGATAAAATTTAGAATTGGTGCAATCAATGCCCCTCGGAGTTGCTTAATAATATGACAATCATTTTCGTTATGAATTTATTTTTAAGTGCGTTTGAGTAGGCGTTTCAGGCGTACTAACTAGGTATGTGCCTCTAGCGCTGATGCTCGTCCAGGACCAAATCAAAACAAGCGCTCGCCGCGAGCCCTCATAGCATGTCTAGAGCGCTCTTAAGGTGGGCGATACATTTCTAAGTTTTATTTATGCCAGTTAATTGCCTAAGTTACGACCTATACGTACTAATAACATGGTAAGCTGGTTATAATACATAATAGAAAAGAAGAAAAGAAAAGAAAAAGTATTTATTCTGAATTTAAAAAAAAACATAACAACAATTCAATACTACTGCCAAACTGCACAGCAGTTTGTTGGCAGTCGAACAGAGAGATGTTACCAATGGAGACGTGACGTGCTTCATTTTACTAATAAAAAATTCTGTCAGATTTTGGGGGAGACGAGGTAACCACTACAAAGAAATGACGCACAATTACTAAAAAAAAATGGTGTCATTATGAATGCACACTTAAATAAATATTCAACACTAGTAAATTTTACGCACACTAATCGGTCAAATACGTCAACATGCAAGAATTTACGAGTGTAAGACACTAAGTGCATTAGGGAGATACCAATATCGATATTTCTAATAAGATGTATCGATAGTTTCACTTGCTCATCATCACAAAAATATTGCATAGACGTGTGCATGTTTTCATCTTATACCTACTAAATATGAATTATTTGATATACTATGGTATCTTATACAGTACGATGATTTATCGTTGATGCATTACTTAATCAGTCCCGATCCGGCCGCCGTCAGCGACGCACGCTCCGCGCCAGTCCGCCTCACCGCATCACGCGCTCGCACTCGCTCGACGCTCCGCCATCTCAGGGCTTTTTTCCTCGTATCTTGTGTTTTTAGTCTGTTGTTTTTACGGCAGGCTAAACACATTTTGCCTGGGTTTAATCCTTGTTTGTGTGTTGTGTGTTTTTCAGCCGCAGTCGCCCCCACTTCGCCGCGCGCGCCGCCGCGCCACGGCGCCGGCCGCCACCCGCTCGCGGCCCCTTGCCGCCTCCGCCCACCTCGCCCCGTGCGCTCCGCTTGAACTGTCGTTTTCACGACAATCACTGTTTCTTTCGACATAAATTATTTTTCCGTCAAGTTTTGCACCTATCCACGGGAATACCTAACGGTGGCAACAAGTGGATAGGGAGCGTGACCCAAGCGCTCGCCGTCCCCTCCTGGGGTAGGCAAACTTGGTTGGGCCTGGCACCACCGGCCTTGGGGTCTCCCCTAGTCGACGCCAGGTAGCTCCTGCCCACCCTACCCTATCCCTAGTCCCATTCTCTGGGTGCTGTTTGGTGCGCAGTCGATTTATTGGCTACGTACCTCTGCCCCGGGGCTGTTAGACACAGTTAGGTGCTTAGGTACGCCGGTAGGCGTAGTTAGGTACTCACCCAACACAACCTTTGCCATTGCACATAGGTAAAGGGACACCATAGGTCTAGGTCACACCTAGGTACACACCCTACCCCTCCCTGCCGGCAGGTGGGGCGGGACGCTCTCACCACTTAGGTCCACTATGGACGTAACTTGTAACTTCACCGAGGAGCTCTTTCGAGAGCTCCTCGTCCTAGTCAAGGCGCAGTGTCCAGCCCTGCTGGATACCCTAGCCCGCCGACATGCCGCGGACTCCCCCGCGTCCCCCGACCCCTCGCCTCTCTCCTCCCCTCTTGCCCCTACCCCTCCCTCCGAGTGCGACTCCGACGTCCAGTTGGAGATCGACATGGAGGTGGAGGCCCTTGCCCCCCCCTCCTCCCCCCTTCCCGCCTCATCCTCATCGGAGGATGATTTCATTCTTGTTGGCAACAAGAGGGCGCGCAAACAGCGCGACCTCCCTCCCCCTAAGGTGAGCAAAGCTGCTCCCTCCCTGGGGTCCCCTGCCCCCTCCCCTACCCCCGCGTCCCCTACCCTCCGCCAATCTGGCAATAGCCCGTCTGCCTCGCAGCGGGCTTCGCCCTCCCCGCGCCCCGCGCGCAAGTCTCCCCCGCCCCCCCCTCTTGTCATCCATGACAAGAGCGCCTGGGAGCAAATTTCCAAGGCGCTTCATGAGCGTCATATCCACTTTCTCTCTGCGAGGTCCACCTCGCAGGGAATAATGGTCAAGGTGCAGACCTCGGATTCTCACCGCGCCCTATCCAAATTTCTAAGGGATAATAAAATCCCATATCACACTTACGCGCTCGAAGAGGAGCGCGTACTTCGTGCCGTTATCCGCGGCCTCCCAAAGGAGCTCGACACCGAGCTCATAAAGAGTGACCTTAAGTCACAGTCCTTCCCGGTGCACGAGGTGCACCGGATGTACAAGGCCCGCACCCGGGAGCCATATGATATGGTCCTGGTGGTGCTGGACCGCTCCGACGAAGGTCGGAAAATCTTTTCCACAAAGGCCGTATGCCTAATTTCGGGGCTCTCAATTGAGGCCCCTCACAAAAGTGGCACTCCTACGCAGTGCCACAACTGCCAACTTTACGGGCACTCTGCCCGTAATTGTAACGCCCGTCCCCGATGCGTCAAATGCATCGGGGATCACCCGACTAGTGAGTGCTCGCGCTCGAGGGAGACCGCGACCGAGCCGCCGAGCTGTGTCCTCTGCGGGACTCAGGGGCACACCGCGAATTATCGCGGTTGCCCCAAGGCCCCAAAGGGGAGCAGCGGGGTGGCGAGGCGTGGACGCCCTCGTGCGTCGGCACGGGCTGCCTCTCAGCCCTCTGCGCCCTCTGCGCCTCCCCCGGTGTTCGCACCTATCCCCACTGCGCCCTCTGCGCCCCGCCCCTCTCTGCCTTCAGCACCCCCCGCCCCCGCGCCCTCTGCGCCAAAGCCTGCGCTCCCAGCGCGTCCCTCCCCACACGCTAATGTATGGAGCAAACCGCTCCCATACACGGCCACCGCCTCCCTCCCGGTGCAGACTGCCCCTGCGCGCCCTCTTGCCCCCCGCCCTCGCCCCGCGCCCTCTGCGCCTACCTCCGCCACCAGCTGGGCTAACGACCTCGCGCTGGTGAGCGATTTTTTCAACGTCGTCAACGTTGAACGGATTCGCTCACTAGCGCACGAGCTGCGAAACGTCTCCTCTCCCTTTGAGAGATTAGGCGTCATGCAGTCGTACATGGATGTGTACGACTCCCTCTCCATTTTTGACTCCCGCTTAAACCCGTAATGGATTTACATATCCAACGAACCAAACCCCATCACCTATCCCTAGCGTTCTTCAACGCTTTCGGCCTTTCCCAGCAGAGGGATCAGGTTGGTGAATTCCTTCGGGATCATCAGGTTGATCTCTTGCTGGTGCAGGAGACCCTGCTTAAGCCGTCCCGTCGCGATCCCAAAATCGCAAACTATAATCTTGTAAGGAATGACAGGCTCACAGCCCGCGGGGGTGGGACTGCCATTTATTACAGGAGGTCCCTCCACTGCATCCCCCTCGACCCCCCTGCGCTCACGAACATAGAAGCCTCGGTCTGTCGTCTTTCCCTCACTGGCCATCCTGCCGTGGTCATAGCCTCCATCTACCTTCCACCTAACAAGCTTCTGCTTAGGAGTGACATCGAAGCACTCCTTGATCTGGGAAGCGCAGTCATACTGGCTGGCGACTTCAACTGCAAGCATGTCAGGTGGAATAGCCTCCTTACCACCCCTAATGGGAGGCGTCTTGACGCCCTAGTCGATCAGCTCGACTTTGACGTCATCGCCCCCATGCACCCCACTCACTTCCCGACCAACCTAGCACATCGCCCTGATGTCCTAGACATTGCCCTCCTCAAGGGTATTACCCTACGGTTGCGCTCCTTGGAAGTTCTCCAAGAGCTCGACTCCGACCATCGTCCCGTCCTCATGCAGCTCGGACCTTCCCCTCTATCTCAACCGACCACGCGTTCTGTGATGGATTGGCAAAAGCTAAGTACTTCCTTAGCGGATGTCTCTTCTCCACACCTCGCCAACATCCCTGAACCCCTCATGTCCCCTCAGGACACGTCTCAGGCTGTAGATGCCTTCTCCAACCATCTCCAGTCGGCCATCAGCCACTCGTCTAAGCAGGTCGAGGTAGGTGACTCGCACCGCTTCGTCCTGCCGGACGATATCAAAGAACTGGTCCGAGCTAAGAATGCCTCCATCAGAGCTTACGATTCTTACCCCACCGAAGCTAACCGTGTTCGCATGCGCGCTTTACAGCGTGATGTAAAGCGTCGCATCGCCGAGCTTAGGAACGCGCGGTGGGGTGACCTTCTCGAAGGAATCTCTCCATCGCATCTAGCTTACTGGAAGTTGGCGAGAGCCTTAAAGTCCGACTCCATTGTCACAATGCCTCCCCTATTACGCCCTTCAGGTGACCCCCCTGCTTTCGATGACGACGAAAAGGCCGAGCTTCTAGCCTCCGCTCTCGAAAACCAGTGCTCCCCTAGCACCCAATCCTCTGATCCCGACCACCTGGAACTCGTTGATAGGGAAGTCGAGCGCAGGGTTTCCTTACCCCTCACTACCACTCTCACACCGGTAACCGAATCCGAGGTAAAGGACTTGATTAAAGGTCTCAATCCCAAAAAGGCCCCGGGCTCTGACGGCATTAGCAACAGAGTTCTCAAACTCTTACCCGCCCAACTTATCTGTCTCCTAGTAGCTATTTTCAATGCCGCTATGACAAATTGCATCTTTCCCAACGCGTGGAAGGAGGCAATAGTCATCGGCATTCATAAACCCGGTAAGCCCCGCAACGTCCCTGCGAGCTACCGTCCCATTAGCCTCCTCAAGGCCATTGCCAAACTCTATGAGCGCCTGCTATTAGCAAGACTCAAAGAGTATATCTTTTCAAATCATCTTCTCATAGACGAGCAGTTCGGCTTTCGGGCTGGCCACTCTTGTGTCCACCAAGTACACCGCATCACGGAGTACGTTCTCAAAGGTCTCAACTCCTCCCCCGGTCGCCCCCTATCCACGGGAGCTCTCTTCTTTGACGTCGCTAAGGCGTTTGACAAAGTCTGGCACAACGGCTTGATTTACAAGCTGTACCTCTTAGGCGTGCCGGACAGTCTCGTGCTCATCTTACGAGACTTCTTGTCAAACCGTACCTTTCGATATCGAGTCGAGGGCACGCTCTCCTCACCCCACCCCATCAGGGCAGGAGTCCCGCAGGGCTCCGTGCTCTCCCCCCTCTTGTACAGTCTGTACACCAATGACATTCCCCGCACGAACAATGTGCAACTCGCCCTTTACGCGGATGATACCGCGCTTTATTTCTCCCATCGTAACAAGGCTCAAATCACACGCGTTCTCCAACGCGCTGTCAATTCTCTCGGAGAGTGGTTTAGGAAATGGCGAATAGAGGTGAACCCGGACAAAAGCGCAGCCGTGCTTTTTGCCAGGACCACCTCTCGACGCCCCTCCAAACGCCACACTCGCTCCAACTTAGGTACTGTCTCTTTGTACAAGCAGCCTATCCCTTGGTCCAAATCAGTTAAATATCTCGGGGTCACTCTTGATGGCTCCATGACCTTCGGTCCTCACATTAGAAACGTCCGCAATCGAGCCGCCTTTGTGCTCGGTCGCCTTCATTATCTCTTATGCAAGCGGAGTAAAATGTCCCTTAGAAATAAGGTGACACTATACAAAGCTTGCATACGCCCTATCATGTCTTATGCGAGCGTTGTGTTCGCTCACGCGGCCAACTCGCACATTAGTCGCCTCCAGGCCATTCAGTCCCGCTTCCTTCGCCAAGCCGTCGGAGCCCCGTGGTTCGTAAGGAACGTAGACCTTCATTCTGACTTACGCCTCGATTCTATCCAGAAGCACTTCAAAATAGCGTCCGAACGCTATTTCAAGAAGGCTTCTGAACACACCAATGCCTTAATCGTCGCCGCCGCCGATTATGCACCTACACACGCGCCAGTTGCATGCCGCCGCAGGCCGCGGCATGTGTTGCTGGACCCCCCCGACCCACTCACCGCTCTCCTAGACTCAGATGTCGAGGAGAACGACACACGCACACTCCCCACCAGACACCGACCTCGCCGGCGAGGTCGACGAACCCCCGCTTCCGCTAGAAGGTGCGTCTACTTACCTAGACGCACCTTGGCACCCGACAAGCCCGCTGAGTTTCTTGCCGGATCTTCTCAGTCGAGGTCGCGTTCCGATCCGGTGGTAGATTTACCCTCGCCACCTCTCCTGGCAGCGGCCCAAGCCGAGGTCGTGTCCCTTGTGGCGCCCTTGAGCTAGCTGCCCCCCTGCCCCTCTGGCTGGAGCGCACTTGCGCTCGCCCTCTGTCCGGGTGAAGTTGTTATGGCCACTCTGGCCAACAACATATAGTCAATTCAAAAAAAAAAAAAAAAAAAAAAAAAAAAAAGCATTACTTAAAAAAAACCCCGCTCGCTGTGGTAATAAAACATTTAATATTTAATATCTTACAACAATATATAACTTACTTAAAATCAAATCTTCACCGATGAGTAAATTATAAGAATATTGAAAAACATTGGAGTTAAAGAGTAGATTTAGTATAACACTTATGTTTAATTGGTAGTACCAATGACACAGCAGAAAATTGAGAATAATAGTACCTTAGGAGGCGTAAATATTCACCCGAATTAAAATGTTTTGCACTTACTGACTTCCACTTGCATGGTTGTTAAAATACGAAAAAGACCCATTCAAACTCAACTTAACTTAAAATTGTTTTTATTCATGTAAGCCAACAAAGCATTTATGAATAGTCCCACCGGTTCGGAATGCGGCTTCCACTGAGTAGATCCGGCAAGAAACTCATGGTTATTCCTTTTTAATGAACTAGCTGACCTGGCAAACTTTGTTTCGCCTTAGAGGCAATAAATGAGCAGATTTAAAAAAGAATGATTAAAGATTTAATAAACAATTCAAATATAAATAAAAAAACAGGTATTTTAATTATTCTTTACTGGCCATGTATATTGGTGCAAGGGTTGCACTCTTCATTGAAGCACCTTGTGATAGACGACATTTTTCGTTTTATTATTGTTAACAACATAGACAATATTTTATTCGTAAAAATATTTAATACTGGCAATGTGTATCGATGTATCTCTCTCTCTCTCTCTCTCTCTCTCTCTCACGAAGCAGCAAGACGACAGTACAGTGCTCGTTTAATATTTGATATTTTTAATATAATACAGTGTTGTGTAGCTTAAATAAATGTTATAAAGTGCTCACGTGCCTTTAATTATTATACCTGAAAATTGAAATACAGTCCACACGAACCACGACAACAAGGGACAGCTAGGCAGCGCCTAACATGGTCTTCGAGCAATTTGTCTACGAGCAACAAGAATCTGCAGCACCTTCAAGAGCAGGCAACTATAAAATTTTGTATTTTTACACACACTGCAATCTGCCATCATCAATTTTCGTGGAATACCTATAAAGCATCGCATCATCATTGAAGATTACGTAATTTCTTTGCCGCCATTTTGTCGACACGATCAGAACAAAACGTACTTCAATTGATCGACAAATGCAGGATGTGATGTCACGAAAATTGCAAAGAACGAACACTTAATCTGCTTTATCGGCCGATCGAACTTCTTTATCGACCGACGACATCCACGTCATTCACCGAGATCGATATTTTATCTCATCACGTTGGAACGAGAGAGACAAGGTTGGACGATTCCTGCTTTACCAACCACACAACGCCATCTATTAGTACAAACCTGCGAAGCAACCGTGCATCGATCTTCGGGCGAATTCAAACTTCCCGGGGCGAATGAATGATTCATCGTGCACCTTCACAGCGTCTAATTCCAGTCAGGACCGCGTCACGGAAACGTGAACGAACGCGATCACGAAAACTCAACGATACGCCACGGCCGCCATTTTCTTGCCTTGGTATTGAGGACTGACAACAAGTTTACTTTAAAGTTTTATTATATTATTTACCTATAGTTTTTTATATAACAAGTATTTCACATAAGTTTTTATTTTTACATATTTTACATTACATTTGTTTTACATTAAGCTAGTGATTTAAGTTAGCAACTATGTCTCAACAAACTGAAGCGCAATTGCTAATTGCAAAACGTGGTTACGCGAAAGCGTCTATCACGCGCTTGAAAAAATTCGTGTCTACTCCCATGGAGTCAGCAAACTTAGACGCGTTAAGCAAGCGCGTACAATGTTTAGAAGACGCATTTAACACATACAATAACATATGTTGTGAGATTCAAGCGCTAATGCCTGATGACAAGGAAGATCCTAGCCATGTCGAAAATAATTACTATGACACTTACTCCGCCCTCACGCAAGAGATTAAATCCAGATCCCAAGGTAAAGTATCTGAAACTCCAAATCACGCGTCAAAAATTAAATTACCAAATGTCATCATTCCCACCTTTACTGGTAAATACTGTGACTTTACACCTTTCATTAATTTATTTACTGCCATGATAGGTAACGATACTAATTTACCTGCAGTGCAAAAGCTCTATTACCTTAAAAATTTCTTGTCTGGTGAACCTTTGGCACTAATAAACAACTTGCCACTTACCGACCAAAGTTACCAAGAGGCCATCAATTTAATTAAATGTAGGTATGATAACAAAACTAAAATTATAAATGACCACATTGCCTTCTTGTTGGACATGCCCAACATCACAAGGTCAACACCAGAGAATTTAAGACAATTTATTTCAGGATGTAAACAACAGCTAGCTGCATTGAAAAACATTGGTGAGCCAGTTGACAAATGGGACAGTATTCTTATATGTATCCTATCAAGAAAGCTTGACATTCTGACGAGCCGATCATACCAGCTAGATCGAGATGGGAAGAAGACTCCTACGATCGACGAATTCCTTCAATATATGGAGAATAGGGCGCTGGCTCTCGAAAATACGGAGTCTGCTTCTGCGTCAACCTACAACAAGCCTAACCGCAGTGCTGTTACAAACACAGTCGCCGTGGGAGAAAAGGTTTTCTCATGCCAATATTGTAAGTGTCAACATAAACTTTTTCAGTGCCCTACTTTTAAAATGGCTCCTGTGGCCAAGCGCTTAGATTTTGTTACTAAAAATAAATTGTGCAAGATTTGCCTCACGCCTCATCAGCAGAAATGCCGATACCACTTCAAGTGTGCACACTGTAAGCAGTCACACAGCACGCTGCTGCATGTTGATGAGCCAACGGTTGCAGCTACTCCCTCAGTTACACTTTTATCCAAGGATGTGCACGCCAAGGTATTGCTACCCACTGCGCGAGTGAAAGTTTTATCGCAGTCGGGCACAGAGGTTTTTGCACGAGCACTTCTTGACAGCGCATCCCAAGCTTCATTTGTGACACAAAAGCTTATTAACAAGCTAGGGATTCCATCTCAGCACGCACACCTCAACATTGTGGGCATAACAAATTCAAAGCAAACTACTAATCGCATCACCAAAATTAACATCTCTTCTACTATATACCCATACAATACCGATGTAAGCTGTCATGTGGTACCAAAAATAACTGCAACTCTGCCACAGACCGAACATAATATTTCTCAAATTACTTTTCCACCTCATTGCAAACTCGCTGATCCAGCTTTCAATGTGCCAGGTGAAATAGATTTGCTTCTTGGTGCGGATATATTCTTCCAGGCCCTCCTGCCTCAAACTGAAGACAAGTCTGCGAGTACCAGCACCGAGCAACCTTATGTAATCCCAACTTCATTTGGCCACATAGTAGCAGGTAGATGCCCTGTACCTGTCTCTGGATTAAACAAGGTAACTTCTTTGTTTTGCCAAACTTGTGACAACGATATAAACGAAAATTTGAATCGTTTTTGGAAGGCTGAAGAAGTCACTGAGACTTTTCCTGAAGCACTGCCAGAGCACGAACATTGTGAAAAAATATTTTCAGATAAAACTACATTAGAACAAAATAAGTTTCAAGTTGCTATTCCTCTTAAGCTCCCTGTTAATGAGATAAATTCTCAGTTGGGCAATTCTTTTAATTTAGCATTAAACAGATTTTTTAATTTAGAAAAGCGTCTTCACAAAAATCAAACTCTCTTTGACGATTATAAAAAATTCATTGACCAGTATATTGAGTTAGGACATGGCAAGTATGTTGACATTAACAGTTATAATCTGTCAGTAGATCCAGTATACTTTCTTCCACACCATCCAGTAATTAGAGAAGACAAAAGGTCAACTAAATTAAGAGTAGTATTTGACGGCTCTATGAAAACGAATAAAAAAGTAAGTTTAAATGATTTCATGATGAATGGCCCCGTTGTTCAGAAAGAACTTTTCCAAATTTTATTATCTTTCAGATGCGATAAGCATTTTTTTGTAGCCGACATTCGTATGATGTTTAGAAATATTATTTTGGACCCAGAACAGAGGTCGCTTCAAAACATTTTGTGGCGCGATTCCCTCGATCAAGATGTCAAATGTATACAATTACAAACAGTCACTTATGGTCTAAAATCATCATCATATTTAGCTACACGTTGCCTAATTGAATTAGCGACGCGATATAAAGACAATTTTCCACTAGCAGCATCAATCTTGCTAAACAATACATTTGTCGATGACATTTTAGCAAATGCTGCCGATCCTAATACATTAAAAGTCATGCAGACTCAATTAATTGATTTATTGGCATTAGGAGGTTTCCAGTTGCACAAATGGGCTTCCAACTGCGACTCGATTCTCGAAACCATTCCTGTAGATAAGCAACACTTTGGCGAAGTAGATCTGGAAAATCAAAATACTTCTATGAAAACTTTAGGTATTAAATTTGACATACAGACAGACACACTTATAAGCTCTTCCCCCGAACCTTACAATAGTATGCATGACTCGAAACGCGCAATTCTAAGTTACATTAGCAAATTTTATGATCCCCTAGGACTCATAGGGCCTATTTTTGTTCGCGCAAAGGTGATTATGCAAAAATTGTGGGCTGAGAAAGATATTGGATGGGACTTACCTCCCCCCGATCCCATTAGACGAGAGTGGCTAGAGTTCGCTGATAGTTTGTCCAAAATGGAACCAGTACAAGTTCCACGATGTGTGACACTAGATGGCGCTACTGTCGTTCAGCTCATAGGTTTTGCCGATGCCTCAACAATTGCGTACGGATGCTGTTTATACCTTAGATCTATTGATACGAAAGGTACCGTGAGCACCCACCTTTTATGCTCAAAATCTAGGATCAATCCTACAAAAAACAAGCTCACGATACCGCGGTTGGAACTGAACGCCAGTCTCTTACTCGCCAAGCTCTGTAGAAAGGTATATGACACATTACAGTCTAAACTTCGTATAGACACCGTGTTTTTATTTTCAGACTCACAAATAACATTAGCTTGGCTTAATACTGATATCACAAAACTTAAAACTTATGTTGCTAACCGTGTCAAAGTAATTAATGAATGTACACATGGCTGGACTTGGAAATATGTTAACACAGAAGATAATCCTTCAGATTGTCTCAGCAGAGGTCTTCAACCTCATCAGTTAAAGAGCCACACATTATGGTGGCAAGGTCCTATATTTTTACAAAACAATAATTGTGATTTTGAATCCATATATCAGGAGATGCCACGAATTTCAGATGAACAATTAAATGAATATACTAGCAGCGATAATAATCAGGTTGTATGTAATCTGACTGTCAGTACAAACGCTTTTTTATCTGAATTTGTAACTAGATACTCCAGCTTAACGAAAATGACTAGAGTATTGGCATATATATTAAGATTCTGTTATAATTTAAAAAATAAGTCTTCAAAAGTACAACAAAATTTTCTTTCTACTGTTGAACTAGAAAATGCATTGTTCTTAATAATAAAAAATGAACAACAAATGTTTTTTGAAAAAGAGATTAAAGAATTACATTCTAACAAACAAGTAACTGGTAATTTAAAATGTTTAAATCCATTCTTAGGTAGCGATGGTATTGTTAGAGTGGGAGGACGACTTCATAATTCATCCCTACCCTTCTCTCAAAGACACCCAATTATTCTACCCAAAGAATCAATTGTAACTAAATTAATTATTATATGTGAACACTTAAAAATGTTACATGCCAGTCAAAAATTGTTACTTAGCAGTCTAAATCAACGATACTGGATAGTAGATGGCCTAAGATCTGTAAAAAAAATTATATATAAATGTGTAACCTGTTTCAGGATGAAGGCCGCCGCTGCAAATCAGCTGATGGGTTCCTTGCCTGCCGACAGAGTGAACGCGAGTAGACCCTTCGAGAAGGTCGGCGTTGACTTCGCTGGTCCGGTTTCCGTCAAACAAAGCCGAATAAGAAAGGCCGTAATAGGAAAAGGTTACATTGCAGTATTTGTTTGCTTCACTACCAAGGCGATCCATATCGAATTAACATCAGATTTAACTACCGACGCGTTTCTCGCGTGCTTTAGGCGCTTTGTAGCCAGACGGAACCTGCCCAGCGACGTCTATTGCGACAACGCATCGACTTTCAAAGGCGCGAGGAACCAATTAGATGATTTGCACAAACTGAATGCCTCTCCAAGTCACCAATCACAGGTGCAGTGTTACGCTGCCGAGAAAGGGATACGATTCCACTTCATTCCTAGTTATAGTCCTGTGTTTGGCGGGCTCTGGGAAGCAGCAGTCAAAAGTATAAAATACCACCTTAAACGTGTAACAGGAAAGGCATTGTTGACGTACGAGCAGCTCAATACAGTTCTTATTGAAATTGAAGCAGTACTGAACTCGCGACCATTGACAGCAATGTCAAGTGATCCGAACGATTTTAGTTTCTTGACACCGGGTCATTTCTTAACAGGTGCTCCTCTGAATGCCTATCCTGAAAAAGATGTTAGTGATACTCCTGCAAATTTATTAAAATTCTGGAATGTGTGTGTATCTATGAAACAATGTTTTTGGAAACATTGGAATAAGCATTATTTAACGACTTTACAAAGTCGCCCTAAGTGGCAAAATATTGTACCTAATATAACAGTAGGATCTTTAGTGATACTGCGAGAACTTAACACTGAACCATTGTATTGGCCGATGGCGAGAATTACCAACGTTTTTCCCGGTAACGATGGCAAAGTACGTGCTGTGGAAGTGCGAACTTCTAACGGTCATAGTCATCGTCGGTCTGTGACTAAAATTTGTATTTTACCAACTAATTAATAATATTGTAATATTAAGTATTATTTTTGTATAAAGGCGGGCAATTATGTTAACAACATAGACAATATTTTATTCGTAAAAATATTTAATACTGGCAATGTGTATCGATGTATCTCTCTCTCTCTCTCTCTCTCTCTCTCTCTCTCTCTCTCTCACGAAGCAGCAAGACGACAGTACAGTGCTCGTTTAATATTTGATATTTTTAATATAATACAGTGTTGTGTAGCTTAAATAAATGTTATAAAGTGCTCACGTGCCTTTAATTATTATACCTGAAAATTGAAATACAGTCCACACGAACCACGACAACAAGGGACAGCTAGGCAGCGCCTAACAATTATCATGCGCAAGAACAAATAACACAAATGGCCGACCCGTGAACATGCCACATATAATTGACCATGTGAAAAGCGGATTTTCTAAATTCAGACCACAAACTTTCAAGGATTGGCCTTGTGATTTGTTAATGGTCATGGCAAATGCAATACTGATCGGAATACCGCACATGAGGTAACACAATATATCTTCGATCAAAGCCTGATTATGTATTTCCTCATTCATCTCAAGATCGTGATTTCTTGAACTTACACGAATTTGATGTAAAATGTCTTCTGACATATTATCCTTGTATTTGTGCCACAGGTTAGATGGGTTGATGTGTCCTATGTCCTTCTCCTGGTTCTAAGCTACCTCCCCACCAAGTTTCTGCCAAATCGGTTCAGCCGTTCTTGAGTTATAAGTAGTGTAACTAACACGACTTTCTTTTATATATATAGATAAAAGATGGTAAACAAACACAGCAAGAGAATATGATCAGGCAACACCATTGTCACTGAATAAACGATGGAAATTATAATAAACGATATACTCAAAAAAATATAATTTTATCGATACCCGCAATCATAAATTTCTCACTGCCACAACACTATTCAAAATGGCGAACTCGAGATACCATACTACACCTATCAATTATTTCGTCCTCGATTGTTTAATCGATAATGTTTTCGATTTTTATGTCATTTCATATTTTAATTATTTTGTTAGAAATGAAGGGATTAATTACCCCAAAACACTTACATATGAAACGTTACTCCGTCTTTTTGTACATTAGAGGTGTTTGACCTCTTCTTGCAATGGTTTATAGCGCAGGTCGGCATTTTTTATGGAGCACCTTTCACATCGAAAACGATACTGACTTTGATTAAATCGATTCCATAAACAGTTTTTATAAACGTGTTAGACCTTCTTGGTCTAATACCTTGGCAGAGGGGAATGATCATGTAAGGCGGGTCCATACTCTTAATAGTCAAAGCAGTCGAACAACGTTGTCGATGTAAGTCGATGTCCACAGTTTACAACGTTGTTTACATTAGTAAATGACTCGTAAATAACTGGCTAAATTAACTAATGAGTAGGTAAGATGCTACTTAGTTACAAATGAATATAGTCATAAAGTAAAAAAACACCTGAAAGGTTTGAATGATTTTTTTAACCAGTCCGCAAATTTTGATATGAAACTACATAAAACAAATATCGTTCAGATGCTAAGTTACAGTTCCGTTGCGTGACTCACTTATACTTTCACACTCGGAGAAAGTAGAAAATATACAGAACAATTAATAGAAACGTGTTCAATAATCGACATAAAAACTGCGCAATGGTTAAATAATGTTGGTGTAAGATCGGGCAGCGCGCCTTACCTGCAAGTAGTCGAGCACGACGCAGGCGAGCGCGAGCGGGCGCGCGGCGCGCGGCGGGTCGGCCGCGGGCCCCGGCGGGCCGCGCGCGGCGCGCAGCGCGCCCGCCAGCAGGTCGCCCGCCGCCAGCAGCGCGGCGGGCCCCGCGCGCCCGCCGCGCGCCGCCTGCAGCGACACGTTGCCGCGCGCCACGCCGCGCCGCGCGTCCAGCAGCGTCCACGCCCACAGATCCTCCTCGTACCCGTCCTGCCGGCCCGCGACACACGATCAGATATTGCTACCGGAGTCTAGAGTACCTAGTCTATAATATGGTAATGATCCATTGCGTCTCTCTCATCATTATCTTCTTCGACCACCGAAATAATGCATATTATGTAGAATCAACAATGTTGCAACGTCAAACGCTCAAAGGTACATGTAACAGCCGGTTTTAACAGCCGAGATATCGAAGTTAGACACTAGTGGTCACGAGCGGGTCTCTTTGTTTTTTTTACAACCACAAAATAATGCGTTAACGCCGCGTGTTTAACACGCAACAATAATTTGCTAAACAACAAACATTAATGTTTAAGATTCAGTAAAGACTTATGAAGCACCTTGACGTCGACGG
Source organism: Notodonta dromedarius (assembly GCA_905147325.1). Taxonomy (NCBI): domain Eukaryota; kingdom Metazoa; phylum Arthropoda; class Insecta; order Lepidoptera; family Notodontidae; genus Notodonta; species Notodonta dromedarius. Next base: position 7,583,487 of record LR990159.1, on the reverse strand, counting down.
TCCTGGAGAGCGAGTCGGACACGCCGCCGCCGCTGGCCTCGACGAAGACGGTGGCGACCCCGGCGCGCGCCGCCGACACCAGGAAGGCCGTGCTGGCCTGCCCGCGCGCCGGCACCGTCACGCTCACGCGACGGTACAACTCGATTTCTGGAGAAAACCAATATATATATTATTGTCCTTTGTCACACCTACCATGACTATGAAAATATTTCCAAATTCTTAATTGAAACATGAATGAAGAATGACTTGAAAAGATATCGCGTGAAATTGCGATGTATCACGAATGTTTGAAAAGTAAAAGTCGAACTCACTTTTAACAGAATCGATTTCATTGTCGAGCGGTTCGAATTCGAAGTACTGGTCGGTGTTGTGGAAAGTCACCTCCACGGTCGTATCTACTGCTAACGTAGTCTTCAGTATGATGACGGCGGCGAGGATCTCTCCCCGCTGCAGTGTGGGAGGCAGTTCAGCAGTCATGGACAAGGGCACCGAGGTGGTGAACTGCTGCGGGGCCGCCAAGCCGAGCCCGAGCGTGGGGTGCACGGAGAAGGCGCCCACGGTGTACTCGCCGGGAGTGACCGGTGTCCACCGCTCTTTTGTGCCTTCGCCATCGTTGCTGTAAAAAGTAAAACGTCAGCTCTCCAATTTTCGGGCATCATTCGTTGGATCAATCCACGATCAAACCTTTTGTAGAAACAAACATAATGAGAGCAAAAAATATCTGCTGACCAGATGTCGCTTGATTGGACTCACAGAGTACCTTGTATACTTATACTACATTGGACTGACGTGACGATATCTATCACTTCACTTCTGTCAGTGGCACTGCAAATACTAATATTACGAGGTCGGAAAGAGATATACTAAACTGTCAAAGGTAAATATCACTCATGAACCTATTTCTAATCGAATATACTTCCTTGATGTCACCACACTGCAACGTGGCCGGCCTGGTGGCAAAAATACCTTGGATTAATTGGTATGAAACCAGGAGCTTACCCGAGGGTAGTGACAGAACATTCCACAGGTAGCATGTGAAAAATTATATTACTTATATAGGTTTTCATAAGTAGCAGCCGCTACCAACATAGGTAGAAACTGTTGAAAATCGTTGCAATTAAATCTCGAAGCGTTCGATACTGTATGATACGGTTATGATAAATCATCGACCAGTAACTTCATAGGATTACGTTTCATCGTGAAAATTCACTATGAATAAAATCATTGACTGTGAAAAATCACAAGTGAAATAACAGAGAAAGAAAACTATAATTTCACGTAATGAAAATGAACTGCAAGTAGCCATCATTTCCATGCTCACCCGAGGGTGAGGTTGGCGAGCATCCAGGTGGGCTGCGAGGCGAGCGTGAGGTAGTAGCGCGGCGAGGGCGGCGCCGGCAGCCGGCTGAACGCGTAGGGGCCGGCCTGCGGCGCGCGCGTGCCGGACTCCGCGCCGGCCTCCGCGGGGGCCGCCTCTGGCACACGGTCATACACTCCGTTTATTACCTACATTACTTTCTTTATTTTATTTTTAAAATTTACCGACAAAAAAGAGTAGGTTCTATTTTCGCCTGATGTGTTTTTTTATGAATATTCGCCGGTTTCCCTGTCAATTGTGGGCCGATTTTGAAAATGATTTGTGTTTAAAACGGAGTCCAAATGAAAGAAATCATAAGGTTCCTAGTTATTTCTAGCATTTTAGCACCCAGCTATTTTTGAAGTTGGCTGTTTTTTTTTTATAATAGATGTTTTATTCAGAGTGATTGCGAGCGGACTGCACACCGATTGCAAACGAACTTACAACTGTACTCAAACTGCAATTTCGCAGTGTATTCAGATGAGGTTCATCTGAATACACTCTGAGCTAAGGAACGCGAACTCACCATCGGGACTATTCTTTATGATCACACCGTCTGTGAGAATCACAACTCCTGCATTCTGTAATAAAACGAAAATAGTTATATGACCTTATAAACACAGTAATAGCGACGCACGTGTTATGGGTGTCATGCAGTGTAAGTGGTAATCATTGCTAGAATCATTTAGATTGCGACGATCGCGAAGAACTTACTTTGAAGACATCGGAAGAGGTGTAGCCACCTAAATCCATGCCCATTGATGGGAGATGGTCTTCGTTCTTGTACACCGAATGCGCTAAGCCACTAAAACTTTCCACTTCTCGTTCAATCTGTAAATAAAGTTTAGAGTCTGTACAAGATCCGCGAGAAACAATATTATGAAAATGAATCGTTTTTTAGTGTTCCGTACATCAAAATGAAAAAAGGGAACCTTTATAGGATCACTTTGTTTATTAAATTAGTTGTTTTTAACGTTACGCCTTCATTTATTTTAAACTAATATCACAGTTTCCGAAACGGAATGAACCACGAATCTATAAAATGACCGTCTGAATTGACTTGAACTCTAAGATTATTGCCATTTTGTATCGCTTCTCATTGCCCGTGGTATAACAAGTTCTTATACCCGCGATTACAAGATCAAAAGGTGTGTGTTTTCTCAAATAGTATTGTAATAGTAATAGTTACCGTGTGCATGTCGAGCCCGCTGCCGAGTCCGTTGTGGTCGGCGAGGCCGGCGGCGCGCGCGGCGGCGGGCGCGCCCAACAGCGCCACGCGCGCGCCAGCCCCCGAGCCCGCAGCGCGCAGCTCCACCAGCGAGTTTGGCTGCGGACCTGTTCCCGTGCTCGACACTGGCGATAGCGATATCTGTTGAAAATCAAATTGACGGCAATCCGATCTTCATTTGTTTTTCGTAGAGTATTGTTCATACTCTTTGATAAAAGAAGTAAAGGATACCGCATGTTAGAAGGTTAGTACACGCTGTGTTCCACCAAAAAATACGCATGATTCAAAATTCGCGCAGTCGCCCGCTAGTCTGCAATCGACCATTGACACAAGAGCTGTCAAAACAGAGGCGTAAAATATTGAAAAAATACCGTTTTGCATCATTAAAACACGTAAAAGTGAGAACTGGAAGCATATGAAAGCGAATGGCATTTCATTTTATCAATGAGTCCCTCTTAAAATACAATATTTTACAAGAAAAAGTAAAATTTATATTTTCATACATTATATGTAGTTGGATAATGTGGATACGACTTCTATAAAATTACATTGTTTCGTATTAAAGTTTATTGCGCTCTCCACAAACTTAACTTATACGCACTAGTAGGTACAGTAACATTTGTTACACACAAAACTTCCAAATCACATAGCAGTCGCACAGTCGTCCAATATAGTCGCTTACCTAAGAGTCGTCGTATATTCCTCTATCTTTGCTTTCTTAACACAATATGTTCAATGTCGCTTCCGATGACAATATATTTTTAGGGTACTTTTCTCGACAGTTTAAACTCGAAAATCTCGAAATAATAAAAAAACGTTATTATCAGGGCAATTTAAGACATTTAATATGAGATACGACAGTGAATTCAACATTTTCCCATAGATTTCCTCAATCTATAGAGAGGCATGAAAAATGGACTGATGCCATACTTTTTACGAGATCACCCGATTGGAGACCAACAAAACGTACCTGTATTTGTTCATTATATTTTGATGAATCGGATTTTTACACAAGTAACAAAGGCCACAGGATGTTAAAGAAAACTGGTTAAATATATTGGTTTATATTTGAGTAATCGGCGGTTATGCTCAATACCGCACCTGCTATAATATCGCCAGACTGGCACACCAACTAAGGTCCCAAACTAAGCAACGCTTGTACTATGTACCGATATCATACTTGGTACCGTACAATGGACTGGGGGCAATCCCGGTGACAACCAGACAAGGGCGAATTACAGAAAGTCCATTTCCGAATTTTCCTGGGACGCAAATCGAACGCGCAACTACCCGGTACAGTGAGCCCAGTGGTATACGTGCAAACCACTGTGCCAAACAGTCGTCACGATACCAAGCCAAGCGATACTGTGCCAAGCAATATAATGAACACTTCCATCACTTGTCTTTGCTTGTGTATAACTTCTTACATTTTTACCACGCTGCTTCTCTAATACTGTTTAACTTAACACTGTTCACATCATAAGGACATCGTGCCGATTATAATTAAATGTCACATTTAATTTTAAAGTTCCAGTTATTTTTAAATCTCATGTATTTATTATTTAATGTATTTTTTTGTGGACCGATAAAATAAAAAAAAAGGATTTCTATATTTGCTTAATACTTTTTCTCATACGAAAACGGTATTTTGAATATAACCCGCCACGTTATAATATTCTTATGTAATTGACTTGAAATCGTGAGGCGTATCCATAGTTTTGACGTCGTTTTGCACAGTTTTGACACTGGGCCCCGCGCGCCGGCGCGCTTTACACACACTGTCATTGCCGCGAGATCGCATTTGAATAATAATGAAGTATGAAGTACTGTATCCATTCATTCCTTTATCAAAGTTCATACTTCCTTGTATTATTTCTTTAGCCAATTCCTGTTTTTATTTTTACTTTCCTTGTATTCGTAATGAAAAGCACAGTGTTTACCTCGGGTGAACACACTTACATTCACCCCTTGTGTAACAATGTAATATTAAATATCTCATTAATCTGTTGCGTTTGAGGTCGCAGCGTGATGTCATTCCGGACCTCTTCAGACGAAATCGTACCTTGTTCTGCAAGAGGTCTCGTTGCGGTACGTAGAGGGCGGCGGAGAGCAGGTTGTTCCGCACGGCGTCGAGCCGCGGGTACCAGGCGAGCAGCACGCAGCCGGGGGCCATGCCGCCCACCACCGGCACCGCCACGTCCACGCTGCTTCGGGCTGGACTCAACTGGAAGATAACACTTAAATTATTCATCCGTCAAATAACTTTTATTTCTTACAAATAGGAGGTTCGATCTAAAAGACCGATTGAAGAATTTGGGCAGTGCCTTGTAGCTTGGTTGAAACACAACACAATATATTGTTGTCTCTATCTTATGACAAGGAAAAACAGAGAATGTTTCGTCCAGTGCAAACCAAGGGTTAATGACATTCATGCAAGATTTGTCACGACGACGTGAAGGCATTTTCCTGTTATCCAAAAAAGAGTGAAGATTCACAGTTTACTAACCTCAAGAGTTTTTGCGACGAGGATGTCCCCCCTGCCAATGACAGCATAGTGCACGAGGTCCATTGGTTCGGTGGCGGTGATGCGCGCGCGCAGCTCGTCGCCAACACCAGTGTTGCGCGTCAGAACCTCCATGGTGAGGAACTGCCCGTCCGAGTACGCACCGCGTTGCACGTTCACTACACGATCTGTTACTTCATTGTACTTTATCTAGAAAAGGAGTAGAGGTGTGATTTTTTAGAAATTAAGAACGAATATTGTAACTTGTAGGTAGATACCTATCTGTGCCTTACTCGCCCGTCTTACATGAGTTTTGGCATTGGCAGGTAGCTACAGGTAGGTACTAGTAATGGAGTTGGCCGGAACAGAAAATGACATTACCTATATTCTTAACTAGCTGTGCCCGCGACTTCGACCGCGTGGAAATTAATTGACAAAGTTTCATACAAACTTTCATCCCCTATTTTATCCCCTTGGGGGTAGAATTAATCAAAATCCTTTCTTAGCGGATGCCTACGTCATAACATCTACCTGCATGCCAAATTTCAGCCCGATCCGTCCAGTGGTTTGGGCTGTGCGTTGATAGATCACTATGTCAGTCAGTCAGTCAGTCAGTCAGTCACCTTTGAGTTATATATACTCGTATATAGATTTAAGATCAATGAGGTATCATTTTTTTATCTCAAGACTCACCACTAAATTTAGTGTAGAATTAATGTGCGCCTGGTCCGGGACGATGGTGTAGGTAGCGCTGCCCTTGCTGAGCGCTACCGTCGTGACATTCACCGGAGAACCGTCGTCCCACAGTCTTTCCACTGTCACGTCACCACCCGCGTCCATTATCTTCCCTGAAGAGTCCACTAACTCGATCTGTCAAGAATGTTATTATGTATAAAATTGTCTACATTTCGCTTTAAAATCAAGCTCAAGATGACCAGCTGTTGGCTTTCCTCGAGGACCTCCACTAATCACCCTTGTATACTGCAATACGAGAGTATAGGATCATTGTTATACCTATCGGGCTCTTTGATAGGAAATTAAATCGTCGACCGGAAATTGATATTATTGAGGTATACTCTTAAAACTGAAAGTTCACCCAAAGTTGCTTGCAGTACCTACAGCTACTTGCTACAATGTTTTCTGCCTAAAAGGTCATACTGATTATAACATACCTGCACAATGTATGGCAGCATAGGTTTGAAGTAGTCGGGCGCGGTCAGCTTGAGTCTATACGGCGCTCTTAGTAAAAGTATCCTCGAAGACACATTCTGTCTTATCAGCGTGTCTTTCTCTTCAATAACAGCTTCGACGACGAGTGGTCTCGCCGCATCCTCTGCGAGGTCGAGGTCAGTCTTAAGATCGAATGTCACTTGTGTCTGGCCGCTGATGTCGATCACTTTCCGCGTGGGTGACGAGACCACGGGCTGCAGTAATCCGGAGAAGAAAACTGGGTACGCAGATATGGTGAGTTCACCTCGCACCGGTAGTCCGTTGAAGTGTCTGTGAATCAAATCCGAATTAAGTACGAATGCAACATTTGAAATTATCGACAATTAGAATATTATTAAAACTTCAGTCAGATTGAAAACAAGGGGTTCAAATTATTCTGTTCGGTAGGTAACTGATTATGGCGACTGCTTCGTGTGTATTCGCTTTGTTTGTTCATGTTTATTCAATAACCGTTACTCAATACGCTTAAATATTCTTTGTTCTGTGCCATTGATTGATTAGATCAACATCGAGCGTTGCGTCTACGAACGGTTCTTGCTTGTTCACGTAATTATTCCTCCATTCAATTGGTATGATGAGTTTTTCTGTAATGTTATGAGAAACGACAGCTTTCTTTGTGAAAATTCCTTTGTTTGAAAAACAATGAGAAATTTCCATCCTAGTTTATTATTATCTACTGTTGCGATAAAAAACGTAGCTACCTAATAATAAATGTTGCTTTATTATCTAAGCTTGTTTATGTTATGTCTTGGAGACTTCAATTTTATCTTCGAAGCGAAGCAACACGGTTCTTATATTAACCTTTTCTAATAAAGTAAGTAGGTATTATAATAAAATTACACAGTTTAGAAACGGTTAGTGCAGTGTGTAGTAAGTCAATGAGCGTACTTAGCGGTGACATTGATGTCGAACCGGCCATCCCTGAAGAGGATCTCCTTGGGCATGTCGATCTGCATGTGGAAGCGCGGCTCCACGTAGTCGGCGACCAACACGCGCCGCGAGTAGGTCTGGCCGCGCGCCTCCACCTGCACAGCGACCATATCGTACACTCCGCGACCTATCTGCTAAGGCCATCGCGGAGGCGGCCACTTTTCAACAAGTATTCCAAGGTTGCGACAATTTCCGGACTCGGCATGTTCAATAATCACACTTGTTACCAATATTTTTAAATCACTACATAATAAAACAAAGTCTCTTTCCGCTGTTTGTATGTCCCTATGTATGCTTAGATCTTTAAAACTACGCAACGGATTTTGATGCGGTTTTTTAAATAGATAGAGTGATTCAAGAGGAAGGTTTATATGTATAATATATGCATAATATAGTAGAGAAACACTGATAAAAATACCCGTGCGAAGCCGAGGCGGGTCGCTAGTAAAGTTATAAATCAACGAGTGCGCTACGATTTACGATATTATGATCTTGAAATGTATTAGAACAAGTACAAGTTTTAAATATAATTGGTCTATACATAAACTGGCAACTACTTTTCAATAACTAAAGACAATACTTATGAGGAAATAGCGAGCTATTGCGCAGATTGTTTTGTATCTGACCTAGAGCAAGCACATATGAGTTAGGTCGCAGCGTCATTATCGTGAGCGAATGTATTTACCTGTATGGTCCATTCTCCGAGGGCTGGTTCGTCGGCAAGCAACAGTTCCTCCGTGAGTATTCCCCTGTCCAGGTTGACACTTGCCCACTGCCTTATTGGCGAGCCTCCCGTGTCCAGAATACTCACGTCCACGGTGGTAGACAGCGGCAGCAGGTACCTGCGCATGCGCACACCGGGGTCAACGACCGCGACGTAATCTCGCGTAATCTTACTCGCACGAACTCTCCTTGTGGCGGTGATGGTATCGAAAACGAAAGTGTCTTTCGCCGCGCCGCTATTGGTTCGTGATCTCAATGAATCTTTTAATGCTTTTGGATGTCGTTTTCCTCTTTTAATGGAACAAGGACGCATGTGTGTGATGGTTTGTATCCACGTAGCCAATTAAATAGGTAGGTAGACGTATCTTATATCGTTAAGTATTTATTGTATTCTAATTTAGATAGAGGTAATTAAACCTGTGACCTTCGGGCTACCCTTCGGTTGTCTGGTAATCGCCGTGTCACGGGATCAATGAAGCTTGAAAAGTGGGCAGGTACCGATTTACCTAAAAGTATTCGATAAAACAACTCACTTGTCCAAGGCGATGACTCTAAAATTAATGGTGTCTCCAGGTTGGTAGACCCGTTTGTCTGTTTGCATGAAAATGCAGAAGCTGCGTGGCTGGTACAGCAGCGGTGCGGAAGAGGAGAATTGCGGGCCTGAGGTAGACCGCGCCACCAGCGCGTACTGGCCGGGACCAGGGTCGCCGATCTGTAAACGACAATAGTCACGTTCGCTCGCAGAGGAATCACTTGTTTGAATTCAAATATTGTGGTTGATACAGTCGATTGTATTGTTAGAGATATTATGTGAACCAATAAGTTTCAAGCAATCATTATTTAAATTGATTTCTTACCACAGGTCTCAAATATTTTACTACCTATCTAGGTATTCATTATTTAAACCGTTACGTTATACTTTCCGAACAGCCCAGTGTAAAGGGGTATTATCTATTCGTGGTCATAAGTGTAGGTTAGCTATTCAAGCAACCAGAAAATAATAATACTTATAGGTAATTGTCAACTTGGAAGCTGAGGATATCAAATAAGTAAATTATTGAGTATGACATCACACTTCCCATCATTTACTATGCTCTAGTCAGTATCGTCGGCTCTTTATGCTCCACTTATTTATTTATTTTACACAGTAGTATTACAGTAGTAGTATATAACACTAGTTTAGGGTTAGCTTGGCATTTGGTTTAGGGCAACACATCAATACGCCATACACTTAATTTATAAAATGTAGTAGTAGATACTTATAGACAGCTAAAGAGTTAACTTAGGTTTGATCTCCATAGGTACCTCAAGCTCGATGAGCCTGGAGGCGGCGGCCTGGACTTGGACCTCCCGGCCTTGCGTGTAGTGCTCTCCGTTGGCGCGCCGCCCTTCCACGGCCACGTAGAGGGAGTGCGCGCGCGAGCCGCCGGCCACGGCCACGCTGTACGAGCTGTAGGGGCGCAGCACCCGCGGCCCCACTACCGACATACTGGGGAACAGGTCACGGTTGGGGATTGTTTCCTATCTGACGGGTATTGTATTAGCAGTCCTGTATGACAATGTGTATCGCGATCCATTAAGTTTTCCTCGCTATATCCGCAATACTAGGTGAAACAGAAAGGGTATACTATTTTTTTTGAACTTTACTTTGTAAATCTAAAACTATCGCCTTGGTGGGACAGTTGAAGTAAGTACTAAAGGTTTTGTAGACTTATGAAATCCGTCAACAGCTGTATCCCTGTAACACCTTTTGTTTTTCAAGTTTCCTCCAAAGCTGATAGTTTTAGCATTACAAAGTTAAGTTTTGGAAAAAAAGTATACCTTTTATGTTTCAACCTGTATTGCTGTGATATGGATTGCTTTCTCGTTCCCGATAGTACTCATGTGGTACAGACGGTGTAATGTCTAACCCTGATTGATTAGTAAAGTCTATAGTATGATGGTTGCGATTATGTATCGGCGACCATCAATTTACAAGACATTATCCTGTTATTTATTTATTTGGTAAATGCACTGCATGTTGTACCTAATGTAAGGTAAATGTAACGTTCCCTAAGTTAGCACTGGAGGAAACATGTTGTTGTCTCTACAACATGTTTCGTGTACATGTTTCGTCCAGTTCGCAGTAGGGTAATAAAATAATGAATAGATAACACATTATGTCACCAGTCCCTATAGTTATAGGTTTACTGAACATAAAATAATATGCAGGTAGGTAAACATAGGTAGGTAGGTATGTTACTACTGTGATACTCACCATCGCACGGCGGCCGGTACTGTCAAGACTACAATGAAGCAGAATAGCGTAATTTTCTGATTCATCATTCTGAAATAAAAAAATATTATCATACATTATGATTTCGAACGGTTGAGTTTCAAAGCTATTATAAGTACCTACTTACGTCCATAATTTTACTTTTTTTACTGTGCTATTCTTTTATAATATTAATGTAGGTAATCAATAAAATCAAATTTATTCAGGAGAAAATACCTAATTAGACTGCAGTTACCTCAGCTAGTATTTTTCAAATTCCAATAAGAACGAAAATTCGGGTGTGTAACTTTTATAAAAAAAGTAGCGTAAGCACGGTACTCGTTATTTTTATTTTCTAATTTCCGTTACCCGTTACAAAAAAGATTTCACAATTTATAGATTGTTGTGTTTTGTTATTGTTGTATTTGACACAACATTTACATTTCAATCATCAGACATCTCTCAAACATGCCTTCCTTTTTTACGTTGCCATGAAGGGGATCCTAACAGCCTTCTGAATGGTCACGCTCTATATGGTGAGCATTCATTGCAGTTCCAAGAACAACACATTACATACCTACCCTCTCATTATGTTATTGTATTTATCTATACAAATAAATAAAATTGGAGTGTCTGTTTGTAATATCAATATAACACCTTTTCACTAAATGCATATGAAAGTACATGCGACACCTATAACAAAAATGCGATTTAAAAAATGTTTGTCTGTCTGTCTGTGTGTTTGTTCCGGGTAATCTCCGAAACGGCTGGACCGATTTTGACGGGACTTTCACTGACAGATAGCTGATGTTATACGGAGTAACTTAGGCTACTTTAATTTTAGAAAAACAATTAGGGTTCCGCGTAAAAAAATAAAAACACATGAAATCAAAGAGTATCTCCGAAACGGCTGGACCGATTTTGACGGGACTTTCACTGGTAGATAGCTGATGTTATAAGCAGTAACTTAAGATTCTTTTTATTTTGGAAAACAAAATTTAAAAAATGGGTCCTGTCGCGCGGGCTCAGAACGCGGGAGCGGGTTTTTTTGTTAAGTTAAATTCCACGCGGACGAAGTCGCGGGCTCAGCTAGTATAAGTTATATAGACTTATAAGCAAATCAATAATTTTACTGATAAATACATAGGTAGTTAACTATATCTATTACAAACTAAATTTACATAAATAAACAAGGTACCTAGCCAATCGTTTGATTTCGCTTTTATCTTAACACTAGAGAGTTAAAGGTAGAATACCTATATTGTTATGGATTTACTCGTTTTTGCACGCAGTTTCGCTAGCGTATTTTCTGAATTACGTACATACATACAAAAAAAATCAAAATTGGTCAAGCCGTTTACAGGAACTATTACGAATACCTACATGCACTCCGGTATTTTATATAATAATAATATAAAAAAAACATCATATTGGTTAATAATACACACAAAACGTGAATGTTAGAATTAGCATGCATAATATATATTTCCTTGCAATCCATTAACACAAGGTTTGTACAGATTTATTCGAGTATGTCGTGGGTGAGTTATTAGCTATGTATTCAATTCACATGTGTCATGTACAAGCGTGTGGAGCTGCTGTGTCCTTGTGTCCCACTGGGCCTGACTCACTGTGTCAACAACTGCGTGGGCGGAACAGCCTTTTTGGACCGCTATGGCAAAACATGTTTATTTCAAGGAAAAAAATATATTTGTTATTCTATGTTTAGGAACATGTTACTCTAGTTTTACTATTCAGTTTTAATACAGAAACATTATAAAGTGGAGAAATTAACGCATTGTTGTAAGAAACTTTCTCTAGACCCAAGACAGCTTCGAGCTCTTTACCTCCGTGCATAACAACACTCGTTTTAAGTTTAAGAAAGCGACTCTACACAAAGCATATGTACTTACTGAAGTATATCCTTTTTTACGCGAGCATAACTTTACTTATAATGTGCTTTTCTCAAATATTTTGTTTGCCAAACTTGACGTAACGTTCAAGCTTAATCTAACTTAATACCTCGTCTCTCAAGTCGCGTAAAAATAGTGATTACGCATGCACAACAAAATGCAGTTTGGGTGCATCCATCCGGCCTCACCTGTTGGACGCTCCAGTCACTCACAACACTTAATTTAAATGCAACTTAACACTATATCACAGGTCGTTTGTTTCGGATGCACATAGCCTAGGGTAGATTGGCACGACGCGGGTCCGCGCCAGCACAGTGTCGACTGAGCGCGGCGGCGGCGGCGGCGGCGCCTACGCAGGTCGCAGGTGGGGCGCCGCGAAGCCTTGCGAAAATCCACCGCCGCGAGGTACTTGCATTGCACCCACTCTACCTGCTCTAGCTCTACAAAGGTAGATGCTCTAAAACCGGCTACATTGTTACATGAATAATCTATGATTGTTACCCAATAGCGGTTGATATCTATACCTACTTACAGTAAAACAGTTTTCCATACAAATCAGCATTCCGACATAAGTGGATAGGTTTGCTTTCCGCAATTTTTTGTTTGTATTCTAGTTGAAATACATACATAATCAATATCTTATACGATATGTAATAGGTTAAAATATAGCTATTATAAGTCAATCGTTCAAAAGTAGTAGGCAAACGCTGAAAATCAATTATAATTTTTTCAATATACAAAATTAAGCAGGCATCAGAAATGCAGTTGAGAAATTTGAGTTAATGAAATGCCAGTGTACACTGTCCTCGGTTGACGATTTTTAATTATGGACACGTAATGCATACTGTAACTGTAATTTAGTTGTTAACAGAACGTCCACATCGTTTGCTAAATGTATTATAGTTATGTATTTGAATCTACACGTAATTTCTAACAATAAAGTCGTAACTAGACGTATGTATGCTTGTCAAAGTGGTTCTACTGAATACAGGTTGTTTATCATACACGCGAAGCGCACATCTCAGATGGCGGGTGATAATATGTAGAAGTGCTTCGAGTGCATTCCGAGGAACCAGTTTCAATTGCAACAAATCACAATAATAGCATAGACAATGAATGTTAGTATTCTTAGTACATTCGTAACAATATGGGTATCATCAAAGTAAGTCTAGGTAAACTAGCTGTCTGTGTAGGTACACGATGGTAGTGACTCTGGATGTTGCTAAACTGATACAATAAATAATCAAACATTTTTTTGTATTCTTAAACGTTTACCTCCTTTTAAACTTGATTGCTCCAAATGGTTATGACAGTAAAATTATTTAATATTTTGTTCATTCTTGGAAGACACCGATTGACCTTTAAGTTTCGGACATGCGAGTCGCGATTATAAAACCTGTTTCAAATATAAATGGCTGTTCGACGGCTTCTCCCACATCATTGTTTTATAATGAAGCTATGTTGTTTATGAATAGATACCTATTCATCTGACTACCTACACTTACTATTTTAAAGGTTTTTATAACAGTCCGATAAGTCATCATCAAGTGACGCAATGATGAAACTCAGCTCAGCTAAGCTTGACGGTAGACATTACGTAAACTATATTTTCATTAACTTCTTCTTGCACTAAATACACTTGCCTCCGTATGTGGGTACACTAACACTTAATAATTTAAAGAATTATTGGGAAAAATATTTGTTGAATTATAATGATAATAATTAATAATTAGAATGATACTTAGTGCAATATTTATTAAAGGTTATAAGTAAGTAATACAAAGAAAAACGGAATATAATATTTCCGTCATCAAATCAGAATGTTTTCATCGTTCATTCTGCAAGAAAAGAATCAATTGGACATATGTTTGTAGTAGCGTTATCTGGTGGCGTAGATGCTTTGCTGGCTCCGTCATTATTATCAACAGCATGTAAACGGGCCGCTAACGCAGCATTGTCAGCCAATGCGGATGCAAGGGCTTGCTCTAGCTTAACACTGCCTGTCTTCTCCGCTTCTAAAGCAGCCCTCACTTCGGCCAAAGATTCCACATCTGGATCTACTGTTTTTTGCGCTGGCGTGTTAAATGCAGATAAATGTAGTTGAAGCTCGGCCACTGTAGCTTTGAGTTTTATTATTTGTTCTGGAAAAATATCAGACACTTTTGTACCTTTACTTACATGTACTTATCATGATCGAGTTATTACAGAAGACTTTGGTGAGGAAAACGCGTATAAATTGCAATATTTTGTAAATGTCGTCATATAAATGGATACATAGCAATGTTAACTGCAAGATATTCGGTATTACCATTAGCAGACAGTAGTTCTCGATTAGTGTGTTGCAGTTCGGCAGCCGTGAGTCGTCTCTCCCGCGCGTGCGCAGCCGCGGCCAGGCGGGCGCGCTCACGTATTTCCGCACCGCCCGCTGCACACTTCTCTACTCTCCGGAGTTCGCTTTCAAGTCGACACGATTCTCTGATACGGAGAGTTTTCTCTAGTTGCTTGTTGCTTATTTTTGGGTAACATACTGACCCTATTTTCAATTGTTACTTAATGGTTATTCGTTAGAGAGGGATTATTTGTAAATTTTGTCGAAGAGAGTTGTAAGATGTGTGTTTATTGGTTATCATATCTGCTGGTTAATCATTGTACTTTTGCATTGTCCTCAGTCCTATTTAAATTACCTATACAATGTATCTCTTTGTTATGGAAATGCATCGTGACACGACTTAAAAGGATGCGAATGGTGTGCCAAACAAAACGGGCATTTTAAATGGTCTGCAATTCTATGCTAATTAGTGTAACTACCTGTGTACCTTCCTGCGTAAGGGCCAAACGTACGTAAGTATGCAAAAATTTCGTGAATGAGTAAAGTTATCCTAGGTATAAGAAATGGGATTGAAATATAATTTTAACGTTGGTAGAGCGAAGCTGTAGCCAATTAATTAAGACCTGCTTTAACCGGAGTATTACCACTCTCTCACAGAAGATAGGCGTAAAGTTTCTATTGAAGAGCCGAAAAGACAAACTTGCCGAGTCCATGTCCATACCATCAGGTCGGCAATGTGCGATCAATTCCATTAGAATTAAGTAAGCATTTATGGGCTACGTTAACTGCTTATCATCAGGCAGATGGTACGGTTGTATGCCGACTTTGTTATATAAACAATGTAGAAAATATAGTAACCTGCGTGCCTCTTCAGTGGCTTTCAAAATTTTCCCCTGTAGTTCCATGTACTGCCGCTGCAGTGAAGTGTGCGCTGCCTGCACCGGTCTTAGCTGCTGGACCTCTCTTTCCAGAGAATTGGTTTCGTTCACCATTTCAGCAATACGTTCTTCTATAAGAACACGCTGTCGCTCCTGATAAATATACGTCTATTTGCACGCGTCATTGTTGAAATCCTTGCCTACGTCTTGGAAGTAGGTAAAAAAGGATATACTTATTTACGTAGCTCATTATTTACGATTGCAATGATATTTGAAACTTGAAAGCATTTTATAATATGCGGGTACTTTTTCACAACCCATAATATTTGTTTAATATATAGTTGTTGTTAGTACATTAGAGCCTCATCGAGCCATCAATTTGGAGAACATATACTTATATGAACAATAAATAAATTAACATGTTACTAAATCTACTACCTAGATTGTTTTTTTCATACCAAGCTTTTCGTGTACCTAGTCTAAAGTTAAACCATACAACTATAACCTAGGTAAGCCATCGGCGATATTTAGATGTTCAAAATAAAATTCCTAGAGCATCCAGCCAATAACAATATTGCACCGCGGCCTGTCTTAAAACAGGACATGTGTGATCGCATATTTGCCATCATTACCTGAATCTAAGTACTTACCGACAACTCAAACTGTATTTTGAGTCCGGTGAGTTGTTCCTGTGCGTGCGCGAGCGCAGCCGTGGCCTGCGAGACGGCGGCGGTGGCGGCGTCGGCGCCGCTGCGGGCCTCCGCCGCGGCGCGCTCGGCGGCCGCGCGCCCCGCCTCCGCTGCCTCCGCGCGCGTCGACTCCGCACGCAGGGTGTCGCGGATACGAGTTTCAGATGCCTTATTTGAAACGTCATGTCAGATCATAGATCAGTCTTTTCTAGCTTTTTTCCCTAAGAGATACATTACCATTACCCAATCGCAACAGAACCCTTTATTGATAATAACTACACGGCCGTACTTCTATTCCTGCCTTTGTAGGTAATTTTTAATTTTACTTTATCTAAGTACCTACTAATTTTTATTTTGTCGGCGGTCATTAGTCATTGGATGTAAAATCATGAGAATTAAGGGTAAATTGGTAGGTAGACAGGTTCTCTAGACTTCGGGGTTTTCGCAGATCAACTTCACTCACTACTAATCCATGAGGCTGAACGAGTATCTATTAACTAGTAACAAACACCCAGATGTAAGAAAATTTAATAAAAGTCGAAGGATACGTACTGTGATTGAAGTGAATTCTCCAATAAGTTCTAAAAGTTGCTGCTCTAATGATTCAAACTCCGTGTTGGTTATACCCATTTTTTCTAAAATTCAGTTGCTGTTTTAAAATAATAAATAGGTATAAGTGATGTGATGCACATATAATAAAAGCGCGGGTAAACATATCTTTTTTTATACATTTTTTATAAGATTTTTGGCTATGGAATTAAAAAGCTGTTTCTCTCAATCAAAAAGTTTTAATGTATATTAAGAAAAATACAAAAGAAGAGAGAGG
Organism: Notodonta dromedarius; assembly: GCA_905147325.1. Classification (NCBI taxonomy): domain Eukaryota; kingdom Metazoa; phylum Arthropoda; class Insecta; order Lepidoptera; family Notodontidae; genus Notodonta; species Notodonta dromedarius. Next base: position 7,566,627 of record LR990159.1, on the reverse strand, counting down.
AAAATGTTTACAGTGCGCTAATGGGATCAATTTGTTCGGTCGGAATAATTGAAATATGTCAATTATGCGGTACCTTCACAAGAGCAGACAGCCTTTGGTAGTCTGAGGGGAATATTAAAGAAGAGGGCGTTGTTTTTCCACGGGGTGAGTTTTGTACCTATATAAGGCCGTTATTGTTGTTACTCGTTCATTCCAACACAGACCTTCTTCCCAATCTGGTGAGTCCAGTTTTGGATATTTTATTTTTAGGTAGCTAATTTGCGGCATGTCCATTAATGTTGTTTATTATCATTTTCACATCAACATTTTTAAAGTCTCCACTACGATCGTACTTGTCAATATCGTCATGTTGGTCGCAACCAAGAACTTTATTGGTCGCAACCAAGAAGCTGACAGTGTTATATACAAAATTCTTGGTCGCAACATTTATAGCATTCACGTCTGACTTATTCAGAGTATCCTTAAAACACATCAAATACTGTATACCCTGTATATTTTTATATACCCTGACCCAAATTCATATATACCCTGTATATTTTTTCAGGCTGCAAGGAATACAAGATGCGACTGTTATCGATCGTGGCAATGGCAGTAACAGTTGCACTGGCATTTCTGATGCGGTGCTGTGATGGCGCCAGTCTGAGAGGCTTCGCCCTGCCCGATGACGACGAAGACTTGAGGGCTCGCCCTTTGTACCGGGACTATGGGCTGCTGCGGCGCGCCGCGAGGGGCGACGACGCCTTCGACGACTACGGCCACCTACGGTTCGGGCGCTCGGACGACTGACGCATGCGCATGTCGCCCAAACGACACTACACCACTAAACATAGGGAACGAACGGTGGACAAATCGTGTATCTAAAATGTAAACTGTATTTAGACGAACTTTGCTCACGAACCGCTATGCAAAACTATAATAAAATATAATCGACAAGAACGTGAAATATATAAGGCTGGTTATATATTTCACTTTTAACATAGGTAGGTATATAGCAGCTAAGTGTTAGAATAAATAAAACACGTTGAATTAATTTTCACGAGTGTAATTACCCAATAAATACATTTTACAACAGTTATAATATTTGTTACAATTTTATTAACTGGGCACGAGGACACATATTAAAATACCTTAGGTTATTAACCTACTCTTAATTCATTCACTGGTAAGGCATTTCCTGACTCTGATTAAAATATAATTGTTACACCTAATTTATGAACAGAGGTTTACATTTCAATAAACCGAAATAATCCCAAATTTTAACACCTGAGCTTAGTATTAAGGCAATGTATTTTATGTTTTTCATATAATATGTATTTAATAAAAGCTAAATACCTAATGCATGAATGATGATTAAAACATTGCAATTTTAAAGCTGCATTTTATAAATTTCGAATTCTTTGTACATGGGTAGGTACCAAAATCGTTAGATTATGTATCTTAATGTAATTAACATACAAGCATTGTACTTTTAATTATTCGTATATTCGTTGTACTGGTTGCAATACATTCGTTTTCAAATGAGTCGAACTGCTAGAGTGGTTAGTCGACGTGGACATAGTAAAACGAGAAAAGTATGTCAAGTCAAATCCCATTAATTGCTGCGTAGGTATGGCTATGGTGGGCATAGCTACGGCGCCTACGCCTATTTGAGAGTGTTATCATAAGACACGTAATAGGTAATTACAATATGTCTTCACTGACGAGCGTTGAGACCGATGAAAATCTAGTATAAAGATGTCATACTTTTCGTGTTCCACTATGCCGTTGATGAGTACCTAGTAGTGGAATTTCATCATAGCATGCACTGATTTTAGTTTTTATACTCTAAACATTAGGCACACGTAATATCACTACTCTATATTAAATAATATGAGACTAGTTAGTTCCATCCCTACACTAAGTTATAATTTATATTTATTTTATATTATGTAATTTATCTTAACACTCATTTCATGGTTAATTGTACTTGGTGAAAATGAAGCGTATTGTAGAGAAAAATCTTTGTAATTTTAATCTTATAAATGAAAGGAGCGTCATAAACAAGTTCATTTTATTTTTTATTATATAATCTACCTACGGATAAATAATATTTCCATTGTAGCATGGTACAACACAACATTACATTTATTCGCTTTCATCCCAATGTGTTTTACACTTATTGTATATTAGATTGTGAGTATTAACGAACCAATAGCTCATCACACCGTTTCGCCGATGGAATTTATATGATGTCACGTTTTTGCATGTTTCCCAGCAGAGCCTGCAATCGAAATAACAATTAGTCATTTTCTTAAATCTCGTGAGTCTGTCCACCTACAATACTTTTTTCTGCGAATTTTAAAGTATACAATTGCGAAAACGTAGGAACATAAGTCACCGCTCCCTTTCCGGCGAATGAAACAATGTGACTCAGAGTTCTGCACATCTGTGTCAATATCATTCTTTATACATAGTTGCATGTTGATGTCAAAAATAATGGTACATGATGCAAACTTAATGAATGTTCTAAACTTTTGTATAGTTATTGATGAGATTTTTGTCGTTATTACTTATTAGATATATTGTTATTCCTTGTTCTCGATTTGATATAAATAGTTATACAAAATTAATAATACTGACAATACCTATATTAAAATCATAAAAAAACCTCAACAATAACCTTAAAAAATGTGTATAAACATTATATATTAGGGTTGGCTTATGTATCTATGTATAAGTAGGTACCTATTCATTGTTTTTAATCTGCATTTCCATTAAAGGTGGAAGGGACACAGGAAATGAACCTATCCTATCCACTTCTTATTCATGTAGATAGCTACCTTGTTAACAAAGTTGACGATGGCCGTCGCGGGTTGCTCGGGCTCGAGCTCGGCGAACACGTGGCACTGGTTGTCGGCGCCCGACGACGAGCGAGCCACGAACGCGAATATTCGTCTGTGAATTATATTATTAATCAGTCCCCTAATTTATTTTTTGACTCTTTGGTAGGTACCTCCAACTCTGTATACTGTTTCTGATATAGGTACGTACTAAAATTCTCATTGTACTTTCGGTATCTATTCGGTATCAAAATCTTAAGATACCTAAATATCATTTTTACTTGCCTTGTATTCGTAATGAAAAGCACAGTGTTTACCTCGGGTGAAAGGCTTATTTTCTCGCTACGCTCGGGCGGGAAACCCCGACTCGGGACTAAATAAGTTATTTTCATCCCTAGGGTAACAATATACTATTTCATTACTCATACTCTGAAAGTTGGTCTTAAGTCCCTGAGGAGCGGGTTGAAAGTAATACTTTTCCGGCCCGGGAGAATCGCTTTCAACTGACAGCTGTCAAATTATTAAAAAAAACTAGTTCCATTTTCACATTTGTATGAAACCATGTTCAAACTTTTTCTACAGTCACTCAATTACAGCACGATGTAAAATTGAAATAACATAAAGTTAAGTATTAATTAAAGGATATATATTTTTAAATGACTTAATTATAATTTAGTTTCAAGAATTTATTTAAAATAACATAGATTTGGCCAAAATATTTAAAGATGAAAATGAAAAATAATGGCTTAATAATGAAGTTGGCCTGCCAACGAAAAAAAAAATACGCGGCAATCCGATCTTTTTTTTTTTTTTAGTTGTTGAGTATTGTTTATACTTCCTTGTATTATTTCTTTAGCCAATTCCTGTTTTTATTTTTACTTTCCTTGTATTCGTAATGAAAAGCATAGTGTTTACCTCGGGTGAAAGACTTATTTTGTCCCTCGAACTATTAGCGCCCTCGCTACGCTCGGGCGCCAAACCCCGTCTCGGGACTAGATAAGTCACTTTCACCACTCGTGTAACAATGCACTATAACACGGCTATTATTTTCTACGGATTGTATCACTCACTTCTCAGTTTGCGTGCCATTGTCGACGTATGTGTAGCGCCTCTCGTCGGGGTCGATGCCGGCGTAGGAGATGCCTGAGGCGGGGTAGTGGCGCCGGAAGAACAGCTTGCGCGCCGCGTCCGTCAGCGTGATGCCGCCGCCGAACACTTTGAAGTGCACCACTTGCGCTACCACCTGGGGCGTACCAAGATATGTAAGAGAAGGCTTTGCCTATATAAAGTTGTATGGCTTAATTAAAGAGTTTAACCCAAAGGGTGGCTCTTATCTGTAGTAGGTACTCAGAGGCTTAAATATAATTACTCATGTGCGTTACTGTATGGAGTAGTAAGTATTACCGTTTCAAAGCCATAATTTTCACGTGTAAAGTTATAAAAGCACTATTGTGGAAACTAGTACAAGCTAACCGGATCAATGAAGGCAATAAATGTCGTAGGGTGGTGCCACATTAGCGTGGGCTTTGCTAGTGACACTGGACAGTAGTGAAGCGACCCCCTGGTAAGTTGTTTTTTTTTTACCCTAATTCAGTTGATAACTAACCTTTTTCATGAGCAGATTGCCGACGGCCCGGCTGACGGCGGCGGGCCCGGTGAGCGCCTCGGTGTTGTCGGCGCCCAGCAGCAGCACGTGGCACGCGGCGCCCGTGGCCAGCAGCGCGCGCGCCGCCGCGCTCGCGCCGCCGCCCGCCCACGGGTCCCTGCCCAGAACGCAGCTTGCGTTTACATACGTAGAAGTCTTGTTACGTTAGTAATCTACTCTATTAGAATTGTTCCGGAACTAACAGTGTGTCCCATGGGAATTGTATATAATCTTGAATCCCCTTTAAACCCCTTGGCGGTTGAATTTTCCAAAATCCATTCTTAGTGATCACCAACGTTACTTAAGGAACTCCTGTGCAAAATTTCATGTGCCTATAGCTAGACCCACTGATTTAGAATATGCGTAGTCAGTAAGTGTAGTTTGTGGGCTTGCGACTCTCTTTTTCATCGTATAAAACGCAGATATGGAAGTTATTTCACGCCGATCTTCTGTGAGAGAGTGGCACTACCCGGCTCGAGGCAGCCCGTACATGAGCTGTAGACAATTAGCTACAGCTTGGTTCTACATCCGAAAAATATTTGTATATAAATTGTCAAGTAGTTAGTCACCTATCAGGCAGGCGGAGCGGCACGGGCAGCGCCAGCGGCGTGACGGTGTGCTGGTAGACGAGCGCGGAGAGCGAGCTGAAGACGGGCTCGTCGGGGCAGCCGCGCAGGCGCACGCCGCGCGCCGTGGGCTCCACCAGGAAGTGGCGCGCGCCGCCCCCGCCGCCGCCCGCCACGCGCACCGCCAGCCCGAACGCGCCCGGGAACGAGTTCGAGTCGCGCACTATGAACGCGCCCTCCTCCAGCTGCATCAGTGCTGATACCGCTGTACGACAAATAGATACTCGTTATTTATTGCTCACTTATACACCATGTCATTTTTATACTTAATCAATTTTCTATTAATATTCTCTGAAAGAAGATCATTTTCGATGCTGATCTAGTGGGGGGTATTCACGATCGTCGTTTCCGTGTCAGAAACGACAGCTTCCATGGTTCTTCTAATTCATTTGTAAAAGTCCGCTTCTTCTAATTGCGCAGCGCCTTAGGTTGTAAAAATGATGTGGAAGTGTACTGGACTGACCGTCGTCCCTGGAGATGTTGGGCTTGTACCAGTAATGGCTGGTGTCGCGCGCGAAGCGCACGCGGTCGGGCGCCACGTGGTGCGGCTCGGCGCCGCCGCTCGCGCTCGACCGCCGCGACCCGTTGCTGCCGTTGAACGCGCGGTATTCCGACTCGGGACTACCCTCGCGCTCTTTTCTGTATCAAACAAATAGGTAGAATCCTCATTAAAACCTATGTACAGCTTCAAGAGTTCCATCAATGTTCAACTCATTCATGGCTAGTTACAACCACCAGCACAATATCCAGGTATGACACCAAAACCTGAGCACAAAATCCAGGCCTAAAAATACGAATGGCTATGGAGAGGTATTGTGCAGCGCTTATCCTTAAATAAGTTATCGCTATACTGCTGTATTCATTTAAAATGGCAGTTTACCTAGTGACCGAGGGTGATCGCGGCGGGCGCGCGCTGAGCGAGGGCGTGGGCGTGGGCGGGTAGGGCGTGCGCGGGTGTGTGGGGAAAGCTGGTGTGCCTGCGCGAGACTCCGCGCGGGACTCTGTGCGAGACTCCGTGCGAGACTCTGCGCGCGACCAGCTTTCTGCACGCTCCTGTAAAATATAGGTACATCAGTAATATGAACAGTCTTTAAGATATTTCTTTTCTCAACAAATTATACTGGTGGGCGTTATGATTCGGCAACATTGGCCGGGATGGCGTGGGTTAAACTAACAAAATCACTTCGAGGTAGCTGGGGCCTCGGGTTGAAGTCGCGAATGAGGACATCGATGAGCGTCATCAAATCTTTGGACAGTTAGGAATCCGTGCGACTTTGTCTTGTATAATATGTTTTACAGGCTATAAAGTTAGCGTTTTGGTGTATCAAGTCAACACATAAAGGGTCGATACTCACTATGGTGTCGTTGTGCGTCGGCTCCGCTAGCGACAGTAACCCGGGCGCGGGGGTGCTGGGCGGGGTGCCCGTCGCACTCCACTCGCGCATCGTCATCTTTTCATACATGAATTTTCTAGATGAGGTTCTGAAAATGTATTAAATCATCATTCATTTAACCCCAAACCAAACCGCGGCTCAGTACAAAAATGTTCAGTTGCTAAATGGTTGAGGAAAACTTCGTGGAGAAAACAGCATACCAATCCCCCTTGTTTGCGTTTACACCGATTAATAAAATAGAGACAACAATATAAATCGCTGTACAAGTTTCGCCTGAGCAAACTCAAGATTAGAAAACCTTATACGTTCTCTATATAGGTCCAACAAACAGCACTGCCTCATGTGTCTTGGACTATGGCCTGAAGTCTCTTCGCATTGAATGGATGCCCGTATCATTATTATTACTAGGTAATTTATAATAATAACCTCTGTGAGTAGTCCTATTCATTCATGTTAATTAAAATTCTAAGTTATTGTAAGTAGGTACGGGACCACGTGGTTTAACTTATTCAATGCCAAGTGACGGCGAGCTTGCTCAGCTGCGTGGAAAACGGATATTACTCATCGACAGCTATGCAAATAGGCACCGACACTGACTCCATTGCTAAGAAACCTTCAGTTTTCAATTAAAAAACGATTAGGTACGATTAAAAAATAAGAGCGAGCGGAAAAATAATTAACGAACAAAATAAATGTAGTATTTAGGCCACGTCTTTGAAATAGGAACGGAAACTGAAAATCTAGAATAAACCTGAAGAATGTTACCTGTCTGGAGCTTGTGGGCTGGTGCTGTCGGTCCTGAGAGCCGTGCGCGTGTTCACGTGCAGCGGCACGCTAAAGTCATCGTCGTCGTCTGCGAAAGCTGTCGTGTCACTGGTGTAGCCGTCCACTCTGCAATAATAAAACAAATAAAAACCCTGTAATAATTATGTAAAATCTAATTTTACATACTATATGATTTTCTGTCCCACATTTTTTGCACAAGATATTATTATGCGATCCTTAACTTATCGGTCTTTTAGGTTTCTTTTTCGTTCCATCTGTATACTTATCAACACCTTTATCTTGCCATTCACAATTTTATCTAAAGACTAGCTGTGCCCGCGACTTCGTCCGCGTGCAATTTAATTGACAAAGTTTCATACCAACTTTCATCCCCTATTTTATCCCCTTGGGGATAGAATTAATCAAAATCCTTTCTTAGCGGATGCCCCCGTCATAACATCTACCTGCATGCCAAATTTCAGCCCGATCCGTCCAGTGGTTTGGGCTGTGCGTTGATAGATCACTATGTCAGTCAGTCAGTCAGTCAGTCAGTCAGTTAGTCACCTTTGAGTTATATATATAGATTGAGATTATTAACTGACGAAACAGGTCCTAAAGTGAAATAGTCTCGGATGGTACCTACCTATGACTGGCTGATCGGCGCACGTGTCGCGAGGGTGCCGTGTCCCACTCGAGCGGCAGTCGAGCGACCCGCTCCCTGGCCTCCTTCTTCTCGCGCAGTCTCTGCTGCTGCCGCTGGAGCCACGTGAGGCCAGAGCTGGTCTCCATGCTGCTCTCGGAGCGCCGCGGCTCCCGGGCCCGCGTCGTCTCGTGCCACCCCAGTGTGCTGGCCGATCTCCAGGTCCCATTCTCTGGTATCGTCTTCTGGGCGCTGCTCGGCGGTCGCTCCGCCCACTCCACCTCGCCGTTCAACCATCTGTCCCAAAGATTTTTTACCGCATTATAAATGGCATTGTTTTTTTAACGCCAGCAACAAAACATAAAACATTTTTTGTTTATTGTCCGGTTGTTTTCTCGTGTTTTTGCCGCGTATAGGTCTGGGAGGTGTGATCTTATTATGGCAAAAACCTTGGAGACGCGTTCTGTGCATTGAAAAGTGGGTGGATAGCGAGTAGGTATTACCGTATACTAATACAGTAGGTAATGTAAGATGAATGTAAATATTTAACGCCTTCCGTTCAGAATGGAATGCGGTTAGCATATTGTTTTTATTTCACGGATTGTAAACATGTATTTTCGGAGAAGACATTATGTTTTTATTGAAACGTAAACATTGTGTAATTGAGGGAAGTTAAAGGACAAAGCGGCATTTATTAGAAAGTAAATAGCGTCTGGTGCAGCGGGCCGGGCAGCATGTGGCGCGCGGGCGCACAGGGCGTCGCGCGCGTCGCGTCGCGCCGGGCTCGGTCGACACCCGTCCGTTTATGGCGACGTTTATCTCGAAATAGTAACTTGTTTGGGTCATGGCGGCGACGCAATCACACGCCATCGCTCCAAATCAAATCGAGAATTGCGAGTTGACGTCGATGCACACGATTGTACAACTACACTACTTACAAGTATTTTAACAGTTAAAATCTTGATCATTAAGTACTCACACGTCATTTTAATACGTTATTAAAATATAATCGGCAATATTATACCAAAAACGGTGAGAATAGAAAGGTCTGTTCAACTGCTGTTTACGAGTAACCATATCATTAGTTAGTTCCAAGAATGGTAATGCCCAGTCAATAATTTGACTGGAAACCATACCTGGAAACTTAAGAAGCCATTCATTTAGCGGGCGGCGCATAAATAATTCGCTACAGGCGGTTAGAGCCGGGTACCTTATGAGCGTCGGTCGAGCAATGTAGCGGAACGAACAGACTGGTAGGTACTTGGTTCAGTTCCAGCCCACGCCTATCGCCGAATCAATTAAGGACAAGAATGCTTCCGTTTCTTAACGTATTGCAAACAATTCTCAAGGTATTAAGCCGGTATCGGTACACATAGCATCACTGCCATTAAAATAACTCTGTATTTTATGAAATAAAGGAAGTAGAGCTTTTCTTAAGACGAAACGATCATATGAAAGAGGCCAATAATAGACAACTTCAAAGATATAAGTAGCAAAAATCCTTGTAATGGAGTCTGTACAGCTTGATTTATGCGTGTGCGCGGAGCTTTATGCTAGCTCGTACCATTACAAAAGCACAGTTCGCACTAAGTGCTATGATTACAATGCATTATAACGATATGATTGACAACACAGATATCGGTGTCGTGCCATTTACCGCCGCGTCAATCAACTTTGATGGGAGCCTTTAAACGCAATGACACTGCCTATTGTTTACTTTGTGCTAGACATGAATGATTATTTAGATCAATACGGATGGTGAATGATTTTCAGATCTGCTTTTATTTTAAAGATATACCCTTAATTGATACGATAATAATATTTTAATTAAAGAAAAATCTTAATTTTAAAGAAAAAAATGATATTTTAAAATAATTTTCAAATTTCCCGCAAAAACACTCTAAAGCTGTCACTTGGCTTTGATGACGTCATAAACCGGTAAACAATGCTGGCGATCTGTCAAAGTCTATAGAATTTGAATAGATTTTTCAGAAAATGTTAATTAAAAGCAAAAATCTGCAAGAATAATGAATACAAAATCGTCGCCATAAGATTCTCTTGATGATCTGAAATAAACAAACAATAAAACTATGTAGCACCTTTCTATAATAATATGTAATAATAGTATAGGTAATTTCAAACTTTAGCACTTAACCTAACTTTTAAAAATGATAATATTTTACCGATATGTACTTCTAAATACGATAAAGTGATATGTAAAATGCGTAAATAATGTGTTTCTGTTATGGTTAAATATTATATTAGTATATAAAACTATACTTACAAAGACGTTTTCACGTTCCTAATCTCCGCTGCACAAAAATCCTTATTATCAGCAAAGTAATTTGCCACCATCAAAGAATCTATCTTTGGTAAGTTTGAGCTATTTACTTTGACAAATCCAGACTCCATTATGGTAAATACGATTATATTATTAGCAAATTATTCAGAGAGATAGTTCACACGCTGGCACTTTCGCTTTGTAATGACAGCTTGTTTGATTTGTTTTGCGGTTTATGACGTAATGAGCTCTGATAGGTGTTCGCCGTCACGTGATAATGTGTAGTAATTATAGCTTTTTAAATTAATTTTATTTAATATAATATGATAAATGTTATTTATAGAATGTGATTATAGGTATGTTAATATCACCATTCATCGTTTAAAAATAACTTGGCATGAATTTGTAATTATTGTCACGTAGCCTATTGCTGGGTACTTTGTATGTAAAAAACGGAGCAAATAGGAATCTACCGTAATATAGAGAAACAAAATAATGCCGTGAGCTTACGTCTTTGCATTAAGATTTTAAAGTTTGTAATAAATAAATTTTAAATCGGATTCAAAATCAACGAGCTCGACGGGAATCGGGACGATTTAATAGTTAAAAATAAGAATACTTATTCACGTCTGCAGCGGCGGTATTCATTTATTGATGAATGGTAGAGTCCCGTAAACAAACGTTCTGAGAATATCTCCGTAAGTAGGTGGTTATTATTCACGCGAGTATTTCAAGAATGTCAGTGTTGATTGTAACGGTTACATTCAATATGAAAATTGCATAACTGATGAGGAATCTACGAGATATAATAAACTGTGTGCTCGATATCGCGACAAAGGAGGGCATTATGGTCTCGCCCCACGCGGCGCTTCAGATAATAACCATAATGTACTAGTAGCTATGGACCACTACTATTAATTATAAGTTTAACCACGTGCGTTAACAAGGACGCAGTTGTTAGTAGTACTTACTTACCTACTTATTTAATTATCTTTTTTTTGTCAGTCCCCGACGATGATAAGGTTTATGTAAACTATGGTAAAGGTTTCTTTAACTTTAAAAAAAATATAATATATAAGTAATTTAGTTGATCAAGTATTTTTATTTATAAAATACATTTATATAAACGAATGGTATAGGTACCTATACATATAAAAGTAACTGCGTGCCCTTTAATTATACCTATGGATTTACAATTGCATGAATATATTCGCGAATATAATATAAGGATACACATTGAAATGCGAAACACGTTCAATTCAAATTGTTTCGTTTTTTTCATTGTAATGAATGTATAAAGTTTATCCAATTAACGCCCACGGGATGCCGGCACCTACGTATTTATCAATTTGGCGATCAACTAGATCACTCACAAACAAGCTCTTCATTGTTTTTATACTTTGATAAAGGAAGTCTTTTATCAAAGTTTTTATATATTTGACGACCACTTGGCGCAGTGGTTCGAGCGTAAGCCGCTCGGCTCACTGCACATGGTAGTTGCGGGTTCGATTCCCGAAGGGGCAAATTTTCGGAAATGGCCTTTACGTAATTTGCCTAGGTCTGGGTGTCACTGGGATCGCCCCCAGTCCATTGTACAGTACATTGTACCCATAGTACAAGCGTTGCTTAGTTTGGGAATATACAGTTGGTGTGTTCGTCTGGCGATATTTTTTTATTTATTTTTTTATTTCGATAATTCCAATATAAGGAGGTATGTTAACGGCGCTGAGGACGAAGCTGTCATCATTAATTAGCTATTATAATTAATTATCATTAGGAAACCGGTGTGTTTGTGCTAGCTACACATCTCTAGGTATAAATTACTTGGGTCTTTCTCTTATGCCACAATGTACAAAAAGTCTTATTACTGCGACAAGGCATATTTTAGTGCAATTCGACAATTATTCGAATACTGGTGCTACCATTATCTGTGATATCTACTTACAAAGGTACTAAAAGGCTTCTGTGAACATCTTTGAACAATAAGTGGTCTCCTCAGCTCAGACCAATCTTATAGGTGACTTTGATGTGGATACTTGGTGTTCGAAATTACAATCATGAAGCCATAAATACATTAGAGTGGGCCCTGTGAGTGGTGTAATGGCCATCAATGGTTATGGTATATTTTATGGCTCCCCTTCATTGACAGTGAAGTGGGTCGAGCGGAACGCGGCTAAATAAATTAAGAGAGGACGTTCACAAGACGATCCGCGTTGTTATTTGTTGTCAAGCAATTTGTTGGAATGTCGGCACACGACCGAATTCTGCGGCATTGTTCAAACCGCCCACCATGTTGCACTTTGTTAACAGCTGACTCGCATTTGTTATGTTTAGAATACGCGGTCTGATGTTTTGTGTGAAACTAGGTTTTGCTAAATATAACCTGAATAGTGAGGTTCATAATGTAAACATTGTTCTTCGGCGTACGATGATGTAGGCGCGGCCTTCACGCCTACACAGGAAGAACATAAATGTTTACGATATTGCCACCAGATACCTTTTTTTAATGAAGTACCTACCTACTCGTATCTACAGTTTTAATTTTAATAAGAATAAAGCAACAAGGTATCAAATGTTCAGCTTCATTGATTCAAAATCCTCGTAAATAAATTTTATGAAGTACGTATGTGTACTTTTTACGACTGCTCGCTTGTTGTAAACTAACTTTTCATTACTCATACTCTGAAAGTAGGTCTGAAGTCCCTGAGGAGCGGGTTGAAAGTAATACTTTTCCGGCCCGGGAGTTTTGCTTTCAAGTGACAGCTGTCAGTTTATTAAAAAAAAACTAGTTCCATTTTCACATTTCTATGGAACCATGTTCAAACTTTTTCTACAGTCACTCAATTACAGCACGATGTAAAATTGAAATAACATAAAGTTAAGAATTAATTAAAGAATATATATTTTTAAATGACTTAATTACAATTTAGTTTCAAGAATTTCTTTAAAATGACATAGATTTGGGCAAAATATTTAAAGATGAAAATGAATAATAATGGCCAAATAAAGAAGTTGGCCGGCCAACGAAAAAAAAAAAATAGGCGGCAATCCGATCTTTATTATTTTTTTCGAATTGTAGAGTATTGTTTATACTTCCTTGTATTATTTCTTTAGCCAATTCCTGTTTTTATTTTTACTTTCCTTGTATTCGTAATGAAAAGCACAGTGTTTACCTCGGGTGAAAGACTTATTTTGTCCCTCGAGCTATTAGCGACCTCGCTACGCTCGGGCGCCAAACCCCGTCTCGGGACTAAATAAGTCACTTTCACAACTCGTGTAACAATGTACTATTGCATCTTTGTGAAACCCAGTTCCACTTCTTATTCAATTTAATTTAACAGCGGAACGACTTAATTTTCTTCGAATGACATCTCAAATGGAAACTGGTTTTGAAAGGTTGCCTTTATTTAAGTTGTTGTTGTTGATTAAAATGTCCCTTAGAAGGTATGTCTAATTAATTGAGACTTGACGATCTTTAGACCATAAGAATAAAAGGTTTAAATTAATAGATAGGTAGGTAACTTATTTTATTGAAAGGAACAATGAAATAAACTGACCTTCCGTTGAGTACAGGGGAGGCCGCGGATGGTGGCTGTACCACCGGCGTGGTGGTGGTGGTGACATCCTCGTGCGTGAATTTGCGGAGGGTGCGCGGGGAGAGCGGCGTCCTCGGCGAGGGTGGCTCCGGGGTGACCGTGCGATCGTCGTCGTCCTCTATGGGCCGGTAGCCGCGGTCGACGCCGAGCGCGCGCCGCACCAGCTCGGGGCTGGCGAGGCGGTTGGAGGCGCGCAGCATGCCGGGTCGCAGACCGGGCGCTCCGTAAGTGAAGGGCGCGGAGTCGGCGCGCGCGTGGTACGGTATGTCCGGCTGGCGGTCGGCGTGCGACTGCGGTGGCGGCGGGTCGGGGAGCGCGCTCACCGTGCGCAGCATGTCGCCCAGCAGCGCGTCCAGCTCGTCGGGTGGGCTGGGCGCGGCGCGGCGGCCCGCCGACGAGATGCCCGAGTCCATGGAGGCGGTGAGTGGCGAGGAAGGCCCGCCGCTCGCGCGCACCACGGTCGCGTAGATGGACCCGTCGAGGGGGCCGAAAGTGTGCGCAGCCTCAGCGCCCTCACCCGCCTCCCCCGCTTCACCCCCTGAGCCGGAGCCCTCCGCGCTGCCGTTGTTCTCACCTGCACCGAATTGTAACACTTTACATTATCTATCTAATTCTAAATTTTACACAAGTTTAACGGTTACAGTGAACAGGAGTGGGACATTAAAAACGTCTATTATTATTATAAAGATGACGGAGGTGCCGCCACAACGCGATATTTGGCGACAGTTTAATTACGAATAGCTTTTAAATTGGATTCGATTCGCTCCAATAAACGGCGCCTCATCGCGCCTGGCCGCTCTCTGTGCGGGCACGTGTATAAATTTCTACTGCACTTTGTACCTACGAGGCCAGAATCAATTAGCATTTCACTTATACTACGACTAGTTTCATAATTAACATATTCACACGTAATAATAGTATCCAGGGAACGGGTTATCTAATGAACCGTACGCCGTCTGATCGGCTGGCGAGTGCAGTTACAATCGCCGAGATCGGACAGCATCCTAAAAAGGACTAAGTTCACTTCCCGTTATTCCAGTAGCTAGAATACACCGTTACGCGTTGTTTTATCTGAAGCCGAGAGATCTACTTCAAACTTCAATATTATTTATCTTAAAACAATATCTTAAACAAATCTAATCTACAACAGAACGTCTTACATAACACATTGTAAAACGATAGTAGGTAGTAGTCCAGTTTCACTGTTTGTAGATACTAGAGAATACTTATGGGGGCAAGTAGGCATGTACTCGTACAACAGATGAAGTTAACATTGAACACGACGCGAATAGAAACAGTATAAGTGGATAGATTAAATCCAAATTATATTGAATCAACGAAAACCGCGTAATATTGGTAAAGCTAAGCTGTAGGCAATGTGTGTAATATTCGCAGAAGACACTAAACGCGACTCTCGACGCTTCAAGGTGAAGCCCAATAAGGAAACTACCTCTAAGCCAAGGTACCTGCAGGTCATACATAAACACACACACGCCTGAAGTACAATTAATAGCCTTATATCACCTGTACAAGGCAGAATAAAGATAAATTATAATTTATCTTTATTCTGCCCGATAATTATCAGATCTAAAATATCTTTATCAACTCGCCTGCGCTTTTAAACTTGATAATGATTACTTTAGGACATAACGCCCATTCTACATGATTATATTCGACAAACAGTTTATGCGACGTATAAATCTGTCAAAATGTGTAAATACGGAACGCAAACAAGGAAGGGCAGCATCATTGCAAGCCTTATTTGCATATCGAGTTCGTTTTACTGCCGAAGGCAAGGTTTCAGGGTTTTAAATCCGTCACACAGAATTGTAATTGTAATCCTGTGATCCGTCAATATGTGATCTTACGTTACGCACGCTGGTAAAGTGTAGAAAGACACTGGTGTCTGACGGGCGGCGCCGGCGTTTACTTCACGATGCTCGATTTCGAAACTTGAACTAAATGTTAGGCTGTCAATAACGCAATTAGTGTAAATATATTAACGTCAGCGTCTGGTGACCGTCGGCCGCTGTTAAGGAAGATGTGGTTTATTTCTGTGATGTCAACGAAAATAACGCGGGCGCGTGGAGCGGGGGTACTGTTGCGACATGTGCCCGCGCAGGAAGAGGATGTGCGCCCAGCGTCGCGTCGGCCACGCGCCAGTCCTACGCCCGCTTCACGCGTCATGTCATCCTAATAGCTGTAGAAAATGCATAATTTTATTTTTCGCCAGTTAATCGAATAAAAGGAAGTTTATTGAACCAGAAATATAATTTACCATTGTGACAAAGACAAATAGTGTTCTATTATAGTATTGTTTACTTGTCAATCTATATTGAATAGGTTCATTGTTGCACAAATCTAATTAAAGTACTTCCATTTGAACATAAAAATAGAGGGCATCATGATATACCTATACATATAAACGTTCATATGGCTAACACCGGGGCTAGTTGTATTAGATAGAGCCATTAGACGCGTCACAATAAGTTGCTTCGGACGGGCTTTAACTTCGTTAGCCGAGGAAAATGAGCGTGACCGTGACGTGACGCGTGGTTTCGTGAGACGAACACGTGTCACACCCACCAGCCGCGCTGCCAGTGAACAACACAGAGCAGTAGGTTTGAAGGAGGGCATTCATGGGGAATCCATTTGGAATTGGTTTACATCGGTAGAAGTGGGTGTAAGACTTCAACTTCATACCACACTCACAATCACTGTTTGGCTCGGCGCCACTCAATTCCATGCTTGTCAGTTTAAAGGAACTCATTCAATATAGTCCCATTGGAATGGGTCCTCCTCGGTGGACGAATTCCAAATTCGTGGTGGATTTTGGAATGTTTGGAAATCCAACTGTCTCCACATTCACGATGCGTTTTTGGAGTTTTTGAGTTTAGTTTTGGAGTTTTAATAGAGCCGCCGTGAATGACCTGCATAATGAGGATTACATGCTAGAGAATTTGTTTAGCTAAGTAATAATAAACTAAACTTTTGTTTAACTAAAAATAATAAAAGTTCTAAAGACTTTAAATTCGACTTTAATAATGACGTTGTTTTAATAAAAGTTTAACTGAAAGTCTTATAAACTATCTACAACTTAATTATATGTAGATGGAATTGCTTATTGACTATGCTTAATGTACTTTAGTTCATAATAGGTGTGGTTGGACTCTTTTTAAGTGAGGTAATCCTCATGGATTACGTTTACGCCGCGGGGAGGCGAACGGTTTATGTTTCTCTCTTACCGGCTGCGTTAACCCTAAGTCCTTAGAAGTCTGTTAGCCGATCGGATGTCGAATGCCTACACGTAGGTGAATTAAGACATTAGACGTTATTTTGTTTTATTTTTTGTGACATTCGAAGGGGGAGTAGTAACGGGTAGAGCCTCGCACAATATCGATGTGATTATTTCGTAGAGCAGTATAAAAATAGTTAAACAAACGGTTACGCGATAACCGTCGTTGCTGGAGGTGAGCGTGTCCGCGGGTCATGATGTCATCGGCGGCTCCGCCTCGCGATTCCGCGAACCTAAGCTCTCCACCGCATTATTATTCCGCGCCGGTCATTTGGCTTTCTGTTCTCGTTATCCAACCTTAGCTCCGAATTCTAACCAGTTTAGCTCTTTTACCTGTTTTGCTGGCGAAGAATGTGGTGCACCATTTGCATATTAATTCGCTCGTTTTTGCCGTCAAGCTTTGTGGCTATCATTTTGACCATCGAATTGGTGAAATTATTTGACTCGGTTTTTTGAATAGGGATGATATAAGTGCCTTCATAATTATGTATTAACACAAATCACAGTACTGTGCCCAATCATAAAAATCAAACCTCATACTTAATTCTAAAGGATCGTTCATAACACGAACAATTTCCTGTTATGAGACAATATGGTAGGTTCCTAAAAATGTACACCGACTTCACACGGTTTGATCTATCGTGTTATTGGATAATACAGTCAGAGTCGTATTAATAAATCAATCTCAAGTCTGAGAGCGATCTCGATTAAGCTTTCGACATGTCATTTTGTACAGGTATGACGTTAGAATGACATTTCCAAGATCACCCTCAGATTTGAGATCGGTTTATTAGGTAATAAAGGCCTTAGTTGACAGAGCATCTCAATTTATCGTTAAGTTTTGCCAGGCTCCTGAACAACCGTGTGGAGCGAGCATGAAGATGACAAACATAAAGTCGGGTGTGAGAATGGAAACCCTATTTTTTATATAATATTCTATATGGTTCATGTACAAGAGTAGAGTTACAACTGTTCTATAGCAAATAACATTGCGCATTGATTATTTAGTAAATATAAACATAGCAACCTTAATCCAGGGCAACACTGTTCACAACCGCGCGTCCGCGCCGGGAACACTACTCGTATTGACTGTCCATCAAATGAAAGCTCCGGCGATAAACTGATAGCCGCAACGGGCGGACATATGCCGTAATGTCAGGGCAAGCAACTCGGGTAAACTTCGATCCATACTGGTCACCATCACTGTACAGGGTGTTGTTCTATTTTCGACTTAAATGTTTGTGAGTTGTGACATTTAATTCTATATCCGAGAACCGTCCAAACCCCCAAGCTTTATTTCGAAGTTTTGAAACATCATGTATCACTCTACGTTTATTTATTTTGAAAAAACTTACATTACTCGCTATCGCAACATAAAAAATACGCGCGACTTAGTTATATAACCTACCCCTTCATTTCCTGTTGCACTATTTTCGAAATCGTGTTTAACGATTCCAGTTCACAAAACCATATACAGAATCCTTTCATCAAAAACTATTAACTTTTAACGTGTGTAACATCACTTTAGCAAGGATTAAGCAAAGTTGTTTTTTTTGTGGGTATTAACTCTTGTACAAATAAGTGAAGCTATTGGTATGTCATGTGTTCGATTCGGCCACGGCTCGCACACTGGACACGCTACATGCGGATTGATAATTCGAGACAAGTTCGACAGTATCACAAGCGATAAAAATTTATTTTGCACAGCACAACATGACGTCAGTGTAAACATAGCCTTGCGTGAGAATATAAAAATTCATTAGGCATGGTACAGACCGGACGTCATACATAAATAAATTAGCTGTAGTACGTGTACACGGGCAGATAATCATAATCTTATTAGCGCTAGGTACTTTTTGCTTGGATAAAAATTTACAATATACTTATTT
The DNA here is from genome assembly GCA_905147325.1 of Notodonta dromedarius. Taxonomy (NCBI): domain Eukaryota; kingdom Metazoa; phylum Arthropoda; class Insecta; order Lepidoptera; family Notodontidae; genus Notodonta; species Notodonta dromedarius. Next base: position 7,547,677 of record LR990159.1, on the reverse strand, counting down.
GTGTCGTACGAAGGGTATTAAAAGGCAACGCAGTCAGATGCGCGATGTATTTACTAAAATAAAGAAGATCACTTAGAGCGTTTACAAATCTAAACTAATATAATTAACTAGCTGAGCCCGCGACTTCGTCCGCGTGGAATTTAACTTAACAAAAAAGCCCGCACGCGCGTTCTGAGCCCGCGCGACAGGACCTATTTTTTAAAAATATTTGTTTTTCTAAAATAAAAGTAGCCTAAGTTACTGCTTATAACATCAGCTATCTACCAGTAACAGTCCCGTCAAAATCGGTCCAGCCGTTTCGGAGATTACCCGGAACAAACACACAGACAGACAGACAGACAGACAGATAGACAGACAGACAAAATTTTTTTAAATCGCGTTTTTGTTAAGGTGTCGTATGTACTTTCATATGCATTTAGTGAAAAGGTGTTATTTTGATATTACAAACAGACACTCCAATTTTATTTATTTGTATAGATGTATAGATGATGCATAGAGATATTGAACCATCAGTTTGACTACTAACTTACTCAGTGACGGCAACTTAACAACATTGTACACTTTAAGAAATCACTCGCCATGTCCGTGGTTGCACATGTACCCGTACGAGTCAGATGATGTCGATTCGTTCGAGTCGAATTAAGTTGATGTGTGACGAATGGCGGGCCTAAGGGCAGGCCCGTCGTTGCCGAGTGCGGTGGACATACATCAGCGATTCTCCACGCTGGCCAATTAGCGGCCAAGCGCGGCAGACCGATCCCAATCTCGTTTGTCGTTAGCACTAACACAGTGTATTGTTCGCTTTAGATCAACTATTGTTCGAAATGAAAAGCAAATCGTAGACGCTTCGACACGAGTTATCAATCACATATTGAAAGAGCATACAATACGTGATATGTGGAACAACACATTTAATACAATTTCGTGAATGTTCAACAAGTTGTTAATTAAGATTTTGTCGACTTGGATATTAATGTCCCACTCACCTCAATTGTGGTATTGACAGCCAACTTTGAAATATCCGTACAATGTTCTTTATTTTCTTTGAGGTACAAATCACACGTGTTTATATAATGAACTTTGATGTTAGGACGATTTGTGATAAAACAAACTGAGTTAGTTTTTTAAATTTTTTAGTGATGTTAAAGTAAAACGAGTTTTATAATGTCGGTATTGTGGCGCGCACTTGCCGGCGCGCAGGGCGGGCGGCGACTGGTCGCTGGGCGGGCGGCGCGGCGCCGGGCGGCACCGACGTTAAAATAGCCCGACACCTGCATGCCGCCACACGAACCGCGACCTCTCCGCTAACCGTGTAGTTAGGTCGCTTTGTCAACACTGATGACACATTTAACCGAGATTTACGGCACACGGTAACTTCTAATGTGTCTTACCGACAAAAGTATGGATATTATGTCGATAGTTTTCGGGTTATTCATAGTTGATGACAATTAAATATGCTTTAAAGTTGAACTGTATAACTTTATTATGTTAATTTAAAACTCTTATCGGATATTGTTGTGCAAGTCAGATATCTTGATTGTTTCTGATTTGCCTACAAATAGGTAATTTATTTACGAAAACATAATCACCCTTCCACACTTTAATACCTACCAAAAGAAGTGGTACCTATTACAATGAAATGAAATTTACTTTCTTGAGTCAACTTTTCATACACCGATCGGCTTGTTTATTATATAGCGTAACTAATACGGCTATATAAGGACACAGGATGTGCATAATAGTTCCCCTTTCACTTAGTTCCTGTGAGAAGGCAATTACGCAAGTTTGTTGGCTGTGAAATCACAAAGTTGCCAGTTATGGCATTCGGATGTGCTGGCCGCGCTCCTCGCAGCCACATGTGGCGCTCCTATAAATTGTTAAAGCTTAGCCAGCTTTAACAGAAATAGATGGAGCGGATGTTAGACTAATAAAATGCAGTAGAGCCAATCTTTCAAATAGTTTTAACTTAGGTTTTGTCAGCTTAGCTTTTATTAAGCTGAAACTCACGGATGGAAACCAGCTATATACCTACCTACTATAGATAATTCCATAGTTTTTTAAAATACTATGCTTTAAATACGTATCACAAACGTAATCCTTAAAGACATGCTAAACATTTGATCACATTTGGATCATTCACGTCTCACGAAAATAATCTTGATGGAAGAAACGCATACGTGGTACAGTACCGTACCACCACCTGTGGTAAGTCCATAGCTATAAACATCCAGTTCTTATTGTTGATACACAAAAAGGTTTGCAGGCGTGTACCTATAGTACCCATACCGGTGACAGGTTCGCGTATCTGCTAATGAACCACCCACGCTAAATAGAGTTTCACCGCTAACTACCTCACGAAACAGACCATTAAATCCCTTTTTGCTCTGCGTTTGTCTCGTGCTGGTATATGTAGCACGGGTTAGAACCTACTGTTAATATACTACAGGAGGTGTACTGTGTATGCACTCACCAGGGTCGTCGTCGGTGAGCGTGGAGAGCGGCCTGAGGTGTTCGAGCGAGTCCTGGCGCGCGAGAGCATCGGGCGCGGCACGCAGCGGCGCAGCGGGCGTGGGCGCCGGCGCCGCGCCGCCGCCTCCCTCGCCTCTAGCGAACACCAGCTCCACGGCGCCATCGCTCGGGAACGAGGGGTCTGGAAGATTATCTGACTTCAGTAAAGTTTAGGAACTTTTAGTTTACGGTTCGGCTTTCAGTCTACCCCGATGGGCTGATCTCTCTGCCCTTCGAGACCCAACTCGTGGGGCTACCGTTAACCCTTAAATAACCGGATTTTTTTGAGTATTTTAGGTATCTTACTACGTGTAATCCTTAGTAATAGAGATTTTTCTTGATAATGCGAACTAAACTCGAACTATCTAGATCATCAGAAGATATTTAATATAAAAATTACTACTTCAGAAGTGTCCTATAAACGAATATTGTATCGATTTCAATTTGTTATTGTAGTTAGACTTAGACTTCGTTAGCTTGACTTCCTAAATTATCTTCTTTACTGTTTATGTTATATAGGATAAGTAAACAGAATTATCAATCGTTCTGTAGTACAAAGCGACAATACAGAGTCTGCACATGTGATAATTGACCATTCCTCTTACTGTGGCCCGCAGCCACCTCAAGAACGGATTTAGTTCAGTGATAAATTAGTAGTAAAAAATAGGATTTGTGTACCATGCACAGCGTGGTCGAGTTGGTTCTTGGTGAATGAGAGGGTGTGGTCGGCGACAGCGCAGGTGTGGAACTGGCAGGCGAACACCAGGCTCCGCCGCGAGGCCTGCGCGTGCGCGTGCGCCGGCCGCCTGTACGCGCGGACCAGCACGTCACCGCGGAGGGCGAGCCGCCCCACGCCCACTGTCCATCCGCCACCGTTTACCATGTACAGTCCTGTAAACAGATATTGTTTTAATTGATATGTCTATTCATTAATTTGTTTTTTAAACTTACTATTTGATGATCGGTAGTTGCACAAGTAAGTGCGCAGAAAAACAAAAGTTTTTTTAACCGACTTCCAAAAAGGAGGAGGTTCTATATTCGTCTGTATGTATTTTTTTTATGCTCACGCTTTTGCTTGACCTAGATAAATTTGCTTTCAAAACATCAATTAGTTGATGTCGAAACAATTAGAACTTCAACCTTTCTAGGAGTCAAGTAAATTTCACTACCGATTATCGAACAATAAAATGTTATTCCCATACGGTTTGTAGAAAGACTGATTGTTTTGTAATGCTATCATTCATCGTAATATGGTTGATATTAACACATTGAAACGCCTTAACCTCTTACTGCACCCCTGCTCACCTCTTCGAGGAATACCAGCGAGACGATGTATTAACTAATTGATTGATAGCAATAATGGCACAGTTACCTGATGTGTAAACGCAGACAAAGTTCTCGTATATTTTGAGGAAGGCGATGGTGGGGGCGGTGGGCGCGGCCAGCGAGCCGGCCACGCTGACGTGCGTCAGCTGCAGCGGCGCCGCGTTCACGCGGATCTGGCCCGCCAGCAGACCCGCGAACGTGTCTATGTAGCTGCACAGAAACGGAACATTATCAAATACTTACAAATATAAAACAATAGTTTAGTTTAAGTGCTAGACTATTCGAGCTATAGCTAGAAATTCGAGCACTTTGTTCTTCATTTTGAATATTGGTGGCTGTTACTCATAAATGCAGTTTACACTGCTTTCCAGATATCCGGTCGCTAGGCTGGTATTAATAAATGTATCTTAAGTCTGAGAGCGATCTTGAAAATGTCATTCTAATGTCATTCCAGTACAAAATGGCACGTCAAAAGCGTACTCAAGATCGCTCTGAGACTTTAGAATGATTTAGTGAAGACAGACTATACTAAACTATATTATTTTTGGCCCTTGAATATAAGTCATAACTTTCGTGTTGCGGCATAAGAATGTTCTTCTAAGTATGTACCTAAATTAGATTTTTTTCCTTTTTTAAACAACCTGCATAGAATATAGATGTCTGGACAAATAGTAAAACAGCTGCTAAGTCGATTGGAGTTCTAACAAAAGGTGTAGATGATAGCTGATGTCCTAGTAAGAAACGCGACTGTGTTCGATTTGCTTACCGTTTATTGGAGGGTAGTTGGAAGATGGGCACGCGGTCGTCGAGGTACCTCCTCATGGCGTACCGGTCGAGCGCGTGCTCGGGCGCGCCGCAGATCGCGGAGTAGTGCATATACGCCGCCACCAGCACGCCCAGCCTCTCGCGGTTACCCCTGCGACACACGTGATGTTGGTGGATCATGTACACCGATGGGGTTCCAAGGAGTACTTAGTGTTAGCTATAGATCAATATCGATTGCCAACGAAGAAAAAAATAGGTATATCCCAGGTGTGGACTATTAAAAAAATATATGATGTATCTATGTAATATAAGCAGCTCCTTGTTTTCCTTATTTCTTAATTAGACCTATAGTCGTTTTGAGTTTATTTACCTAGGTACTTTGACGGTATCAGAATATATTAGTCGAAAGACAGCGATTTAATTGCAGGTATCCATAGTTGCTAAATTATAGTATTTATATTCGTAGGAGGTTGGCAAATAGAGTAGCCTTTCCCCTTTCCAATTATCTGTATTTCATTATAGGAAACTAATTCGTCTCAGTTCACATACAACGTGGTCTTGCTACTGCACTTAGTAATCCTACTAATATTATAAATGCGAAAGTTTGTGAGTGTGGATGTATGTATGTATGTATGTATGTATGTTTGTTACTCCTTCACGCAAAAACTACTGAACGGATTTGGATGAAATTTAGAACACAGATAGATTGTAACCGGGATATAGGATACTTTTTAACCCAATAATCCAATACTACGCGGATGAAGTCGCGGGGCACAGCTAGTATAACAATATTGCAATGATAGTTTACCATGCCAGCAATATAGCGACGTTCCTCGGATGTGCTGCCAACCAGCTCTCTATGTGCTTGCAGGCAGCACAGAGCCGCTCGAGCGGCGGCGCCAGCGCGCCCGCCCAGCCCAGCCAGCGCGCCCGTCCGAACACGCCGCGTGCGGAGCCGCCCGCCCCCGCCCCCGCGCTAGAACCTTCACCCTCGCCCTCGCCGCCGCTCACCTCGAACACCTACAAATCATATAAGAATACCTATTAAACAAAAGCAACGATTAAGATGAAAGAATAATAATTCACTAAAACAAAACCAGCCCGCTGAGTTACTTGCCGGATCGTCTCAATCGAGGTCGCGATTCGATACAAAGATCTATATCAAAATGACAATTAGTTAGTGCCTCGTGGGCCTAAACAAAATAAATGATTTAACTTAACCAAAATTAGCAAGTAAGTAAAAAATACTACTCACCATGAAATGTTCTCCATGTTTATTGGAGAGCATGTGCGCGGCCTGTGCCTCGGCGTGCGCGTCGCGCTCGGGCAGATGCAGCGCCAGCATGCGCTCCGCCACGTAGCACAGGTCCAGCCGGGACCCGCCCGCGCCTGCACCCGCGCCGCCGCCACCGGGGTAGCTCGCCGAACGAGACCCGCTCTGAGAAAAATGAACAAGGTTCTGCTCAGGTTATTGATCTATGATTAAAAGGAAATTCCTTTTCGATATTTAATATATACCTATGCAGGGAATTTAAATAGCTGAAGATAAGTTTAGTGATTCATCTCATGTCATCTTCCTGAGTTCTAAAATAGAGAATATTCTGAAACTCCATGGATAAGAGGTGCACTACTAGATCGTGGCAGCTTTTATGTTAATTGTATCTATAATTATTTAAGTTTTAGATTTACATTATTGACTCAAGTATATGCTTAGAGAGATGCCTAAAATTATTTTTTATTACTCATACTCTGAAAGTAGGTCTGAAGTCCCTGAGGAGCGGGTTGAAAGTAATACTTTTCCGGCCCGGGAGAATCGCTTTCAACTGACAGCTGTCAAATTATTAAAAAAAAAACTAGTTCCATTTTCACATTTCTATGGAACCATGTTCAAACTTTTTCTACAGTCACTCAATTACAGCACGATGTAAAATTGAAATAACATAAAGTTAAGTATTAATTACAGAATATATATTTTTAAATGACTTAATTTATTTAAAATAACATAGATTTGGGCAAAATATTTAAATATGAAAATGAAAAATAATGGCTAAATAATGAAGTTGGCCGGCCAACGAAAAAAAAAAAATAGGCGGCAATCCGATCTTAATTTTTTTTTCGAGTTGTAGAGTATTGTTTATACTTCCTTGTATTATTTCTTTAGCCAATTCCTGTTTTTATTTTTACTTTCCTTGTATTCGTAATGAAAAGTACAGTGTTTACCTCGGGTGAAAGACTTATTTTGTCCGTCGAACTATTAGCGCCCTCGCTACGCTCGGGCGCCAAACCCCGTCTCGGGACTAAATAAGTCACTTTCACCACTCGTGTAACAATGTACTATTTATCTACTTTGCTATCAAGGTAAAAAAATGCAAAAAATTAAAATTCCAAGGTCGTACGTGCGGGAAGTGATCTTGTTATTGTAATAAATCACAAGCGTTCGTTGGGTTATTTTAGGAGCTCTCGGATTAAGCTCTACACGTGTTACTGGGGTGAGAAGTGAAAGACTGTAAGCACTTGTAATCGTCGGCTCTCTCGAAATAGTAAATCTAGGCATGAATTCTGTTTTTATTTAATTGCCGGGATGCAGAATAGTATTTAAGATGTAACTAAGTTGTTACTATTAATAAGAATAGAGAACGCCGCAGAAAGATGACGCCGCAGAGATTTGCCATGCTTTGTTGTGTTTATGTCAATTCCAACATGGGGGCGTAGGCGCACCATACACAACTCTGTGAAAGTGTCTCAAGCAGTGCGTAGGCGCAGGCGACGCAAAGCTTCGTTCTACGCGGGCTTCATCTCTCATGATTTTAATCCGATTATTCTGCTCGATGCATATGTATGTAAATGAAGGTTATTTAAGCACAAAGACGTTTATTTGTGTTGATGGTCTATAAAGTTGCTTATCATGGACGATCAAAGGCAATTGCGAAAATAATAGCCCTAATACGTAGTTCAACAAAACTATTTATTGGTTATTCAACATTACTTGAGTATGTATTACATTAAAGTAGAGATATGGAAATGTTTTACATAATAAGTACCTTTACCGAAGAGCGAATATCGTATAATGCATGAAACTTACAAACTAAAAGTCACCTTTATCTATTTTATAGGTTTGATAGAGGATAATGTAGAGCGGAGAGTTCAGGAACTGTTTGGTTCCCTGCCAGCGAGATGAGTTATGATTACATTATATACTATTCAAGACAGACGGCCATTCGGCCTTGTTCAATTGCCTTGATACGGATTACGTGATTGTTGATGTAACATGCATTTTCTATGTTATTGAAAATAAAATATTGTTTTATATATTATATAAAATGTTTATGAATTGTAACTACGAACATTTAAATTTATGGATACTCCGTATGCGCATTAAATATTTTTTATCGAAATAGTAATCGAATAGTTCGCAGGTAGAGCTATATTTCAAGTAGCTCTACCCATTCCAGTCGATACTAGTTTTGAGGGAGGACTTCAAGCTAGTAGATAGATAAATAATTTGATCATTTTATTGTAAACTCTTAAAAACGTGCTATGTTATTATTGCAGTGGTTTTATTACCTGTTCTCGGGTAAAGGGAAGCGCTGCTGGTGTGGCCGGCGCGCTCACAGCTCGAGTCTGAAACAATAGAACACAATTTCATTGTTATTTACATATGCATCACTAATATCAAGCTCGTCGATATAAGTACGTTACTAGTATTGCAAAATAAACCATTGAAAATCTCCGCACGAGGTCGACTTGTCATTAAATTGAAATCAAAAGTAGTAATTTAATCCTTGTCATTTTTTATCAATGTCGGGCGCTCTGGCCGGCGCTGATGGGATTCCATTTCACAGAAATATTAATACCGTGGACTTAAAGTAACGTGGCATTGAGAAATGCGTTTAATTTCACTATTTATCGTTGAGTAACATGAGCTGTGTAGGTAGACGGGTAATAATTTTTAATGCGTTTAGATCGCCATGAGTCATGGCTGTGCAATATTATTTCTATTACAATGCCAGCTGGGGATTAAGAGTTAGGTAATTTTACTGAAGTGAAATATTGAAGTTCAATGAATAATTACTAGGAAATAATATATTGTTGTTCAATTCGATCGGATATTGTATAGGTTGATAGGAGTTATAAGTTGTGCGATGTAGTGCTCTACAGTCTCTGGCCGGCGGCGCTAGCTAGGCTCTATCGCGATCGGATGGACGGATCGAGTTCAATAAAGCTGACAAATGAGCCCTCCGCTAGGTGCGGCTTAAGTGATTACTGCAGCTTTTATCGGCGTATATTGTGGTTTATAAGATTAATGTCCGGCTATACGGTAATTAATTCATTATAACACATGACTAATAGATGTAGTTAGTTTGCAATATTTAGATGTGGCTCTACTAACAAGTTAATTTTGGCAGCTAGGTTAATGGAAGAGACCTACAAATTGAATTTCTGTTATATTCCTAATCCGAAACATCATGGTTTGGACCTTTGGACAATTGCTTTGAAGATAACTTCTTAAGTGTTTTTGTTTTTATAACACACCGCTGTCCGTGTCCGTGTAGTTGGCGCGACGCTGCGCGAGCGCACCCGGGCCCCTCGCACCGGTGCACGCTGTAGATAGAACACGGCGCGCCACAGCGCGAACGCCAGCCGGTGCAGCGCACGCGCAGCTTCCGCGCCCCGTCCACCACCGCGCATCCTCATTTTTACACACACACTTCACCCGGACCATCAATTCGGTCTTATATCCCGATATCATTTAACTTGCTATTCATTAATCACAAACAAAAACTTGTCTATAAGAAATTACATAAAAAATTACATAAAACCATAGAGCACCTGATGCTACCAACCGATAACGAAAAAAGGTATAGCGCCGTAATATTTGTTGGGTAAAAAAGGGAGGAATGTTTTTGTAGGGGAGAATTCCAGAGTATGTGTGCGTGGTAACAAAAACAAAGGTCAGCCTCAAAGAGCGGTAGCGGGCAGAGCCGCGGCGCGGCGCCCCGAGCATGCGCCCCCCTCGCTGCACTGCGCCATGCCCGCACATCCGCGACCACCCTACCCTTACGTACACATAAACATCCCAATTTCTTACAGTTGGACATTGCCATACCCATTCTAATACTAAGTGAATTCTCAACATTGTGAATTTGAAGCAATTTTATTTCTGATAGGTAATAATTTCTGAACAGACGATGATTTATTTGTATATGAAATCTCTACATCTCTCTACATAGATCAATATGTTTAATGCCTATAGCATTATAGAGTTAGGGAAGCGGTTTAGTTAAGTTTAAAGGGTGCATTGTCACGTTACCGCAGCTAACCCTGACCTTCCCCATAACGCGTGCCGAACGCAGGGGGTCAATAACCTCGGGGGGCGCCTCATCTAAGTAAAAGACCGTCACATAAACAATCAGCGGTCATCGAGACGATGTCTAGTCGGACTATTCATTGCGGTTACTTTTTTGTTTACAATAGTCGTGATTGCAACGGTCCGGCCGATTGAAGCGATTCTTTGAGTGTCTTAGCTTTATTATATTTATTATGTTGAAGTAAATTTATTTATAACAAGCTGACTCGACAGACGTTGTCCTGTCTTAACTTTGAATATTTAATTCGAATCGTTCCGCTCAACTTTATTATTTTTTTTCCATAAGACAAATAAGACACTTCTCATGACAATAATAAACACAACAAAAATTAATTAGCGAAATCGTTCTACCCGTTCACGCGTGATGCGATGACCAAGGAAATAGAGATTCATTTTTATATATATAGATTATGAATAAATATTTACTAAAACTATTAATAACATAAGAAAATATTAAAATAAACTCTGTACGAAATGTTTTACGCGCTGCTATAGATAGGATATTATATTTTAAACCTGTAAATACAAAGAAATTTAAACTCTTGCTTCGTTATCAGTTTACAGCGCTGTTATCACGGTAAAGTAATCCCGCAGTATTGTTCTCTATCTTATCTTTGGCTTAGTTGAGTTACCATTATAACTATTGCATTAGGTAATGAGAACATGAGAGGAAAATTATTTTCCAAATATTCCTCTAGGCAATTCTACATAAAATATCAACTTACTAGAAGACTACAATGAAGGCCCATAGACGAAGGCGCCTAAGAATCTCTATACACTCTAGTTGGCACTAGACTAGCTAGAAAAGTGGCTAGATACTGAAAATTCCAGTATTTATTCAACCGTAGCAAGTAGGTAGGTACCCATATACAAGAAATTTGATAACTGAAACCTTCTTCATTCCACTAAAATAAAAACACATCCAAAACAACATAAAAAAATAAAAAAAAAAATTCTACATTGCCGTTGGCTAAAAACTGCACATATTTTTGGCACTGAAATTTCGAGGTCAAGTTAATTGCACATATTATGCGAGTACTAGAATATTTCGGTAGTGTACAGTGCGGGGGCGTCGCGCGCGGCGTCGGGAGCGGCACTGGCTGGCGGCGCCGCAGCGTCCCGGCGCTCGGAAATCTGGCGACGCCGCGTTGCTAGGCAACGGACGCGCACTGATCGGCGCCCTGCACACTGGTGATGACATGCATTCATATTTTCAAGGGCATTCCACCGGTCCCGGATTCTGCAGGATACTTAGTCCCGGAAAAGTGCATGAAGTCCAAAGCATAAAACGGCCCGCATATCCCGCTCACTAATGGCCAGAGATATCCACCTCTATAACGACCTACTTATGTATAGGTACTAACCATCTTACCTGCATTTATATGTCTTACTATTCAAATCAAAGAATATTAAATTAATAATATATTTCACCCTACTATTTTCTAAGTACTTCTAGATATTTATATTTTTAGAAGGGCTGATTTTATAAATGTTATAAGTATTATATTTTATAAGTAGGCATTTAATATAAAATGTGTTTTCCTGCGATTTATAGAATATAATAACTCTTTATTGCACACTAAAGTTCGGAATATATCTATAGCTATCTCCAATACTTAAATCTGGGCTGTTATCCAGGCTATAATACTTAGGAATAAGTAATAAACTGGATTGCATGTCTGTTTAAAAGAAAATTGAAAATTAGTACCTATAATAGTTACGAGTACCCATAAATTTACCAATTTCTTTGTTTCATACATATATGTTTTATTATTATGCTATTCAACTGAAAAATATCGAGATGATAATAATGCAATAGGTAGCAGTGTACTCGTACACTCGTCCCACCGCAGACACCCTTCACTATTATTTTTATTCGGGTGCACTGTTTACAACTGATTAGGTACATACATATACATATATAGTTTTCAGTCAATGGAGTTAGTTCTTTATGTTTATAGAACAATAAATAATAATTTAATTTGCTTGATTACTTGTAGTAGATAATTATTTGCATATAATAATAACTCCCAATATTAAATCATTATACTTATCTACATCATCATAAGATATAAAACCCAGTATAGTAGGTACTTCATAGTAATAAAGATGATGAATCAAGACAAGAGGTCTAATTATATTACCTTTGATATGGAGCTACGAATTAAATTTGACACTAAACTCTACTACTCTTAAAAAATAACGCGTGTTGATCTATTTTCTTTATACAAGGCGAACAGAACGGGCCGCATGACGTAATCACCTTGCAGTTCATTCATGTGTTTGGAATAAGTTATTAGGGCGGGCGGCGGCGCGGCTCGGGAGGCGGCGGGCGGTAAATGTGCGTATTGCAATGCCGCACCCGTATTGCGCCGCAGTCATTTTTACATAGCTTAGTTAGAGTTTATGGCGGTGTAGAGTATAGGTTACTTGTGTTTTGCGTCATTCACTTAAGAGCTAATCCGCTGTTAAACGTAGAGAAGTATTCAAATGTATTTGAACTCTTCACCGTTTTTTTTCAGATTTGCTGCCTGTATTATAAAGAAAATCTTTCTAGTTTAAACGTAACGCTGAGTGTTATCAAATAGGTGAATGATTCAACAAGCACGTACAGACTAAAGATGATATGGTCACTATCTAGTGTCAGACCATAAATCTATTGCTATTTTATTGATCTACTTTAGAATTTCATAAAAGCCAAAAGCGTTCAATATTACGCAATCACCTGGCAGTTCATTCACGTGTTTAGTGTATGGTGTCTGGGCGGGCGGCGAGCGGCGCGCGGTGATTCGCTTCCGTAAACATACGCGCGTGCCGCGTCGGACCGCGAGGAGTTACAGTCGCGCCGTAGTATTACACCGTAAATGTAAGTTATTACCGAATTACTTCATTGATTTAAACGTGATATAGTAAAATAATATGTTCATTCTATGCCTGCACAAATTTGTCATCATCTAGATAATTATCTTTTGCTTTCCTTGTAATGAAGTTGATACTGGTTAACAATTTTTTGCATGTAGGTATTCACAGCAATTTTTCCGATATTATAGGTCACATTTCTTATAAAAAAAAAAAATTACCTGTATCAGGATAGACTGTAGTGAAGTCGAGCCCATTACAAAAAGCAATTCGAACAATATCTGGTCTCTACAAGATGTTGTTCGAATTGCTTGATTGTTCGAATGATATATCACGTTTTACATATTCCAAAAATAAACGTATTCAATGGCAACGCAGATAAAGCAAAAGTAAGAATATAAAGATGTTAGGCTGAAACAGGATTTATTTCAATTAATTAGGATTAATAAACACTTGCAAAAACATTTTATAAGTCAGCCGTGTTATTACAAAACTACGTTATCAACTCGAGTTACATCAAAAATTACAAGATAGTTAAGTAGTTAAAGTTTGTAGATAACATGGCCGCTGTTTAACACTAACCCGTTTCGTTTGCAGCTTCTTGGATAAATAAATACCGAGTCCATTTAAATCGAGTTTATGCCGCGTGAATCTACAAGTGCAGTGATAACCAACGAGCCTTTTGAAAGTGGTCCACGTAAGTAAATATTTCTTCTAAAAGCAACTAATGTAAGCGTAACGCACGGCGGCTAGTTGCTGCCCAAATATTTACGCACAGACTTAATATTTACATAACATTTCATTTCTTCGGAATAAACTTTCTATTTCAACCATCTATTTCTTTTAAACGCAGTTCCGATAAACGCGTCCTTAATATAGAGCGCAATGCATTATGCAACGGAACCTACAAGCAACTGATTTATGACAAACATAGAACATATAACGTATTTGAAATGAATTCTCATACTTACGAGCTTTAATATGCGACATGATGGATTTATAACCGACACTAATCTAATCGTAAATTAGCCGATTACTAGGCGCAATAGATCCAAAAAATCTTAAAAACTTGACAAGCAATGGAATGAAAACATGACTTTGGAACGATGTTATTATGTTACGGATTGCACAGATTCAAGTACCTACTTAGATCGCCAAGAACTTCTGACTTAAGTATCCCAAGCGTATCGAGTAAATAATATTATCTCGGAGAAGGAAGTACAATATTTCGCCACGATACCGCGAGGAGGCACGATAGGCCGCCGCCGCCGCCGCCGCCCGCCGCAGGCCCAGCGGCCTATCTACTCGGCTATCGTGAGAAAGTTTCGCGAGCCGCCCAATCAGTTATCTAACATTAATCCAGCGGCCCCTTTGTCAGCCACTTATAGCCGAAAGCAATTTGTATTAATTACACCATATCGATCCACATCAATCTATATTTATTTTATTAAGCGTTCATATAAATTGAAATTGCCGATGTTTACAAGTTGTGATAAAATTTAATTGGAAATGATATCTATAAAAACACTGAACACTAGTTAAGTCAGTATATAGTGCTTGTGTTCCGTACCTAATTACAAACAATAAATAACGAAATAATTTAATTAACTTTTGTTAAATTGTAGATTTTAAAATTGAAGACAATGTACACAGAAAAGTAATGTAAATACATTCCTAACCTATATAAATTGCAATAAATAAAGTAAAGATGTTGCCTACTTAATAATGCACCCAAATAATTATTTTTATTTAAGTTTTATTTAGGAGATAGGAGGCACCTGAGGGCGACACTCGTACCTAAATAAATAAAAGGTATAGTCAAGGCTGGAGTATAAATTATTTACTTGGGTAATTATATTTTATTTTTATTTTTAGTAGATGAGGTACAGAACCCCAAAAAATGACAGACCAACGATATTGCTTACAGACCGACGGCAGCTAGGAACAGGTTGTTTAATTCAAAATGTTTTGATTGCGAGGGACGGTATCGTCCGATCTTGGGGTCTGTGGGTCGGGTCGTCCATTGTCTAAGTGTCGAATCTTATTTACGGCGACGGCACCCGGCGAGGGCCTGCCCGACACTTGATGCCCGATCGGTATCTGCCGTCGGCGGGTGGTCCCAATGGCGAAAAGATCACTATTGACATTCGAGTAGACGTCTCATAATGACGTGTCGTAATTAATACTTAATAGGATTAAAACTGCTCCACACATATTTCTTTACACCATGTTGGACATACCAAACATATGGTGGAACGACATGGTGACCACCGCACACCGGAGTTGGTAGAGAAATAAAACGAGAGGCATTTAGTCAGAAGTGGGATACCTACAGTAATAGGACAAGAAATAATCGAAGGCCAGGATTCAATGATCGTATATTGTGTGGATTAGAATGATATTTATAAAATGACGCAACAGTATAAATAAATCTTAACGACGACATTCCGAACTGATGATGTAACATTGATTCATTAAACTAGCATTACTACAATCAAGGAAGAGGCCATAGTATTTGTTATTGCTAGTTTTGTTTTTAAAAGAAAATTTAATAAAAAATACTTTATTGGGCTCGTGGTTACAAACAAACGAATAACTTAACGAAATGTATAACAACTTGGTTGAATTGATTTAGGTATAGATAAGTAAAGTAAGCTATTTGTGTACTTATTGTGACACCACGTTACTTTAGAATGATCTACGCCTAGAAAATTCACTACGGGGTACCTACGCCTCTGATTAGATCATACTATTTACAATGCTGAGTGTCCGAGCTTGACGGCACAAAACGCATTGCAATTCCATCAACTCTTGAAGCTACGAGCAGTTGTTCTTACTGAATAGATAATATTGCGTTGTGTAACGTTGCAAAACTATTGTGAATTCCAAAACCTGAGAATTACGACAAGCATAGCTAATTGTTGCGGTATGTAGGTATGCACGTGAAGAATTATTCAACATTGTTATTTCGATGGAATAAATAATTCCACGGCAAAGATGCCTATTGGTTTAGTACACGACTTACGGGCACCAGGTCCTGGGTTCAAACCCCGGCTCGCACCTCTGGGTTTTTCGGAATCTATGTGCGAATCACAATTTATATGCGAGGAAACCTGCATATCTTAGAAATTCTAACCAATTTTTGAAAGACATGTGTTATCCGCTAACTCCCACTGAACCAGCGTGGTATCCTACGGCCCGATTCCCCTCGCAGCGAGGGGAGGCCCGCGTCTAGGAATGGGACGTCAAAAGGGCTAAATTATTATATTATAATAAATAATTTCACAATAAGTGACTATTTTGTATTGGTGTTCATAAACACTATTGGTAGCAATAAGGATACAGGTCTTTGAGACGATAGTCTGATGTCAGATTGTTAGTGACAACGTAATGACGTCACCCTATGCTTCCTATGGTGACCTCACCAATCACCTGTCTCAACATAACGTGCGAAGCCACAAGAAGGTAGTGATCAACTACATTAATTGACGACCGCTTGGCGCAGTGATTCGAGCGTAGGCCGCTCGGCTCACTGCACATGGTGGTTGCGGGTTCGATTCCCGCCGGGGCAAATTTCGGAAATGGCCTTTTCGTAATTTGCCCGGGTCTGGGTGTCACTGGGATCGCCCCCAGTCCGGTACCCATAGTACAAGCTTTGCCTAGTTTGGGACCGTGCAGTTGGTGTGCCAGTCTGGCGATATTTATTATTATTATTATTATTAATGCGAGGGTCGAGGAGTAACAAGTCTTGTGCGAAAGTATACTAGGCATCGATCTCTCGTTTCTTATGCCACTAACAACAACTTGACAGTCGTCACTTAAACATCGAGAGGTAAATCAGAACCTACGTATAACTCACAACAGTAATACATCACGTTTATATATCAATTTCATATAGAAGGTAGTATTCATGAAGGTTTCTTTGAAAAAAATCTGGGAATTCACGAATATCGCGCAACAAAATCTAAAGGTTTAGTCGTTTGGCATTCTAAATTATTCATTCTTGAGTTCAGCAGCTAAATTACGGCCCTCATCTGCGTATCCCTTTCTTTGAACGCATGCATTATTCATGGCGCCCGGTGTGATTTTCTTCGCGATTTAATTCTGAACTGTACAACCGAAGAAAATACTTATTTGTTCTCTTCGACCTGTTCCTTTCTAATGATGTCCACTTGTCAATTTCGCTTTGCTTTCTTTTCGATTATTATCATTTGTATGTCTTAAAATGTTTAAATAAAATGTTTTCGAAAGTAAAGTCCGTTTTTTTTACTGTTATCTTTTATTAGTCTTGTTTTCGATCTCTACAATCTAAATAAGTAGTTGCATGAAACCGATGCATTACAATATTTTGAAAAAAAAATACTTTTCTTTAATCCGAACAAATTAGCATTAGGGTATTGGGCAATATATTCCGGTCTGTAGAAATTCGAAAGATTGGCGTGGCCAAACGGTAAATTTTCTCCAAAAATGCGCACCTAATCTTCTCTATCTCGAACGCCTAAATAGCATACATTTTTGTTATCGTGATGGTAAAATAGCAAACAGGTTAAGTACCTCTTCAGATAATATGTTAAATTGTCAGTTAATACAAATTGATGTGATGTCGTAAAAGTGAACTGAAGCATCATCATTACGTGCGGAAGGTGTGGGGCATCGGCGGCCATCAACTTCTGCCGCACAATTGCCCCATTTGAGTCCGTCGAAGGCCGGCACTCCGCCGCTCCGGAAATTGCCATAAACGACCTAGGGGTAGCTCGCTAGTCGCGTGCCCCGGGAATACCATCCTCTTGATATTTTACAGCTCATCTGAGTTGTAAACTTTAATACTTAACGCGCTCAAAGTAAGCTACAAAGATACGACTGTGCATAAATATACCTATATAGTTTTTACTTAGCTGATTGCTGTACCTACTCATAGGAAATTTTATCTTACTGAAACAAATACAATTTTTTAAATAAAGACTATCTTCCACAACATAGGGGAATGTACACCAATGTAGTAAATGATTTTCATACGATGTTGTCGATCATATATCTAGAGATATTCGATACCTTCAGGGCACATCCTATCGACTACCTAATTTATATAAATTATAATATCAAAGGAAGTATTTCCTGTAGCCAATAATATCTCAGTTCTGGATGGATAATTGCCAGCATTGACAAAATTACGGGCAATAATTGCGTATCATGATTGTCTATAATCTACTAGCCAATGTTTGCTATGCATATTATCTATATGATATGATAACTGATAATATTCATAGACATTCCAGACATTACATTATGTAATAAAGCCCTAAATTGCTTTTAGACAATAGAATATCCGTCTTTTGGGCGTGACGTAAATGATGATGGAGGAATTTAGTTTTATCGAGTTATCTAATTTACCTTAGATCCATGTGTGATCACAAAGCAGTTGTTAATTCACACTGACTATATTATAGTCATAAAAATATGTATCGACCGTAAAATCCAAATAGGTGCATAGTGAGTGAAAATAGTTGTGTACGCGACATTACTCGCGTGGGCGGGTGTTGGGAAACAAATAGCCCTGCTCTATGGTGTTCAATGGTCACTAGGGACTGTGAACAGCCGCGTATAAACGGCGTCTACATCCGGTCGAGTTCTGTCGATATTGTCAATTCCCGGCGCACTAACATTTACTACTCCAGAAATAATAACCATTCTCGCAATCACAGAACCGAAATGGAGAAATATTCAAACATTTTAGTAACGACATTATCTGTGGTCGTAAACAAACTGTAGGTACTTCCTTATGGCCGCTAGGCTATATCTTTGTTAGTAGCTATTTTGTGTAGTCACAGACATAAAATTCCAATAATGGATACGTAACTATTGAGCGCCGCCGCCTCGGACAAGTATTGCACAATCGTACAGCGAATGTCTGCGTAACTGAAAATAAAATCTATGTAACATATAAGAGCGGAGTTTAGTGACAGCGGGCGGTGGTCTCCGGGCACTAACCCTGATTTTACGAGCGTGCCAGCACAAAGGTGCATTAGCGAAACAACAGGCACTGGCGGCCGCGAGCACGCCTCTGGCCGCGGCCCTGAGCCGGCGGATTATGATTTATGACCAGTTAATGCAAAACTATAGTTCGAAAGCCGAGGTTCGGTTTCTATGTCGCCGTCGTGTAGAGGCCAACGCGTACGCAGACTCCGTCGCTCCATGCCGATTCACGGCTTAATACCACATCCGTATACTAGTTCATACTGCATAGATTTAATTCTCTATCATAATAAAATAGTCAACACGGTAAACTGTACAATTTCATAAAGCAATAATGACTAGAATTACGACACTATAAACGAACGCGATCTTATCATTAATTTTATGCGTAGAAAACTCGACTGATGGCTTAACTATAGGTACATACAACTAATACATACATATATCTAAGAATAATAGAGTATAAATAACTATCAATAGAAATGAAAAACATGAATATACCTACATACCAGAGAGATGAAACGATGGCCCGAAAAACACGAGTATACATTATTAACTCACGTTTTTATCTAACTTACAGCGTTTAAAGTTAAAGTTAGATCTCTTATCGACGCGGTTATTATTATAAAGTATCTTTGATAAAAATTAGACACTGATCCGATGAAACAAATGTAAAAAGATAAAAGCAAATCAGAAGATTAATGGCCGTTCAACCGGGACCCGGGTCGGTTAGGTATTAAAGTCTCTACCGGCGAGAAGACTAATTACTTATGGAATTATGTAGACTTAGGAATCTCCTCAAGTAGGTATTTTGCATTCCGGTGTGGATTGTGGCGTGTTCAATAAAATGTGTTCCACTTCCGAGGCAATAAGGAACATAATTTTGGCTGCGATATTATGATAGGTACCTATACAATGCTGATTTTCTGCATGAGATTTGAATTTAAATTGCACATAGTCACATTTAGTCGATGATGCATAATGTCCCCGAACAAACTGCACATCACATCCTGTGGGAGTATAGTCTCTGGCAAAACGAACGGACTACTTATGTTAAATAAGTAGCTTGCATCTGGAGCAGTTTATTACACAGACCTTGTAGAAACCAAGAACAATTTCCGTGTGTTCAGGCGTTATTGCCGACCCTATTATCGGAATCAAGTATAATCAGCTCACGAGTTTAGATCCAATTAGTCGAATTACGATCCGTGGTGCATCACAACTGGTCTTCAAACAATTGTTACCACACAGTTATTTTTGTCTCCTGCTTTGCAACAAAAAGAGATGTCGATAATTTTCTTTGAGCGATTATTATTTTCGTGCAGGTTTCATAACAATTTAACTTTTACGTGGTACTTGTCGAACTTCAAATCTCGGCTTCATCATTGGTCATGGTCACCATTGCCGATCCTGGCTTACAGGAGTCAAAGGGTGGGAGTGTGTGCTCGGGACTAGTCATAAGTTACTACATTAGTATGAACAATGATAATTGTACTTACAGTGATGGTGTCATAGATGCCGTTCTGATCTAACCGCAGGGTCGCGGCCATCTCAGCGGGCGGCGCGGGCGCAGGGTGCGCAGGCGCAGGGTGCGCGGGCGGCGGCGACAGGGGGAGCGGGTCGCCATTGCGCGCCCAACTCCGGTGAATTTGCCAACTTGTGTCCGAAAACCTCGCTCTATCCTGTTAAATAGATAATGAATGGCTCTATACTAAGGAATATAAGCAAACATAAACAAAATGATTTGGCTGTTACTACTGCAGTAATACTATCTATATAGATATATTTAATAGCTTATACATAACGTAACTAGGTACTCAATTCAATTATACGACCTGGATGCCTACTCCACTTTAAAAATTATAAGGTCGTCAACTACAAGTAATTGGTTGTTAGGTTCAATAATTTTGTGTGTTTTTTGTTAACCAATTCTTAAGCATTAACATGTTATATATTCATTTTCAAAGAAAAACACGACTGAGCTACGTTGGTGTAGGTAGGTACCTACATTTACATAAGCATTTATTTCACTACAATACTCAAAGGTGATAGTTTCTTCAAAGGCCCTTTGACACAATTACCAGAGCAGTAAGACACTGAGGACAGCTGTTGCGAATGAGTTATTGTAAAAAGAGAAATAAGCCTTTAGACACGCTGGCCACGCGGATATTGTCGCCGGTCGCGGAGCCTTGTCTGCTAACAAAAGCTTTCAAATCCGGGTTGAGACTCCAAATCACAACTGCTACTCTTTCAATGCTATTCATGGTTCGGACACGACACGTTTTCATTGTGTGAACTATTTCACGATTCGTTACCTCTTTATACCCCAAAGCCGAGCCCTTTTGCACGGTAGAAGAGAATCGGTAGCGTCTGAGTTTCTAATGTCGGTTGGAAATATTTGTAACAAACACATAAATTATAAAAGAATATTTCAACAAGATCACCGAAAAAATACGGCAACGAAGATTTTTGTAGTTCCTTGTATTTTTGTTATAATTTTTTACTAAACGTTTTGTAAACACAACATATTTATAGGTAAACTAGCAGTGCCCGCGACTTCGTCCGCGTGGAATTTAGTTGACTAAGTTTCATACAAACTTTCATCCTCTATTTTATATCCCCTTGGGGGTAGAATTAATCAAAATCCTTTCTTAGCGGACGCCAACGTCATAACACCTACCTGCATGCCAAATTTCAGCCCGATCCGTCCAGTGATTTGGGCTGTGCGTTGATAGATCACTATGTCAGTCAGTCAGTCAGTCAGTCAGTCAGTCACCTTTGAGTTATATATATTTAGATTATTTGCTGTAAAAGGAATATAGTAAGTACAAATACCTAGGTGCACCTATGCACGTTTACGCAAATCATTAATTTCTAGAATTGATTCCACCTTTGTCTAAACCGATCCTGTAAATTACCGTATACTTATGATCTCTCACTCGTTTCCATTGAACGTTGATCTAGTTTACCGAGCCAGGCATTATACATGAATATGCTTTGCTTTATGTTTGCAGATCGCTCGCTCTTCCGGACCAAACGCGAGCTTAACCATTCCAATCACGTCCGAGGTGTCTCAGCTGGACATCTTTGTAATACGAACCGCAATGGCACAGGATATCGGCTATAACAAAACGAAAATGGCGCTTGGCACGTCACGACTAGGTAACCTCAATAGTCTCACTTTGATGCATCTACGAGTTGTAAATAATTATCAAATATCTTATTCCAAACAATTGGTAAATTCTTATAAATCTAAGATGATTATCTTATGCTCCTTAACGCTTTAGCCCTGAGGGTTTTACTGGGTGGAAACCTAATCAGGATTACGGATCAGTCATACTAACACCGCACGCAAACGCTTAATAACTACATGTGTTGGTTTTAATGCTATGCTCTCAGGGCGATTGATTTATGTGGCGAACGTACCCAGATCCCATCGAGTTAATTGGGGTGAAATTGAATAATGATTGTTTGATAACTTTGGAGGCGTTGCCTTTCCTACTTCAAGTGTAATAACACAGACTATTGATAAATTGTCGTACCTACTCTTTATTCTCTTTAGGACTACCTAGTGGTTAGCACATAATATAAAAGTCACATTTATGTAAAAATGATATATTTTTTTCAGTCCGCGTGTGCGGTTCGGGTTATACACATTTTGCGACTGATGTTACCAGTTGGCGAAATATTTATAAAAAAAAACCTATGTTTGGTAGATACTCCCAGGGGAAGAAACCAAGGAAGAAACAGATTGAATTAAAAAAATAAACAATATATAAAATATAATCAATTTAAAAAAAATCTGTTACAAGACTGTTTCCACACAGGAGGAATCTAGTGATAACAACAGTAATGAAATTACTAGTTATAATGAAAACAAATTATATGATACATAAAAGTTAAATAATTTTCCTCAATAATTATTAAATATAATAATTTTCCTTCCCAAGTATATTAGGTAGATATGTATTTTATTATGTTAGTCACACTGAAACTCATGTAAAACCAGAAAGTCCACAGAAACGGAGACCTCCAACAAAATCGTGCGTAAGGCATTTATCAACATTCTGTCAATGACGTGTTCGTTGACAGACTACTTTCGACATGGTGTAAGTACACAAATAGAGTACCAAGAACACAATATAATCAGTATCATCATGTAAGCGGTGATGTTGCTCATAATATATGGACCTGCCGTAAATTACTAGATGGTACTTATTACAAAATCGCTGCTCTACATTGTGTTAAAATAGCACATCAGATTAACTGGCAGATAGATAAGATAATAAACATCCCACGTGAGCTTGCGTCTGCTTGGCTGTATGCAGCCGGCGACGGACGGGTCGAGCAGGCGCGTGCGTGGGCGCATGCACTTAACATTTCGTTACTACTTTCAACACGTATCGGCGAGATAAGCCAACTAGAGGAATTAATAAAGTTATCCACGCCCGGCGTGAAACGCGCCGTGTCGACCTTTGATGCACTCCAAGCGCAGGGAATTTTTCACGCTTAACACATATAACGTAGGTAGGTACATTGTGTGATCCGTTACGTCACCAAGGTCCACACCGTGGTGTCTAACTTTTGTGTGATTTGAATAGAATCCGTGTTCTTGTCTCACCTTTGCATTACACTGGACGATACATTCACACAAAACATATTGTTATCTCTCTTTTTGCTGTCATAAATAAAATAGAGGCATCAACATGTTTCAGTAAGTATAATGTTTTAATCAGTTCAAACCTAGAGACATAGGTATCATTAAAATATCATTTATCTATCGATTTTGTGCGTCAAATTTAATTAAAAACGTCTTCAGTAATGTGTTTTAAAATGTTTCCGTAGATAAAAACAAGGAAATACATATATTATTGGAAACATTGTGCATCGTTGGCGGACGGCCAAATCAATTTTAGGTATATATATTATTAGGATAGAATATATTAATAGACGAAGACAGCAACATACCTTTGTTATTTGTAAATATATAAACATGTTTATAGTATCACGTTAACTGTATTTGCAATGTTATGTAGGTGTTAGAAAATGAGTTCAAATATTTGTTCTTGTTCTTAATTTGGGGAAAGTATTGAATATGTGGGTATTAGAGAGAAGGTAAAATTGTTGAATAGTATCTGCGTCCCAGCCTACGCTCTTCGTACATAAAAGGAAGGTTGCCCTGATTGATGGCAATAAACAATTACGATGGTAAAATGAGGTATGCAGTAAATCTACTCTACATTTAAGAAGATGATAGTTAGGAAAGTTTGTAACCAACTCTTTGTTTTCTTAATGCACATTATTTTAGAAATGTGTTGATGACCCAATATAATACTTATAAAAATACATTTAATTTAAACAAAGAAATTTGTTACATTTTAATATATTTTAGAAGATGAAAACGAAACGAGCTCTCTAAAGCAAACAGCTATTAAAATCGCATATTTATTTTTTCTAAGAAAATATCTTAATCAAGTGTATTTGATATATTATTATGTACTTAGTAGACTAACATGAATTTTAAATAAATATCTGATTAACAAAAGAATCCTTATCCACTTCAATTCGCCGAATATCGGTCTCGTTTCTCCCAATCAGATCCTAAAATTTGTTATCTAAGAAACAGCCACAATAGTTAGGAATGGAACTTGTGTTATCGGAACAAGTAGATACTGGATATTTTCATCTATCTCTGGTACAATATAACCATCCGACGACTACATTATGTTTGTCTCACCTCTACATCACCTTGTTCATTGACGATTACATAAAGACAAGCCAAGAAAAGGAAAAAAAACTCCCCATATTTCGTCGATAAGTCCCGCCGGAACATGACAATTGGACCTTATTTTGCAAAATAACAGCAACCCACACACCTTTCTGCAAACTGAAACCAACCTAGAACCACGAAAACAAGGTTGGTTTTGGTCTACAGCAGTGCATGTGGGTTGATTCTGTTTTGCAAAACGATATCCAATTTGATCACGTAACAACAAAGGCCAAGGACAATTGGCCAGGGAACATTCGCAAAGCGATTGCGTCCGCTGATAACAGCCGAGCACCGCGCGCCGCAGCTCTCGTGCTCTCTCCCTCCACGGACTCCTCTTATCCTTTTATGTCATCTTTAGCCTTTGTAAGTACCCCAACATCAGACAAAAGCCCATTAGAGTCTTACGCTCGTGTGGATAACTGACTAGCTGTGTCTCGTCTCGCAGTAGGTATTAATCCTGTAGACTCGTAAGTATAAGTATAGCTACTGTTTTATTGGCGTTCGGCATTGACGTGCGGATTTAAACATCTGTACAAACAGCTCCCAGCGTATAGGTACGTGCAGCTATCGCACTCATGAGATCATAAATGCCTATTAGGTTATAAAATTAGAATTACAAAGATCTAAGATAAGGCCAAACGAAAAACAGAGGCGAATAAGGAAAGAATATATTCATCATGGAAGGTTATTATAAGGATAATTCTTGTTTTGTTCACAGTCACTGGTTGCGCATGCAAAAAAATATGATGCTTCGAAGAGTTAATTAAAGAAGGTGCAAAGGACGACGCCCGCGCATGTTAGACACTTAATTTTGGCGAAAATGATCGATGAGTTTTATGATTCCACAAAAATCGAAATAAGAGAGCCTTCATAAGATCTGAGATAATTATGTGGACTTTGCATTCTAATATCTATGAATATATTTGAAATTCTAATTACGTAGAGTTGGCTAGCAGAAGTCGTGTAGGTATATTCTATTCGCGAAGTTAAATCGTATGAACAAACGCAGCGGAGCGGTGCGCCGCGGCCTCCGCCTGATAAGATAACCTTGCCTTTCAATTTGCTTAGCTAAAGCGGCCAGCGTCTAGTAGAGAAAAACACTCTAATATAACGCTTATCAATCACCGACGCTACTTGTAATCATATAATTTTAAACAACTTGAGAAACTCGACGCATGTTTTGCTCCACGCTTCCGGCTCGGTATCATTATCAATAATAATAAGGTAAATTATACGAACTAATTGAGGCAAAGGTATGCTGTAAATGTTGAAAACAAAATTCTGGTAGGTATGTCACTAGTATGTACCTTTAACGTAGTGTTTATAAGTCTGTGGTATAGTACCTACCTATTTGGAATTAAATTACAGTTACACAAATACAATAGTTTACTGTTGTATTTGTGTCCCGTGTATAATTGAATGTTTTGAGTCCCGTATACACGACTAGACATGGTATTTGTGAGTAGGTACCTCGTGCTCAAAGGGATCGTCTGTCCGGAGAACCGGTTTCTGTTTATCTGCGCTGAACGACAGCCTCCTCTTGAACAACTTCATCTCGGCGGACGCTGCCGTCGGCGCTGCGCAAATGTCACTTCTCGCCTCAGACGTTTGTCTAACTCATTACTCGCAAGTTACGCGATCAACATAGTAGCGTTTCTATACAAAACACTATGAACAAATTTTCTTTGAAGATCCAAAGAAAACAGTTATCAACGCGACACTGGGGCGGGTTAGCCGCGATTTTATGGTAAAATCGCGTAAATCGCCGGCTTTCGCGCCATATGAACAGTTTGTGGGCGCGTGCGGCTAGCGTCGGCAGCGCATGTGGTTGCGTGCGGTGTGCGGCCGGGTCGCGGGCGCGTCGCGCACTGCCCGGCGCCCGCCGCGCGGCGCCGCGCGTCACCTTCACACCGTGAGACGCGAACCCGCCCCCAAATATTTGGACATTCATCACCATCAACATCAACACCCATTAAGCCCTTTTACGAAACGATTATTGCAAGTCACGATCCACGAATCGGAGACTAACGCATTTGAATCAAGGCAAAGCTGTTTGCCACTGTTTAGATATCGATAAAGTTTTATCAGAAATTGACTTACACACCTCCTATGAGATGAAGACGATAGGATAACATATCAAATTTCGTTTGCCTAGCGGGAGCTCATTGCACACGGAACGATGGAGCAGCATCCGTTGTTGCCATAAACAGTATACTAAAATTGGAACGGCTAGAGTTGGCATGTTTGACACATGTCAATTATTACAATTGAACAAAATGAATAACATCAAATTATGAAGGATACATATATTATTATTGTAGGGTAAGAATTAAAAAGGATTGATAAGTAATTAATTATAATGCAAAGCACAAGCCCTGCATTTGGTAACCTCTTGTTAACCGTCTTTTGTTATAAAAAGCGTAAATGAGAATGTCTAAGGCGCATTAATAAATCGATCTCAAGTTGAAGAGTGATCTTGGAAATGTCATTCTTATGTCATACCAATACAAAATTATATATTGACTTTCGAGTTAAAAAATATAGAAGGTAGGTGTTACCTATCTACCCATTTTCAGAAATTTATACGACATCGTTCATAGAAATACCTTTCTAACGACAGTTAGTGGGACCTTTGCTAATATTTCATTTCCAAGAACTAAATAAGACCTACCTATATTGATTTAAAGAGTCGACCCACGGGCCCCGAGGGCAGACGGCAATTTATTTCACTTAATATTTTAACAACGCCAATAACAGCTAAAACGCTTTTAAATTGGGATGCCTGATGTTAAATTTATTCCCAGTTATAACAACACCGACCCTTACCAGCACTTGGATATCTGCAGTATTACGTAACACACAATTTGAAATGATTTCTTTGCATTATATGCCCGTATTTTCCTAAGGGGATTTTGTGAATAGTTGTAAAAAAAACATTTCATCAAGATTCATTCCTTATGGCAAATTTCCAAAGTCAAAAGTCAGAGCGTTCATTTTGTTTATACAATAATCTATTGAGATATACAATTATCTACATATTCGGGACATAGTCATCAGGATAACTAGTCCAATCGAGATCTAGTCGTATCAACATTTAGTCGTACCGGC